>OX383974.1:23276638-24558638 GCA_947532105.1 Athrips mouffetella | reverse complement strand
AAAAGTTTTAGTGTTAGTTATTTTAATCACCCCTAGTTTTTTCTAAGGGCGGAGGACTGTGACGTATCCATACAAAGGACACAGAGATACGTCCACCCTATTTTAGCATTACGTTACACATAAGCACATCTATAGATACTAAGATAATACTCCTGAATTAAATAGAACGTAAGACAGCCATGTACTTTTAGTTGCTCAGTAAACACAGAACAGTGAACACCTCTTTTTATTTACCGACCTTTACCTTCTGAGATAGTATTAATTAAATCAAATATATACCACCAAACACACATCGGTAAACCGACATACCCTTCTGGCACTGCTCTAGGCTTATAGGCAATTATTTTTGTCTTACATAATATATATGTTATATTTTTAGTGAATCCAAGCAATCAATCCGAGCATCAACCTGCAAATCGAAGTTCACAGCATGTTACAAGCCCATCTATACAGCACCAGCTTGCAAATCATTCTACACAGCAATATGCAAGCCAATCCACACAGCCGCAACCTGCACATCAAATTATTCAGCAACATGCAAGCCAATCTGTACTGTTCAGCAGCTGTCTACAAATCAATCTCCACCGAAGCATGTAAGCCAATTGGACACAGCAGCAACCTGTAAATCCTACACAGCAACCTGTAAATCCTACACCGCAATCTGCAAATCCTACACAGCAACCTGCAAATCCTACACAGCAGCAGCCTTGAAATAAAAAAGGCTTATTATACAGACAAATTAAAAATAATGCAATAAAAAAATACAAAGTTAGAAAACATTTGTCAAGAAATCAGGAAAATTGGTGAATCATTAACGTTTCTGGATTAGGCTATACACAACCTACTGCTTCTCCCTGTAAAATCACCTTTGTTAATTTCTGTTCTTGTTTAAGTATGATCTTTTCTTGTTTTTGACACAGCCTGTCTTGCCATATCACTCACTCTATCACTCTGTCTTGCTCTATCTTTTTCCGTGGCATAAAGCTATCGTTTGTTATTTTCTTCCAGATCTTAAGATTTCCTTTTGGATAAAAGGGCAACTTAGAGAAAATACATTTTAAATCATGTATTTGATCAACTAAGATATTAGTAGATGTTGATAATAATCAAATAAGTTACCTATAGTTTTATAATCCGACTGCCCAAAAAAGAAGGTAAGTAATGTATTTGTGCTGTTTAGCGTGATTGGATTACCACCTCGAAAAAGGGAATCCTGGAATTACGAGTGAGGCGTATGTATCGCAACAGATAAAAATAACAGGTATTTAAATGTCACTGTTCCGTCCTGTTACACACAGTACGAAATACCTGTTGTTTTTAGTAACAGCACGTTATAGCGATATGTTCCGGTATTTCATAACCTAAATATCAGCTGTCTGTCACCACTTGTGATACGTAATATATGTTCCTGCCGTTCCACCAAATCCAACCAGTATTTTTTCATTCCGCTATATACTGTCACAGGTCTTTCTCACTTTTACCTACACATTCCCCATAGGACAAAGTAGGATAGAATGATATTGCTCCCTGTAACAGGTCTTCATCGATACGGGGCGACTGGTATGTCCGGTTTTTCTTTGTCGTTTTTCTGCCATTGATACGGCGATGGTCAAGTGGTCGGCTGGTGGTCAAGTGGTCGTCTAGCGTTCAAGTGGGCATCTAGTGGTCAAGTGGTCAGCTAATGACAATTAGTCGTCTGGTGGTCAAGTGGTAGGCTAGTAGTCAAGTGTTTATCTGGTGGTCAAGTGGTCGGCTAATGGTCTAGTTGTTGTCTAGTGGTCATGTGGTCGGCTAGTAGTAAAATGTTCGGCTAGTGGTCAAGTGGTCGGCTAGTGGTCAAGTGGTCAGCTGGTGGTCAAGTGGTCGGCTGGTGGTCAAGTGGTCGGCTAGTGGTCTGGTTGTCGTCTAGTGGTCATGTGGTCGGCTAGTGGTAAAATGTTCGGCTAGTGGTCAAGTGGTCGGCTAGTGATCAAGTGGTCGGCTGGTGGTCAAGTGGTCGGCTGGTGGTCAAGTGGTCAAACGGTCGGCTAGTGGTGAAGTGGTCGGCTAATGGTCAAGTGGTCGGCTGTTGGTCCATTGGTCGGCTGGTAGTCGAGTGGTCAGCAGGTGGTCGAGTGGCCGGCTGGTGGTCGAGTGGTCAGCTGATGGTCGAGTGGCCGGCTGGTGGTCGAGTGGTCGTGTAGTGGTCAAGTGGTCGGCTAGTAGTCAAGTGGGCGGATGGAGGTCAAGTGGTCGGCTGGTGGTCAGGTGGTAGTCTAGCATTGAAGTGGGCGTCTAGTTGTAGTCTAATGGTCAAGTGGTCGGCTAGTGGTCAAGAGGTGTTCAGCTGGTGGTCAAGTGGTCAGCTGGTGGTCAAGTGGTCGTCTAGCGTTCAAGTGGTAGTCTAGTGATCAAGTGGTCGGTTAGTGGTCAAGTGGTCAGCTAATGGTCAAGTGGTCGGTTGGCAGTCAAGTGGTCGGTTAGCGGTTAAGTCGACACGCCCGCCGGCCGCCGGCGCCGGCCACACGCTCCGCTCCGCCTTATGAAAGAAAACACGGGTTTGCTGTATTCATAGACCTGTTATCTGCTCGGAATGGCCTGACTTGGGCTGTTATTTTAATAACAGGTTTTTGGAACTGTTATTTTTATGGAACAGTGACAACAGGTATTGAATTTGACCTGTAATGACCCACCTCTACCTGGAATGGGACTAATTGAACTATGGGGTGCATGAACTCCTTCACACTTGGTTGGTCCAATTTTTGAAAGCTGTTATACTATTTAAGTAACTTGTTCTATCTTTATTCTTATCGCAAATAGGTTTGTACTTTTCGTAGGATTTAAGGCGGGTCACGAATAGAGATGAAACTGATATCCGGCAACTATCCGGTATCCGGCCTAGTTTTTACTATCCGGCCGGATACCGAATATTAGGTGACTATCCGGCCGGATACCGGATACTTAAAATATACGACAATTTTATCAAAATTTTACAGCATAGCTATGTAATTAAATTAAAACAACATTTTATTGCAAAATTAAATGTCTTATGTTTATTAATTAATAACTATGTTGACAAAAATTAACAATTTAGTAATCAAAGTTGACTAAAGGAAGGTTGTGATGTATAAATACCAATTTTTCTGCATTGAGAGGTAACAAACGATTGCGCTTTTCTTCGTAAACAAGACCAGCTTCAGAAAAAAGTCTTTCGCTGTATACACTGCTGCAAGGCGCTGAAAGATAGATTCTCGCAAACTTGGTGAGAGTTGGATATTGTGACGCGTTAGCACTCCACCAAACATATGGATCACGATTACGATCGATTCGGGCAATCTTTGAAAAGTAGTCAAGCTCGGTTGCAATCTTGTTCTTTTGTTGACCTTGACTGCTATTATCTTCATTTGCTACCTCATCAAAGCAATTCCAAAACGTGTCGTGGGCTTCGCGAGTAAGAGTCGAGCTGGTGTCATCTCTTCTCCTTATTTTTGATGCTGGTGATGGATCACGAGAACCACTATTAGTTGAAGATTCATCACATTCACAAGACATTTTAAGACATTCTATAAGAATCTTCTGTCGAGCCTTTTCTGCTTCCAGAACCCCCAGATAGTTTGTTTTAAACCTTGGGTCAAGGAAAGTAGCTATTAAATAATTAGAATCATCATTTAAGGAGCTAAAGCGATGTTCTAACTGTGCTTTAAGTGAGGCTCGCATTTGTGACAAATCTGGAGTTCTTAGAGCAGTTTCATCTTCATCCAAATATTTTTTTAATGCAGCGACGTGTGGTATAACTTCGGATATGCAGGAGAGACCAGAGCTCGTTAGTTTTGTTATTTCTTCGAAAGGTTTTAAAAGATTAACGCATAGCTCCATAAAACACCACTGCTGATGCGTTAAATTTGTGAGATTATCGTGATCAGCTACGTACAGTGATAAAGCTCGTTTTTGTTCCAACAGGCGCTCTGTCATATAGAAGGTTGAATTCCACCTCGTGCTAATATCTTGCACCAACTGATGTTCCGGTAAATGTAGCTCTTTTTGAATTTCCAGCAGTTTTTCTTGGGCTAGACCTGAATGATTGAAGTGCGTTACAAGACGTCTACCGTTACTGATCATTTCTAATACTTCAGGCTGCACCTTTAATGACTCAGTAACGGCCCTCTGAAGTAAATGTATGAAACATCTTGCAGAATAATATTCAGTCTCTCGAACTCCTTTGACCATGTTGGCGCCACTATCGTGAACGAGTAAGTGTATTTTACTATGGTCAATATCCCAGCGATCTACGATAGTGTTAAGTTCCCTTGCTATATTTTCTCCAGTATGAGAACCTGGGAATGGCTTCATAGCAAGAACTCCATGTTCTAGCTTAAATTCAGGAGATAACCAATGAGCAGTGAAACTTAAAAAGCTGGCATTATTGTGCAAACACGTCCACATATCTGAAGTTACAGAAACTGCTTGAGCTCTTGATATGTTTCCTTTTATCTTTTCATGAATTTTTTCGTAAATTTCTGGAATTATATTTTGAGAAATGTATGTGCGGCTTGGTACTTTATAGCGAGGTAAAGCTTGTTCTAGGAGTCTTGTAAATCCTTTCCTCTCTACAATAGATAACGGCTCGTTATCTAGAGCAATCATTTCTGCTATCAAGTAATGATATTTTTTGGCTTTCGCATCATTTACATCCCAAAGCAATTTCTTTTCAAATGATTCTGTCAGAGTCAATTGCTTTTCTGTTGACATTGAAGATGAACTTGTACCGGGAATGGCAACAGGCCTTGCAATGGATACATCCTTGGCTATACTTTTATCGATTTCTGTTAAAAATAAAAACAAAATATTTGACATACGCCTGGCAAATGTACAATAGCAAAAGTAACATAGAAAATTTTTACGTCAGGCGCAAACACTTGAACGTACTTTATGCAAAAATTCAGCTCAGTAGGTAACAAAAGGTAAGTGGATCAAATTTAACTTGCAAGATTTGATAACAAACAAACATTGGGATAGGTGAAACTTATATAAATAAAAGTTTGTAAAAAATCTCAGAAATTACATTCTGTCTTGCTGGAAAACAAGAAACACACGATGTTACGATGTAGTTATGTTTCAGGCTCAAAGTATAACTTGAGTAGGTCATCACTTCATTATTTCGTGTGGGTTGCAATATCGACAACCGACCCCACATGAGTAGGTTTCCTAAATAAACAAATACTTGCAACATTCGAGAACCAAACCTTGTTAGGTTAGGTATTATTTATGTAGGTAGGTAACGTAACTTAATGATTTGCCTACTAAGAAACATAAATAATTACTAAATGGCCTGATTTGACCTTATAGTTATGAAGTTTAACTAAAGAAACATATCAAAAACAAAAAAAATGTTATAGGTTAGGTTTGATAGCTACCTGCTTTCTTTCCGTCTCCACCACGAGAAATTTGAACTCTGCACAATAAACAAACCGCAAACTTTTTATTTTCACTGTTTATATCAAAAAACTCCCAAATCGGTGACCTTTTCTTGACAGACGACATTTTTTTAGTACCGCGCTATCCACTAATTACGATAAACAAACAATGAACAAAACAAATTGCATGCGTTGCATCTATGACCTATTGCTAACTTCACTCCGTTTTCTCGAAATCATTGTAGTTACTCGTCCGAAAATACTCGATGTCACCCGAATGCGAATGTGGCGCGCCTCGCGAGCACTTTCGCAGACTCTCAAGCGGTCTGCGGTAGACCGTCACCGCAGATCGTGCCGGTGTAGGAAATGTTTATTTTAGTACTCAACGAGATAAGTGCCGTTTTTCAAATGAAAATAATAATATTGTTTCAGGTCACACACATAAAAAAGCATGGGTTGATGAAACTGTAAAATCAAACCGACGGCAAAGACACATACTATTCCTAGTAGGGTTGAATTGGGGAAGCTGGATCACTCCGCATAGCTTCGTGCTCCAGCAAATCCCCAATTCAACGAATTTCATCGCTCTTGCTTCAGAACTCCTCCAATTCTACAGCCGCAGTCATTAACCGTTTGACTCAGATTGAAAGTAAGAAAAATAGGACTTAATTTGAGGGCTTGATTGGATTATGTTCTGATTGTATAGCTCGATTGTACAAGACTTTTCTGATACTCCGTTTCGCAGTCAAACAGCACCAGTTCATCCTTTACTGATCTTATAATAATCCGCACTCCGCAGTCCATAATTTCTCAGTTCTCCACTGCGGAACCGGCTGATTTAATATACTGATGAGTTTTGTCTTCCAAACCACATTAATCACTTGATCTGCATCGAGTGACATTCCTTAATTAAAATTATCTTGATATTATCTAACCTATAAATATTTTGTGTTGAATGATTTGTTTGTGAAGGCAGTGATATCAATAAAAGTCAGATTTTTTTTTAGTTAAAATATTTTATTATCTATACACCAATTTTTCAAGCAAGTCACATTTTTCAAAGCACATATTGTTGGATGATAAATACAATTATAAACATTACTAGAAAATCGATACTCCTCATATAAACTTAATAAACTAGGACAGTTCATGTCTTCTAAATTAATTATATTATCAGTTAAAAAAATATCCTTTATCCACAGCATTTTTTCAAGACCTTTGCAATAAACAGTTTTGTTAATCAAAAATTCGTCAACATACAAAGATAATTTTTCGTATGGTACAAAACCATCATTCCAGTATATTTTTCTATTCTTTTGTATCCAGTTTACTTGTTTTCTCTCAGTAGTTGTAAGATTATAAAATGAGAAAGGAGGTTCAATCAGAAAAACTTGTAGTTGGTCATCACACACAATTGCTATTTCTTTGAGAATAAATTTATTATCATCGGTTTTAAATCCTTGTACGTCCACAATGGCTTTTGATTGCATGTTAGTTTTAGTACTCAAATACTTAGAGGCAGGTATTATCAGGATATCCTTGAACTTTAAATTTCTAAGTGAACATAAACAGGTTCAGTTATGTCAACTTTCGCACAATATTACTAAGAGGCTTATAATCAATAAGACGATCGTTTATAATCAAACAATAAGCACTAGTGTTGCTTGGAATATCTGTTGATGTTTCGATTTCTAAACGTACATCAACGGGTCCGGTTTTCAAATTTTCGTTTTGTCTTGAACAATCAATAATAAACAAGGGGGCCTTTTCTTTAAATTGTTTAAAATCCAGCAATGGATCAATTGGAAGGTTGTAATACGACTGACGGAATCTGGCATACATTTCGTATAATATACTGTATTTACTGTCATCAAATTTCAAATTTAAAGAGTCATAAGGGTAACACGATGAATTCAAAAATAGTGTTAGGGGGAGGGGGGGCACTTTGATACACAAAAATTCAATCTCTTTTCTGAGGACCATAAAGCATTATGTTTAAATATTTGTTTTGATGTGTGCATTGGCTAATATGTCAACTTATATTTTGGCTACGCAAAAACCGCAAAAACTGGCGACGTATAGAGATAAACTGATTCTAAGAAAAAATCATTTTTGTATCATTCTGCCCCACCAGTGGGGCACTTTGATACATGGGGTGGGGCAGTTTGATACGTATTTTAGATCTATATGAAATGCAAATTTAAACTGACTAAAAACCCAATATAAACTGTATTATTACTTAAAATTAAGAAATAAAACAATTTTATTGATTGAGATCGCAAAACACTTTTTATTAAGAGTGCACATTAGCCATAATCAGTCTCTTAAGTTACTTAAGGAATATAATCACAAAAAAAAACAATATTTTCATCATAGAACAAGACTAATTCTCTGTTATTTTCTTAATTATATAATCAGTTATATACTTACTAAGTAATCAGACTTTAACATTGAATATTGTTAATGAAAATATAATATTAGAACCTCCTATCAAAATGAACAATGTTTTTCTTTAAAAATTGAACAAACATCAAAAATTTAACATAAATAATCATAAAAACTCACATATAAATTACAAAACAATCTACTGGATATTATATCGAGTTAAACCTACCGAAAATGAATAAAGCGACGATGTTCGAGATGTGCCTTTGGAGAAAGTTGGTTTTGGTAATTGCAAAACTACATCTCTAAAATCCACACTTGCTTTGTCTTCCACAATTGGAAATACAAACTTAGAAGACCCTGCTTTTTTTCTGAGATATAATACTTCATATTCTGTCACATTATACTTAAATACAACTTTGGCAACGTAGTGAATCACAGTTTTCTTCTTCTCAAACTTAATTAGCAGGAAATCTCCAATATTTATGTGTTCAGGATTTACTGGTTCTTCATTAATTACCTCTTCTTCTGATTCCGACGGCATTTCAATGTCTTCACTATCACTCGCCATCACGACTTCATCTTGACTAGAATCGGAATCTATTTCTGCAGGCATAGAAGTCACTCTCTTTTTCTTTTTTGGCTCAGTTAATCCCAACAGATTTTTCGCTGTTTTCAATTCTTTTGCATGCTGTTTTGCTTTTTGTAATTCTCTTTTTCTGTCCTTTTCATTACGTAAGCTTTCTAATCTATTTTTTTCTGGTGTTTCAGTGTATCTTCTTGATCGTCCCTTTTCTCTTCCTTTCCTTTTTAAGACACTGTCAGTAATCGCCTTTTTTGGATAAGGTCTAACTACTTCAGGAGTAAGAATAGCCTTTGATGAAGAAACATGTAGAGGATCGTCAGCAACAGACACTGAAACTGGGTCGGCATCCAAAGTAGGAGTTTTATTTTGTTCTCTATCAACAACCTCACTATTTTGACTTCTTTCTGAGTCTACAAAATGTAAATCTTGTGTGTTGTGAGTATTCTCATCTGTCAAATCGTGATAACCTGTTCTGAAAATGTCTATCGGTGCAAAGTCGTCGTCGCCAAATACCAGTTTACTAATTGGCCATATTCCAGGTTTGGAAAAACCACCTATGATATTCTTTGGTGTAAATGATTCCAAATATGCTAATTTTGACAGTTCAGCAATGTTGTATATGGTCAAAGTTTTTCCAACATTTTGAATGTGCCAGTCGTTGAAAGCTATCTTCAATTTGCCTTTGAAGGGTCCGAACACACTGACATCAAGCGGTTGCAATTTGTGTGACGTGTGTGGGGGAAGACTCAAATAAACAATACCGTTGTCACGACAGTAGTTAACAGCTTCTATTGAAATGTGAGATTCGTGGTTGTCACAAATGATTAGAATTGGGTTATCTTTATTGCTCGAAGTAAGGCGTTGAATGTGTTTCAAAACTCTTATAAACAATTCTGATGTCATCCAGCCGCTTCTGTTTGCCAACCCTAGACTTCCATCAGGAGCACCATTTAGGAAGTGATCTTTATAGTGAACTCTTGGAAAGACATAAACTGGAGGAAGAGAAGAACCAGTTGCAGTAATAATACCACAGAAAGTAACTAACTCTCCGCGTTCTGCAGAAACTATTTGTCCCACTTGTCTTTGTTTTCTTCCAGCAATAACTTTAGGAGTGGAAAGGACTGTGCTTATGCCTGTTTCGTCTAAGTTTATTATTCGATCGGGTGTAAAATTGTGTTGTCTCATTATGCGTTCGTAATTATCATGAAATTGAGCTACAGCAGCTTTATTGAAAGCAAAGCTTCTTGCTGCGCTTGTGTTTTCTGGTTTTCGTAGACTCAATTCTCGGTTTCTCTTTCTGAAGCCAGCTGCCCAATCTTTTCCAGCGCATTTGTTTTCTTTCCAGGATTTTGGATAATTACACTTTGATAATTCTGCGTATTCGTATGACAAAGTCAGAAGCTTTTTCAATGTAAGGCCGTGGTGCATTTTACTGCAATTCAATAAATATTGAGTCAATGCCTTTTCTTGTTCGGTTGAAAAAACTTGTGCAACGGTATACTTGGAACCATAGATGTTTGATGAAGTAGCTGTAGCAGTGTGTGATGATAAAGCTGCAGTAGTAGTGTGTGCTGAAGATGATGCTATTTGTGCCATCTCCATAGATGGTGCTATTTGTGGTGAAGATGGACCTGCTTGTGATAAAGAAGATTCTGCTTGTAATGAAGAGGATACTTCATTTGTAGATAATGTTCTGGTAGCTTCAAATGATTTTCTGGCTTTTTCTATGCGATGTTGTAGGGTTGCAGTTTTGATGCCATATTTGTCGGCTGCTTTGCGTATAGATAAAGTCTTTGACAATACTTCACGTATTGCATCTTCAATGTTTTCTTCATTGATATTTTTTCTATCAGTTTTGGGTTTGTACGTGCGCACCATTTTCTGAAAAAAAGAAAAAAAACAATAAAATAAACTATTATTTTTGACGGGGCACTTTAATACACTAGAGGGGCAGATTGATACGTATCATTGTACCCCGCTCATTACCGTATCAAAGTGCCCCAAAGGACTTTTTCCACAAACAATTAATTTTATCAAATATATAATAATCTTGCAATCAAAAACATTTTAAAATACAATAATAACTATATTTACTTACCTTTAGTAACAAATAATAACAAAAACAACTAAGAGTATCCTCCTGAGACACAATTACATTTCACGTATTTTTTTTGTAGGCAGCGGCGCACGCCACTTCCAACACGTTAGTGACCGTTGAGGCCCAACGGCAAACTGGCGGCGAGCGGTGTTACAACTGTCATTCTTGTGAATGTCCTTGAGCATTCTAGTGATGTGCCGGACTGTGTAGCGTTTATCGGTTTTGAGATATAGATACTGTACCAATGTGCCCCGTGAATCAATGTGCCCCCCCTCCCCCTACATTTGTTACATTGCAGTGATCAAAAATTGAACAATCTTCTGTTTTCTTATTCTTTTTGTCAGTTTGTAAACAAAATATAACATATCGAGGTTTTTCTAACTGAGACGTTGTTTTCACTGCCCATGAATGTTTAGTTGTCTTCGGCAAAAATGGATATTCGTATAAATCCCAATTTCTAAAAGATATTTGAACGGGATTGTCTTTTTCCAATTGTCTCAACAACATTAATCTTTGTCGATCAGCCACTTTGATATGAGGTACTCGCCATTGCAATCTTTGAATATTGAGTGTAAAAGAATCATTACTCTCGAGCAAAATACTGTTCAAATTAGTGCTACATCTATTAAGTATTAATTCATGTTTACAATTGATTAATATTTTCTTATAATCTTCTGCAAATCCTAACATTTTATTTAATGGAATGAGTACGCTAAAAGATCCCGCATTTTGGAAACCATTCAAATTCCAACCCCAAACTGCTGCAGCTTTACTCTCACCAGTACTCATTGAAGCATAAGATTTTAAGGTGGTAGTAATGCCAACATTTCTATTCCGATCAATTTCAACACCATTTATTTCGTATCTAATATCTTGAAAAAGAAACGAAAAGGCGTTATTAGTTAATTTGACAGTCTTTTTATGAGCTGTACCTGCTGCATCTTTATGACTTACGACAGCTTCTCCTTCAATGTAAATATAACTCGCTGATGGCAACACATAAACATCCTGTTGATTAATAGGAATACGAATTTCATCATTTTCATTAAAACTATTATTATATGGGTTATAGGTGTGGATCTCATAGCTCTTAATGGAATTGTCAAATTGAGGCGGATCTGCTACTTGCAAAATATTCATACTTTAAGTCCGAGTGCTCGTAAAAAATCTTTATTATTTTTAGATATTTTTTTTACAGGTTTAACACGTCTTGTTCGTATTGGTGAACGTTTGGTAATAGAACTTTTTATTTCGCTCCTTTTAAATTTATAGTTCCTATTAATGTTATCATTGAACACGATCATTGTGCTTTTCTAATATAAATAGACAATTGTATTTCTTCGTTTCGAAAATCAATAGAATTTCCTTCCAAATCTAAAATTTTAAATGTCACTGTTGAAATATATTTCTTATTTAAAGGAAAATATATAACGTTCTTAGGCACTTCTATAAATTTATGACCAGGAGGAACATTTGGTACAAATTCATAAATACTATGAGTGGGTGCTCCGTTTATGTATGATCCGTTTACAAGATCACATTCGACTCTTATCACTGCCACTGGTAGAATGTTCACTGGACATGAAGACTCATGCCATTTATTTGCGTCTAATTCAACGCTTGGAAACCCTAATAAAGTTCCTATTGTATTTTTTACGTTAAAATTAATAGTTTGAGTACAAAACAATGAACATGAAAGAGTGTTATTATTTGGAATAATTTGCAAGCTACTTTTATTCAATCTCTTTTGTAGATACTCGCTAATGTCTTGTAAGTCGTAAACTCCATTAGGGATAGTAATACAATTGTTATTGGGTCCATAACAGAACACATTATTCCGGTTAGTGATATTAGGTACAGAATTAAACACAGAAAAATATAATAGCCCACATTCATAATTTCCCTCGTCTAAAATAAGAGGCGGGCTGTAATCAGAATATATCACGGATTTGTTCCCAGTGATTGTTAGTGTAATAGACATTGTAACAAACTGAAGTATTTTCATTTGATCCCTGCTATTTATTGATATGAAATTTATTCCAAAACTGTTTCAAAAATTTAATACAGAGATGTCCACAATTGAAAGTATTAGTTTTCTGACAATTTTCATAATTATAGTTTATGTTAAAACCAACGTATTTAACAAATTCTTTTGGAGGTTTCAAATCACCATAGCTGTCAAAATATTCTACGTAATCTTTTAATTTTGCATAGGCTACCCAATGAGTTCCAGGATTTTTTGAACTATCTAAATTTATGATCCCACATTCTTTTTCAAATGGTTTTCCCGGCAGTTCATCTCTCATAAATACTCCTCGAAAATAAGGAATATTTTGGGTGTAGTTTATAATATCGATATTAGTAAGAGGTCGATTAGGTAGCCGATGAATTAGTTTTTTTTCTTTGTTTCCAAGTACATGCCTGAACCATCTTGATATTGTTTTAATTTTAGTCCCTGTCCAATAAATAAACCTTCTCCATGCTTATTGTGCAGCTTTAATGCTTCTAAACGTTTCTTCGCTAACTTTATCGACCGTATTGCTTTTGCAACGCCTGCTGCACCTCCTGCCAAGCTGCCTGCAGCAGACAATCCCGCAAATATTGGTACTAATGGGAGGAAGCCACCTGTCTTTGGAACAGGTATCACTCGTGGTACAGGCACATCGCTTAACTCTGATGCTAATTCCTTAGCTGCCGCAATTGCTAATTTTATTGCTACTTTTTTACATTTCGGCTTTATTTTATTAATTTCTTTTTTGGTACGACTTATTATCTGTTTGAAAGATTTCTTAAATCCAGAACCTGTTTTCTTCGTATTAATAAGTTTTTTTAATTTTTTTTCTCCTCCCCCTCCGCTTCGATCAACAATTCGATATGAAGGTTTATTTACCATTTCGGGAAAATATAATTGAATATTAAGTTTTTTTTTTCTTTACTAGCTATGATGCGTTACAAAGTCTGTCTACTTGAAGAATGAAATAAAATGTATTTGTATCTGCCTTATAAAACATCTGAATTATTTATCCAACTGTTTTCATCCTCCGATAAACCTAGCCATTTAACAAATAGCTTTTTACCCTTTCTTTTCAAAACTTTTTCAATAAGGTAAATACTGGGACAGTGTGTTTTTTGTAATTCCTGTGTATAAAATGATCCTAAAATGGGGTGACGTCTTGAATCTTCTAAAAGGTATGTGATCGGTTTGGTAGGTTGTACTTTAATTACTTTAAATATTTCTGTAGACCAATTTGGGGTATAGCCTTTTTCAAATATTCCTTTATATTTACTAATGCGAACAAAATCTCCCACCCTGAACTTCTGTTTGCAAGAAGATTTGGCTGATGTTTGAAGCATTGCGTATCTTTTTAAAAGAATACGTTTATTGTTTTGTGTAACTTCATTTGGTGCTATACCAATAGTCTTATGGATTGCTGAATTATATTCGTTTATCAGTTTAGCCAATATGACGTCGTACCATCTGTAATTCCCTTGCAGACTGAATTGTTTGTATAATTTGCTTTTTATCGTCCGTATAAATCTTTCAGCTATCGAAGCTTTCATGGTAGAATACGTTGAATAATGGTTTATACCATGTTTTGTAAATATTTGTTTCAATTTTGAATTATAGAATTCTTTTCCAAGATCGGTTTGTAAATTTTTTGGTATACGACCTTTTTCTAATAATGTTTTGAAGGCATTAGCAACATGTTCTTTACTCTTTTGCTGAATGGGATAGGCCCATGCATATTTTGAGAAAACATCGATTACAATCAAAATGTACTTATAGTTCTTATTTTCCTTAGAAAAAGCTTGCATATCTATTAAATCAGCTTGCCATAAATCATCAATATCCTTCATAGTCACATGTCTTCGAGGAAATGTTTTTCTTACGTTCCTATGTATCTCATTGACTACACTCTCCTTACTCATTTTTTGGTTTTATGACTTAATGTATCAATCCTGCTTTTCAAACTATTTATTTCAATGCTAGTTTGTTCCACAGATTCATTAAGCTTTTTAAGTTTACACGTTAGGGTTTCTATTAATTTATCCACGTACTGCTTTGATGTGCAGTCATTCGGATCAACTGGAGTTCCTGTATGCTTGATTATTATTTTATTTTGTGCGTCTAATACATTATCCATTTTCTTTTTTTTATAAACATGGATTCCAAACTTGTCAACATTCATATTCAAGGGATTTGTGAATACTAAACAGTTAAAATTCAAACGCATGCTTTTATTCTTTTACTATCCCTGACTCTTTTAGTTCCTCAATAATTGAAATAATTTCATTGTCATGACTGGTATTACCTGCATCTTTAGATGCAATCAAAATTTTTAATCTTTCTACTAGTTCATTAGGATCATCCCAATAAATTAAATCAGTATTCTTTTTATACGTCTTTAATGTTGGTAAATTACCACCTTGCTTCATTAAACTGGCTGACCTATCACCAAAAAACAAAGGTTTTATAACACGTTTATATTTTATTCCTTTATCACCTTTTATTTGATTATCAGGATTAAAGTCTCTTTTGTGCACATTAGTATTAATTAAAATATCTTTATAAACCAACTTATCTTGCTCTGTAACAAGTTTCAAGTCGGGTTTCCTTTGATATAGTAATTCTTTAAGACCTGGAGTAATTTCATAACTTTTATCACCAATTTTAGCTATAATTGTAGAATTTACAGAAGTGCCACCCGCGTGTGAGAACGTTATATCTGAATTTCCTATCATTAGCTTGTTCTCTTCACGACGTACCCCGAATGGTACGTTTAAGTTGTTATATTCATTAATTTTGCGTCTTGTTTCATTCTGGCGAACAGGAGTTACAGGTACAGGAACTGATTCAGAAGGGCTAGGCTTAGATTTAACAGTGATCATAGACTCATTATCACTATCGTCACTACTGAAACTTTGAAATGTTGAATTTGAGTCATTTGTAGTGTAACTATCATTCCCTAAATTGTTTTCATGTTGCGTTTCTTTTGAAGCCACTAATGCGTTCAAAGGGTCAGTAATTGACTTAAATATTTTTTTTCGTTTAATTTCTAAATCGTCTTCTTTTTCACGAATTTTTTTTACTTTGTTTTTGATGTTACGCACTGATTGAATCAGTTGTTCCTTTATATTATTTACCATATTTCAGATGTAAGTAGATAACACATCTAACAAATTACGTAACATAAATTAAACTGGCATGATTTTCTATCTCAAAGCTTTATATATTAATCAAAATGGACAAAAACATCAAAAGCCTTTCTATATCTGCCTTTATTCAATTCGCAGTCTTTATTTATTATCAAACATGAATAAAATTCTTTCCAGATGTCGTAGCAAAGATTTTTGAAATCAGACCAACTCATGTCTGAATTGACATGCTCATTGTATATATGTTTTAAATTGATTTCATCTTGTTTAAACAAAATCAACAAGTTTACATTATCTCGTATTAATTGTTTTGGTATTTTGGAATAAGTCTGAGAAAGATAGAAGCAATCAATTAGCTTATGTCTACCCATTGAAAAATAATCTCGAATGTTACTTTGACTTTCACAAGTAACATCATCAAAAATAAATACTGAATTTTCTAAAGCATCGCAAGGAGAAATAACATCTTTTCCATCTTTAAACATAAAAAAATTTACTGCTGAAACATGTTTTAAGATTTCATTTAAGAAACGATACTTAGGTTGAAATAATGTTTTTGAGTAAAGATAAACATTCTTAAATTTTAGCCCATTTTCATGTAAGAGTAAAGTTATCATAATATTTGTTTTTCCACAGTTCGACGGGCCACAAATAATAGACCGTACTATGCTAGGTAGCAATGAACTATGTCGATGGTTTTTTGAATATTTTTCCACATTAATGAAACTAATTTCTAAGGATACGGGTTGTTTTATCAACTTCATCTTGACAACTGGTAAACATCAGATAATATTTATAATTAAATATACCTACTCACTTTTAATTATATTATAGATATAAAGACAATCAATATAAATATAACACTTTTATTCTTATTATAACAAATCACGAATCGTACATTACATATCAAAAAATCGATTTATATCTATATCTATTACTAGGATTTTTAACTTTATGTTTTGATGTTTGTCACATAGTCTTTCATCTTATTTTGTTTATAATTCATAAGCAAAGTCGGCTGCAATCACTAGTATGAAGAAATAAGATATTCTGCTAACCACAGCAATATAAAGAGTATAAAACTAAATATATTTTTTATTTTTTTAGTTTCTGCCACAAAGCTTTAAGGAGAGCAGAAGTTGTTGTTTATTGTTTAACTGCTATTTTAATTTCTTCACTAAAAATGGTAAGAATTTATTACGACATTCTAAGATTGACTTTTTAACTTGATGTTTGAAGTGTATTTTAAATGCATATTTTTGTTGCAGAGCATTTTTAATTCGCAACCACTGGAAAAACAAGTAAAAGACCCATTCAATACCCCTCTTAACTTTTACTCACAGCCTCAAGACAATGAAAAACAAAACGATCCTTCTTTCTGCGCCCAAGATGTTGATAGCTATTTGCAATACCAGGATTTTTTTTAAATCAGAACACTACAGCACAAGAAACTCCAAATGAAACTTCGAAAGAGTTGACTGGAGAAACAACTAAAAAACGCGGAATTAAGAGGAAACCTTGCAAAATCAGTGATGTACTAAATACTCATGTTATTAAAAAAGAAAAACGTGGAAAACGTGTCATAAACATTAACATATCTAACTTGCCTGGAAATAGTGACCATAATGAAGTTGCCATTCAGTATATTGTTGAAAATGATAATGATTTAGTGTTAAATTCTACTGAAGATCTTGTTGAAAGTATCATAAAGAAGTTGAGTTGTGATATCAAAATATTAGGTTTATTTTGTTTATATGTTTTTTTTATGTTAAGTTGTTTTATAAGTAAACGAGTAATCCCCATTATGTTATTTAGTATAAAGTATTTAGTGCTTTGGGTTGTTAAAATTTCTTTCTATAGCTTCTAATCAGACTTTAATGTAAGTATTTTAATCAGTCTTTAATGCAGCGCTGAAATCACTGGGATTTTTGAACACGACATTCGATAAACTTATAACATCGCCACCTCTTTAAGAGTAATTAAAATACTAACACTGCCTCTTAAGAATCGATAGAGAACCTGTAAGCGCAAAAGCTTATCAATTCACGTTAATTGATACAGAGGGAGCTGTTAGTTACACGTTGCACAATGTTTTATTCATAGGATTACTTACATTTAATAAAATGTGATATTATAGCAGCATAATGAATGTTTTATTTTAAACTGCCTCAGATATATCGTAAAAATTAACTATGCACCTCGCGCTATGATGTCATTCAGACGGTACCGTTATTGCTACCTACTGAGCGCTTGCGGTGAATGCGTCGCCGTGCGGGTAGCGGGGGGGGGGGGGGGGGGGGGAGAGCGGACACATTCCAGCGGAGTAAACAGTTTGATTCGTGCGCTTTGTAGCTATTTTGTTTTTTGGGAGTCAATTCTTGAATTACACGGGGCGATAAAATATCAATCAAGAAATTCAAAATCACTTATTTTGTTTTCAAAACTCAAGATCCGTATCGGCATAATTGTAAAGCATTTACCTTTAAAACGCTTATCAGGATAAATTTGAATTTTTAAAGTCTTAAAATGATATTTCAACACCCGATGGTATTCAAGAATTGAGTCTTTTTTGTCGAATAAAATATAACATCCGATGACTTATAACAGCGACACCTCTTTAAGAGTAATTAAAATACTAACACTGCCTGTTAAGAATCAATAGATAACCTATTAGCGTCAAGCTTATTAATTCATGCTTAATGGCACAGAGGGAGTACGTTACACAATGTTTTATTAATAAGATTACTTATATTTAATAAAATGTGATATTATAGCAGCATAATCGATGTTTTTTTTGTTGCTTCAAGTTAAACTTCCTCAGATTTATTTATATTATTACTAACATTTTTTTTGTTTTTGGTAGTCAATTCTTGAATATTACCGGGTGACAAAATATCACTCAAAAAAATTCAAAATCACATTTTTTGTTTTCAAAAGTCAAGATCCGTATCCGATAAATATAAAGCATTTACCTTTTAAACGTTTATCAGGATAAATTTGAATTTTTAAAGTCTTGAAGAGATATTTCATCACCCCGGTGGTATTCAAGAATTGAGTCGAACAACCACGTCGATAAAAATACGACATCCGTTAATTTATACCAGCGCCACCTCTTTAAAACTTATTAAAATACTTGCATTGATTCCAGGGGTCTACAACCTTTTGAGTCGGAAGAGTAAAAAAAATAAAAAAAAATTCAAAGTTTTTGAAGAGCCGCAAATTTTTTTCTAGCAAACCATGAAATATAGTCCACGCATAAATAAAGCTTTTTGATAAAAAAAAAACATATCTGTTTAGGTATTCATAAGAAAAATATATATTTATACATACATTTAAATTTCTTTTTAAATAAAATTAATAATATTTGTGTATGGAACTAAAGAGCTAAAGTTTCACATCCAAAGTGCCGCATGTGGCTCGCGAGCCGCAGGTTTCCGACCCCCTGCCTAAGCTTATTCTTGTCTGCTAAATAACGCAGATGGCGTTGGTTACAAGTTTAAAATCGTTATAGGTCTATGTTCTTTTGTCACACGCAGTTTTAGTATTGATATCCAAATTTGAATGAAATCTGACAGTCAAGCATTATGGTAGCAGTTCTATTTATGTTGGTATTAGAGTATTTGAAGCCTGAAACCAAAATAACTGGGAATATGTCATTTTACAAAGTAATGGACCAGTGGTAAGTACATCCACTGTACTTTTAAGATTTTCGTCTCAGGTTGCGATGACTTGGTGGCGCTTGTCCTAATATGGATGCTCTACTACAAACCAAGCGTACCTTATCTCTATGCAACAAATAAAAAAGGAAATAGTAAAACGAAATCAACCTTATGAACAATTAGTAATAGAAGACATGTTTATTTATAACGATATTGACAGACAACCTTTTTGAACAGAAATTATCTTTTTCATTACAACAATGCACACATCCTCAAGTATTGATCTCATATAAACCAATTTTCGCTCCATAATTTCATTTCACTGGTGGTTCATCTTGCGGGAAGCTGTGATCTCCTAATCCAGCCCACAAAGTTATTCTGGAGCAACAACAAGTGATTGATAATTTGTATCCGCTGGAAATTACTGCTGTATTAAGTTTCCGGAAACAAGCTGAAAGTATGTAAGTATAATTTCTTTTCAGTTACATCGTGTGTTACAAATTATGATTTCTACTTTCGTTAATCCTATAATTTTAGATGTGCGCAATGCAAATATTTATTGTTTTATTTTGCCTTAAACTTTAAAGGGTTTTACTATTTACTGATTATGTGATAAATTTATTTCTTTCTTTAGGAGACGGTCGTGTCCGTGAATAAAGTATTAATAATCAATATTCTTTTCAGGGCGCAAGCAACATTAAATCCATTTTGGGATGAAAATGACGAGGTGATTCCCGCATCCCAAGCATCAGTGCCAATTGAGTCAGTAGCTGGGCCTTCGGGGATTAAGAAAGACTCTAAAAAATCCACCAGCTCTGCTACTGAAAAAAAACCAAAACGGGCGTATAAAAAGAAAGAAAAGGCTCCCGCTCTGCCGCCTGCGAGCGCCCTAGCGAGCATAAGCTCTGATTCGGACAGCGACGAGGTGGCTGCGCCTGCTCGTAAACGGACACGTGTGGAATCTGAGGTTAGTTACTTTTTATATTTTTTAAATAAGAACTTTGTCCATTTTGTTTCATTTAATTTGTTTTTATTTCATAACTTTTCTTTACTTTAATTGTGGATGTAAATTTGATTGTTCGGGAACCGCGGTTCATTGAATTTCAATAAGAACCTAAACCTAGCAAAAAATAATTATAAATTATTGAAGTGAAATTCTAAGTCGAACTCCCATTCAATTCTGAATTAAAGTACCTATTGATATTACAAATAGTTTTTTTTTATTCCAGGGTGAAATAGTTGTTCGTAAGGAGCCAGTTCGCGCTGCTCCTTTGCGTAGTTTCCTGAACCAGCGGGCAGCGTCGGGCTACACCTCGCAGTCGGATCCCGCTAGGAAGGGCGACTATTACTTCGAACTGCGAGTGTATAGTACGCAAGAGATAGAGAGAATCGCAAACAGCGAAAGATGGAAACATTCCATAATCACATTAAAGCTTTCTACTGATTTGGACACGCCTATGTGGAAGGCTTTAAATCGTGTTGTTCAAGCAGGCAGGGAAGAATTCAAACACATTCAGCCCATTCTTTACTCAAACAACCCATTCTAAACAGATTGTTTTTTTATGACAATTTTTAATCTTTTTTGCAGGTTGCGATTATATTATAAAGTGAATTTACGTATTTAGGGGACTGTGTTATTTTTACTTAACTTTTTAATCTTCTTACTTTGTATTATTGAATTAACTTAGGTATATTTTTATCTTTTATGTTTTTTCATTACTTTTTATAAATAAAACTTTGTCAATGGTAATAATTATTCTTTTATTTCATTACAGCATCGGTTTTGATAAACCAATTGATATTGATATTTGAAAAGAAAGACTGAATTTACTTAAAGCAAATCTGAAATTTTAATTTTGATAAAGCACAAAGCATATTTGAAAACTAAGATTAAATTAACTTTTATCAAATTCTAAATTATTGTTTGTCGAGCTGGTTAAATAATTCAGCACATTTACTTTATTATTTCATTGGTACAGTAATAAAATTTGTCACAGTCAAAGTCAAAATCGTTTATTCATTGATGGATATTAAAATCTCTTAATGATAAAAGATCTCAAAAGTAAAAATGACTTTTTGTAGAGACTGTAAAATTTTTGTATCTAAATATTCATCGCATAAAAAGACAAACATACACAAAGCTAATTGCTTACTCACTTCAAAATTTCCGAATGTACAAATAATAGCAACTGCTTTCCGAAACAGGATTGTTAGCTTTAGAATAAATCCGTATTCTAAAACCAAACATATCATGCCAGAATCATTTTTATCTTCAGCTCGTTTAAACAGAACTATTGATGAAATACTAGATATGTGTCTTAAGGAACATAAGTCTGTAAAAGTGAACTTGGAACTGTTCGTATCATACTTACTTCCTAAAAATAATGAGAAGTCTTTAAAATCTTTTAATACAAAATTTCAAGTTTTAGTCGAAAGTAGTGACATTGGTTCATTTTTTCAGACGTAAAAGAAAAACTTATTGCAAAATGTTCTGAGTTCGAGCAATCAGAATCTGGTTGGACAATCGATAAAATAAGTCACTTAGAAATAAATGTAAATAAATACAATCCTCTTAGAGCTGGCCTTACTTGCCCTTGCCAGCATCTATACGCAATACAAAGTCATGTTTAAATATTCAAAACAAAGATAATAACTGTTTTCTTTGGAGTATCACTGCACATTTATATCCAGCAAAATCTAATCCCTGTCGGTTTAGTTCATATCCACATTTTTCAAACCTTTTTGATGTTTCTGGCATGACATTTCCACCTACTTTTGAGGATATTAAATTATTTGAGAAGAATAATCCTTTGATTAGCATAAATGTATATGGATTAGAAAAAGATAACCATGTTACTGGTCCATTATACGTAACTTCGAAGCGAAAACTAACGCATGTGAATTTGTTATATTTTAATAAAAATAGTATGGGTCATTACTGTCTCATAAAAGATTTTGATCGCTTAGTGAGAAAGCAATTAACTAAACATAAATCTAAAATATTTTTGTGTGATGAATGTTTCATATATTTTGACAGTGAAGCAAAATTATTTAATCATTGCTGTGGGAAGGTAGAAACAATTCTTCCCGGTGAGAACTCAAAATTAAAATTCACAAATTTTGAGAGAACACAGAGAATTCCTATCGTAATTTATGGAGACTTTGAAAGCTTGCTTAAGGAATATTCTGATAAAAACAAGTCAATGTATAATGAAAATGTGCAAGTTCATGAAGCATCAGCCTTTGCTTATTACATTTGTTGTAAATCTAAACCAGAACTCAACGAATTAATTTCATATCGAGGACCTGACTGTTCCAAAATGTTTGTGGAATCTATCACCAGAGATTTGCAAAAACTTTATCCGCTATTACAGCAAAATAAAGCTATGTTACCATTATCTACTGAAGAACAAAAATCTTTTGAAGAAGCCAGTGCTTGTCACATTTGTAAAATAAATTTTCAAACGGGTGACGACATTGTAAAAGATCATGACCATTTTACGGGCAAATTTAGAGGAGCGGCTCATAATCTTTGCAATATCAATGCTACAGCTTGCCCTTTTATACCTATTATTTTCCATAACTTATCTGGCTATGATTGTCACTTGTTTATAAAAGAGCTTTCAGATATATTTGGCAGAATAAATCTTATACCTAAGTCAAAGGAGAAGTATATTTCGTTTACAAAATTTGTTCCCATCGATTCCAAAAAGACTGCGCAACTGAAATTTCTAGATTCGTTTAATTTTTTTTAAGTTCTGGTTTAGATAAATTAGCTAATAGTTTAGATGAAGGTGATTTTAAAAACATGCATTTGTTTTTCAATGATGACGATTTATTCAAATTAGTTTGCAAAAAGGGTGTATATTGCTATGATTACATAGATACATGGGAAAAATATAATGAAACCCAGTTACCAGATCGCGATATGTTTTTTAATAAACTTACAGGCGATAGTATTTCAGAAAAAGATTATCTGCATGCAACTAAAGTTTGGCAGTCCTTTGGAATACAAAATTTAGGGGAATATACTGATCTTTATCTAAAAACAGATGTCTTACTACTTTGTGATATATTCGAAAAATTTTGAGAAATGAGTCTCCACTTTTATGGGCTAGATCCTTGTTATTATGTCTCTTCTCCATCACTTACCTGGGATGCTATGTTATTGTTTACAAAAGTTGAATAAGATTTAATATCAGACGTAGATATGTACCAAATACTTGAAAGAGGCATTCGAGGAGGCCTGGCTCAGTGTTCACTTAGGTATGCGAAGGCTAATAATAAATATCTTTCCTCTTATAATAAAAATGAACCTAATTCTTATTTAATGTATCTAGACTGTGTAAATTTATATGGATTTGCAATGATGAAAAAACTTCCAACCAGCGATTTTAGATTTTTATCTAGCGAAGAAATTGAACAATTTGATGTAGATAAAATTGATGACAATAGTAGCCGCGGATACATTCTGGAAAGTAGATTTGTGTTATCCTGCGAATGTTCATGACTCTCATTCAGATTTACCATTTTGTGCAGAAAAGTTTTCACCGATAGGAAGTCAAACACCAAAATTAATAGCCAATCTTTATAATAAGCATCGTTTTGTTATACATTACATTCATCTAAAGGAATGTTTAAGGCATGGATTACAATTAATTAAAGTGCATAAAATAATATCATTTTATCAAAGCAATTTTTTACAATCCTACATTTCTTTGAATACCACTCTCAGACAACAATCAAAGTCAGACTTTGAAAAAGATTTTTTTAAAAAACAAAATAACTCAATATTCGGAAAAACCATTGAAAATAAGCGAAAACAAATCGATGTCAAACTTGTACAGGTATGGGCAGATATTTTCAACAAAACTAATAAGTTGTGCGGAGCTGAAAAATATATAAGCGCCCCACATTTTAAAAGTCTTTCAGTGTTTTCTGAGAATTTAGTAGCGATCCAAATGAAAAAGACGAAAGTTGTATTGGACCGTCCTATTTATCTTGGATTTTCTATCCTTGATTTAGCTAAAACTCACCTTTATCAATTTCATTATAATGTAATGAAAAAAATGTACGGCGATAAGATTAAGCTGTGTTTTACAGATACTGATAGTCTTCTTTATCACATACAGACTGAAAATTTTTATGAAGATATGAAAAATAATATTCAATACTTTGACACAAGTAATTTTGATGGTAATAACATATTTAATATTCCTAAAGCTAACATGCAAATCCCAGGATTTTTCAAAGATGAGATGGGTGGAGAAATAATTACTGAATTTGTAGGCTTGCGCGCCAAATTGTACTGTATCGATTCACAAAAATCATTAATCAAGAAGGCGAAAGGTGTAAAGAAAAATATAACAAAGAGACTGACTATTGAGAAGTATAGAAACGCTCTTTTTCGAAATGTTGGTATAAGGGATGACATGTATATAATTAAGTCGAAAAATCATAAAATCTTTACACATAAGATGAATAAATTAGTACTTAGCCGAGATGATGATAAACGCCAATTGTTACCTAATAATGTACACACTTTGCCATGGGGGCATTGTAGAACAATATTGTAAATAATAAGATGTTTCTTTTTACTTTACACAGTTTAGCTTTAAAAATTAGTGTAGATTAAATGTTTATGTTTTAATTAATAAAGTTTTGATGTTCGTTGAATAATAAAATGTATTCAGTCACTTAGCCTTTTATTTCAAATTGGTAGAGGAAAAAACATTGATCACATTTGATCTCAGTTATCCATAAGTGCACTTCTTAAATGAACAAAATCTGGAGAGGTTATAATTTTGATACAAATAGTTGGTGATTCGATGTTGGGAAATAAAAAACATTATAATATTTAAATATATTAATTATTAAGTTCAACATTAGGGTTATCATTAATCTAGAGTATTTTAGTGTGCTTTTGTCTGGATTTGGAGACGGCTTATCAAATTTGCTTCTGTGCGGAGTTGGCCACCACGTAGTATCTCCAAACCAATAGAAAAAATTCATAGCCAGAAGTCTTTCACTTGTTATAACCCTTCGGATTCGTTCACTCCTTCGCAGTTTCTGTTTCTACGAATAAAAATAATTTTAAGCATTAAGTAATAAACAAATATTTTAATCACTACAAAAAAATAAAATATTTAACTTACTCGATATTCTTCATATCTTTCTTTTATCGCTTTCACTTGTGCTCTTGTTTGCACCATTTCGGTCTGAACACATGCAAACTGAGCGAGTTCTCTATATGAAATAAAAGTGTTCTGCTTTTTAGTGATTATATATTTAGGTTGGATTATCAGTAGGTATGAAAAAGTTGTGATTTCGAAATGTCCTATTTGACAAACCATAGTAGGTAATTCAAGCTCAAAAGACCTCTGACATGACACATATAACAGTTACTTCCGAAGCGAAGCACGAAACCTTATGTAGGTACGCGACAAGACAGGAAATGTGGCCCAATTGTATAGCGCACCATACGTTTCACCCGCATTCCTATTGTGTACTATACTTATTTAAGGGCGGTTGGTGATTAATGTGGTTTGGAAGGCAAAACTCAACAGTATATTAAATCAGTCGGTTCCGCAGTGGAGAACTGAGAAATTATGGAGTGCGGATTATTATAAGATCAGTAAAGGATGAGCTGGGGCTGTTTGACTGCGAAACGCAGTATCAGAAAAGTCTTGTACAATCGGGCTATACAATCAGAACATAATCCAATTAAGCCCTCAAATTAAGTCCTATTTTTCTTACTTTCAATCTGAGTCAAACGGTTAATGACTGCGGCTGTAGAATTGGAGGAATTCTGAAGCAAGAGCGATGAAATTCGTTGAATTGGGGATTTGCTGGAGCACGAAGCTATGCGGAGTGATCCAGCTTCCCCAATTCAACCCTACTATTCCTGTCTAAATGTTTGCATGTGTGCCGACGTGGTTATGCGAATGCACTATGTGTGCGTTCTTATAAATACATGGCACACAATGATACAATTAACGCACACAATCGCACAGGGTAGGCAATGTCTCACCACAGTAAATATATAAGCTAATTCAGTATGGAAACTCGGGCCTTTTTTTGAAAAAAGAACGATTCTACGTCGGTGCGTCAGGGTTGTAACCCAGAATTTTTGAAATAAGAATAGTATAATGAACTCAAATATTGGGTGCTTCTATCAATTTTGTTCCTTTCAGCATGTTTTCGGACTGTAAAACTAAACAATATTTCGTAAGAAGTCGAAACACGAAATAATATTGTTATGTCCAATTGGCAATAGCATTAGAAACTGCGTCAGCCGATATCGCGTTATGTATCGGGGGCAATTTTTTTCGTCTTTCGACTAGGTTCTTTAGGAAAGTTACACAGAAAATTAAATTTAGCAGACAGTCTTGCATAAAATGTTAAGTCAGAATTTTAAATCACTTAGTCGCCTTTTAGCACCCAAGGGAAGGTTAAGTCACTTATAGTCACCTTAATCACACAAATTGTAGCAGATCGAAACACTTAATCGCCTTTTACGACACAAGGAAAGGTTAAGTCACTTAGTCGCCTTTTATTACACAAGGGCAGATTAAGACACTTAGTCGCCTTTTATGAAACAAGGGCAGATAAAGACATTTAGTCGCCTTTTATGACATAAGGGCAGATTAAGATACTTAGTCGCCTTTTATCGCACAAGGATAGGGACATACTTATAGGGACCCTATCATCATCATCATATCAGCCGAAAGACGTCCACTGCTGGACATAGGCCCTATACAACGTGGTAATTAAATAACGCAAAACCTCTCGGGTGGTTGACTAGACATGAAACTGAACAACTTTTGTTCTACGACTTTTGAAAATTCGCATAAAAGAAATTGCTCCTCCTATCGATACGCTGACCAAGCCAATTTGTATGAAAAAGCAAAATATTTTTTTGAGAATTTTCAAAAGTCGTAGAACAAAAGTTGTTCAGTTTCATGTCCAGAGCTACCACCCTAGAAGTTTTGCGTTATTTAATTAACACGTTGTATGTACCTATTTGTTTGTATTATGGTTTGGCACGCACGACTTACTTCAGCGCGAAAACTGCTTATTTTCCTGTAGCGCTGTGCGCATGTGTGAGTGCGCCAGTTTTGGACGTTTGTTAGGAGTTTCCATACTGCTTTAGCTTATATATTTACTGTGGTCTCACTTTGGCCGCAAGCAAGTCTTACGTAACAATTTTAAAAAGTGACATTATAAAGACCATTATTATTACCTTTTATTATTCGTGCTTATGTACATATGTATTTGAATGATAAATTTTATTTATTTTTTATACTGATTCGTCATTGTTTGTTTTGTTTTGATTTGTTTTGCCAATAGTAGGCAAATAAATACGAGTATAAGATTTGAGAAAACAGAAAACGGAAAATTTCGAACCCCATTTTTAAATTAAACACACCAACCAATACGTATTAGTATAGTATTTTGGTAAGTAATAGCATCGAAAATTTTTTGCCTACCCTGTCTAAAATCTCTGTGCACGCCACTGTCCACAAATACTCAGTCAGAACAGAATATTAATGCGGACAAAACATTTCAAGGTTCTTCACATTCGGAGCCTCGCCAGGTGGGCCGGAACATGTATCTCCCAACAGATAATCCTCCTTATTTGATTCACGTCCAACGCCAGGAAAGTTCCCCAAACGATGGTACCATCCTGCATCCCATTTCGTTTGGAAATCTTAAAAAAAAAACCAATTCCTAAATATTATTTATGGAAGTGTAAAACGCATTAAGAAATAGGTGTGTGGTTGCTTTCTCTAAATGTGAAGATGCAAATGCTTTCCTAAATAGTGATCTCATACAGACACATAAATTAAAGGCATTACATTCAAACATTTAATATCACTCGCATGGTATTAATTAATACGTTGAATTCCAGCATTGTAACAAAATGACCCTAACTACAAATATAGAATACTAATACAATCATAAAACAGCTCGCTGGGGGCTGAGAATAACTTAGAAAAGCATTAAATGGAAATTCATTAAAAATGGGCTTCGGATGACTTAACGATTACAAAAGTTTCATTCATTGTAGGAAGATGGAGTTCAATACAGGAACGTTATCTTTTCAGTACAGAAACGTTACGTTATCTTTTCAATACAGGAGTTCCTATCTTTTCATTACAGGAATTTATATCTTTTTAATACAGGAATACCTATCGTTATATTTTCAATACAGGAGTTCCTATCTTTTCAATACAGGAATTCATATCTTTTTAATACAGGAATTCATATATTTTTAATACAGGAATTCATATCTTTTTAATACAGGAATTCATATCTTTTTAATACAGGAATTCCTATCGTTTCAATACAGGAACGATTCGTTATATTTTCAATACAAGAACGTTCTATTTTCAATGCAAGAAAAAGAACGTATTTTCAATACAAGAACGTTGTATTTTTTTTTTGTATGGAAAAAATGTTATGTGGAGAAATAAATAAAGTATTTATTATTATGTTGGTTGTTCTTTTTTTCTCCCTTTTTCTTTTTTTTAATTATTATTATTTTTTTTCAATACAAGAACGTTACGTTGTATTTTCAATACAAGAACGTTGTATTTTCAATACAAGAACGTTGTATTTTCAATACAAGAATCAATACAAGAACGTTATGTTTTCAATACAAGAACGTTATATTTTCAATACAAGAACGTTATATTTTCAATACAAGAACGTTATATTTTCAATACAAGAACGTTATGCGGCGCGTAATGTAAAACACTGACATCTAAAACACAGGTTTCCCTAGCTTAGATGTCAGTTGGCACAAAAATTGTTTTATTTTAGGCAAACTGTATACTGTTGCTGTAAAATATTACCGATGTTTGTTGTTTGCAAATAAAAAAAATATTTATTTTATTTATTTATTTAATGTAACGTTCGCACGTGCGCAGTACGGCGCGTGAGCAGAAGGGCCCGTTAGCATACCGGCCCGTGAGCAGAACGGCCCTTTTTTTTTTTTTTGTAGTGGACTTCTGTTGTTAGCCTGAGGGCTGTTACAACTTCACCGGGCGTTTGGGGAGCGGATGGCTCTACCCAGAAAAACTAAACTTAACTAACCTAAGTAGGCAACAAGCCTAAGGGCGCCTTGCGGGGCTCGGACCTCGGCCTAGGTTGTTGCCGGGGATCGGGGAGAAACGGCCTGGAATATGCCGGTAATTCCCAAAGTATGGGACTGAACTGAACTGGGGGCGACCTCGACCCCGCCGGCGGGGTCGGGTGTTTGAGTTCGCGGTTGTGGGGGGAAGCCTACTGTTGTTGACTGAATTGATATATTGCGTGATGGAGTCATCTCGGTCGGTAAAGACGTTCCTAGGACGTCTTTTGAATCTAGTGGAAGGGTGGCGGAAGTAGTTGGCTGCCTGCACTACCAGAGGATTCGGGTGGTGGGGGGGCGGAATCGAAAAAGCGCCTAGCTGCGTCTTGGATGTACTTTTTAATGGACGGAAGGCCCAAGTCTGCGTGGAGATCGCGATTGCGTACGTACCACGGAGCACCGGTGGCACGTCGCAAGAAACGGTTTTGGATAAGTGGGAGCTTGTTCAAGTTGGAGGGGGCTGCGTGACCGAAAGACACGCAAGCGTAGGTCATGATAGGCCTGACGCAAGCCGTGTAAAGCCTAACTTTATTACGGAGGGAGAGTTTACTTTTGGGTCCAACCATGGGATGGAGACGACCGAGCACAAAGGCTGCTCGGTTGCGTACGGTTTGGATGTGTTTGTTAAATATGAGCATTCTGTCCAGTTGGACGCCTAGGTATTTGACCGTTTTTTCCCACGGAATGGGACGGTCAAAAAGCCTTATGGTACCGGGTGGCTCCTCCCTATTGAAGCGCGAGAAGAAGATTGCGGAGCTTTTGTCAGGATTCACTTCGATCCTCCATTTCCTGAACCAACTCCCAAGGGAGTTGATTGCGGATTGGAGGGTCTCGCGAATCACATGGTGATGGCGGTAGGAGGCGTAAATAGCGGTATCGTCTGCAAACAGAGCGAGTTTAGCGTCAGTAGGAATGGGGATATAGCTAGTATATAGCGAGAAGAGTAAGGGGGAGAGCGCTGAGCCTTGTGGGACTCCAGCTTGGATGGCGCGGGGGGAGGACAGTTCGCCTTCGATTCTATAACGGAAAGATCTGTTTGTAAGAAAGTCTTGGATCAGTCTAATGAGCCGGTCGGGGATTCCGAGAGAGTAAAGCTTGAAAAGCAGGCCGTTGTGCCATACTTTATCAAATGCTTTAGCTACATCGAGGAAGATGGCTGCTGTTTGTATTTTAGAAGCGAACAGTTTGCGGGATATGTCCTCTACTAGGCGATGGACTTGTTGGACACACGAGTGTCTGGGGCGGAAGCCAAACTGCTCGTTGGGAATGAGGTTGTTGGATGTTACGTGATCGCGGAGACGTTTGAGAAGCAAACGCTCGTACATTTTGCTCATTGTGCTGAGTAGGCTAATGGGACGGTAGGAGGATGGCTCGTTAGTGGGTTTGCCGGGTTTGGGGATCCCTATGACAGTGGCCTCTTTCCACGAATGAGGAAAGACACAATTTGATAGGGCCGCGTTAAATATGTTAGCCAAAGTGGCGATGAGATGGTCGGGAAACATTTTCAGGACGCGGTTATGGATACCGTCGGGTCCCGGGGCCTTACGGCGTTTGAGAGCCCTGATGGCTTGTTGGACCTCATCGGGGGTGATGGGTGGGAGGGGGGGTCTGCTAGTGGGAGCAGGGCCCTCCTATTGACTTCGGAATCAACCTCTGCGAGGAAGACCGGGTCAAAGGGGAGCGAACTGGGAGAACATTGAGCTTCGAGACTGTCCGCGAGGCATTCGGCCTTCTCTATGTCATCAAAGGCGGGTGGTAAGTTGGGTCTAATGAGGGGGGGAGTGGCCGCTTCCTGCTTAGATCTGAGGGATCTAGACAGGCGCCAAAAAGCTTGATGGTCGGGGCGTAAGTCCTCAAGAGACTTATCCCAGCCATCGTCAGACCACCCGGCCGCTCTCGCCTTTACCTCCCTCTGTAAGGCGCGAAGAAGCCGGGTGTTCTCACGCGTGGGATATGAATCATGAGCACGCATAGCTGCGTTCTTCTCGGTTATCAGTTCGCGCAGGTCTCTAGGCGGGATCCAGCGACTATCTGGAGTCACTGGGGCCCGTCTAGAGCAGTCAGAGATGACTGATTGCACGTGGTTGGTAACTGAGGAGACTGCGCAGTTAATGTCCTCTACTGTCGTCTGTCTGTCTGGAATTTGGTCAAGGTGAGTGGAGTTGGTCGAATTCAGAGATTCCCCTACTTTCTCCCAGTCCACTACCGTCTGAGTGGGGGGGGGTACCCCTCGCGGGGGGGCGATGCGAGAGTTAAACTCAAAGATGACGGGGCGGTGATCAGAATCCAGTTCATGAATAACTTCCAAGTTACATAAACGAAGGTTTATATTCTTGAGAAGAGCCATGTCCAGGATGTCAGGCTGAAAGTCGTCTTGGACGGGGAAGTGAGTGGGAGAGCTGGGTGCTAAGACGTCAAAGTTGAGACTTTGGCTGAGGCGGAAGAGGGTAAAGCCTCTGGGGATATTATAGCGGCAATTCCACATAGTGTGTTTTGCATTAAGGTCACCTGCCAGGAGAACAGAGTCGCCTAGATCCATAAGGGCGTCTAGGTCCTCGTGAGTGAGGGGCTTGCTAGGGCAGGGGGAAAGGTAAGCCGAGATAAATACGATCGGCTGATGACCTGTGAGGCCTACGCGGCAGACTGAAGCTTCAATGTGAGAGAGAGCGGGGGTGTCTAGTGGAACGCAGTGGAGAGCGCGTTTGTAATTTCATATTTCATTTATTCACCATTTACAGATTGTATACTTAAAACTAGTTTACAATCCACCTCTATGAGGCACACATGGCATTTATAACATTATTAAATTAAAACTAAATTATTATCATAAATTAAATTATTAAAATTAACATTAAATTTTTAAAATTAAATTGAAATTAAATTATTATTAACTTACAATTAATCATTAATCAATTTCATTATTAAATTTGTCACATAGGTATTCGTTGATATTATAGTACCCTTTTTTAATTAATAAATCTTTTAATGTAGTTTTAAATTTGTTCTCTTGAAGGTCTCGTATATACTTAGGCAGATGGTTATATATTTTAATAGCCATGTAGTAGCAACCTTTGCTGTACATGGTAAGGCGCGGAGCGGGGGGCTGTAATTGTTCGTCTCGTCGGGTTTTGTAGCGTCGATCGTTATTGTCGCCAACGAATGGGAAGTAGTGTGGGTGTCTTCGGATAAAAACGCACAGCTCCAAAATGTACACACTTGCAACCGTAAGTATTTTTAAAGCCGTGAAAAGTGGGCGACATGTGTCCCTAGGTGGTGTCTGCGTAATTATGCGAATACAGCGTTTTTGCAGGACTGATACAGCACTAATATCAGTGGAGTTACCCCAGAGTACAATGCCGTATCTTATCCACGCCGCTGCATAACTGTGATAGGCTGTGAGTGCGCACTCTTCGTTTGTACGTGGGACACTCAGAAATATTTGCGACACTAAAAAAAATTGTTCTACAGGTACATATATTTTTATTAAATCTTTTCAAAGTACTCTCCACCAGCCTCTATACAAAGATTCATGCGTCTGAACCAGTTTTCAAAACACTTTTTCCAGTCCGCCGTAGACACCTCGTTTACAGCCTGCTCGAACGCAGCCAGCGCATCTTCCGGCGACGAAAATTGTATCCCCTTGAGCTGATTTTTTATTTTTGGAAATAAAAAGAAGTCACACGGTGCTAGATCAGGGCTGTAAGGAGGGTGACCCAGGAGTTTGACTGGTGTGCTGTCCAGGAAGTCCCTCGTTTTGAGCGCGGTGTGTGCAGGCGCATTGTCGTGGTGGAGCAGTAGTCCGCGGAGCCCTGTGTTTGGTCGCTTGTTGCTCACAACAGAAAAAACTTCTGGTAAACATTTGGTAGTATACCATTCGGCGTTGATGCTTCTTTGATCTCGTAAGGGAATTGAGGCCAAGTGGCCAGTCAAATTAAAAAAGCTGGCGATCAAAATCTTCCCCCCGCTTCGAGATCGCTTCACTTTGGTAGGCGTTGGTTCATTTTGAAACACCCAAACTGTCGACTGGCGCTTGGTTTCTGGATCGTATTGATAAATCCAGGACTCATCACCTGTTACGATGTCGTAAACACGCCGAGACGAGCCTGCTTCAAATTTGTTCAGCATATCACGGCACCATTCCACCCGGGCCTGCTTCTGAGCGTCGGTGAGGTAGTGCGGCACCCAGCGCGATACTATCCTCCTCACGCGAAGATGCCCGTGTAGAATCTCGTGAACGCTTCCCGATCCAATCTTTAATATGTGCTGAATCTCCTGATATGTAATTCGCCTATTATCTTGGATTAAATTTTTCACTGCTAGCACGTTTTCTTCCGTAATAGCCGTCAAAGGGCGACCGCTTCTTTCTTCATCCCCCAAGGTTGGTCGACCGCGCCTAAATTCGTTATACCAACGATACACGGTTGCCTTGGAGGGGCCTTCATCCATAAATGCCATTTGAAGTCTATCGAACGATTCATCCGGTTTCAGGCGACACTTGAAATCGTAAAAAATCATAGCTCTAAAATGTTCCCGGCGCAGATCCATTTTTCAGTAAGACACGATACTTTGAATTGGCTCGCAAAAAATGTGGAGGGAAATTTTGAAAATGGAACACACATATTTTTACTTACAAGTAATCATATTTTCGAAAAAGATTCTGACCGGCCAGTCTCCCATATAGAAAAACTATTTTTCGCAATACTTTCTGAGTGGCCTGGTACATTTACGTAGTTCACGTAGTGCAAATGAAAATCGACTTAATTTGCTAGTTACTGATTCAATGTGGTATTTCCATGTCATATTACTGTCTAAGATTATGCCAAGCAGCGAAAAGGAAGTTACTTCTTCTAATACTATATTTTCAAATGTAATTTTGAGTGGCAAAGGAAGTTTTTGGTGCGGATGAAATTGCATTATTTTAGTTTTTTGCAAATTTAAAATAAGTCCGATTTTTTCAAGGAACGACTTTATTTTATTTAGGGCTTCGGTTATAGCACTGTAGATCTCATTTATATTGTCAGGATCGCAAGTAAACATTACAGTTGCATCGTCTGCAAACATAATGATCTTTTGAGTTACAGCAGAAGGCAAGTTATTTATGTAGCTCAAGAACAGTAGGCAGCCTAAAACGCTGCCTTGTGGTATGGAACCGTTAATTGTTTGGGGGGATGAAGAAGTTTCAGTAACCTCCTTCTTCTTTTCATTGTAATGTGAGAGTTGTACTGTCTGTTTCCTGTCTCGTAGGTAAGACTTTATCCATTCGTAAGCAGTACCACGAATTCCTTGTTGGTATAATATTTCTAGTAATATTTGGTGACATACGCGATCATATGCTTTCGACATATCCATAAAAACTACAATAGGTATTTTATTATTATTAAGGGCATTAAGAATTTCTAAAGAACAATTGAAAACCGCGAGGGATGTTGAATGGTTTCTACGAAAACCATGCTGGTTGGGGTTCAACACGTTATATTTTTCAATAAAATTATTTATTCTTTGAGATATGGGTTTCTCGTAAAGTTTCGAAATGACGGGTAATAACGCGATGGGGCGGTAATTTGCGGGATCCAGTTTGGAACCTTTTTTAAATATAGGTTTAATTACTGTTGTTTTTAAGCTTTCAGGGAAAATACCTTCGTTATAGGACTGATTAATTAAAAATGTCAATGGTTGTATAAATTCGTCCAAACATTTAATAATTAGTTGCACTGTAATGTCATCATACCCACTAGTATTAGTGCGTTTGAGTTTTAAAATACATTTTTTGAGTTCTACTTCCGATACAGGCCCTAAATAAAAACTGTTTACAAGTGAGGACTTATTTCCCAAAGCTGGGGTTGGACATAGGGTTAAGTTTCTTTGTTGTAATGTGGTAATGCTTATGTAATGTTTACTAAACATTTCCGCAACTTTTTTTGGTGATGTAATTAACCGATCATTATTTTTTAGTGAAATATTATTAGGTTTAAAAGGTTTGGGTATTTCAGTTTTTTCTTTAATTATTGACCACGTTGTTTTGTATTTGTTGTTAGCGGATTTTATTCTATTTATAAAGTTTTTCCTCTTTTCTGTGGATATAATTTTTTTCAAAATTTTATTGTAGGTTTTGGCGTATTGATTTAGGGTTTCATTTTCAAAATGCCTAGCTAGGTATCTGAGTGCACGCTTATGGAAACTGCTGCGTTTTATTCCTTTTGTAATCCACCGTGTTTTATTAGTATGTCTTATTAGAATTTTTCGTTTCGGTATATATTCATTCATTAGGTTTGTAATCGTATTAATAAAATTATCATAGTTTTCATTTACAGTATTCTTCGGAGATAGTATAGATTGCCAATTAATTTTCAGCATAGCTTTTTTAAAATTTAAGATATTAGATTCATTAAATTTGCGTTTATGAATTTTGTAGCATACCGGTTGAAGTTTATTTTTACTTTGGGTATTCAATTTCCCTATTAAAGCGCAGTGGTCAGAAAGCTGGTAGTCTGTGACATCAACATCCAGGTCAACCAACCCATTAACAATAATTTGGTCGATACAGGAAGACGTTCCTTTTGTTAGGCGTGTAGGAGTTTTAACTAGGTAACGGAAGCCATAAGACAGAAGTAAGTTTTTGAGTTTTTTAGAGTTTTTGCAATTTTTTGTCAAGTCTATATTTATATCTCCCGCGATAATTATCTTTTTTTGATTATAATATTTCGTTATATATTCAAAAAAATTTTCAATTTGATCAAAAAACATTTCAGTGTGTCGATCAGGTCTATAAATACCGATAATAATAATATTTTCTGATGGTATCTCGATGGCGCATGTTTCTATTACAAATTCTAATAAATGAGGGTACCACCGCCCAGGGTTTCTGTGCGGTCATTACGGACTAGGTTATAGTTAGCGATACGCGGGTTTCGCTGACTGGGCTTGAGGAAGGTCTCTTGGACAAGAAGAATGTCTATGTCGTGATTGCGGAGGAATTCGGCTATTTCGGCACGCTTGCCCCTAATGCTATTACAATTGAAAGAACCTATTTTGAGAGTGGACGGTTTAGTTCTACAGCTACGATTTCCCAAATCCATAATTATTGTTTAGAGATTGGTTTATATTGGGACATTGACTCGATAAGGGGCGCGAAGCGTATCGAGGCGCTAAGTAGGGCTGGGCCATTTCCCTCATAGAGGCGGATGGCTTGGGCAAACGCGATGACTTGGCTGAAGTCGATCGCGGTTAGAAAGGATTCGACTTCTAACCCAGCTTCCTGAAGGGAAATCTGGGGGGAGGATGATTGGACCTGAGACACCGGGGGCTGTTGTTTTTTGATACGCGGATCCCGTGGGTTAGCGCGGTGCGGAGTATAGGGGGTTTTAGCTGGTTGGGATTGCGAGACTTGCATTTGAGCGGTAGGGGTAGCTGCCTGGGAAGCAAGCTTGGGGGGGGCTCCTTGAGGGATAGCGAACGCAGGGTTAGGCTTGAGCCCGGGGAATTCAGACTCGCGGAGTTGGTAAGTCTGGTTAGTTTGAGAAGTCTGGGGATTAGACTGAGAAGCTTGGGGGTTTGATTGAGAATTGGCGCGGCGTTGGCCGTAGGAGCGATTCGAAAGGCGCGCCAACACCTTGGGGTTTGCCTTGGGGGCAGACTGGCACCCGCGATAGTTCGCGGGGTGGCCAGTCTTTCCGCAAAGCACACAGCTAGGTGGAGTGACGTCGTCTTTCTTTTCGTCCGATTTTTTGGGACGTTTGCACTCTGCTGTGCTGTGGGGCTCTAGGCACTTGACGCACCTAGGTTTATTGGTACAATTCCTGGCGGAATGATTGTACCGTTGACAATTATGGCACTGGCCGGGAAAGCCAGATTTATGGGGAACCTCAACAGAGAGGTTAGAGATATGGCAAATGGTCTTGATACTAAAGATGATTTATGGGGAACCTCAACAGAGAGGTTAGAGAGATGGCAAATGGTCTTGATACTAAAGATAGCCTTGCCGGCTTCGGAATTGGCCAGAGTGACTTGAACCATGTCGTACTCTATGCGGTTACGGCGGCTTGAGAGACGATAAACGTTCTCAACCGGGTAATTTTGTTCGAGGAGGTCTGATTTTACGTCATCAGTGGAGATTTCTTTTGGTACTCCACGAATTACCACGCGGACCTTTTTCTCTTCCTCGAGAGCGTAGGTGTGCCGAGGCACGCCCAGCTCGCCGAGGAGGAGAGTGAGGGCGCGGTGGTCGTTGGGAGAAGGGACGGTGACTTTGATGTATTCAGAAGAGGACTGCGCCTTGAGATAAGCAATTTTCCTAATATTGCATTGGGAGGAGACTAGAGTCCACTTTGACTTGTCGTGGATGAAGATAGGTGGAGGGGGTTTATTAGAGCCGGGCGGGGGGGTAGCCTTCGCGGAGGCGGTGGGCTTGGCAGGGGGGGCTTTGCGCTGGGAAGCACCAGAGTCGGTCTTTAGGGTCTTAGCGTGGTCAGCGGGCTCGCCGTTGGGGGACTTGGGGCGCTTTTTTGACCTAGAAACCTCTGTGTAAGGAGTGGTCTCGGTATCCATAGCGAGGTTGTCGTCTTCGAAGTCAGGATGAGGGGACGCGGCAGGGGACGAAACCGGCGACATGACTGAGGCGATCTCGGGAAACATATTATGTATGTAGTCGTTGAATCCGGGGATATGAGTCGTCATATGGGACAGGAGACCTTGGTTGGCCAAGGCCTCGATGGCAAGTTTGTCAAGGTTGAACGGCATCACGAGTATGTCGTTCAGTCAACAGGCCTAACAGTCGAGCATTTATACACGTTCGCAACCGTTCCGTGCGGAAGAACGTGCAAGAAACCACACGGCAATCGGCCTACGCTAGAGCTTAAAGACGCGGCTACAGGAGAATAAATTCCCACTGTAGAATAGAGTGATAGACACCGGTGTGCCCACCTCTCTTGAGAAGGGGTCCACAGGAGGATAAATCCTCACTGTGAAAAATAGAGGGATCGACACTGGTACAGCTCGACCCTCCCGAATCACTCCTTTTTCGTCGTAGACTACTAAAGGAGGTGGCTACAGGAGACAATCTGCGACTGTAGTGGGCCGCAGGAGGATAAATCCTCGACTGCGGCAAATAGAGTGATTGACACTGCAAGCAGCTCAACCTCTCCCAAGTCCCTCCTTGTTCGTCGTAGACTACTAAAGGAGGTGGTTTGGCCGTAAAGCCGGGGTCCACAGTGGAAGGGTTTCACACTGTGGAATAGAGAGACCGACACTGAGACAGCTCGATCTCTCCCAAATAGCCGAAAGGCTGGTACAGGAGACAATCTGCGACTGTACGGGGGTCCGCAGGAGAATAAATTCTCAACTGCGGTAATAGAGTGATTATCACTGCAAGCAGTAAAATCTCTCCCGGATATATACCTTGTTGGAGAACGGCCCGTCGCGTCGGCTGCCTATCATTTAGCTATTATGCCCGATGTTCCTATGTGCCTTAAACGCATTATTGAGTCCATTTCCACTGAGCCCCGGTGCCGTGCGGCGCAGATACGCGTTTAGCTTTTGGCTATGTGCCGCTCGCCGCACCTGCGCGTCTTTTGTTCTATTTGCCGGCGCACGCTCTTTTGTTGGAAATCTCATTGTGTTTTTATTACTTCTCCGAGAAATGAAGTATTCCCTTTCAAACCATTTTGTAAATAATTATGCAGCGAAATGTTTTATTTGAGTTTTCTAACCTGGATGCAAGCCCTTTGGCCGGTTATTTCTTGTTCGAGTTAAGTGTTGCCATCATTACGACATACTATTCTAAACGATCCTTATCATCAATTCGTTAAAATATTTAATTAAAGGGTCCACAGCTGCATAAATATTTTGTGTGACATTGGCAGTAGGAAAATATAAACATCTTAAAATTAAAAGAAATCTGTTTCTGCTCATATATTTCCCTAACACAAACGGTCACCAAGTAATTTTTCTTCCAGTAATCATTAATTTTAGGAAATTTCACAAGTCCTATGAAGAATAAAATTCCCAGAAATATTAGAAGTTCCTTTTCGTTAGTGTCCTTCCATTTCGTTATCCGACTATGAGGTTTATGGGGTCTGTTCTTTACAACGGCAGCATGACAATTAATCCAAAATGCCAATTTAATTAGGAAATCAGTATTAAAAAACACTTTGAAATATTCCAGAGGAGATAAATTGGCATAATTTGGAATATTCATCTGAGGTGGCGGCGGATCCGGAAAATGATGTTGTACTCGAGGCTCGTCGTACCAGTCATCGTTGTTGTTTTCAGAACTTGATTCGGAAGCGTTGTCGTCGTCATCAGCCTCAATCGAGCTACAAAAACAAAAGACAAGTAGCTTTATTATAAGAAACTTTGAAGTGTTTCAGGTTGATAATAAAAAAAATGTCATGATAAAAGAGACGTTACAGATCACTATGGAACCCTGGATAAGTCTTAGTACACTTTGTAAGTTGAATCTCTAAAAGCTGAGGAACCGACTCTAAAATCAATTACCTTTCGGAATCTGAAGCATCGTTAGAACACTCCGACCATTCTGACTCCGTATGCAGTGTCGCGCTTGATGAAGACCCGCCGCTATCTAATCGCGGGAGGTGGGAATCCATCACTTCACCGAATATTTCCATCATATCCTGCTCGATTCTCTCCATGGACCGGGTCATCTAAATAAAATATACGTTTCTATGTAAAAAAAAAAACCATGAAATAAAATGATGTTGGAAATTGTGAAGCAGTGCAATCATACCTATTAAACTCAACAGTTAATGAATAATAAAACAAATATGAAACATTTATGAAAGCATCATTTGAAATTGATAAAAAATTAGGTAACTATTTTTCTCTTTGTGTTTATATTTTTACATAAAATACAAATTTTTAAAGGTAATCACGATTAATATTTTTTACTTATTTGTGTTACGTGTATCCGATTGCCTTAGTCTATAAGTGTTGCCACATGTATAAAAACGATTTGTACCTTCTCTCTCTTGAACAATGGCCGTCAGCCGTACAATAAATGCTCTGCTTAGAAACAGTCTTTTTAATTAAAATATATGCGCCCGCACAAACTACAACAATTTGATATTATTTATTAAGAAAATATCAAATAAAACTGTTTCTCGCAGCGAAAATTAACACGTGCAAGGTGATTACAATGAACAATTAATGTATTAGGTAATTTCTTAAAATGTTCGGCACGTATGGTGCCGACGATTCTAAGAAAATGTTCTTAAACACAGGCCAGTGACAAAAAAATGGCAGGTGGTCAGCCATTTTGTTTCCAGAAAATTCATGTTCTAAGCTGTCATGATATTCAAGCATTTTAAAGTAATTTTCTTGCAACTTGATTATAAAACATCTAAATTTCTCTATCATCAATCATCATGAAATAACAAACCTACTTATAAACCTTCCTAGTGAAACTTTCTACACGTTAGAATAAAAAGCATCAAGATCTTTTGCGTAATTCAAAAGATTAGCGTGCACAGATAGACGCGAACTGGGCACTTCATTTCATACTAAGTATGTATAAAGATAAAACAAAACGTGAAACTATTGCTTACCTTTGCAAGAACAGCAAGTATTCCAATCCAATCGAAAGCAAAATCGGTGTCCGTGGTAGCGCCAAATGTCGTCAGTCCAAGTAAAAACACAGTCCAAATCACAAAGCAAAAACAAAATCAGTAAACGATATCCAAGTTGTCAGAAATATTACACAGAAAAGCACCCGTAACGCACCGATTCACAAGGAAGCGAGGAAACGAATGATTCATTGCAACATGTTTTAAAAGGAAAGGGTTGCTAGTTTCTTGAGTTTCCTCTGAACAATTATATGGCAACACCAAAATTATCTACTGCCAAAAACTGTATTTAAACAATTTGTTTTATGTCTAAGTTGGTAGAAATTATAATATTGAATATTTAAAGCGATTTTATATATTATAATATAGTATTGATTGATATTCGTATAAGAAAAAAAATTATGCTGTAATATCAAACTTGTGTTGGTAACACTGATAAAAACAAAGTCTCGTTCCTTACTTGTTTCTAGAGCCGTAAAGATTTTAAAAAAAAGTTAACCTCAAAACTTCAATCAATCACTGGGTCTATCTAACCGTCTAAGTACTAAAGGGGAAATAAAAACAATAAATAATTGTTGTGAACAATAAATATGTAAGTAAACGTGCAAGGTGTTTACGTTCAATAAGTACCTACCTAATCGTTATACAGTTTTTCATAAACTAATTTATTTTCCAGGCCTAAACAATGGAAATTATTCAAATGTTTTTGGAGTTGCGGCGGCGGCCGCGACAAATCTTTGAACAGTGCGTACCTATCATATTACAACTTTGAAGTATAGTTTTTGAAACTTGATAGCTATAGGTTCATTGGTGGTATTAGTTTTACATTTTTGTTTATTATTTTACAGTCCATACGAATGTCTCACGACGGCCGAAGTCACGGCGGCCCGAGCAGACGGTGCTTGGGTGGCCGTCCAGGAGGTAAGTGGTCAGGATTGTTATTAAAATTTTGAAATAAGTAGACACATTGACTGCCTTTCCACATTTATGTCATGCTCAATGGCCAGAAATGATTATAAATGCAAATGTATGCCATCAAAGGTCCATGGACACCAACTACTTATCCTTGTAACACAATATAATTTCTTTGGAGTAATTTTTATACAATAGTACTAGCAGTTGCTCGCATCACATTCTGTTCAGCGGTTTGGCCATAAAAGAGTAACAAACAGCCAAACTTTGAGATGAGAGTTTTATGTAATAGGTATATTTTGGTTTTACAGATATGGCAAGTTGTACAAGAAATTCAGGCCACATTAGATGGCCTGAACCTCTTGCGGCAGGAAGAGTATTACTCGTACCCTTCCTGACAATATGTCTGCATGGATAGGCAAAGGTGAGCAATTTTTAACAGACTCCAAAAAAAAGGAGGTGGTTATTATGTACCTACTTCCTTTTACTATTTATATTCCACAGTCATACCAACTCCGCGAGTCTTAATTCCCCGGGCTCAAGCCCAACCCTCCGTTTGCTATCCCTCAGGGAGCCCCCCCCAAGCTTGCATCCCAGGCGGCTAACCCTACCGCTCAAATGCAAATCTCACAACCCCAACCAGCTAACACCCCCTCTACTACGCGCCGCGCTAACCCACGGGATCCGCGCATCAACAAACAACCGACCCCGGCCTCTCAGGTCCATTCATCCTCCCCCCAGATTTCCCTTCAGGAAGCTGGGTTAGAAGTCGAAGCCTTTCTAACGGCAATTGACTTCAACCAAGTCATCGCGTTTGCCCAAGCCATCCGCCTCTATGAGGGAAATGGCCCAGCCCTACTTAGTGCCTCGATTCGCTTCGCGCCCCTTATCGAGTCGATGTCCCAATATAAACCAATTTCTAAACAATAATTATGGATTTAGGCTATCGTAGCTGTAGAATCAAACCGTCCACCCTCAGAATAGGCTCCTTTAATACCAATGGCATCAAGGGCAAGCGTGCCGAGATAGCCAAATTCCTCCGCGACCACGATATAGATATCTTTCTCGTCCAAGAGACGTTCCTCAAGCCTAGTCAGCGAAACCCGCGAATCGCTAACTACAACCTCGTTCGTAACGATCGCACTTCCGGCCAGTGCGGCGGCACCCTTATTTATTACAAACGCGCTCTCCACTGCGTCCCACCCCGGTCTTTCTTACGTTGAAGCTTCTATCTGCCGTATTGGCCTCACCGGTCACCAGCCGATAGTAGTTATTTCGGCTTACCTTTCCCCCGACCCAAACAAACTTCTTACTGAAGACGACCTCAACGCCCTACTAGACCTAGGCGACTCTGTTCTCCTGGCTGGTGATCTTAATTCCAAACATACTATGTGGAACTGCCACGTAAATACCACTAGAGGCTCCACCCTCTTCACCCTTAGCGAAAGGCTCAACTTCGACGTATTAGCACCTAGCTCTCCTACCCACTTCCCCCACAACGTAGACCACAGGCCTGACGTCCTAGACATGGCCCTTCTCAAGAACGTAAACCTCCAATTATGTGACTTGAAAGTTGTCCATGAACTAGATTCTGATCACCGCCCACTCATCTTTGAGTTTAATTCTCGCCTAGACCCACCGCGAGGGGTACCCCCACCGACCCGAACAATTGTGGACTGGGACAAAGTAGGGGAATCCCTGAAATCGACTAGCTCCACTCACCTTGACCAAATTCCGGACAGACTAACGACAGTAGAAGACATCAACTGCGCAGTCTCCTCGATTACCAAGCACGTGCAATCAGTCATCTCTGACTGCTCTAGACGGGCCCCAGTGACTCCTGATGGTCGCTGGATCTCGCCTAGAGACCTGCGCGAGCTGATAACCGAGAAGAACGCAGCCATGCGCGCTCATGATTCATATCCCAATCGTGAGAACGCTCGGCTTCTCCGCGCCTTACAGAGGCAGGTAAGGGCGAGAGCAGCCGAGTGGTCTGACGATGGCTGGGATAAGTTTCTTGGGGACCTGCGCCCCGACCACCAAGCTTTCTGGCGCCTGTCTAGATCCCTCAGATCTAAGCAGGAAGCAGCCACCCCCCCCCCCCCCTCAAAAGACCCAACCTCCCACACGCTTTTGACGACATAGAGAAGACTGAATGCCTTGCGGACAGTCTCGAAGCCCAATGTTCTCCCAGCTCGCTCCCCTTTGATCCGGTCTTCCTCGCAGAGGTTGATACCGAAGTCAATAGGAGAGCCCTGCTCCCATTGGCAGACCCCCCTCTCCCACCCATCACCCCCGATGAAGTCCAACAAGCCATCAGGGCTCTCAAACGCCGTAAGGCCCCCGGGCCAGACGGTATTCATAACCGTGTCCTTAAAATGTTCCCCGACCATCTCATCGCCTCTCTGGCTAACATCTTCAACGCGGCCCTATCGAACTGTGTCTTTCCACAATTGTGGAAAGAGGCCACGGTCATAGGAATCCCCAAACCCGGCAAACCCGCTGACGAGCCATCCTCCTACCGTCCCATTAGCCTGCTCAGCACGATGGGCAAAATGTGCGAGCGTTTGCTTCTCAAACGTCTCCGTGATCATGTAGAGTCTAACAATCTCATTCCCAACGAGCAGTTTGGCTTTTGCCCCAAACACTCGTGTATCCAACAAGTGCATCGCCTCGTTGAGGATATCTCCGATAGACTTTTTATTCGCAAAATGCAAACAGCAGCTATCTTTCCGTATATTTGATTATCCGTTTATTGTTTAATATTATATATATATGTATATATATATATTTGTTTATTATATTTATTATTATGATTATTTATTTATTTATTTATTTTAATGTATTATACTTACTTATGTATGTGTATGTTTTATCTTATGTAGTTTATGTTATTCATGTAGTTGTTTAAGAGATTATTATATGGCATTGTAGTGTTAATATTAATTAGGTACTTACTTTTTATGCCTTTTGTATTTCATGGCACTTGTGATCGCATGAATACTTGCAGAGCTCTGTTTATGTATCCCTAACATCAAAGGTTGCCTGTAAGAGATCGCTTGCAGCGATAAGGCCGCCTTTGCCCACATTAGGTTAAGTTCTCTATGTACATTTGTTTTTTATTGTTGTTATGTGAGCAATAAAGTGTTCTATCTATCTATCTATCTATCTTTCTTGACGTAGCTAAAGCCTTTGATAAAGTCTGGCATAACGGCCTGTTTTTAAAGCTTTACTTGCTCGGTGTTCCCGACCGACTCGTTAGGTTGATCCAAGACTTCCTTTCCAACAGATCCTTCCGTTACCGAATGGAAGGTGAGCTATCCTCCCCTCATCCCATCCAAGCTGGAGTTCCGCAAGGCTCAGCCCTTTCCCCCCTACTCTTCTCACTGTACACTAGCGACATTCCCATTCCCACCGACGCGAAAATCGCTCTGTTCGCAGACGACACCGCTATCTATGCCTCTTTCCGCAACCACAACCAGATTCACCGGACCCTCCAATCCGCAATCAACTCCCTCGGGAGTTGGTTCAGGAAATGGAGGATCGAGGTGAATCCGGATAAAAGCTCCGCAATTTTCTTCTCAAAGTTTAATGCGGAGGAACCTCCCGGTACCATCAGGCTTTTCGACCGTCCCATTCCATGGGAAAGAACGGTCAAATACCTAGGCGTCCAATTGGATAGAATGCTCACGTTTAACAAACACATCCAAACAGTTCGCAACCGAGCCGCCTGTGTGCTCGGTCGTCTCCATCCCATGGTAGGACCAAAGAGTAAACTCTCCCTCCGTAACAAAGTCAGGCTCTACACAGCTTGCGTCAGGCCAATCATGACCTACGCTTGCGTGTCTTTAGGCCATGCGGCCCCCTCCAATTTGAACAAACTCCAAGTCATCCAAAACCGCTTCATGCGACGTGCCACCGGGTGCCCGGGGTACGTTCGCAATCGCGAACTCCATGCAGACCTGGGCCTTCCGTCCATCAAAAAGTACATCCAAGACACAGCTAGGCGCTTTTTCAACTCTGCTCCTCACCACCCGAACCCTCTGGTGGTGAAGGCAGCCGACTACTTCCCCCATCCTACGTGTAAATTCAAAAGACGTCCTAAGAACGTACTTTCCGATTCTGATGACTCCATCACCCAATACGTCAATTTAGTCAACAATATTAGACACCTCTCTCAAACCTCAATCTCGAACACCCGCTCCCGGCGTGGTCGTGGTCGCCCCCAGTTTAGTTCAGTCCCATACTTTGGGAACTACCAGCATGTCCCAGGCCGATTCTCTCCGATCCCCGGCAATAGCCAAAGCCGTGGTTCGAGCCCTTCGAGGCGCCCCTAGGCTTTTTGCCTTCTTAGGTTAGTTTTTCTGGGTAGAGCCTTCGGCTCCCCAACCGTCCGGTGAAGTTGTGACAGCCATTCAGGCTAACAACAGAAGTCCTCATCAAAAAAAAAAAAACTATTTATATACTACAATGCCTATGATTAAAATACAGTGATGAGCAAATCAAGCTTTACACTCTTGAGTTCAGTTTTGAAGCCTGTGCTCGCTTATAAGAGTTGCACTCTAAAATGTGTATCTCCAAAAGATTCTTTTGTGTTAGGCATAATATTTTAATTTTATTTGCTTTATTGCAGACATCAATCACCACCACCACCACCGCCACGACTGCCACCCCGGAGTGTGCCTGCCGCCCGCGCTGCCGTGACCCGTCGAGAAACTTTCTAGGGGGGCTCTTGTAGTGTAAACTACAAGGGTTCCCCCACAAATAAATGAAATGAATTTTGACCAGACTATTTATTTAACCCCTCATCTGTCATTGTCATGACATGACGCAAAACTGTCGCACGTAGAAACAAAACCAGTATAAGCTAAACCAGCGCTATTCTACAAACGCACGAAACCAGAGACCTGCTCAAGGTCAAAGTGTTTCCACCGACGTGCGGCTGTGTACAATTTCAAACGCGCCTGCAGCCAGTGTTGGCGACACGCGCCGCTCTGAAACCACGCTACGTATGTATGTTTAGGATCAAATGAATTTGTCCTACATTGATATAAGCTATTCTTCGAAATAAATTATATTGGAATAGGAGACATTAGGAGTAAACCACTTCAGACGCGCAGATGCGTCGCTCGGAGTGTTTGAAACGCGTACATGCGTTTGAGGCACATAGTCTTTGGCTAGCAAACGCGCAGGCGAGTCAAAAGCGGGCGACGCGTATAAAATGAGTTTATTTATATTGGTATTTGCCTATGTCGTCAACAAATTCCAAATATTTTACATTAAATAGTGAGTGTGCAAAACAATATCTTGCTACTACTCATTTTATCAGTTCAATTGAAGATTCCTTACCAGATGATATCAAACCATTTTGGAGATATGTAAACAGCAAAAGAAATTCTAACAACATCCCACAAAATATGAATTTCGTTAACCTAAGTGCGTCTGACAGTAGTGCCGTTTCGAACTTTTTTCAAAATATTTTAGTTCTGTTTAAGACAATACTCCGGTCTCTCAAATTAATTTTAATATGAACACTCTACCACATCTTCAGAATGATACTTTGTCAAAAATTATAATAAATTATAAAGATGTTGAAAAAATTCTGAAAACTCTGGATGCTAGGAAGGGTGCTGGTCCCGATGGCATACATCCAAAGTTTATAAAAGAGTGTGCCTCAGAGCTTTCCAGTCCACTCACCTTTTTATACAATATGTTTCTTGGTTCTGGCATTTTTCCTACCATATGGAAAACTGCGTGTGTGGTGCCTATTCATAAATCTGGTGACAGATCTGATTGTGCTAATTATAAGTATACTCTACCTATAAGTAAACTCTCTTGTGCAGCCAAAGTTTTTGAACGTGCCGTTTATGATCACATCTACCATCAAGTTCAACCGATTCTGTATGAAAATCAACATGGCTTTATCAAACATAAATCTACTGTCTCTAATCTACTTGAGTTCAAAAACTTTCTCTGTTCTTCATTTGCTGAAAGCGGTCAGGTAGACGCTATTTACACTGATTTCCGTAAAGCTTTTGATAAAGTCAATCATTCTATACTCTCCTTAAAATTACAACATTATGGTATACATGGTTCATTGCTTCGTTGGGTACAATCTTATCTAAATAAAAGAAGTCAGTTAGTTACAGTAAAAGGTCATAGTTCTGAGCCTATCGAAATATCTTCTGGAGTCCCTCAAGGATCACACTTGGGTCCTTTGTTTTTTATCATTTTTATAGACGATCTCACACAAAACCTAAGCTGTTCTAGTCTCTTGTATGCCGATGATCTGAAAATATTCTACAAAATTAAAACTACTAATGACTGTATCCAACTACAGAGAGACTTAAGCATTATATTAGACTGGAGTCAACAAAACTTTATGCTCCTTAATGTCGAAAAGTGTTTCTGTATATCCTTTACTAAAAAGAAAAATTACATTAAATATGACTATCAAATAGGAAATGATAAACTTACACGTAAATCTGTTATTAAAGACCTTGGAGTAATTTTCGATAATCAATTAACTTTCCGCGATCACTACAGTCACATAACAAATTGAATTGAATTAAATTGAACAACGAAAGCTTTTCAACTTCTTGGCTTTATAATACGTTCATCAAAAAAGTTTAAAAACCCCAGCTCTTTAATTCTACTTTACAATAGTTTGGTTCGAAGCATTCTAGAATATGCAGCCGTAATCTGGTCTCCGTGTTATGTGGTACACGAGACTAGCATAGAGAGAGTGCAAAAAAAGTTTCTCAAGGTACTGTGTTATAAATTTGGATATGGTCGCATACTCAATAGCTACTCTGACAGACTCCAAAAATTCAATATGACTCCTTTATACATCAGAAGAAAACATAACGACCTAATCTACCTCCATAAAATCATTCACTCCTTGCTCGACTCGCCACCCTTACCGTCTAGCCTTAACTTTAATATTTCGCATAATTTGCGTAACCCAAAGACATTTTTACTTCACACAATCACAAATAACACCTCTTACTATAACCCAATAGTAAGAGCGTGCCGTCTATACCATGAGCTATCGCACTCCAACAATTCATTGGACATTTTCAATTTGCGTCATAGTGTTTTTAAAAAACTGTTAAGATCATTTTGAAATAGGTTAACCTCCACATAATTAGCTGTTATTTGTACTATTTTAAGTTCTGTTTTGTATGAACTTGCACTTTTATTATTATTTTTCGTTTACGTAAGCTTTACTGTGTGACACGTTAAAGGGTTGTAATCTAGTTCATTACTTTTTTATGTACTACACTTGATTTATTCTTGATTGCTACCTGTTGTGTTCACCTAAATAAATAAATAGATTCAAGCGCAAAACAAGCAGTTAAATGAGAAGCTATCCATTTGGGAAGCAGAAGTAAAGAAAACTGCTGAGGCCCAAAAAGCCCTACAAATAGCACAAAGATCAGAAACCTCAAAAGAATCAACTCTTCTACCGGAGCAGACAGTACAAAATCCGCTTGCAAACAGGCAAATACTTTATTCGATCACGAACTTGAACACAGAAAAACCCCAATTTAGTGGCAAAGGAAAGGTCCATCCTGTTACATTTCTAGAGGACCTAACTTCATACATACAAGAAAAATTCCAACAGAAGACAAGGAATTAGAAATTGTCAATGAATGCCTAGAAGGACAAGCTCGAGATTGGGCAAGAGCCTATAAGGAGAGATGGAGTATCTTCAAGGACTTCAAGAAGGACTTCCTTCTTATATATTGGAATGAAGTGGAGCAAAATAAAATAAGGCGAGAAATTGTGAGCGGGAAGTGGAAAAAGAGAAGTCCAGTACTATGTTAGCTCATTTCATGAAATATGCTGGACAAGTTAAGTTGCTTAATAATTACCCACTAACAGATGCAGAACTAATAGCAGACCTAATGAGACACTCCTCACGTAATGTACAACAGTTGTAGATATTGTCTAAGAAAAATGATATTGTGTCTGCAACAAAGTTCCTACATAAGTTGGATTGTATTAATCAGTCTGAAGGGGACATTAAATTCCAAGGTCAGTCAGTAGCACAATGCACGCTCCATCAGGAGCGAATAATCACCACAAGTACAAAGAGTGGAAGCGGCCAAAAGAAGACGTCACGGGTTCTTCGCGAGGCGGTACTGGAGGGGTGAAGGCGCCCACCACACCGGTTGCTGCATCCCTGGAGACTATAGAAGAACCACCAAAAAACTAAGTGATGCTGGGTGCATTGTTGCCCCTAAGCATCCAGCTACGAAGAGGGGCACAAACCCACAACTCGGTTCGATCGGATATCAAATAATGATAATAATGATAAAATCTTTAGGAAAATTAAATGATGGTATTAAGAGACCGATCGAAGCGAGAGGCCAGATGGGGCGAACTGGCCTTGGTCATAATAATGTTCTAGAGAGTATATCAGGTCTCATTAGACATCATTTTATTTTGCTTTCAGCCGAAAAAATTATTCCAAATAAAGACTTAAATACAGTATTCGAAGAGGATCAGAAGGCAAAAGAGTTATTGGGTGGAAGGGAGTTGAAGCCTGATATATCAGTGAATTGTAAAGGGCTTAAAATTTTGGCTTTGTTAGATACAAATCCGAAATTTTGATAGATTTATTATAATAGTATGATGATGAGTTTAATGTACTTACCGGTACATATACGTCTGTACATTTGCAGTTAAGGACCACATAACATGATTCCGACTCGCACTTGGCAAATGTTTTTTTTTTTTACTTAAGATTATGTACTATGAACTTACTAACTGAGACGCTTGCACGAATAACTGTTTTTGCGATAGAGCAAAACAAAAAAAAAACGTAAAATAAACCCGTTTTTTAATGGGTTACGCGTTTTTCTTTTTTTTTATTATTGATAAGTAAATTCACTACAGTAATACATATTTTGCGAAAATTTCTATCGGATACCTATTAGGGATTAAAAGATACAGATTCAGATTTATTTCGTAATAAAATTACATGTCATAAAAGTTACATTGTAAAATTAAATTAAATAATTAATTACATATTTTTTGTACCTATACAAGGTGTAACAAAAAGGGTATATCAACCCTGAAGGAGGTGATTCAGACCATGAAACTGAACAACTTACCCCAAAGAACAGGTCAAAATATGAAAAAAAAAAATTTTACCTCCCATAGAAACTGCATCAGCTGATCGCGCATTTTGTATCGGAGGTCAAATTTTAATTTTCGTATTTCGACCCATGTTTCTTAGGGAAAGTTGTTCAGTTTCATGGGCAGATGAACATCCTTCAGGGTTGATATACCCTTTCTGTTACACCTTGTATAGGTACTTGCCAAAAAACTACGCATTATGTTAGGGGTAACGATTTTACACCGATATAAAACTCATTCATTCATACAGCCTTTATAAGACAGGACAGTCAGACAGGCGTACAGACGGATAGCATAGACAATTGTTATTTTTTTGCATCGGTGTGTATTTTTTGCCTTCAAAGACATATTACCTCATTTTTAAATTTCGTTAAAAAGTCACCTGAGGCCAAAAAAAGGTCGATTTTCAGTTTTTGGTCGCTATCTTGAAAACTGTTAGTATGTTATTTATGTAACAAGCATGTTTGAATTCAGCAGGGTCGTATTGGTCCAAAAACACCTTAAAAATAAGAGATGGTCATTTTGCGTCTAGAAAAATCTTAATTCAAAATTTGGACGGACCTGTCTATTACTTGTTTCGAAGTTGGTGTTTTTATTTAAAAGTTAAAATGCATACTCTAAGACTTTTGTGGACGGCACAAAATGACGAAGTGTGGCTCAGGCGGCACAGAGAAATACTTATCGTTTCCGATGGGAAGAAATATTTGAGGATATGCCGGATCTATATTTTAGGGAGCAGTTTCGGCTTACCAAAGAAGAATTTAGAGACCATAAGACTCATACAGCATGAAAAGGGTCAACAGAAATACTTTTAGAAGTAAAGGTATGTAAAATGCGTAAAAGTGGAAACAACACAGCAAGCACTTACCGCTCGCAACATTAAAATTTGCTGCCGTGGAGGTCGAGAGGCTTTTGTTTTCCAAAAAAAAAAAAACTTTTTTTGAAGCGCCCTTTTGTTTTCCAGTCTTAAAGGTTACTTACTTATGCCTGTAAAGTGCGAAATTTATACGGTTAGTATCTTGAATAATAATTTTAGGGTAATATTTTTTGCCGTCGTAAGTTCTCTGCACCCTCAGTTTCCTGGTAACAGGGAGAATTGTGGGTGTGACACAATCTCTACCCCAAAGAAGGACAAATCGCTGTATCAAGAAAGTTGTAGCGGCTTTAAACACCTACTACATGCTCAAAAAATGGATTGTGTTCCCTCAAACCCATCAAGAAAGGGCAAGAATAAGCCAAAAGTAAATGAAATATATATATTACCTACTCATAGTTATACTTGGTGTTTTTTTTGGACCTGATTTCCTTTTGCCCACTTACTAGTGAGGTCAAAAGCAACAACTTTTGTTCTACGACTTTGCTAACAACGCACGAAAATTTTTCTACATCCCATACAAAATGGGTCGGTCACGTGACCACTTTAATATGGAGAGTCGAAAATTTTATGTGCTTTGTTAGCAAAGTCGTAGAACAAAAGTTGTTGCTTTTGACCTCACTAATAAGTGGGCAAAAGGAAATCAGGTCCAAATAAATAACCTTGTATATACCTAATCAACAACAAATAGTGTCTGACTAGCTCTGATCCCACTCCCCCATCGGAAGTGGTGATGTAGCAGGCTGGCCCTAGAAAAGCTAAACCGCTGACCTTGTCTTTTGACATAAAAGAAACAACGCGGCAAACATCAACAGAGCCTGTGAAACTATATTCAAACGAAGAATTCATCGAAGAGCAACATCATAAAAGCCTCCAACCCATCCCAGAAATCTTTACACACACAACGCATAGCGGCGGCAAGGGCCTGTTTGGAAATGAATGGCCCAGTTCAAGAAGTCCCTATTGTCCACTTAGGGACTTTATGCACTAGCAACACTGCTAGGTTGTGCACGTCATTGTCTATGGTTTTCTGTATGTAAGTTATTTATAAGACGTTCCTAAGTGTGTTTTTTGTATTCTTTGTTTACGCCCAAGTCCAGTGACTTGAGTTCAAAAAATCCTTATGTCCAAAGAAATCCCTAAGTCCAAGTTTTTTTTCTTTAATATGCCTAAGTCCATTCTTTTTTTAAAAAAATCCTTATGTCAACAGAAAACTATCAAATATTTCAAAAATGATTCTTTCTGCTAACCGAAATTTGCTGTGATTGAAGTGAAAAGTTAAAAAATACTTAAGTTTTGTGATTGTTCTTTATAGTAATGAGCAATGAATGAAGATAAGTTACGAAGGTAAGTGATGTGAAGATTTTTAGTGTATTCTGATAACATTTTACAAAAAAATTATCATAAAAGATTGACTGTTTTATGTTTTATTGTTTATAGGCTTATGATTGAGGCTGGAATAATGGAAGAAGAAGAAGACAAAATTGAATATCCATCGTCAATAGCCAGGTAAGGCATAGTGAAAATTATTAGTGACAATCCTTCCAATGCTGCATCAAAATCTTCTTCAATGGTTTCGTTACATGGTAAAAAATATATTGTGGCTAATGCTCTTGTCAAGAAATCTAAAATAAAACTTGTTACTGCTTCGATTGCGACTGCGATTAAGTGGGTACTTGAAAAAATAATTCTAAATTTTTCCTTCATTTTTAGCCCGATCGACCAGAGCGGATCTGGGAGCTCAGCAGGGTAAGTAAATGACATGTTACTAACGTATACCTTATAGATTGTGTAGACTTATATTTTTGTATATTACTATTTCAGGCCATCGCTATTTACTGAGCTACAGAAAGTTAAACAGGCAAAAGCCGCAGAAAAAAAACATATTCAACGCCTATCTGCTGAGGAGCGGGCTAGGCTGGCTAGCCTTAGGGAGGCAAGGCAGATAGGTCGTTTCATGATGCCTGACGCACCGCAATCGCAATCGAAGAGAAAAGGGTACATTATTTTATTTGAAACGATTAATTTATGACATATTTAGTTTTCTTATGTTTTCATGATTTATGTTTTACATGATCATTTTCAGGAGGTCATCGCCTGAAAGGGTGGCGTGCCCTCTGGTACCGGGTACAGCCGCTGTACCGCCGTCAAGAGTGCGGCAACCTTGGGAAGGTTAGTTATAAAATGACTAAGCTTGTACAAAAATGATTATGATTTAACTATGTAATAATTTATTTTCAGAAGACGATGACGAACTAAGCCAGCCGTTGTTGGTCCAAGAGCGGCCGTCGGTCCAAGAGGGTTGGTTACAGCAATTGTGTATTGTTTTACTATATATTTCAGAAATTGTATATGTGTACAACTACAACTAGACATCATTTATTCCCAGATGATGAGCCAGGACAAAATGCGGCCCAATGCAGTCTCGGGTCCAAACACCACCAATTCCAGAAGCGCCGACACTTATTACTATTCCCGGGCCTCTGAGAAGAAAAGGTTGGTTCAGCAATTGTGTATTGTTTTACTATATGGGTATTTCAGAAATTGTCTATGTGTACAATTACAAACTACACATCATTTATTCCCAGATGACGAGCCAGGACAAAATGCGGCCCAAGTGCAGTCTCGGGTCCAAGAGCGGCCGTCAGTCCAAGAGGGTTGGTATCAGCAATTGTGTATTGTTTTACTATATATTTTAGAATTTAATGTGTGCTAACTGTTAATCCTTTTTTGGTTGCAGAGGGGCCAAAAGAGGTGGAGATTCTAGTAGATGTAGAGATGCCTGTTACTTCTTCTCCTCCTCCTGCTAAGTAAGGAAAACGGAACGTAAACCGCAACTGGGAGCAATCTGCTGGCCGAATTTTTAAGTCAAATTTCTAGAAAATCTTCAAAATACTTACCAAGTTAGTGATATTAACAAAGAAGACCCTCCGAGAAGTGAACTGTGCTATAAATTATCACTGAAAAACCTTGAATACAACACTTCCACTGCAAGGTATGACAAATATCTACAGTTATTTCTGCAATATTTAAATTAACAAAAGAAGATTCTCAGCAAATCATAACACAAGAATTAACAACAATCAGCTGATTGGATCTTTGGTTAGCTATCAGGTGACCGTCAATGTCAGATTGTGCACTACGGTTGCGTTCAATTACAAATAACGAGTTTTAATAACGTTATCTCAACGTTACCTGCTTAAGCGTTTCGTTTCACGTATATATTTCTACAAATAATTTTGGAAGTAATAAAGTACCTATGCCCAAGATGAACTGCCACGCGTGTGCTAAGCATGTTGCCATAGTAGAAAGAATGCAGTGTCATAATTGTAGGAAATACTACCACTTTGGATGTTTAGGTATTACTAAAGAATACTTTGTCGCAGAAAGACACAATTTAGATCGTGGTTGGAAATGTCCCGAGTGTGCCATAAGCGTGCGTCAAGCACGAAATGATGATACGCCTGTACGTTCTATTGGCTCACAAATCTTAAATGAGTCGAGGCTATGCTGAGCTGGATAAAACCATACCACAGATTAACTTACAGCGGAAGAGGGTTAGTACTTACTTGTGGACGTCTAAATAAAAAGGACCTTATAGTGGTACGCACTTTCAACCTTACAACCGTACCATAAGATCGAAAGAACATGCCGCCTTAAGATCCCTTTTGCTTTGGATCAAAACATATGCATCTTATTTTGGTCGTTTAGTTTTTCTCGTACCTATAGGTTAGTTTGCTCGTATAGGTGTTCTGGAAATAATCCACATTGCATATACGTCCGAGAATCTGTTGTGTGAGCGATTTTTTTTGTCAGCAGGTGGGTCGCAAAACAAAAAAGAAACAGAAGCCTACCGAAGGACCAGAGAATACCTACCCTATCCGTCGAGGAGGCCATTCGTTTACTAATGCCTTTGAACGACCCGGTTTTCGTTATAAAACAGTCGTCTAAGATTAAAGCCGTCATGGACTGCCTTAACTAGAATGTTTTCAACAACGCCAGTGAGTTGAGCTGATATTATACTTGCAAGATTTAATTTTGTTTAAAATCTTGTAACAGCTTTTAGTTGCTTCGTTCATGTTTTGAGAGAATTTTTATTGTTTTAGGCGATAAAGCCATAGTGGTGTCTCAATGGACATCGGTCCTCGAACTCTTGGAGGAGGAACAGAATGAGGCGAAGATTAAAGATGTGGTGTTGAGTGGCGCAGTGCCCGTAGGCGCTCGGAATAATCTCGTCAAAAGAATTAACGATCCCGAATCTGATGTCAGAGTGAGTCTACACTCACTCTGGATAAAACCATACCACAGATTAACATACAGCGGAAGAAGGTTAGTACTTACTTGTGGTCGTCTAAATAAAAAAGGACCTTATAGTGGTACGCACTTTCAACCTTATAACCGTACCATAAGGTCGAAAGAACATGCCGCCTTAAGATCTCTTTTGATTTGGATCACAACATATGGATCTTATTTTAGTCGTATTGTTTTTCTCGTACCTATAACTATTATTATTTTAATTTAATATAAATTTAATGTTAATTTTAAGTAATTTAATCTAAATGGAAATGTAATGAAAATTAAATAATGTAATTGATGTGTATATTCGGAATAAAGGCTTATATTATTATTATAGGTTATTTTGCTCGTATAGGTGTTCTGGAAATAATCCACATTGCATATACGTCCGAGCATCTATTGTGTGAGCGATTTTTTTTGTCTTCAGGTGGGTCGCAAAACAAAAAAGAAACAGAAGCCTACCGAAGGACCAGAGAATACCTACCCTATCCGTCGAGGAGGCCATTCGTTTACTAATGCAAGAACACTGATTATTACAAACACTATTTTTCACTTTTTCAAATATAAAAATACATGTACTTACACAATAAAGAATAAAAAATAAAAAAGCTTATCAAAAACACACCACCAGGCTGGTTGAGTGCTTTATACTTGCGAAGGTACTCTCCAACTGTTGTTCCATTTGATGTTGATGCCTTTGAACGACCCGGTTTTCGACATAAAACAGTCGTCTAAGATTAAAGCCGTCATGGACTGCCTTAACCAGAATGTTTTCAACAACGCCAGTGAGTTGAGCTGATATTATACTTGCAAGATTTAATTTTGTATAAAATCTTGTAACAGCTTTTAGTTGCTTTGTTCATGTTTTGACAGAATTTTTATTGTTTAAGGCGATAAAGCCATAGTGGTGTCTCAATGGACATCAGTTCTCGAACTCTTGGAGGAGGAACAGAATGAGGCGAAGATTAAAGATGTGGTGTTAAGTGGCGCAGTGCCCGTAGCCGCTCGGAATAATCTCGTCAAAAGAATTAATGATCCCGAATCTGATGTCAGAGTGAGTCTACACTCACTCTGGATAAAACCATACCACAGATTAACATACAGCGAAAGAAGGTTAGTACTTACTTGTGGTCGTCTAAATAAAAAAGGGCCTTATAGTGGTACGCACTTTCAACCTTATAACCGTACCATAAGGTTGAAAGAGCATGCCGCCCTAAGATCTCTTTTGATTTGGATCACAACATATGGATCTTATTTAAGTCGTATTGGTTTTCTCGTACCTATAACTATTATTATTTTAATTTAATATAAATTTAATGTTAATTTTAAGTAATATAATGAAAATGGAAATGTAATGAAAATGTTATACTTAATGTAATTGATGTGTATATTCGGAATAAAGGCTTAATTATTATTATAGGTTATTTTGCTCGTATAGGTGTTCTGGAAATAATCCACATTGCATATACGTCCGAGCATCTATTGTGTAAGCGATTTTTTGTCAGCAGGTGGGTCGCAAAACAAAAAAGAAACAGAAGCCTGCCGAAGGACCAGAGAATACCCTATCCGTCGAGGAGTCCATTCGTTTACTGATGCCTTTGAACGACCCGGTTTTCTACATAAAACAGTCGTCTAAGATTAAAGCCGTCATGGACTGCCTTAACCAGAATGTTTTCAACAACGCCAGTGAGTTGAGCTGATATTATACTTGCAAGATTTAATTTTGTGTAAAATCTTGTAACAGCTTTTAGTTGCTTTGTTCATGTTTTGACAGAATTTTTATTGTTTTAGGCGATAAAGCCATAGTGGTGTCTCAATGGACATCAGTTCTCGAACTCTTGGAGGAGGAACAGAATGAGGCGAAGATTAAAGATGTGGTGTTAAGTGGCGCAGTGCCCGTAGCCGCTCGGAATAATCTCGTCAAAAGAATTAACGATCCCTAATCTTTACGAACTTGCTTATGATATTCCAAAAATATTTAACAAAGAAAATTCATCAGTATATTTCATTCCGTGTACGACCACCACTAAGCATAAAACTTCTGCAAAGAAAAATTTTTTGACTGCCACAGGCAACGCGGGCGTGAATTCATTAAAACGGGAGTGGTATCAGAATACTCAAAATGGCATCCATCAACATCGACTGAGAACAGCTTTAACATTCAAGATGCTGTTGAACAATTAGTGACACCTACTGAGGATGTGGAGGACAAAATCTTATGGCTCCAAAATTGCTGTGATCCTTGGGAAACAGTGGAAACATACTGGGATAACACTGCTAAACTAAGGCTGAAAGAATTAACATCAAATAAAACAACAGTTGGAGAGTACCTTCGCAAGTATAAAGCACTCAACCAGCCTGGTGGTGTGTTTTTGGTAAGCTTTTTTATTTTTTATTCTTTATTGTGTAAGTACATGTATTTTTATATTTGAAAAAGTGAAAAATAGTGTTCGTAATAATCAGTGTTCTTATAAATTATTCGCGGTTAACGGGACGCAAATAGCCACCTACGGTGTAATAACGCTAGAGCTAAACTTAGGTTTAAGGCGCAGTTCTAAATGGCCTTTTGTAATTTGTGATGTAAACAAACCGATTATAGGAGCCGATTTTTTTTAAAACGCATAAATTAATTGATATGTAAGGGAGGGAAGGTAAGGGAGATGCAGTACACCATTTTCCACAATATGTACCGTGACCTAATTAATTTTGGTAATTAATATATTTCTATATAGGAAGTATATACTTACTTATTATTTTTCTTTTCTAAATAAAATATGCATGAGTTACTATATCGTTATTATTATAGGTAGGTAATATTTTTAACACGTTTTTATGTACTTGTATTTATTGTTTTTTTTTTAAATACATTATTAGAATTTACACTCCAGGTAACGACCACTCGCTCGCTTTTAAAAAGGTCTTTATAAAGTAAGTAACCAGTCCCGACACAGACCAAGGTCTACTGGGGCTGTTACTGACCACCATAGATTTTTGCAAACGCCTACCATTAATTTAGTTTTACTTAAGATGGTGTAAATCTAAAAATTGTATCTATGTGTTTATAAATAAAATAAAAAATTGTAGACTTGCACAATAGAAATTTAGTCGACAGTATTACTGATTTGTGTACGGTAGGGACCATCATAAGTTATGCAAGGCCTTCGATTAAAAGTATTCAGGATGATAATTGTTAGAACAATTTTCAGATATCACCAAACCAGTCTCATTTAAGGAGAAGGCACCGTCACATTCCGTTAAGCACTACATAGAGACGACTGGACCACCGATATACGCACGAGCAAGGCCTCTTCCGCCGGACAAGTATCAACAGGTTAGAGACGAGTTTCGTTACATGCAAGAAGTAGGTATATGCAGACCTTCAAGAAGTCAGTGGACCTCGACCTTACATGTCGTTCCGAAAAAGGACGGCAAACCCAGGCCATGCGGTGATTATCGTTGCCTTAATGCCGTAACGAAACCCGATCTTTACATTGTTAGGATACTGCTGCTAAGTTCCTCTGTTCTGAGTAATTTATGAGTAACGTCTGTATATTACATAAAATTCAGCTGGATCTTGAATTATACTCATTGATTTGCGCAGGGTTAGTCCTGTTTTTCTTAGTTTCAAATTACCCCGAAATGACGGGAAAATGTCTCATTGCTTCGGAAAACCGGTAACAACATAAATACGAAATCCACGCGAGCGAAGCCGCGGGCAACAGCTAGTATTTTATAAAAATAAGTAATTGTCTTATCTTTTTTATTTGAAAGTACTTATATGCACTTCTCCTTCCTAATGATGCAAGGTTTCACCTCGCTTTGTGTTGTATTACTTGCGTAAACGAAACGCAGCCATCGTAAAATGCGGGCTGTCATTTTGACATATAAGGTGTAATTTAATTAGACCCAAATATTTCTAGGGGTGGTGTAACTTTGATAAAGAAACAGGTTTTTCAAAGTTTTAGCGAAATCGACTCGCTGGTTTTTTTTTTGTAATTTTCAAACAAAAAAATAATAAATCTTTGCAATCATCCTGTAGTATTGATTTCCACCGTACTACAAGTATGGCACCTGCACACACACACACACAAGATCGGCCGCCTTGCGCGCGATTGGCTTACGACTATTCATTCAATTAATTCAAAGGGCGGCAGCGCGGGGGGGGCAAGCACCACGACGTCTGCGGCCGCGGGACGCTCTGTGTGGATCGCGCATGCCACGCACGCACCGACCGAGTCCCTACGAAATAAACTAGAAACCTAGCATTCGCGCCTCGTGCTACGCCTTGCAGGATCGGATGAGCGACGACAGGCCGGACCTTTACCTACCATCGCCTACATAGGTACCTAACTGTCCTATAAACGGACCATGGGTTGTGCCGTGGGCAGAGGGAGGAAGGAGCCTAAGCCGCCATACCTACCTAGGCAGCTACTTGCCTGAGGAGTAGGTAGTTAGGTACCTACATAACAAATTCATTCATTTATTCATATCGTTGTGGGTTGCAAGGTTGATGACCGTACTCACAAACCCTGGTACCGCCAGATGCCAAAGGCCTCTGACATGGCTCATTAACGACTACATCCGTAGATAGGTAATAGTCGGGACCATCGGGTTGACGTGCCCTCCGAAGCAATCATGTAACATTTCGGACAATCGGGTGATTCATCCTGCAATATCCTAACCAAACTGGGCTGGTCGCACAAAAATATTTTTGTTTGACAGTGTCCCCATCGGGAAACGAACCCAGAACCTCCTGATCGAGAGCCAAGCACTCTAACACTAGACCACAGAGGCTGTAGGTACATAACAAATTTACAAGTACCTATTGCTATAATACGTACGTAAAGTACAGTCAAGAGCACATCACGCCTGACACATTGGACTTTGTACCGTTTTTATTTCAATAGACGTACGAGCTAGAGTCGCACTGCAAGTGTCAAGCTTGACCTGTCGTTGACTGTACCTACTTGCGGTCGAAATGTATGGCACGTCATACCTACCTACTTTTCGCCCGCAATCCCGAGCTGTTGCGTCCTATACCTCTTCTTACGTGCGCACGTACAGTCAAGAGCACATCAAGCTTGACACATTGGACTTTGTACCGTTCTTATTTCAATAGACATTCGGGCTAGAGTCACACTGCGAGTGTCAAGGTTGACCTGTCGTTGACTGTACATGATTAAGGACCATAGTTAAGGACCTTAGGTACAGTCAAGAACAAGTCAAGCTTCATAGTTTCATCATGATTAGCCCGTACAAAGTCCAACGTGTCAAGCTTGACTTGCTCCTGGCTGTACCTAGATATTCAAGAACCTATTTTTCAATTCAATCCAATTAAAACTAGAAAAGTTCGTAGGTTCCTACTTCTCTCAATTAAGCTCTTACGACGGTATCAGAGTAGGTAATCTTTACCTACCTACTTACCACCGTTTTTGCTACGTCCATCAGTTTACTTAACCTACCATACTTATGAGAAGGAACTAGGATATCATTATCATAAGATCCCATAAAAAGTTATTGGTCAACTCGTCCGATCCGAACTAGGACCATCTGGGACGAGTTGATAAAATTCAAAATACACCCCCCTTAGTTGCTCTACAATTAATTTTACATCGACAACAAAAGTCACCACGCTTATTAGCGTTGCAGCTGGCACACTTCCTGGACAGGTACCATGGGCACCTTTGCACCAGAATCGACCAGGGGCAGCTTGCCTCACTTCTTATCAAAAGTACAATTATGATGAGTTTTATGTTACCACGCTTATTAGCGTTGCAGCTGGCACAACGGACAGCTGTTATTTATTAGTGACCGCAGCAGCAAGGTGGTAGCACGCTACTGCCCGCCCTCTGGTTGATACCGCCGGCGACTAAGTCGCCTTTTACGACATGCATGGGGAGAAAGGGTTGGTGCTATTCTTGCGCCGGCACACGCATGGACGAACAGAACAGAGGATAAACAACATCAGCTCTTGGACAGGTACCGTCTCGTACCGTTCCAGGTCAAGACGGCGGCTAGCTACAGTACGGAGGCCAGGGTAATCTTGCCTCACTTCTTATCAAAAGTACAATTATGATGAGTTTTATATCACTTACTTGAGAAATAATTTCCCATACAAACATCCACACCCCTTTTTACTCCCATAGAAGATTTCCGGGATAGATAGGTACTATGTACCTAGATATGTCCTTCCCAGGGTAAAGGCAAATTTTATCTAAATCGGTTCAGCGGAACAAGCATGAGGAGGTATTGATTGTCTTTGGTTACCTAAGCTTTCTTTTAAATTTTACCTGAAGAGTAGAAAAACAAATTGTAGGACGACACGGGAACAGAAACATTGTCTGGTATCAAGTCGTCCTAGCTGGACCAAGATCGGATCGAACAAGTTGACGAAAAAATCCACGCAGAATTTCACATAAATGAATGCTTAGCTGGTACCTACCTAAAGATGTCCTTCCCAAGGTAAAAGCAAATTTTATCTAAATCGAATCAGCGGAACAAGCATGAGGAGGTATGGATTGTCTTTGGTTACCTAAGCTTTTTATCAACTTTACCTGAAGAGTAGAAAAACAAATTGTGGGACGACACGGGAACAGAAACATTGTCTTTTATCAACTCGTTCTAGCTGGACCAAGATCGGATCGAACAAGTTGACGAAAAAATCCACGCAGATATTCACATAAAAGAATGCTTAGCTGGTATCTATCTAAATACATTTGGAAATAACTACCTACAACATTCACCACGCCGCCGCGTTGCGACTGGCACAATGGTCGGCAGAGGTTGGTGACCGTAGTATGGTGTGGTAGGTACGATAAGCCCCCGTAGTTGGATATCCCTTAGTCGCTTTTTACGACTCCCAGTTGTTTTGTATCATTCATTTTACATTGCATTTCCATTTTTAATTAGACAATCAATAGTAGGTGTAAGTACCTACTTACAGGCCGCGCGACGAGTTACTTAAGGCCTCTGGGAGGAGTGGAGGGGGTATGCGCAGTTGCAATATTTGCAAGCAAAATAGGTACTACTGCACATACCCCCTCCACTCCCGTCCAGACTCCGTCCAGCTTTTACTCGTCGCGCGGACTGTACCTAACGTGTCAGTAGGTAATTTAATTATCTAGATTTTTGTGGAAGGCAGGTATTGTCAAGAGCAGTGTCAAGCTTGACACTTGCAGCGCGACTCTAGCTCCTCCGGCGATTGAAATAAGAACGGTACAAAGTCCAATGTGTCAAGCTTGAAGTGCTCTTGACTGTACCGTAGTAAAACAATTTTGTAGGTACCTATTTATTTATTGACAAGCTCTGGTAGGTAGGTATTACAGTTTTTAGCGTCGGTTGATTGATTAATATTTATTCGAAACAAGTAAAGTCAAATAGGGGACCGCGGCTCGGCGGCTCTGTCGGCATGCTTTGACCGCGGTAGCACACGTGCGGGCGGCATTTGTCAAAGGTGAAGCTATGAAATCGACATAACTTTAACTTCCCATCACACTTTCAGGCTTTGGACTGTCAAATTAATACAACTTGATTTTCGTAAGTAACGAAAGTAGGTACCTAATTGTAGTTAATTTGAAATCCTATACCTACCTACGTGTTACTTACTGTAGTGTAACCTACTAAATCAGTTTTACAAGATTATTTACAAAATTATTTACACGAGTCACTTTAGTTTTCACCACATCAAAATGTTGAACGTGACCACCTATTTGTCGGATACATTGTCTTGCACGGTCAATGCTGTGTCTGCGCACTTCACTTAAAACATCAGTTTCACTGGCCATGAAGTTAAAAGCCCTGGTAATGCGGGCGCGCAGTTCCTCCTCGGTGCGAATAGTATGGCCGTCATTGCCATACACAAGGTCCTTGGCCCTACCCCAGACGTGGAAATCTAGCGGCGTGAGATCCGGCGAACGTGCTGGCCAGGCGATTGGACCACCGCGCCCGATCCAACGCCCCTGGAACTCCTGCGTCAGGTAATTCCGCACCGTCCGGTCGTAGTGCGCCGGCGCGCCGTCGTGCTGGAAATACAACCAGCGGCGCTTCCACACCGGAACTTTCAGCAGCAGCTCAGGGAGGACACGCTGCAGGAAGTCCAGGAACGTCGCCCCATTTAGTCTTGGGAGGAACCAGGGTCCTAATAACACCCCGTTCAGCACACCAGCCCACACATTGACACTTATCCGGTATTGGAAGTGGTCCGGACGAATCACTCGCGGGTTGTGGTCACATCAGTAATGGGCGTTATGGATGTTGAACATCCCTACACGAGTGAACGTGCATTCATCGGTACAAATTTACAGCACTTGTCACTATTTCTCCGACTTCATGGTAACATATTGCCATGTTTTGGTATTCTTGGTTCGTAAAACCGTAAGGCATTTTGCCAAATATCAATCGCGGCCATAAGACGTATGCGTAATGCACAAGGTAAGTAGAGCAACTGAAGGCGGGCGGGCGGGCGCACGCGGCGGCGGCGGCACGATGCACCGGGCCGGTCGCGCGTGCGCATGCGTGTGTTGGCGGTTGGACAAAAAGAGGGCGGGGTTTACGCACCGCTCACTGCATTTCATTCATATTTTTTATTAGTGTGAATGTATCGATGGTGCCACGTGACACTACAGAGTGTTCATTTTACGAATTTTAGTGGTATTGTTTTTGGGATTTTTCTCGAAAACTAGCGAATAGAAATCAATAAAAATAACACCAATGGTATTCATTTAGATGCTTGAGATAACCCTAACAATATTTGGGTCTAATTAAATTACACCTTATATATGCTAATCTGCGGATACGAGTCGCAATAAAAGATGAGTGCTAAATAATATCTGTTTGTTTTACTAGAATACCACGCTAAAACATGGTAGCAGCGGTAAAAAAACGTTTAGTTGAAGTCTTTAATTCATTCAGTTCATAAGTATAGCCAGTTCAGTTCAGTTGTTGTACAAGAAAAATGGGGAAGAAGGATGATCAAACGTCGCTGCCACGGGGGGTGAAAATCGCCCCGCCAGGACAATTCAGCTTTGTGCCCGAAGAGTGGCCGAAACATAAACAAAGATTCATCAGGTACATGAACCTAGCTCATAAAGATCTCAGCGACAGTGAACAAAAAGATTGCCTGATCTATTGTTATTACCAGGACCAAATTCAGGACGTTCTGAATAAAGGTCAGGTTAAAAGTACCCTAAACCGATTGATGAAAGTACAGGAAGCAAGGGAAATATGTCAAGATCGTAGCAGGTGGAAGACTGTGGTCTCTGCCTACCCCGACGGGAAAGAGGCGTGATGGTATGTATGTATCTATTGTATGGGAGATCGCGCGCAAGACATTTTAATTTAGTTCAAGGAGAAAAGTACATCCAAATCGCTACTTGAGCAGTTCGATAACTTCTTCTCTCCTAAGAAAAACGTAATTATTGAGAGGTCTAAATTTAATCAACGCATTCAGAAGGAAGGGGAGCGTTTTGATGATTTTATGACAGATCTCCATAAGTTGGCTGAGCATTGTGACTACGGTACATTGAAGGAAGAGCTCATTAGAGATAAAATTGCTGTCGGTTTGAGAGACAAGAAGACAAGAGACGGATTATTACTTATGAGTGATCTCACTTTAACAACGGCTACACTTATAAGTAAGCAAGCAGAAATTCAAGACGAAGAGTCAAAACTTATGCAAAGAGAAGAGGAAAACGTTGAAATACGAGTACGTGAAATGTTAAAGTCTGTGAAATATCCCCCACAGTAATCTCGCTCGAAATTTGTGACCTACACTCTATTTCGTCTCCACTTATACCAGCGAGAAAGACGAGATGATTGTGTTCCGTACCCGGGAATTTACTAGAAAAGCTTTCTTTTACCAGCGAGCAAGACGATCCACTGTCAAACAAAAAGGAGACCGACTCACAGGATGATGTCCTCAGGGTGCCTCTCGACATTCGTTGTTCGCACAGATTGACCTCCTTAGTAGCCGACCCACCGCTGGTCATCTTATTCTTGTCTGGACAATTCGGCGAAATGTGGCCTGATTTTCCGCATGAATAGCAAGTAGCAGTTCCTTCAGGTGTCCGTGTTGAACTTGAAGCATCTTGTGGTTTAGATATCGTGGTTGAATCTTCTCGGCGCTTCCTGCATTCAAATTGCCGATGACCTGGTATCCCACACCAATGACATTTGCCGGGAAATCGAGTATCTGTCGTTTTGGGTCGTTTAAAGTCAAGTTCTGAACATTCAGAAACGTCCAATCGTCGCTTCAGAGAAACACCTCCAAGTATTCTAAATAGCTGGGCCTTAGTCATAATAGAACGAGCGTTTAATTCTCGGCGAATCAATCTATCCTTCTGGCACAGAACCGAAATCAGAAAACCGGTTATTACTTCTTCCGGCATCTGGGTCTTAGGTATACGTTCAACTAAGGTCCATAAGCGTAAGGCAGCTTCTGGTGCGGTTTCCTTAGCCCCTATTTGGAAGCGCAGCACTTCATCAAAGTAATCTTGAAATAATTTAGGTTGATAAAATCTAGCCATCAAGCTTTGTTTCACCGCATCCCATGTCAACTCGTCCAAATTAAGTTTGGTCAGAAAAGAAGCTGCACGTCCTTTTAGTGCGCCCGTTAAGGCCACGAGCAAGTTTATACCCTCCAAGCACTTGTTTTTCACAATAACTTCAGTTATTCTGCACCAACCTTCTATGTCCGCGTCTGGCGCATCCGGATCAAACTGAACTAAATTCACGGCGCTTGTCTGAGCGTTAGTATTTGCTGTCGGTGCGTCGTCGATAGCACTCGCGTAAGTAGCGCTTCCATAGTACTCAAGAGCTTCAGGGCACTACCTCCATCTGGTGGTCGTTCCTCGTCCTGTTGTTGCCCATGAAATCCCACTTCTGATGTAGGCGGATCCCCGCCTGGGTCAGAATTGGCCATAGCGTTTCACGTGGATATAAGGGCAATGAAGTAACAGCCAGCTCACAATCAACTGTTATTTATTTCTATAAAATCACTTTAACTCTGTTAATTTAACAAAATCAGTCCACAAGTACTTTGTCTAGCTCTAATTATATCAAAATTACTTATAATCCGTTTTCAAATCCTTAAGATTACGCGGAACTAAAGCGATTCGTCGAAAACGTGGTGCGCTAGCCGTTCGGGCTCGCAGACTGCCCGATTCAATATGGCCGCGCCAACCATCGACACGACGCTCCGCAAGACCGACAGCTGTCAATCTGGTTCCGGCGCAATCCAATAGATGGCGCTAGTGAAGCGCCGTCACATATATATAATACATATAGACGAATAACAACTTATAATTATATACAAACTCAGTTGCAAACTAGGGTACAATTCTATCAAGTAAAAAGTTATGGTGAGTTTGACGAATCTCAGATGGCAGATCATTCCAGAGACTGATAGCTCTTAAAGTGAAGGATTCCTTATAGTAGCCTGACCGAGTAAAGGGTATTTCCAACACATTATCAGTCTTGGCAGTAACTGATCTAAACTGATCTTTAGGGGAGGCCTATGTCCAGCAGTGGAAGTCTTTCGGCTGATATGATGATGATGACCAGTCTTGGATCGTAGATCACGAGAGCGGTCAGCACCTAGGTATCGGAAACGTTATTTATGGTATAAGGGAGTACGAAGGTCATGCAGTATGTTGTAGAGAATAACAAGGACATGCTCATCACGGCGCAACCTGATAGGAAGCCATTTTAACTTGCTCCTGTATTCAGACACATGGTCAAACTTACGCAACCCAAATATAAATCTTATGCAAAGATTTTGCAGGCGTTGAGGCTTACTTAGCAGATCGTCATTGACATCAATGAGGCAGACATCCGCATAATCAGGAATCGGTAATACGAGGGCCACACCGAAATGATCGGGAATAGAAAAAAGTACAAAAATAATACAACAATATTTATTTTCATTGTTTTTCGAAGTATTCTCCGTGACAATCGATGCACTTTTGCATTCTATCAAACCAATTATTATAACAGTAATTCCAGTCTGAAGTGGATATAGTCGAAACGGCCGATTTGTAAGCTTCGACTGCCTCTTCTGGGCCTTGAAATCGTTGACCACGTAGCATACCTTTAATTCTTGGGAATGTAAAATAATCATTGGGGCTCAAGTCAGGGCTATACGGTGGATGGTCCATTAAATCCACGTTTTCCTGATTTAAAAACGCGATCGTTTTGCGAGCGGTATGTGAGCTCGCATTATCCTGGTGAAGAATGATGCGACGATTTGGATTAATTTTACGAAGTTCTCTTACTACCCGCAAACAAACTATTGTGTACCAATCAGCAGTAACCGTTCTGCGTTCTTGTAAAGGAATCGTAGCCACATGACCAGTTTTCGATACAAACGAAGCGACCATTTTTTTCGACACGCTACGAGAGCGGACAACTTTTGTTGGCTTGACCTCGCCTTCGAAGACCCAAACAGCCGATTGATGTTTTCTTTCGGGCTCATATGAATAAATCCACGATTCATCACCAGAGACGATATTGTAAACTGCATTTGAGCTCCCTCTATTGAACCGTTGCAGAGTAGACCGACACCAATTAACAGTACCTGCGGGTAACAAGGGCCGGCGTTTAACAAGGGCCACAACCACAAAAACAAACTTCTAGCATTTTTATTAATCTGCTCCCACGTACACATGTAAAGGACCAATAGGAATGCTTATATTCGCGGCCGCGTCGCCGCGCGATCCGCCATCTTGTTAGTAGCCTCTAAACCATCGAAGCGGCCGGTCCACGTCAGTCTATAGTAAATTTTTGCCTTAACAAAATCGACAAATACTGGTCGAAACAGCAAGCTGTGTATAATATTTAATATTTTGTGTTTAAAATAAGTTTATTGTGTTAGCTAATCCAGGTAAGTTTAGTTGCTACATTATTATTTAGTAAATTTATTTTCTGAAATTGTAAAATAAGTCTCATAGTCTAACAAGGGCCACTAACAGGGCTGATAAATAAGGCCGGCCCTTATTTGACTTATGTATTGTCAACTAACACAGATATATTTTTTTTGTTTTAGCTTTATTTGTGTCTGATTTCATGATCTTTTAACATTCCTATTATTTGATTATCGTGCTAACACTGAATGACACAAATTTATGCCAGATTAGCAATAATGCATGTTATGTCTAGGTACATTCCGTTTTTCGTACCACTTTATTGCACGTTAAAATCATGCGATGTTTTAAACGGTTTTGGATTTCATTATACGAAGTTTTTTTTTATTATTTAGTGACAAATTTTCTGGCATAGGGTATTTTTTTGCTTCAGCTTACTTGTTTTTTTCAGAATAATTTACTAAAATATGGAACCTCCTATTAAAAAACGCCGAGGACTTTGGTCAGAGCAGCAGCTTCAAGCTGCAATGGCTGCTGTTCAAGGAAGGTTGATGTCACAACGTGCAGCGGCTGCACGGTATTCTATTCCTAGGCGGACTTTAGTTAACCATTTGAAGTCAGGAAAAAATGAAAAACAAATTAGGCGTCGCGCTATTTTATCTCCTGAGCAAGAAAGTGATTTGGCCTCACGAATTAAAAGACTTGCCGAAATAGGAGTTCCTTTAACACCGAAATATTTACGCCGTCAAGCTTATGTATTTTGTGAAGAATATGAAATACCAAACAATTTTAACCGAACAACTAAGCGAGCTGGTAAAGATTGGTTAAAATTAGATAATAGAAAGATAAGTATAAAAAGATAATCGACCTTCCGGAAAAGCTTCCAATGCTGGTTGTAGCAATGTGAATTTGCAACGCTCAAGTCCTGCTAATAGATCAGATTCCGAGATACAATTTTTTGAAGAACAAAAAGATGACCGGTCGTTGAACAAATCGCCAGTTCCTGGTCCTAGTGGTATAAATTCAAGACAAGAAGAGCAAAGTCAAAATTCTCCATCTTTGCTGCATTTACATGACCAGTTATCGCCTAATTTAACAACTACCCAAACGAAAACACGTTTAGTCGATTACAGCAGCTCAACAGATACTGAAAAATCCATACAATCAGTAGCACCAAGCAAGCCGGATATCGAAATAAGTCGACCAGTGATTTACAGCTCTGACTCTGATACTTCAATACTAAACGACTCACTGATTTCAAAAAATATGTTTCAACCACACTATAGCCATAATATATACAGTTCCTCTGATGACGAAAATATGGACCCTTTAATAAGAGAAGAACATACCCCCCAAAAACAACCAATATTTAGCCACATCAACAACACGGGCTATTTATCTAAGAGTCCTGTAACAACCGATTCAGAAGATAACGTACCTATAGCTAGATTAAAAGCGAAAAAAGATTTGAAATCTCCTTTTCACCAGTTGATACCTACACCAAATTTGGCTGTAATAAAACAAATTAAACCAAGACGTAAAGCTATAAATTATAAAGCTCGAGTAGTAACTAAAGATTTGTTTGCAGAAAAAGAAAAGAAAAAAGATACGAGTTACAAAAAAGTTATAGAAAACAAAAAAATATCTAAGAAAAGTCAAACCAAAAGTAAAGAAGTGAGAAAGGAAAGCAAAAAGAAACAAACTCAAGTGAAGACTGTGAAGAGAAACAAAAAAGAGAAAAGCAAAATAGATCCTTCTGACAAATGGTACTGTCACGCATGCAACACAGAGAGCTTCGAAGATATGCGACAGTGTCCACTTTGTCAAAGGTGGTTTCACGAGGAGTGTTTGGGCCTGACGAAGGAAGATATTGATTTTGAATGCCCTATATGCAACTAGCTTCTTGTTCATTATTTATTTTCAATTGATAAATCTGATCTCAATGGTAGTAATAATTATTAAGTTTCATAACGACTGTACGTTCTTACTTGAGCAGAGTAGCTTACTTTAGTTTTTTTTTTGTTTTTGGCCACTTAGCTCCAACTAATCTTAAGAGGAGTTCATACCCTCAGATCTCATAAGTCTAATAAGGACCACTAAATTTGTAATAAAAAAATTTTTTTTGTTTTTGTTTCTCCGTGTTAAACTTTGAAAAGTGTTACGTAAGATTTACAAAAAAAAAATGATTATTTCATTGATATTGTGCAACTTGAACATTTTATTTCAAATTTTCGTTACGTTAGTGTAATAAGGCCAATCAAAGATTTTTTAAATAATTAAGTGCTGTCGAAGGTGTGTTAAATTACAAAATGAGTATCTAAGGTAGTCTAGAAAAGGACACACCGTTTTCATTCGCATAAAACTTGAAAAAAAAAAAAAATTCGTATGGTCCTTATTAAACCACCTATGTTTAATAAGGGCCAAATAGAGGGTTTTAAAAAACCGTTTTTGTAACTTGAACATGTTCAAAACGAACAAAAAAAGTACTTGTTTGAAGTAATAATAAAGAGATTATTTGATAAATGTATTGTTTTTTTTCTCATTTGTCTAAATATTTAAAATATTTAGTTTCGAATTAAGGTGGCTCTTATTTACCGCAAGTACCTCACGAGCCGACTTTTGTTCCTCGGTCAAACGATGGGGCACCCAGCGGGAAACTAACTTCTTGACACCCAGTTCATCATGTAAAATAGTTTGAATCGCTGTCATACCAATGCTGAGAGAAGCCCGAATCTGCTCGTATGTCACATGTCTATCTTCTTTTATTAATTGGCGCACAGCATCGATGTTATCTTGTGTTACCGCTGTTTTTGGTCGACCAGTAGAAGGAACTGTCGTGAGAGAGGAACGTCCACGACGAAACTCAGAATACCAACGATATATAGTCGTTTTACTGGGTGCTTCAAGTTCATAAACAGAAACAAGCTCGGCGAGACATTGTTCTTGAGATAAACCTCGACGAAAGTTGTGAAAAATTATGGCACGGAAATGTTCCCGCGTAAGCTCCATTTTCCCCACTGACTTGTCAAATTCAAATGGCTACTACTCTTTTCTTTTTTACTTTTTTTAAAATTCAAAAATGGAATTGTGTTTGAAATAATACTACATGTCATAAACCAAAAAGGTTTTAATCAAATTTATTTCTGAGTATTCTATTCCCGATCTTTTCGGTTTAGCCCTCGTAATATAGCCACACGTCTGTTCTATTGGTATCGTTTTCTTGCACGATACCTTAGAGCAATATGCATACTCTAAGCACAATACTGATCATATGTCTAACACTGATGACATATAGTTATTCATATGAACGGATAAACTCACGTTTTATATTGCCGGCATAGGGCCGACAAGTTCTCTGAAGAAGTTCTTCTAACAAGATCGAAACTTGTCGGTCCTATGCCGGCAATATAAAACCTGAGTTTATCCGTTCATATAAATAATTATGTGTAACACTCACGAGTCATTTAGTAATAAAATACTCATGACATAGTAAATAAAAATGAAAGTTTATACGATAAAAGTCGTACAAACTTTCATCTTTTCATCATCTTCTCGCTAACCAGTCACTCCCATGCAAAAATTGCCAAATTCTTACACAACCCAGATGATATATCTAACAGTCATGACAAGCTAAATAAAGGTGAAAGTTTTTATGACTTTTATGAATACTTCCTCTCTTCTTATTCACTCCCTTCATTGCTTTCTTTTTGTTCGCTTAAAACGACTGACACTCAAGATTGTCTGCTTGGATAAATACAAAAACAAGTCACTTGGAAAAAATGCCGAATTCTATTACACACAGACATATCGTCGTATCCTACGAAAAAGGGCACTATGGCCGTAGTGGCTTTCTATTTTTATTAGTTATATAGAATCTGCAGCCCATTCTACATCATCTGAGTTCGAGAAATCACAAAAAATCAATCTATATCAACAAAAAAAATAAGTTATTATAAAAAGCCACAATTGCATTCTCTCATTTTTCCCGACGAAGACCGCCACTCTAGCCACAGTGTCTAATTTCTTAGCGGATACGCTGGGAAGCAAGTAACTCAATTGTTTAGTTTTATTGGCTTTTTACTTGTTATTTTGTGATTGTATTGAATAAGAACGCTACTGAATCAATTTTATGATAACATTATGCAAAAAGTTTTAGCTTTCGTAGCTAGCAAAACGTTGTTAAATTAATTCATTATCTTCGATACAGTTTTGAGCTACTCCGACGAAAAAAGACGCTATCACACTTTGTGGCCTTATTCTACGGATTTGCCTTGTGTTACTTCTATGAAGATTTGCTATACCTAACCGCCTTTGTGGCTTTATTCCACGGAAACTTATTACTATGTCCTTTATTTGCACGTTTTATAATGCGTATTATAAAATAAGTGATCTTACTGACATCAACTTTACTGTCGGTTATAAAATAAAAATAAATATTGGATATAATGCATAGTTTGTGACTTTTACTAAGAAGTTAGTTAGGACGCCCTTGTAGCATTTGTGGCTTTTTTAACGTTGGGTGGGAGGTATTAAGTTGAGTAAATAAAAAAAACGGCTAAGTGCGAGTCGGACTCATACACCGAGGGTACCGTAAAATTTTGCTCCACTTATTTTGGCACTATTTTAAGCTGACAGATAGATGGAAGGAAAAAAATTAGTATGGGGTCACCCTTTTAGTGCGTTAGCACCCTTTGCGTACGGAATTTCAAACCAAATGCATTTTTGACGTGGATACGTGTAAGTTTTCGTTTAAGGGGTCATAGGAGAATGTTGGTACTTCATCGAAGCTGGCAAGGGGTGAGGGAAGGGGGGCCATGGTTGGGCGTAGGGAGAGGGATTGATGGGCAGTGAGGGGGGGAATAGGGAATGCAAGTAGAAGAGTATGATCTAGTCATGTACTTTTAAGAGCCGGTCAAGATTGACACTCGCAGTGTGACTTTTCTTTGTACGCTGTTTAGTTTAAGACAATCTCGACGTGCCCTACAGCCAACAAGGGACTTTTTTATATTTAGCTGTTCCGGAAGTGGCTAATCATCATAGTATGTTTGTGTGACGGCTATCTTTTAAACCGAAGTAACTATATAGTTGATTTTTTAAAAGAATACGTGTTATTATTGCGAATTACCACACAAATAATAAACGCAATCAAAAGATAAAAAATAAGCGGGTCCATATGATTGATATTTTTTTCACAGTTTGAGAATACTAATAGCAGATTAGTAGCCATGGGCTGTAAGGCATCAATAGCAGCCCGAGATATTTAGGCGCACGAGCGCAGCAAGGGCGCTTATAGTTCGAGGGTGCAATTGATGCTTACACCCGAGCTAATACTCTGCTTTACATCTCGATTGTGAGGTAAGTAGGTTCTTATTACCACCAAATTGTAGGTGACCAATTAGCGCTATAGGGTAATAATGTAGCTAGAAAAGCCCTTGGGCGGTAAGTAATTAAAACGCCCGCCGCCCCGCTGCTGGAGGCGGCCATCAAGGCGGAGCCGCGCGTGGAGGTGGAGGTGCTGCCGGGCGAGGGCGTTACAATTACTTACCGCCCTAGGGCTTTTCTAGCTACAGAGTTATTACCCTAGAGCGCTAATTGGTCACCTACAAGCCCCATTTGGGGGTACTACTTACCGAATATGAGAGATGTAAAGTATATTTATTTTAATACACAGTATAAGGGATATTCCTCCAAAAAACAGAAAGGGTACAGCCAACTAAACTGATAAATTTTCAATGAGTGAAACTTTCAGGAAACAATAAAAATCGGTTTCGCCATACAAACTGTCCTACCAAGTTTGGAAGTACTTGGTCGACCGAGCTTTGCTCTTTACAAACTTTTCGGGGGCAATGGTACCAAAGGAAATCTCAAAAAACTGAGAAAATTAGTTTTCCCAGACTTTAAGACCTAGTTAGATCAAATTTTCGCTCCCAAGAACCGTTATGCAAAATGTCATCAAACTCATTACAACCGTTTTTGAGGAACTGATTATGTATATATAAACAAACATTGCTCGTTTAATAGTATAGAATTTGGCATGGAAAAATATATTTTTTTTCATTTCCTGAAAGTTTCATTCATTGAAAGTTGTTCACTTTTGTTGATCTGATCATTCCTGAAGGCTGTCTCTTACTCCCTGTGTACCCTGATCCTTCTTTTCCTTGAAAACATTGCTTAAATTCAAACAATAAAAGACACTAATGCTCTTACGACCTTTTATATTCCGGCGAAAAAAGGCGTAATGTCACTTAGGTCTTGTATAACCAATATTTTCCCGGCGAATAAAGACATAATTACAAAAAACGGGATAAATTTATAAGAAATAGCGAATCAAATGTCGAATTTGCATTAAAATAGATACCCCGAAATAGTAAGGCTATGTTTGAAATATTAACATAACAAAAAAGTCTTATGGTGTTGAAATAAAACACAAAAAACTTCCTCCTGAAAAGTTGGTATTTTGCAACAGCGCCTTTATTCGTAGGATACGACGATATGTCTGACACTCATGAAATAGTAAATAACGGTGAAAGTTTATATACCTCTAACATAACACATAAAGGTGAAAGTGTACATGACTTTTATGAATACTTCCTCGCTACCCATTCACTCCCTTTATTGCCTTCTTTTGGTTTGTTGACACTGAAAAAAAAAAACAAAAAAAAACTGCCAAATTCTTACACAATACTGATCACACGTCAAACATGCATGACATGGCAAATCAAGATGTAAATTTATATGACAGTTGCTAATACTTCCTCACCTACAAACGTTGAAATGCGTATAGAGATCGCAGATTTCACAATATCAGGCAGGACCACAGTAGCCTAGTTGGTAAAGCGTCTCCGGTGCTAACGGAGAAGACGCAGGTTCGAATCCTGTTTGTGGTTGTGAAATTTTGCAATTTTCTTTGTAGATTTATCCGAACACAGGAAGTGTTAAAATAAAATCATTACTACCTCACCATCCACCCAGTTGAATAAATGCAAAAGATAATTAAATTGTAGTAAGATAGCTTTCAACTTGGATAAGTACAAATGCATCTTTTACGTAGGGAAAAGTTCGAGTTCGGTTTTTTCATAAGATCCACGCGGACAAAGTTAGGGACTACCCATGGTGGACAGGTTATTTCATAAAGTGACAAACCGACCCAGTATTGATCGATTCAAAAACGTGCTCTATGCGGTACATTGCAATTATGGACTTTATGCTCTATACTTAGGTTGATATTTGTCGTCATCCCGCCAGAAAATGATCTATAAACAACAGTTTACTATTATTTAACCTTTGGCCCCGCAGCGCCGCAGCCATACATCAACTGGCGTTCACCAGCTATCAATACCTATCATCCGTCCCCAATTTATCTTGCACAAGATTACAACCGAGGATACTAACCAAATACAGTCAATGTAGATTCACAAATAATGTTTATTGAACGTCATAACATGCAGAATAAAATCCAAATAGAGCGAAGATATGCCAATTCAAGTTCATATAACACGAATCTATTCAAGTCGAAAATGTACAAAAAAATTAGGCAACAGTGTGAAAGTCTTTGAAGCAGTCCTCAAGACAGAGGGGCATTTCACACTGCTCGCATTCGTAACTAGTCCTTTTGTCGCGTTTGTGGTGGCGGGTACACCACACACATCTGGTCCGCCCTACGAAACGATGTGAAAATTGATCTCGTCTTTCCTGTGTTACAGGAATGCGGCGTATGAAATGCCTCTCTGTCAGACGGCCCAAAGGAAAGCCAGGGTATCTGGCATTACCAACTGACGCTGGTGGTCGGGGAGAATTTGGAAGATGTCTGTCAATTATTTCTTGCACCAGCGTCAGTCGGAACGCAAGAGAATCCAATTTTTGGTTTGTGCTCTTCTCTACTATTATTCGAGCATTTTGGATTGAAACGTTGATAAGCCGTTTGAATATTTTTTTTGTCCATTTGAGACACTGCTTCCGCTCTATCAAATAGGCTTCAAGCATTTGATCTAGCATGTCTACACCCCCCATGCCACGGTTGTAATCCTGTACAAGCTTGAGCTTGTACTCCGCCGGCCGCCCCGGCTTAGGCTCCGTTTGGATTTGGGTCACATCGTGATATGTTGACATACAAGACACGCGTTTGCGGTCTTGCATCGACGTCACCAGGACGTTTTCCGACGCACGTGTACTGATCTGAAGTCCCTTCATATAGGATCCTCAAGTCAGATACGTGAAAGTTTTGGCCAAAGTTGATCGTCTAGAATAATACCCTTTAAGAATATTATATTTTTTCTGATTCCTACGTCATTCCGTTTTATATCCTTATAATATTTTGTAATTTACAGATTCTGCTCGGTGGAGAGTGGTAATAGAAGAATGAAAAAAACAACACCTTTGTTAATTTATTACTTTTATTTGAATATAATCCTATTCTTTACAAGTCTATTTTGTGTTATTTAATTTTATATTGGATCACTATTTATTTAAATTTAGTCTCATATTGATTGGAGTAGTTCATCGGAATTCATGTAGATTCATCAATTTAGGGAAGGTTTTATCTCATTTACTATACAATATTAGAGCCGTCAAAGTTTCTGAAAAGAAACCTATGTTAATATAAATGAAGTAATAAAAATAATGTGGGGACAATCCCCAGGTTCGGGGCCCCGCCATCGCCCCGAACAAGCTCGTCCTAGGCTCCCCTACTCTGAGTCCTAGGTCCGAGGCATATCATCACCCAGTTCACGATGACATGACGCTAAACTACCCTAACAATCCAACTGGATCGTCAGGATTCTGATCATCCTCGCGGAGCTGGAAATCCCATCGAAACTTAAACTACAGTAAAGACTAGGGTTAATGTATGTGGAGAGTGGAACTAACTAACCACAGTACAACCCAGACGGTGATGATGTCTCCCCCCGGTATGTTCATGCCCCGCGTCAAACCCGACTTCCACGTGGCCCACCTTTAAGGGACAATCACTGACTCATCCAGGGTTCACAGGGCATTTGACTATTTCTTTTAGTCACCCATACCAGAGCTGGTCACCGAGCCCGCCAGGCACACAAAGCATACAGTCTTCCTTTAGGAAAACAAGGCACTCCTACAAAATGAGCTCTTCCTGTAATCCCTCCGGGCAGACAATGATCGACATCATCGAATCCCTTAGTTTGTTTTGAAATGAGTTAAACTGAAAATAATTAGCCAGCTCCACACGTCCAGGTGTGAAGTCTGTACTAGATACGGGTATAGTATTAATGCTTGCATGGCCAGCCTAGATCAATAACGGTTTTATAACGAGAGATATAAAGAGTTTGAAGGGCAATTTCCCTCCCCCCCAGTCACTGAGTGACTTTTATTGCACCAACAAGGACTCCGTATATCCTTCATAGCTCTCACTTGTGATGCGTAGCTAAATCTCTTTTCCGTTACCAACCCACGCAGGACAAGAATTATGTAGAGTAACCCCAGTCTAAACACTCATTTAAATAAAATGAATTGCATCTAAACTATAATGGGATTACCCAGCATATTTCGAAGAAGAACATATAAGAAGTAAGTATAACAAAAGATTACTGAAGGTAACCCTTAAATAAAAGTGAAGTATGATGACCAGAACCGAGAAGATACGGGATAGTAGTATCTAAGCTAGGTTGGGCCAAAGATTTATGATTTAAGATCTTAAGGGAAAATCAAAAGCATCGAGTATTCAAAACCAAGAACACTGGGAGAATTTAGCGTAAACAACACTAACTAAAACTCGATGTTCTTTTAAAAGAGGACTCAAAAGAAGTATAAAAAATGGGATTATTGTATATACTTAAATATTCGGAACATATCTACAATGAAAGAAACTAAACATTATAATTTCCATTCCATTATTGTTTTCAAGAATCTATTTAGTAATATTAAAGGTGGTTTCACACTGAGTCAAAGTATAATTTTAAGTATGATAAATTATGACAAGTTTTATTAAGAAATATAAAACTTAGAATCTTATAAGGTTTAGATTCCTGTATGATTCAATGAGGATTAAATAGATTATTTAACTACTTTAGGATGACACACATAAAGTTCAGAGGTCCCCCAAGGTCGGAGTGTCGTACAGCCGTCGCAGCCTTGCGGGCGAACGTCGTCAACACACTTTACAAGAAGCAACCCACGAACGAATGTAATGTCTCCATCAAGAATATTCTTCCTTTTGATTCAAGACAATTCTAATTTATTCCTTATAAACAATTTAATGTCACTAGATTAAATTAGAATGTCCCTACACAAAAGAAGAAAGTTTTAAATTATCTAACTACTCTACATTTGGTAATCCAACGCTAAGATCAGGAGGTCCTCCCGTGGTATATGCCACTCAAACGACGCAACCAATAATGGGAGAGCGTTGTCTGCACATAACACAAGAAACACTATTTCCAAAATCCAACGTTAAAACACCATGCTAATACCCTTCCATTTGTATTGGAATAACACCAATTCATCCCACACAAACAGATGGGAGAAATCAGGATGAATCAGCGAAATCTCACACAAATAGAAAGAGAAGAACTTTAGTATCAGACCCTTTTAGGCTTGAGGGCTCCGGCCCAAGAAATGATTAAAATAAATAAATCCGAAGGTTGATATTATCAGTTAGTCTTAGACAGATACTCCAGTGACACGCGACATACATTTGCCACAACCAATATAGTGGACATCGGGGACACATGTCACGAGGGCATCCATTCATGCTTGGTCGAACTAAATAAACCTGAGAGCAAGTATTTCTTAATCTCAAAATTTGGGACTCCTAAAGAATGATAGTAAAAGGAAAGATAAGCACCCTCTATGAACATGAGTACTGAAATGTAGTAATGCTCTCAGCATGTTCCAATTTTGGGAAATTGAGGCGAAAGATTCAAAATCACTATCAAACAATTTATTATTATTTGAAATGATATTATTTATTATTTTCACTCTACTTAAACTTACCCCTTATTTCACAATAAAATGTCACAAATTATATCCAAGCTTCAGTTTGAAGATATTTTATTTTAAGATTTTGAACTGACGTTCTAAATTCTTTTGATCTGACAGGGTATTTATTTTAGATTTTATCAAACGAAGACACTAGCATATAAAATCTGGAATTTTGATTTTGGGCCAAAGATTTTATATAATTTTCTAAAAAAGGTAACTATTTAATGTTTTAATATTTATTGCCATTTTGATTTTGGGTTTTGATTTATTTTTTGTTAAAGAGATAAAAAATTTATAAAGATTTCAAAAATAGCGTCTAGCTGTGAGTAAAACTAAATCCAAAATGATTTATTTGTTGACTATTTGACAATAATGTCAAATGAGACAATTCTACCTAAAAAAAAATATAAAAAATATACATCGTCTAAAGTCACTTTGAAATGATGGTAAAAAAAAATATACATCATCTAAAGTCACTTTGAAATGATGGTAATCCAACACAGAGTCCAGTTTTTATGTTTACATCATGGACTGTTTTAATCAATTTCTCTGTAAAAGGAAAAATTAAACAATGAAATTTACATTACCTTTACATTCCAAGCAATACTTTTCAAGCCTTCACGCACTGTCATTTTGTGAATTGCTTTTTCTTAGCATTAGAGTTCTCAATAAATCCTGTGGAGCTGTTTAGAAATAAAACATTATCCTGCCTAGCTATACGCGAACAAAAACATATACAGAACTAGTTTATACTTAATTATGGGAAAAGGAAATCTTTATTACTATCTACAAATAACGACTCAGATTAGAAACACAGTATGTTATCATTTTCACAAAGTTATTAATGATTACAAAAGAAAATCGTTAAGAGAGAATAACAATTTACTTAATGTTTCACACAATATAAATTTCTTATGATCTTGTGTGTAGATCTGTAAGGCTGCAAATATTCTCCATCTAACTCTTCCTCTTTTGACATTGGAGTCTGGTTTCCTCAATGTTATTTAACTCACACAACCTGGAAGAAAACTATGAATTTCATTAAGTCACATTTCCCCTTATTTTAAAGCACACAACAACTTTGAACTGAATATACATTAAATGGAAAACCACAAAAATTTAATACTTACATAATGTTAGATTCACACCTCTTATTCTATACACATTGGAATCAAATTCTGAATGTTAACGGCTTGAATTTAAATGCAAATAAACCTCCCTATTCTATATCCTAAACGGAGCAATCCCTATCTTTATCTCAATTGAAGGAATCCACAATCAAGGATCATAGTCTCCTTCAAAAGATTCATCACATCAGCTGTATGATGGCTATCTTCGCGAACTACAAGATAAAGAAAATTAACTCACTGAAGTCCAGTTTCCTACCGTCTTTCTTCCAAATCTGTTGGACGGCCCAAAGATCCTCCCGAAATATATGGATCGTTTCACGATTTTGCGTGTCATCCTTTTATATGTTCTTCATCTTTACATTCCAACTAATTTTTTTGTCCTCTCGTTTCATCTGCAACTTTACAAACAAGTCAAAATTCTATTTCACATCCATTTCCCTCACTTTTCATCAAAAAAACCTGTTTCCTAATTTTCCTCTGTTGCTTTCGTGCAAAAATTTTTAGCAACTATTTTTTATCCCCGAAAATCACTTATACACTACACCAAAACTCCACAACTTGTCTCGCAACTAATTTTTTAGCTATTATTCCTTTTTATCCAGAAAATTACTTCTTCCCTTTAGTAACTGCATCACTACAATTAATGTAATGTGTGGGAACGTTCCGCAAGTGTTACTAAACATTTATCCCTTGTGTTCCGTAAGTGTTACTAAACATTTATTCCTTGTGATTTGTGATTTGAAACGGTAGGCAATAATTTGCGTCACGAGAATGTGCAACATTTAATACGCGGCAAATAATGTGCAGCTGATAATTGGCGTCACGTGACGCCGATTATCTGCTGCATATTATTTGCTGCGTACTACTGTGCTGCACGTTATTCAAGCGCTTGATAATCGACGTCATGTTATTGAACCTCGAAGCATCGACCTTCACTAGAGATGTGTTTTCTCTTATTTTAACTATATCTATATGAAAATATTTTAGATAAATTATTGGTTGCAGTTGAGAAAATTTCAGCTTAGCTACCAAGGCTTTAAAGACAATAGTATCGTTTAAATATGATTTTCATAGGTTTAAAAAAAAAGTTTTGTTTTCTTTTGTTTTTTTTTTAACTGCAAAAACTGGTGCCAATCGAAAAAGTACTGAAATACAAACAAAAAATGTACTATGACGAATTGTCCAACCTTTTTACTCAAAATAGTGAAGTCCAGTCTCGTAACTTACGGTCAAAACATAACCTAGTAGTTTCCTCATCAAGACCGAATTTTGGCACAAGACCTCACCAAACCGCCGCAAAAATATATAAGAACATCCTAAACAGCATTAAGCAGTTAGAACTTTTACAATTTAACAATAAATTAAAATGTTTACTTTGTGAGAAATGTTACTATGGCGTGGCTGAATTTTTGCAAGATAAATTGTGCTGACAGCACGGCAGGGGAAAAAATCTCGCAGTCCGGTCTATTTTAATTGAATTGAATTTAATAATATAATTTAATTTTATCATTTTATTTACAATTAAGTACTAACCTATTTAATAATTAGATTTGAATTATTTTTTCATCATCATCATCATATCAGCCGAAAGACGTCCACTGCTGGACATAGGCCTCCCCTAAAGATCTCTATGACGACCGGTCCTGCGCTGCTCGCATCCAGCGGCTTCCCGCGACCTTGACCAAATCTTCGGTCCACCTTGTGGGGGGCCTGCCAACGCTTCGTCTTCCGGTACTTCCGGTAATGGTGAGTTTTAACGCCACCAAAACAAAAGCGTGTCTGTTCACTGCCAAAAGGAATCCATTCAATCTGGCTCCTACTTTTCGAGGTACATTTGTACTGGTCACCGACAGCCTCGAGCTTTTTGGCATGAAGTTGGTGCAAACCTGAACTTGGCGCCAACATTGAGTTAAAAGCTCAAACTGCGGCCAAAAAGTTGGGTATCCTCAATAAGGTTAAGCGGTATTTCACTCCTGGACAGTTGCTAGTTTTATACAAAGCACAAGTCCGATCTTGCATGGAGAATTGCTGCCACCTTTGGGATGGCTCAGCTAAATACCAACTAGCCGCTCTAGACTCGATCGATCGCAGAGCCAAGAAGCTCGTTGGTGACGCACAACGGAAAACGGTTTTTTTTTTAATATACAAATCTTTGAGAATCGCTGTAAACAAAAAAATACAATGGCACCATTTTGGAAATTTAGTAACAAGTAGACTCATGTCGACACGTGTAGACACAATTAATGATCTACAATCACATATTCATGTTTTTATGGGTAGAAACTTTTGATACAAAAATGTATAGATTTCTTTAATTACAAGGAAGCACACCATATCACTATATTAATCAAATCACAATATTGAGGAGGCCCTTTGATGTATTTCAAACTTTTTTACCATATCACACGATCATTTTGATTTCCCACTAATATATTATCAATACAAAACCTTGAATATCAATAAAATGTAAATTAATTTTTACCAAGACAAATAGTGATGGCGAAACAAATGACGAAATATATTTCATAAACTCTCGCTTTAAAATGACGTTTAGAGCAATGAATGAATGATTGAGTGAATGTTTTGTAATGACTGGTTGTTTAGGAACATTTTGGGAGCAATGTTTATACACTGCGACGTAACTGTGTGACCAAATATTACAGTGTCGACTCATTTCCCCTTTCTGAACACCGCTACCATGTAGATAAAATGTACATGAAATCAACAGCAAACATGTACATAAAATGATCAGAGATGTGATATTGCAGGCTATGAATTCATCGAATTACAAAGACATTTTCCGGTCTTCGAATGAACATAAATTAGATTATAACTTTATAGAAGATCACAAATATCTTCTTATCAAATCAATATGCGAAAAGTATTTACGGCTACGAATCCATTTTTTTTTACTTTTAGATACAGAGCTGAAAGTACCTAGTGTCAGAAATATGTATACGAAATTAATATCATTTAAAGGTCAATATTAATGCGTCTATCATTTTCAGAACAAAGTAGTTAAGTTGGTTCAACCAGTGTTAAAAAAAGAAAATTTGTAATATCCAGGACGTTTACTTTTAAGACTGTGTTCTGTAAATATTGTCAATTAAAATATTTTTTTGAATGTATAATATATGTAATATCCAGGACGTTCACTTTTAAAACTGTGTACTGTAAATATTGTCAATGAATGTATTTTTTTGTTATTAAATGATACGAAAATATTTTTGAATGTATACAGTTTGTAAGGCACAGGTTGGCAAATACTGAAAGGGCATGATTAGTCATCGTAAAGTAAAGCCTCGTTAGCCATTATGAAGGTGTGTGGGAATTTCTGCTTCCGGTTTTTCTTCGACACAAACCAATTTTTATTATCAGGTAGATTATAGACGTATAAATCACAAAATAGCCAAGATGATGAACTCGTAGCAATGTTAATGGGCAGCACACACTTCAACTCACACTTAAAGCTGAAAAATACAAGTGAAATTGGCACGATTAAGCTGTGATCGGGAATAGGTTTAGGATAGACAGGATGAATACGACCTGGGTGACACGTTGTCAAGATGAACGTCGTCACAGTTAAAGCGTCGTGATAGGTAAAACGTCGTCTTCCCTCACCCTTCTTTGTTTTCAGGTAAGTGTAGATGCTTGATTTAATTGGATTCTTCCTTCGCTTCGGTACCCACCTCGTTGCTAAAACAAAGGCTTCTGCAATTAGGTATGGGATCTTGGTATCCACAGGAATCGCGGTAATCCGGCGTAGATGGACCAATGTTTGGGTTCTATCGTCTTCGGTGGCTCGGGGTTTTCAGTAAATAGTAGATGATATTTCTTCAATAAACAATTTATTGGAATTTTTATATAGTTAAAAAATTGTGCAGCGCTGCTCATGGATGTTGAGCGAATTAACGAATGAATAATGACCGAACGAACGGATGGATAGAACGACTACGTAGAACGAGTGAGTTTGATGAATGGTGTCTGGTTCCACTTGGAATCGATAGATGGTGTTAACACAAGGCTAAAGGAAAAGGTGTAGGAAAAAAATAAATTCAATCGAAACTAAAATGGACCTTTTGACGAAATTTCAACAAAATAAAATTCCACTAGACTTCCTATTTCTTTACCGAAATACAAAGACCTAAAGAAATTGTGCGAATATGGAACAATTCCCAAAATGTATCACAAGGACTATCTGACAATTACCTATGATACACAAGTTCTTGACACAGTAAGTGAGAATGAGAACGAATATCCCAGTAAGATTGAGCCATATAAAGGGAATTAGCGAAACTAATTTATTTTATACCAAAAGTTTTAGCTTTGTATAGGTAGTCGTTGATCCTCTTCACAATCTCAAATGAATTCCTCTCGATTACTCGCAGGAGAGATCGAGAAAGGTCCTTTGTTTAGGTCTTTCGCTAGCAACTTGAAAACGGTGCGTCTTAGAGACAAGGCTTTCAGAGATAGATTAAAGCCTAGTAAATTTACAGCAACTTTTTTATTTTTATTTGTTTATAAAACACAATTCGTCTACACTTAACACTCTATAAACCTCTTGAGGTTTTTTTGAGTGCTGCACACTTCTCATACACATTATAGAAAAACTATATCTATGAATATTTGATTAACAAATACAAAACAAATTACAATTTTAAAATTAAAGTGTAAGTACCTACAATTAAAAACGTTGCATAAACAATCCAAACAACATACGCAGAGCTCGGTACGAGTACAAAACATTCCAATCGAGATCATGCGGATAGATAAGTTAGAACTACAAAACGTAAACAACACAAAGGTTGCTCTGTTATTTTACTCAGATGATCTTTTATGTTATGGTTTGCCGTATATGCAGAGGTATGTTAGTACATAACTAGCTGTGCCCTACGAATTCGCTTGTGTGAAGTGTTGATTGCGGCTGCGTAGTTTTAAACTTCATAATCGCATATTTTCTGTTACGGTTATCCGATTGAAACGAAACAAAATTTATAATGATGCACCAACTTAAGCTTCATACATTAATCAAAAATTCATTTTAATAGGTTCAGTAGTTCGCGAGTAAATGACTGGACATCAGCTTTCCCTGTTGTTGAAATGGGAAAATTGGGTGTTGTGGAACTGCAGTCGTAAAAAAACATGTCAAAAAAGGGGTTAGAGGATGTTGTCGTTAAGGATGTAAATACTCTGAATCCTGTCCCCCACGATGCACTGGTTCCAAGTCTTATGGATACATTATGGATGAGTGGAAAATGGTTATTGGGCCAGAAAATACCGGAGATTCCTAAATGGAACGGTTTTATGCATTTGGCGTGCAAGCAAATTAATATTGAAAAGTCTGCAATTATACCCCTTCCATTTGTAAATTCTACGCCGAGTCATAATGACACGCTATACACTGCTCTCAGATATGCTGCTGAAGATTCAATTCCGACACTTGACTTTAACAAAAAAATTGCACTTTGATGCTTAATATTTCGCAAACGGATCCCGAAATCGAAAAATTATCTCACACAATCACAATATTTTTAAAAGACCTATCTAACGATACCCCACGCTATGGGCTCACTGCAGCTCTTGGCTATATACCATCTGAACTTCCTTTTTCTCGAAGCACTATCCGTCGAATGCGAAAGAAAGCACGATTAATGACGAAATGAGAGGTAAATTCGCAGCGGATTCTGCGTTAGTGGTTCAAGACTTTTCCATCCCAGTGTGCCACTAATGGATCAACATCAGAAACACAAAAAACCGGTCAAGTGCGAGTCAGACTCGCGCGCCGAGGGTTCCGATATACCTTTACTATTTTTGGAAGCAATAAAGTCCATTTTTAGAACCGTAAAACTAAATTTGTTTGTAAAGTTTTTTTGCAGATTTCTAAAAAACTATGCAACTTATAGAAAGATCGTTTTATTTTGCTGTAATATTTACACAAATGTCTATCGACTGTAATTAATTCAGATTTTTCCTGACACAAACTTCGGAGATAAGGGGGGGGAATGGTATTTTTTTTTTTGACATTTTTCATCATAACTTGAAAACTAAGAGTCGTAAAAAAGTACAAAAATATATTTTAGAATGTGCAAGTAAAAACCTTTCATACGATAACCCACTCAACCTAGGGTAAGGGTTCCTTTTTTTAACATTTTGGTATCGGAACAAAAATTCACGGGTCAAAATCTATAATGATTGAACTAGATATCGAAAAACTTGACTGAAAAAAACTTGTAGATTTTTTTTTAAGTTTTATGCTGCTAGGACGTATAGTTTCCGAGATATATGCGAATAACCGAAAAATGGGACATTCAACACAATAAGCCCGTTGGAGAGGGAAAAGTCTATTCTGATGTCCTTTTTGCATAAGCGATCATGTCTCGCTTGGCGCAATCTATGTAGCGCATCATTCATATGTCACACAGTTAATAGTGGGTAGATAGATATATATTTAACACCAAATACCCTCAAAGGAGGATTTCTGTCAAGCCCGCTTGTCGTCAGGCAAAAATTGTAGTTCGTCATATACATAGTCTGTATGAGGTAGTGAAGTGCAAAAAACGTCTCGTAATAGACTTTGATTATTCGGTCAAAAAACGCGATTTCGTTTTACAAATATAAAAAAATCTTTTAAAAATCTGTTTTATTCAAACTTTATTTGTGAAAGTGAAAATATATCTTTTTAGCATTAAGAATTAACTAAGCATTTCAAGCAATTGTTTTTTGTTCTGGTACTAACATCGTTCAAATTAAGTACTACGATCAGTCTTTTAAATTATTTAGCAGTTTTTAAAAGCCCTTTTTTTGTAATAACTGTGCGCATTTGCAAATTGAGTGTTTAAAATCAAACATAAATTCGACAAAAGAAGGTAAGCCCGGAGATTGAAAATGAAGCGTCGAGAGATGAAGGTTTAAGAACCCCTAGTCCATCTGAATTTTTAAAAGAGTTAAGGAAGAAAGAAAAGTTGAAAGATGACTTGGAGAAAGTTGAAGAAGGTTTACACATAAAGAGGGATAGAGAAGAGAGTAGCCAAGAAGAAGAAACAACGCAGAGTGACATGAAGAAAACGAAAGTTCTCCACGAAATATTTGACTCGCCAGAAAATACACAACAGGTGATGGATTGCGGGAATCAAGAAGAAGAAGAAAAAGAAAATAACCCAGAAGATTGGACACAGGTTGGGAAGAAAAAACAAAAAAGTCCGAAGAAAATACAACAGAAGAACGATGAAGGAGATAAAATTGAAGTTTACGTGTCAAGCAAAGAAAAATTACCTAAACAATTTGCTTTAGCGCGCTTATTTGAGGACTTAAATATTCTGGAAATTTTGAAAAAAATATATTTAACGCCTTATAAAATTTGCATTGAAGTTGAAAACGAAAATTGTTTAGAAAGAATGATGTCGTGTGAAACGTTAATCACGAAAGGATGGAAGTTTCAAGAAGCATTTCAAGTGAACTATACTTACGGCTTGATTAGAAACGTCGACTTGGACTTAAAAGAAGAAGAAATCATGGAATGTATTAAATGTGATGATCGTGCGATTCTCACCTCTGCACACCGTTTAGCGCGTCGGAGTGAGAGTGGTGAATGGATTCCTTGTGAGACTGTTAGGCTCTGCTTTAAAGGATCTTTCCTACCGTCATATATCTACGTCGAAAGTTTACGTATACAAGTGGAGCCCTACGTATTTCCTGTCACACAATGTTCGAAATGCTGGAAACTGGGGCACTCTCGAGCAAGATGTCCTGCAAAAACACGCATCTGTCCAAAGTGTGGCGGAGATCATGAAAATTGCGCTACTCGTATATATGTTTGTGTAAACTGTGATGGTGATCATATGGCACTAGATCGAAAATGTTCCTTGTTTTTAAAAGAAAAAACCGGCCAAGTGCGAGTCGGACTCGCGCACTGAGGGTTCCGTACCACCACATAAACATAATTGTATTAGTTGAAATTTCAGTAAGTTAATGTGCTAGATTTTTTGAGTCCGACACGCGCTTGACCAAATTTTATTATTTGTTGTTATTTTATAGCCTATGCCCTATAAACATACCAATTTTCAAGTTTGTAAGTGTTCCCGTTTTTAAATAGAACTAAAACAAAAATCGCCTCAGCGACCATCCAACTTGACCCCTCTCTTAAATGAATGTTCTTGAAACGGGAGCTCACCACAATTGGTTACCATTAGTTGTGAGAAAAGTTGTAATATTTAATGATTTCAGACTTTTCCCATTATTTGTACTGTGAGACCTAGCTTCTTGCCGAATTTCATAATTTTAGGTCAACGGGAAGTACTATAATGGTATTTCACCAAAATATAATAATAATGAACCTGGGTGGTTCGTGGGGGCGTTGGCTCATAGATAGAATTTGCTACCTGTAAGTCCTATCAGCAGATCCTCGACATTTAAACAACGCTTCGAGTTTAAACGAATATCACATTTATTACGATGTAAACATTGATTACACTGTTGAAAGAATTAAAACACTTCTGGCTACATCAGCCTATAATTCGCAACACATTTAGTAAAACAAGAACGCTTGAAATGCGCATATATAAAACACGTGTTATCACATTCAAAGACACCAAGAGAATCTATATTGGCATATTCGATGAAGGGCGTTTAAAAATTATTTTATATTACTGGACCAAATGTCCTTTCGACAAGAAATCACCGCGGAGAATGCATAGCAAGCGCGGTGTACTTGTTACAATCATTCCTCCCTTCAACGAAAAAAAAAATTAGACATCTCTGATGTTTAATTTTTTTTAAATACCTAAGTAAATAACATACTAAAATATTATATTCATTAACTGAAAAGTTACAAAAATTAAGAATATTTTATGAGGATATTCTTCATAAGACAAGTTAGTTAAAGAAGCAACAAAGTTAAGTTAGTATCCTGTACAAGAAAAATTATTAACCAAGAAAAAGAACAAATTAGAGGGTGTAAAATTGTTTGAACCTCTATATCAATTCCAGATCAATTTATAAAAGCAGTGTTCATAAAACAATGTTTTCCATTTACAATCTATTTCCTTCCTAACTAACCTAAAAGACTACTTATCCAGGAAAAAATAAAAAAGTTACAAGATAAACATGCATGCGAGGTGTTCACTGACACACAACCAACCTTTTAAGAATTTCAAAATAGCAGATGATTAAGGCTTTTTACAGGTTGGCTATCCAAGCAAAAACCTGGCAAAAAAAACTTGAACCAAACAATGCATGATTATTAATAAAAATTTTGAAAACAATATTATTATAATAGCCAATATGCGGTCGCGGATAACGTTTGTGAAAAAATAGTTACAAAATAATCGCTATCTACTTACGTAATATATTCATAAGTTCCACACAATTAAAAAGTCCGTCCATCAAATATTCAATATGGAAATTTTTTTGAATATGATGGAATTTATACACAAAACGAAAACAAAATATATTTACACAAAACGAATAATATAATAACTAATGTCATAATGACTGACATGCCAAGGTAAAAATAAATGGCTTAACGTCGTTTTTATAAGAGGACGAATTTGCCAACAACCAGTTAAACCTAAAAACGCACGGACGTTTTTTTTAAGAATGACAAGTGCCAAAAAATAAAATTGAATGGAACTCACGTAATAAAAAAAAAAAAAAATAAACTAAGTAATCTGTACGATTGAAAAAATTTCAAATTAGCTAACAATTCCGTGTGATAACAAATTTCACAATAAGAATTCTTAGTAAGATGAATATCCCAAATGTACCAATTTCTCAATTTATATAAATGATTTTCCATACCACAATCACTAGTAAAGCGCAAAAAATCATACCCGAAAGGAAGTTCATACAGGAACTATGCCCAAGAAAATCCATTCAAGAATGGGATCCCACGCCAAACACGTGACCATTGCCAAGAAAAACATTATAATTTTTATACATTACATATTTTTGGTTTATATCTTCTTAGGTACACGGAAGTGTTAGTTAGTCTTCTTATTTTCTCTCAAGCAGTACACATGAAAACAAAGGGAAAAATTATAATACACATTTTCATAAAGTAGGCATTTTACCTAACTCACCTAAAATGGAAAAATAAAACCTACAAACCTAAATAAAAGAGTATTTTTCGTTAAAAATGTTGCATAATTGACGATTTGCAAAAGGGGCAACGTAAGGTGGAAAAATATTATTATTAACTATATGTGAGTGAGACCTAGTTCTAAACAATTTCATGCGGTTAACATGGACCACATCGCGATGCGAAGATACGCCACACTTTCTAACTAAGTAGTTAGTTGCTGAGATGCGACGTAGCACTTGGTATGGGCCTTTGTAGCATCTTGATAATTTTAATGATTTTCGTGATAATCTTCTAGGTGTAAATAGAAGAATTAGGTTACCTGTATCAAAGTGTTGGGGCTTCGTTTTTTTATCATATACAGCCTTTTGCTGTAACTGAGCCCTTCTTATGTTTGTAATTGCTTCCCTGGTAAGTTGAGAAGTCCATCTTCTTTTCTGTTGAACATTGAAAGAATTAACGCCATACATATTTACGTTTAAATCTATATCAGTTGTTGTAGCTGGATCTCGTCCATACATAACAAGATATGGCGACATCTTTGTTGAAGATTGAGCGCTCGTATTATATGCATAAACCAGGAACGGAAGTATGTTACACCAGTTTCTTTGATGGCATGAAACGACTTTGGACAACATAGTAAGTAAAGTCCTGTTGAATCTTTCTACCAACCCATTAGTTTGAGGATGGAAAGCAGTAGTATTGACAGCCTTTGCACCAAATATCTCTATTGTCTCCTTTACCAAACGTGCAGTGAAAACCGTGCCTCGATCTGATATAATCTCCTTGACTCCACCAAACCTACAGAAAATCTCTTGAATAAGAAAATCAGATATCACCTCAGCCGTGACACGCGAAACTGCTTTACAAATAGCATATCTAGATGCATACTCCAAAGATACTATAATAAATTTATTACCCTGGTGAGAAGTCGGCAGTGGCCCGAGGACATCAACACCAACCTTTTCGAGAAAGCTAGAAATATTAATAGGAGAAAGATTAGCAATGTTATTGATTTTATTTTTCTCTTGACAAGGGACACAAGCTTTAATATAGCATTCTATTTCCTTTTCCGCGTTTGGATAGAAAAATCGTGATCTAAATTTTTCCAAGGTTTTGGCTAAGCCAAAATGACCACCTGACCATGGGTCATCATGCAACTCTTGCATGATATCATTAAAAAGCAAGCGTGGTAATACAAAAACACTTTTTATCATACCCCGAATTCTAATACTTTTATAAAGAGCATTGTCACGTATGAAAAATCCCTTATAATTATTTCGTGGACTTCGTCTCACTTCGGACAAAATCCTTGAGCAAAATGAGTCTGTATTTTGCTCCGTACGAAGCTGGACAGCTTCAATTCGAAATAATTCGAAATGAACCGACTCATCAATAACGGATTTTCGGTCAAGCTTAGACTCTTGGTCTAACAAAGGATTTCTACTAAGAAAATCCGCTAAGACATTTTCTTTTCCTGGGCAGTGGACAATGTCAAAGTTCCAGTCCTGAATCCATAAAGACCATCTCGCAAGTCTTCCCGACATATCTTTTTTATCACGTAACCAGCATAGTGCTTTGTGATCTGTTGCTACTTCAAACTTCATTCCCCAAAGATAGTGTCTAAAATATTTTAAAGCCCATACTAAACCTAAGCACTCTTTCTCCGTGGTTGAATAATTTTTTTCTGCATCAGATAACTTTCTTGAAGCAAAAGCCACAGGGTGCATGATGGTTTTTCCTTGCAAAATACATGAGCCCAAAGCTTCATTACTGGCATCCACATGTAAACGCGTAGTTAACGAAAGATCGCTAGAAAAATAAGACAATATAGGCGGATTACACATGCATCTTTTTATTTTGTCAAACGCTAACTGATGTTCATTCAACCAAATGAACTTTTGTCCTTTTTTTAGTAATTTCACAAGTGGTAAAGTGGTTTCAGCAAAGCTGTCGACAAACTTCCGGTAATACGAAAATAAGCCCAATAAACGCTTTACATCTTTAGTGCATTTTGGAACCGCGGCGTTTTGCATAGCTTGAAGTTTTTTAGAGTCGGGCCTAATACCGTCTCCTGAAACATGATAACCCAAAACTGTTATCTCCTTAAAACCAAATTTACATTTTGAAGGTTTGAAGGTTAAGTTCGCTTGTCTGAAACGATCAAAAACAGTGATAAGGGCTGACAAAAACTCCTCAAATGTTTTCCCAAATACGATTATATTATCCACATAAACGACAGCGTTTTTGTATCTCATGTCGCCTAACACCTTATCCATCATACGTTGAAAAACCGCTTGACTAGTTTTTAAGCCAAAAGGAATAACATTGAACTCATATAGACCTGATGGTGTTATAAAAGCTGTTTTATGCTTACCATTGCGTATACATGTTTGCCAATAGCCCGAATTTAAATCCAATTCCGCGAAATAATGAGAACCCGCTAAATAAGAAATAATATCATCAATGATAGGTATTGGATAATTATCTGAGTTTATTTTCTTATTCAACTTACGGTAGTCAATGCAGAAACGAGGCTCCCCATCTGGTTTCGGCACAATGACAACAGGAGCAGCATACTGACTTTTAGATTCCTGGATGACGCCTAATTTTAGCATTTCTTTTACCTGCTGATCGATGAGCTCTCGTTGTGCAGGTGAGACTCTATAGGGTGGGCACCTGACAGGAATCTCGTCGGTAGTAAGTATATCTGCGTCAATAATATTAGACCTACCTAGTTGCGACGGGTTGAACGCAAATCTATCAACATTCTCGTTCAAAACATTCAAGAGCGTAGTCTTTAAAGGCTTATCCAAAAGATCGTCTATTAAAAAATTTGGCTCTTCACAGGATAGAACATTGGAGTCAGACCTACTTGTTAAGAAAATAAAATCCTGTTTGGATAAAAGTTTTTCTTCAATGAAATCTATCGAACCATTTGACTTGTCGCAATCATTATGGACATAAAAGGTTATCCTTTTTTTATCAAAAGATATTGAATTGTTACAAAAATCAACTATAGCTTTATTTTCAAATAAAAAATCTTGACCTAGGATTATTTGACAGGTAATGTCATTCACTACAATAAACTTGTGCAAAAATTTGAAATCGTCAATTAGCAAAGAGATTTTAGTTTCCCCTGATACATCTAAAAAAATATTATTTACAGCTTTCAATTGTAAAACATTTTCCTTCAGTACAACAATATTCGAATCAATGCACAATGAATTTGCAATGCATGATAAAGTAGCACCAGTGTCAATGAGTGCTAAATAGGGTTTATTATTAATATAAACTTTAATAAAAGGCTTAACTTTGTTTTCGGCGACCGAAGAACTCGAAGACTCCGTAGCGGCTTCCTTCAAACTCGGCACTGCGGATGCTGCAGTACCTTCAGCTTGGCAAGGTGGCTGCGTGTTGCTGTTGCAAACGCTAGCCACAGGTGGTGCTGACAAAACGGCAGTATGGGAAGGCGCTGTTGCACCTCTCAGCGTCTCCCAGTGAAGTTTTCCGCATTCCGTCGGTTTTGATTTAATGTCGAAGGTCGAAAATTATATTGACGCTGTGGAGTCCTATTCTCTCCCGTGGGTGAATGATGTTGTGGAGTAGAGCTCTCTTGGGGCGAAGTATAAGGGGTACGTTGCGAAGGTGTAAATCCTTGCGGTGAAGCATACGGAGTATGTTGTGGTGGTGGCTGTTGCCACATACGACCTCCAAACTGCGTAGATGCCGATGGTTCGCCATATTGATTAGATCTCCACTGATTCGAAGGAGAATATTGGTAATTTCCTTGGTGTCTGCTATTGAAACATGTTATATTGGGATTTGCTGCAATATTTAGGGATTGGTTCGTTTTTTCTTCATAAATCATATCCATTTGCTGTAGTAGCAATTTTAAATCTTTTTTCGACGAGTGTAAAGTATTAGCCAATTTTCCACGATAGAAGGGTTTACAATTTTTGATATATTGCTTTATAAACGCAGCATCATCGTCGATTTTCGCTTTCTGTGCTAATTCTAAGAGGTTGTAATAGAATTCTAAAGGTTTTTCATTTTGCTCTTGCTTTCTTTGGTAAAACTTTTCTTGGAAGCTTACCCCAGATGCGAATTCGTCTATTAGAGCCTTTTTAATTACATCAAATGTTGAATCTTCCTTGATTATAGTTCTATAGAAGGCTAGAGCAGAGCCCTTAAGTGCAGCTGGTAGAATCGCTAACTTTTCTGCATCGTCAAGTTTTTTAATGGTGGCGATTGCGATGAATTGTTCAACAAAATCATTAATGTCTTCTTTTCCTGAGAATTGCATCTCCATCTTTAATGTCTTTATTGGTGAGGTCGGCAATCTTTACCAAATCTTTTGGTTACGGCGCTATCCACCAATTTATAATGGAGGTGTTTCGCAAAAATATAATAATAATGAACCTGGGTGGTTCGTGGGGGCGTTGGCTCATAGATAGAATTTGCTACCTGTAAGTCCTATCAGCAGATCCTCGACATTTAAACAACGCTTCGAGTTTAAACGAATATCACATTTATTACGATGTAAACATTGATTACACTGTTGAAAGAATTAAAACACTTCTGGCTACATCAGCCTATAATTCGCAACACATTTAGTAAAACAAGAACGCTTGAAATGCGCATATATAAAACACGTGTTATCACATTCAAAGACACCAAGAGAATCTATATTGGCATATTCGATGAAGGGCGTTTAAAAATTATTTTATATTACTGGACCAAATGTCCTTTCGACAAGAAATCACCGCGGAGAATGCATAGCAAGCGCGGTGTACTTGTTACAGTACCCTGTAGGTTTTTCATTTTTGAATAAATGGATGGAGATGAGGACATAAAATGCCATATCTTTTGATTGCGTCGTTGTAAAAAATTTAAATTTTCAGATCTTGTGTGGTTCATGGATCCTAATATATGGTATTAATTTCAACCTGATACCTTTACCCGTTCGTGAGATAAAGGGTCTTGACAGACAGACAGACAGACGGACAACAAAGTGATCCTATAAGGGTTCCGTTTTTTTCTTTTGAGGTACGGAACCCTAAAAAGAATCAGAGAGATTATGTCTGAATTCAATTGCACATACCGAAGGGCGCGCACATTATTTGTGTCAAATAATTCGCCAAAACAAGAAATTAAATCATCTCCAGACCCCAAACCAATTTTCACAGGGCCACAATATTTTCGCTCTGACTGCTGGGAGGCACAAGAAGAGGCAATGGGACAATTCTCAACGCCAGTAAAAGGCCCAGAAGGTAATCAACAGCCGAACGAACCCATTTTTCCAACGTCGTCTTACGCTAAAGTTGTTAAAGCTGAAATTCATCATCAGTCGAAGAAACTCTCAAAACAGAAGGTCTACACGAAATTTCAAAACAAAACTGAGGAAGAAATGTCCTTTACTTACAGTAGCGACTCAGAGCAAGAAAGGAAACCTACGCAAGAAAAGGAAACGAAGGTGACCTTTTCGGAACTGCTTACGAGACTGAAGGATATAATATTTGTGAAAAACTTGACTTTAAAAGATAAGTTTACTGAAGTTTTTAAGAGCTGTGTTAGTTGGTTGATTTTAGTTGTAGTTGAAAACTTTTCTGAGTGGCCTCCTTTGAAATTACTTTTTAATTATTTGAATTTTAGTGATTAATTCAAAACGAAGTATAGATCTTAACATAATTCAGTGGAATGCTCGTAGCTTGAAACCTAAACTACACTCGTTTGAAAGTTTACTTTTACAAGAAAAGATTCACATTGCTGCTATTTCTGAGACATGGTTACAGCCAGATAGTTATCTTAAAGTTACGGATTACGACATTTATCGTCGTGATCGTGATGACTCCTATGGTGGTATAGCAGTTTTTGTACATACACTCATATACAGAACAAGAAGACTTATCAAAATTAATAAGTCGGTTTTGGGAAATGGAAACTAACCCTATTAATAAATCAAGACACACTACCGCTAGGGATTCACAGCAGGAGGGGAGAACACCACCTCAGCCTCTAGAAGAATCGCCGCCTACCATCCCCACGGAAGATGAGATTTGTGAGGAGATTTTCAAGCAGACGACGGTGCTTAAAGACGGTAGGTTTCATGTAAGCTTACCACTTATACAGCCTGTAGAAACCCTTCAGCTGGGCAATTCTTTTTCAGTTGCATTTCAGCGTCTTAATCATTTATTAAACCGTTTTGAAAAGGATGAAAGCCTAAAAGTCCAGTATACAAGTTTTATTGATGATTATATCAATTCAGGTCATGCCAAGTTGTATGATATCAACAACAGCAAAGTGCCATTTCAGTGCCATTTTTTCTTAGCACACTTTCCAGTAATCCGTCCTGATAAGAAATTTACTGCCTTACGTGTCGTTTTCGATGGGAGTGCAGGAACAGATAATAACATGCCTTTGAATGACTTGTTGTACAATGGGCATTTGCCCCAAAGAGACTTATAGCGCCTGCAGAATATCTTATGGAAAGCAGACCCTAATGATAAAATTAATGTATTACAGCTGCAGACAGTGACCTACGGAATGAAGAGTTCCAGTTACCTGGCCACGAGATGCCTGAAGGAGTTAGCAGACCAGTTTGGCAATGTCTATCCTCGAGCTGCTGAAGTTTTGACCAACAGCACGTACGTAGATGATATACTGACAGGTGCCAAAAGCGTTACAGAGTGCGTTAAGGTAAGAGATGAACTTATTAATTTACTAACAAAAGGTGGGTTCGAATTGCACAAGTGGGCTGCTAACCATCCGGATATATTGACTGGTATACCTTCGCATAAGCAACATTTTGACGAAAAGGATATGTCAGATAGGCACGCCCTAATGAAGGCTCTTGGCGTTCATTTTGATGTTAAAACCGACTGCTTCAAAATATTTGGCATTAACCCTTCAGAAAAGACACTGTGGACAAAAAGATCTGTGTTGTCTTTTATAGGCAGTCTGTTTGACCCTTTAGGTATGATAGGTCCTATAGTATTAAGGGGAAAACTTTTTATGCAAATGCTGTGGGAACGTAAGCTTCAATGGGATGATAAATTGCCCAATGATTTACTCAAGGACTGGTATGAATATTATACAAATCTTTGTGAAATAGAGCCAATTAATGTCTCTAGAAATTTAAAAATAAATAATGCTGACTCTGTACAACTGATAGGGTTTTGTGACGCTTCGCAACTTGCATATGGTGGGTGTGTTTACGTCAGAGCTTGCCATGGAAATGACATTTATGTGAATTTAGTATGTGCTAAATCTCGCGTCTCGCCGTTGAAACAGAACCGTTGTACAATTCCGAAATTGGAGCTTTCCAGTGCTTTATTATTAAGTGAGCTGATCGCCAAGGTAAAGGAAATTTTAGATATTGGTGATATAATTCTTTTCACAGATTCCATGGTGACACTTGCATGGATTCAGTCAGTTCATGGAAAGTTAGAGCCATTCGTAAAAAATAGAGTCACTATGATAAAAGAAAATACTGACAGCCAAACATGGCGCCATGTGCAAGGTGTGAATAACCCAGCTGATTGTCTCTCTAGAGGTGTTGTTCCGAAGTCTCTGGGCTGTAACCAGTTATGGTGGAACGGGCCATCGTTCTTGAAAAGTCCAAACTTTAAGGTAGAACCAAACGTTTTGTCACACAGCTGTAATTCGGAAGGCGTCGAGTCAGTCCCCATGGTTGCTGCTTGTCAGACTTCTGAACAAAATCCATCACCATTACCAATATTTGAAAAAAATATCAAATATTTCCAAATTGCAGCGAATTATCGCTTATGTACACAGATTTTATTACAACTGTAAAAATAAAAAAAATAATGAAGTAAAGTTAGGCCATTTGACTGTTGCTGAACTTCGTGATTCATTAATTAAAATTGTTAAATGCATTCAAAGTCAACACTTTAGCAAAGACATAAATTGTCTAGAAAAAAGCAAAAATGTAAATTCATCTCTAATCTCTCTGACGCCATTCATAGACGGAAGTGGCGTGATAAGAGTGGGCGGAAGACTTGATTGTGCCGACATCCCTTACAACCAACGTCATCCAATAATACTGCCAAAAAATTGTAATGTCACTGGTTCTATCATAGCCAGAGAACATATAAATTTAATGCATGCAGGTCCTAAATTGACCTTTGCTAATTTATCGCAGAATTATTGGATACAGGGTGGCATCAGAGAGATAAAGAAAATTTTGCACAAATGTGTAAAATGCTTCAGACTGAAAAGTGCAGCGTCAGAACAATTGATGGGCTCTCTGCCTAAAGACAGAGTCACTCCTGTATCACCATTTCATATTACTGGTGTTGATTATTGTGGTCCGTTTGACATCAAACAGGCACGCATAAGAAAAACAATTGTAACTAAAGGCTACATAGCTTTATTTGTTTGCTTTGTTACCAAAGCTATTCATATGGAGTTAGTCTCTGACATGACAAGTGAAACTTTCTTAGCGGCTCTAAAAAGATTTATTTCTCGAAGAGGGCTACCATCCAAAATTTATTGTGATAATGCCACTACTTTCAAGGGTTGTAACAACATGTTAAATTCCCTTTATCAATTGCATAAAAATGAGGTAACTCGCAATGAAATAATAGAGTTTGCAACACAGAAGCAAATACAGTTTGTCTACATACCAGCTTATAGTCCAACATGGGGCGGTGTTTGGGAAGCAGGGGTCCGTAGTACCAAGCATCATTTACGTAGAGTGGTAGGAAAGGCTCAATTGACATATGAGGAGCTTCAGACAGTCATTGCTCAAGTTGAAGGTATCCTCAACTCACGCCCTTTGACTCCGATGACTAGAGATGGGCAGGACTTTACTTGCTTAACACCGGCACATTTTCTCACTGGCAGACCGATCACTGCTGTGCCAGAACCGGATTATACACTCATACCTTCATCTAGATTAAAATTTTGGAATCAATGCACTAAAATGGTGCAATCATTTTGGAAGGTATGGAAAAATTCTTATTTGTGTCAGCTCCAAAGTCGACCAAAATGGCGGCGAGCTTTGCCTTCTATACAAAAGGGTCAGTTGGTTTTGTATAGACAAATAAATTCAACCCCATTAGACTGGCCACTAGCTATTGTAGTGGATGCTCTGCCCGGAAAGGACGACAAAGTCCGAGTTGTCAAAATTAAATTGCCCAATGGCAGTGAAAAAACTGTCGCAGTTAACAAAGTTTCACTCTTACCAATTTATGAATAGGTATTTATCTCGTAGGACTTCATTTTATGATGTGTTAATTTTAACGATGCCAAGAGATATACCAATATCATGCAAAAATACTTGTATGTTACAATTAGTAATTTAACTAGTTAATAATTTAGACACATGAGTAATTAATTTAAGTAGCTGCCACTCATCTATAGTGGTTGTCTTGCACACTTCCTTATGTAAAAAAAAAAATTTGTAAACTTAAATTTTATGCTCAGGATTTAACTTAAGTAATATACTTAATCTTTAAACTTATGTCATAAGTAAAAACACGACCTCAATTTCTCAATATTATGTTAAAGTACTGTTTGCCAAAAAATCCGGATTTAGATTCTGTTTCAAGTAATTTGATTGTAATTTTCTTCTCTCCCCCGGGACTATGTTTAATACAACAAATGTGCAGTATGCCTGTAATGCCTTAGCCTTTATATTTTGTATATTTTTGCTATGAGCACACTTTCGTGCTATCTCTCTCTCTTCAAAAATGGCAGCCTAGCGGTAGTGTGTCTTGAAATAAAAATCAAGTTTATCAAGTAAAAATGTTTAATTCCGTACTTAAACCACCTCAAATATCCAACAGGTTAAGTTATTTTCAATCAGAGAAACAAAAACATTGTTGGTTGGTGATTTTAATGGCCATCACTCCAGCTGGTCTAACAGAGTAGATCGTAGAGGTATTCACATCTTAGATGCCTTGATTGAGACCAGATTCGTATTTTTAAACGACTGTACTCCCACTCTGGTCAAATTAGTTAATGGTGTGCTACAACAATCTTCACCCGACATTTCTTTAGCTTCTTCGGATATTGCATTAAAATTCAATTATAGAGTATTAAATGAAACATTGGGGAGTGATCACCGAATCATAAAGCTTTCTTGTATTATAACCCCACTGTTTCACCCCCCATTCATAAAAGAAAATTTAAAAAGGCGGACTGGGCGTCTTATTCGAAAACCTTAAACAATTTATTTGATAACTACCAATCTTCCGAAAATCTTCAAAATGATTACGATAATTTTATAGATTATATTAATATAGCCGCTGAATTACATATTCCTTATATTAAAATTAATCAAAACCCTAGCAGTAACTTTATTCCTAGACCGTATTGGAATGCAAAACTATCAAAATCAGTAGCGGAACGTCGTCTCGCGCTCACTCAATTTCGGCGTAATCCTACTCCTAGAAATTCAGGCTTTCTAAAAGACAAAGTCCATACGGCACAAAATTTTATACGTAATGCGAGATTTGAGAATTACCGTGAATTTTGTTTTTCTTTAGATCATACAATATCATCAGTGGACGTGTGGATGAAAATGAAATGGATAAAAGGTTATCGACAGACGAGACGCCGTCACGTAGATAATGATTTAGCGAAGTCACTACTACAAAGTTTAACACCAGATTTTGTGTCTTCAGATAATCCAATCTTCAGCTCTGTTAATACCAAATTAGAATCTTTAATTTCAGAAGTAGAATTTAAAAATTGCATCCCGAATAAAAATACTTCCCCAGGCGCGGACGGAATCACCAATGATTAGGTATTGTACTGATCTGAGTTCCCTTCATATAGGATCCTCAAGTCAGATACGTGATAGTTTTGGCCAAAGTTGATCGTCTAGAATAATACCCTTTAAGAATATTATATTTTCCTGAATCCTACGTCATACCGTTTTATATCTTTATAATATTTTGTAATTTACAGATTCTGCTCGGTGGAGAGTGGTAATAGAAGAATGAAAAAAAAACACCTTTGTAATTTTATTACTTTTATTTGAATATAATCCTATTCTTTACATGTCTAATTTGTGTTATTTAATTCTATATTGAATCACTATTTATTTAAATTTAGTTTCATATTGATTGGAGTAGCTCATCTGAATTCATGCAGATTCATCAATTTAGGGAAGGTTTATCTCATTTACTATGCAATATTAGAGCCGTTAAGTTTCTGAAAAGAAACCTATGTTAATATAAATGAAGTAATAAAAATAATGTGGGGAAAATCCCCAAGTTCGGAGCCCCTCCATCGCCCCGAACAGGCTCGTCCTAGGCTCCCCTACTCTGAGTCCTAGGTCCGAGGCATATCACCACCCAGTTCACGATGATATGACGCTAAACTACCCTAACAATCCAACTGGATCGTCAGGATTCTGATCATCCTCGCGGAGCTGGAGAACCCATCGAAACTTAAACTACAGTAAAGACTAGGGTTAATGTATGTGGAGAGTGGAACTAACTAACCACAGTACAACCCAGACGGTGATGATGTCTCCCCCCGGTATGTTCATGCCCCGCGTTAAACCCGACTCCCACGTGGCCCACCTTTAAGGGACAATCACTGACTCGTCCAGGGTTTACAGGGTATTTAACTATTTCTTTTAGCCACCCATACCAGAGTTGGCCACCGAGCCCGCCAGGCACACAAAGCATACAGTCTTCCTTTAGGAAAACAAGGCACTCCTACAAAATGAGCTCTTCCTGTAATCCCTCCGGGCAGACATTGATCGACATCATCGAACCCCTTAGTTTGTTTTGAAATAAGTTAAACTGAAAATAATTAGCCAGCTCCACACGTCCAGGTGTGAAGTCTGTACTAGATACGGGTATAGTATTAATGCTTGCATGGCCAGCCTAGATCAATAACGGTTTTATAACGAGAGATATAAAGAGTTTGAAGGGCAATTTCCCTCCCCCCAGTCACTGAGTGACTATATTGCACCATCAAGGTCTCCGTATATCCTTCATAGCTCTCACTTGTGATGCGTAGCTAAATCTCTTTTCCGTTACCAACCCACGCAGGACAAGGATTATGTAGAGTAACCCCAGCCTAAACACTCATTTTAAAAATGAATTGCATCTAAACTATAATGGGATTACCCAGCATATTTCGAAGAAAAACATATAAGAAGTAAGTATGACAAAAGATTACTGAAGGTAATCCTTAAATAAAAGTGAAGTATGATGACCAGAACCGAGAAGATACGGGATAGTAGTATCTAAGCTAGGTTGGGCCAAACATTTATGATTTAAGATCTTAAGGGAAAATCAAAAGCATCGAGTTTTCAAAACCAAGAACACTGGGAGAATTTAGCGTAAACAACACTAGCTAAAACTCGATGTTCTTTTAAAAGAGGACTCAAAAGAAGTATAAAAATGGGATTATTGTATATACTTAAATATTCGGAACATACAATGAAAGAAACTAAACATTATAATTTCCGTTCCGTTATTGTTTTCAAGAATCTATTTAGTAATATTATAGGTGGTTTCACACTGAGTCAAAGTATAATTTTAAGTATGATAAATTATGACAAGTTTTATTAAGAAAAATAAAACATAGAATCTTATAAGGTTTAGATTCCTGTATGATTCAATGAAGATTAAATAGATTATTTAACTACTTTAGGATGACACACATAAAGTTCAGAGGTCCCCCAAGGTCGGAGTGTCGTACAGCCGTCGCAGCCTTGCGGGCGAACGTCGTCAACACACTTTACAAGAAGCAACCCACGAACGAATGTAATGTCTCCATCAAGAATATTCCTCCTATTGATTCAGGACAATTCTAATTTATTCCTTATAAACAATCTAATGTCATTAGATTAAACTAGAATGTCCCTACACAAAAGAAGAAAGTTTTAAGTTATCTAACTACTCTACATTTGGTAATCCAACGCTAAGATCAGGAGGTCCTCCCGCGGTATATGCCACTCAAACGACGCAACCAATAATGGGCGAACGTTGTCAGCACATAACACAAGAAACACCATTTCCAAAATCCAACGTTAAAACACCTTATTAATATCCTTCCATTTGTAATAGAATGACTCCGATTCATCCCACACATACAGATGGGAGAAATCAGGATGAATCAGCGAAATCTCACACAAATAGAAAGAGAAGAACTTTAGTACCAGACCATCTTAGGCTTATGCAAATATCTCTGCAACGTGTATTATGCGACCATCACGTTAAATATGGCGAATATCAGGAAACATCAAAGTTTATATTAACACTCCAGCTTCATACACCGCAAATCTATTGTTGCTAGTATTTTTGAATAATAAGGAACATTTAAAGCCAACCAGAAACTCCAGTGACATCTGACATACATCCAACATATCTAATATGGCAAACATCAGATGCACAAGTTTCAAGGGCCCCGGCCCAAGGATGGTTAAAATAAATAAATCCGAAGGTAGATATTATCAGTTAGTCTTAAACAGATACTCCAGGGACACGCGACATACATTCGCCACAGCCAACATGGTGAACAACGGGAGCACATGTCACGAGGGCATCCATCCATTCTTGGTCGAACTAAATAAACCTGAGAGCAAGTATTTCTTAATCTCAAAATCTGGGACTCCTAAATAATGATAGTTAAAGGAAAGATAAGCACCTCCTATGAACTTGAGTACTGAAATGTAGTAATGCTCTCAGCATGTTCCAATTTTGGGAAATTGAGGCAAAAGATTCAAATTCACTATCAAAACAATTTATTATTAATCGAAATAATATTATTTATTATTTTTCACTCTACTTAAACTTACCCTTTATTTCACAATAAAATGTCACAATTTATATCCAAGTTTCAATTGGAAGATATTTTATTTGAAGGTCTCGAACTGACATTCTAAATTCTTTTAAACTGACAGGGTATTTATTTTAAATTTTATCAAACGAAGACACTAGCATATAAAAAACTGGAATTTCGATTTAGGGCCAAAGTTTTATATTATTTTCTAAAAATTGTAACTATTTAATTCTTTAATATTTATTGCCATTTTGATTATGGGTTTTGATTTATTTTTTGTTAAAGAGATAAAAAAAAATTATAAAGATTTCAAAATTAGCGACTAGCTGTGAGTAAAACTAAATACAAAATGATTTATTTGTTGACTATTTGACAATAATGTCAAATGTCACCACAATCCATTCTATTCTCACACTTGTCCCACCAAAAAGAAGGTTCCCTATTTTTTTTAAACAATATTTTGAAGACAATTCTACCTAATATATATACATCATCTAAAGTCATATATGAAATGATGGTAATCCATCACATCAGAGTCCAGTTTCTATGTTTTACCCCAAGGACTGTTTTAATCAGTTCCTCTGTAAAGGGAAAATAAACACAATGAAATTTACATTACCTTTACATTCCAAGCAATACATTTTAAGCCTTCATGCGCTGTCATTTTGTGGATTGTTTTTCCTTAGCATTTAAGATCTCAGTAAATCCTGTGAAACTGCTTAGAAATAAACATTACCCTGCCTAGCTATACGCGAACAGAACATAAGCAGAATTAGTCTACTCTTAATTATGGGAAAAGGAAAATCTTTATTATTATCTACAAATAACGACTCAGATTAGAAACACAGTATGTTATAATTCTCACAGAGTTATTAATGATTACAAAAGAAAACTATTAAGAGGGAATAACAATTTACTTAATGTATCACACAGTATAAGGTTTTTTATGATCTTGCGTGTAGAACTGTAAAGCTGCAAATATTCTCCATCTAACTCTTCCTCATTTGACATTGGAGTCTGATTTCCTCAATGTTATTTAACTCACACAACCTGGAAGAAAACTATAAATTTCATTAAGTCACATTTCCCCTTATTTTAATACACACAACAACTTTGAACTGAATATAAATAAAATGGAAAACCACAAAATTGAATACTTACACAACGTTAGATTCACACCACTTATTCTATACACTCTGGAATCAAATTCTGAATGTTAGCGGCTTGAATTTAACTGTAAATAAACCCTTCCTATTCTATATCCTAAACGGAGCAATCCCTATCTTTATCTCAATTGAAGGAATCCACAATCAAGGATCGCAGTCTCCTTCAATAGATTCATCACATCAGCTATATGATAGCTAATAACGCGAGCTACAAGATAAAAAAAATTATGACTCACAGATGTCCGGTATCAAACCATCTTTTTTCCAAGACTGATGGGTGGCCCAAAGATCCTTCCAAAAATTACACGGCTGCAGTTCACTTCCATCTACTTATTGACCATCAGCTTCATCTGCAACTATAAGAACAAGTCAAAATTCTATTTCATTTCCATTGCCCTCATTTTTCCCCAAAACCTGTTTCCTTATTTTTTCTCTATTCCTTTCCGTCCAAAATCTTCAGCAACTATTTTTTTTTATCCAGCAAATCACTTATTCGCTTCACCAAAACTCCCCAACTTGACACCAGTTGTCCCATTTCTTTTCTACCCGTTTCTGGCTAATCATTCTGACAGTACCTCTAAATAGTATTTTATGCATTAAAAAAAAATTAGGGTTCTGCAAGTGTACAGTATCTACCAAGCAATGCCAAACACGTGTTGTTGCAACTGTACAACCGGTTTTATGAGTGCAGTTTTATTCCTAAGCAGTGGAGAGATATTGTTATTGTACCTATCCCCAAGCCCGGGCGTGATCAAAGTTGCATTTCGTCGCTTAGGCCTATTTCAATGATGTCTTGTTTTTGCAAAATATTTCATAATATTTTAAACAAAAGATTGGAGTGGTATTGTGAAAATCAAAATATATTTTCTGATAATGTGACTGGCTTTAGGAAATCGAATTCCTGTTTAGATAACTTAAGTAAATTAGTAACTACTATCTTGATCGGGTTTTCCGAAAAGAGACAAACTATTGCTTGTTTTATAGATATAGATAGTGCCTATAATAACGTAGATACAACATGTTTACTCTTGATGTTGGATCGTATTGGAGTTGGTGCAAAAATTTGTGTTTATTTGTGGAATTTTCTCAAGCTAAGATATCTTAAAATTCAGTTAGATGGTGACGAAATGGTGAGAAGTACTAATATCGGATTAGCACAGGGGGACCCATTATCGCCATTGTTATTTAATATCGCAACACATAAAATTTGTAGGTATATAACTAACGTGCGTGTTTCACAGTACGCGGATGACTTTGTTTTATACTCGTGTTGCAGTAACTTAACAGAAGGGGGCCATAATATTCAACATGCGTTAGATACATTGATTCATCTTTTGAAAGAAGTGGGTTTGGATATTTCTATACCAAAAACTAAATCGTGCATTTCTAAACGTGGTTTTATTAGGGAAAGTTTAAACATTACAGTTAATAACAGGATACTACAAGTGGTTAACGTTATTAGATATTTAGGCTTATGGCTTGACCGCTCGTTGACGTGGTCAAAACACATCAATGAATTGAGACAAAAAGTTCAGAATTTTTTAAACATAATACAAATTCTAAGGGGACCTGGCTGGGGGGTGCATCAAATTCACCTACGGCAGCTTTACTGTCTCGTAGCCGTATCGACTATGGTTCTTTCTTATATGGTAATAGCTGTCATTCGAGCTTAAGTAAAATTGATAAAGTGCAACACCAATGTCTTAGACTGATTGGAGGTTTTATTAAGACTACTCCTTTGCATGTCATGGAAAACGAGCTGTGTATTCCGCCTCTATTTGTAAGGAGAAAGTACTTGGCATCCAAATTTGCTTAAATGTAAATCGTTTTATAAAAAAGAGATAATAAACATATTAAGTAGTTTAGATAGATTATGTGACAGTTCATACTGGCATCGTAAGAAATTACCTATGTTAGTTGAGACTCAAAGATTTTTAAATGAAGTTCCGGTGTTCGAAAGTTGTAAGTCAGAAATATTTTCTTTAAGTACGTGGGTAAGCAATGTGGATCTTTCTATTAAATGTAATATTGAGTTGGTTGAAAAGAGCAAAAGAAATTACTCCGGAAATAGTCTAAGAGATTTATGTAATCAGACACTTAAAAAAGACTATTCAAATTTTTTTAAAGTTTTCACGGATGGATCAAAAAATGATAATTTATTAGGTGCAGCTTTTTACGACCCCCAGAACAAAATAAATTGTAGACTTAAAATTAACTCCAACGTATCCGTGATGCGCGCTGAACTGATAGCAATTTTAGAAGCTCTTTCGTATATTAGTTCGATAAACTTTGACAAGTTTGTTATATTGTCGGACTCTAAAAGCGCTTTACAACACGTGGCTCGATGTATCTCGAATTGTCGAGGACTACCGATTGTTTATGATATTTTGGAGACGATTTTTAAGTTAAACCAATTAAAAAGGACTATTGTTCTACAGTGGGTCCCAGCTCATATAGGCTTAGTCGGTAATGAATGTGTTGATATATTGGCTAAAGAAGCTATTTCTGAAGGGGTTAAATTTAATTGTATACCTTATTGTCCGGAAGTTCTTTATCTGGTGAGAGAGCATTGCACTGAATTATGGCAGGAATACTTTGATAAAAGGTCTTTAACAAAGGGCATATGGTACAGTACAGTGCAACCTGGCCTGTGCAGGTGCCCTTGGTTTGAAGGAGTTCAACTAGGCAGGAATGAGATTGTGACTGCTCTTCGGCTTCGATCCGGTCACATTCCATTGAACAGTTTTGGTCACCTGATGCGCAAAACGCCATCTCCCAACTGTACAGAGTGCGACGTCATCGAAGATGTGTACCATGCCAGGAGTGTGTCCGGGGTGAGCCGGAGAGGTCACAATTTCTAATCCTTTCCAACTTTGGGGGAGAAGTGGGTTTTTGTAATAGTATCCTAGCTTTACCCACATCTAATATAGCTAGGGCCCTATACAAACTTGTACAGTTAGTCATTAAGCGTAGAGATTAAGTTTTTTTTTTTTTTGTGAGACCTATGGCGCAACGCTCACTGAATCAAGAGTCGAGGTGCGGTCGAGGCGCGGGCGTTCAAGAAGCGCGCCTCCTCTAGATATTCTTAAGAATCAAATCTACGTGCGCTCACTGCCTGGACCGGCGGCGGAGTCGACGCGCAGTCGCGGCGGCGTCGCGGCAGGGTTGAGGCGGGGGCGCGGGGTGCGTCGGCGCTCCGACTCCGCCGCCATTTTGTCATTTCGTTTCGGACGTAGCCGCGTTTAGACGCGCCGTGGTAATCATGCGAGACGATATTGAAACTAACGTTCAGTTCATTGAACTTGTCCAAAAAAATCCCTGTTTATATGACCATACACGTCCCGATTACAACAACCGGAACAAGCAAGATAAAATATGGGCCGAAATAGCACAACAATTAAACGAAACTGGTGAGTGTTTTTTTTTGTTTATTGTTTTAATTAACACAATACATATTTTGGCCTTGTATAGGAGCACGATGACATAAATATGTACATAAGTGATCTCTCAGATTTTTCCCAGTGTTTCTTAAAATAGGAGTTTCTGCTATACCTAACAATTGAGTATTTGTTATTGTCGGTTTGCAAACAGTTCCTTCGCAAATACGTATAAAATTATGTAAGACGCACATCGCAAGTACCAGATCATCTACTTTGCTTGGATGGCACGAAATAGGTGATCGCAATAATCTGAATTTGGTTGCTAACATTCCGAACCCACATTCTACAACTTTGCGGGCCCTGGATAATCTATGATTGAATTGTCTTCTATTATTATTCAATTGTGCCCTTGGATAAGGTCTCATCAAATTCCTCTTTAGTGGAAAAGCTTCGTCACCTACAAAGTAGTGAGGGAAATTTTGATTTTCTCCTGGTAATGGTACATCATCCGGCAGCTGTAAAGATCCATCTTGTAAAGATTTCAAAAAGTGACTTTCCTTTAATGCACGACCATCACTGTTTCTTCCATATTCGCCAACGTCCACTGATAAGAATAATCCATCTGCATCTACGATTCCTAGTAAAATTGTATCAATAAACAGCCCTATTCCAGTGTGCGAGCATTGTAAATTCTTAGGATTCACTCTTGATGCTACATTAAGCTGGAAATTTCACGTGCAGTCTCTTTGCGACAAATTAAGTAGTGCTACTTACGCACTGAGGAAGCTAAAACCTCTCGTTTCAACAGCTGTATTAAAACAATCATACTACGCATATCTCCATAGTTTGATATCGTACGGTGTAATCCTCTGGGGTAACTACACAGATTCTGACCGTGAATTTATCTTACAGAAACGAGCTGTTCGAACAATTGAAGGCTTAAAGCCCAGACAAACATGTAGGAACTCATTCCGAAAGCACAGAATAATGACCCTGTATTCGTTATACATGTATGAAGTCTTAATGTACGTCCGACGCAACATATCCAGTTTTGAACGTCGAACATATGACGGACGCGAATTGCGAAACACCGGTAGGCTCAATGTAGTGCAACGGCGGACCACATTAGCTACAAAGAACCCGCGTGTAATCGGCCCAACATACTATGAGTATCTACCCGAAGAGTTAAAAAATGAACCAAATAACGATACGTTTTGTCATCGACTTAAAAATCTTTTGTTGGATAAAGAATTATACTCTGTAAACGAATTTATTAATTTGACATTTTAGTTTTACTGTTTTATTATTTTGACATTTATTATACTTCTTTCATCGTTTGAGTTTACAAATATGTAAATTATATATTTTGTATGACGATCACTTTAGCATGTAATTTTATATTGACATTATAATGACATATAATATCTGTGTGTTATAGTGAAATAAATGAATCTAATCTAATCTAATCTGTAGAAAAATAGCCTTTATAATTGTGAAATGCTGATCCAGAATTCGGTGGGGCTTGAATTCGTATATGTTTGCCATCGATGCTACCTACACAATTTGGTAGATTCCAGAGTGTATAATAACGTTGGGCAACATCCTTCCACTTATTTGTGTCAGGTTTTGGCATAAATTGAGGTTGCAATGTTTTCCATATGACTTTTGAAGTTTCATATATAATATTTCTTACTGTTGTTTCTCCTCGTATGAAATATTCCGACAAAGATGAAAATGAGCTACCCTTTGCATAATATCTGAAACAAAAATATTATTTATGACCATATTTATGACATATAGTTGGTGAAACAAATACATGATAGAAAAATACTATATTGCACAAAAGTAATTACAGTTGAAATAGATTAGCAAACTATACGTTTTAGTTTGTCTTATAAGCATTTTTTTCTTTGATTTCAGTAACGACTTGCAGAGATAGATGGAAAAATATTAGAGGCCGATATGTGAAACAAATGAACAAACCTCCATCGGGCTCCGCAGCGAAATCGAAAAAACCCTACTATCTCGCGGAATACTTAACTTTTTTAGACACATTTATTAAAAGCAGAGCTCCCACTGGAAATCTTGGACTTCAATCACCTGAAGTTTCTGATGAAATATATAATTCAGAAGAACAGAGCAACTCAACTCAGGATTTATCCGATATTGATGAAGAATCAACTGCAAGTCTAAGAGATATAAGTCAATCCTTACGAAGACCTACTCATAATCCACTTGATACTGATACGTCGGCCACATCGACACCAGAACCAAGCAGTAGTAATGTGGCAAAGTCTAACATCAAACGTTTACGGAACAAAAATACATCTACACTTAGTGAGCTCAATAGAACAGCTATTAATTATTTTGAAGAAAGAACGAAGAGAACCCAAAATTCTGTAACAAGCGTCATGGATCCGGACGAAGCGTTTCTAAAAAGTGTTTTACCAGATATGAAAAACATGAACGAATATCAAAAGAGAAATTTTAAAGTAGCTGTATTACATTTGGCAGGACGAATTCTTAATCAGCCAGTCATAGCTCCCGTTTCCAGTGTACCTTTACAGGACATTACAAGACAACAATCTAACTTATCTAACACACAGATGTTGCTACCGCAGTATTCAATAGTAAGCCAAATAACTGATTCTCCAGCAAATAATTCAAATCAAAATACTGAGGAAAATCAAAATATCCAGGATTTTTTGGACCAATTATAGATTGTTTCATTGAACTGTAGCTGTACCTCAGTCGATTTTTGTAAGATTTAAAAAATAAATGATTATTACATACAATAAAGCATTTTTTAATTTAGATGATAGTGGTCAAAAACATTTATTCGCAAGGATTCATGGTTGACCGTTTGGTAATGCATACTAAATATAAACTCCACTAATAACTAGCATTTGAAAACTTAATTACAAATATTTTAATTACATTCAAAATAGTCTTCTATAGCATTTCATTTAAATATTAAAATTAAATTTTATTTTCAAAAAATAACTATAGGTAACTAAACAATTTTTAATTTATCACAATGAGCACTAATAACGTCAAAAATGAAATATTTTCCAGAAACTTCAAAAATTAATAACAATAATGTCACAACACAAATTACAATTTATAATGTCAGCGAATTTTCAATAAAATCATTTAAAGTAGAGTCAATCGACCTCACAAGTTTCCTCCTCACAAGACCTCAAAAGTTGGTGTCAGATTTTCGAAACTCTACTTTTCTCAACTCCCTACTTTTATCAACAATTTAAAACAATTTTAAGTAAGTAAATGTTTTTATACACACTCGAAGATTATTTGAACGGTTAGCCAATAACATTGCGTCATAGAAAGTTTCGCTCTCTCTTCTATTAATTGCTGTGCCCTAATAAATACAATAAATGAACTGAGAACTTAAACCACCTTACGGCCTCATACGTGGTTTTTCATTAACGACCACCACGGAAGCAGTTAAAATAAAAAAAACATTTTTCACACAACCAGTTAAAAAGTGATGATGTGAATAGAATAGTTTAATGAAAAAAAAAACGTACCTTAGAGTAATCAATAGTCTTTCCGCTGCAGATATAGGTTTCCGCCAATTGGTTTCTGTCTTCTGTAAACTGTGCCTCGTATTTTCCAAAAGTAAATAGAATGCTTCTTTAGACATTCCATAGAATTTTTGAAATTTGTCAGGATATTGTCTTAATTCACGCGTGAATGTACTTTGTTCAGCGCAATTTTGCAAATATGGGTGAACCCAAAATCTTCTCCTTCTATTTAAATTCACTACTTGTAAAAGGGCGAATACGTCTTCTTCTTCTGACGACGACATGATGAATGATTATAAAGAAAGTGAAAAGAAGGCATAATCGCCCGCGCCTCGACTCTTGTCTCGATTCCGACGCAACGCCGCCGCGACGCCGCTTCGACGCCGGCTCGACTTAGCAGTGAGCGTTACGCCTATGAGGGTGGCATTTTCTAAATAGAAAAAACCCCCCAAAAAAATTTTTTTATTAAAAAGAAACCCTTTTTTTTTGTAATAACTGTGCGCATTTGCAAATTGAGTGTTTAAAATCAAACATAAATTCGACAAAAGTAGGTAAGTTACGTATATTTTACCATTTTGATCTATTTTCTTAAAAAAGTATCTATGCAAACAGTCATTGAATTCCTGGATTGTGTGCGACAGCTATCCATTTTTAATTTCCGTTGGTACTGTATTTCTTAAGCGGCTGGGGCCTGTGTGGTGCCGGAAAAGTATAGTAACAACCCATTTCTAACCGTGGGTGTCATAAGAGGCGACAAATGGATTATGAACAAGAGGATGGGCAGCAGCGTCTTTCTGTGTATCGTACCTTACATTCTGGGGTCGCTATGGTAGGAGCTTCCTCCCTGTCTAGCAGTGGACATTTTATGGGATGTTATGATGATGAACTAGCTGAGGTGCCCGCCTTCGCTCAGAGAGTTGAAATGAGTTTGTGTAGTTGAAATAAAAGGATAAACTTTAAAGACCAACCAATGGGTATACCTATTTTGTGCGTCCAATGCTTTGCTTCAAATGTTTCTTTATGTTCTAGAATGGTGTGGAAATGCTTTCAAAAATTTTCAAATGTTCTGGAATATTCTAGAATTTTCTAGATGGTGAAACTTCCAGCCATTATATCTTTTGAAACACACCCTTTATTTAAAAATGGGAACCTTCTTTATGATAGGGGTTGTTAGAGGGCTACCACACCATGTAACTGCCTTGATTGTACATTGACTCATTTAAAAGTTTCTTTTATAATACATAAGGATTTAAAACAAATAATCAATCAATATAAATGCTATGAACGCCTGAATTGTCTTAAGCAATAAATCTATGCTTAAGCATCAGATATGTTACCCTTGTTATCCTCCTGGGACCATGCGGCCTCGCTTGAGGACATAAACATAAAAAAAATATATCACGTCAAGTCAAACTTCTTTTTAATTTTCGCGCGCATCAAATGTCAGTCTACATTACTACCAACCCAAAAGACATAATTTTGAATGATATACGACCAATCAGGGATCAGTGTGATGTCAACAAGTGAGAACGTGGGTCACAACCATGACACGTGGTAAGTTAATCGACTTGAATCTTATGAAAAACCTAATTATATATTTTTGTGTAGCTTTATTTACTATGTATAATTATTACTTGATATGATAACAGCATGATTTCTGTAATCAAAATTGAAAACATGACTCAAATCTGCGATCAATTTTTATGTTCTTGTGCGAGAACCTCTGGTCTCAGTTTGGTCTTATAAATTTGTACTCGTACGAGAACTTCATATGAAACACCTCCATTTTCTGTATCTTTTCAGCCTTGAAAGACTGTGAGATAGAGAAACACTTAAACCTCGATGACTCCTAAGGTTGCTCTGAAGGTGAAGACGATCTATTTGACGTTAATAGACTGGAGTTTTCGTCTGAAAGGGCTGAAACACATAACCGCGTTGCGGCGCCGCAACGCTAAAATCAGCAGTGGCGATGCCGCCGATTCTAGCGACGCGGCGCCGCGACGCGTATTCCAGCGTTGTGCGTTGACCATGATGCAGTTTGTTTCTAACACTCTTGCAAACAACACGTGTCAACCCGGAAGCAATTTTGAAATTAAAATGTCTGACGTTGATGTCGATTTATTTATATCTTTGGTTCAGGAACGCCCTTGTTTGTGGGATTCTAGTGACGACAGTTATAAAGACAAATTCATAAAACAAGAAGCATGGAAAAGTATTTGTGAAATCATTTATGAAAATTATAACGAAAAAGACGCTACCGAAAAATCTAAACTGGGTAAGTAAAGTAGAATTTTTAATTAGTATCTTTATTTATTGAAATTACATTAGCAGCTGTCAGATTTGTCGCTCGGATTAAAAATCGTACTTTTGTAGTATTACCGGTTACAATGGCGGTCGAAATGTCTCGAAAAAAATGACTAGAAAATCGGCGCCGTTGTTTGCCTCACGCTCACACTTATGCTTGAATGAGCGAGAAACAAATAACAGTGCCGCCATAAAAATACTTAATGGTACATAGAGAATTTAATAATTCGTTTAAAAACATATGAACACAGACTAGTAGGTTTGTTTATAAAAAATACTTTTTTTTATGAGCCAAAGGCATAGTTGCTGAGTGTACTATATAATGTCTGAAGGTATATGGCGCACTTATTCTAAAAGGTAAACAAATGCTATAAATAAAATCCTAAATTGCTATTTAAATTGTTTATTCGCAGTTTACAACATGTCAAGTAACCTGAATAAAATCTAATAAAGTATTATTTGTATTTTGAATGAGAATACGAAGGTTCATATTTTTTTTAATTGCCAACTAAGGGCACCAACTTCACTAGAAAAGTAATTACAAAAAATATTTCGTATTAGATGTGGGCTCATACAAGTAGCATGTTCACCACTTGTTGACGATTGCAACATTTGAAGATGAGAATCATCAAAGATAATATCATCAGATGCTTGTACTCCATCTCGATTCAAAACAAAGTTATGTAGTACACAGCATGCCTTAATAATGTCTGTTGCAAATTCATATTTCACATTCATAGCTCGATGTAATATGCGCCATTTATTGGCTAAGATGCCGAAAGCGCACTCCACGTATCTTCGGGCACGACTCAACCGATAATTGAAAATTCTTTGTTGTACCGACAAATGCTTCCCTGAGTAAGGGCGCATGACGTTATTCGAAATTGAGAATGCTTCATCTCCCACAATAACAAATGGAGTTGCATTTTGTTGACCTGGTAAAGGCTTTGGTGCTGGAATTGGTAATTTATGTGTCATAATCAAATCATAAAGTTTAGAGTTCTGGAAAACGGTGGAGTCACTTTCCTTTCCATATGCTCCTATATCGACAAAAATGAATCTATATCTAGAATCAACAAGAGCTAATAAAACTATTGAATTATACCTCTTATAATTGTAAAATAGTGATCCACTGTGCGCAGGACTCCAAATACGGACATGTTTACCATCGAGAGCTCCTATGCAGTTAGGAAAATTCGCTTTCTTGTCAAACTCAATAGCGACATCTTCTAGAAGCTGTTTTGTTATAGGAGGTATATTTTGACTTGATAGATGTTTCCATATGGCGCGACAAACTATCCTCACAATTTTTGCTATTGTACTTGCTCCTCGGTAGTAATTCATATGCATGATTTTGAAGTCACTGCCGGTTGCTAGAAATCTGAAAAGAAATAATAATTAGTAACCATGTAATTTAATAATAAAAATGTAGTTAAAAAAATACAAGGTGCTATAAAATTACGTACGCAAACTGCTACAGGCGATAGTACTGCTAAAGCTGAATTAGTTTGCATACATTATTTTGATTGCTCCTTATTTATTTCTTAAGGATCCCATAGGGTTACTTTAGTAGTTTAAATGTAATCTAGGGTAGTTTTTATATCTATTACCTACTATTTTTCATTTGTGATGCTTTTTGTTTCAGGTAATGAACTAGTTAAGAAATGGAAAGCCATAAAAGATAATTTTGCTAAATATCAAAAAAAATTGAAAGATGCCAATCGGTCTGGAGCTGGAGCTGCAAAAATTAAAGAATATCACTTGAATAAACAATTACAGTTTTTGATAAAGGTTTCACAAAATGCAACTGATTCCAGTATAAATGTAGTGGAAGGAGATAGTGAGAACCAAAATGAAATAAAATGATTGTCTCGTTATCGGAGTCAATCACGAAAACGAAAGGCAGATGAGAGGGATGACTTTGAAGAAAATATCTTGGACATATTAAAAACACCGGAGAATAGACACTTGCATTTTTTCAAGGGGATTTTACCATCTCTTCAATCTTTGAATGATCAACAGACATTGATATTTCAAAGTCGGGTGCTTCAAGTACTAACGGACATTCTTCGGCCTTCAATTCAGCAATATTCACCTCACGGCTATACTCAAGATTATCAGCATCAGGGCTATAATCAAGGATATTCAACTCAGAGATACGATAATACTTTTCAGAGTGGCTACCACACTTCTACTCCTGGATGTTCGATTACTGAACCGAGGACTGCCTCATTCTCACAAATACATTCCGGGCCATCAAACCAAGAACGTCCAATAAATACACCATTTACAATGGAGGAAACGACAAGTACTTCCTATGGTACACAAGACGAAGAGTATGATTTTTCTTGAATTAATAATTGTATTTTTGAAAGACGTAATTTTTGTTTTTTTAAATTTGTTATTTTAGTGGACATTTTAACTCATGGTCAAAAATTCTGAGAAACGCATATAATGCAAAAAAGTTCATTTGATTCCTAGTGCCATATATATCAATAAAAAATATCAATAAAAAACGTATTTGTTTTACATTACCTTACAGTCAAGCCCAACATTTCCAAAGCAGTAACAGGCCTCCTTCCTTTAATATTTTTTTTCTGTATATATTTTGATAACACGCTTAATAGCACCTCAAATGATGATGTACTCATTCTAAAGTAGGCGAAGAATTTTTTTTCCTCCATCTTTAATGCTTCATATTTTCGAGAAAAGTACTCGCCATCGGGATTCATAGCCTTATTAAATGGATGTATCCAGAATCTTCTTCGTCGTATATTTAAAACAGAGTAATGTCTTCTTAATAACAAATAAGCAATAAGTTTCTTACGATGATCCATGGCGGAGACACGTCCAACCACAATCAAAAATCACGAGAAACTGGTTACCCTACCATACGACAACAAAACGCTCTTTTTCGCGCCGCCGCAACGCCGTAACGCAAACTGCCGATTTTAGCGTTGCGGTGTCGCAACGCGGTTATGTGTTTCGGCCCAAAGCGAGTCTGAAAACAGCGATGTACACGACAATATATTGGAAATCAATACAGAGTACCTGGATGAAGATCTCTTAAACGAAGAGGGAGGCTATGAACCCCCGGAGTTCCAACCTGAGGAAGATGCCCTTCCAGACAGCCCATGGTTCCCGCCACCGGAAATAAGCACTCCACCACCAAGGAGAGGACGGCCAAGCAGGCGTTCACGAGGGATCTCTCGTGGTAGAAGAGCAACCAGAGGGCGTTCCCAAAGACGTGGGATCTCTCGTGGACAAATGTTGACAAGGGGTAGACCGCGATGTAGGGGTCGCGGCGCCAGAATTCGAGCTCGTGGAATTTCTCGACGATCTTTTAATGAAACTCGAGCGTATTACAAATCGGTAGACTGGAACGGCACAAAACTTTTGAACGATGTGCCAATACAACTTAACCAACCAGCTTATATCTGTCGGGATAGAAGTGATTGGGGTCCCTATGACTACATAAACGATTACGTGGACGACAGCTTATTAAACAACATTGTTCTTCAAACAAACAGGAGTGCCATTTTAAAGACAGGCAAAAGCTTAGGTCTAACACTAAAAGAACTAAAAGTTTTTCTTGGTATAAATTTCGTCATGTCATGTTTAAACTACCCACACATTAGAATGTATTGGTCCAAGAAATGGAGAGTTCCTCTTATCGCTGAAGCCATGGAGAGAGACAGGTTTTTCAAGATTCGTACATCCCTAAAGATTGTTTATGACGATGATATAACTGCTGAAGAACGACTTGCGGATAAAATCTGGAAAGTAAGACCACTTTTTGATCGTGTTTTGGAAGGATGTATGCTGCAAGAACGATCACAGCACATTTGCATAGACGAAATGATGATTCCTTTCACAGGGAGTTGTGGTCTTCGACAATATGTTCCCAACAAACCACATCCAGTAGGACTTAAGATTTTTGTACTAGCAAATCCAAACGGAATTGTATGCGACATGTTTGTATCTCAAGGAGATACAACCTTTTCAAGTGATTTAACTGAAGAATTTATATCAAATGAATGTGCAGTATTGAAGCTTACCGAGTCGCTCGTTCCTGGGCACATATTATACTTTGACAGATATTTTACCTCCCTGAAATTGGTCAAGACCCTTCTCGATCGTGGCTTCTTATCGGCAGGGACACTAATGAAGAACCGAATCCCCAAAGAGGTGTATTTGATGTCAGATGCGGATATGCGACGAGTAGGACGCGGGTGTTGCCACTCAATGTATTCGACAGACGAGATGTTAGCATTAACTAAATGGTTTGACAATAAGCCAGTGATTATGTTATCATCTTGCTACGCGTCTGAAAAAACTGATATGTGCAGAAGGTGGTCAAAAAAGAAAAAGAAATATGAAATGGTGGTGCGCCCAGAAGTTATTAAACAATATAATACAAATATGGGAGGTGTAGACTTAATTGACCGCATGATTGCTGTATGTCCTTCGAGAGCCAGGACGAAGAAGTGGACTATCCGATTTACTTTTCACTGCTTTGATTTGGCTGTTGCTAACTCTTGGCTTCTTTATCGTTCTGACGCCATTACGAAGAATAAACCTGCCAAAGAAATAGAATAACTGCGAACATATAAATTGCGGTTAGGACAAAAGATGATTGAGGAGAACGATGTCAGTTCCGATGAAGACTCCAATGGCGATAATGAGTCTGAAGGAGAGCTGCAGCCTAAGCACAAAAAAAGAAGAGTGGAAATATGTCCTATTCCATCTACTACTCGACGTACTCAGAAAGCTGCCCATCTGCCTATAATGACAGAAAAACAAAGCAGATGCCGTTTAGTCGGTTGCAACAAAAAAAGTAGGACTAAATGTTGCAAATGCAACATTTACTTCTGTCTGACCATTAATAGGAATTGTTACTACCAATTTCACACCACAAACGTTTAAAACGTGCTTGATGTTGTTCTTAAGACAAAGTTGATTGATGATCTCTGATTTAATCAAAAACCAAAGAATATATTTTTTTTTTCTAATTGTTACTTACTCGTACTTATAAAGAGAAGTTTATGGTTTATTCTTAATTCCTAAAACAAGTGATTTAATTAATAATAATTAGTTAGGTAAGCTAGTAAGTCCATTAGCACAATTTAATTTTGAGACTGATTGACACAAACTCATTAGAAGGTAAAAATAAAAACGTTGATTTATCTATAAATGGAACTTTTATTAAAAACCTCACAGTTTATTAAAAACTTAACCAGGCATTTGTTACTGTCCTGGGTAATGGAAACCATCATTGATACTTATAATTTGTAAGAAAACTACGTTCTCATACGAGTACACAGTCCCCATGTACTCGCACGAGGACATTGTGAAAAACTCCATGGAAAATCGTTAATTTTTTTTTTATTATTTTTCCTTTACTGAAGGACTCCTAATAAATACATTTATTGAAAAAATATATGAATTTTTAGCATTCACTCCTCCCAGGACTCAGGAGGTTAAATGTTTTATTTGTTTTTTATTGTTTTTAAAAATTTATCATCACGTTTATTAATGCGCATCCTTGTGCCCGTTTTAATGCGATTTTTCCACACCTGATAGGTTGGCTGGAAGAGATCTCTTAAAGAGGAAATGTCATCTGAAGGACACAACAATGTAAAATTTTGCAAACCAGTTGCAACAAAACAAACCTTCACATCAAAAGCTACTAGCCATGGTATAATTAATGAAAAAATTGCTGTAAAAAAATATTGTGAAATGAGTGACCTGTTGGTTGAACAAGCTTCGACAAGGCAAAATGGCAGGCCGCGACTAAGTTGAATGTTTTTTGAAACGCCATCCTCGATTAACTATTCGAAAATCAACAGCGACCAGTTTAGCTCGAGCTATTGGATTTAATAAAGTTCAAGTCGATCGGTTTTACGAGAACCTGAAAGAATTACACGAAAAACATAAATTCAAACCCGGTCGTATTTACTAGCAAAAAGCAAAGCTCTATTTACCTAGAAAGTATAATTTATAAGATCATAGGCTTCTATCATTAATTAATGCCGCAAAGTGAAGGAAATGGTTACTGAAAATCGTCGTTTCAGACTGACAGACAACCGCTTACCCGCTTCGAATCAATTCGTACCATTTTAATTTATTGTTAGGGCATAAAACGTATAGCCGTTCCACCAGTGCCGAAAGACCTGGATTTTCGAATGACATTTTTAACGAATTTCTGGCGATAAACTCATAAAACCTTATCGAAAAGTTACCGTATTCCCCTGATATGGCTCCTACACTCTATTTTCTGTCCATAAATGACATAAGAGAATTTGCAGCAAGTACCTACTGTTCCCCGTAAGATTAAGTTTAGGTGTACTTGTGATATATTGTCATGCATGGTTCTAAAGAATAATGAAGTTTTTATTAAATGTATGTAATTTAAGGTTGCGCCAGCATGAATTTAATGAATTATTTTACAATACTGTTTTAATGTTACCAAAACCAACGTTGCGTTATATCGTGGCAATTATTCAAACCAAAAATGATTGAGCTTTTTTTTCGGAAATACGTTGCTGAAAAGCTTTATAATCTGTGGCAACGAACAATTGTGTAACGGTCCCAACTATCTAAGTTAATATAATAGCTCCTGCTACAGATTTGTTTACGTTAGTGAGCTTATCGCTGAAGAATTCATATTACGTTCAGACGTCTTACTGTTTCTGCTTCGTGAGAACGACGGTAACATGATGCGTGCCGGACGTGGTCGTAAGCCCTTCGATCGATATGATGTTTTTATTACAAAGCTCGGAGCTTTATTTTACTGGCATTCTTATTCGGGACTCAGTAGTTATCGAACGTGGCCCACGAATGCGTCATCGTTCTCTTTGTGACGTGAATATTATTTGAACAAATTTAGTAACTAGTGTAAGCGTATAATCAAACATAGTGTATTCCTTAGTGTTATTATAACTATTTATAGAACACTCGTGGTTTGATTTCGCCCACAAGATTATTATTATTATTTATTCGATAACAATAGTTAGATTGTGTTCGAAATTTAACTTAAAGCTAACAATCATCATCGTTAAAATTAAGACTTATAGAAACTAACTGATAGAACTTATTATAATTTGTAATAGTACATGCAATAAACATTTTACATTTTGTTTTTTTTTTTATATAGAACGCAAAGTCCTTCAGTAATTGATGCGATTTTTAAAAACATCTGCGAAATCTACAACGATGGAAAATATATCTAACGATTTTATAGGTAGTACTGAAATCCAACGTATTCCAAACAAGAAAGATACTGAGCAGTCTAACTGTGAGCCAAAAACTACCAACTTCGAGGTGCCTGAGAGAGTTAATTCATCTAAAGACTGTACTGAAAACAGGCTTAGTGTTGTGCAAGAAAACACTGAACACGTGCCGGTTTGCAGCTCTCACCTCTTCCTCGCATGAAAGACAAAAGACATGGAAGCAGAATTCGCAAGTGATCACTGCCAGACCATATAAGCAAGAGTTAAAAGAAAAGAAGCGTCAGGAAGAACAAAGAAAAAGCGAAACAAGAAATTTGTTCCAAAATTGTCGTTAGATGCACAAACTTCGACATCAGTAGTAAAAAAACCTGTCCCGAGAGATAACATTACTAATAGATCTCACAGAGCCGAAATTATTTATAATTCAGATATAATAATTTACGACGACACCCAAATGGCACACAAGTAGGTATTCAATGGTTATGTTGAGTCGGTAAGGCGACAACTTACAATTTTTTTTTTCTGATGCGATATGCTCATTTACTATTATTTATGTGTTTGCGGTTCTCAAATATACAATTTAAAATAGTTCTTGTTTAGATATAACTTTCTCTGTCGTTTCATGTAATTTTATTTGGTAAATGATGGGTAGATGTTTTTAATTTGGCAGTGCTTGAACTGGTGAACGTTTGTGTTACTCTCTTTTTTTTAAGTTGTTACTTATTTACTTATCCTCTTCCGCTTTGCTAGCTGTCAAAGTAGGATCACTGTTTACGTGCTCGTGACAAATAAATCAAATTTATGTGCATTTTCGTACTATTTCACAACAAATCGTGTTACAACTTACGTCTAATACAGTGCGTCGCCCGAATTATAGTGAATATTCGTAAACTTGCCGTGCATTTTGATGAAAAATTGATAAAATTGTGTCGAAATATATACATACACATCTACAGCTATTTACATTGAGTGAGTGACATTTGACTGACAGTGAACGAAACGAATTTATTAGACCGAAGAATAGATAATAAACTTCCGGTGGCTGACGTTTGTTGCTCGGTGTTGCTAGTGCAAAAAACGGTTATAATCGGTATTGATCCGATACTGGGCAATGATGGACGCTACAATGAATAAATATGCCGATCCTGATATGTCAGTATCCGAACCGGAAGAAATCGAGCAGTCTCCAGAATACGTCACCCGAGATGATCGCAAAATGTTTACGTATTTCTCCGATTTTAAAGAAGAAATGAGGAAACTTATGACATACTTTACAGCTTCACAGCAGCAAGAAATTCAAAATGTCAATTCTACCTTGAAGAAAATGCAAGAAGCCAGTGAGAGCCAAAATGCCCTGTTAACGTCGCAAAATGAAGAATCTAAAAAACGTATTGAACAGCTTGAGAAACGAGTAAAGGAAGATCGAGAGTACATTATGGTTTTGGAGCAAAAGTTAGAGGACACCCAAATTGGACTTCGTAAGAGTAACTTTGAAATAAAAAACGTCCCAAAGAAAGACATGGAAACAAAACAAGATCTTATTGAAATGGTTCTTAGGTTGTCTGAAAATGTTGATTGCACAATGAATAAGTGTGATATTAAGGACATATATAGGGTTCGCGGGAAAAGTTCAACCCAAAATACACCAATTATTGTTGAGACCATTTCTGCTATATTGAAGACTGACCTAATGAGAATGGCCAAAGCTTTCAACAAAAAAAACCAAACTAAATTGTGCGCGAAGCATCTGGGATTCAAGAACAATGTAGACACTCCAATCTTTCTTTCGGAGCATCTAACTGCGAAAGGATCCCGTCTGCACTTCCTCGCTCGTGACCTTGCCAAATCCAAGGGCTATAAGTTCTGCTGGTCAGCCTATGGCAGGATCTATGTAAGAAAAGATGAACGATCCCCAATCATCTCGATTAAGTGCGAGGAACAAGTACACCATCTTCTTCAGTCAGAAGGCTGACTATACAAAAATAATATTACTGGTTGCATTAATTGTATGAATTTCATAAAGATATCAGCTCTTTTGTATGTAGAATTTATGTTTCTGCAACTGCTTAAGGCTATACATATCTGTGTAAACCACAAATATATATATGTAAGTACAAAACACATTATTAACAACTCACTTCTTTTATGCCAGTTCACACATACACTCTACTATCAGAACACCACACAAAATCAAATACAATTACACTCATATCTCTGTCCCACACACAGTAACCTACTCTATAAACAAACCAAAAGTACCGACCTTAAACCACTATCATTAAAACAAGTCAAATCATCCATTTTCATAAACGGACCTTTGCTGATGGTGCACAAATATCATACCATTGCTAAATTGAAGTGTTTACACCTGCTTATCTGTAACAATGTGTGATATCCAAACATTAAATGAAATAGACAGTTTAGAGGTAGCGCATACTATTGAATGTGACTGTACAGAGCTTGGGAAATATTTAAATATTAATAAGAATGACCTGACTATAATTTCTCAGAACATCAGAAGCATATACTGCAATTTTGATGACTTTATGATAACTTTGTCTAGCTTTTCATTTGAAACTGATATAATTATCTTAACAGAATGCCGACTTAATGAAAACAAACCTATTCCTCAACTAACAAACTACCATGTTTACACCACTACATCCCAAATAAACCAAAATGATGGGGTAGTAATATATATAAAAAATACACTTAAACATAAAATAAAGGAAATAAAATTGGCCCAAGCATCGTGTCTCCAATTAGAAGTTCTTAGTCATGTTGTTCTTTGTATCTATCGCTCTCCCTCTATGGCCAATGCAGAAAGCTTCATAGATTCTTTAAGTACACACTTAGAGACTTTAAATTCAGTAAGAAATATCATAATTTCGGGTGACATCAATATTAACATTAAAACTAAACCTTTAGAATCATACTATGAAAATAAAAACAGGCTTAATTATTTAAATATGTTATCGTGCTATGGGATATTACCCGGGCACACAATACCGACTCGTGGGAAAAACTGTTTGGACCACTTCATGCTAAAGATTAATAAACAAAAACTGGCAGCATCTATTGCGATACTACCTACAACCACCTCGGATCACTTTACAACGTTTCTCTCTTTAGCAAAGTTAAAAAATCGACCAGTAGTAAAGAAGACCAAAACAACTATAAACTTCGAAGAGGCTCTTAAGTTCTTACAAAATAAGAACTTATCTGAATTACTTTTCTGTGATGACCCAAATATTGTGATCAGCTCTTTAATAGACAAGATAACTGAGACTGTAAAAATAAATACTAAAATTATAAATATACCTAAAAATAAACGAATCATAAAACCTTGGATCACCACAGGAATATTACGGTGCATTAAAAACAGAAACAAACTACAGAGAAACGTTCGTAGTGACCCACACAATGAAATATCTAAATTAACATATATCCGGTATAGGAATTATTGTAATAATTTAATAAAAAAACTTAAGCGTAAATATGAAAAGGAACTAATAAGTAAATCAATTAAAAATAACAAATTGTTATGGAAAAATATAAAAAGTATTACTTACAGTAGCAAAACACGTGCAACAAACAATGAACTATTTAACATTAAATCATCTCCCACTGAATCTGTTAATTTTATTAATGAATATTTTGCAACCATTGGTAAAAATCTTGCACACCAAATTAGCCCTAACAATAACAATGAGGAAATTAATATTTATTTGGACAAACTACCAACCCAAACAAATTCTTTTGTATTATTGCATACGGACCAAATCGAAGTAAACAATATCTTAATGAACCTTAAATCTGACAGTGCCCCGGGCTGGGACGGTATCTCTACAATCTTTTTAAAATTTGTAAAAAGTGAAGTAATCCCTGTAATTACTCATTTAGCTAACCTTTGTTTTGATAAGGGAATATTTCCATTTCAATTAAAACAATCTATCATTACTCCTGTATACAAGGGTGGGGACAGAGATGATATCGGTAACTATAGACCTATTTCGGTTCTACCAGCGATATCAAAAATACTTGAGAAACTCTTAAATGTTCGTCTGCTAAATTACATAACAAAATTCAATATATTATCACCCTCCCAGTTTGGTTTTAGAAAAGGAAAATCCACGGAAGATGCGGTTATTGCGTTAACTTCTTTAGTAGCGGGACAGTTGGATAAAAACAAAAGAAGTTTATCAGTATTTTTGGATCTTAAAAAAGCGTTCGATACTGTCTCTCTCCCCATCCTTGTAAGGAAATTAGAAAAAATTGGAATTAGAGGAACCCCACTTTCTTTGTTCAGCGACTATCTTAGCGATAGAAAACAAAAAGTCAGGTTGGATTGCTACACCAGTGAGGATGCAGTGGTGTCTTTTGGCGTACCCCAAGGAAGCGTTTTGGGTCCTACGCTTTTCCTCATTTATATAAATGACCTGTGTGGCATGAACATTAATAATGCCAATATTTTTTCGTATGCCGATGACACTGCTGTCGTCTTCACTGGGAAAACTTGGAATGAAGTAAAAGCCAGTGCTGAAAAAGGACTCTTACAGGTTGCTAAATGGTTAAGACATAATCTCCTCACTCTGAACACCAATAAAACTAATTATATCTGTTTTAGTATGTATAATAACACACAACCTGATGACAACTTTAACATAAAAGTTCACACGTGCTCTGATGAAATGGACAAGGAAAACTGTAGTTGTATGTGCATTAAAAAGGTTACACATACCAAATACTTAGGTGTACTTGTGGATCAGCGTCTTTCTTGGTATTCGCATCTTGACCATGTTATAAGTAGAGTGAGAAAGCTTACGTGGATCTTTAAGACACTGAGACACGTGACTCCAAGAAACGTTACTGGAAATTCTAACCTTTCCAAGAACCTCTTAAACCAAATATATGTATCTCTGGTCCAATCCATTATTGTGTACTGTATCCCTGCTTGGGGAGGTGCTGCTAAAACACGTTTTCTAGACGTCGAACGAGCTCAGCGGTCATTAATTAAAACCATGTATTTTAAGAAAAGGACTTTCTCAACAGAGAGCCTTTATCAAATAAGCAACATCCTTTCCGTCAGGAAATTGTATGTATTACACATAATTTTAAAAATACATAAAACACTACCGTATGATCCTAGTATAATCAAAAACAGAAGGAAGTTCTGTGTAGCTCAAGTTCCCCAAACAAAAACTACATTTGCAAGCATACAATATAGCAAACGTTCCGCTTATTTATATAATAAAATTAACAAAGAAATAAATTTATACCCTAACTTATACCATAAATGTAAACAGCTTTTAGTAAATTGGTTACAAACAAAAAACTATGGCGAGACAGAGTTACTTTTACAAAATGTAGTCTAAAAAAAAGAAAAGAAAAAAAAAAAATTGTAACTGGCGGCACTCATACACTCACTCACACACACACTCCCACACACACACATTCCCACACACACACTCCCACACACGCACACACTCCCACACACACACGCAAACACACACACATACACACAATTATACTCACAAAACACCTACGCTCATACTGACAAACATTGATATTATTAATATGTCATTTAGTGTTTATTTCCTATTTCATCTTTATTTATATTGTGTTGTTGTTATTTTTAGGTGTATATATGTATTGTGTATATATATATATAAATATAAATAAATATATATTATGTATGTTTATATGTATTAAATATTATATCATAGTTATTAAACTAGTATTAGACGTTATATTAATTTGATTAAAAGTTTCTAAATTTCACATCAGCTACTTTGTAATAAATAAATATATATTTAGTGTAACTTTACGGAAGAGCGGAGCCTCCTGTCACAGGCAATGCTTTGCTTAAAAGGAGGTTCCAGCGACTTATTGTAAAAAGTTTGTTTTTTAAAGCAATAAAATATTTTGTATTTTTTGTATTTTTTTTGTATTTAATTTTACTCTTATTGCTGTTGAATCTCAATGTTATTTAAGTTGATTTGTCTAATTCTACCTGTGAGAACCTATAATTGGTTTTTAAAGAGCTACTTTTGTAACAGGATATGTTTTTTCAAAACTGTTGGTTCTCCGAAAAAGTTAAAATAAAAAATTTGCTTCATCTATTAGATAGATTTTTGCGCAATTGATGAATTCTGGGTAGGAGTGAAAATAAAAGGGGTAAAGGAAATCGTATTCGAACCCAACCATGGACTAAGCGCAAGAGAAAATGATAAAATGAAATTCAATTCGGAATTAAGTGGCAGCGTTGTTGTTGTGATCACCAGCAGTAATATCTAGTTGCATGATCTGTTCTTGTTACGTTTGTTGAACGCGGAGGAATGTTTCGAATTGATCTTTATTCCGTCGCCAATTTTATAAACCACTTGCGGTTCTTACGGCAGTTTTAAGTAAATTATCTCAGTTGTCACCAATTTATTACTCTGACACTTTTGTCACAGATTAGATAATGCTTTTGTTTCAGATTAGGCATCCAGGACTATCGATATTATTGATGCTATTTAAATTTGGCAAACTCTCGATAGTTCTATCGATACCCTGATTTTCAAGGTCAGCAATCGATAGCGAAACTTCGCAAAATTGAGGAGATATTTCACAGAATATCATTAATGAAGTAAGAGATGGGTAAGGCCGAGAATAGATGTACTTTTTATCAAAATATCATGTCTCCTAAGTTTTGTTGTTAATTGTGTTACATCGGACTTAATGAAGGGATTGAAATTGGATTCAGATTCAATCTTTAATCTTGTTTTAACAATCTTAAAGTAATTTAATTGAAAGAACACTCATTTTAGTTAGAAAATGTATATTTTTCTGATTCAATAAATTTTGGCTTCATACTCAAGTCACTTGTCTCCAGTACGCACCACCTTGCGATTTGAGCTTTATTTTAAAAAGTATTCAATTAAAATGTTTGTTTGTATATTTTAACACTTACAATAATATTAATGAACAATAAAAACATTTTTTCATTTTGTTTATTAAGCTTATGCTATTCCAAAATTTTATAAAACTTTTTGTCTCCATTTTTCTATCGGTTGTGTTACGATAAATGATGTTACCAATATTTGGTATTATTTTACCTTTCTAAGCTGGCAACATTCCTCGCTTTTGTAAGGTTGGTACCACTGTTCAATATGTCATAAATGCAATAGCGGCTCCGCCATTTTGCGGCTTGACCCATCGTGTTGTTTATCACAGGTCTGAGTGTAAATTTTAAATAACAGAATTTACAGAAGCTTTTTCGTCAAGGTAAGTAGACATTTTTTTAAGTCTCTTTATATTATTTAATAAGACGTTTATATATCTAGTGGTTATTTGTTAAAACTCGTGTTTGGCTAGTATTTAAATGTATGATTTTTAGGTTATTGTGCCTCGTGACGCAGGTAACACAACCGAAAAAAACTTCGGTTGTGTTTTTCACAGTAACACAATTTCGGTTGTGTTACCTAAAGCTTAGTGCAGACACCAAAAAGTAATTTCGGTCTGCTTATTTATTTCCGGGAATCAATTTTTTACTGTTTCTAGGTGTTGGAACAAATGACAAGAAGCGACTAATGACTACTTAAGTCAGTCAGGGGATGGGCAACAAAACTAAACTAATAAATTCCAGCAATCCGTCTGCGATTATACAACATTCTGCATTCAAAAGAAGAAAAAGGGGCATATTTAAATTCATCATAACACTGGACATACAGTGTTATGATGAATTTAAATATGCCCCTAGTTATAGTTAAGACTAAATACAGGAAGAATGTCAAACTTAATAAAATCATGTTATTGTTATAGATGCCTCTAACTGCTGCAGAAAAGCAACGTAAGTATAGGGAGAGACTGAAGATGACGGACCCAGAAAAATATGAAGCTATGAAAAAAAAGAATGCTGAAAGGACCAAGAGTAAAAAGAAGAAGATCTCGGACTGCACCGAAGAAGAAAAAAAGGCAAAACGTGAGAGATGGGCAGCCGAAAAAAGAAAAATTCGAGTAAAAGTAAATGTAAAAGATGACGAAAAACAAGAAAATAAACGGAAGGAAAAACGGTCATATCAAAAAGTGTATCGTAAAAATATCAAATTGCAAAACACCATAGTATTGCAGAAAAAACAGATAAAAAAATTACAAAAACAGCTTAACAGATACAAAGCAAAGTGTGAGCGTTTAACCAAGAGTATTAATGCACTTGTCGAAGAACAACTCAAACAAAAACATGAACTTCATAAACAAACAAATCAAGTTGAACATGAACTAACGCCATGTAAAAAAACAGACATATATGTGCAAGACAATTTTTCAAATGTACCTGATGCAGAGAAACAAAAAATTAAGAAACAAGTTTTCGAACATAATGTTTTAGTACATTCGCTTACACAAAAATATAACAATAGCTCGAATAACGAAAAAGACGTTCTTAAAAGTATTGTTGAAAATGACGTAGTGAAGAAATATAAATTAAAAAGTAAGATGGCGAGCTACTTAGGACTAAAAGGAAAAATACGTCATAACCATGACAATAAAAAAAAAAAGAAAAAAAAGAAGTGCTATAATAAAGTCATTAAAAGATTTCTACGAGAGAGACGATGTAAGTAGGGCGACAGCTGGGAAGAAGGAAGTGAAAACTCTTAAGAAACAAAAGCCTTTAAGACAATTATATAAAAAATATAAATCAGAAAATGGACTACTTTCGTTTTCAACTTTTAAAAAGTACAGGCCCTTTTATATTTTGAAACCGAAATTGAGCAATCGCGAAACATGCGCTTGTATTAAACATGATAATATGGCAATGAAACTGACAAAATTGAATTCTCTGGGATTGACTGAAATTAAGAACACAGAAGATCTGTTAGCTGAAATAATGTGTGATGTAAAGTCTAAAGACTGCGCCTACAATGACTGTGTTATGTGTGGGCGTTTTTTTTCTTTTTTGTACCTTGGATTTTTTACATGTAACCAATATTTAGCGGTTAAAATTTCCATAAAATTTCTTGGAACAAGTTCCGTTGTCGATTTATTTATAATCTCAATACATTTAAATTAACAATGAAATCCAAACAGGTTTTAGTATCCTCTTTTACTAATATTTAATTAATTATTTAATAAATTCCCACCCCCCCTGAAACGTATGTAACCCTTCAAAGTACTACATTTAACTTTCGTAATTGGCGCTTAAAATTGCTGCCAAGAAATCGTTTGACCGTTTTAAACATGAAACGAATGTTACTCTAGCTTTTAAGCCAGAGTTTTTCCAGAAATAAACTCTATTCATCTTTAAATTAAGTTCTAAATTGTGTAACCGATTTTCATTCTAAGTGGAATTCCAACTGAGTTACGGGTCTAAAAAATCACTTCAGAATTGTTTTCTACCAAAACTTCTATATTTTTTTAAACTTGCAACACTTTTCGGTGGCTAGCATAATTAAAAAAGCAAATCGCAGCGTCTCTTTCTCGGAGAATCGTCGTTTTGAACACACGCGTCGCAGTGTACCACTTCGGATGTTCCATTGAATTACAGGGATTTTAAAGGTATGTTTTATATGTTATGCATTACTGAGGTCTTTATAATGTACTTTAGTTTATTTCTATTTGATTACAACAAGTTATTGATATAAAAAAACGTAATTTAAGATAAAATTCGGCTTTCTAGTTTTTAGGTTATAGGTAGCGTTACATCCATTGAGTAACATTTTTCTCAAAGGAATGAAACTGTAACTCAATGGAACGGTAAGGGCGTGTGTTGATTGTTGTAATAAAACATTTAACCGATTTCGACAAAAAAGTTATGTAGTTTTATGATAGTAGATAAGTAGGTACATTGTTTTCATATAATAAAAGCCGTCTTAGTAAAAAAAAAATCGGTATTGCTACCGATGCCAAAACAATATTTTTTTTGTCTGTCTGTCTGTTTGTATGTCTGTTAGGTTACACAACATCACGCCAAAACTACATAATCAATTTGATGGGACTTTTTTTATTCAACTTTGTTAAGTTTGTTCTCAAAAGACTGGTGTGGCGCAGTGGTAAAGTGCAACTGCTTTCGGCGCGGAGGGTCCCGGGTTCGATTCCCGGCCAGGGCAGATATTATTATTATTATTATTATTCTTGAGCAGGCAGGCAGTCGATAGACAACTGATAATGCCTGTATCCAGTTAATTTAGTGAGCTTTCTTTTTCTTAATTTCATTTGTATGTGCATCTAGTTTGTTTTTGAATGCGTTTATGTTTGCCGCTGAGACAACTTCTTCTGGCAGTTTATTCCATTCGTTGACAACTCTATTAGCAAAGAAGTTTCTGTGAGGAATGTTGTGCGAGAGACAAGTAGCCAGTTTCATATTAGAATGATGAATCGAATATACTGGGTGTTCTTTGTGCATATTTCTGCGTATCTCCAAGGCACCCCCGTCACAGAGAATCCTAGTGGTGGTTGTGAGTGTGATCGTGTTTTTTTTTTAAACTAAACATACATTTCATAATTCTTCATAACTTATGGAGGGGTAGTAAAATAAATTTTGAATGTTTTGTGAATCGATTGTTATATTAATGTAAACCTATTTTTTATTTGACTGAATTTTACTCTGATTCAAAGATAGAACCTACATGTTATCACACTACCTACGTACGTTTCTTGTTAATTTTTTAATTTTGTTGAATTTGGGGGTAGGCTAGGGGATTTGAATTGAATTGAGAGTTTCAAGTTATACAAACAGTTTTTCGGTGTTGTAGGAAGAGAAAAGAGAAGTAAAGAAAATGGGATTAACCGCAGCAGAAAGAATGCGGAAGTATAGAGAGCGCCTGAAAGCAGATCCGGAGAAATACGAAGCAAAGAAAAAAAACACGCAGCGTATGTTAAATCAAAGATTAAAAAAATTGACGAGCTGCCAGAAACAGAAAAAGATAAAATACGAAAGAAATGGAGAGAAGCAAAACGTAAACAAAAGGAAAGAAAAAAGAATATAGAAGAAGGAAATGAAAACAATGCTGATACAGATTGCAAAGCAAAAGAAACAAGAAGTGCAATATATGTCAAAAAGTATAGAGTGGCTCAAAACAGAATAAAACGGCTTCTTACCATAGTTAACAGGTATAAGCAAAAACTTTATAGAGCAAATCAGACGAATTCAAATTTAAAGACTGAATGTGATAAACTTAAATGCAGGAATGAGATACTAGAAATTTCTGTAAAGAATGCTTATGAGAATTGCAAGACAAATAAAGAAAAAAATGTAATGAAGTCCTTGATAGATAATAAAAAGGTAGAAGAGGCTCAAAAGAAAACCTACATAGCCCAAGTATTAGGGCTGAAAGGAGCTATAAGAAGGACAAAGAAAAAGACAGTAATAAATAATCGAAAAACAGAAATTCACAAGTTTTTCTTGAGAGACGACATATCTAAGATTACAGCTGGAAAAAAGGAATGCCGCACATTAAACAAAAATAAACAGCAGATACGATACATGACAGACACGTTATTTAATCTGTTCAAGATCTATAAAGAAGAAGGAGGCAAATACAGTTTTTCAACGTTCTATAAATACAAACCCTTCTTTGTTTTGTCCCCAAACATAAATAACCGGGAAACGTGTTTGTGTATTAAACACAACAATGTAGAGTTACTGTTCTACGCCCTTAAAAAAAACCTTGTGTTGCGAAATTATCCTACATTGACTGACATACTGAAAGCTTTGTGTTGCAATATTAAATCTCAAGATTGCATGACTGGTAACTGTGACACATGTCAAACACAAACACTAAAATATGACCTAGACCAAGAAAAAAATGATTAAATCGTAGAATGGAACCAATGGGAAAGAGTAGATCATGTTTATGTGAAAAATGAGAAGGGAGAAAAAGTAAATAAAAAAACAAAGAAAACCAAGAAGGTGTCTAAAAAAGGAACTGTGGGGGGGATTTGATCAAACAGTTTGAGGAAAGTTTACTGGCTTTTAAAAAGCATTACTTCATTTGGCAACATCAGCAGAGTCAATACAGAGATTGCATTAAAGATATTAAACCTGACGAGATCTTCATAATTTGTGATTTTTCTGAAAATTACCAATGTAAACTTCCAGAGGAAATTCAAGCCAACCATTTTGCGAAAAATTTAATCAGTCTCCATACAGGTATGATCTACACTAAAACAGCATCGCAGTCATTCTGTACATTATCAGACGATACCACACATGAGCCTGCTGCGATTTGGGCTCACCTGTTACCGATAATAAAACTTGCAAAGAACCTGCAACCTACAGCAAAAGTTTTACACGTTTACTCAGATGGACCATCGTCACAGTACCGCCAAAAAAAGAACTTCTACCTCCTTAGTGTCTTCACTAAACAGTTGGGGTTTGAGTATTCCACATGGTCTTACACAGAAGCAGGCCATGGAAAAGGCGTTGCCGATGGTATCGGTGGTTGCATAAAAAGAGCTTTGGACCGCCAAGTATCGTATGGGAATGATGTCACCGACGCTGTAGAAGCACACGAATTGTTACAAAAATGCATTTCTTCGGTGAAATGTATTTATATCCCAAACAGCGATTTTGAGAAAATTGAAAACATTGTGCCCAACAACTTATCAACACTTGTTGGGACCATGAAAATACACCAAATAATGACGCGAGAACTGAATACAATTATTTACAGGAATTTATCATGCTTTTGTGGACAGAAAAGGGGTTTGTGCAATTGTCACTCCCCGAAAATACATAAGTTCATGAAAAATAGTGTCGAAATTGATCAGCCACAAAATGATTCCGCAGGCATAAGCTTTGAAATAAATATACTATCTGAAAAAGAAGAGGACCGAAAAGAAGATGAAGAAAATAATATTACACAAAAAAAAGGGAATGAACGAGAGGAAATAACAGGAAATGAAAAATTTATAAGAAAGGAAAGAAAGATTAACCTTAAGAGTGAAAAGAAAACAGAAAACAAGAAAGAAAAAGAAGAGAAAAAAATAATAAACAAACACAGTAAAAAAGTAGAAAACAATGATTCAGTCCATAGAAAACAGATGAATGAAGCGCAACAAAATTCAGATAAAGGAAATATTAAAAAAATTAAACAAATAAACGACATACAAACACCAGGACACGAATTGCTACCTAATAATGACATCATTCAAGATCTAGAAAACATTATTACATCTGTAAATGTTGATGAATACATTAAGATTCAAGAAAGGATTGAACATGACCAGAAACAAAATGATTTAAGAGATATAATTATTGAAGAAATTGAACTATCTGAAGACAATCAAAAAGAAAAAGGGGAAGAAACTAGCGACGAAAATAAAGAGAACAAACAAAAGGGAACGGGAAAAAAGAAAAATAACGAAAGAAGGGAAAAAAATATAAAATTTGTGAATGAGAAACAAAACGAACACAAGGCAGAAAAAGAAGTAAAAAACAGTAATGCTTTTAGAAATATAATTATTAAAGAAATTGAACTATCAAAAGACAAACAAAAAGAAAAAGGGGAAGAAACTACCGAAGAAAATAAAGAGTACAAACAAAAGGGAATGGAAGAACAGAAAAATAATGAAAGAAAGGAAAAAAGGATAAAATTTGAGGATGAGAAAGAAAACGAAACCAAGGCGGAAAAAGAAGTAAAAAACAATAATGCTTATCAAGATCTGGATACTATTATCATACCTTTAAGTTCTGACGAATGCAATGTTTTATCTAAAGATGACCCGGGTGAAATACCAAATTCTGAAGATGACGTAATAATAGTAAGGGTATTAAACTGCTCATTTTACATTATAATACTTAATTATTACCTATGTTGTTTTTATGTGCATTTTTTAACTAAATGTTATTTTCTTAATACTTGCAGATAACGCCTCACATTTCTAATAATGTGATCAAGAAGAAGCGACCTTTGATGGAAGAATATGACAAATCAAGAAAACTGTTAAAGCTTGAAGACAAAAAAGAATGCTTGGAAAGAGAGAAAGGACGCAAGTCTATCAGAAGCGTAGTGACTCGCAGTATGAATTGCAAACAATGTCATACAGATTACCCATTTCAATTAAACTTTTGGATTTGTAATACCTGTTCTGATAACTATAGCCACAGTGATTTTATTTGTGTATCCTGTCTTGAGGGTTAAGACAGACGTCGATACAATCTTAAAGCGCACACGATTTATGAATAATTTTTTTGCATTTATTCTCGACTACCCTTACTATGAGACTTTATTTTTGAATTGTGTTAAGTTCCTTGCGTATTTTTTTTCTTACTTATTGGATGGGTGGATGGATGGATCTTACAATTTTAAGTTAAATCTTGATCTTTATTATGCTGTGATTTAATACAATGTAACTGACTGATCTCACAGTTAATGTTAGAGTTTTTGTTTTAGTTGATCTTACATTTATAAGTTTCAGTGTTGGCTTGAGAAGCAATTTGAATAATTTGTACTTATTTTTTCTCGATTGCTCTCATTATTGGAGTTTATTTAAGAATTTTGTTAAGTTTCCTTTATTATTTTTTTATTCTTAACGGATCTCATAATTTTAAGTTTATTTCGTTGATTTCAATTATTGTGCTGTGATTTTTATTATGTAACTGATCTCACAGAGTATTTAGAATTTTCAAATCTCTGTCATTTGATGTTGCAAAAAAACGCTTATTGTGAATTAGGCTTTACCAATTCCATTTAGTAACAACTCATTCCATTGAGAAACTGTCTACCAAATTGAATGACACAATTTTCAAAGTTTTAATAAAATTAATTACAATATTATTAATAGGGTTGGTGTTAAAAGACTGTTTATTAGTAAGAGAACCTTTTTTTAAAATACACATTTAAGAATTATTAAATAATGATGGTTTAAAATTAAATGAAAGTAGTCATGTTTAGCAACATTGTCACTCATAGGAGTATTTAGTGGCTTTTCTTCGTTCTTTTCATTAATATAAATTCCAAATAAAAATAATTTTAAGTATTTATATTATAAGAAAGAATAATAAATAGATTAAGAACACTACATTTGATTTTATTACAGCATAAAAATGTTTTAAAAATTGTAACTCAGTGGAACATTTTGTAAGGACTTAATTTGTTTTGTTTCTTATTTTACATTAAAATATAATAATAACATAAAAAAAAATTAAATATTAGCTGCAGAATATATCAAGGATTATAAATACCTACAAGGAAAACATTTTAAACGATATTTTTTTTCGACATTGAGTTTCAACCAAGGAACAAAAATATAAAAAATCGCCCGTGTAACAATAAATCTATTGAATTTAAAAAATGCGATATAAATATGAATGATGACGTTTGTTGGGATGAATGGACTTTACAAAATCTAGAATATACAAATAAAGAGTCTAAGAAAATAAGGACGAAGAGAATGATAAGAAAAGAAACTACAGGGTCACTGACTGAATTAGTCAACAATTTCAAAAAAGAGCTAATGGCGTTTAAGAAGCATTGTTACAATATATCGCATCAGTACTTAATGTATCGAAAATGCCTGGAGACATTGGATGATAACTCTGTTATTGTTCACATAGACTTTTCAGAGAATTATGGATGTAAGCATTCAACCGAAGTTCAGGCAATGCATTTCGGAGCCTCAAAGGTGCAAGTGACATTACATACTGGGCTGTTATATTCTAAAGGAAAGGAACCGATTTCATTCTGTACGCTTTCACCATGCAACTTTCACGGGCCGGAAGCCATATGGGCTCATTTGGATCCCATCCTCAAACTAATTAAACAAGAGTTTCCAAATGTTACTGCAATTCATTTTTTCTCGGACGGGCCGACGTCTCAATATAGACAAAAAAGAAATTTTTACCTTTTTGAGCAAACCACAAAAAAACTCGGATTCCCTAATTCCACGTGGAACTTTTTTGAGGCAGCCCACGGAAAAGGGGCTGCCGATGGCATAGGCGGAGCTATAAAAAGAAATTTAGACGCAAAAGTGGCCTACGGTGAAAACATACCTGACGCAGAAACGGCGTTCACAGTGCTCAGTCAGTCTGATACTAAAATTAAAATATTTTATGTTCCCGAAACCGCCATTAATCCGGAAAGCGATGTCATAGAAAAGTCTATAGAACTTACGCCAATACCAGGGACAATAAATTTACACCAGATTAGAAACACTGCAATGATAAATACTATAGCATATCGCGATTTGAGTTGCTTTTGCGAATCTAGTTCTCCGAAGGGATACTGCCAATGTTTATGTGTGAAAAATCATAACCTTCAGAGAACATTTAAAAGAAAAGCTCCTGCTGCAGATTCTGCAAAAAAAACGAAAAAGACAAGGAAAAATCAGAAAGAATTAGAAGATGAAAGCAATTGTGAGACTGATTACTCTGTACGTGATACATCAGATGACGAGTCATACGAACATTGGAAGGAAAATAATGTTAAAGAGAGCAACAGCACTACAATTGAACCAAGACTACCTAAGTTGAACCAAGACTACCTAAGTTGAAACCTATTAAAAAGACCCAAGGATCGTATGTAATATTTAAATACGATGAAAAATTATATCCCGGTGTTATAGTCTCAGTAAATGAGGAAGGTGCTTTGATTAGTTCAATGAAACAATCTTTGAAGTCGTGGAAATGGCCGGAAACTCAAGACGAATCGCTTTATTCTTGGGATGATATATTAGGCTGCATAGAACCACCAAAACGTGTGTCAAAAAGAGGATTATTTTCGGTACCTGAATTAGATTTTTTAGAGAAAGACACTTTTCAGTGATAATTGTGTGAATATTTATTTTAATTTTGTTTGATTTAATATAGTGCCTATCTGTGAGGCTATTATAATTTTGTATGTCTGTGGGCTACTGTGTTGGGCCACTAGTGTAAGTGGTATCTTGTTTCTAGAATAGATGATTGACTTGTCGTACGCATTTTGTTTATTTACTTACACAATCCTTCCTTTCTTCCTTTTTCAACTGCTTATGGTCATTAGACCGATCACATGGTTGTCCTACGAAATATATGAAAAATAAACCTACACAATCAATAGGTAGGTAATATAGGTACAAACCAAATTGACAGTAATGCGGCCACAAACACGTTCTTTTTTTCTTTCACTATGTGACCTAAGCCTTATAATTCGGTTGTGTTACATCTTGTCTATTGTGTTACCCAGAGCAGAGTGTGTTACCATGTCGGTTGTGTTATGGTACAATCATAGTCGGCCTTACCCATATACAACTGAAAATGACAACGAAGTAAGAGAGCTCGTGCTTGTGAATAAATTGCGGATCACATTTTGAAAATAATACATAATTTCTACGAAAAATTATTTTGTTTTTTCCTCAATTTGGACTAAAGCTTAAATTCTGAGACACTTCTCTTACCACTGTAAGATATCAGCTACAATGATAGGTACTTACCTTAAAAGAATGGCCAATACCCGAGCATGTTATTAAAAAGGCTTCAATGATCAATTATCAAAGGTATACTTGGAACTAGATTTAGCAAATCTCAAAAAATGAAACATATAACATACCCACTTAACTGTCAGCAATTAGGTTTGAATTAAAATACAATAAGAATAGCAGCAAAAAATACAATTTCTGCGACATGCTTAATGTTCTAAATGGTGTTAACTATAAACCACTAAGAAAGGATATCCACACACTGGAGAAAACTGGACACCATGTCTTAGAGAAAAAGAAGCATAGTATATTGCATTTGAAATTCATAACAAGATAAAGTTTTAAGTAAAGAAAACCATCAGAAGGTTAGGTTGGGTAGGCTGCTCGCTTTGTGGGTGTTGGGCTCACCATGCTTGTGCCGGCGTGGATGATGAAAACACCGAAGAAATACACATGTGTTTATTATGGTAATCGATTGGAAATTTTAATTTTAATTTGTATTATATTATTTAAAAATTTCTTTTAATGTTAATTTTTACAATGTGATGATTTGTTTTTTTTTTGACATGTAATAACAATAATTATTACCAAATAAATGAATATGAATATGAATCCCATCTTGCCACATTTTCATTTTTAAGATGGTTTTTCGCAGGTTCCTAATTATTTATTAAAAATAAATTTAGAATGTTGATCTCCAAGACTGCCAAATTGTAATTAGATTAATAAGATATCTGCCACAAATAAATATAATTAATGTGAATAATTATAATGAACTTTTTTTATTTCACTTAGCTACCCCGTCATCATGTAGGTCTCGAATTTTATGATAGTCTTAATTCTTAATACAAATAAATAATTTAGTAAGAACTAAAGAGCGGAAAAAAGATTCACACAAGATGCACAAAGATAAACGCTGGACCAAACTACACAGACAGTGTGACAGCAGGTTCTGTAGCAGGAGCCAAATAAGTTTATGAGTTATGGCGTTTTACAGTTCACTAATTAAAAGTCTGTGTCTCCCTTTCCGTAGCGGATATCCCGATATCAAGCAACACTATGTTGTAGGAAAAAATCTCGCAGCACAGTTAAATGGAATTAGGAGAAAAAGTAAAAACACAAAATAAAACTAGAGTAAAGAGGAAGATACCATGCAAAGTTTCTGTTACTATTATTACCAAAATCCTGTCTGTCATTCAGGCCCCAAACTAATAAGTGGGCCCACAAAATATAGACTACCCCAGACCTGCCAGACTCTTTCTCCATGGAAAAACCACTGCGAGGAAATTTAAAGTAAATACAATAATTAAATCATATGCTTTTTTTTGCCAAGTCTGTTGACGAGACAAATGAAACAAGTTAATTACAGGCTTTCCTCATGAACCATCATAAAATTAATTTCTTATTGTCGGCCTAAACATAGTTATAAATAAAATACCTTTTAGCTTTTCTTGTATTTAGTTAAATACCTTCTTTCTTGTATCCTACATGAATGTATTCTCATAACAATAAGAAAAAACAAAGAATTAAACAAAAAAGTTTACAAATAAACCAAATACCTTCTTGGATTATTTGACCTTAGTACCTACCAGCAAAATTTCTTAACATGATTGTGTACTCTTAGCAGAATGAGAGAAAACAGTCACCTCAGCATTCAGATGATATAAACTGAGAATTAGCCAAAAAATCTGCAATTAAACCACCATAAGCTCACCTAATGCTTTCTTTGCCTTTTTGGCCTCAGTTAATACTATCAATTTTGTTAACATGAATGTTTACTCTTAGCAGAATGAGAGAAAACAATCATGCCAGTATTCAGAGCCGGTATAAACTAAGAAAGTTCAACAAATGCATACTTTGCATTTTGGCCTCGGTTAATACTATCAAATTTATTAACATGAATGTCTACTTTTAGCAGAATGAGAGAAAACAATCATGCAGGCTATTAGAGACAGTATTAACTGAGAATTAGCCAAAAACTGGCTCACATAATTCCTGTGAATGCAAGGGGACAACCATGCCAGTATTCAGTCAGTAGACTTGAGAAATCTACAACACATTACAACTTGACAACGGAAACAATTCAGTAGGTGGGTGTACATTTACATGTCAATCATTGGACTACTGCTAGAAAGAGTGCTGAACAATGGAGAGAATTTGACATGAAGTCTTCCCAAAAACCTGCAGCGGACATAGAATACAAAAATGGGACAACAGGTAGGAGCTGCAGAATCAATAGCTAAAAATGGTGATATAAATTCACTATGTTCAAGTCATATTCTGTATATTAGGTGCAGGATAATGAGATAATTTCCTTGCAGTTTTTCTATGTCAAAGCCAATTTGTATTATAACATGAACTATTTCACTGATAGCATTAGGAGAGTAAAATCTGTTTCTCTGGATAAGTCAAGGGACCACCGAATCTCCATGATTAATCATATCGTCCAGAACTGGAAAGCCGCACAGGCTCACTCGATTTACCAATAAGAGAAGGACCATAAAATCGCTACGACCCACTATGTGGTGATTGAGACATTCACGTGGTAATTTCCTCGAGGACAAGAAGATTGAAGTTTACGTAGCGCGAATGGTCTCGCACGAATGGATTTTATAGCCAGTTTAGGCAACACTGCACTTGGGCAACCAGCAAAACCTTAGACTATATAATACTGCAAAACAATCCACTTGAAAAAGACCGCAGGACAGGACTCGAGGACTCGGGGTCACACAAACCCACAGACTACCTAGGAGATACCAACGTATTACAAAACGAAAGAAGAAACTTGCAACACACCGTGAACACGTTTATTTTGTTCCGGGTCTTAGCGCGATAATAACAACAAACACAAACATGATTGAAAAGTGCGAGTCTAATTATATAAGTATAGTCTAATTATACGTGAACTCGCCAGCCAGCCAAATCAAATATTTGTAATATGGCTTCTGTCAACATGGACAATTTTGCCAGTGTCGAAGTTGGAGAATACACGGCACTACAATGACCAGATAAATGGACGGTCAATGCAGCTTGACCAACTTTTCTGTAGAATGGCCAAAAGCGGAACTACTTACGTCATTTTGAAAACGTCATTTTGTTTTTGACAGTCCTCAGAGTAAAAACTGTAGAGTCCGTCCTAAACATAGTCGTGTAAAGCGTCTCCTAGTCGACTATGACAAGTCGGTCAAAAAACTAGGGTCTAGGCAATGACCTCATTGGGTCTAGGTTACGTTTTACAAATAATAAAAAAAATCTATAAAAAAATCTAATGCTTCATCCAAACTTTATATGCGAAAGTGAAAATATATCATTTTTACTTGTGAATTGATCATCTATTCTATACATCTAATAACTCGCCGATTCTGTTCATTGAAAATTATCGGAAAAAATTGATCTGAGGGGTCACAAAAAAGGTAATAAAAACCATTCGGTTCATTTTTGGAATTTTCGTCTGTTGGTCTGTTTGTCTGGTTGTGTATTCGCGATAAACTCGCAAACCACTGAACCGATTGCAACCGGGTTTTCGATAGGTAATGTATTAAGCTTATTTCCGTGCAACATATAAGCTTAGTTTCATTGCAATCGGTTCACTCAAACAGAATACAATGGAAGTTTCAAGCGGCGGCGCCAATAACTCACAGACCACTCAACCGCTTGAAATAAGGTTAACAATAACACATTAGGCTTAATTTTATTTCATTGTCCAGATTTGTTGCATTGCGAATGGTCAACTGAAACAGAAGATGCGTGAAGTTTCAAGCGGTGGCGCCAGTAACTCGAAAACCACTGAACTCATTTACTTATTTTTAGATCATTTACTTAGCTTTAGATCATTGCAATCGGTTCACTCAAAAAGAAAAAACTTAACTGATACGAACGGGGTTTTCAATCATGTGTGTGGCGTTCTTTCTTGCAATATAGAAGCGACAATCGGTTCACTCGAACAGAAGATACGCAACTCATAAAAAAATATACGTATGAAACTTCTAGAGTTTTGAAAACTTTGGTAAAAAAAATTGATAAACAAAATACTTTAAGAAATAAAGAGAGATGCGTGAACCTTCATGTTTTAGAAATCATCTTTTAAAGGGGGAAATAAGTGTTCAAACAAAAATAATAAATGTATCCTCACTTTAGCTTCTGTATAGCTACAGAAGCTAAAGTGACTGAGCCTCAGATTTAGTTACAGGTTTTGTTTTGTATATGAAATAAAGAAACCCGTATGACACTTCGTCCGCATTTTACACTTACGAGGATAGTGGGCGACCTAACAGTCCATACGTGAACAAGTGTACATACATTTTAGTATCGAGGTCCCTCGCAAGAATTGGATACGATTATGGCTCCCTCCTTAGCCAAAAGACCTGCTACTTAAACCTCCTTGTATCAGTCAGTGTTGTCTGTGTTGTTCTTGTTTTTCTGCATATTTCCAAGTGTTTTATGAGGAAATCGTTCCAAAAACGATGGAAAGTGGTGTGCGAGAAATGATTCTCATAATGAAATCATTAATCCATTCGGCAGGTACTTTCTACCTGGAATCAATTGCGAATTTAATGTAATTTTGTGATGTTGTTTTAGGATAGTGTGGGGTATAGAACCTAAGTTGTTGACCTCAAGGAGCCTGTGGAAACTTGGTGGGGGGCCTAAAAACCCTTACCCAATTTGCCTAAAAACCCTTACCGTTTAGTCAGGGCCGTTCTCTTTATCATCGATCTTTGTATTTACTTATACAAGGTGTGAAAAACCGGTCAAGTGCGAGTCGGCCCCGCGCCCTAAGGGTTCCGTACCTATCTACCATATGATATGCTAAAAGCTTTTGCTCTTTGATTTAAAAAAAACTCCGTGACCATCCAACTTGAACTTCCTTTCTATATATATTAAGTGCTGTTGTTGTCCCAAATAAACAATAAATAAAATAAAATAAAATAAATTATAGAAAAGTTCTTGAAACGGGAGCTCACCTTAATTGGTTACTATTAGATTAGTTGTGAGAAAAATTGAAATATTTAATGATTTTAGACTTTTCCCTTTATTTGTACTGTGAGACCTAGCTTCTTGCCAAATTTCATAATTTAAGGTCAACGGGAAGTACCCTGTAGGTTTTGCTTTTTTGCATAAATGTATGGAGATGAGGACATAAAGAGCCATATCTTTTGATTGCGTCGTTGTAAAAAATTGAAATTTTCAGATATTGTGTGGTTTATAGACCTTAATATTCGTTATCAATTTCAACCTGATACCTTTTCTCGTTCGTGAGAAAAAGGGTCTTGACAGACAGACAGGCAGAAAGACAGACAGACAAACAGACAGACGGACAACAAAGTGATCCTATAAGGGTTCCGTTTTTTTATTTTGAGGTACGGAACCCTAAAAAGTACGATGATCCTTCTAAGGCGTGATTCTACATCATTAATAGATTGTACAAAAAATATTAAAAACACTTATTCTTAAAAAAAGAAGTTTTAGCTCAAGTAGAAGTGAAGCGCCCGGAGAGTTATTAAATTATTAGGAAGGATCATCGTACTTTTTTTACACCCTGTATAGGTATCTTTTATCTGTGATTGCGAGCAAAGAGGCAAACAGTAAAAAGTAATGTCATATTTCATCATGTAGTTAAGAGTATTATAAAAGTCTGAATTTGTTTATTTTTGTAATAGTTGGCAACCCTTTTCGATCGTAGCGCCATCATAAAATTCTCCAGAAAAGTTGGTCAAGCTAAATAGCATATACAACGCGGTCAAATTAACTTGACACATCGCTGGAATGCGGAACCCCCGCCCGCTTCCCCCCGCATTCCCTTAACTCGCCCGCATTCCTTTAACTCGCCCGGCAAACGCCAAAATGACGTCATCAAGCCCATGCGTCTAGTTAATGTGACCGTGTTGTAGATAAAAATAAAAACATATAAATAAATGATCATAGAAGAAAAAAAAAAAAGGGGAATCATAATTTAATAGACATGTATACTAGTGGTTTTTTATTCCGATATAAAACTAACAGACTTGAAATTTATATCATATAAAGGAGAATAAAAAAAAGAAAGAAGAACAACAAAAATTTTTTTTTTGGGGCCGCCATTTTTTTATAATATTTTTTTAAAATATTGATAGTGGACTTTTTTTTAAGTACTGGCAACACCAAAGATTTGTGCGGCAAAATATTACCTTGACATTGACAGCAGGATAGCTGTATATGACGCCCGTGTGCGTGGTCAAGACAGACTGCTGTCGAAGGGTAATTTTTTTTTGTTTGTGGCAAAAGGGTAATGTTTATGAGTTTTTCAAAGTAATAATTTTTTGAAGCAGTGTGTTTCAGGGCTCCCGCTCACGACCGTATTTATAGTATTATTACAATCTAAGACCGTATTTTTGTCGTCCGATTTCTTGTATGATAATTAGAGAGGTGATCGATCAAAATAATATCGTCACACGATGTCGATGATTTATTTTTTTTCTAGTAAGATACCATGAATATTTTTTTTTATAAGTCTCGGTATTGTCAAAAATGCTTCTTATGGTCATTATTTGTTAATATACAGGGTGTTAGGCTAGGATAACTATATAGGATGTTAGGGTAAGTATACAAGGTGTCAGGTTAGGATGACTACTATATGTACAGGGTTTTAGGGTAAGTATACAGGGTGTTAGGTTAGGATTGCTATACAGGATGTTAGGGTTAGTATACAGGGTGTAAGGATAGGATAAATACACAGGGTTTCAGGGTAAGTATACAGGGTGTAAGATTATGATCACCACATGTACAGAGTCTTAGGGTAATTATACAGGGTGTTAGGATAGGATAACTATACAGGGTGTTAGTGTGTTAGTGTTAGTCCTAACACCCTGTGTAGTAACACCCTGTATACTTACCCTAAGACCCTGTACATATAGTGATCCTAATCTAAAATCCTGTACACACCCTAACACCCTGTATACTTACCCTAAGACCCTATACATATAGTGATCCTAATCTAACAAACTGTATACGTACCCGAACATCCTGTATATTAATCCTAACCTAACACCCTGTATACTTACCCTCAAACCCTGTAAATATAGTGATCTTAACCTAACACCCTGTATAGTTATCCTATCCTAACACCCTGTATACTTACCCTATGACGCTGTACATATGGTGATCCTAATCTAACCCTGTATACTTATCCTTAAACCCTGTACATATAGTGATCCTATTCTAAAACCCTGTATAGTTATCAATTCAATTCAATTCAATCGTTTATTCATAAATATAAATTTACACGTCATCTTTTTAAATAATATAAATAATATATCCTATCCTAACACCCTGTATACTTACCCTAAGACCCTGTACATATGGTGATCCTAATCTAACACCCTGTATACTTACTTACCCTAAGGCGCTCAGCAGATGAAGGGGCGGACACACGCGGACAGTGACGGACTTTTTGTCGTTGATGCCCGCCGCCATGTTAATCTTATGGGCAAACTAGACGAAGGTCATGAACCAAAAGACCGCCATTGTCCCGCGGGCACTGGCGGGCACTCGAGGACAGGACAACCAGAGACAATTTTTTTTTGTTTTATTTTGCCAAAGACATGAAAGAGCTTGCCAGTGTTGCAAAAGTTAGTGGCAAAATCCACAATCAAATGTTTTTTATGTTTCTTTGTACAAAAATTTGCCCATTCGTAGTGCTGCCAGAATGTTACTCTAATGATAATATCTAGGTATTTTGTTAGTGTCATGTAACTTTCATGAATAAAATAGATTTCAGCGTAGATACGTCTAAGCTTTCCATCCAGCCGTCAAACGCGGGTGTCAGTCGCAATGTTCGCCATACGCTACAAAACACAAATTCATAATCCTACCATACGTGACGTTCGGACATCGCGTTTGAACGCTTTACTCTGCGGCGTTAGTAGGTACAACTTCGTCTTTGTGGTACAGGTACAGTCCGCGCGACGAGCTCCGAGCTCTTGGTGGGGTGGAGGGGGTATGTACAGCTGCAATATTTTCAATAAAAAATACTTCTGGGCATGGGCTAGAAAAGTTAACAAGTTTACGATGACTCTGCGGGTTCGGGTTTTCCAGTTTTCCAATCCAGTGGTTACTTTACAGCCAGAAAATTTTGAAATGGCATATTCCAATGCTGCCACTCTTTTGGGTGAGCTTCAAACCTATCCAGTCTGAAGTATTTATTGTTTTTACAAGTTTATTAAATTGAGATGAATAGACTCGTAAACCTGATATTGATAGGCTTTAATAAACATAAAAATTATTTGAAATTTAATAAACATAAAAATTATACTATGACACCCCGAGTATATGCAACCGTAAGTGAGTGATCGTGATCAACGTACGAGTCAATGATAGCTACTCTAGACAAGTTATATTGGAAGCCTAAGAACGTGACACACGCATAGAATTTACTCGCTACAAGGCTACAACACGCAGACGAAACAATTTTTATATTTTCAATGTGCTTACTCTTGATCTAGTCTTGAGGACAGAGATGAGGTCGACGATGAGACGCACACCTCCAGGCCTTGAAGCAATTGGCCAGGGATTGTGAGTTTGCCACCATCGTCGCTGAAAGTAATAAGAATGACAGCATCCGATCCGGTCGCATTCGTAGCGGGGATCTCCTCCACGAAGATACGCGAACTACTTTTGGGAAATCTAATGCTGACATAAGAAGAGTCCTACAGCAGACCTCTTTGGGTTCAAGAGTCGACAGATACAGGGACTCCAGCTTGCCCCAGAGGGATAGTGGCTTTCCGGTTTGAGTTCAACAACCCATATTTCGCCAACCCATATTTGGGACGTCGACTGGCAACAAAGATTTTGGAAAGCCACGCGCAGGGCGTTTAGAAGCGGAGCGTTTTTCTTACGCAATGACTGTGGCCACGAATGCGACAGAAGATATTTAGCGTGTGTAGCACTCAAAACAAAATTACCCTTAATATGGGTAAATTCTCCCAATCATCATATCGTATGGTGCGTAAGGTCGATGACAATGATGACTGATCTAAAAAACCCCGGTGTCTGAATTATTGAGCCGCTTAAGGCTGCTGACAAGGCCATTTAACTATACGGTTTGCTTAACGTGCCTTACGAGGCACGAAATAGATTCATCATCAATGTCAAAGTGGGGAAGATTTTCAAAGTAATTTTTATTTGACGGTCCCACCGGAAGTAGAACCCAGAACTTATGGAAGCCGAACATTCTAGCCACCAGACCACGTAGAGAGGAGTAGAAGAAATTTCTCCCAGTTTTATTAAGGGGCTACCCACCGTCCACCAGTACCCCCCTCGGTTAAAAAATATTACTCGCTGAATACAAAACTTCCTTATCGAAAATCCGGTCAGATAGATTAAAGTAAAGCTACCCTTGTTAATACTATAATTTTTTTTAAATATAGTTAACTGTAGTTACCAATACAAAATTGCGGAAAACGGCCAGTTTCAGCAATTTTTGTATCCGTAATTACAGTGAACTTTATTTTACAGAGTTGATAGGTTCTAAACAAACTAAGCTACCTTTGTTAAATCTGTCCGACAGAATATCGGACAGTAAAGTTTTGCGTTCAGCAGTAATAGTTATTTAACTCATAAGGGCTTTAGAGAACGGCGGGTAGCCTCTTAAGATATTACAGTGGTATGATAGCATTTTGATTCAAGTAAATAAAATTGTGCCACATTGTTCAAGGAACTGTTTTATTAGTAAAAATAAATTGCAATCATAGAAAAAAATAAACATGCAGTATGTTGTTTAGTTTCATGAGCAGATTCACAGCCTCCAGGGTTGGTAAAGTTTTCTTACACCATAAAGTATAGAACTTTATTTAAAAAACATAGGACATGTGCGACATTTAAAATTCGAGCAAGACCAGTTGCGGATTCTCGTTTCGTAGTCTCTTACTCACTTTAGGTCGTTACGCAGAGCTTTGTCATTCATACTGCAACAAACAACAAGTTTCGTTAAACACCTGCGGATGTAAATAAGTATTTTTGTCTTGTTAGGGTTCCGTACCTCAAAAGAAAAAAACGGAACCCTTAAAGGATCACTTTGTTGTCCGTCTGTCTGTCTGTCTGTCTATCTGTCTGTCTGTCAAGACCCTTTATCTCACGAACGGGTAGAGGTATCAGGTTGAAATTAATACCACATATTAGGATCCATGAACCACACATGATCTGAAAATTTAAATTTTTTACAACGACGTAATCAAAAGATATGGCATTTTATGTCCTCATCTCCATACATTTATTCAAAAATGCAAAACCTACAGGGTACTTCCCGTTGACTTAAAATTATGAAATTTGGCAAGAAGCTAGGTCTCACAGTACAAATAATGGGAAAAGTCTGAAATCATTAAATATTACAACTTTTCTCACAACTAAAAGTAACCAATTGTGGTGAGCTCCCGTTTCAAGAACATTCATATAAGAGAGGGGTCAAGTTGGATGGTCGCTGAGGCGATTTTTGTTTTAGTTCTATTTAAAAACGGGAACACTTACAAACTTAAAAATTGGTATGTTTATAGTGCATAAGCTATAAAATAACAACAAATAATAAAATTTGGTCAAGCGCGTGTCGGACTCAAAAAATCTAGCACATTAACTTACTGAAATTTCAACGAATACAATTATGTTTATGTGGTGGTACGGAACCCTCAGTGCGCGAGTCCGACTCGCACTTGGCCGGTTTTTTTTTTACTTGGCTTACTCATGACATCGATCTGGCCCTAAGGACAGAGATGAGGTCGACGATGGAACGAGCTTATTCACTCACAACTTGACTAGATTCGGGTTTCATGAACTCGGGAACAGTGTTGCAGACAGAGAGTTTCACTCCCTAGCCGTGCGCCATATAAAAGATGTTGCGAAGCGCTTTGTGCCAATGTATGGAATATCGACCAAGTGTGGGATGTGTGTGATGTTGGATTTACGATGATAGAAAGCGAAAGCTCATGGGCACACTCTCCGAAGTACAATCTATAAAAAACCGACGGACATGCAACTTTGCTCCGGTAGGCCAAACTGTGAAATTTGGTTTTCACTAGCATCTCATCACCAACGAGATTTTTGGCTATTCGATCTATCAAGTTTATCTATCAAAGAAAAGCAAATCATCATTCGGCAAGTCCGAATGATGATTTGATGATGAGAAACTGTCCTGGCGTGAAGTATTGCTTAACCTTGTTGTTGATACCCAGCTTTTTACCGCAGTTTGGGTTTTTGAGTCAATGTTGGCGTCGAAGTTCAGGTATATTCCAGAAATCGGCATAGCAGGGATGGAAAAATTATTTTTACTTACGTGTATAGTGGAAAACGGTTTCATTAGAAGTTGGTAACACCACCCAAAAAGTGGCTTAATGTTTTGTTATTTTGTTAGGTATTTTATGACTGTATTTTTAGAAAAAGGGTCTCTATTTACGATTTCGCAAAGTCAATTAACGGTACACAATAAGATTTCAGGCTAATAACGTAACAAATGGATTGTACTTACGCGTAAAAAGACAAATCTGGATCTTTGTTTTCACTGCAACTTTAACAAGCTAAACCACTGCAATTCCTCATGTTTTCATGCACATATTCTCACATTATCTGTAAACTTAAAGTTTCTACAAATTACAATGCGGATGAAGGTCTCAACAAGGAACAAAATTGCAAAAATAAATTGTCGTCGGGAAATTCTTGTTTTGTTGTGCTAAATGTCAAAAACCGACACGCATGGTGAAACAAAACACAAAACGCTGTCTTTATTTTTTACCAGGTATTTCAAATAAGTGCGTCCCTATCTAGAGGGCAATTTGCTTTCTCTTTGACCACAGGCAATAATGTTGAAAGTGTGATCCCTTATGATTCACAGAGCAGAGTGCATAACGCTTATTAGTAGATTGACATACAACACAATAAATAAGTATCACTATTTTAATTTTCTCAAAATTATATAAACAAACACATCAAAGATATTTTTCGTAAGACACAGATGACAAGACGGAATCTTTCATTCTCAATTCAAGCATCCATCATCTTTTCATACCAGCCAGTCTGTCAACAATTGTAACCTCTTTTCTCTAACACTCCTCCTCAATTGTTTCCATCAGACTTGCTATCCTGATTCATACTCCATCAGATCATACTTACTCACTAACGGACAGATAAAATCAACATACACCCATCTCGCTACGACAAAACTCATGCTTCCCTCTTGGCACTGCTTTTGTTAAAGCATCAGCAATCATGCACTTGGTTTCTAAATACCTAAGTGAGATTGCTCCCTCTTCTAAAGCTTCTCTTACAAAATGATAGCGCACATCAACATGCTTCGTCTGTTGATGGTGCACTGGGTTCTGTGCTATTGCCATAGCGGACTGACTGTCCGTATGTATAACAATGGGAAGCTCCTCCTTACCCATAATCTCCTTTAGAAAACGTCGGACAAAAATGGCTTCCTTTGTAGCTTCTGATAAGCTGATGTATTCAGCTTCAGCCGTTGACAAAGCAATGCTTCTCTGCTTAGAGCTCTGCCATGAAATAGCTCCATTTGCCATCTTAAAAACATTTCCGGAGTATGATCTCCTGTCAATAGGATTCCCAGCATGGTCAGCATCTGCATAACCTAGTATATCTCTATTATCTTTAGAGTATATGAGTCCCATGCTCTTGGTTCCTTTCAAATACTTAAGAATCCTCTTAACAGCAGTCCAGTGAACATCTTCATAGCAGTTACTAAACTGACTCATAAAGTTCACTGAGTGTGCAATGTCTGGTCCTGTACACACCGCAATGTACATCAATGATCCTAACAGCTCTCTGTAAGGTATGTGTGCATTGGGCGTATATGGCTCTTTAGGTTTATTAAACCTCTGTCCAGGCACTGCTGGAGTAGAAACTGGCTTACAGTTTTCCATATTAAATCTGCGCAGCACTTTATTCACATATTCTTCTTGGTCTATTTTGATGTAACCGTTCATTTGCTTGACTCTCATTCCAAGAAACAACTCAGCTTTTCCTAAATCCTTCATCTCGAATTTAGTCATCAACTCTTGTTTGACCTTCTGCATCTCTTTCTTGTTATTGTAGAAAATGAGAATATCATCCACGTAGACCGCTAATATGATCAGTTCTGTTCCATTCTTCCTTGTGTATACGCAGGATTCATTCTTGCATCGTTTAAAGTTGAGACTCTCCAGCTCTGTGTTCAACTTAAGATTCCATGCGCGCGGTGCTTGCTTCAATCCATAAAGCGATTTCTTTAGCAGGCATACATGGTCTTCTTTTCCTTTTTCCTCAAAACAGGGTGGTTGTCGCATGTACACTTCCTCATTAAGACTTCCATTTAAGAAAGCTGTTTTTACGTCCATGTGATCAACACTAAGACCAAGGTTTGCTGCTAGAGCAATAAGTAGTCTCAGAGAACTATGACGAACTACCGGTGAAAAAGTTTCATCATAGTCTATTCCCTTTCTCTGGCTGAAACCACGTGCCACCAATCGAGCCTTGTAACGAGTTTTATTCCCCGCCTCCTTTTTGATTCTGAATAACCATTTAGAATCAACAACGTTGCTCGCTTGGTCTGGTTTCACTAAAATCCAGGTGCCATTTTTCTTTAAAGCATCCAGCTCCTCCTGGATCGCATCTCTCCACTGCTTGGCATCCTTTCTAGATAATGCATCTTTAACTGTGATAGGATCATCCTGTTCCAGTGTCGCTTGGTAAGTTATGTGGTCTGGATACTGAACAGGTTTTCTATCTCTGAGTGGGTATCTTCTTTCCTCTACTGCTTCCGGTACAGCTTCTGTTTCATTCAATCTCTCTTCAAACGATTGCCACTGTTCTTCCTCTTCCAAAGTTTCAGCTTCAGGACCTCCGTCAACATAATCATCATCATTTAACAGCAAGTTTTCTTCCTGAACTGTCTCCTCTGGTTGAACAGTTTCTGGTTGCATGTCTTCATCGTTTCCAAGATCGATGGTTACAGGAACCTTTTTCTCTTCAGATTCAATAGCCTTGAGGTAAAATTGACATTCGAAAAATACCACATCTCGTGCTCTGTGAAGCTCGCCATTTTTCGGATCAATCAGCCTGTATCCTTTTGATTCTTCGCAGTATCCCACAAATATAAGCTCTTTACTTTTTGCATCCCACTTCGTTCTCTTTTCATCGGGGATGTGTTTAAAAGCTCTGCAGCCGAACACCTTGAGATGACGCAGGTCTACTTTTCGACCACTCCATTTCTCTTCTGGCGTCATGTTCTTCACTGCTACAGTTGGGCTTCTATTTTTCAAATATACTGCAGTATTTACTGCTTCTGCCCAAAAACGAATAGGGAGTCCAGCTTCCTGCAGCATTGTTCGTGCTTTTTCAGTAATGGTGCGATTTGCACGCTCTGCAACACCATTCTGCTCAGGTGTGTATGCAATCGTAAGTTGGCGCTTAATGCCACAACTCTTCAGAAAATCATCAACTCTTCTATTGACATATTCACGTCCATTGTCAGTCCTCAACACCTTCAGTTTCTTTCCAGTTTGAGTCTCGGCAAAAATCTTAAAATCTTTTATTTTCTCAAAAGCTTCACTTTTCTCTTTTAGAAAATACACAAAAGTTTTACGCGAATAATCATCGATAAATGTTATAAAATATTTAAATCCACCCATGGACATAACACTCATAGGTCCACTAATATCTGAATGTACCAACTCTAAGAGCTCCTTAGCTCTCATAGCCTTATTTCGCTCAAATGGTTGTCTGGTTTGCTTACCCATCAAACAGGCTACACAATCTAGCTTTAGATTAGAAGAAGTTTGAAAACTTACCCCAGCTGCTAGCCTATTCCTTAATTTAATGAGGTTACATACTCCTAGATGTGCCAACCTTTTATGCCATAACTCCATCTCGTTACTTACTGTGGTAGCTAGTGCACTTGCCTGTGAAGAAGTTTTAAGTTTATAGACACCTCTATTTAAAATTCCTGTCAAACAAGGTTTGCCTTCTAGGGAACACTCATTAGCATTAAAAATCTCACAGCCCTTTTTGGAAAATACTACCACTTTGCCCTTATTTACAATACAACTTACACTCAATAAGTTAGATGCAAGACCTGGTACATACATAACATTACCTACTGTAATGTCTGAAGATTCATACCCCACTGTACCAAATCCTTCTCCATACACCTTACCTCCATTTGCGCAACACACCTCTACCCGTCTTTCCACCTTTACAAAGTTTTGCATCCAATCTCTCCTACTGGTCATATGTGCAGACGCTCCTGAATCAAGAATCCAATCGTCATTATTTGAGTTCTCTTCTTCTACCATCGTAAGCGCTGTTGCCATGTGACCTGTCTTGGTCTGCCGCATAGTATTATGTGGACAGTCACAAGCTTTGTGTGGTCCTTCACAAATAAAACATTTCAGTTCAGTTTTCTTCTGTTTGTTCCTCCGAACATACTTCTTATTATTCTTTGAAGTAGAACTGAGCGCAGAACTCGGGCCTGGAGTGTTCTGATTTGTGCAAATTCTAGTTTCATCTATTTGAAGAAGTTTTGTCTTGACATAGTCAGTTGTCAAAGCTGTATTTGTATTTTCCAACGCCAGTCTCATAGGCGTATACTCATCTGGTAGGCCCTGCAGCATCAGTGCTGCTAGCAGTTCATCATCGATCTCTTTACCTAAATCTGACAGCTGATTAGCTACTCTCATTAGCTCTGTCACGTATTCAGTAATGCTCTGGAACATGCTTAGCTTCAAGCTCACTAGCTTCGATAATAAACGACATCGGTTATTTATGCCTTTATCCTCATAAGCAGCTTTCAAATTATTCCAGGTCTCATGCGCTGTCTTAGCCTTGCGAACGTGTACCTTACACTGGCTCTCTATAAGAAGGCATATTTTGGTGCGCGCCTTCTGATCACCTCGCTTAGCAACTGCGTCTCCAGTAGCTGGCGGACTCTCTACATACTTCCACAAATCGTCATGCACTAAAATACATTCGACGTCAAACTTCCAAGTGTCAAAGTTGCTGCACCCTTGAAGCTTCTCAATTGTCGGAAGTCCTAGCCCCGAACCAGCATGTGCCATTGTTTATGATGATGTGCTCGTCTCTGGTATACTTATTGGAGGTTCCACATTTTGTTGCATTATTTATGTCACACTCTACTTACTGCGTGGTGCGGTTACCCATAACCTGTTGAAAGTGTGATCCCTTATGATTCACAGAGCAGAGTGCATAACGCTTATTAGTAGATTGACATACAACACAATAAATAAGTATCACTATTTTAATTTTCTCAAAATTATATAAACAAACACATCAAAGATATTTTTCGTAAGACACAGATGACAAGACGGAATCTTTCATTCTCAATTCAAGCATCCATCATCTTTTCATACCAGCCAGTCTGTCAACAATTGTAACCTCTTTTCTCTAACAAATAACTCACGGGCGATAATATTCCATTGACGTAAGAAAAACGCTGCGCTGGCGTAGTTTCCAAAATCTTTGTAATATTCATACATGAAAAACGCCTATGTCTATGGAATAGACCAGAAGAATTGACAAAAGACCTCTTCTTATATTCAGTCCAAATTGACAGTTTTCATCCCCCCCCTCTCTTCGTAATTATTTTGTAATAAAAACTTGAGGAAATTTTATCTAATTTGTTGTAATAAAAAAATTATCTGTAAAACTTTTAGTATGTACACACGTGTTGTATTTCGACTGACAGTGGTATGAGGAGGTAAACAGTTTACGTTATAAACGTTAGAAATACTTACTCAAAACCCGCCTTGCAATAAAAAAAGCCGGCCAAGTGCGAGTCGGACTCGCGCACTGAGGGTTCCGTACCACCATCATCATCATCATAACATCCCAAAAAAACGTCCACTACAGGACAGGGAGCTCCCTCCAGAATTCTAGCTTTTTCTGGAAAAATGTGGAGGGGAATGGGAAGTACCTACCGTAGTCACCTCGCTTGTTAGCATTACGGCTGGCACCATGCACCGCGGTTTTATGTGACCGCAGTAAGTAAGATGTAAGATACAAAGGAGGATGCTGCTGCCCATCCTCCAGTTAACCCTTAGTCGCCTCTTACGACACCCACGGGTATGTATGGGTTCCACCATACCACCGTACCACCACATAAACATAATTGTATTAGTTGAAATTTCAGTAAGTTAATGTGCTAGATTTTTTGAGTCCGACACGCGCTTCACCAAATTTTGTTATTTGTTGTTATTTTATAGCTTATGCACTATAAACATACCAATTTTCAAGTTTGTAAGTGATCTCGTTTTTAAATAGAACTAAAACAAAAATCGCCTCAGCGACCATCCAACTTGACCCCTCTCTTATATGAATGTTCTTGAAACGGGAGCTCACCACAATTGGTTACCATTAGTTGTGAGAAAAGATGTAATATTTAATGATTTCAGACTTTTCCCATTATTTGTACTGTAAGACCTAGCTTCTTGCCAAATTTCATAATTTTAGGTCAACGGGAACTACCCTGTAGGTTTTGCATTTTTGAATAAATGTATGGAGATGAGGACATAAAATGCCATATCTTTTTATTGCGTCGTTGTAAAAAATTGAAATTTTCAGACCTTGTGTGGTCCATGGATCCTAATATATGGTATTAATTTCAACCTGATACCTTTACCCGTTCGTGAGATAAAGGGTCTTGACAGACAGACAGACAGACAGACAGACAGACAGACAGACAGACAGACAGACAGACAGACAGACAGACGGACAACAAAGTGATCCTATAAGGGTTCCGTTTTTTTCTTTTGAGGTACGGAACCCTAAAAATGAAAAAAAAAACTACGGAACCCTATACAGCGCGTGGCCCGACACGCACTTGGCCGGTTTTATATATTTATATTTAATTGTGTCAAGTCAAACCTAGCCAGACTCGCGGCGCGCATGTAGGTGAGCCGCGCCGGAGGGAGGAGCGCGTTGTGATTTACAGGATAGGGTTGGCCACTTGAACTTTTTTTTTAATAGGAAGTTATTAATTTTAATGTTATTTTTTTATTATCAATATGTATAATGTACTTTATTCTACTTTTACAACATGTGGTTAAAAGGAAATCGGTACTTTTCCTAACACCCTGTATTATTATTACGAATGTCTGTCTCATGAGATTGAAGAGAAATCTCGTTTACGTGTTTGTTTGTTGTAAATGTTTGATTTCTAAGCTTCCGATTCTTTACTATGCAGGTTCTCATGGATTTTTTACTATGTAGGCACAGTCAAGAGCACATCAAGCTTGACACATTGGACTTTGTACCGTTCCTATTTCAATAGACACACGGGCTCGAGTCGCACTCCTAGTGTCAAGCTTGATCTGTCGTTAACTGTACATGACGTTCAATAAATTATCTGTAAAGAATTCACGTTGAATAAAGGAAAGTAATAAATACATAATTATGTTTTGTATTACTGGCTGTACATGTAACTAAAACTAAGAAAAAATTTCTCATTTGTCTCAGCACACGAATTGTCAAGGGTCAGTAGTTTTCGAGTTATAGCGATTTTTAGTTTGACAGCTGTCATCCGAAACGTAGATCTCATCGAGACCTATCATTTGACTCAGCACACGAGTCGTCTAGGGTTGGTAGTTTTCTAGTTATAGCGATTTTTAGTTTGACAGCTGTCATCCGAAATGTAGATCTCATCGAGACCTATCATTTGACTCAGCACACGAGTAGTCTAGGGTCAGTAGTTTTAGCTTCGTACAGTCTACACGCATACGTCTAGTCGCACGCACACAAACACCGTGCCGAAGTCTGCCGAACTGAAACGACGTTAGACGACGTGCTAGGTTTTTTCGTTACGAAATTTCTTGATTCGGTCGCCGCGCCGCGCTCAAAGCCCGCGATAAAAGCTATATAATAGCTGAAATGTTCTAGGATGTCGGAGAACGTTCCGAAATATTCAGGGATGTTCAAGAATATGTAAAAAAAAGAAATATAAGAAAACTCAGTTGAACAGAATAACCACTTTATATTTCAGACGTAGAAATTTCACAATGTTATGGCACTCAATGTCACTTTATTACTAGACCACTGTACAGCTCAAGACGACCGAATCGACTGCCTCCCCTTCGATTGCCCGACTCCCTTCTCGAAGCATCCCCACTAAAGGGGTCCGGATCGTAGTCGACTGTGAATGGCTCACCAACTCGCCAATAGAATTACTGCACTTATCAAAGCAGACTTCCGGCGTTGCCAGCTCAATCTCGGATAAATATTTTAACATCCGGTGCTGCCAGCCCAACATCGGATAAAAAATCATGACAGAATGATCGAGTGTTACATGATGTTTAAGAATGATACAGATTTTTTTTATATGTTCGAGAATGTTTTAGATTCTTTGAGGTTACATGGTGGTAAAGAATGTCTGAGAATACTTTGGGATGTTCTAGAATGTTTCAGAATGTTCATGTTCAAATGTTACAAAATATTCAAGAATGTTCTCATTTGTTGGATGTCTAAGAATATTCCAGAAAGGTTTGGGATGTTCTAGAATGTTCTAGTGTAATTTGATGTTCAAAAATGTTTCAGGATGTTTTGATATGTTAGAAAATGATCCAAAATGATCCGGTATGTTTGAGATTTTTTAAAATGTTCAAGTGTTACATGATGTTCTAAAATATTCGATTAATTTAGGATGGTCGAAAATGTTCTGGGATATATTATAGTCTCAGATTGTTCGAGAATGTTCGACTAATTTAGGACGATCCTAAATGTTCTAGGACGTTCGTTAATGCTCCAGCATGGTTCGAGATGTTCAGACATACTTAGATCTGACTCAACAAAGGTTCGATGTTGTCAAAATGAATAGCTTCGTATTAGAGCGAGTTTTGTCTTATAAGAGATTCTTCCATCTGTTAGTTTCCTCAATTATTTTGTCTGTGGATGGACCGCGTACGGATAATCAAGGTGTACGGCACGGTCGGCACAGCGTATTTTTTTCATTGACGCGACGTTAGAAAAACGCCCTGCGCGTAGTTTCTAATATCTTTGATTTTTTCCTCAAAGATCACTCCTTTTGGTCTCACAGTTGTCAAATTTTCCCATGAGGAGGATAAAAATCTGTGAAAATTGGATAAAAAGATTGAACTTATAGGAATATTTTATGGAAACTATGATAAAATGATAAGGTTGCACCTTTCATGAATATTTTTAGCAGGATCAGCAGTTTAAAATTGGTCACACTGTCGGAGTGACAATCACGTGACCGCGGACTTTTGGTTCTCGTCTACTTTGGAGTTCGAGGACAAAATTGACGCGGACAATGCCAGTCATTTTGTCCGGCGGACTGTCAGAACAAAAAGTCTGTTGTTGTAAGTAGGGTTGTCATAGTCTAATCAGTGTTGCCAAATTCCAATCAGTGATGCCGTATTTCAATAACTTTAAAAATCAATTGTAAAAAAATGGTGGCCTATAAAAATATTCTTTCTTCACCAAAATATTATCTACTATCCTATCCACCATATGAACTTGGTTTAAACCCTGTTAATCTTCCCTCGAAATAAAAATCCAACCTCCATAGTAAAATTTTACATCTCTTTTATACCTTTCAATATATTTAAATAAAATGTATATAAGAGGGGAATCCAAGGAAGATAAAACACAATCCATATTAAAGGGGCGAGGAATAATAGGGGAAAGGATGTCATAAAGAGAAACAGGAGTCCTTGGGCAATTGAAAAACAAATGATCTACCGTACCCTCCTCAAGACCGCATTCACACAAAGAGTGATCCTTGACTCTAATTTTGGCCAAATAAGGGCTGCAATTATGTCCGAGACGCAATCGAATTATGGTTGAAGTACAAAATTTTTTGGCTTCGCGAAATTTAAAAAACCAGGGTTTTACTGGAAGATTTGGTTGTATTCTACCATAATGTTTGGCTTTATCGCATTGAGATATGATCCAATCCTCGTACCAAAGTTCCTTTAGATCTGATTTGGCGGCCGAACGTAAATCTAGAGCAAAACAATTTGAGTAAGTTTCCGTGCCATTACTAATAGACCACTTTGCACAAAGATCAGCTTGTTCATTACCAGAGATGCCAGAATGTCCAGGAATCCATGCAAGGATAATCTCAATCCCAGCAGAGTGACACTTGAATAGAATTTCTCTGGTTTTAAGGGTGATAGGATGAACATCTTTACACCGAAATGGAAACTTTAAAATATCTTCGAGACAACTACGAGACTCTGTAAAAATGATTGATTTATTAAGTCAAGCCAAACAAACAAAATGACGGATTTAGTATCATCTAAGTAGTCTGTGGACGGATTATGGCGTTGTTGAACTTGAAGAAGTTGAAGTCAAGGAGGTTTTAATCCACGCTACGCTCTAGGAAGGAGTGTTTAATGCAAAAATCTTGCTACACAAATTTAGTCAATCGTATATTGTAATACGGAATGAATTCCTGTGATTCGCGAAGAAGAGAAATTGTGCCGAGCGAGAGGTCAATTAGTCGCGGTTGTGTCACGCTCACACAGTTGCCATAGCAAAACGAAATTGCGGGTTGGTAGGAAAACATATTTTGACATTATGCTTGGTTTTCATATAGAAAACCTTTTTAGAGCTAAATCTTAAAAATTTAATACTTTTCGAGTGCTTTTGGTTCTGTGATTTATCTAGGAAACTCTCAAAAATATTTTTGATCTAATTGTGTTGTTTAAGGTCAAGCAGGTTATGTACTTCTTCATTGGTCATCAACCTTTTTGGTAATATTTTTTAATACATTACTGGTATCCCCGTCTTTGACACATTTTTATGTCATGCTAAATGTTGTTTAAAATCGCGTATTTTTTCTGGAAAAACAGTGAAATATTGTAGAGTAAATGGCTGCAAAATTGATAGTTATGCTATTTGCGGAATATTCTTCTATGGGTATGCATTATTCCTTTAATTTTTCTATGAAAAAGCCGAACTGTTTTACGTATGAAGTAGGGTGGCTGTAATGTACGATATTTGAACACAAAGGAAACTAAAAAGGTACAACCACATCAGTATTGTGGGATGTGAATCTGCAGAATCTGCCCATAAAACTGAACAACTTGTCCCAAAGAATATTATGATGAAATAACATTATGATGAAGATATCTGAATCTAAACATGAAAGAGAAAAACAGCTTGCATTAGTTTTAAAAGACAATCAAACAAAACAACGGAACCTGTACTGTTGTACAATAATAGGAAAATAGTACATCTGATGCTGCCGGTTATTTGCTGCGTTCTTATTGACGACATGCGTGAAGCCAATAATTCACACGCCTGCCCTGCGCGATAGATATTTCGAGCCATTTACGGTCAGCATCAAAGTTTTGTGCCGGGCATTATTGAGAGATTTTATGTGATGCCCTTGGGTTGGAATTTGTTTAAAAAAGTTTCAGATGTGGACAGATGTCACTTGGTAGGTAAGAATGATTCATTCATTAAAAAAATTAAAAAAATACGATCGAATAGAGAACCTCCGCCTTTTTGAAGTCGGTTAAAAAGTAGGTGGCTCGCAATTAGGCCCAAATGAAGTTGGTTGATGATGAGTTTTTAGAAGAATACCAACAAAAACCTGTATCGACCTGTTGTTCCCGGACAGCCAGACGGATCGCAAATATAGATGGACGAAGAGACAGCTAATGTTACGAAGGCTGTTCAATAAGTAGTAAGAATGAACAACATATTGGTTTTAAGTCTTTTAATGTTTGTGAGTATTTATAGTTTATTTCAGTAAAAAGATTTCAGTAGAAAACTTGGGCCATGCAATATTTTTTATGGCTTTATTGTTACATATTATGCGAGCCAGCGCCAGCTCCAAATACCAGGCATGGGAAACAAAACAATTTATTTACAACTGCACATTCAAGGTGTTTTTAAATATTGTTCTGGTTTGATCACACAATTAAAAGTTTTATTTGTTGTACTACATTTTTGAACTATCGCGGTTCCAGGTCGTGGCGGCCCCTTTTCATTGAATTCAAGTCGTATTTGTAGTCTTTTTCACATTTTTAGGGTTCCGTACCTCAAAAGAAAAAAACGGAACCCTTATAGGATCACTTTGTTGTCCGTCTGTCTGTCTGTCTGTCTGTCAAGACCCTTTATCTCACGAACGGGTAAAGGTATCAAGTTGAAATTAATACCATAATAATATATTGAGGTCCATGAACTACACAAGATCTGAAAATTTAAATTTTTTTCAACGACGCAATCAAAAGATATGGCAGTTTATGTCCTCATCTCCATACATTTATGCAAAAATGCAAAACCTACAGGGTACTTCCCGTTGACCTAAAATTATGAAATTCGGCAAGAAGCTAGGTCTCACACCACAAATAAAGGGAAAAGTCTGAAATCATTAAATATTACAACTTTCCTCACAACTAATGGCAACCAATTGTGGTGAGCTCCCGTTTCAAGAACATTCATATAAGAGAGGGGTCAAGTTGGATGGTCGCGAAGGCGATTTTTGTTTTAGTTCTGTTTTAAAAACGGGAACACTTACAAACTTGAAAATTGGTATGTTTATAGTGCATAAGCTATAAAATAACAACAAATAATAAAATTTGGTCAATCGCGTGTCGGACTCAAAAAAATTAACACATTAACTTACTGAATATTCAACTAATACAATTATGATTATGTGTTGGTACGGAACCCTCGGTGCGCGAGTCCGACTCGCACTTGGCCGGTTTTTTTTATGTAAACGACACTGTATTCGTCCATTTTTACAGTAACTAGGCACGTCTACTATTTAAAAACAATTATTTCTAAATAAATGTAAAGTCAGAACTGAATCGATTAAATAAGAAATAAAATCTAATATTTGTTCGATTATTTTGTTACATGTCGTACCTATAATGAATTTTGTTTATCAATAAACAATAAATCATCTGATTAGTTGTGTTTAGGTTTCTGCTATGATAAGTTTAGAGCAAAACCTGAATGAAAATGAAATTGTTTAAGGTTGTTAATTTTAAAATCTTATCTAGTTCTTAAAGACGAAACCATTATACTGTTATAAACATTTAGGGAACTTTAGGCTTATTAGAAATTGATTTGAGTAATTACTGTACTTTATGTAAAACTGTTTGTTTCCTGAAAATAAACAAAAAAAAATACACGTCAAATTTTATTAATTGCTTTGCTTCTTGATGATGAGGCATGCAACGTACCTGGGGAACAATTCTTGAATATCACCGGGTGATAAAATATCACTCAAAAAATTAAAAATCATAGATTTTTGTTTTCAAAAGTTGAGATTTATCTTCTTAAAATATAAAGCAGTCCTTGATTGTTAATTTTCATGTATTCTGATTTACCTTTCAACAGTTTATCAGCGCAAATGTGAATTTTTAAAGTATCAAAAGTGATATTTTATCACCCGGTGATTTTCAAGAATTCCCTGGGCTTTTCTGGAAAGCAAGAAGAAAGAAATTAAAAAAGGTTCATTTTGGAAACAAACAAAAAGAATGCTGCTGCTGAAAAAACTCTGACCCAATTGTTGAATATTACCGAGTGATAAAATATAATTTTTGAGACATCAAATAAGACAGTGGGTGCTATGGGCGGTGGTGGTGACCACTTACCATCAGGTGGCCCACCTGCTCGTTTGCTCACATTTAACATAAAAAATATCAAATGTACTCTGATAGGTTTAGATTTTTAACAGATAAAAATGTAAACCATAATACATGAAAAGTAACAATCAATCACTACTTTATATTTAACGAATATCATTCTGCACTTTTGTAAAGAAACATTTTTAATTTTTCGGGTGATAATTATTTATCATCCTGTGTTATTCAAGAATTGAGCCCAAGGTACTCATGACATGCTTGAATAATATTCATGACATGCACATACCATGCTTGAATAATATTCTCATGTTGTACATGACATCCCATGAAACGTACACTGTACGTACATTACGATACCCACGGGTGGAGATGGGTTGGTACTTGGTACTATACTTTGCCGGCACCAAACGGACTTGACTTCATTTACCTCTATGACTCTATAATTGAGCCACGAGCCAAGCGAGTGGTTCTAAAGAAGAATCCTCAGCGTTGCGAGGATTTTAAGACACGAAACACTTCGTTGCCAAGAGAAGCACAACTTATCAGGTAGAAACTAAAGGATAATATCCTGACAAATAAAATATTTAAAATGAAGCTGCTGTTCCAGAGGGCTTTAATGACATTACATCCCCCAGCGTAAAATAGTAAGGTCACCCTACTGTGTGAAAGAGATGCCACCGCGACTATTGGATATACTCGTCGTCACGCTTTTTTTGGCCATTCATCTCTCCATCCTAGAGCGTAGCGTGGAGTAAAACCTCCTTGGTTGAAGTTAATTGTTGGGTTGCCAGATCCTATTTTTGTGATTTCCCCAAACTGTAAATTTTTACTCCGAAATAATTCGTTTTTATACAAATTCCCCAATATTTTTTCATAGAAATAACATATTCATTCACGCGATTTTAAGCATATTTCATTTATTAAGTTTTTATGACAATCAACTACTAGCGTACCCAACTGTCAGTCTTAAACACCGGATACACGGTCGGTGACAAGCTCCCGACAAAGGTCACCTTGGTTTGCAACCATTTAGGTCCGTTTCAACTACACGGTCACCAATTTGTTGCCAACAAGCATTGAAATAGATTAAAAAACACGATGTGGTGATACAAAATGACAGTTGACATTGACAGTTCTTGTATTTTGTAGTTCGTTCAAATCATGAATATACTCAATCACTGCGTAGAAGACTTTTCATATCTTCTTTGTCACAAAATTATCAATTTCGTTGTCTTTTTTTGTTTTTAATTACCGGGAAAGGCAAGAAACGTCAGTTTATAATCTGTGCAGTCGCCAAGCGCCAGCTACACGGTCGGAGACGTAAGCAACGTCCTCTATTTGACCTTAGTTTGGAAAGCTGCTTTCACGACCAAGGGCGTTGGAAGGTCACTAAAAATTGGGTTGGCGACCACGACCTACACGGTCGGAACCGACCAAGGTCACCTCTGTCGGCACTTGGTTGGCGAACGTGTATTCGGTACTTTAATTACCTGAATTTAGACTGATATACTGCGTACAAAATAACTTTGTCCGTGACCGTTAACGCGCAGAAGTCAAAAAATGAGTCGCGGGGGTGAGCGCGGCTCCCCCCAGGGGGCGAGCGAATCGTTCATTGGCTCTCTGCCTGTCACCCATGCGCAGAAAATAACCGTCATGGAGAAACTTGTTCTGAACGCGCTAAGCTAAGTCGATTTCTGCCCAAGTGCTATTAACATCCCTGTACCTTGTCCTCAGCCTAATAATAATACATTTCTTTTTTTCAGACATACAGATCCATCTTTTATACCGACTACTTATAATACATACAAAGAAAGATATTGGTGTCGATTCTGGCAGACCGAAACTAAAACTAAACTAAATTTGGCAGGTCTAAAAATGATGCTGTTTTTTATTAGTCTGTAGGAAGTAACAAAGGCAGCAACACTTTTAGACCTGTGAAATTTAGTTTAGTTTTAGTTAAGGTGTGCCAAAATCGACACCATTTACTACAAAAAAGATTATAGCCGAGAGCTACATTGTTAAAAAAATAGAAGTTATTAGGCTATGACATTATGACATAGATCTCAGAGAAAAAAGCTATAGAGTCCGCTATATACATATTCTGTATGAGTTAGTGAAGTGTAAAGCGTCTCACTGTCGCTCATGCTAGTCGGTAAAAAAGTCAGTTAAGTTTTACATGCGATATTGTTCGATAGTTAAATGAAACCCTCAAGTGTACTCTGCTTGAATTCCCCTTTATTACTAATCTAATTGATCTTATATACTAACTTATACGTGCGTCTACATGACGTCACACTACGTTTCCTACGTGATTCTATTGAGGAAGGGAGCTACGTGATGATATGTGATTACCATATCACACCTCCCCTGAAAAGGATAGGCTTCCCTCCCCTGAAAAGAGAATCCTAGGGACAAACTTTTTATAAAACATTAATTCACTTTTACAATCATAACAAGAAATATACTAAATATAACTTAAACATCATGATACAATACAAAAAAATATAACTTAAATTACGTACCAAACGCATTTATGCGCTCTCAACCATTCAAAATTGAACTGCAATACTTTATAATACTTATTAAATTTGACTTCTGTAACTACTGTAAGTATACAATTTCCTTTAATATGGATATTTTTTTTTTAAGCAAATCACAACAAAATATTGTTTTCATTAAGTATTTCCACTTTTCTACATTCATCTTTATTTAACTTGGAAGAAAATAAAAAAAAACCGTATCTTTAACATTAATGACAATCTTAAAAATATTATGGTCAAGTGAATCAAGTCAATTCCAAACAAACTAAATCTTATTATTACTAAATAAATCCAGTAAGCTAATTACTATACAAAATAATATCATGAATTTATTGGAACTAAAAAAAAACCAATCTGTATACTGAAAAATAATATTTCTATAAATTCATGACGCTATATTTTAACAATTGTTGGCTATATGCGTTATGTATAGTCAAAGTATTATTTCAATATTTTGTTATAGTTAACCGATGATGTAACGAACGGTCATACTAGAAAATTTAATTAAAAACATTATTCTTGATACTCATATTCATACCATTGTGTAATATAACATTATAATATTTTATCCAATTATATAAAAAAAAATTACGTATCAGACTTTCAGGGAAAAACTCTATTCAAAACATAATATTCACTCAGAAAATTCGTGATCAGAACATAGCATTTATGTTTACCCTTTACCACACTACATGAAATGCATGAGTTATCATATTCTTATTTTTCCTCATTACCGGTTAAGGTCATTCATTACCTTTTAATAACGCATTTCGCGCTTAGTCAGACTCATAGACATTTTATAATGGTCTGTAACTAAATACCTAGGCCTGCTGCGTCTCGGCGCGCCTTCAGAACTTCAGATACTAATCATTCCCATATAACTAATTTCCCGGGTTGGCCAGCCCGTAATTACCATAATCGGTAGCACAATATTTTGGCACTTTCTACCGACCTGTCGCGACATAATACTGAGTTCCACTGAACTTCATTATAACATAAATAGTATAAGGTCATATTTTAAGACATCTAACTGGATGTCTCCAACATCTTCAAAATGAAGGATCTGAAACCTTATCGTGCCTTTTCCCCCTATCGCTACTTTGCAGACAATGGGTTTGTCACATATTGCATTAAATAATGCTTACTTATCCTAATCATTCCTTCCTAACTATTATGCTCAAACTAATCATCCAGCTAATAGCACATCAACTCTTGGGTGATCAATCCAATCGTATTACGATACATTATTAACATAAGATTTTCCAACGTTTATAATTTTCCTAGAAAAATAGACTTTCCTTTCTATCCCAATCCTATTTCAACTTGCACTTACAAGGACCATCTGGCTGCAATATCAGTAAGTTGACGTACCTAGTTGAATTAACATAACATCAATCCAAAATGATTTTTAATACGCACCCACTCTATCGCCTATCTTCTCCTAACTATACTCGTCCGTGAGATTTTGAGACTTTATCAAGAAACACTACCAAAATCGTTTCATCGATACTCTGTTCAAATATACTTCCATTCTAAAATATTTTTTGTAAATGGGAAATAGCGTAGACCCATACTGAACAACATATTTAATTCCACTATTCGTAACTTGAAAACAGACAGAATGCATGAGATGACACATCTCTGCTACCATATTTTTAAATATTCTCTCGGAATGGGAATACTCCACAAAAAAAAATTCAAACATATCATCACGTCTGCCCGTCCGTATGAATGTATTATCAATTTGATCTAAATTTGAAAAACAAATACACTCGCATCACGTGCTGTGCATAATACAAAACAACAAATTGTACGTCAGCATCTAAAACTACTGAAATATAGACACATTCCACGATGTGCTAGAATCTGCACAGTTTGCAAAACAATAATTCAAAGTCAATCTAGTTATGATGTAATAATTAGTTGTAACATTTGATTACAACTCCACTGCGATATCTAGAACTCTGTTATTTTATTAGTATTTCCTTATTATTTTACCCGCAGCGTCACAAATAGCTTAATATTAGTAAATCATTATCCTAATATAACATAATCGTAAACACCCCGAATAAAAACCCTTAATTATTAATTAATAAAAATACCTCAACAACTAGCATATTATAGCGTAAAATATTTCGTGAACAATGTACAATATCGTTGATTCTAAGCATGATTACGCTTCAGGCATGCTTGCGCGTGACGTAATCACGTTGAAATGCAAAACGAAAAGAAATCGAAACGAAACCAAAACTAAAACGAAACCAAAACTAAAACGAAACCAAAACGCAACGCATGAAACGCGCGCGCTATTTAACACTTCGTTTGTTTACTTCCATTAACTGGTTATATGCATTCTAATTTTTACTAAACATTTAAGAATTTGTGTGGTGAATTTTCTTTAATGAAGATATTGTTTAAAATTTTATGACAGTTATTGTTAAAAAAAAAAAAAAAAAAAATGATATTCCCGTTCGTATCTCCAGCATCTTTTATTCGTTTTAATATATATACGCTATTAATTTGATAACCTTTCTAATGTTATTTGAACTACAATACATGAATGCTGAAAACCAGGTAATGCTGAGCTAAGATCTTGTTAACACCTACTTAATTTTAATATACCTGTGTGAATAAAAATAACCTGAAATTGATTAATAGAACTTAGCATTCTTAAAAGATAAAAAATTAACCACTCAAAACAAAAGATCGATTATTATGACTAAAAAAAAACAACCAACTAGGTATTTAGGTTATGTAAAATAAACAAATTAATAATACCCAAAATTGAGGACTGCTATCTTCCAAACGCTTCCTCCGGGGTTGAACTTGTTGCTGTCCAGAAAGCTCTTCGTGCTCTTCACTCATGCAGATAGGACCTGCACCTTGCACTTGCCATCCTGTCGCTCCCCGCCGACAGCTCTTGATAACCATTGCGCTGCCGCCCTGCACTTCGCACTCACCGTCTATGTTTGAGGTGGCGAACATCCCTCTTGCCATCTCGTCGTTGCGTGAAATTGCCATCTTACCCGTCGTACGTTAACACGCAGCATCCGGTAACGTAGTCCAGAAAACAGCATGGATTGGATGCCTTACAACGGACCTCGATCTGGAGCCATCTTCTTACAAGGCCCGTACAGCGGTGGTCACGATGCGGCGCTTTTCCCGATGACCGATTTCGAAGACTTCACTAAGACGCTGCTCTATCCACTACGGTCGCCATGCGATATTGCTCGATGGCGAATATTAGTGGAAGGCTGTCACGGTCGCCATGCGATATTGCTCGGTAGTTAAATGAAACCCTCAAGTGTACTCTGCTTGAATTCCCCTTTATTACTAATCTAATTGATCTTATATACTAACTTATACGTGCGTCTACATGACGTCACACTACGTTTCCTACGTGATTCTATTGAGGAAGGGAGCTACGTGATGATATGTGATTACCATATCACATACAAAAATCAATATATCTTTAAAAATCTAATGTTTTAGTAAAAACTTTGTTTGCGAAAGTGAAAATATATCGTTTTTTACTTGGGAATTGATCATTAATACTAAGAACGGAAGCGTAAATAATCCGTAATAGCCATTTTATGCGTGATTTTTAACACTATTTTTTTCCTGAATGGTAAGTGTTTTCACCAGAAAAACTATGGTAGTAGCATTTATTAGTTCCATGTCACATATTTATAATATAAAAATTTTACGTTTTTAGGATTTGCAAAAAATCCATACATTATAGTATGGAGATCCCTCGCAAGAAAGTAATACGCTTATGGCTCCCTCCTTAGCAGAAAGAGCTGCTACTTAAACCTCCTTGACATAGATATATGAGCTTGAGCCATCATTTCTACCAATGGGTTAAAAAAAATCTGTCGTACAATCCCCCCAGGATTGTGTTGGTCAGGATGACGCAGAGTGGAAAAGAAGGAGGCTATCCTGAGTCTCACTACAACATCAAATGAGTTTACACGTGCATGAAGACATACCGGAGGCAATGCAATAACTTTTGATCAGGTGCTAAAAACTGTTATTGTACTGTACTCTGATGCTGTCGCGAGTCTCTTTCTTAGTGTTGTTGTTCCACAGCTGGCAGGTGTACAGAGACTGACAGCAGGTCTTAAATAAAAAGATCTTCACATTATCTCCACATTTTTGGAACCTCCTAGCCAGCATGTTGCCAACCACGGAGAGCCCCCTTCTTTGCCTTTCTATGTCGTCGTCGTCACTTAGAGTTGACGTCACAATGTGGCCAAATGTTCGCAAATGTTTTATTGACGGTTTCTTATTAAACCATAATTCAAAGGGTGACTTGCCTTCAACATTAGTAGCCCCAGTCCTATTCAGGATATAAACAGCAGTATTCACCAACTCTGACCAGGAACTCTGAGGTAACTCTTCTTGAGCATACATCATTGTACGTGCTGCTTTAACAAGAGTTCTGTTGTCCCGTTCACTAGATCCGTTTTGTTCTGGAGTATGTGGCATGGTCAGTCTATGCGTTATGCAGTTTGCTGATAGTAGCTCCTTTACATTAGCATTGACGAATTCACCACCATTGTCAGATAACAATACTTTTACTTTATGTCCAACAACTTTTATTTCAGCTAGGACATGTTGCAGCTTTGTATAAACTTCTGACTTTGCTCTCAAAAAATAAATGTATCTATAATTAGTAAAATAATCTTCAAATAAAACAAAGTATTTGTACTTGCTGAAGAAATTCGGGAACGGTCCACATACGTCGGTATGTATTATCTCTCCTGGTTCTTTAGCTCTCACTCTTGTTCCGAATTTCTTTCTGTGAGCCTTTCTATAGATACATCCAGTACAAAGTTCGGAATTGGGCTGTACTTTAATACCAAATTCATTTTCGATGATCTTTTTAACATGTCTTTTATTCTGGTGAGCGAATCTCTCATGATATAGTTGAAGACTAGACAAGACGTTTATTTCAGTTTTAGACCGAGCTTCTATATTCACAACAGACTTGGCGCTGAGCTTGTAGAGACCTCCATTCTTTAAACGTATACCCATTAAAAGGATTTGTCCATCCACTTTCAAGGAGCATGTTTCTCTTACAGATGTAAAGACACTGTTTATTAGTCTATCTTGCGCAGCCAGAACAGGACCCTTGTAACATGCACTCCGAAGCACGAGTACCATTGCGGGTCAACCCTTGAACCGGCCGTCGTGCCCTCCCGGTGTCTCTGGTATTAGCGCATCGCCGAAGCCCGCAAAGGGCATAGCGTTACCCCTGGGCGAGCCACTATAGCCCGTGTCCGCCCCTAACGCGCACCCCGTATAAATATACCATAACGCCTGCCGTATATTATTGACGCTGCGCTCATCTTTGTCATACCTATCTATAAGAATTGAACTAAATATACTGTGTTTGTTATCTGATAGTGCCGTTTACTTTGACCTTCCCCCAAAGAGCCCTTAGGATAAACACCTAAGCCTAGATCTAAATGTCATTGGACCAGCTAGCCTGGGTAACACCATTACAAAACAAACATCGTTAGGAATAATGTCCTGTATTTTATTATTTACATTAACCTTTAAATGAACATTTCCTTTACCAACAGCTTGAATTGAAGCTCCATTTGCAGTTGTCACCAAGTTGCAGCCTGAAAAATATTGAAATGATGAAAAATATACTCTTCGGCTGGTGACATGATTAGTTGCTCAATTTTCAACGTACCAACTGTCATTGTCTGCTACTGCTGAAGAAGTTGCGTTCACGCTTTGCTCAGTTACGATACACATGAGACCCACATTCAAGTTTTGACTGGCTTGGCTTAATGGCTTCGGTGGCCATCCGAAATCCATTTACGACATTTCTTTGTCTTACGGCCTGGTTTTCCACAGTAGCCACACTTGATTTTAGACTTTTCTTTAGGTTTGTGTTGTTCAGTAGCTAAGGCTTTAGCAACCCCAGCAGAAGCATGCTGATTTGATAGGTACTTCTCATAATTACATAATTGAATAGTTAAATTTTCAATATTCCGATCTTCTTTAGATAGAAGCAGCCAGCTGGACTTAAAACGGAAGAAACTTTCAGGTAATGTGTCCAGGATCTTGCAAATTAGCAAAACTTCAGGTAGATCACATTTGTAGTCCTTCAATAATTCAACTTTTTAGTTGTGCCACATATTTTTAACTTTGGATATGTGTGTAGCCATGTCATCTAAGGGATCTTTGCAAAAATGAAAGAAATCTAGGGAATAGGCATACGTTTTATCATCAGATGAGCGATCAAACCGACGGTGCAGCTCATCCCAAACCTCTTTGGAAGTTTCTAGTCTCATAACTTTCTCTAGGGTCTCATCAGTCATGTAAGCTGTTAATAATAATAAAGCATTGCTGTCTTTTTCATTAAACTTTTGTAAATCTTCCGTGTACTTAGCTTTTTCTGCAGCAGTGACACTTGCACATGGTAGGACGGGCTTGGTGAGTTTGCCCTCAACAGCTTCAGGTCTTCCAGCACTACCTCGAAGCAGATGTAGCATTTTTTACCGCCAGGTGGTCCAGTTTTCTTGTCCGTGTAGATGCCCAATATCAATTTTGCAGCTTGTTGATGCTTGCATTTTGACTGACAGACGAAACAAAACAATCGAAAAATTTGGTACACTGACTTCGGAAAAATTTGTAAAGTTTTAAAAATCCACCTAAATATCACTTGTGAAACGATCTGCTACCATATTAAAGCTGTTAAGCTTGCTGAGGTCGTAGGAATAAACCAAAATAATATTCGGTAAAAATACGTAAATATATTGAAAAGATTGACAACAAACAACACAAAAGACATATGACAAGAGTGGCAAACATAACAGTAAAAACTAAACCAAAAATATACAAAGTAGATTGCATACTACCCATTAGTACGCATTCTCCTTCTCACTTAATAGGTACGCCGTTCAGCACAACTTCAGGCACCATAAGAGATTTGCTAAGGCGCGGGAAATATCAATGAGGCATCGGACGAGGGTAAGGCGAGAGTATGGCACGGTCGCGACGCCCGTCACTTCGTGTTTCATACAAAATGTATAAAAGCGATATGGCGCCGTGCATATTGAGGTGGCGTGGCGAGGGTGAGGTGAGGGCGCAGCGCAGGCGTCACTTCCCGCTCGTGCCACGCACGCCGCAGTTTGAGGTGGCACACCAAACCAATGCACACAGAGCCGTCTGCAGTATCATCAAAATGCGTTACGATATGCAATTTAATATCGCGTTTTGCGAGTTAATAGAAAAATATCCCGTAATGTACTTACGATTACAATCGATCAGGTTATAGTAACAGATGTGTGGGAACTTATAGCAAATAATTATTTAGTTGCAAGGTCGGGTTTCGATTAACTTGTATAAAGATAAAAAAAACAATAAATTTAATTGTTTAATGTCAATAAATTTAGCCATTAACGATGTATTTATTTATTCAATAAACAGTTTAAACAAACATATGACATCGATATACAACATATATCATATCGATTAACTTGTATAAATTTACATTTACTAATTACTACAAAAATCTAAATTTAGAATTCCCTAAATACGTCCACTGCCGCCGCCATTTTGAGGTACCACACCTGCGCCATAACCACGCCATTACCACGCCATAACCTCGCCATAACCACGCCATACCGTCACCCCACCCACGACCGAAGCCTCATTGATATGTCCTGCCTGATACACGGTCGGCAACATGGGTCCCGACATGAAAAAAGCGTAATAGTAACAACAAAAAAGCAAAATCGTGCAAAACGAAAATGCTACATACATTTTAGGGTTTCTACATACATACATACATAACATCACGCCTCTTTCCCGTTGGGGTAGGCAGAGACCACAGTCCTCCACCTGCTACGATCTTGACATACTTCCCTTGCTTCCTGTACTTTCATCAATCCTTTCATACATGCTCGTCGGTTTAGGGTACTTTTAACCTGGCCTTTATTCAGAACGTCCTGAATTTGGTCCTGGTACGTTCGCCTAGGCCTTGCCCTTCCAACGTTTCCATTCACTCTCGCCTGGTAGATCTCTTTCGTCAATCTTCGTTCATTCATCCTCTCTACATGACCAAACCATCTCAGCATCCCTTTCTCGATTTTGGTCACTACGTCCTCTTTTACGCCACACCGTTCTCTTATCACACTATTTCTAATCCTGTCACTCAATTTAACACCAATCATACTCCTTAGCGCTCTCATTTCCACTGCATTAATTCTACTTTCATGCTTCTTCTGCCATACCCAGCTTTCACTGCCATACATCAGTGTTGGTACCAAAACTCCCCCATGAACAGCCAAACGAGCCTTGTGAGACACCTTTTGACTCCTCATAAAGGCGTGCAGGGCACCATTCACCATGTTTCCAGCATTCACTCTTCTTTCAATATCACTTTCACACTTTCCATCTCTCGTAAACTTTGAGCCCAGATACACAAACTCCTTCACTTGTTCGACTTGTTCACCATCTATTAATATAGTACACTCTGTCATACATTCTTCTCTTTCAAGTACCATTACTTTAGTCTTGCTTACATTTACTTTCATTCCTTTCCTTTCCAAAGCCACATTCATCATTGTTACCATCTCCTGCAACTCGTCAGCAGATGACGCAAGTACAACTTGGTCATCAGCGTAGAGAAGACATTTGATGAGTAACTCATTCATTCTCAGTCCACACATACTCTCTTTCAGATCAATCAAACAATTATCCATGAACAGGTTAAACAGCCAAGGTGACGCTACACATCCCTGCCTAACACCTTTTTCGATGCTAAACCATTCAGTGTACGCCCCGTTTATTCTGACACAAGCACTGGAATCCTCATAGAGAGATTTCAGTGCTTGAATCAGATGACCGTTTACCCCATACATAGACAATGCTGACCACAATTAATTCCTCACCACTCGGTCATAGGCCTTTTCCAAATCCACGAACGCGCAGTAGACTTTTTGGTTTTTAGCCAAAAACTTTTCAGCTATGCACCGCAAGGAAAAGACCTGATCTGTACATCCCATTCCCTTTCTAAATCCCGCTTGTACATCCCATATTTTATCGTCAGTATCTTTCATCACTCTTTCAATCAAAACCTTTGCATACAGTTTGCCGACGACACTGAGAAGGCTTATCCCGCGATAATTTTTGCAGTCCTGTTGTGACCCTTTTCCCTTGTACAGCGGCACAATCACAGCCTTGCACCAGTCACCTGGTACTTGGCCGTTCGTCCAACACAAGTTGAAAAGGCGGTACAACTGACTAGCCACAATGCCTCGCCCAGCCTTCAACATCTCGACCGACACTCTATCATACCCAGCTGCTTTACCTGATTTCATACTTTTCATCGCTTTCATAATCTCATCCATACTTATCTCACTTACACAATTCTCCTCTTCATTCTCATTCATTTCCACAGAAGACCTAGGTTCGCTGGCCTCTGCTTTTTCTCTCTCAAACAGACTTTCAAAATATTCCTTCCACCTCCTCAGAACACATTCTTCACCTTTTATAATACTTCCATCCTGGCTTCTGATTTTACTCAGCTCCGATGTTCCAAACTTTCCTCGGGCTGTCCGTATGGATTTCCAGAAAAACTTTTGGTTGGACTGGAAATCTTCAGTAAGCCTTCTGTCAAACTCATCCTTACACTCCTCTTTCTTTCTCTCAACAACTTCCTTAACAATACCTTTCGCTCTTTTATATACCTTTCTTGCTACACTTACGTCATCACTTGTTGCCCTCTGCATTCTTTGGTTAGCTTTTACTGCTAACCAATCTGACCATGCTTTCTTCTTCTCACAAACAGCTGCCTGTACACTTTTATCCATCCACATATTCTTCTTCTTTCCACCCTTTCTCCTTTTTGACACCCCACAAACATTGACAGCTATACCTACTACTCCATCTTTAAATTCATTCCACAAACATTCAATATCATTTACTTCATCCAGGTTCTCAAATCTTTCACTCAAGTCTTTCAAGTATTCTTTTCTGACATCCTCCTCTTGCAATCTCTCTACTCTCTACTCTCTAGGGTTTCTGCTAGTGTAAATATTCTAAAATATTTGTATACGTATTTCGTCAACATAGAAACCTGCCACGCTGTCCGATGCGATGCGCGCGGTGCTAATAAGTGTGCGAGGGTGTAGCACTTGTGATGACAAATGTGCGAACACCTTTAATTATGATATTTTGTTACTCGCTCAGTCTCTAAGGCGTCGCCTCCAAATGTTCCAAACGTACAATTTCATGGTCTAATGGGTATAGCGCTAAGCTCTCGATCCGGAGGTTCTGGGTTCGATTCCCAGTCGGGACACTGTCTGTATTTTTGTTTAGAAATGCCTTAGTTCAATATCCCCGCATGAACGATTCTATTTCCACAAATTTTCCCTAAAGAATAAATTTTTTCCCCAGAATTGCGAAAAAAATCTTTTTCTGGCAGCCCTGGTTGGAGAGAGATGGACCATAAACTATAGATTGAATGAATGAACGATATAGGCCAACTAGACACGGCTGAGAGAACACCGAAGACACCTGAAACGGCCCATACAAAGCCCTGCCTGCAGGGCCCTGCTTGCAGTGCGCACTGCTAATCGTACCGTGTGTGGTGTTGCAGGGCCGATGTAACGGCGATTTTGTCGGCCCTGCATGCCCACACAAAGTACGATTGGCAGTGGCACTGCAAGCAGGGCCCTGCAGGCAGGGCTTTGTATGGGGCCCTTCAGAGTAAAAAACTATAGAGTCCGCCATATACATATTCTATATGAGCTAGTGAAGTGTAAAACGGCCCATACAAAGCCCTGCCTGCAGGGCCCTGCTTGCAGTGCGCACTGCCAATCGTACCGTGTGTGGTCTTGCAGGGCCGATGTAACGGCTATTTTGTCGGCCCTGCATGCCCACACAAAGTACGATTGGCAGTGGCACTGCAAGCAGGGCCCTGCAGGCAGGGCTTTGTATGGGGCCCTTTAAGCGTCTCACTGTCGCCCTTACTAGTCGGTCAAAAAACTCAGTTAAGTTTTATACAAATCAAGATATCTTTAAAAAAATATCGATGTTCAGCAGGCCTATAAATCAATCCAGCCAATATGCGGCTCAAAAAATCACGCGGGAAACCGAAGGTCCTTTGAAACTTATTTTAACACCCGATATACAGAAATGGATGGCCTCTATCGAGCAATATTTAAGTGAGGTATGTACGATCGCGTCTGAGGGCGAAGTTAATTCTGACCAGAAACTGCGAATTAAAAATTTGTGCTGAAAAGTTGGACATAGGACATCACAAATGGCTGTTCAAAATCAGTCCTTAACACGGAAAGCCTTGCAAGCTCAAATATCTATTCAGACCTTAAAAGAAAACAAGCTGAAGAAGAATGTACAAGCGACCTCAACAGTAACCCAAGGCACTGCTCCTTTTCACCCTAGTTCTTTGAGGTCTGTAGCTATCTATCCCACCGATAGTAAGGAGACAAGCGACGAGACGAAAACTTTAGTACAAGAGCTTATTTCCCCAGAAAAAAATAAGATACATGTAGGGGGGTTGCGTAAAACCGAAAACGGAGGCGTTATAATTAGCACAGAGAAAAAGGAGGTAACAACAGCGGTTGCCAGCTGCAACGCTTACACGCGTGGTGACTATGGAAAATCCCCTCTAGAGTATCACAAGTTTTTGCTGGAGGTCTGGTGCAATTTTCCTATCCTGCAGTGGATGTTCCATGGGATGTTATGTGTGTGTCACTTTTAAATGTTTTCACATCTACAAAACATGTCTGAGCTATTTTCACAGTCAAAATTGTAATATTCCAGACAAAAACGTATGCGGTCCTGTTTATGGTCGTCTGTCAGGGGTATTATTTTCTTGGTTGTTAACGACGTTAACTCTAGATATTCCAAAAAGATTAAATTCAAAAGTAAAACTAAAGTGCCTGATACACGGTCGGCAACATGGGTCCCGACAGAGGTGACCTTGGTCCGCTTCGACCGTGTAGTTCGCGTTCCGACCGTGTAGTTCGCAGTTTACAACCAATTCTCTATAAAACCCGAATGGTTGCCAGCCAAGGTCACCTCTGTCGGGACTTATGTTGCCGACCGTGTATCAGGCACTTAAGTCCCTATTAAGACACTTAATTTTATATCTTTCATTTCTTTTATTATAGAGATCTCTTCATAGAGATAAGCTCGCCATTGTGAACCTCTTTTATCATTATTGCTATGTTATACTGTGCACAATAAAGGATATATATACTTATGAATTATAATTTAATTTTTACGCAGCAAACCACCGCCATAGGTGAGTACAACGAAAGAAAAGCTCTGTCAGTTGAAAGTAGAGGGGATTTCGCGCAGGTACAGCCTAGCGTAGAGAGTAGTATATTCCTTGGCCTAGCGTCCCTCCCCACTTGCCGCCAAAATGGCCTGCAAACTGTCTACTGCGCAGGTTAACCACGTGATCCGTCAAGGCTCTTCTTTCGTTGCGCTATTAAACGGCCCATACAAAGCCCTGCCTGCAGGGCCCTGCTTGCAGTGCATACTGCCAATCGTACCGTGTGTGGTCTTGCAGGGCCGATGTAACGGCGATTTTGTCGGCCCTGCATGCCCACACAAAGTACGATTGGCAGTGGCACTGCAAGCAGGGCCCTGCAGGCAGGGCTTTGTATGGGGCCCTGTAATCTGTGGTAAAGATTATTCTCTGCAGTAAACTCTGTCTGTCGTCCGAAACTCGACACAGGCACTGGCAACACTCACCAATGACCACTATAATCTTCATACACAATTTACTGGTCATACCGGCGGGCGCCATTTTGATTTCTGAAGATACATGCCATTTACTTCTTGTCCCCTCACCTCACGTTTTCACCCCTCTGGTTTGATAGTCAGCCGGCCGCCATCATTGTTTGTTTACTCTGAATTAATTTCCGACAAGCTAGTGAAAAATTACAAAAAAATATGGATAAAGTGCCTGAAAGACAACAGATGGACGTGTACATCGCTATAGTACATATTCGTTTTCCAAAAGTGCTTCGAAGAAAGGTTTATAGAAGCGAACTTGCGTCTCCTATCCGACGCTTACCCATCGATGTTAAACTGGGAAGAAATTGCAAGAGGAAACCGATGATACAGGTAAGACTGCACTGATAATATTATATGAACGGTATTATTTAAATCTTGACCATTCGTAATGACAACGATATCTCTTAAGTGCTATTGTTTCCTTACAGAAGACTTGGCTTCACAACATGATCACACCTACAGCAGGGAAGAGCACTGTGATCATATTTACTATAAGCACAGCTATAAGGAACCACCTGCAACATCAGCACAGTGATTCGTCTAGAACAAGCTGACTGGACAAAAACCATGTCTCAGTTTCCCAGAAATTTTTATTCCTAGCAATAGTTAACACATAGGTAACAACAATCCCAGGAATAATTAGAGTCTACCCTCATTAGTTAATGAGCATTGACAACGAGTATTTAAGGTAAGGGGTATTTTTGTATGCAATTACTTGCAAAAACGTCTCGGTCGTGTTAATTTCTCTCTGTTTTATGGTGCTTTGTATATAAATTTTATGTAATGGATTTGAATCTTGAGGGTGAGTAGTATATTTTGATACTAAATAAATTGGTATAGCTTACTATTATAAATGGTAAAAAAATATGTATTTAAAAAAAACTTGTGATTTTGCCTTGTTTTCAAACTTTAAAGGTCAAAAAGTTACATGTACAAACCTGTACAAATTCTACTAAATATTTTTTATGGTACCTTTAAGTGTGTAGATTCTTTCCATAAAAAAATCCATTGCGACTTTTTTGCACAACTAATTTTTTTTTATTTTTTTTTTAGGTCGCGTTTATAAAATCTCAAGAAAAGATTTTTTCGAGGAATGGCTAAGACACCCTAAGGACAAACGCAACGAAGCGATATTTCGTTTGGTTTCCCTGCGCAACGATCTGACTGGTGTGACTGAGAGTTCTATACGTGGAATGAAGCTCACTATTGCCAAGTATGGGTCACAAATTCTGAACAAGTGGGATAGCTGCGCAAGGAGTCGTGACCGTTTCAAAAAAAACAATGAAGAGTGGCTGGAAGGTCCCGATATTTCATTTGATATCTTCGTTCAGCCTTCAGTACAACCATCGACCTCAACAAGCGTTTCTGCTGGTCCGGGCCGACCACATTTAGATTTCCATGAAGCTAGCACGAAGACCAAACGGCGAAGGATTGATGATTTGTTATCAAACCGAAGCACAGAAGAACTCGTGTATGCAGCAGAAGTATCGACAAGGCTATCGGGGCAACGGAATGTAGCTCGGGTTATCAAAGAAGTGACCAGTAGTGATCCTGATAAGTGCAGTGAGATTTTGAAAAAAACTGAAAGTGACGAGGTAATGCCTAGGTGTTTGAGCAATGAAGAAGCATTGGCTTACTATGTAGACGCAAAGTGCACAAGTCACGCTTATAAACAGACGCGGAAGTGGAGCATCAAAGCGGGTCACAAGGTATTTCCGTCGTATTATAGTGTTAGAAAAGCAAAACTAGCTTGCCTGCCTCTAGAAGAACAAACTGTTGTGAATGAAACTCGTGCTGAAATCAAATTGCAAGCAGTTTTAGATAAAACTGCTCAGCGTTTGGTAGCAGCACTACATGAAGTTTTCAACAGCTTGTCGTGTTCTTCTTTCACGCTCATTAGCAAATGGGGTTGTGATGGAAGTTCAGGTCATAGCACTTACAAGCAAAAATTTACCGATGCTGCTAACACCGATGAGTTTTTGTTTGTATTTTCATTCGTTCCTCTTCGATTACTTGATGAAAAGAACAATATTGTGTGGCAGAACCCTCGTCCATCTTCAACTGTGAATTGTCGGCCAATAAAGTTTATTTTTGCCAAAGAAACCAAAGAGCTTACTGTTTATCTTGTTAGAATCCATAAAAATGTGAAACTGAATAAAACAAAACATGTAGAAACTAAAAAACACCAAAAATCAATTAAAATAATTTTGTCCAGTCAGCTTGTTCTAGACGAATCACTGTGATCAGGTTAGATCATATTATTAGTCATTTGTTTAAGAGATACTAGATTTTCATTGGACATTGATAAAAAAATGTAAAGATTGACGTCCACCCATCTTCCTATTTCCTTAGGCATCAGCATGTCATATTCAAATACTTCATAACAAATTTTAGACTGACTGTAAGATCACTGAGTGTCTTATACAGTCAAGGGCACGTCAAGCTTTACACATTGGACCATGCGCTATTCTTATTTAAATCTCAGAAAGAGTTGGTCATGCTACGAGTGTCAAGCTTGACCTGTTCTTGACTGTACTAAACAACGGAATATTTAAAGAACTGTTCAAAGACTTATGAATCCGGTAATAAAATTCATATTCATCATACAAGTATGATGTGAAGCTGGATCTTTGGCTTGGCAGGCAGCGTCAAACCTCTCAAAACACTCCTGTAGTTTAGGTATTCATAGTTATTTATAAATAACATAGTTTATAATAATCACAATCTCTATTTTCAGGTGAACAACTGTGTTTGAGTTTAAAGCAAGACGGTAGCTGCTGCTTTGTTTTGTACCACTTTTGTACTGCCCAGTTCTGTAAGTCACATTAAATAATTATTTTAATTTTATTGTAAACATAAAATAAAGATAAAAATTATTAATATTTATTTAGTTATGCAGTTATTTATCAAATCAGAGTTTTCAAGCAAATTGTGGTAATGCCTTAACGATCATTATTTAAGATAGAAGACGGGATCGTTATTATGGCTGATTTACACGAAGGCAAAATTAAGGCGCTTCTGATGAATGCAGCTATACTAAAGAAAGATAAATTTATTCTACTATTTCTTTGTTCTGTATAGCTCCATCCTTTATATGCCCTATTTTGCCATCTTCTAAAACACCCATTATAACACAAGCAGAAACTTGTTTATATTTGTTTTCTATATATGTGAATCACTCATATATTGTATTATCTTTTACAGCTCCTTATATTGATGGTAGTCCTGTAAGCAGCCCATAATGAAACACTACGGAAACATCCTTTAATGTCCTTTTCGACAGCATCAGGCACGGAGACTTCAACAAGAAAGCAAAAAAGAAATATTGTAAATGGTTCCAGTCCATGCCAGCGGAGATCCATGAGTTGTGATTTGAGGCTATATATAGTTTAAGTAAATTGGGTATGAGAAAAATAATAATAAATTGTTCAATTTATTTAGCAAATATCTTTTATTTTGTGGCTCGCATTTCATTCTTTAGAAAATTACGAGTGCATCTAGAAAAGCCAGGCAAACTGGCTGTATATAATGTTTCCTGTGTCAATAAAATTGTTCTTGAGACGATAAAAAGTTAATGTCATGCGTCTCCAGAAATCTTTTTTTTTTTTTATAAGCCCTACACAGGCTCTATGGCAGATGGTAGTCTGATACGGTAGTATCATCTAAGTAGTCTGTGCCAATGACGTTCGTTGTGTCGTTGGTCGTGGGTGGAAGAAAGTTTTGTGGTAGTTTTTAAAGATTATTCTTTGTTTTTTTAGTTAAGTAAGCTATTTACAGGTAAGTACACAATTGGAACAAAAGTACTTTTAAGAAGGTACCTAGGTATGAAAACCTAGCAAATTCGTTTTGTTTTGTGCACAGGTATAGTTTCCTGGAAGTCTACAAGGACCCTGAAAACCGCAGACAATGAAGACTAGTTCTGACGAGGATTCGTAAGTAGTTTTTAAAGTCTATATACAATTAGTTTCCAGATCGAAGCTCCAGAAAGGTGCCGATGCTGACGGTTATTTGCTGTGCATGGTTAATTCGCGGGGAGCCAATCACAATTTATACACCTTACCAGAGCCCCCTCCGCGTTATATTTTAATCATTAGCATTGGAGTTAGGTATTAAGTGCAGTGCAGTGGTACTTAAATAATCAAGTATAAAGTTGTAGTTTTATAGGTAGGTAGGTATGTAGGTACATAAAACTACAGTCTTATTATGTGGCATCCATATTTACGACGAGAAATCTCGGGAGAAGATGAGCCAATGCTGCAAGCGCAAGGGTTTGACAGTATTTAATGGGACAATTTGGAGTTGAGACATTTAAAAAAGAATTCATAATATTTTTTATAATTTTGTGTACCTTTTAGTTTTTTAGGGTTCCGATACCAAAATGGTAAAAAAAAGGAACCCTTATGGTGCCGCTCTGTCTGTCTGTCTGTCTGTCTGTCCGTCTGTCTGTCACACCTCTATATCTCAGCAACCACTTAGGCTATCGAGCTAAAATTTGGAATAGTTTTAGAATATAGTTGCCCAACTTAATTGCACATGAAAATTTTTTGAAAAAAGTATGATTATTAATGTAAAGGGGGCCAAATTTCAAATTGTCGCTACTAGGTCGAGTGGGGTATCATATGAAAGGGCTTTACTTGTACATTTTAAAATATATTTTTGTATTTTTTTAAGTTTCTTAGTTTTCAAGTTATGATGAAAAATGTCAAAAAAAATACCATTCCCCCCCCTTATCTCCGAAGTTTGAGTAAGGGAAAATCTGAATTAATTACAGTTGACAGAGGTTTATGTAAACTTTACAGCAAAAATAAAACGATCTTTCTAAGTTGCACAGTTTTTCAGAAATCTGCAAAAAACCTTTACAAACAAATTTAGTTTTGCGGTCCTGAAAATGGACTTTATTGCTTCCAAAAATACTATAGGTATATCGGAACCCTCGGCGTGCGAGTCCGACTCGCACTTGACCGGTTTTTTTTTTTTATGATTGTTCGTTTTTTTAAAACAATTTTATAATTTTTTATTCATATTATAAAAGGGAGTAAGGAGGCTCAGCTATCCTTTACAAATAAAACAAATGCAACACTCAACAGTAGGTTGTGTTTGGTTTTGTCAGGTGATCATCAACTTGCTTAAGAGTTCAGTTCCTGCATAGTCAAGCAGATAAAATAATATATAAAATAATAAAATAGATTGACAAAATGGTTACTAAAAAAATATTTTTATAGTGTTAAAGAATTTATTAATATAAAGAATTTAAAACAAAATTAATAAATTCCTTAACACTAAAAACATTTTTCGAGTAAGCTAAATAATAAGCTAAATGTGAATTTATTATTATTAATTTTGATAGTGTATCTTGATGTAATAAAATAAATACAATATTTTATTACATCAAGATGTATCTTGTATTTATGTATCTTGATGTATTCTAATTTTATTTCTTGACAGATTATAATGACTTTTTTTACTGAACTAAAAATAATTATAATTAAACATGTATAATTTTAGATTAAACATATTTTTGCACGCTTGCTCGCAGGCTGAATGCACTGTGACTGATTTAATGTATAAACACCATTATGTACTGCATTCTAGCAAATAATCTTTTCTTATTCTTAACAGCAGAGATTTTTCAAGACTTCACTTCATTGTAAGCCAATCTTTTTTTTTATTCCTTCAAGCCAATTTTTTCCAAGACAATTTATAAAAATTGTTAAACTTACCATAATCCTCTACATCCTATCTTTTCTTATGCCTCTGGGACCTTTCCATTTTGTGGCTTTTTTTGAACGACATAATAGTCAGTGGTTCATTATGTACGTACCACCTTTGGTCTGTGAAACGAGCGGTATGTACTGACCAAAAAAAAGTGATCAAAAAATGTTAAAGATAAATGTGTCATTCATCTGCATTTCCCTATTATATATTAGGAAAGAGAAAGTGCAATCAATTTTCCTCTTTTACTTTTTCTGTGTAAGAGTTTTAATACATTCTGTATTTTTAATTTCAGCTGGTCAAAGATAGAATCGGCTTCAGAGTCGGAGCTGGAGTGCAGCACCTGCTCATCATTGAACGACGAGGATTGCAGCTACAAGCGCACTGAGGCTGACCACAATTTACTAGCTTCATTCAAAAAGCCCAGGTAATAAACTTATGTTTAAACAACTTCAAAAATAGGGGGTTATCAGTTCAACCAGTATGTATGTTATAATAACATAATAGTACCTGGGTGACCGAGCTATGCTCTGTGTGATTAAAATATCATCGGTTGAGCAAGCTGTGCTACTCAACAACAGATGGCGCTGTAAGTTTCTTGAACGCATTAAAACGCGCTAAGAAATATAAAAAAAAGAAGGTGAAAACGAATTTTCCCAGACATGAGATCTAGCTAGATAGATTTTTTGCCCCCAAAAACCCCTGTATACTAAATTTCATCGAAATCTCTAGAGGCGTTTTCGGGAAACCGATTATAAATATATATACAGGGTGTAAAGGACGGTGTACCGAAAACTGAAAGGGCGTGCTCAGTCAACGAAACTGAACAACTTTCCCAAAGAAACATTTCTGGGAAATGAAAAAAAAACTTTTGTCCTCCATACAAACTGTTCGACCAGAGTGAGCAATTTGTATGGAGAAGTTAAATTTTTTTTTAATTTCCCAGAAATGTTTCTTTGGGAAAGTTGTTCAGTTTCGTTGACTGAGCACGCCCTTTCAGTTTTCGGTACACCGTCCCTTACACCCTGTATCTACAAATATTGCTCGTTTAACAGTATAGGATAACTTTTGTCAAAAATACACAAATAGTGAAAACAATTAGTGATCTCACTCAATTAGTTGTAATTTCAAGACTAGCTCGAGGTCAAGAGTAAGCCCATTTTCTATAAAAAAAAAAAAAATATACAAGCTATTGAAAAACATGTTACTGATCCTGAAAATGCTTCACAAGCTCTATCAAATGTTATCAATAATAGGTTACAGAATAAACTGGATCTATCCGAAAATTCAATGTTTCCAGTTCCCTTACGTTTTGTACAGCAACATGGCGCTAATTATTATTCAACTTAGGGTACAGTGCAAGTTTCATCCAAATAGGTTCAGCATGTCATTAAAATCAGTTCAGTAAAACTAGAGTCTGACTAACGAAATCTGTCCATACCAAACCACGGGAAATTTAAAAATAACAAGTTTTAAAACCTGAAAATACTGCAAAATAACTATTTGATACTTTTAGTTGGTTTTCAAGACTACAAGTTACTACTTGAAAACTAACTAAAAGTATCAAATTGTAATTTTGCAGTATTTTTTAGTTAAAACTTGTTATTTTTAAATTCCCCGCAGTTTTGTATATGGATACCTTTCGTTGGCCAGGCTCTAAATTAAATTAAATTAAAATTAAATTAAAAATCTATTTAAAAGTCGACGCATACAAGTATCTCAAGAACTAATAGTCGGATTGCAATTTAAAAAAAATCAGTTGAACTAGTTATTATTATTCTTTATTGTATACATACATAAATATACAGAGTTATAAAAAAAGTTCACAATGGCGAGCTTATCCCTTTGAAGAGATTGCAAATTTCATTAAAAGCTGTTCAGCAGTTCATTAAAATCTGTTCTGTAAAATTACAAAAGACAAAGAAATAAATGAGTAAAGGTATTCGAAAAAAAAAATATTACTTTACAACTGAAATAAAAAGAATGCAGAATTAAAAAAATGGTAAAAAAAAGTTATTTAAAAAATTTTACCAACTTCTAGACTAAAAATATAGAAATAAAAGTTTTTGAGGTTGGTGCCAGCCTGAATATTAGGAATAAAACAAAAGTCGTGGTATGCTATGCAACTGTACACACCTTTCATTTTTAATATTCAGGCTGGCTCCGAACACAAAAACTTTTCTTTCTTTAGCTTTAGTCTTAAAGTTGGTTTATTTTTTTAATTTTTTATTTATTACACAAGGTATATGACTCCTGTGCCTTAATGATTCTTGGATTCGACCCCGCAGAGAGATTCCAAGCATAGTCCTTTGGATGACTTTGAGCTTCCTAATAAGGCCCATTGTGAGCGACCACGTCTCGGTGCCATATGTGATTACTGGCAATACACACAAATTTGTATTACAATACATCAATCAATTACAGTTGAAATAATGTAGTTTAATTAAAATGACAGCAGTAGCTTGAGATGAGTGATTGATGGTTCTGCATAATTAATTTGATGTAATTAATTAATTAATTTAAAAAATGTATATGGTGCTGTTAGAGAAATTGAAGTGTGATGAGAGTTTATAACCAGCTGGCGACTAAGACAATTATTAATGTGATAATATCCAGTCACTTTCTCATTAGTAACAGCAGCTCGATCACTGTATTTTTATTCAAAGGATCGTCATATTTTTTCTATGCAGAAGTGACTATGCAAAAGGACACTGTAGCCTATACTATGGCTTATAGTCCCTTAGGCCGCGTCCCCATTAGGCTCACAGTGAGCGGCTAACTATCCGCTGATTGACTCTGAGCGGCGGCGTATCGGTCGCTAACTCAATGTTTAGTTAGCGGCGAACTGTAGCGAAGCTCTTGCTAACTCTTGGGAGCGGGTACGGTTAGTACATATGAACGCTTGACGCTGCGCAGCGTGTCGGCGTCGTAGTGAGCTGACTGAGCCGCCGACCGAGAACATAGTTCGCAGCGACTCAGCTCGCTAAATGAATCCGCAAGCGTAACGCCGCAAACTGCGTACAGTACGCGCTGAATGGACACTCCGTTTATAATATATAGGAAGCAAACAGTTGCTACTCACTGTGAGCCTAATGGGGACGCGGCCTTAGTCGCCTTTTGTATCTGAGGATAGGCAGCAGAGTGCTTCTGCATATCATACTAAACTGCCGCCACCAGTCTGCGATCCAATTGTGCCAGCCTCTGACATACTGCAGGATTATGATAAAGTAAGTATCCTGCGCGGCATACATGTATACTTCCCTTTTGCTCTGTCTTACTGATCACGAAAAATAAGCATGTCGGCCATGTTCAGAAACCGGGTAGGTCACCACTAGTGGCACAACAACAAGTGCGTTTCCTTGCTTCGGAAGGCATGTTAAGCCGTTGGTTCTGGCTACTGTCAATGATAAATGTCGTTAAACCAAGTCAGGGGCCATTTGGCGGCTTGGAAACTGACAGCCAGGTTGGTCACTAACCTGGTTAAGTTTAATTTAAGATTGGGTCTGCTTTGCCCTCTGGGTTGTGGCGGTCAGATGGCAGTCGCTCTGTGTAAAAACCAATGCCCTCGTCGAATCCCCTAGGCTAGGTAGCAGACTTCGTAAAAACGGAATAAGCCTATATAAGAAACTGAGATGGATTCTCTTATAACGACTAGTGTGAGTGCGGCATTTTGCAATCCGTGACACACACACATGTTGTCGTGCCCTACCTCTTCAGTTTCTCGGGAGGACCTTTTTGAAGGCAACCAAAGATCTAGTGATGTAGCCACATTCTAGAGAAATTTATTGTAAAAACATTTTTGCCTTTGATACAAGAAGAAGCCAGTTTAGAGTAATTCTCTGCCTGCTTTTGTGTCCCCGGGTTTGTATAACCCGAATCTATTCAAGTCGCGAGTGAATAGGCTTCTGGGTAGGCTCGTCCCATCGTCGACCTCATCTCTGCCCTCCAGGCTAGATCGAGTTCAAGAATAAGCCCACCAACCATAAAAAAATACATATACGCATAGTAGTGTGCATATACACTTGTCATAAAAAAAATCGAGCCCTTGATTTTCCCGCCATACTTTTTCATACGATTATGAGATCAAAGTAAGCGTCAATGTTTTTGCTTAAAGATTCTAAACACGGGACTCATTAGTGAGATAGTTAGATAAGGTCCCTGGCAACAGTTTTATCCCAGACCACACTTTTCTACGATAGCCAGGAAAGAAGACCCGACACTTAGAAAAAAAAGTGCGATATTCAGGCTGATTTTCCTTTTCCCCTACATTTCTCGAAATCAAATTTTTAAAGTGATGTGCGGTTTTTCCTGATTTTACTATTCAGTTACGTGTTTTTATTCATTTTAAGAAAAACAATGACGCTTACTTTAAGGGGCTACCTCCGGTCCACTAGCGCCCCCATCAGTTAAAAAAATATTACTCGCTAAATACGAAACTTATCAAAAATCCGGAAAAACAATTGAAGTAAAGATACATTTGTTTATTTAGAAACTATATACTCTGTAAAATAAATTTCACTGTAGTTACAGGTACAAAAACTGCTAAAAGTGGCCGTTTGTCGCACTTTTTGTATCTGTAACTACAGTGTATTTTTCAGAATTGATAGGTTCTGAATAAACTAGGATACCTTTACTTCAATCTGTATTTCCGGATTTTCGATAAGTTTTGTATTTAGTGAGTAATCTTTTTTAAACTGATGGGGGCGCTAGTGGACGGGAGGTATTGATAGGTTCTGAATAAACTAGGATACTCGTACCTTTACTTCAATCTGTATTTCCGGATTTTCGATAAGTTTTGTATTTAGTGAGTAATCTTTTTTAAACTGATGGGGGCGCTAGTGGACGGGAGGTATTGATAGGTTCTGAATAAACTAGGATACTCGTACCTTTACTTCAATCTGTATTTCCGGATTTTCGATAAGTTTTGTATTTAGTGAGTAATCTTTTTTAAACTGATGGGGGCGCTAGTGGACGGGAGGTATTGATGGGGGCGCTAGTGGACGGGAGGTATTGATAGGTTCTGAATAAACTAGGATACTCGTACCTTTATTTCAATCTGTATTTCCGGATTTTCGATAAGTTTTGTATTTAGTGAGTAATCTTTTTTAAACTGATGGGGGCGCTAGTGGACGGGAGGTAGCCTCTTAACCCCGTCACTGTATGAAAATGTATGGCGGAAAAATCTAAAGTTCGATTTTTTTTATGCCGAGTGTATTTTCTTTATAAATTATTAAAAAGTAAATTTGTACGTTCCAGGTTTGTGAGGGAGGGATGCTTCAGGCTGGTGGAGAAAGTGGAGAATGATTTGGTTGAGGAGTATGTGAAGTAAGTTGACTATTGATTTGCTTTTTAGGGTTCCGATACCAAAATGGTAAAAAAGAAACAATTATGGTGCGACTTTGTCTGTCTGTCTGTCCGTCTGTCTGTCACGACTCTATATCTCAGCAACCTCTCATGCTATCGACTTGAAATTTTAAATAGTTTTAGAATATGGTTGCCCAACTTAATTACACATGAGAAAAATTAAAAAAAGTTATGATTATTAATGTAAAGGGGACATATTGTTTGAGAGTTTCGCGGTCACTAACAGCGCCGAAATATCGGAAACTCATCAAAAATCCATATCGTGGTAAGAACCCGTCAAACTGTTTTTATAATAATGTAAAGGGGGCCCAAATAGGAGGGTCAAAATTTCAAATTGTTGTTACTAGGTCGAGTGGGGTATCATATGAAACAAACAAACGGCGGGTAAACTGTATTGTAAAACGGCGCCGGCAGATTGTAAAAGGGTTTAGATGACTGGTGCATTTTAGGTTCGTTAGCCACGGTAAACCCAACCTAACCGAGCAGGAATCGGTTAGGTTGGGTTAGGTTATTTTTCGACCACAACGCCACGCCAGAAACGAATAACGCGCCATTTTGTGAAATGCCGCGACATTATGTAAAATGACGAATTCAAAATTTTTCGACATTTTGTAGAATGCCAAGGCAAACTGTGAAACGACGAATTATACAATTTAATTATCACGTAAAGTCCTGAACATTAGGTACCTCTATTAATATGTGGCAACATTCTGTACTGGGCTAAAAAAATTTAATTATTTGTGATTGATCGTCACGCTAAGAAGAAGATACAATTTGGCTGCGTCATACAAAAAAAAATACAAAATATTTTATTGATTTTAAAACACATTTTACAATAAGTCGCTGGAACCTCCTTTTAAGCAAAGCATTGCCTGTGACAGGAGGCTCCGCTCTTCCATAAAAATAACAATAAGTATATATTTATTACAAAGTAGATTTGTTTTGGAATTTGGAAACTTTAAACATTTTTGTCATGTAGATAAATACTTGATCACGCGATAAAAGTGACGTTTGCTCCATTCATTAGGCTAAGTTCGGTTCGCGCCGCAGGCGGCTTGCTTAGCGCCTGACGCCTAGTGGAGGGGTCGCCTGGCTACTCGCTAGGGTCACACGGTGGCTCGCATGGGGAGTCGCTTGGAGCCTACAGTCATCTTCATAACATCCCATAACACGTCCACTACAGGACAAAGAGCTCGGATCCAGAGTTCCAGCTCTTGCTGAAAAAAATGTGAAGAGGAAGTTAGTCACTATGCTTGTTAGCGTTACGGCTGGCACCATGAACCGCGGTTGTTAGTGACCGAAGTTTGTAAGATGGTACACACGGCCGCACATCAGTAGAAACACTTTTGGACCTTATGGCGTGTTAATAGAGTTGAAAAAGTTTTTACCGACGAGCGGTTGACCGTACGATACACGGAAGGACGCTGCTGCCCATCTTCCGGTGTATAAACCCTTAGGGACCTCGCGCACTAGCGGCCACGACCACGGCCAACGACCAGATTAACTAGGGCCACCGCGCACTAGCGATTTTTTTAGTTGGCCGACAGTTTAGTCGCAATCGTTCTCCATAGACAAATTGCCAACTTTAAATCGACAAATGCGCGCACTACCATAGGGGTCCATACTGATTCCGAGATCGATCAAACTATCGGCCAACTAAAAAATCCCTAGTGCGCGGCGGCTCTAAGTTGGCCGTTCCGGCCGAGTGCGCGACGTTCATATGGCGGCTTCTGGTTATTGCGGCCTGGTCGTGGTTCCTTAGTCGCCTCTTACGACACCCACGGGTAGAGATGGGTTGGTAGTATTCTTTGCCGGCACCACACGCAACCCGTGCATGACTACAGTCATGTGTAGTCAATTGTTAATTATTTTTTTTTATTGAAAATGGGCTTACTCTTGACCTCGATCTAGTCTTGAAGACAGAGATGAGGTCGACGATGGAACGAGCTTACCCAGAAGAAGCCTATTCACTCGCGACTTGAATAGATTCGGGTTATATGAACTCGGGAACACAGACGCAGGCAGAGAATTCCACTCTTTAGCCGTGCGCATTATAAAAGATGTTTCAAAGCGCTTTTTGCGAATGTGCGGAATATCAACCAAGTATGGGTGATATCCTGCGGTGCGTCTGGACTCCCGATGGTAGAAGGGAGATGGTGGAATAAGCTCGTGGAGCTCTAGAGCACACTCTCCGAAGTACAATCTGTAGAAGACCGACAGACATGCAACTTTGAGACGGTGGGCCAGACTGTGAAACTTGGTTTTCACCAGCATCTCATCACCAACGAGCAACAATTGACACTCGATACAATCAGTCGAGTCGCTTTTGAAAATATCACGAAAGCTGCTACTTATAATCCGTTTCACGAGTCAATGCCAAAGCTTACCAACACAGTTTGCAGCCATAGAACCAGACAAACCCTAGTAGCACAGTAAATATATAAGCTAAAGATATTTACTGTGCTAGTAGTGTGTGAAACCCTAGTACTGTCGAAACTAAATTACTGCATTACTGTTTTTGGTCCCTGTCTTAATGCTAAAACTTTAAACTAGATCCAACGAGTACAAAATGCCTGTGCAAGGTTTTGTTTCAAAATCCCGCCACGTACACATGTCTCACCATATTTAAACACTTCTAAGTTACTCAACATGCGTGACCGTTTGAAATTATACACAGCAACACTGATGTTTGATGTGGTTGAAAATAAGCTTCCAGAGTACCTGTACAAGAAACTTAATTGGTGTTCATACAACAAAAAATACGCAATACGTACTTGTGTACCACCTCTTCTAATACCGAATCACCGGACAGCTGCTTTTCGCAGTAGTTTTAGATACCACGCTACTAAGATACCTACTCGTATGGAACAATATCCCACCACCTCTGCGGAATACTACGTCTGTGAAATATTTTAAACAAAAGTATAAACTTTCTGCTACAAGGTGTTAATAGTGGAGTGGAAATCTAAAACTATATGCTTTAGTTGAACTGCAAATAAATAAATTAATTACTACACTTAATACACAACATATTATTTTACTCTGCTATTTCGAGAAAATTAGTCGTTTTTATTAGAATGAATATGATATGTACAGTCAACAGAACATCTGTGGAAACACTTGGGACCTTATAGCATGGTAATAGAATTTATAAAGTTTCCACCGACGTGGTTGACCGTACGTAAGTAGATATTTATGTACACTTATATTACTATTTTTATTATTATTTTTAGATATATATTTTGTATTTATATATATATATATATACACATATTAACTTTATTTCATACTTTTTTTTCATATATTCTCACATCATTGAAAGCTTTGCTATTTTTTATTTTCTTTACTACTTATGTTCCTATTTATCATCATATTTAAATTTATGGCGCGATGTTCGTATGTCGCATATGGCAGGAATGAGAATTTGTACTGGCGGTGCACCGTGAAGCGTGTGGCACGACACGCACGCGTGCTTCACCGTACGGAGGCCCTTAGGTTATCAGCGGCCACGCGGGAATCGACGCTATAGATACACCAGTTTCTTGTCGCTTGTTTGTTTTCCTACATGGCGCCAGAAGCGACGTAATTTACCGGATGTCATAAAGTGATAATTATCCTAAAATTAAAAAAGAATTATAATTTGCTTGTTATGTTTTTACAGAGCTGACAGTGAAGATGAAGACTCTGCAGGCTACTCCTCCAGCTCCTGCAGCAGCGGGGCGGAGGAGGACGAGCAGCCGGCGCCGGAGCCCGGCCGGCCTCTCGCGCCGCGCACTCCTTCCCCTTCCCCTTCCCCTTCACCGCCGCGCCCGCCATCCTCGCCCCCCCCGCTCACTCGCCGCTGGACTATTTCTACCTTGTCTTCAACCGAGACTTCGTACAATTTCTTGTGGACACCATTAATGCTAGAGGCACTCAGTTTGCCAACACAAAGAAAAAAGTATTCACCCCAACTGATATCGATGAGGTTTATACCCTACTGAGTACCCATTTCATGATAGGACACACGTTATCCAACCCAGAACGGATCTTCGGAAGGTCATTTAACACAGATCTTAACCTGTTCATGAGAAAGGAACGTTATGCTATGCTCTTCGGCCTTCTCATGCACAAGGGCTTAAAGGGAACCAAGAAGGCTTATCGGAGTCAGAATGCATTTTATATCCGATGACAATGGAATTTTTCAAATAGTGTTTTTAGTTGATCCGACGAAACAGCTAGAAGTACGAGGAGAGAAGATAGCAAGGGCTCTGATGGAAGACTTCTTAGACGCAGGACGATCTTTGCACACGGTCAATGATTATTACTCCTCGGTTACAATGGCTGAAGACTTCCTGAAACGTAAGACATACCTAACGGGAGTGTTGAAGAAGAACCGGCCGAGAAACCCTGCGTTCCTGAAATACAAAGCGAGCTGTACAAAGATGCCAGTGCGGACACACAAAGAGGGATCGCCCGTTGCAAAAAAACGTGGACAAAAGGAAGAACAACCGATCTCAATCAAAGGAAACAATAATTGTTCACAGTTACAATGAAAAAGGAGTCTGCGTTCCCAAAATTGTAAGACCACACTCGAAAGTCTACGTGATCTTAACAGAATTCGACTCGACACCAGCAGAGGACAAAGCATTCGAATGCAACATTACAGAAAATTTGTCGACGAGCATGTATGAAAGGATTGATGAAAGTACAGGAAGCAGAGGAAGTATGTCAAGATCGTAGCAGGTGGAGGACTGTGGTCTCTGCCTACCCCGACGGGAAAGAGGCGTGATGTTATGTATGTATGTAGAAAATTTGTTTAAACACAAACACAAGCCCAAACAAATCCGTCTGCTGTCTCAATGTGGGCAAACTCCAAAACGGAAGTTCAACCGCCATATTGCTTACATGATTCAAGCCTTGCTTGTCAACTCGTACTTGATGTACAAAGTGAACACTGGCAGAAAAATTAAATTTGTAAACTTTGTCGAGGAGATTCTTCTTCAAATGCTGCCGCTTGAAGCTAAAGAGAGTGAGGATAAAGAAAATGAGAACAAGGGGGAAAAGAAGAAACCTAAACGCAGAAGGAGCAATAACAGACCAGATGCATGTGTCCCGGTCTGATTAGATTTAAGAGCATTTTTTAAACTACAATTTCTCAATATCAAAAAAGGGATTTTGCAAATATAGTGTTATTTTTAGGTCGCTAGCCGTACGTAAAGGCATGGACGAATAATAAACAGACTGACAATCCCCATACTAGTAATCGTAACCCAGAAAAGCATAAACGCACTGAAACTAGATGGCGCTAACAAATAATCAGGGCAGTGATTATGGTCTAACGAGTATTCTGCTAAAAAAAACGTTTAAAAATTTAACATTGTTTCAATATAAAGAAACGCTAACGTTGAAATTTGGCATTTCTTTTAACAGATTAGTCGTTAGACCACTGTAGTTTCGCTGGTTATTTGTCAAAGCCATCTAGTTTTATACTTTTCTGAGTTACGATTTCTATATGGGGATGATCAGTCCTTATTATTCCCTCATGGCAAAGGTGCATCCACACTGAAGCTATTTTATGTGGAACAACATAGCGGGACGACTAGTGCGACTCGCCGCTCAGTTTAACTTTAGTGTGCATGCATACATACATACTATCACGCCTTGTTCCCGTCAGGGTTGGCAGAGACCACAGTTCTCCACCTGCTACGATCTTGACCTACTTCCCTTGCTTCCTGAAATTTCATCAATCCTTTCATACATGCTCGTCGGTTTAGGGTACTTTTAACCTGACCTTTATTCAGAATGTGTATGCACCTTTACTAAAGCTTAAGCTTTGCTAAAGCTGAACAACTTTCCAAAAGAAACACGCGTCGGGATGCAAGCTGTTACTGAAACCTTCGTACTATCGGCAGAATAGTTGAAGTCTTTTCTTTCACTTTTGTTTTGCTCTCGTTTCTTTGAAAAAGAAAGTTGTTCATATTTTAATTTGGAGGAATATTGCCAAAGGTTCTAAAGTAATCTTAGGTATACGATTCTGAATAATTTTAGTTCTCCATAGGACTGACAATCCCCATACTAGAAAATGTAACTTGGAAAAATTTAAATAATCTGGAACAAGTAGGTATTCTGTTAAAAAAACATATAAAATTTCAATACAAAGAAACTGTAACATTGAGGTATAGTTTTATAGCAGAATACTCGATAAATGGTAATAACTTCTCAGGCTATTATTAGCGCCATCTAGTTTTATACTTTTCCAGGTTACGATTTCTATAAGGGGGTGATGATCAGTCCTCCGTGGTTTGGTTTAAGGTGATCTGTTTTCCATACAAAAATTCAAATGACTTGCATTCTTACGCGTTGAATTCTGTTGAAAAACGAACGAATACTGCAATTTTTAGTTAAATTTTTCGCTAATTAATACAAAAATACAGTTAATGTACTGAAAATACTATTTTTGTTAGCAATTTTTGGTTCAATATTACGATTGTGGGCGTGTGCATGTGTGAGTGATCGTACTCATGTAAACACGAACTGACGAGAGTAATTGACTTTAGTGGACATATGGAGATATTTTTCTTATCGAAATTGTTGTTAGGCGTTGAAGTTGCACGATGAAATTTACGCGAATCAACTTTTTGCACATATATAGTTAGTACTTATTTCATAAAAAAATAAAACCTTATATTTGCAGCAGTGGCTCCATCTAGTTGCGTTCGGGGCTAAGCTGGCCGAAACAGATCACCTTAAGACTGCATCTTCATCTCTGCATCACTTTTTTCTTAGAATTGTATACTACAGTCGAAACAATGTAGCTTGATAAGAATGAGAGCTGGACAGAGCTATGCGTGAGAGCAGGACGGGGCGATACGCGTCATGCGCTGTGTTCCAAATTGTACAAACGCTGCTAAAAGCGTATACAGTACTGACGGACGGTCCAAATTGATTTTGCACGCTCACAAAGCTATCACTGCTTTAATGGCTCTAGTCAATTTGGAATGGATTTAAGCGCGCTCACGTGTTCATCTGTCAAAATGTTAGTTTTGTTTTTATTTTCTTTAAAAAAGCCTAGCTAATCCCTCGAAAATGTGAGCCCAATCCACTCTCATTTCCATTAGAGACAAACTCATTAAAATTAAAACTTGAGAAACGTCAGCTGGCTGCAAATGTGTGGGATTTTATATGTGTCAAATAGATTTTGACATTAGCGCTTTCACTGCTCCACCTATTTGACTAAAGCACTGATAGCAGAAACGATGACGTCATCAATGACGTAAGGCGGTGAACGAGCGAGTGCTTTAGAGCACGCTTTAGGTCAATTTGGACCGACTTAAGCGCACTCACAGTGCTCTAAAGCAGTCTGTTAGCGCAAAATGGAACGCACAGTCTGTCGCTCCAATACCTTACGCTTCGCTCCGTACTACTCTCATTCTAATCAGGTTACAGTATTTCGACTGAAAAATTTTATTTGTGTAACTGGTTTGGTTTTTAGTCTATTTAAAAAAGTTGCACAGTTAGTGCATGAACGCATAATGAGAAGAACTGAACGTCTTCTTATAGTAATGGTAACCCGGGAAAGTATAAAATTAGGTGGCGCTAAAAATTATCAGCGAAGTTATTACTATGTATCGAGTATTCTGCTAAAAGAACATACCAAATTTCAACATTAGCGTTTCTTTATATTGAAGCTATGTTAAAATTTTGAATTATTTTTAGCAGAATACTCTGTAGACCATAATCACTTTCCTGATTATTTGTTAGCGCCATCTAGTTGCAGTGAGTTTTATGCTTTTCCGGGTTATGATTTATAAATTAAGGCCATCGTAATAGGTCCGTTGTGAAAGCTGTCAAACGAATGTAAAATTACGACCTGCAAAGGAAAATGAACTCTGTGTGTTGGTGTTAAGGAAACATCAAAACGGACTTCTTACGTTGGCCCCACTTTAGTATGGATTTTGTCAGTCCTTAAGGGGCTACCTCCGGTCCACTAGCGCGCCCATCAGTTAAAATAATATTACTCGCTAAATACGAAACTTATCAAAAATCCGGAAAGACAGATTTTCAGAATTTATAGGTTCTGAATAAACTAGGATACCTTTACTTCAATCTGTCTTTCCGGATTTGCGATAAGTTTTGTATTTAGTAAGTAATATTTTTTTAACTGATGGGGGCTCTAGTGGACGGGAGGTAGATTCTTAAAGTAAGGCCTTCGTAATAGGTCCGTTGTGACAGCTACCAAACATGAAAAATTATGGCCTGCAAAGAAAAATGGACCTTATGCGTTGGTGTTGAGGAGACGTCAAAACGAACTTCTTACGTTGGCCTTATTTAAGTATTCGTGCATGTAAGGTTTAGAACCTGTCCAGAAAGGGCGAATTCGCCGCGAATTGTTACGCGCGAGTTTCTACGCGCGTCGGCGAGGTACTGGGTGTCAATACATTGCGTCCACAAGCATCGCGCGAATTTTCTCGGCTCGCGCGAGTCGAGATACTAGGAGCGCCTTGTTTGCGTCCAGATGAACGCGCGAAACACGCGCGAGTAAATCGCGGCGAATTCGCCCTTTCTGGACAGGGTCTAAGGGCCCATAATTTGAGATTTTATTCTGTAATAGAATTTTTATTTTTGTCTTTATTCTCAATGCAAAGTAATACATTTCATATTGATGAGGGCGCCACTGTGCGCACTATGTAGTCTTAAATGTTCTGAAACAAAAAATATTTGATTAATTTCTTTGTGAGATTGTTCAGATGAATAAGAATAAAAACCTTATGTTTTTGTGGCGCTTAAAAATTTTGTTATAAGTGTTAGTTTTATAGTGTTTATTATTTTGTTTGTATACTTAGATTTACTGAAATTAGTTATTTTAGTACAAATCATCCGTTTTTAAAACCTTAGTTAAGCAAAGATGTTTTATTTATTAAGAATACTCGTACTAAAAGTTTAACGTTGAAAAATCATTTAAGTACTAATTTCGGAAAAACTGCATTCAACACAGTGTTTGTAACTTTTGTGAATAGAATGATTTTTAAGTTATTTTCAAACTTGGTGATTTTAATTGTTTTATTTGTACGGTCAACGACAGGTCAACCTTGACACTCGCAGTGCGACTCTAGTCAGTACGTCTATTGTAATAAGAACGGTACAAAGTCAAGCTTGAAGTGCTCTTTACTGTACAATGTGTAACGAAAAGCGTATATAAGGTCCTGAGTATGTTGCCTACACTATGAAACTGATAACTTTTCCTAAGGAACTTGGGTCCATATACGAATCCAAATTTTTTACCTTTTAGCTAGAGAGACTGCTTTATTAACAATGGAATGACATTGCAACATGCAAACAATCCAAAAAAATTATAACATCAACTAACACACGCTTAACAAGACGACTACTACAGATGAACAGGACTAAGCTCCGCAATGTAATAGGCACAATAACAGGACACATTGCTCACAACAAACACTACCACACTATAGGTATAACAGACAGCCCTCTATGTAGGGCCTGCATGGAAACGGACGAAACCATTGAACACGTCATTCTAGAATGCAAAGTAATTAATAGTATCAGAGAAAACACACTTGGAACAGACATAAACCTAATACCCAACAGACTGGACAAACTGACTGAGTTCTGGCAACAGTTAGGGTGGCTAACTTGATGGCCACATAGGCCCACGCACAATGGTCCTTATAGGATTAAGTGCGGAAACCACACACTTAGAACTTAGAGACTGCTTTAGCTTATAGCGCATTTTGTGTGGGAGATCGATAATTGCTCTTCGTATTTCGAACTATGTTTCTTGGGAAAAGTTGATCAGTTTCATGGTCTAAGTAACATGTTAATAGTAGTTTAAGATACAAGTAGGGTTATTACAAACGAGTTGACCATCGGTACGAGTTTATCATAACCCTTACGGCCGTGTATCTTACGACGTTTTTCAACACAGTTGTTAGAAAACAGGTATAAGTAATACACTTGTTAAAGGAACCAACCATGGGTACTGTCAGCCTCTTGTCGATTTATGTTCTCCTGGTACTCTCCATTTTATTTTAAATATAGGTAGGCAGTCGTCACCCAAGTAAAATGTCACCACTGTAGTATTTTTACAAAATATTTTTTCAACACATTTACTCATAAAACAGCTCTATTTGCACTGTATTAAGGTCCATAATCCAGCTTATTAAACACGCGTGCTTTTTTCATTAATATAACTTCACTAGTGTTGAAATTTTTGTCTTTTTTTTTATCGGCAAGATGCAAGGAGTTTCTATATCTATAACATTCATAATATTTCATGAATAAGTAAACTGTGTTCGATAATACGATAAATAAATGTTAATTACATGGAAATACTTATATTAGTCAACCAACTCACTACAAATTTGTCTTTAAAGTAACAAAATATTCAATATTAAATAATTCAAGGGAGTGAGCCTCAGAACAAAGACCTCCTTGCTGAATAAGCTGTTTGGCAGGTTAGTGTTTTATTTTTATTTTGTTTTTTATACCGGCAAGGTGCAAGGAGTTTCTATATCTATGACATTTATAATAATTACGTGGGACACTCAGAAATATTTGCGACACTAAAAAAAATTGTTCTACAGGTACATATATTTTTATTAAATCTTTTCAAAGTACTCTCCACCAGCCTCTATACAAAGATTCATGCGTCTGAACCAGTTTTCAAAACACTTTTTCCAGTCCGCCGTAGACACCTCGTTTACAGCCTGCTCGAACGCAGCCAGCGCATCTTCCGGCGACGAAAATTGTATCCCCTTGAGCTGATTTTTTATTTTTGGAAATAAAAAGAAGTCACACGGTGCTAGATCAGGGCTGTAAGGAGGGTGACCCAGGAGTTTGACTGGTGTGCTGTCCAGGAAGTCCCTCGTTTTGAGCGCGGTGTGTGCAGGCGCATTGTCGTGGTGGAGCAGTAGTCCGCGGAGCCCTGTGTTTGGTCGCTTGTTGCTCACAACAGAAAAAACTTCTGGTAAACATTTGGTAGTATACCATTCGGCGTTGATGCTTCTTTGATCTCGTAAGGGAATTGAGGCCAAGTGGCCAGTCAAATTAAAAAAGCTGGCGATCAAAATCTTCCCCCCGCTTCGAGATCGCTTCACTTTGGTAGGCGTTGGTTCATTTTGAAACACCCAAACTGTCGACTGGCGCTTGGTTTCTGGATCGTATTGATAAATCCAGGACTCATCACCTGTTACGATGTCGTAAACACGCCGAGACGAGCCTGCTTCAAATTTGTTCAGCATATCACGGCACCATTCCACCCGGGCCTGCTTCTGAGCGTCGGTGAGGTAGTGCGGCACCCAGCGCGATACTATCCTCCTCACGCGAAGATGCCCGTGTAGAATCTCGTGAACGCTTCCCGATCCAATCTTTAATATGTGTTGAATCTCCTGATATGTAATTCGCCTATTATCTTGGATTAAATTTTTCACTGCTAGCACGTTTTCTTCCGTAATAGCCGTCAAAGGGCGACCGCTTCTTTCTTCATCCCCCAAGGTTGGTCGACCGCGCCTAAATTCGTTATACCAACGATACACGGTTGCCTTGGAGGGGCCTTCATCCATAAATGCCATTTGAAGTCTATCGAACGATTCATCCGGTTTCAGGCGACACTTGAAATCATAAAAAATCATAGCTCTAAAATGTTCCCGGCGCAGATCCATTTTTCAGTAAGACACGATACTTTGAATTGGCTCGCAAAAAATGTGGAGGGAAATTTTGAAAATGGAACACACATATTTTTACTTACAAGTAATCATATTTTCGAAAAAGATTCTGACCGGCCAGTCTCCCATATATAAAAACTATTTTTCGCAATACTTTCTGAGTGGCCTGGTAAATGAATTAAGAAACTGTGTTCGATAATATGATAAATAAACGTTAATTAAACGAAAATATTGATTTTAATCAACTAACTACAAATTTGTCTTTAAAGTAACAAAATATTCAATTTTAATATAATTTGAAAAGTAGTCTGTTTGATAGTGTAGTCATTGTCTCCTGCGCGCGTGTATAATCTGTGTCTTCGAAAAAAGTAATACGCGCTCCATTTTAACAGATATTTCTTGTTGTGAAATGTGTTTAATATAATTAAAAAATAAATAACTTCTACAAATAAAAAAAAACAGTGATAAGTGTAGAACGTCGAAAATACTTGAACAAAAAACACAAGTCCGGTGTATCGGGTGACGTAGAAACGTGAGGAAAACGTCTACGAAATTTCATTAGGAAAAAATGTCTTGAAAAACGTCGTAAGAAGCTTGTGCGCTTTGGTGATTACACCCTCGGCTCCATTACGCCCTCGCCTGCGGCTCGGGCTGCAATTTCTGAGCCTCGGCTGTAATATCCAAAATAGCGCACGTGCATCTTAATGTACTATTATGGTCTCAGAGTGTAAAAACTCCTTGGTAGTATACATTTTTTTAGTTACCGCACTAGTTCGGTAAGTAACTACTTACGAGCAATGTTTACGTCCTTGTAAGTATGTTTTTCGACCAAATGTATTCTAAAAATATTTTCACTATTTCTGTAGGACGCTACACAAGGTGTAATGGACGGTGTACCGAAAACTGAAAGGGCGTGCTCAGTCAACGAAACTGAACAACTTTCCCAAAGAAACCTATTTGGTAAATGTAATAAAATTTTGACTTCTCCATACAAATCGCTCACTCTGATAGAATACTTTGTCGAGAGGTCAATTTTTGTTAATTTTCCAAAATTTTGCTTTGGGAAAGTTGTGCAGTTTCACTAAGCACGCTCTTTCAGTTTTCGGTACACCTAACACCGTCTCTTACACCCTGTATACTTAGCATAAAGAAGAATTAACAATCTGTGATTTGATTAGGAAACTAAAACAAACTTGTACTGTCAACAGCACGTCAAGCTCGACACTTGAGAACCGTTGTCGCACGGCGAGTGTCAAGATTGATGTGCTCTTGGCTGTGCCTATTTCGCTAAAGTCTACCTAAGTAAGTACCTATCTTTGTAAGTCGTATTTTCTTGTGATAATGTATTCATTTTATATTATTGTGAGGAGACTGTATAATGAATAAATACTACTGTAAAGTGACCCGCAAGTCTGTTGAAATACCACTCCCACGACACGAAGCTCCCTAGAAGCAGTCCGATTGCGTTTCCCACACCGAGCGCTCTCACATTAGAGTGGCTTACACCAGATGCGAAGTAGCTGAAGCCGTGAGCTGGATAGTTCCAACAGATAGGATTTCTCCATTCTTCTAGCTTGGCACAGCGCACAGCGCAGCGCAGCTCTTCTTCTTGCATCATAACATCCCATGAATGTTTTACTACAGGACAAGGAGCTTCCTCCAGAATTCTAACAGCTTTTGCTGGAAAAATATGGCGGGGAAGTACCAAAGTCACCTCGCTTGTCAGCGTTACGGCTGGCACCATAGACCGCAGTTGTAGGTGACCGCAGTAAGTAAGATGGTATACACAGGAGGATGCTACTGCTCATCCTCCAGTTTATAACCCTTAGTCGCCTCTTACGACACCCACGGGTATGTATGGGATGGTACTATTCTTTGCTGGCACCACACTCTTTTTATTGGACACGAACATATTTACAAGAAAAGCACCAGCTGGGGAAATGGAGTAATCCTATTTAGTTGTATTCTTCCCAGCTGCAGCTCGGCTACCTCGCATGTGGTCTGCACAGCGCGAAGTGTCACTATTGCGAGCTCCTGCCGCGTAGTCGCTTCGCAACTTAGCAGCGCTGAAACCGCTGCAATGTGAAATGTCCTGCGGTTGCAGCGCTGCTAAACCGCCTTATGTGAGAGAGCTAGCTGGTGCCCGCAACTAAGTCTGCGCAGAATCTGCTGTTTCACCCGCATCAAATGCGTTTCCCCGTAGGAATGAAGTGTTTTCCCGCGGTAAAAAGTAGCCTATGTGTTATTCCAGGACCTAACCTATATGTGTGCCAAGTTTCATTAAAATCCATTTAGTAGTTTTTACGTGAAAGATTAACAAACATACCAATCCCTTACTAGTTTGTGAAACATACATCCATACATACTTACAAACTTTCGCGTTTATAATGTTAGTAGATTAGTAGGAAGGATAAAAATATAAGGTCCTAATGAAATAGTGAACATAATTTTAGTATGTTACTCAGACCATGAAACTGAACAACTTTCCCCTAGAAACATAGGTCGAAATACGAAAATCAATTTTTGACCTCCTATAGAAACTGTAACAGCTGATAGCGAATTTTGTATGGGAGGTCAAAGGTTTTTCGTATTTCGACCTATGTTCCTTGGGGAAAGTTGTTCAGTTTTTTGGTCTGAGTAACATACTTAAATTATGTTCACTATTTCATTAGGACCTTTTATGTTTGTTTTTAAATCTGTTGCTGTCACTTTCTGTCAAAAAAACTTTCTGTTAATGTGAAAGCTTTCACAGCGCTAGGGTCGTGAGTAGACTGCTGTAAACCATAAACAATTTCGAGCTCGAGACTATCGTATCTAGGCCCAATGATCTTACATTTACCATGATAGCATACTCTTAACAATTTGTACAGAGGCAAAACGAGCAGAGCAAGACATCATAGGCGATGTACTTCGTCCCTTTCTAATTATTGCCATACTAATGAAGTTTGCACAATTTCCGTGCAAAATGTTAACTTTTATATTCACAAATTTATATTTATACGTATTTTTAAATACTTATTTGAATAATTTTCAACGTGCAAAGTATAAACTTCTCTCTCAGTTTTCATTAAATATTGATAAATGCAGAAAATCATTTTCTTTTGATTTATCTCGATTAAAAACTCTTTGGTAAAATTATTTTTAACAAAGATTTTGCATGACATTTTATTGATGTTGTCATGGCAACATAAACAAAATGGTTCGTTTTTCAACATTTGAAGATGGTGGTCGTGTTTTTATTACAATTTTAGTTTTACATGTTTATTGAAGAGTTTAATTAATAATTTTGATTGGGGATTATGCAGTAAACGACATTCAAAGTGAACATCTATTAGAAGATTGGAATACATGCATTTTCCGAAATTTTTGGATGGAGAGAAGCGGACTTCGTGACTTCAATAATTTTCCCTATCAACTTATCGGAGTCATCGTGGTGCACAGGCTTTCCTCGTCGTCGATCTTCGAGATGTGGATTCCTGTGTAAATCAATCTTTCACTGGACATTGGCGTGTCGCCATAATTTTGTAACAATTCCTTTACTTTGACATTGGCAAAATACGTTTTGTAATGAGATGTGATGCCATCAAATAAATATACAATAAACAAAATGTCATGCAAAATCTATTAGAAAGGGACAGCTTCCTCTCATCTTACGTCCTACTCTGCTCGCATAATTTTTGGAAGAGCGCAATCTGGTTTAAAAGCGCCACGCGCGAAGTAATAAATCTATGACTAGGCCCGTTTGCGTGAGTTTGCCGTTTGCGACAAACGCTGGCCACGTAGTGATTATATACTCTTAGACGCTGAGGCGCTACCGCCGAACTCAATCGTTATCTCTTTTCTTCTTGTAAAGAAAAAAAGAGAGAATCGATAACTATTGAGTTCGGCGGTAGGGCCTCTGGCCGGCGTGCCGCCGGTTGTCGGTTTTTTGTGCACGATTCAAAGGGATTTGTATCCCTTAGTAGTTTGTGGGGATTTGCCACGAGCAGCAAACGGCGTTCACACGTTGGCCGTGCCCTCATTTCAAATAAGTGCGTAGGAGCAGATGGACGTTTTATTTTATTTTAAATAAGTAATTTTTTTTTTCAAATTTGGTGCATCAAATTAAAAGCACTGTATAAGTATATTTCAGCGGCAGCGACAGTCTCCATGTATACGTCCATCTTGCTTGATAGACCTACACGGAATGAGCCGCGCCAACGTGTAAACGCTGTCATCAAGCTTGCCTAGCCGGCGCGACCAACGTGGTCTACTAGCCCCGTTTGCCGTTTGCGACAAACGCTCGCCGGCGTACCGTTGGTTGTCGGTTTTTTGTGCACGATTCAAAGGGATTTGCCACGAGCCGCAAACGGCGTTCACACGTTGGCCGTGCCCTCATTTCAAATAAGTGCGTAGGAGCAGATAGACGTTTTATTTGATTTTAAATAAGTAAAAATATTTTTTTTTGAAATGTGGTGCAGCTGGAAATAAAAATTAAAAGCACTGTATAAGTACATTGCAGCGGCATTGATAGTCTCCGCATTTACGTCCATCTAGCTTGACAGACCTACACGGAATGATCCGCGCCAACGTGTGAACACTGTCATTAAGCTTGCCGAGCCGGCGCGGCCAACGGTTGGGCCAAAGTCTACTGGAGCCTTAAAGCCCCAGTTCACATTGACCCAAGCGTTGGCCGTGCCAGCTCGGCAATCTTGATGTCAGTGTTCACACGTTGGCGTTGGCGCGGCTTATTCCGACATTCCGTGTAGCTCTGGCAAGCAAGATGGACGTAGACGTGGAGACTATCGCTGCCGCTGCAAATACAAAGCGGCGAGACATATCAATGAGGCGTCGGTCGTGTGGGTGAGGTGAGGGTATGGCGTGGTTATGGCGTGCTTATGGCGCGGGTGTGGTGCCTCAAGATGGCGGCGGCAGCGGACGTATTTAGGGCATTCTCAATTTCGATTTTTGTAGTAATTAGTAAATGTAAATTTATACAAGTTAATCGAAATCGTTAATGGTTAAATTTATTAAATACAATTTAATTAAACAAGTTAATCGAAACCCGACAAGTAACTAAATAATTATTTGCTATAAGTTCCCAGGCTTGATCCTGCACACATCTGTTATTATAACCTGATCGATTGTAATCGTATATTACGGGACATTTTTCTATTAACTCGCAAAACGCGATATTAAATTGCGGACGGATCTGTGTGCATTCGTATGGCGTGCCACCTCAAACTGCAACGCGGTGCAGGCCATCACCCCACCCTCGCTACGCCACCTCAATATGAACGGGCGCCATATCACTTCTATACATTTAGTATGAAACACGAAGTGACGGGCGGCGCAACCGTGCCATATCCTCGCCTCGCCCTCGACCGACGCCACATTGATATGTCCTGGGCCTTATACAGTGTTGTTAATTTTTATTTCTACCTGCATCATATTTGAAAAAAGAAACAATTATTTATTCTTGTTTAAAATAAAATAAAACGTCCATATGCTCCTACGTACTTATCTGAAATGAAGGCACTTCAAGGCACGACCAACGTGTGAACGCCGTTTGCTAGTGAGGCTAGTGGAAAATTCCCTTTTGCACAAAAAACTGACGGCACGCCGCGTTTGTCGCAAACGGCAAAAACACGTAAAGACAGTTCACTGGACTGTAAATTCCATTCGTCCCTGTTAGGGACAGGCGAAGGTATCAAGACCATACTGCCTCGTCTTAAGTTTCTTCTTCATCAGTAGGTTTTCTCAATAAAACTTCTTCAGTTATTTTTCTTCTTCTTAACTTAAATTTCTGTCTTCGTTAGTAGGTTTTCGCCTATCATCTTCAGTTATTCTTCTTTTCTCGTCCGTTAAATTTTGTCTTCAGTCCCCCTTTCTCATCATTAGTTTGTTAAAACGGCCCATACAAAGCCCTGCCTGCAGGGCCCTGCTTGCAGTACGCACTGCCAATCGTACCTTGTGTGGTCTTGCAGGGCCGATGTAACGGCGATTTTGTCGGCCCTGCATGCCCACACAAAGTACGATTGGCAGTGGCACTGCAAGCAGGGCCCTGCAGGCAGGGCTTTGTATGGGGCCCTTTAGTTGAACATCTTTAGTTGAACTACTCCAAGTTCTTCATTGTCAGAAGTAATTTTGTTTCATTAGTATAATATGTAACGTCTTCTTTCTTCAGTTGTTTTGTTTGACGAATTTAAGCAGTCATCCCCCGGCACTCAGCGCTAATGCCGATTGATGAGTGCACCGTCAGTTATGTCCGTTGTTTTTATTATAGATATGAAATCCCGCGGTCCCGCCATCATATTGAACATCTATGTTCAGTTTTACTTCTTTATGTATCTTAAATTGAAGGTCTTTAGTCCCCCATGTTCATCAGTAGGTTTTCTCGAATTATGTCCCTCTTCATCTGGTATGGTTTTCTTTGTATCCTTGTGCTCTCCTCGTAAAACGATAGCAGACTTTACGAGGGAAAATGGCGATGACTTTTTGAGACAACTCAAACGGGGAATATACACTGAATCACTCGAAATTTCCATAAGCTCGGCACTCCTAAGTTAGTTTACTGTATAACACACTATCTTTATTATCCATTAAACCACTTTAGACACAAAAAACGAAAAATCAATCGAAATAGAAAACGCCGCCGTTGAGTTCCCGCCAAAAAGCCCTGGGCTTCTTTTGCCGGCTCCAGACTCTCACGAGGCTCTCGCACGAGTCTTGGCTCTCGGTCAGAGAGTATATATATTCCTTGAGTCTTGGCGAGTGGAGGCTGCAGGAGTGCTAGCCATCCACACTCTCGATTTATTCAGTTGCCCGCTTCGCCTACTAAAAGATGGACTTAATTGAAGTTACTGCGTTAGCCACTCTAAGTCGCAATTAATGATATTTTTTTAAGTTTTTTGCTGCTGTATAGGTAGGTATATTTAATTCTTTGCTAATCCGATCCCATGCGTCGTTCATTTTATTTTTATCCTTGTGATATAGTTATTTTTATTTAAAATAATTGGTTCTATTTGACAAAATTCCACAAAAGTGGTACACAAAATCATTACTCCACCCCGTAGTGATAAAAAACACGTGGATCCTTTTAACAACAAAGTGAGCGAGCACGAGAGTGTGGTCGATTCCCTCGCCTCACCCCCTCGCGTCCTTTGACTCGCGTCCGAAAAAACAAAGCGGAGCGCCAGCAAGGCGAGGCGAGGGATGACGAGGGGACACGAGCGCACCGTCCTCACTCTCGCGCTCGCGTTCCCTCGTGTTGCCTCCTGGAGAGTCTGGAGGGGGCATTTGATATATCAATCCATTAATTCCATTCGTTCATTTCATTCATTTGTTTTCATTCATTTTCAATGTTGTTGTTCTGTCTGTCTGTCCTTTGGGCTTTTTGGCGGGAACTCGACATGGGTGTTTGCCTGCTTAAATGAAATTTTGGTTTTTTGTGCATTTAGTGATTTAGTGGATAATAAAGATAGTGTGTTATGCAGTAAATTTACTACGGAGTGCGCAGCTGATGAAGATTTCAAGTGATCTGGTGTTTAAGCCCCGTTTGTGTTGTCCCAAAAAGTCACGGACATTTTCCTTCGTAAAGTTCACACTTCACTATCGCTTTACGAGGGGAGTAAAAAGAAAGACAGTTAAAGACATCAGACATGGCTGTATGGGCTTTGTACTCTTTGCCTTTCCGAAAGGAAGAAAGAAACCAAAGAGATTTTAACCTCGCTGCGCTCGGTCGCGAGGTTCAAATCTCTTTGTATGAAACCAAAAAAAAAAAAGGTTTCTTTCCTTCCGTCAAGTTCCGTCTATTATTCACTGTTTTTTTCACAAAGCGCTCGGATTGTTATCGCATTTTTAAAGTCCACTGTTGTACTGTACAGTCTCCCTCCGGGAAATGCGTGTTGTTTGTTGAGAGTAGTTGTCATGCTTGTAAAAATGTTTCGGCTGGCATGGCATCTGATGCTTTTGCTGCAGTGCCGTGTCTGTCTTGGGCTGTGGTCTTGTGTATGTTTTGAACCCTGGAAATGAAACGTAATGATCTGCTGCACCTAGGTACCTGAGTCATTTCATTTCACTTGTTGCAAATGTGTTTGAATGTATGTACCTACTGATTCTTGATCTATGCCTTGTATCTGTAGGCTTTTACCAACAAACACACACATAAGAGCTTATCAATACTGTTTCTCTGCCATAAAAAGTGAGGCCTGAAGATTGACACCTTTGAATCCTAAGATTGTTATACAAGTAGGGTAATTGATGTAGGTACCTAAATGTTTGTATTCTTGGTTAATTCTTTGTTTCTCCTAACTCTTGAAACCAGCATGATTCTCTTCTCCTATTCTATTCTGCTAAGAGTGGACATTTATGTTGAGCAGAAGAGTTGCTATTTAATAAGGCCTAGAATAAACTGCATTGGATGAAGTAAACTTACTCTATTAGCACCATTGATTAGGACTAGATAAATATCTGAGCAAAGCCCAGACTGGTCACAAGACAGCAATGTCCATATCTGAGTAGAATCTTGTAATGTGCAGGCCTCCCCCAAGCCATCTCCGTTCTCTTCACAAGCGGCCAATTTTGGCCAGGCTGTGCCAGCTATTCCAATTATTTTTGGAGCGTCAAAGGTTATCTTCCTTGTTTACAGTTCCTGATGTGTTGATTGGTTAGCTCAATTGTGGGAAATAAATAAAAAACTTCAGGAACTTAAGTTTACAATGTCATAGTAGGTTAGGTAGGTATGTTACCTTCTTACTTATAATATATGTCTTGTTTCTAAATGCCTTATAACAAAGGCCTACTCCATTTTTTCCTCTGGTTTCTGTCTGATGCCACTGTTCCAGCGAGTTGAATTGAGTTAATTTGTCCAGCTTGTTTTATTAATTTTCTTCATAGTATTCTCCTCTTTCTGATTGTGCTTCTCTCCAATTCATCTGAGATATAAAATAAAAGCTAATTATGACAATCAAGCAAGTGTAATAAATCAAGTTATGTATGACTCAAAATTGCCAAACAGAGAAAGAGGAAAGAACATCTTGGTGGCCTATTTGCCTGTCCTAATGAGTAATATTTAATCCATGAGTGTTTTTAGCAAAGAAACCTCAAAATAAGTTCATAGGAGCTATCTACTTTGGCCTTTATTTCAAGAAGATTAGAAATAATGTCCACTAACCTGTCTTTAGTGGTGTTTGTCCTCGCTGTCCTAGGAGTCAGTGCCATTTCAAATGGATCTTATACTTACAATGTCATGATTTAAACTGAATTATATGACAATAAAATAATAATTTAATATACCTATTGATTAAAAAATCTTAATATAAAATTAAATTGAAATAAAATTATATGGAGTGTTCACAGTGTTAACCGGTGTGAAGAGTTAAATTATATCATAGTCTATGTTGTGTCCCACTGGTGGATTAAGGCTCCTGCTGACTTGCTAGTCATCTATGTCTTTATTGTATAGTAACTATAGTATGGCAAACTGACAACACCAACAACAGGGCTGTCAGAGAAGAATAAACTATGTTTACTAGAATATAAAAAGAAATAGAATATAAGGTTAAAACAGAGTGTAAAAAAAGTCAGTAATAAAGGCTTTATTTATTTATTTAACTATAGTATACCTAACTGAGAGAGAGATTCATTATTCTGTTCGCATCCTTGGATTGAACAACATTCCGAATGGGAGGTACTTGCCATGCATCTAAATAATCTAAATCTAATCTAAATCTTTGATATGTATGATGGGTCTTTGATTTGTATTACCTTATCTGAATAGTTATTGGCATAAGGTGGATTTCGCTTTAATGTGTTACCAGCAGACTATCCTAATCCCAACTGCTGGAATAAAATGTTCTATGCTTACGCGTGAAAGTTGCCTTTGAATATTTACAAAGCTCAGGATTTGAATACTTGTGTTTTCTATTATTTTTCTATTAGTCTTGAATGATCCACAAATGGTCAATCTGTATTGGGATAATTTCCGATTGATTATACATTGATGAAGAAGATGCGGTCCCAAATATACTTTTTATTGTAAATAGGTAGGTGATTAATTTATTTATGGGAAATATTTTGTTGCTTGTGGCATACAATTCTGATGGGATGTCCCTGCCACATCGTTCAATTGTGACCAAGTCTTCTTATCTTAACTCTTATTCGGGCCCCATGTGTACCTATGCTACATAAAATCTAAATGAAGTGATATTTAAAAATACATCATGGACAAACAATGTAGGGGTTGTGGTCGATAAAAGCCTCTGCCGGGTCCAGTCTAACTAAACAAGTCTAAGTGAAGTTGCAGTCCTTCTTTAAAGTTAAAACTATAGCTGATAATAATAAATCTATAGCTAATACTTTCTTAGTCAACAAAACAGAAAATGTCAACAATTGAAGGGTTGTTTGGAAAAACAGCCACTGTCAGTTCTGGTAAATTTTATACTATACACAAAAAACGTTTTTGGGCAGATTAGCTGTTTAATTAATTAATGTAAAGGTACATATGCGATAGGTCTTTGAGCAACATACATTTTATGACTGCAGTCATGGAAAACATTCATTAGGAAACCATAATAAATTCCGAAAATAGCTTTGACATAGGTACTTTTTCCAAATAAAATATGTGAAATATTGACTAAGGCTTTTCTTCCAAATAACATTAGTCTGAAAAAATAAAACACCTTGTTATATATACTTTACAAATTTATTTGTTTTTACCCACAACCATCACTTATCATCCTCATCAACTTCAATGTCAATATCAACAAAATCATTGTCACCTTCACTACAAATTTGACGGTAATAATCGCGATTTTCTGGCTTACTTAAATATTTACTGAGGTTTAGTAAATTAGCTATTTTGCCCGCAGTCATTTTTATAGGCTCCATGTACAGAGGGTTAAGTACAAGCTCTGAAGGCAACCTTATTTTTCTGCGAATTTCACAGCGAGTAGAAGGTCCTGAAAATGATTCTTTCACTTTTGTGTGCTGGTATTTTTCGTTAGTCATGATAATACGTACTTGACGTAATCTAAGTGCAGGTCTTGGAACTTTAAGGAAGTAAGGAGTCATTGCATCTTTCATATTAAAAAACATATCTTGTGTAGCAGTAACCACTTTAAATGGGGTTGGGTACTGTCTTGCTGCTTCAATAATTTTATCCCAGTCAGCTGGTACTTCAGGAGAACATACACTCTTTTTCTTTCCAATTAATGCAAAATCTGCATCATTTGGGAGGTATGTATGACCTCTCACAGGGAATATATGCTTTACAGTTTTAAACATTTTCAGAACATGTACTAAAAAGTACTGAAAATATACCATTATGTGGTTTTTATTTTGACCACTGCATCCATCGCTCAACAATACAAGGTTCTCCGATATTAAGTCATTACTATTCAAATAATGTAGTAAGAGTGAAGTAACATCAGATGCACCTTTTTTTCCTGTAACTTCCGTGTAACAGTACATTGTTGCATCATTGTTTGACAAGTTGTGGACTCCAAATACATAATACCACATCTGGCGTGAGTAAAATACATCACTTGTTTTAATATGTGGTAAAGGAAGATTCTGCATATAATCAAACGAAAGTAACATACATTCTCCTCTTTTTGCCTTCTCTTTGTAAGCGTTTTTTAATTCTCGAAACTTTTTAGCTTTCTGTAAATGTAACGTTTTTTGAATATTGAGTTCATTTTTTCTGGTGGCATCAGTCTCACTCAATATTTTTAAATTCAGTTCATCGCATATGCTGCAAGTGTCAGATCTTGGTAGGCCAAATTTTATCTTGAAATGTTTTGTAAATACTGAATAGTATACTATGTATGAAACATTAATTTGTATTTCATTCAAAAACAATTCATGCATTTTCTTCACGCTCAAATCTTCTGGCAAAAATACCACATTTGGGTTGTCACGTAAGGAGTAGTGAGATTGCCTTCCCTTGAAGCTTTTGATGTGTGATTTTACTAACTCCAATATTGGAAGTGGCACAGCATGAGGTCGTGTGGTATGTTTACCTCTACCGTCTTTGGGTAACTGACCCGAGGATATTTTAGCTTGAATTGTACGCAGCCTTCCTCTGGTGATTCCATGCAAACTCATGAAAGCTGTAACACAAACTGGTATCTCTTCATTATTTGTTCGTACTTTATAAAAGTATGCTAAATCATGATTAAACAAATCATCCTCTTCATCACGGTTCTGTCTGGGTCTTCTTTGTTGAACACTTTTATATGATATTAGCCCTGTGAGATGAGCATCTTGATCATTTTTATTCCCATACTTATAGAAGATTTCTAGTATATCTTTTCTCTGTTCTATGGTCAGTCTTGTGAAACATTGTAATCTTTTGCATCTGAAAATATTGCAGGTTATTAGAAACATCATAAATAAGTGATGAAGTCGTAAGCCGACAGTTCTCAATATTTACTAAAAGATAAAAATGATGCACTGGTTTACCTGCAGTCAGGCCCTGTTAAAACACCACTTCTAGGTCGACCAACATGATCGATGTGAGGTTCTCCGCTAACCTTGCGTATTTTTATCGTTTCTCGTTTTGAAACTTTCTTTTAGTCGGCCATTGTACACTTCCTGAATAGTCTCTTGCTGTATTATTATTCATTATTTTATGTAAAACTACCACGAAATTCCTAAAATCGAACGCAAACAAATAACGACACACAGAGAAAATTTTGACAGATAACTGACAACTAAATGTTGCCATGTTTATTTGGAAAAATAACCTTTGTCATTGACTTTGGTAGTTCTTCCAAAACCATGCTGACCTTGGTTGTTATTCTTAATAGCAAAGGAAGTTTAATGGGTAATATCGCTTGACTAAGGCGCTTTTATGAAAAAGTGTGATTCACGTTTGATAGGCATCATGACAAAGAAACCATAGACACAAAAATCTCATTTCGATTTTTTTTTGACATTGGTTGTTCTTCCAAATAACCCTTCAATTGTCTTTATTTATTTTATTTATTTATTTATTTATTTATATATACAATTGTAACATAACAGAAAATCCAAAGCGTTACAATAAACTCTTAACTACATTATAAATCAATTACTAATTGTGCTCACAGGCATCAATATTTCAAAACATTTTGTACACGCATTCATCAAATAATTTATGTTACTATGGAATAAATCACATTGTGGTTCATAATTGATTGCAGAATTGAGAAGCGTGATGGCACGCAAAACTGGTGTATTTTTATGCGCATCTGTGCTGGAACTTGGAAGAGCTAGTAGATCCTGACGCCTTCCCCTCCGATACGAGTTATGCACAGACAGACACAGAAAACGCTGCAATAAGTAGACACTATTGATATTATTCCTAATAATATTTATAACAAATTTTGCTAGTGCTAAGTATCTACGTAATTGTAGTGAGTCGAAGCTCAAATGTCCTTGTAGAAAAAGAGTGGGATACATGAATGGATAATATCCATACTGTTTTTTGTATGTATGCCTCAGGAACCTTTTTTGGACTTTCTCCAACATAAGGTTATATTTTTTCTCATATGGGCTCCAAACTACTGAGTTGGTTTCCAAAATACTGCGAACGAGAGCCACATACAGCATACGAACCGCTTGATCTGTAAGAGGGGCGCTGTTACGCAACACAAACCCAAGCCGGCGGTAAGCAGAAACAGTTAGGTGTTCCACATGGGCATGAAAGTTAAATTTCTGTACGAACAATATTCTTAAAATATATTGCAAAATATTTATCTCTTGCGGGTTGCGAAGCTGCGTGGGGTAGGAGGGATGATCTGGAGTCTGGACGCTTTTAAGACGAGTCATCATCATCATATCAGCCGAAAGACGTCCACTGCTGGACATAGGCCTCCCCTAAATATCTCCATTACGACCGGTCCTGCGCTGCTGCTTTAACCCTTAAACAAACACGAGCAGTTTTTGATGATTAGAATAAGATCACGTCGATTCCTGGGTATTTTGGAGCCGCAGATTTCAATTCTTTAGGAAAATCCGGAAAAGGGGTGGGGGAACTGCTGTAATTTTTGGTGGTAAATATTTTACCATTATCCGTGTAGAACTTGTACTGGTGGTAAAATAGTTACCATTATCCGTTTAGATTAAGTAAGTTCGCTGTAACTAGCTTTATGCCCTGACTTTACTCATGGTTTTTTATTTTATCAAGTTAAATAAGAAAATAAATTAAAATACCAAAATAGTTTGAAATAGTTTTATTAAAAAAATGCCAAGCAATATTTAAAACATTTAGGAATTCTCACACGCCTGAAAATCCAGAGATTTCTGGCTGTGCATTTTTCGCCGTATGAAAACTCCTGAAGCAAGGACTTGTACATAGCGTGACTTTGCACATTGTGCAGAATATTTTTGTTCGCTTTTGTTGATTTTTGGTGCTACAAAATCTGCATCGTTTATAAGTCTCGCCTTCTTCCGGAAAATGTATTCCGACATTGAGAAGGCGTATTTCATCCGGTACTCCAAAATTTCCTCCTTTTTTGTTTTTGAACACTGTCGGTCGGTACTTCTTGTGTGTGTAATTGTTTATTAAACCCCTTGCTAATTTCAACCTGAAATTTCTATGTGAATGCGTCGTCACAGTATGAGTTATGTTATAAGTTATGTAAGCGTTGATGATGGCAGAATCGACCATAAAAATGAAAAGCCTCATCCAGTATTTCCTTGACTTCCGATCTATAGGATACGATGATCGAAAGTGATCGAAGTGGTCCACACCACCCATCGTAAGCGTGTAGGAGGCTATAGCGGTCGGACAGAGTATATCTTGTCTCGACCCGTCTTTTTGTGTTCGCTTTACAAGTTTTGTATCAAGCGGGAGATGCGCTGTCGTAAGTAAGGTGACGTCCTTAGTATCATACCACTTTATTGCTGTTATTGGCTCGCACGTCATAGATGCAAATTCGTGCTTGTTTAACCTCAAGTTCTTTGGCTGGGTTTTTCTTAAAATGGGTGGAAGGTCTTTTCGGTCACTCCTGACTGTCCCCACAGCAAATATGCCCTTTTCGTATAGATCCTCCATAAGGTTACAACTAGTAAAAAAATTATCAAACGCAACTAGCGTATCTTGGGGAAGGTGACGGCAAAGCGTCATAACTACATTATAACCTAGGCCTTCATGTTCAGTACTATCGCCCTTTCCCGTATATATCTGAAATTGATACATATAGCCCGTTACAGCATCACACCTTGCCCAGACTTTAAAGCCTCTTTTAATGGGCTTTTTAGGCATGTATTGCTTTAAGCTGCTCCTACCTTTGAATTTCACCATACACTCATCAATGGATTGCTTGCTAGATTCAGTCATCTGGTTTTTAAATTGCTCGTTTATTGCAGTTATTATAGGTCTCAGCTTATAGAGCTTATCATATTCAGGAGTATCTCTTGAAGGCTGCATTTCGTTGTCATTTAAATGAAGATTTTCGGTGATTTTCTTAAACCTGACGATAGTAAATGTTCGGGAAATTTCAGGGTTGTTGTAGAAAGGATCACTCGACCAATAAAGTTCCATGTCGGGTAGTGGATTTAAGCCCATCATTATAAGTACTCCCAAATAAGCTTTGATTTCGTCTGATGTTACTTGAGTCCAATTTTTACTATTTCTTTGGCGAGCGTACCTATTGGTCTGTTCTACGATGACTTCGATAACGAAATCCGGGAAAAAGTTGTTGAAGACCTCAGTGGGTTGTGATTTGTGAGTATAATGTGAACGGGGCTCACCTTTTTTGTCAAAGGGTGGAATTGGATGTGTATTATGAACAATTTTCCAATCTCGTGGCAAGGAACGATTTCTGCGCGGAGCAATAGGAGTACTTTGTGAAATAGTAGATTCTGATCTAATTTCATCCAGAGCAGCAGTAATAAGCGCAGATCTTTGCGATACATTCTCGATAGGTAGTTGACTGTTTGGTTCAATTGCACAAGAGGACGGCATCGGTGAGGCAGAGGGGCTTTGCGTTCGTGGCTCAGTAACAAACCTGTCTGGACTTACAGCAGCAGGAACAGAAAAAAGTGGATCAATCGGTGGTGGACTACTTTGTTCTATTGCACGCTGGGATGGCACTGGTGAGGCAGAGGCACTTCGCGTTCGTGGCTTAGATGCAAACTTAGCTGGAATTATAGATGCGGGAGCGCAAAAAAGTGGATCGATCGGTGGTGGACTGTTTTGTTCTACTGCAGGCAGGGATGGCACTGGTGAGGCAGAGGCACTTCGCGTTCGTGACTTAGATACAGTCATAGCTGGACTTTTATCAGCAGAGTTGAGTGGAGCTGAATCTAACGGCGGAGATTTTCTGATTTGCTTATGTGAACACATTTTTTTTGCTTGGTCTTGAGCATGTGAGAAAGAACTGCATTTTCTTTTAACGCTAAAATGTGTATCAATCGGTGGTGGACTGCTTTGTTCTATTACACGCTGAGATGGCACTGGTGAGGCAGAGGCACTTCGCGTTCGTAACTTAGATGTAGACTTAGCTGGAATTATAGATGCGGGAGCGCAAAAAAGTGGATCGATCGGTGGTGGACTGTTTTGTTCTACTGCAGGCAGGGATGGCACTGGTGAGGCAGAGGCACTTCGCGTTCGTGACTTAGATACAGTCATAGCTGGACTTTTATCAGCAGAGTTGAGTGGAGCTGAATCTAACGGCGGAGATTTTCTGATTTGCTTATGTGAACACATTTTTTTTGCTTGGTCTTGAGCATGTGAGAAAGAACTGCATTTTCTTTTAACGCTAAAATGTGGATCAATCGGTGGTGGACTGCTTTGTTCTATTACACGCTGAGATGGCACTGGTGAGGCAGAGGCACTTCGCGTTCGTAACTTAGATGTAGACTTAGCTGGAATTATAGATGCGGGAGCGCAAAAAAGTGGATCGATCGGTGGTGGACTGTTTTGTTCTACTGCAGGCAGGGATGGCACTGGTGAGGCAGAGGCACTTCGCGTTCGTGACTTAGATACAGTCATAGCTGGACTTTTATCAGCAGAGTTGAGTGGAGCTGAATCTAACGGCGGAGATTTTCTGATTTGCTTATGTGAACACATTTTTTTTGCTTGGTCTTGAGCATGTGAGAAAGAACTGCATTTTCTTTTAACGCTAAAATGTGTATCAATCGGTGGTGGACTGCTTTGTTCTATTACACGCTGAGATGGCACTGGTGAGGCAGAGGCACTTCGCGTTCGTAACTTAGATGTAGACTTAGCTGGACTTATAGATGCGGAAACGCAAAAAGTGGATCGATCGGTGGTGAACTGATTTGTTCTATTGCATGCGGGGATGGCATTGGTGAGGCAGAGGTACTTCGCGTTTGTGGCTTAGATACAGACATAGCTGGACCTTTATCAGCAGAGTTGAGTGGAGCTGGATCTAACGGCGAGGATTTTATGATTTGCTTTTGTAAACGCATCTTTTTTGCTTGGTCGTGAACATACGAGAGAGGAAATACTGGTATACATGGACGGACAAAACTATCTTGCATTTGAGTTGGACCAGACTGAGTTGAATTTGACAAGACTTCTAATAAAGAATCAGTTGATTGGTCAATTTCTTCATTTGTAGCAACAATTTCTTCGTCTAGTTCTATTCCGAATATTTCTTCTAGTCGTTTTTCAATTATTTTGTCTTCCGGTAAAGTCAGATAAGACTCTGAAGGACTACTCAAGTGATCTCCATAAACTGCATCATCATCTTCATCACAGTCAGATAAATCAGATAAATCGTCTAAATTTCCGACAATTGCTTCTAGTCTTTTATAGTCATTTTTTTCACTTAGTGCAAATTGTTTTTTCTTAGGCGGCATTTTGTTTTTCTGAAATAATACAAATAAACGATATTTTAAATTACCATAGCCACGGCTTTTTTATATAGTGATCTGATAGTAGACAATGCACGAACAAACAATGGTAAGTATCTTACCACCATATTCTAACCTCAAAATATCGTACAAATACTAACTTTTATAGGAATCGAATGCCAAAATCGATAGAAGAAAATATTCTAGTTAACGTATTTGGACGCCAATGTCACTTACCAGAATTTTTGTTGAACAAAATTTCCTGAAATCTTCGAAACAGCGGTAAAATTCACGTTTTATTCACCAAAACACCGTATCGTCAAGTTTGATACTCCTCAGCTGATGATTGTGACGTTTGTAAATTTAGTGTTGCCATTTTAAAACATCTGTATTTTCCAAGGATGTATATCACCTGGTAATAAACTCTTTAGTGTTACTATGCGAGAAAAATTGTAAGGTTTTAGTAGAAAAATAAAAGTGGTAATCATACTACCATTGTTTTATTAAGGGTTAAGACGAGTGGTCACGCGGATTTCATTCACCAAGTTCCTGCTTATCCTTTCAGATACATTTATTTTGTGTCTCTCGATTTCGATCGATTCTTTATAATATAACCGTATGTATTGTTACGAGCTAGCGGTTCGAGATTGGAGTGAAACGCCAAAGTAAGTTTTTCCGCTAATTAGGACTTATATACAATCCGAGCTTCTTATTCACACCTCACTAAGTACGCCCTCTGAGCCTCTTCGTACGGTCGTCCCTCCGAGTAGTCTTCCCTCGGGGATCTCTTGTACGGAGTGTTCTCTCCGAGCACTCTTCTCTATGGGACCTCTTCTACGGAGTCTTCCCTCCAAGCACTCTTCCCTCTGGGACAGACTGGGACTTCTTCCTCGGAGTCGTCCCTCCGAACTCGCCTACCTCCGGCACCTCTTCAACAGTCTTCCCTCTGTACCCTATTGAGTTATCTCTGAGGCTTCCTCTTCCTTAGGACTTTCTATCTGTTTCTTTCTTTCTATTTTTCTTTCTTTCTATTTTTCTTTTCATCGTAATTTGGCAAATAAGGTATCGTTAGAAGCGTCTTCATAATTCGCTAGTTATAGGATAAAAGACGTCATATTAAATTGAATGTGGCGCCCTCTAGAGGAGATTAAGTCATGAACTAAAAAAAATCAATTTTTTAATGATACTGTGTTGGGTATCAAATGAAAGGGTTTGATTAATGAGCACATTTCAAATATATACTTACTTATTTTGTTAGCTTTGTTACTTATGTAGCCCCAAAATAATTAAAGTAAAAAAATGGTTCAAAAACTAGAACCCGACTACTGGCAAATCTTGCTGTAAAGAAAATATTGTCATCTGAAATTGTTATTGCAGCCCTCCTTGCATTAACTCTCTGATGCTCTTGTCTCCTGGCAATCAACTCGCGAAATCTTTCTCGCAAGTCCTCATCCATATCGTCATCTGTGACATACACCTGAGTGAGTCGCTAAGTTTCCAAGCCTGGCGTCAGTGCGTCTGCCTCCGCGACCGCCTCCGGAGTGCACCCACCTCCACGACCGCCTGCATGGCGCGCCATTACCAACGGCTCTTCGCTGTGAATAAATACTTGTGTAAATATATACTGGATATTGACCTCTGCTATAAATGAAAGAGCATGTTATGGAATTCAAATCACATTGATAAAGTTATTAAATTGGAACCCTGCCCGTCAAATATTTTATTCACAAATTATCGAAATGAACTTACTGCGACCGATCGTAGGTCACCTCTTCTCCATTTTCGTTTATGGTGATTGGTGACCACTGGTGCGTTTTGGAGGTCACTAAACAAAAAGATATATTATTAGTGTTTTGTGAAATAATACACCCCAAGCTACTTAGTTTCATTAGTTTATCATCTTACTCGTCTGCTAGGTTGTCCGCCTGTCCTCAAGGTCCTCCACGTCCGCTTCTCTTCAAGCATCTGATGTAGTCATCCTACTTATATGATTTTACAAAAAATATAATGAAATAAAATACTACAATTAAAAACAAGCCAAATACATTGTTAATATAGTCAAGAGCACATCAAGCTCGAAACTTGTAGCGTAACTCCAGCCCTTATAGCGACTGAAGTAAAAAACGTACATTGTCCTGGTTGACGTACTCTTGCTTGTATGCCTTCAAATAAACGCTAAACAAGTAAAAAAGGTACCTTGTCCTGCTCTTCCAGAGAAGATCCCCAAATCAAAATGTCACCTATAAAAACTGTAGTTCCTTCCAAGTTTTCAAGAATTTCGCGCATTTTTTGTTGAAAAACTTCACTACAAATCCCAAAAGGCATTCTAAGAAATTTATACCTCCCAAACGGTGTATTGAAACAACACAAATCGGAACAAGCATCAGATAGTTTTCCAAATACCATTATTGACATCAAGCGTACTAAACACCGATGCACCTGACAATTTACTGGTCACTTCTTCAAAAGTAGGCAAACTAAAATGCTGTCTCATTATGATTGAGATCTTTAGGATCAATACACAACCGAAGGTCCCCGTTTGGCAACACGATAACCAAATAATTTACCCAAGCAGTTGGATGACTGACTTTAACAACTCCTAATTTTTCCATCTCATCTAGTTTTTTCTTTAATCGAGGTTGAACAGCCAATGGTACTTTCTTAGAAGCATGATAATGACGAGTGTGAATGCGGCATTTTGCAATCCATGACACACTTGCTTTCGTGCCCTACCTCCTCAGTTTCTTGCACCAGGGAGGACCTTTTTGAAGGCAACCAAAGAGCTATTGCTGTAGTCACATTTTGGGCTAACTTACTATAAAATCATTTGCCATTGATACGAAAAGAAGAAGAAGAAGCATTTATCAGGAGTTGCACTGTCTTTGATTTTAGTATCATATTCGCCACTTACACAACTCAAACCTTCAAATAAATCTTGAAACTCATCACAAAAATCAGTAGTTCTTTCAATCGCACGCAGAGGAGTAACCAGTTTTAGTTCAATGGCAGATTTTAAACCTAAAATATTTGTTGATTGTGAATTGACAATGAAGAAATTAAGCTTAAAATCCTGCCATCAAACTTAAATGGTAAACTGCACTTACCCAGACATGGAATGCATACACCTGTATGGGTAGTGAGGCGTGTCTTTGCTGTGCGTGCGAATTAAATTATTCTTGTCCAGTTGTAACGAATCTAACGCATTAGTGTTTAAGATGTTGGCCTGAGCTCCAGTGTCCACTTTAGCTTGTAAAGGGATAATATTTACTACTAAGATAATTGACCAATCTCGAATTGAATTGACCGAGTTTATCAAAGCCGCACCTAATAAAATAGCATCAACATTTTCTTCATTATTCATTCATTTAAACCTTCATTTCTTTAAACCGCGTTTGTTTCCTACTACGGATTTATACATGGAAGCTAAAGTGTTAACTGTCCGCAAATTGTACATTTTAAACACTATCTTACTAAAACATTCCTCTATTCAATTTGCTTTAGAGAAAGAGACAGTCGCAAGAAGAAAGCCTAGAGTATGTGAAACTTCTTCTGTTAAAACTAGTTTTGGGGGGAGATTCTTTAGTTTCAGGGGAAGTATACTTTATAACAGAGCAAATGAATTACATTCAATATATAGCCTATCCAAAATAGAATGTAAAAGAAAAATCGCGGACTGGCTACAAAGTCTTGATTATGAAGAAACGGAGCGTTTACTCGTTTATTCCCACTTGTCCAATTGAACAGTTCAATTGATTGAACTACTGGGAATTTTTTTCCCAGTAGTTCAATTAAGTTTTATACTAGTTTAACACCCGGACTTCCATGCCGTGTGACATTAAGCTTTCGAGTTAAGACTTTTATTTACTTTAAACTGAACTGAAACGTAACGATGTATAAGTAATGAAAAGTTCAATTTGTGAATAAACAAAATTGCACAAGTTTCCTGTAATTTTTTTAGTTTTAGTTCCGTAGTAAAAAATCTCCGCGGGACAAATGATAGATCTCGTCGAAATCTTTGACAGCTGTCAAACTTAAAACTGCTTTAACTCAAAAACTACTGGTTCTAGACTACTCGTTATCAGAACCCTAGGCCCGTGAGTCCAAGTCGCACTTGGCCGGTTTCGTTTTCTTCGAATCGAATGATGGAAATATTTTTAGATATTTTAGAAAAATTTATTAAGAAATAACCTTATACTTAATACAAATCTTTAACATTCTCATTGGATACACACACAGAAGATGAAATTATCTTAATTTTTCCAAAAACATGGGGACTTCAATATTACCGTTTAGGAGCTGCATTTGTGAAAGCCGTATTATTTCATCATTTTCAATTTGGATTTTTGACCTTTTTTTAGCAGTTTTACCGCAACTGCTTACGATTTGTATGGCCTTGACGGAAAAAAATGCTGCATCTTCCTCTAAAGTTTTCAAAAACTGAAAAACTGTTGCCGGTCTACTTTTGAACATGCCATTTATTGCGCGATGCCAGCCTTCTACAAAATTCGTTGTGCGGTGACGGCGACCAAAAGCATTCCAAGAACCTATGCGCCGGGGTTTCATCCAATAATCCATATATTTTATGAATTCCTCCAGTTCACATTTGTCGCTGAATTCATCAACCTGGGATTTAATATATTCCCATCCTTCATCTGTACGGTTTGCTGGCAAAAGTGGCAGGACACAGCACAGGCCCACAATTCTTTTCTTACGCTTTATTTTTATTCCAAATTCCTTGGCTTTTCTCCACAGTGCATTTGTGAAATGATAATAGCACCCTTGGTGTACTGTATCAGGCAAGAAAAAATGTATGGCCTCAATAACCGCTTCCTCAAAATCAGTAATCATAATTTGTGGATCCCATTCTGGAATTTGAGCTTTAATTAAGCGGAACAACGTTATATATGCTTCTTTTGTTTTAGTACTCATAAGAGCATAAATCATTGGCATTACATTGATTGTATCGACAGTACTACCCATATCGGCGTGAATTGTATAGACCTGCTGGAAAGGTCTAGGACAAATTTTAAAAGTTCCATCAGACAGATATAATTTTTTTTCTCGAATGAGGTTCTTCGCTTCCTGTGAGCAAAATATCAGAATGCGAACTCCCGTTTTCTCATCATTATAGTCTGCCAGCAAAAAGTGTGTGAATTTTAAAGGTACTTCTACAGCATTTACAGTGTCATTTAAATAGCTCATTTTTTGAACTTGATTTACTTTATTTTTTCGACGATAGATTGCAGACTTGATGCTCTCGAATGCAGGTATTTCTTTGACAATATTTAAGCCGGCGTCTTTTAAAGAAGCCACAGTCTTTTTGTATACAGCCGGCACTGATTCCCTACCGCTCACCATTTCTTCCACAGAGTTCTGGATGATGATAGACATCGATTCTTTGTTGGTGTCCGGCACACAGCTGCTAATATGATCCTTTTTTTTAATGATTACCTTTTCATCCTAAAATGTATGCATAATATTTTTAGTAGGCAGATACATATAGTAGATTTTACAACAAGTGCACAAAACGAACCATTGTTATCCGAGACTTTTAGCAGCCTGAGCCGAAGGCGAGGGCTGATAGTAATGTCGAGGATAAAAATGGTTTTGTGGACGAGTTATAAACACTGCTTTTCACTTCGATTGCGAGGAAATTGCTTTTTTGTGCATGATATAGGCTGCACAAAATCCTATATCCTGCACAAAAAAGCACTTTCAGAGCATGAGAAATGAAAAATATATTGACTATTGATCCAAACAAAAACTGAGGGTTCATATCACGAAACTGAAAAAAAAAAAGTTCGTTTGTGCGGTAGTTTTGTAAGGTAGGCTTTTCTGCAGCCGGCTCCCGGGCTATATGTTTTTATTAGAAAGGACATTATAAATCTTTGTCATAGAAATATTTTGCAACTTACTTCAGAAGTAGTAATTGTGCCGCAACATAGTTTTTTTTTATAATTGGCGCACCTCCATATTACGTCTTTGCTTTTATACACAGTTAAGCGGTAGTATTCGTGTCCACCTTCAAGCAGAACTCGGCCGCGGCCGCGTTTTATTATATTTACGCTCATTTTTACCTAAGCAGTTTCCAAAATTTTTAGCAAATGAGCTAACGTCATGTCGTTAAATCAAAAAATTCTACGACAGAGTCAAAGTCACCACTCACTTCACCAAAATAGTGCCAAAGTGGCCAGTCTGAGAAAGACAAGAAAAAAATGCCACTATCCTTCCCTCCATAAAGCAGCGTTTTTTCTCTTAGATATGCCAGCGCTTTTCGAAACTGGTCCACGCTGATAGTTGGCGCAGGCAGTCGGTACCGAGTGTCCATATTGTGTGTTAAACGATCGCTGGATAGCGCCAAAGATAGCCACACGTTCCGAACTGCTTGGATCAGCGCTGACAGGCAACGAGTATAGTATAGTCTCGGTACCGGTTGCTTGCGCCAACTATCCGCGCGGATCGGTTCTGCTTTCTACGTAATAACAAGTAATATACGCCCAAAAGTAACAGTCTGAGCTCCGAGAACATTGAGCTCTATTTATATTCTATAGAACACTGGAGAAGTTTTTGTCAAGTTGAAATCGTTTTTATATATAATTGGACAACTGGGAATATTTTTTCCCATTAGTTCTATTGATTGAACTACTGGGAATTTTTTTCCCAGTAGTTCAATCAATAGAACTAATCAATTGGACAAGTGGGAATAAACGCGTTTACTATCTATTGTGTCATAAGTTACCTACTTTTCCCGTTTATGCAAGTACTCAAAAGCTTTTTTTCATACACCACACACACACACACATACATACACACATACCTACACGCGCGTTGCCTTTTTATTTATTTTTACTGTTAATCTGAAGTTTTCAAAATTTTGTTTAAATTTATTTTATCTTCCTTTTTATTTTTAATACGTCGCTGAAATTTTAGTTAATAAATTTAATGTTCAGTTATCAACTTAATACTAGATCGCACAGTTATTATATTTTTGTAGTTTGGTTCATTTTCCGAGTGAGGGAGCCAGGAGTCTCTTAGCACAGGGTTTTCCTAGTTTGAGCTCCTGTCTCCCACATAATACAAGTTCTTTACAGTAGTGTAAGTTTAATGTCTAAGTTGATCTTAATATATTTGTAGAAACTTTTTGTGGGAGAAAATAAACAAATTTATTATTATTATTTTTATCAAAGATATTTTGAAACTCGACCAGAGGTCGGTTGTTTTCAATCAGGTACGGGCTTATGCCAAGTACACTGATTGGGGTGTGTTGTGTATGTGAGATGTATGTCCCTGTGTATTTTGTTGTGTGTCTGTATTAATATTAACTGTGGGTGTAGCTTGAAGTGTTAGAGAGGTTGGGTTTAAGAAACGGCGGACTATGGAACAGGTGTCGATAACTATTGATTTTTGTAGTGGTATGTAAGTGTTTTTGTGGAGTTCTAGATATTTTAAAGCTGTAAATAGGGTTTTGGGTACGACACCAGTCGACGAGATTATAATTGGGATGATCCTGACGGTTTGCTGGTGCCACATTTGTTTTATTTCGTCTGCTAGGGGGATGTATTTCTGAATCTTTTCTGTGTGTTTTTGTTTCAGGTTATGCGTGTTAGGTACTGCAACGTCTAAAAGGAGTGTGGTTTTGGGGGCTTTCAAGGTAAGTGTAATGTCGGGTCTATTGCTAGGTATTGTTTGGTCGGTGATGATGTCTCGGTTCCAGTAGAGTTTAGCGGAGTTGTTTTCTAGGACAGCCTTCGGTTTGTATTTATAATACGGGGTGTGGGAGTCTAAAAGCTTATATTTGAGTGCTAGTTGTTGGTGTATGTGCTTGGCTACGTTGTCATGCCGGTGGGTGTACTCTTTGTTTGCTAGTATGCTGCATCCTCCTGTGATATGGTCAATAGTTTCAGTGGTTTGGTGGCATAGTCTACATTTATCAGTTTCAATATTTTCTTTGAGGATATATTTGGAGTAGTTACGGGTTTTGATGATCTGGTCCTGTATTGCTATGAGGAAGCCTTCTGTTTCACCAAATATATTTCCTTTTGCAAGCCATGAGCAAGATGCAGTTTTGTCTACATGTTCTTGATCCAATTGATGTGGGTATTTGCCGTGTAGTGCTTTGGTTTTCCAGATCTCTATTTTTTGTTCATCTTTAAGAATTTTGTGTTTTGGGTTGAATTGTTTATTGTTTAGTTGTAGGGGTGTTGCAGGGTGCGAAAGGCTTGCTATGGCTTTATGTAGGTTACTATCTTTGGTTTTTGTAATGAAGTATGTTCTTAGGTTATCTATTTGTGTATAGTGTAGGTTTTTGATATCTATGAAACCGCGGCCTCCTAGCTTTCTCTTGAGCGTAAACCTTTGTATTGCTGAGTGGATGTGATGTATATTGTGTCTATTGCAAGCTGTCCTAGTTGCGGTGTTGAGGGCTTCTAACTCTGTGTCTGACCATTTGATGACCCCAAAGGAGTAAGTTAATACAGGTATAGCGTATGTGTTTATGGCTTTGGTTTTATTTCTGGCAGAAAGTTGGGTATTTAGTATTTTTTTGAGCCTTTGTATATATTTAGTTTTTAGTGATTTTTTAATTTCGGAGTGATTTAGGGATATCGTTTGATGGTATCCTAGGTATTTATATGTCTCTTTTAGTTCCATGCTGTCTATTGTGCCCCCTTGCAGTTCTAGATTGAATTGTTCGGTTTCTTTGTGTTTGCCTTTAATAATGCTGTTGATTTTACATTTATTGGTTCCAAATGTCATTTTTATATCTGAGCTAAATTTTTCTGTTAATTTTAGAAGGTGATCTAATTGTTGTCTGTTGGAACTGTAGAGTTTGATGTCGTCCATATAGAGAAGGTGTGTGAGTTTTATGTCATTATCTCGGTCGATTGTATATCCGTAGCCTGTTTTATTGAGAATTTTGGATAAAGGATTTAAGGCCAAACAAAACCACAACGGGCTGAGGGAGTCGCCTTGAAAAATGCCACGAGCAATTTTTATCGGTTGTGTAGTCAAAGTGTTGTTACTAGTTCGTAGGTTTAGTTTGGTGGTCCAGTGTTTCATTGCGTGCTGTAAAAACTCTATTAGTTTATTGTCAACTTTATAGATTTGAAGAACATGTATGAGCCATGAATGTGGTACGCTGTCGTATGCTTTTTGGTAGTCAATGTATGAATAGAATAAGTTTCTGTGCTTTTGTTTGACTTGGTTGTGGATTTCGGTATCTATGACTAGTTGCTCCTTACACCCCCTAGAGCCCTTACAGCAGCCCTTCTGCTCTTCTGCTATGATTTTATTTTCTGTGATATGCAAATTAAGTTTGTGGGAGATGATGGATGTTAGTAGTTTGTAAATGGTGGGAAGGCAGGTAATGGGTCGGTATTTTGAGGGATTACTTGTGTCGTTATCTTTAGGTTTTAGATAAGTGGTACCTTGTGTCAGAAAATCGGGCATGTCTTCTGGGTTCTGTATGAGATGGTTTAATGTGTTCGCAAGGTAGTTGTGTGTCGCGGTAAAATATTTGATCCAGTAGTTTTGAATTTTATCAGGTCCAGGGGCTTTCCAATTTAGTGTTTTCTTAATTGCGTATGTTATGTCGTCTTTGTTTATTATTATTATTATTATTATTATTATCAAGCTCTCTTATAGAAGCAGTCCTGCATTTGGTTGCGAAATGGTTTAATTTACCACACTTGAGACATGTTTTCTTGTAAGTTAGACAATTATTTAAAAAAATTGTGTAGCCGCAATTGTAGCAATCAATTTGTTTTCCTGAAATAATTTCTCTTATAAAATATGAGTCTGAAAATCGGGCTATTATGGTTTCTTTAAGTCTGGTGTAAGGCTCAGGTTTAGGTGGTTGTGTGATGATATCACACGGAAAAAATATGATTACTGTAAAAGGAATCTGTGGCCATTATCTATTTTTATTGTAGGTACTGATAAAAGGAGATAAAACAAATGAAACATCACTTCATGTAAGGTAATTTGCAAAAGGGTGGACAAAACGAGAAAAAAATACATAAATATTAACATAATACTCGTATGCTACCTGATGTATTGAATGATGATATTGTAATGATGTTATAATGCATTACATTTAAATTTAAAAAAAATATTAAATGTGACTTTGTAACTTAAATGAAAATTCATATACCGAAAGGTGGATCGCAGCAGAACTTAAAAAATTGTGTTTAACATCTTATGTAGGATGGGTGAACCAGTCCCAAACCACTTAAGGACAAATTTCATTTTTGAGATGCTCTGAACTGGTATTATGTAGTTTAAACGACGAAATGTATATATAAAGTTAATAATTGTTTATTAACGCTGCAATATTCATAAATTATTTGAATCCACATATTCCAGTTTTTCATAAATTTCACAAACAACACCAAAAACGGGAAACTGCCTTAGTTTGACCAGTGCGCTCCAATAAATAACCACTTTAGCACCAATAGTTGACCACCAAATAAAACACACTTTGTTGCACAAATCGACTCGAGCACTAAACCTGATGAAGGAGAAATACTGAAACCAGATTCATCAGCATTTATAATTCTATCAGAATCGTCAAGTATGTCTTCGACATGTTCATTTAATAAGAATTATCTTAAATCAGAGTGCCGTTTTTTGAGGCTTTCCTCCGTTACTCGGCTTCGCGCTGAGTTTATAGATTCAGTGTGTCGCTGTGCTACGTCTGGATGTCTTTTGAGAAAACTATTAAACCATTTTCGTCCAGGAATCCCATTGTTAAAACGATAATTCCGGCCGTCCTCTTGTGTTATTTGGCTAACTGTTTCCAATAAACGTTCCTTTGTTATGGGGATTCCTTTTTTAGCATTAGCATTAATCCACCTAGTCAACAGCAACTCTTCTTGTGGGGTTAAGACAGTTGGTGGTCCCATTTTCCGCTGTACAGGATGTCTCATTTTCAGTTTGTTTATGACAGTCGGGTGAGGGATTTGATATTTTCGACACGTTGGCCTTATTTTAGCACCTTCATTAATTTCGCCAAGACTTTATCAGATCTTCTTCTGTATATTTAAAAAAAACTTTTTGGGTGGCATCTTCAATCTAAAACAACGAGTAACTAACATAAAATTTCATCTGGTCATCCATAGGAACACATTTTTTTGCTACTATGTACCAGTAGCAAACCAGTGGTCAATTACTGGAACGCTCTGCATTGAACGATTTTAACAAGAGGCTCAAAGCTCTAAGTTGTCAAACAAAAGCATCGATATTAAAAATGTAATTAAAAAAGAAAATACCATAGATCACCAGTTGCAAACCAGTTGGTCAACAATAGGAACCCAGAACAAGATGTGTTCCAGTAGTTAACCACCTTTAAAATGACCCGATATTGTCATTATTTATTCAAAATAATAGCTCACAACACTTAGATGCACAATCAGTTTGCATAATAATACAATTAGATGACAGTAATTACGAAATAATAGGTGATTTTAAAAGATTTAACTTACCATGTCGACGTGCACTTCTAACTGTAATGGCGGCCGGAAGGCAAGTGAATGAGATAGTGATCTGACAAAAAGAGCAAGGTAGCGATATTTTTCGTTCACTCTCGCAAAAGTTACGTTTGGAAGGTTGGTTAAAGTCTAGGCAACATAGCAAAACAATTTAATCCTTCAAAAATGCCCGCCTTTCCTTAATTTCTTCAACTGAACATGCGAGTGGTCAACCACTGGTACCTGGTTTGGGACTGGTACACCCATCCTACCTGTGTAAGTATCGTGAATAAAATTTTTTGAATTTTGAATTAGAATAAATACTTGTAGTAGTGTCATAGGAAATAGGGTAATCCACGGGTAATTTTGTTGTATGAACCTAATTAGCCCATGAGAATAGTAGTGTCATGGGAAAGGAAAATTCCCCATGACACTACTGGTAGTGCCACGCAGTCGTGCCACGGGAAACAAATGGGAAAAATACCTCCAAAAGGATAGACCGGGCGGCCACCGCACGACTACTTACCTTATCGAGTTACTGGAAATAACCACCTTCCACGAAAAGAAGACCTAAAATAGGTAAGAAAAATGTTGGTCTTCCGGGGCTCAGCTTGGAGGATCCGTGGTGGTGAGAAATTATGCTACCCACTTTAGACCAGACTTTTACCTCATGAGGTTACTAAACGAAACCTATTTGTTGGTTTTAGGGTGTATGAATAGAGTCTAAAAAACTTTGTCTGCCAAGCGTGGTGTTGGAGGGTTCCGCGGTCCAACCATTTTTAGGGGCCTCATCGGGGGGTCACTTTTTCCTCATCGAGTTAGGGCATGAAACCAAGTTCTACGAGTAGCTAAAATTGTGTCCTTTAAATATAAATTGGTCTGCCAGTCCACAACCTGGTACTTTTTGTAGTCCAACCAAATTTATATAAGACTACCGTAAATTTTCCGTCTAGAGACGAAATATTACTTGCTTGCTTGTTTCTTTGATTTATGTACATTTATCTATATGTTGAAGTATATAATACATGCTTATGGACCTTTGTCAAAGGGTCAAGAATACGTTAACCCGTTGTTAGTCTAAATACAAAATTTGAAGATCCTAACTTCAAAACTGACGGACTTTCATACAAACTTTCATCCCCTATTTTACCCCATTAGGGGTAGAAATTTGTAAAACCCTTTCTTGCTGCACCGTAAAACCTCATAAGGAACCTACATGCCCAATTTGGAATTTCTAGACCCAGTGGTTTGGGCTTTGCGTTGATATGTCAGTCAGTGAGACAGTCACCTTCTTCATTAACATTAAATGCGTTTTCCCGTGGGAATGAAGTGCTTTCCGGCGGTAAAAAGTAGCCTATGTGTTATTCCAGGACCTAACCTATATGTGTGCCAAGTTTCATTAAAATCCATTCAGTAGTTTTTACGTGAAAGAGTAAGAAACATCCATCCATCCATCCATCCATACTTACAAACAGTAGGATTTATCGATATTTAAGTTCAGGTCATTTCGGATTTGGGATAAATCTGATGTTTTAATTAAAGTCCACGAATCATGAATGGATGCTAGCTATTCCATATTTTATGGGTTAAATTCCTTGGTTATTCTTTATTCTTTGAAGTTGAAGGGCGTTGCTGGTTGTTATCATCAGGAACAGGACCGCGCTCCACCTGTGGAAAAACATTTTATGTTTTTTATATTGGTTTTAGTTAATCTATTGCGGATTTACTACGATTGCAGTTTCGTAACGAGGGTTGTCCTTATTAATTTAATTTTAATTTATTAATTTTACATATATTTTCTGCCCGATTTTAAAGTATAAAGCTTTCTGATTCTGCTTCCTTCACATCGCTCGCCATATCCAAATCTTATTAAGCGTATTTAGCTCTTATCAGCCCCTTAAGGTATAAAAAAACCGGCCAAGTGCGAGTCGGACTCGCGCACTGAGGGTTCCGTACCACCACATAAACATAATTGTATTAGTTGAAATTTCAGTAAGTTAATGTGCTAGATTTTTTGAGTCCGACACGCGCTTGACCAAATTTTATTATTTGTTGTTATTTTATAGCCTATGCCCTATAAACATACCAATTTTCAAGTTTGTAAGTGTTCCCGTTTTTAAATACAACTAAAACAAAAATCGCCTCAGCAACCATCCAACTTGACCCCTCTCTTATATGAATGTTCTTTAAACGGGAGCTCACCACAATTGGTTACCATTAGTTGTGAGAAAAGTTGTAATATTTAATGATTTCAGACTTTTCCCATTATTTGTACTATGAGACCTAGCTTCTTGCCAAATTTCATAATTTTAGGTCCACGGGAAGTACCCTGTAGGTTTTTCATTTTTGAATAAATGTATGGAGATGAGTACATAAAATGCCATATCTTTTGATTGCGTCGTTGTAAAAAATTTAAATTTTCAGATCTTGTGTGGTTCATGGATCCTAATATATGGTATTAATTTCAACCTGATACCTTTACCCGTTCGTGAGATAAAGGGTCTTGACAGACAGACAGACAGACAGACAGACAGACAGACAGACAGACGGACAACAAAGTGATCCTATAAGGGTTCCGTTTTTTTCTTTTGAGGTACGGAACCCTAAAAACAATGCGACCGCCAAAAAAGTATAATTAATAACTTTCTAGCTACGGGACGCACTGAACGGACTGTATATGCTTCATATATTTTACGGTTCGTCGCGGACATCCAGGTTGGACGTTCGCTCCGCGTCCGCATCGTACTGATGTAGGCCTAAAGGACAAGTTGGCAAAAACCTAAAGAGCACGATCAGTGGATAAAACTAAACAATTTTTACTGAGAAACATATCATAGGAAGTTTTAAAAAAGTCTGCCTCTCCATACAAATTGTCCAATCAAGTTTGCAATTTTGTATGGTGGCCAATTCTTTTTTCATTTCCGGAAAGTTCTATTTACTGAAAGTTGTTCAGATACGTTGACTGATCATTGCTTTTCAGCATGAGGAGTCACGGAATTCGGGCATAGGTTGGGAGATGTCCATCGCTGATTAGGATTTACCGGGGTTGATGATCCGTCATTCCGTATAGTGAGATTAAACCCAGTCATGTTCATTTTCGGACCCTATAGATAAGACTATCCTACCACGTGAGTAACTGGGACTTGAAGGTCTAGTTGGGAGGTAGAGTAAAAAGTCGCGTCTCCGTATGCTGGGTGGAGGCGTGCACCGGGCAACCTGATAGAGTAGTATGTTGCGTGATATGCAACTGGAATTTATTACAAATAACACAATGTTAGCACAAATTTTAGCACTAGGATAGGTGGAAAATTCAGTCAGGCCCGACCGTGAGATGCTGGCTTCTTGATGAAGAGATCCAGGGTCCGCGGTGAAACAATGTCCGGCGTAGAAGGTCCAAAATGTAGCTTCTTAGGCAGGCTTTTTCAGGTTTCTTTGTGTGGAGTACTTTTCAATAAAGGATTATTTTTAATGAAAAAAATGCGTTTATTCGCAATATTACAAAAAATATTACGAGTATAAACATCGATGCGCTAATAGAGAGATGATGTCGTGGAATGAATGGCTGGCGGTTAGACCCCCTCGAGCGTCCTCTTTATACCGCAGCTCTTCTCTGCAACTAGGAGGACGTGGACGACTTTGTATATCGTTGTTATTTGTAAATATTTTTTAATAAAAATAATATATTAAAATTAAAAAAGTTGACAAACGATAGGTGTCGCCACGATGCATAAACACAAAGTAAATGTTATAAATTTTGGGAAGCTGCTATCGCTTCCAAAACCCAGTGATTGCACTGATTAAAACAAAAGGAATTTTTTTTAACATAAATTACTCCAAACTTAATAATTACTTTACGGAGCTATTCTTCTACTTAGTATATTCTTTAGCCCAAGCAATGACATCAGCGAGTACTGGTGCCGCCGGTGGTGCTGGTGCCGTTGGGCCTGGCCGGTGCCCCGGTAGGGCCCACATCTTGCCACGACCCCAGTGCCCCAGCAGTGTAAACAGAGGTAATCGCGGTGTGGTCCCCCGGCCCATCCACGCCCGCGGCCGCGCCACGCACGGCGTCCGCTCCCTCCGCCGCGGCGCCGCGCCGTCGCGCCCTCCTGCGCCGCAACCACGCCATGTCTGAAACAATAATATCCATGAGTTCACACTACTTCTTTAGCCAGCTAACATGAACTCCTGCCTCACTCAACCGGACTGCACTAGATTTGGCTATCAAATTGTGTTCCAAATATAACATCATAACTCTTTCCCGCCAGAGTAAGCAAAGAATAAATGTAAAAAATATTTTTTAAAACATGCTTTTACTAGATGTAGAAAGAGAATTTTTTTTTTTATCACAGCCTCAGCTTCTCAAATAATCGCGTTTTATTACCCTCTTTTTAGGGTTCCGTAGTCAAAAAGAAACCCTTATATTTTCGTCATGTCCGTCTATCTGTCCGCGGTTTACTTTTATAAAGGAAACATTTTTTACATAAATCATTCATTACTTAATCATTACTTTACGGAGCTAATCTTCTTCAGCCCAAGCAATAACATCAGCGAGTGCTGGTGCCGCCGGTGATGCTGGTGCCGTTGCGACCTGGCCGGTGCCCCGGCAGGGCCCAATTCTTGCCACGACCCCAGTGCCCCAGCAATGTAGGCGTGGTAATTGCGGTGTGGTCCTCCGGCCCAAATTTTATATTACGATTTGTGCGATCGTCACAGAAACCATGAATCATATCGTCTTTAACATCATAACACAGTTGCGGAGCAATCGCCAGTTCATCATAGACAACATTGCAAAATTTATGATTATTTGGCATTTTATCAACCTTTTTTTTTCAAATGCTCAAACAGGATCTCATTGATTCCTGGTGTCAGCTTTACTTTACTCATCAATCTGTTCAAAGTTTTCCTGCTCGGCAGAACACATGTGGCTAAGGATCCAATAGGCCTTTGGACTTGGCTTATACAAGGTTAAGCATAATATTTTTTCATCAAGGGTAAAATGCCTTCATTTTGTTCGTTTTCGACACTGTTTCACTTGCATGTTGAAAAACTGTTTGGCTGCGGGTGATAAATGTTTAGTCACTTTTTCATATGCTTCATTTGCTATTAGCTTTTTAGACGGTGTTAATTTTCTCTTTTGAAAAAATCTAAATTTAGTGTTTTGCGCGTTTTTCTCAATGAGTGTTTAACTTCTGCTCTCATTCAACATTTTGAAATTACTTCTAAGTGATAAATGTTTATGGAGTTAGTGCCAAATAGCTATGTTACTTCTATCTAACATCTGTTTTTTCTCCATGAAAATAAATAAATAAAGAATAACTTCACACCGCTTCCAAAAAGCAACTCTAAATGGTCTTGACTGATGCGATAAGTAGTTTAATACTTTAATTTGTTTGACTCCACTAGAAATTCGTATAGACTTATCAAACTGTTGATGTAAATGAGCACCTACAGGAACTCAGTAAAAAATGGGATTCAAGTACTGGTGTGTAGCTTTTCGTAATCAGCTTTTTGAAGTCTGGTGTTCCTTGTAAGTTAGTTTTCTTGAAACTTTCAAGCTTAAAATTAAATCTTGTGATTCCTCTAACACCCAAACATCTCATCTTTGTTACTTGGTGACATAGGACGTAAAATATTTACAGTTAGTTATGTCTAGCTATTGGCCATAGTACCTACATGATAATCATCGGTTTAAATATAAGAATCCAGGTGCACTATTATTTTCAAAACAATAGATATTGACTATGTCATGTCATTGTGGTCGAAAGAGAACCTAACCCAACCTAATCAATCCCTTTAGAAATCGTTTATTAATACCAACCCATCATCGTGACTGTTGTACATTGGCTATTAAAAATATGTAGATAACATACCTTAATATCCGGACGCACAGCGCTGGCCCTCTTGTCGTGTGGCAAAAGCGGAATGATATCCTCGCAAAGAGCGGTAAAATTGGCATTGGAGAGGCGAAATACCTCTAAAAACAGCTCGGTCATAGGTCTGCTTGTCTCTCACATCATCCTCCACTCCAAGATTTCTCTTTTCGTTAACCGTTCTCGTTCTGCAGCAGCAGCCAGCAGAAGATAACGCGCCATCACGACTCACAAAACACCGAAACGCAGCTAACACAAATACTTCGAAATCGCATAGAACAACTGAAGACGGGATGTGATGAGGCTCCGGCTTCAATTGACGTTTAAAATGAAGGCGTCGGACTTTGAGGACTCGACCACAACCAACTGGAAAGGTAACCAAAGAGGCAACAACTTCTTCTGATAAAACAGTTGGAACTCCACGAACCAGTCATCATCATATAACTGTCCGCCCACACCACTCAAAGACATCTGTTATTGCGTCTCCTGCAGTCTTGGAAGAAAGAGCTAATAAAGGGTTTATAGTTATAGTAAGTACCTTGGCCCAAATTTAAAATAGAATCAGGGGTTGACTGAGATTTGGCCACCACAGACCCTTGAGAATGTTAAAAACTGGAATGCCGAGATCGAGACCTAGATCGTGAACTGGAGATCACCAAGTAGGTCCCGTTTTTTTGCTTACATATCGAAAAGGGTGCGTCGTACGAAATTTTATTATATGGCATAATAAAATCTGATAAAATTCTCTACAACTTTTTCCTTTACTATATTTATCTATCTCCAATCTAACTATGAGCTTCGAAAAATGGTCGATTTTCAAAAATGTGTTCTACACTTACATTTTCTGTCATACACTGCTGTATAACTTTTCTCAGCTGCGAGCGTAGATTTCAGGATAAATATCTTATTTAAAAAATGTTCCTCCTGACCATATAATAAATTATTTAATCACTCACAGCCTGTTTGCGCGTGACGGGCTTGATTGTGGTTCCTCAGCGTTTGGCTCTTCTTCATTCTCCTCATCTGTCGAATCGTTATCAGATGATGGAACGCAGGCTATTACTTCTGCTACATCATCCCCACCGTCGTCGTCATCGTCGTTGTCCTCCAACAGAGAATGCTATTTGTGCAACTTCCGTTGCAATTGTGGTAAATGGGTAGAGCACAGCATGAAGGCCTTCCTACACCCACATCTTAGACTACTACAATCAGTGGTACATCGGAAAAATATCAGCTTCAGTATTTCTTCCGGTGCAATTGGTTTTTTGGTTTCAACAGGAATCAAGAGGTCGCTTTCAGAAATCAGAAATATTTATTTTTACTGAGACGTCACAACACAACACAAAAACATAAATAGGATAAGAGACGAACAATCGAAAAAAACCCTTGCTTGCGGCCGAGCGATTCTCCGACGCGCCACGCATCACTTAGTATAAGCCGGCGAAGTAGGCAAGAACATCCTACTCGAGTGCTACGAGCTACGCGACATCGTAGCGACCGCTACAAGCGAGGCAACAGAACAATAAGCGGACGTCTACGTGTGCTACGAAGAACCCTCGCGACAAAACATACCTACCAGCGCGCACTCGTAACTTTATATCAATTATTCTTATAAAATACTTGTGCAAGGAATTATTTTTTGGTGATTAACAATGCAACGTACCCCGCCGCCATCTAATTCTACTTCGTTGACGGACCTTACAAAATTGCCCGCAAATGATGATATTCGACCAAGGAATTAAAAGACAAACCAAACGGCATCGACCATGCACCTCACCGCAGAACCAGGACTCCTTGGGTATAGACGATAGTTCGCAGAATCAAGATAAAACTAGCTCTTCTGAACTTGCAGTTTTCAAGAAGGATTTACTAGAAATGCTTAGCTCTTGGAAACATGATCAGGATATTAGATTTAACGCCTGGAAGAAAGAGCAAGATGCGACCTTGTTCTTGCTAACGAAGGATGTTAGTAATCTCAAGACCGCAGTGGCAAATCTGACAAAATCCAGCGCGGATATAGATTGTAGTATCACCTTTATCAACTATACGTTTGAACTCACTAAGGAAAGGGTCACATAGTTAGTAAATGCTAAAAAAGAAAATGAAGAAAGCATCCAGAGTCTAGAAAAGCGTGTAAATGACATTGGCCAACAGTCTCGTCCAGCAATGCTGGAAATTAGAAATGTTCCTGCTGGGATAGAGGAAAAGGCGTCGGATCTTAAATTGATGTTATCCAAAATTGGTGATGTGGTTAATATGACCTTTCAGCCGAACGACTTGAGAGACATCTACCGAATTCCGGGGAAATCTGATAAGGTTAAGCCAATTGTGGCGGAGTTTAATTCTGTACTAGTTAGACACGAACTCCTAGCCCGTGTTCGTCTTTCTGCAAATCTTTCTGCAGCTGGAATGTCCCATCTAGCAAAATATGTTCTAACATTGCCGTGGGGTAAGCAATCAGCATACCATTGCTGAAGTTGTTGATTCCGTGGACGATTCGGAATGCGCAGGTCTTCTAACTCATTGCTGATGAAGAGTGAGTTCTTTCCAGCGCTCTTGAAATCCATAACGCCAGAGACCATTTTCGGTACATGTTTTAGCAGCTTTATAAGAAATGGCTGGATTGTCCGAATCTCTCTTTGTAGATCATCCAGCGTGTAGTTTTCAGGCATAATCTCATCTGCATTCGCCAATATGTGATTTTCAAACGTCGCACCTGGGATAGGATTGTGTTGTTCAAAGTAAGTCCGAATTCTTTCCGGAGTCCCAGGATCTGCTAAGGCAGTCACCACCTGACGCAAATTGGAGTACATCACAGTTTCGGGTCGAGGAATGAAATCTCCGTCCCGGTTGGTAAGATTGTCCATAACTGCGGGGATGTAGGCAACGCCCTCTCTCTTTACTATTCCAATTGCATTAGTTAACTTCACCATAGGGGTGGGGGCGACAGAAACCGTCTTGGCTAAATGTTGTAGCCTAGTGTTTGCGGAGTAAGGATAAATCGTCTCACTATCCCGCACTACCAGAGGGTAATCGGATTTAAGCCCTTCCAGCTTTGCTTCTGTTGTTGCTAAAAATATCCTGTAAAGACTGTAGCAGGATGGGGGGATGATGTTCTCATTAATAGAAATTGATGTAAACATAACTTGACATATCCCAAAGCCAATTCCACGTGTTGTGATGCTAAGAGTAATTGCTTTAAGCTGTTGTGTCTCTCCTAGCCGTGCCAAAGCGTCATCTACACTTGAGGTGCCCACAAAAAGTTTCTTCTTCGACTCTTCCTGATACGCATCTGCGTTCTGAGTGGACTTATCCTTCCGGAATGTTTCCATTCGGTTGTGTGATCGCTGTTTTCGGTTGGACTTTTGTTTTGGCTGATTTGTTCGCTGGTTTGAAGGGACTTGTTGCTGCGGATATCCGCGGCGAGCTCCCTGATCATAATCTCCTCTCTGTCTATCATTAAAAGTTCTCCATGAGCCCGTAGGCTGACCGTAGTCGGTATTGTTGTTATTAAAGCTCATCATAAGATGTACAGATGTAGCTGTTCGTCGGAAATCCAGATTTTCTCATTTTCAGTGTATATATGGTTATAAAATTTGAACAAACCTCTCTTACTCCTAATAAAGAGTGTATTTTTGGAAGCAGCAGAATCTTCTGGTCTTTGATGGGATTGGAAGTCCATTCCCTCTGGAAGCCCATCTCTGGTATCACTCGAACCTGAATCACTATCTGGTAACGACTTCACAGGGGATCTAGAACAGGGCCCCTTGTCCTCAGACGAAGACTCCTTATCGTGATCCCGTCGTTTGTTACGAACGCCCTTCCCCATGTTGGGGAGGAGCACACTATGTTTACAACTTATTGATTATAGTGTAACAGTTTAATAAAAAAAGACAGTAGAATTCATGATTTGATTAGAAAAGTGGAAAAAAAAAGTGCGACTTTTATTATGTAAGAAATTGTAATAGTCTAATAACCTAAGCTAAACCTAATTCTAGATCATGGCTCACGGAACCAAATTGTAACAACCTGCCTAACCTAAGCTTAATCTATCCAATTAAAATGTATGTAAGTTTAAAAGTTTATGAAGAACTTGAAATGTATAACTGCATTTAGTAATAACTAAATCCTAACTAAGTCTAACTGTTCCTAGAAAAATAAAAATTATCTATGATCTAATATTACCTAGCGCTAATTCTGAACTACCTAAAATACATTGAGTCCGTTTTAAACTGTTTAGTGGCCTTTAGAGTAATTGTCTAGGATGATACCCCACACTAAGTAGCAACCCAGAAATTCTAAGTGTGAACCGTAATAAAATAAATATGATACCCTAAAAATAATTATGTATCTGAAAATGTCTAGCCTAAACTTCAAATTATTTCCCCGTTGAATAAAAGCAAAAAAGTAGATTTTAAATTGAAGTAAAATGTTGAGTATTTAACCACTTAACTTTAAGATTATTTTATAAAATCATTCCCTAGAGATTATTTTATTATTCCAAACCCATGTTTTAGTTATTTACTTAGTTGAATGTATGGAAGCAAGCAAAAACAAAATTATAGTATATTGTCAATTAAATAGTTATGAAAATAAAACATTATTCATAAAAGAACCATTCAAACTTCTCTAAAACTGTAATTTATCTTATTACATTTTTCTTTAATTTACTTTGACAATGAAAGAGACTGATATTTTGCTAGTCCTTTTAGTTCAATCTGTTTTGATATTGAATAAATAATTTTCTATGATACTATTACATGAAACTGTTTTTGTGTATATAGCGACTCCATATGGTATATTTCTAATATACTGAAATTGTATTTTCTCAAACAATTTCATACATTATCAGCTATTTATTTAAGCCTTTAGTCTTAGTAATAGAATAAATAATTTGAAGATTTGAAAGTAAGACATCTCCTCACTGTAGTAACATTTTGAACCACGGAGCAGAGAAGAGGAGAGGAGCTGCCCCTACAAAATTTTTGTACGACACGAAGCTTGACAGTGCGCGGGGGTGAAGATCGAGTCACGGGTTGGCGGGAAATAACTAGACTCCACCTACTTTATGTAAAATCCATCTAGTGGCAAATAGTGAAACTACTAGCACTTTTTGTCCTTACGCACTTTTTGGTGGTACTGCTATACTCTACTGGATGGCGTAAAAGCCACTATACTACAAAAAAAATTTTTATACAGGGTGTTAATTTTCGGCGGGTTCAGTATCAGTATCTGAACGACTTTCCCAAAGGAACATAGTTCGGTAAAGGACAAAAATTTTGGACTTCCATGTGTTGGTCACTCAGTAGGTATGGAAAGTCCAAAATCATTTATTTTTTTCGACCTATGTTCCTTGGAAAAAGTTGTTCAGTTACGGACACTGATCTCCCTCCCGAGCTATGGCACGCAATTAAATTATAACCTGTATAGATTAAGAGCGGGCAGTCGTTAACCCTTCCTCGTTGCTTATGAAAATAGCGACCAATCTATACATATAATAAAATCGTGAACTCGGCGAATCTGTACCTACATTGAAATTTTTCGCGAAAATATGATATAGGGGGTCTCAAAATAGGTAATAGAACCCATCCAGGTAATTTTTTGAGTTCTGGTCTGTTTGCCTGTTTGTTTGTTCGTCAACCGCTCGCAAACTACTGAACCGATTCAAATGGTTTTTTGGACGATGTATTTGGATTATTTCCGTGTAATATATGTGTAATATGTGTTTGGTTGCTGAACCGATTTTGATGAAAATTATCTTTGCAACATACAAAATTACTTATGAAACTTAGTACATTTGTTTTGAAGCTAAGCTACAAAAACTGTGTATTTTTGAGAGGACGGGTCGAATTGATAACCTCTTCTTTTTGAAGTAGGTTAAAAAGATAAAGGTGGTGGAAACTTAACACGTTATGCTCCGTCTATATATATAAATATAGAGCCAACTATATTGATTTGATAATTCAATAAATGACAATAGGTATTCATTTGCATACCTACTTAGTAATCAAATTAAAAATAAGAGGCATTCCGCTATTCCTACTATGAGAAGTAGGTATGTTGTTCACGATTTTGTTTGCGATGAGGTAGGGTTGCTGACTTCCCGCTCTCCATCTACTGGGTGTTTATTGCCAAAGCTTAGGAGATGGTTCGGTAACGATAAAGGAACACAAAAAAAAAATATTTTAAAAAATCCTACTTAAAAAAAAAATCTCCTTGACTAACTTGAAACTAAACTAACACAAAAAAGAAACAGTTTCAGTCATATGTATGTGCCGCCTAACTTATCCACTGATACTTGCGCGCTGGTTTGATGATCTGGGTCACTGAACACCCCCTAAGCTTACTTACTTACTTATGCTGGCTCAGCGACCCGAAGAGGATCTTGGCCTCCGACACTAAGAGCCGCCATTCTTCTCTGTTGTGTACAGCTTGTTGCCAGTCGGCTATTTGAAGCTCCAACAGATCTTTCTTGACTTGGTCGATCCAACGATACCTAGGACGTCCGACGGGGCGTCTACCAGTCGGACGTCCAAGATACGCTCTTTTGACCGCACGATCCTTTCCCATCCTTTCCACATGGCCGTGCCAGCGGAGTCGGGCTGACTTGGTCTCCCCAATGATGTTAGGCTCCGCTATAAGGTCTTCTATCTCCTGGTTCTTCCTAACCCTCCATGTTCCGTCTTCTCTCATTGCTGGTCCTAGAATTTTCCGTAGAATTTTCCTCTCTGCTACTAAAAGTTTGTCTTCCTCCTTCAGCGTTAGTGTCCACGCTTCGCATCCATACATCAAGATTGGCCTGATGACGGTTTTATAGACCCGAATCTTGGTTCTTCTGCTGATAAGCTTGGACACGAGAATTTTGTGAAGGGCTGCTGAACATCTTAGTGCGCTTTGGATTCGGATATCAATCTCCTCGTGCCTTTGGTTGGTATCGGTCACTGTGCATCCAAGATACTTGAACTTGTCCACCCCTTTATAAGTTGTATCATCATCAACCACTAGGTCTTTTCTACGTGTCCTTATATCTTTGTATCTACGCATATGGAAATACTCCGTCTTTTCTAACCCCCTAAGCTATGGCACGTTATTAAATTGAGACCCTATATACTACTTAGTTGCTGAAATCTGGAAGACGGTTCTTGAACCTAACTCTGGCGAGTTTGTCCACTGCATACTAGGTGGCGCTAATACAAACAACATAACGACAAAATACCAATATTTCTCCAAACAAATTAAAAAACACGATATTCACGTAATTTTTATCAAACTATTCTTAAAGCTAAAGCCAGAAATGTAAATTGAGTCTGTGGAAGTGATAAGAAGTGGTGATTTTCCATCGTCTACAAATATTCCCAAAACCATCTAGCGACATAAAGCAGAAGTAATGTTACGGCCACATGCCTTCAGTACATCGATATCAAATTTTATTGAAAAATCTTACTTACAAGTGAAAAAACACTTTAAATGCAGTTTCTTTTTGCCTTTCTGACTAATTTAAACACAAAGGCACACAACACTTCATAGTGCGAGTTGTTTTTCCAACTATTTAAACAATTTTTTGCCGAGCGTGTTTCGATGTGATCACTGGTAAGTTCAAAGAGGAAATGGCCTATGCCCCGCCCCCTTTCGTGATGTCATGGCTCAATTGATTGAATCACGGCTCGACCGATATGAACATCTCCTCTAACCTTCTCTACTCCGTGTTTTGAACCAATAAAACTTTACTTTAAAATAGCTCATCAGAAAAGTTAATTTATATTTGTTTTTGTAAATTTTAACTTTAAATTATTGTTTTTTTTATCTTTCCTACGTTGGAAAATTGATTGTTATAAACAAAAACTTAGAGAAGTTTGACCAAGTTTAAGTATAAAATATTGATACGATGTAAACAATCTAAATTTCATTCTAATCCTGGGAAAGTTGTCATATACTTATCGGACTGGATGAAGAAGAAAGTACTAATATGAACATATAAAGGCTACTTTACCAGTCTGTTCCTGTTCATCCTAGGTTCTCGTAGACGGACAGAGGTGAAGTGAACTAATCAGCAATTTGAGTAGATTTTGATACTCTCCATATTCTTAGGATTGAATCACTTACTAGACAAATTTCAGGTAAATCTCGTTGCATGCACCTCCTGTAAAGTTTAAAGAAAAATTAAACTAAGATTTTAAGATGCCTTGCCATCTCTTGAATATATGGTTACATTTAAAATACCGTAAGTTATTGCTTGGAACAGTGAGTGTTGTAAAAGGGTGCAATAAACAATCTACAAAAGATAAAAAGTGGGATGGAATCACATTTCACGCGTAAGTAAACTTAGAAACTAATATTTTTAGTAAATAAAATAAAATTTTAGGTCATTGCTTTTTTTTTTTAATTGCTTGGAACAGTAAGTGTTGCCATTATAAATAATATCCTAGTGTTGGTAACTGTGACAAGTAACGTTATTTTATGAGGAATGAAGATATGATAAATATTTTAAAAACTTAGTAATCATATATTTAACGCTTATCGTTTATTTTTCAGATTTCCGGATCGAGATCAAAAAATTAAACAAAAATGGATAGCAGCCATACGTCAAAGTCGACAGGGACCATTATGGCAACCAACTTACTTCAGTAGAGGCTCAGAGCATTTTAAAGTCACCGATTTATACTACACCAAGAAAGGGTTACGTCGTGTATCAAAAACCGGATGTCCAACGGTAACTTTCTAATAATTGCAATTTTTACACTTTTATAAGACATGTTGATATAATTTATACAACACTGATTTGTTTTGCCTATCAGATTTTACCAAACATCGTAGTAGAGGGATTAGGTGAAGTGGAGCTGAGACAACCTCCAAATATTGTGAGTATTTCAAGAGTCCACACAAAAATGTATTATATAGTGCTAGTGGTTTGCCATAAAAGCTGTAATTAGTGTTTAAAGCATCGGAATGATTGATTTTGAGCCATATAATTAATTTGACCGGTACAAACAAAAACAATATGTAAAAAATCCTACAGTTCAGGTGTTTATTACAGATTAGTATTGATAATGAAGTAGTCCTATGGTAGAGCTATAAAATGAATTAAATTTAAATCATGTTTTAAATTAAGTTCACGAGGAAAATGTGTATGTTCTTTTCAATTAATTTGCATATTTTAAACATACTTTTAAAAAAATGGGATGCACTCAGTTACGCTATTTGCTAAGCACACAGAACAAAATTTCAAATAATTCTGTTTTTAACCGACTTCAAAAAGAGAGGTTATCAATTCAATCCGTAAGTATGTAGTTTTGTCAAAATACACAATTTTCGCGTAGGTTAGTCCATTTAAGCTTCTAAACAGAAAATTTCATTAGTGTATGTATGTTTTTCTTAAATTATTTCTTTTTTAATTTAACTAGGTATTTTTCAACTTAAAAGTGCAAGTTTCATCAAAACCGGTTCAGCAGTTCATTAAAATCGGTTCAGTAAAACTTATCGTTGACGCGTATCTCAAGACAGGAACTACGTAATATTCTGCTTAGGGTACAGTGCAAGTTGAGTGCAAGTTTCATCAAAATCGGTTCATTTAAAAAAAAACTGGTCAAGTGCAAGTCGGACTCGCGCGCCAAGGTTTCCGATATATCTCTAGTATTTTTGGAAGCAATAAAGTCCACTTTTAGGAACGCAAAACTAAATTTGTTTGTACAGGTTTCTAAAAAAACTGTGTAACTTAGAAAAATAGTTTTATTTTTGCTGATATATTTAAATAAACTTATATTGACTGTAATAATTTCAGATTTTACCATTCACAAACTTCAGAGATAAGGGGGGGAATGGTATTTTTTTTGAAATTTTTCATCATAACTTGAAAAGTAAGAGTCGTGAAAAAATACCAAAATTTATTTTAGAATGCTCAAGTAAAGTCCTTTCATATGATACCCCACTCGACCTAGTAACGACAATTTGAAATTTTGCCCCCCCCCCCCCCCCCCCCTATTTGGGCCCCCTTTATATTAATAATCATATTTTTTTTTATTATTTCATGTGCAATTAAGTTGGATAACCATATTCTAAAACTGTTCCAAATTTCAAGTCGATAGCATGAGTGGTTGCTGAGATATACAGGCGTGACAGACAGGCGTGTAGTGTATAGCCTTTGTCTCGAGCGTGCATACTCAGTCTGCAACCGACCGTACAGCGAGTAGGTAGTGCAACGTGGTGTGTGCGTTGGCGAGCCAAATAAAGATTTTAACAACTAACATCAGTGACGCTACAAGGCGGACAGACAAAGTCGCACCGTAAGGGTTCCTTTTTTTACCAATTTGGTATCGGCACCCTAAAAATTGTCCACGCATCTCTAAGAAACTAAAAGACTAATTGCAATAATTCTTTTTTAGTTGAACAAAGTTTTATTACTTTAAGGGTATAGTGCAAGTGTCATTAAAATTGGTTCAGCAGTTCATTAAAAATACAAAAGACAAAGATATTATTGAGTAATGGTAATCGAAAAATTTTTTTTAGAAGTTGTGTTATTTGGCGACATGGCGTCTCGCAGGCAGCTACACCTGGCCTGCCTCACATACACCGTGTTGCTTGCGGGCGCCCCCACCGGGCTCGCGGCCAAGCTGCGGCTGCAGGACGAGGGCGGGCGCCGGCAGCGCGCCGCCCGCGCCCTGCAGTTGGTGCTACCGCCGCACCGCACGCACGCTGCTACTGGTTCGTTTCGGTTGGCTGCAGCCAACATTTGGAACAATATTCCACCACCTATACGAGCTTGTAAAACACTACGTACTTTCAAAATCAATTATAAACGTCTGCTTTTAAATATGCAAATTAAATTTGAAAATGTGCGGTGTCCCTTTAGGACTAGGTTTGATTATGTAGGATTAATTTTTAAAAATAATAGATTCAATAGCTGTCAATTTTATTTAAAATGACTATACATCATAATATGTTGTTAATCTCAATAATTTTTGTATACATTTCTGTTTCTTCCTTTCCTTACTTTTGTTATAAATTTGTATGTAAAAAGACTGATGCTTCTTTCTAAATTACTATTATTATTTACTATTATTATATAGGTCCCTCTCTTCTTGACTCTGGGTGGGCTTAAAACCAGCCACTAGCTGTGCCCATGCCATTTTCTCAAATGTTTTGTTTTCTTGACATACTGATGTTATTTGAATTGAGAAATAAATGATTTTGTATTTCTATTTGTATTATTTTTAGAGATATCAAAAAAAAGTAATTTAAAACACTAAACCGACTTTAAGAGTTAAAAGATACAAATAAAATATTGTGAGGGTGGGGGCAGCCTGATTATTTGAAATAAAACATATGCATACCAATACCATGACTAACAAGTGACACGTTTACGTGTTTTATTCATAATAATCAGACTGGCACAAACCTCAAAATCTTTTATAGTCTTAAAGTCGGTTTAATTTTAAATTATGTTTTTTTTTGGGTTGTTTGTTTAAGTCCTGCGTGATAGTTTAATCGAATATTTTAAAGCTCGCTTACATAGTTAACTTTGATAAGTTTATGCTAATGTTAAAAAATAAAACTAATGGCAAAAAAACAAAGTCATGTTCAATAACATTTTTATAGTCAAAATTGATCCTTTATAAAATAAACACCAGAATTTAAGAATTTTTACACATTTTACTATGTTCTTTTAGATGTGTTACGGGTCACATTGATTAATAGGGCCTTAAGATCAAATGTTCTTTTTCCATCATTTGCAATTTCACTGTTTATCAGAGTATACCGCTAGTACTACTAAGATAAATATAAAATATCTCAGCACAAATGGGTCGGTCAGGTGACCACTTTAGTATGAGCCGAGTTTAAAAAAAAATCCAAAGTTATTTTTTTTAAGCGAAGCTTGTACTTAGATTCTAGGTAACTGATAAATGTAATATCTGCTTATATTTTTTTCTTTTAGCTGAATATGTTAGTCATAGTCGTTTATGTAAATATTACAGGGAAAACAAGTCAGTTATTAAATGCACATACAAATTACCCAGTAATTTTATTTCCTAAAACTCCCTATTTCCTTTCTATTACCGCCATCACTTTAATTAATTGTATTACCAGGCGCTAGAACCGAACTCAATCGTTATCTATTCTCTCTTTTTTTCTATACCTACAAGAAGATAAAGAAGATTCGATAGTATGTGATAACTTTATTACGTAACGTTATTTTTGTTACATTGGCACAATTTGATTATGGCAACACCGGTCCATGCACACATGTTTAAAAAGTTGGCCTCAGTTTTCTGTTCACAGCGCTACATCTAGACTATTTATTATTTGATCTGAGACCGTAAGTAATATTTCTCACAAAATCCGTTCAGACCTCCAGAGCTCTGTTTGTCCTGCTAAAAGGTAACACAAAAATAAAACAATGAAATAAAACTCCTTTGCAAAAGCCATTTTCTATGAAAACCCTTGAATGAAATCTTTAGAGTCCTAAAACGAGATTTGAGCCTAATTTTATCTAACTGAGAGGCAAAACAACTCAAAAACTTAGCTTATTGTGTTTTTCGTAGAAATATTCTTTCTCTGCTGCTATTTCCCGAACTTCCACTTTTCCAAATTTACATTTGGAAATTTGGACTTTTATAAAAATTATGCTGCCATGCTGGTCCCAGGGAATACTCTGTCGCTTCCTTGTTCCAAAATATTTAAATAAAATTCAAATCTAGCTCTTCCATCCAATCACGACTCAGCATTACAAACAGATATAAAACTCTTTGTTTTGCTCACTTCCAATACATATTGAATCTTTTTAATATCTTGAAGAAACAATTAGAAAAAAGTCTCCTACAAAATTTCAAAGTTTTAGCGTTCCGTAGATCAAATAAATTACGAAAATATTAATTCAAAGTTAGTAGTATTGTAAATGATTTCAAGATCAACTAAAGTTTTGAGTGAAATTGTACGGACGAAGCTAGTTCCGTTACAATAGTAAACCTAAAATAATAATATTTACAGAATTTTACAAGCAAAGTTGCAAAAAATTGCAAAATATTTCGAAAATTCCGCCTTTTTCCCTTTCCCGCCTTTTTTCCGATCCTCACGTCAAGAGAAAGATTATAGGGATGGGACACATGTAGTCGAGAAAATTAGTGCTGTCCCTCGTCGATCGATTTCTTCCACCTAACAATATGTCATCTGTGACGTACATAATAAATGTGGGTACTCGGGGAGAATATCACTTCATAGCCAGCCGGCGAGCGGGGATGTTCTGTCTGTGTCCTACGTACCATTATTAGCTAGTTTTACTAGATGCATCCCGATAAATAACAGTGCGTCCTACCGGACGCCACATCATCAATTTATCGAATTAAGAGATAAGCGTCGGTAAGCCGTAATGCCGGTAATCGGTCAGCTACTGATCGCATCACATACAAATTTTGTTACTTACTGCAATTAATAATTACCACATTTCAGTTATAGTTTGGATAGTTTAATAGTTCGAACGTTAAACAATTTAATTTTATCAAAAACCGACTAAAAATTTAAGAATATGACACGCATACATTTTATTCCATAAATGATCCCAGCTACACCGCACAAGTACGAAATAATATTGGTCTTAACTTAAATGAATCACACACTTATCTAGTTAATACACAAAAGTTTAAGTGATTCTACAAATTCTGGTTATAAGAACGTGATTAAAACGCACACACAGAATACAAAATAAAATCACATGAGATCTTAAAATTTATAAAAGATTTTAGTGACACGATTTCGACTGAACTCAATTCCAAAATATAATTTACGTTTACTAAAATTCAGCACTTAAAGTTTTTTTTTATTTTATATTGGCCTAAGGGCTATTGAATAAAGGGTCTTAATTAAAGTAACTAAAAACTGACTAAAAATTTTATACAAAGTTACAGGGCCTTAATAAAGAAAGTAACTAAAGTGTTTCGTAGAGTTAAATAAAAAATCACGGAAGTTTAATTTTAAACTAGCCAATGTGATTCGTAGAATTTATTACGATATCACGGGAAAACCATAAAACGTTATAATGGGCACAGATAATATAATACTATACTAGTACAGATGCCTCACGTCATAGAACGAATTTGTGCCGAAAATTGTTCAAACTATTTTTTCCATAAGGTATTTTCCTAGAATAAATTGATATCTGGATGTTAAAATTGAATTAATGTCATAGTTTACACCTTTACCTACTGCAGTGAAATAAAGTAAATTAAAAATGTACTGCAGTTAGATTAAATAGTGTAAGAGCTAACTTACCTTAAACTAACCAAGCAAACAAAGAAATATAACACACAATATTTTAATAAAATCAAATAGAACACAGTTTAGTATGATTTTAAATTTATAATTCACTAATATAACACCAACGAAATAAAGTTAAAATACAATTGAACGATTCGTGATTAAATTTAAGAAAATACTATAGTTTAAAGTATTAAAAATCGTTGATAGGCGTTAATACACTAAAATAATTTCGGAATTAAATCCGCGATGCGTGCGTCAGGTTAAAACGCTCCGTCTAAAGCTAGTAGGTACTTTCGCTTGGTAAAACTAGTGATAACTTAAAGTGGCCACCTAACCTAACACTACAGCGTCTAGCTAATTATGGTTATACTCGTAGTTGTACCTTCCGCTAAGAATCGCGGATCGAAGTTCTAATGGAATTAAATTACTGCCAAAGATTCAGAACCAAAAAAATCATGGCGCGACCGGAGGCGCATTTTGGAATTTTGAAAGACGGTTCAAGAAAAGGTGGGACTTATAATGCGTTAAAAAATGATCTGGTATCCAGTCGTGCAGACGAGAGCAGTAGAACAAAGCTTCAGAAGGTGCAGCATGTTCCCGTAGCAGAGCAGAAGAAGCGGAGCAGCTGTTGAAGTTTGTGGTGTCGCAGACCCAAACGGTTTCTTGCGCAAAGGTGCAGCTGATAAATATTACCCACAAATCTCTCTAGTGGGCTCTATGGAGCACGTTCCTGCTGCCCGTAATCGGGCAGCTTTAACTGCGCAAATAAAATAGAGAAATAAGAAAGTGGTAACCTAATGAAGGAAAGAGGAATAAATCTACAAAGTAGAAAATCGCAAAATTTCACAACCACAGGCAGGATTCGAACCTGCGTCTTTTGTGTATGTAGATTTATCCGAACACAGGAAGTGTTAAAATAAAATCATTTTGAAAGAGGAATAATTTGTACGAGCAAAATTACTTACAAAATAGAGGAGTTCATATCGAGCTAAAATCCAAATCTGTATTATGGCTTCTGTGAAGAAGCCTACAAGAGTTATTACACGCCCATCCTAAAATCGATCAACTTTCACGGAACAAACATTATATTATTATACATTCGATAGATTTCTGATACATAGAAGAAACACAATACAAGAAAATCTATATTATGGTAAAAATGTATTGACAACAAAAACAGAACAAAAAAAGTCCAAGGCAGAATGGAAAACCACCAATTTGAATCTACTGTCAAAGAATACAAACAGCCAGTCAATACACTGAGAAAGAAGAGCAAAAAGTATCGAACACACAAAAACTAATATAAGCGGATAACGCTACACTACCAACCTAGTAGTAACATTTAGTTTTATTATTAGAAACAAAAGGGCCAAATGAATTCGGGCTATTTACTCCGTCGAAAAAACCGTAGTACGGAATGGGACCCCATGTAATGGGCGAGGTTTGATGGCGTAAATAACGTGAGTGGGGGAAGTAAGGCAAAAAGGTCTTACGCACCAGCCAACCGCTCTTATCGTTCAGCTCCCTATGTCCGTTTTTAACAAATTTATTTGGTTCATCCGGACTGCACATTCGCTGCACCGCTCGGTTCGCCTTTACACCACAGTTTTTGGTCACAATTAGAGTTATACTCGTTCACTTGCGAACAGTTTTTGGGTGAAAAGTGACCAATTTTACGAAAAATGTCTTTTACGCGAAAAAGGCTTTTACGCGAACGCGAGACGCAGTTTGTAACATCCGGTTAACATAGTATGTTAGTAGTACAAAACACTTAGGGCCTGTCCGCTGTAACGGAACTAGCTTCGTCCGTACAATTTCACTCAAAACTTTAGTTGATCTTAAAATCATTTACAATACCAAAAGATACTGAACTTTGAATTAATATTTTCGTAATTTATTTGATCTACGGAACTCTAAAACTTCTTCATATATTAAAAAGGTTGAATATGTATTGGAAGTGAGCAAAACAAAGAGTTTTATAGTTGTTTGTAATGCTGAGTCGTGATTGGGTGGAAGAGTTTGTGCAGGTTTGAATTTTATTTAAATATTTTGGAACAAGGAAGCGTCAGTTTTTCTATGCGAGCAGAATGGAGGAGTAATTTTTAGTGAAAAGTCAAAATTTCCAAATGTAAATTTGGAAAAGTGAAAGTTCAGGAGCAGCAGCAGAGAAAGAAGATTTCTACGAAAAACACAATAAGCTAAGTATTTTAGGGTGATTTGCCTCTCAGTTAGATAAAATAGGCTCAAATCTCGTTTTAGGATTCTAAAGATTTCATTCAAGGGTTTCCATTGAAAATGGCTTTTGCAAAGAAGTTTTATTTCAATGTTTTATTTTTTTGTGTTACCTTTTAGCAGGACAAACAGAGCTCTGGAGGTCTGAACGGATTTTGTGAGAAATATTACGGTATTTTAAATATAACCATATACCTATTCAAGAGATGGCAAGGCATCTTAAAATCTTAGTTTAATTTTTCTTTAAACTTTACAGGAGGTGCATGCAATGAGATTTACCTGAAATTTGTCTCGTAAGTGATTCAATCCTAAGAATATGGAGAGTATCAAAATCTACTCAAATTGCTGATTAGTTCACTTCACCTCAGTTCGTCTATGAGAACCTAGGATGAACAGGAACAAACTGGTAAAGTAGCCTTTGTTCATATTTGTACTTTCTTTTTCACCCAGATCGATAAGTATATGACAACTTTCCCAAGATTGGTATGAAAGTTTAGATTGTTTACATCATATATTAAATACTTAAACTTGGTCAAACTTCTCTAAGTTTTTGTTTAATACAATAAATTTTCCAACATAGGAAAGATAAAAAAGTTTACAAATAAATTAACTTTTCTGATGATTTATTTTAGAGTAAAGTTTTATTGGTTCAAAATGTTACTACAGTAAGGAGATATCAAACATTCAAAACTACAAATTGTTTATTCTTTTACTAAGACTACAAGCTTAAATAAATAGCTGATAATCTATGAAATTGTTTGAGAAAATACAATCTCAGTATATTAGTGATATACCATATGGAGTCATTATATACACAAAAACGGTTTTATGTATCATCTAGTACATAGTATCAAAGAAAATTATTGATTCAATATCAAAACAGATTGAACTAAAAGGACTAGGAAAATATCAGTCTCTTTCATTGTCAAAGTTAAACTAAAGAAAAATGTAATAAGATAAATTACAGTTTTAGAGAAGTTTGATTGGTTCTTTTATGAATTATGTTTGTTATTTTGTTTTTGCTTGCTTCCATACATTCAACTGAGTAAATAACTAAAACATGGGTTTGGTATAATAAAATAATCTCTAGGGAATGATTTTATAAAATAATAAGTGATAAAATACTCAAAATTCTACTTCAATTTAAAATCTACTTATTTGTTTTTATTCAACGGAGAAATAATTTAAAACATAGACTAGAAATAATCAGGTACTTATTTATTTTTAGGGAATTATATTTATTTTTAGGATATCATATTTATTTTATTACGGTTCACACTTAGAATTTCTGGGTTGCTACTTAGTGTGGGGTATTTTTCTAGACGATTACTCTAAAGGCCATTAAACAGTTTAAAACGGACTCAATATATTTAGGTTTCTAGGTAGATCAGAACTTGCGCTAGGTTTTATTAAATTATAGTTCAACTTTATTTTTCTAGGAATAGTTAGACTTAGTTAGGATATAGTTAATATTTAATTTAGTTATACTTTACAGTTTTTCATAATCTTTTAAACTTACATACTTTTTCATAGAATTTTTTTTTTCCTGGCAACACCGAGCGACTTAGACGTCAAATATCAGCTGTTCATTATATTTTACGTATTTTAATATTTTTAGTTGTTATTCTGCATAATTTGTACATATATTATGATTTAATATCATATAATAAACACCTAAAAAAGGTTTTAATCAGTGTGAACCAGTGGAATGCGGTAAACGGCAAACCATTACCGGACGAGTTTGAATTGAAACATCAACGGATCCCGGGGAGTATTTTGTTTTATGATACCTAATTAATAACACTAAAGTTTTGATATTTTTTACCTAATCAAGTGCACTTTAAGGTTAGATCGTGTAAACAAATTCACTATTCTACAAAATTCTCCTCCGTGAGAAACGTCCATCCTCATACCAGCGGCGCCTTGTTGAGTCTCTTTTCACTTGACTAATTAGTATGTGGAAGTGAAATTGATGATTGAACGTAGCCGGACACCTCAGATAAACTATTTACACTTCACTTAAATACAGGCAACCATTTTAGTGCTTATATTTTACTCTAATACCTACGAGTAGGTTGACACATTAGATACTTTATATGTACTTAGACAGTACTTTTTAACCAGCCAATTACCTGGTTTTTAGGCATATTATTGTTAGGTAGGTACCAATTAGTTAAATATAATATGGAAATAATATTATAATGATAATTATTGGGGATAGCTAGTAAACATTAATTGTTATCCGTTCACTATTTTATTGTTGCTATCATTACTTTCTTTCTTTGTTACAGTTTCATTTCTTATTGTTCTTACAAACATTTTCTTTTCTGAGTATCTACTAACCTTATTTTCTACACTTTGCTGTATTTTCCAATATCTAGTTTCATACTATACTCATTCTTTACTATTTAGTGTTTACTTAGTTTGGTTTAAGATACACCTAATATTCATTATAGAATTATAAAATTTTAAATTAATAATTTAGTTGACGGTTGCATAGGTCCTTTACTAATTATACTTTATCTGTTTATTCGGTTAGGTTATTTTATTTTAATTAATTCTAGTCTAATTATTTTGTCTATTACTGTAATAGCTTATTCTACAGTTCCTCCTGTATACATTTCAGGTCACCATGCCCCGTGTAACCAAAACACAGCAGCTTCAGAACAACCTAAGAGAAGCAGAGGAACTCAATGATCGCCTCCTTGCAGGCAGGGACGTAAATGAGTTTGAAATAAGGCAACTGAAGTCAAACTCCAAACACAAATAAATAAATTTGACGCACTGCAAGACAGTTTCAAGGAAGCACAAACTGAAGTTACTCGACTACAAAATCATGTCGAGTCATTAACGTCCCTGCAAGATCTGCATCAGTCCACCCTTGATAGAAATAGTTTATTGCAAGTACAACTGCAAGAAGCACATGTACAACTAGCAGATTTATACAAGGAAAAGGAGGATGAAGAAAATAAGCATGCTGTATCCTTACACCATGAACTATCAACTGTAGAAGAGCACAAGGAGGAACTTGAGGAGCTTGAGAAAATAATAAAAGACAAGGATGTTGAGTTAACAAAGGCACAACAATGTCTTGATGCGCTTCATTCTAGACTGAGCGAGATTACAACGGCTTATGTTAAAAGTCAATCTTCGCTTCAACTGTTGACAAATAAATATGTAGAAACTGAGCAGTGCATGAATGAAATGTTGTCATCCACAGCTGAGCTCAAGCAGCTTTATACCACTCAGCAGCAACTGATAGCCACCCTCACCAATGACAAAGAGGTTGCTTGTGCTCTAGAACCACCGCGGACATCAAATATCAGTGTGTCTTCTAGCTGTACGCCTGCCACCTGCGGTTCAACGTCAACATTTTTCAACTGGCGATTTTCAGCTCGCCTTACGAAGAAACAACGCCGCCAAAAGCGACACGCGTACGATCGACGCCAGCAGCGCAGAGACCAGCATGAGCAGACCGCTGTGAGTGACGTCATCGTGGTGGCACCACGGCAGCACATCGATGGGAGCATGGTGACTGCGAGTGACGACATCACCACGTCGCCAGTGTTGCCGACACATGATGCCGCCGCGCGTGAGCAGACCGCTGTGAGTGACGTCATCGTGGTGGCACCACGTCAGCACATCGTTGAGAGCGTGGTGACTGGGAGTGAAGACATCACCGCGTCGCCAGTGTTGCCAACACATGATGCCGCCGCTGGTGGCGCCACGGTGGAACAGCAGCCACCTGTCGATAACAGCACAGAGACCACGGATGGCGAGGAATTTTCGTCGACTTCCAATAAAAAGAAGACCTTTGTATATTCAGACAGGATAGGAGTAGGTCTAGGGTCTATTTTTAATTACTGCCATAATCAGCAGGTGACCAATATTTGCTGTCCCGATATTACTTTCGACGGTCTTGTAAGAAAGATTGCTGTAGGCAAGTTTGACATAAACACCACTGTTGTTATCGTGGTAGGCAATCATTCTGACATAAGTAGATTAAAATTAAACAATTTTGTGACATTGTTAAACAAAATACAGGTTGAAACTAAGTGTAGGTTTATTCTGTGTAACTTCCCATACTGTTCAAATGTTACTGAGCAACACAACAAATGTATACACAGAATGAATTTACATTTACAAAATTTGACAAGTCGTCATAGTGACATTTTATATCTTGACATGAATACTTTTATAAATTATTTCAAATTGACAAAGGATACTATGTATCTGCCTCTTAAGTTTAAGAAAGAGCTGGCTACATTGATAGCATATAATATATCTGACTCTGTTATAGGAAGTTATACACAAAAAACTTCTTTAGTTAGTAACATTACTAACACCAATTCTTTAAACTAGTTCATACGACAAAAGAGGGTTTTTCTAAACAAAATTTTACTGAAGTAAATGAAAAAAAACCTTCTGGCAAAAAACTTCCTATAGCAAAGACAAAGGAAAAATCTAATATTTTGAAAATTTTACATCAAAATATTCAAGGTTTTTCTGGAAAAATTTTAGAATTAGAATTATTCTTAGAAAGAACAAAATTTGACATTATTTGTCTGACAGAACACTGGCAAAAAGACTATCAAATGTTGATAAATTATGAAAATTATTGTATAGCCAGTGCTTTCAATCGAAAGTCTGCTTTACACGGTGGATCACTGATTTTAGTTCGTAACAGTTTTAAGATAAAGAACCGTAAAGATATTGTTCGACTTTCGGTTGAAAGATGTATTGAAATATCTTGTGTTGAGCTGGACGAGCATGTTGTAGTGTGCGTATACAGACCTCCCGCTTTTCAAAAATTTTCAATGTTCGAGTTAGTAATGGAAGATGTTTTAAAAATAGTGACAAAAGAAAATAAGTTTGTGATAGTGTGTGGTGACTTTAACGTCAATATCTTAGAAAATAATACCTATAGTAACAAACTTATAAGTCTTTTCAAATGTTTTAATTTAGAGCATGTATTTTTTGAACCTACAAGGGTGACGTCATCCTCGGCTACCTGTATTGATAACGTCTTTTGTAATTGCGATTATTTTGAGAAAAGTATCATAAACTCGATTCAGTCTGACCACTCTGGTCAAAGTGTTACTTTTAATTATTCTCGAGTAACCCAGAAGATAGATATAGAAACCAGGAGCCTAACGAGCGGTAGGTTAGAAAAGTACAAAAACACGTTACTAGAAAAACTGCCCTGTCACAATTATAATACTAACAACCCTAATAACTCATATGAAGATTTATTCACATTGATTAATACTGAATTCAGTAAAATTTTCACTATTAGAAAAAAGCAAATTATTGTAAAATTCAAATTCAGTGACTGGGCTACCGCTGGTATTCGCAAAAGTAGAGAGAGACTTTTTGAATTATATGAGCTAAGAAATTATTCAAATGACGACAATTTCATTGAATATGTCAAAAAATATTCAAAATTGTTTAAATTAGTTTGTTCAAAAGCAAAGTCATTTTTTCTTCGGAAAAAAATACAGTCTGCTGATAACAAAATTAAGGCTGTATGGAATGTTATAAACAGTGAAACTGGAAAAGTGAAACCGCGTGACAATCAAATCACACTTCATACAAATCGCGGAACTATTAGTTCAAACGTAGAAGTGGCTCAAGAATTCGAAACCTTTTTTACTAATATTCCTTTGAAAACAACAGAGTCACTCAATTCTTCATCTTCACTTGCTAGCGATTTACTTCAAAAGAATGTGGACGCCTGCGAAACTGAATTTGGGTTCAATCATGTCACCCCTAACGAAATTATTAAAGCCTTTAAAAGTATTAAAATGAAAACTACTGAGGACCTATGGGGAATGTCAGTAAAAGTCTGTAGTGCGATCATTGATACTATATCTCCATATTTAGCTGTTATATTCAATGATTGTGTCGATCATGGTACATTTCCTGACTTAATGAAAAAAAGTAAAGTAGTTCCATTATTCAAAGCTGGTGACAAAAAGGATCCCAGTAATTTTAGACCAATATCAGTCTTACCTGTACTTAGTAAAATTTATGAGAAGGTCATACTCAATCAAATGCTTTCACACTTCAATAGAAATAACTTACTACATGACCATCAATTTGGTTTCACGAAAGGGCGCAGTACAACGGATGCCGGGACTGCACTTTTAAAATACATCTTTTGCGCGTGGGAAAAATCTGAAGATGCTATTGGTATCTTCTGTGATCTATCCAAGGCATTTGATTGCGTAGATCATAGCACATTGTTGCTAAAACTTGAACATTACGGTGTTAAGAATAATTCACTTAAACTACTTAGGTCATATTTGGAAAACAGGATTCAAAAGGTACAAGTAAACAGGACGAAATCACTGGGATCTGTTGTCAAAATTGGCGTACCTCAAGGGTCCATATTAGGGCCATTTTTATTCCTTATTTATATTAATGACCTTCCTTCTGTGGTGAAGAATCTGTCAAAGATTGTGTTATTTGCTGATGATACTTCATTAATATTCAATGTAAGTAGGAAATCACAAAATTATAACGAAGTCAACGATGCACTTGGACAGATTCATGCATGGTTTACTGTTAACAATCTAGTCCTAAACGCCAAAAAAACTAAATGTATTAAATTTGCACTACCAAATGTAAGGTCTACTTCACATAACATAGTATTGAATAATGAGCCATTAGATTTTGTAAATAGTACAGTTTTCTTAGGGTTAACACTAGACTCTAAACTTCAATGGGGCCCTCATATAACGGCTCTTTCTGGTCGATTGAGCTCGGCTGCATATGCTGTTAGAAAAATCAGACAACTTACTGATGTAGCTACTGCAAGGCTGGTTTACTTTAGCTACTTCCATAGCATTATGTCTTATGGCATACTGCTTTGGGGCCGAGCAGCTGATATACATTCAATATTCGTTTTACAAAAGAGGGCTATAAGAGCAATTTATTGCCTGAAGACTCGTGATTCCCTGAGAGAACTGTTCAAGGAAATCAACATTATGACAGTGCCATGCCAGTATATCTATGAAAATATAATGTATGCTAGAAAGAACATCCATCAATTACCAAAAATTTGTGACAGGCATACTTTTAATACTAGAAATAAGCATAAAATTGATCAACCATATACTAGATTAACTAAAGTCAATACCTCTTTCGTTGGTCTGTGTATACGATACTACAACAAAATACCTGACAATATAGTGCAATTACCTGAGAGAAAGTTTAAAGAATGTGTAAAGCAAACGTTATGTAAGAAAGCTTACTATAGATTGGATGACTATATGAATGACAAAGAGGTATGGTGCTCTGATATTCCAGCGAAACACAAGAAACACATTGTAAAAAGCCGACTCTTAAAGTAGGCCGTGCTGCAGTGGTTTCTTGCCGTTTCTTTTACGCTGCCATAGCACGATCCGAAACGGCGTAGACTCGCTCTATTTGCATTGTATTCTGCATGACATTCAATAAGTATTCTGTAAAGAATCTACATTGAATAAAATTATCTGAATCTGAATCTGAATCTGAATAGATTAATAGTTAGGTAGGTAAATTGCTACAATTTGCTGGCCGTGACAGGATATGATCCAAGCTTGTTAGGGTCATTACAATTTGGTGATGTTGACCAGGATGAATTTCTAGCTATTGTAGTCTAGGTTGACCAGTGATCTGGCTCTACCCTTTACAAATTGGTGCCTCTTCCCAGTATGTGAATTTTGAGTTACTATAGGTTTAGTTATACTTTTTCCTTTTTGTAAATGGGGAATATTTAGGCTTTGTTGTAATATGTTTGCTAGGTTAGAATTTAATTATTTACTTATTAGGGAGAATTCAATATTCTTTTAGCAAAATTTGCTTGATTTTAGGGTAGGTACATAAGTAAGCTGATTTAGAATTTAATTTGTTACTAAGAATATGCAAATTGACTAGGTTAGGCATCATCTGTTGTGAGTTTTAGACTAGATTTTAGAATTTTTACCTTACTGCCGCTATGTTATTTAAAAGCTTATTAGAGTTTAGTCAAAATCTGTGATAAAGAGTGACAACAGATATACTAGTCGTGTTACTTTTCGGATAAGTACTTACTTATAAATTAAATGATTAATAATAACACTTTAGAACACAATACACTTTTATTGTATTACAAAGGGGCACACAAAACATTTAGTCTCACTAAAAAAAAAAATGTTCTTTAACACTGTGTGAGAGTCACTTTTGCACTAAATACTTTAATTTTCTTTGGGTTTGAGTGAGTCGTCGGGTTGATTTTCAACTGTGGTTGATATTATATGGGGTTTCTTGCAGTTGGCTTTCTTTTACTTATGCCAAAGTGTGGGCTTTGTGTTCGGGTGTTATGAAGTTCATAATTCCCTAAAAAAATACAAACATTAGGTTAATATCTTATTACAACAACTGTAAAGGTAGAATTTTAAGTTCTTTTTAGAGAAAACAAAAGGTATTTACTTGTAAAAGATTAGATTTATTGAACTAGTCCATCAAGCTGTCTTGCAAGTATTTATAGATAGGCAGATTTGAAAATCTCTGTGAAACGAAAGGAATAGTTAAATTATCATTGTAGCAATTTGAAATTTCATAAATTCCTTCATTTTGTTTGTGCTAAGTAAGTACCTTTGGAGATGTTGAGTTTAGCATCAAGGTTTTTCATAAGCGGACATAACACTGAAGTCTTTCAATGTTTGGGTGTTGTCTTTTTGGTTGTAATGGTTTGGAAGATGTAATCACTATCCTAAAATTGAGCGAATACATGTATATTACTATAAAATAGGCAGGTTAGCTTAGAACATTGGTTTCAAATAAAGTAGGGTTATACAAACTGAACTTCACAGCGGAAATTGCGTTTGCGGTCAAACGATGTTGGATTAATAGACAGTTAGTTAGATTTGGTACAAACTTTTGACTTTCTATATGCAATAAAAATGGTAAGAATCAGAGTTAGATATGGAAATAAAATCAACAATTTGAGACGCAGACTACGCTGTTCCAAATTGAGTAAACGTTACTAAAGGTGTTTGTGGTGTTGATGAACGATCTAAATTATTTGGCACGTTCACGGTACTACCGCAATTTTAGTGTTTTCTTCTTTTAATTTTTAAATATCTCAACAACGCCTAAGTTATTTCATCAAAATTTTATGTCAAATTCATATTCATTACCATTCTTTTATTGATTGAGTACCCTATAGCAGATTGAGGAACATTTTGGAACGGGGTGTCGGAAACTCAGAGTAAAAAACTATAGAGTCCGTCATATACATGTTGTGTATGAGCTAGTGAAGTGTAAAGCGTCTCATTGTCGCCCATTCTAGTCGGTCAAAAAACTTAGTTAAGTTTTACAAAAATCAAGATATCTTTTAAAATCTAATGTTTTAGTATAAACTTTGTTTGCGAAAGTGAAAAAATATAGTTTTTTACTTGCGAATTGATCATTAATACTAAGAACGGAAGCGTAAATTATCCGTAATAGTCATTTTATTCGTGATTTTAAACACCGTTTCTTTTCCTGAATGGTAAGTGTTTTCACCAGAAAAACTATGGTAGTAGCATTTATTAGTTCCATGTCACATATTTCTCAGAGAGAAAGAAAAAAATTTTACGATTTTAGGATTCGAATAAAAATCCATACATTTTGGTATGGAGGTTCCTCGCAAGAAAGTGCTACGCATATGGCTCCCTTCTTAGCAGAAAGAGCTGTTACTTAAACCTCTTTGGTCGGAAAGTTATTTTTATTTTTAAACGAAGCATGGCGTTCGCTTTAAATACTTATCTTTTTTCGCCACTAGTAAAGTAACTTTATAAATTAGATTGATTTTGAAAAATTTTAAAGCATCAATTTATATATCTAAGAAACTTTTACACACGGACGCAATTTAGTGGTAACATTTTATTTCGCGCTTGGTTAAGGGTTTGATTCTAGAAGGGGATGTTGTCAAACAGTGATTTGTGCAACTTTCTCTGTTTGAATGGGATGTTGAGGGGTGAATCGTTTGGTTGCTCGAAGATTTCTTGCTTCGGAGAGCACGTTAGATCATTGATTTTAAATTCAATTAAATTTTCTGAGGTAGTTTCTATGAAGACAGTTTAGAGTATTTGAGGTGTCAATAACTTTGACATTGGGATTAGTGAAGTCGGTCACCGATTTTAGAATTTTCATGATATAATGATGTTGAGTCAGAATTGTAACTTTAGAAATATTAAGTAAATTTAAGTAATAGGAATAGTAATTGATTTTCAAAGCTAGGCGAACTAGAGTCTAGGTCTATGTTTCTTCAAATGCAACAAAAGTTTAATTTTTATGATTTAGCTAATTCAAAACCTTTCACTTTTTTTTAGTAATTAAAAAAGAGGGGTTATTCAAAAATATAGTAGAAAAAATTGTAAATAAATGAAGGATTTCAAAATTGGTTGGGCAATATCTGACGCTCGACATTTTGACAATCAAGATTGACATTAAAAATTTTCGTTCAATTAAAGCATATTTAAAAAACTTGTAGAGTTGCGAAAGATTGGAATTAGTAAACGATAAATTGAATTGTTTGGTAAATATTCTTTCGTTAAATTATGTTTTAGGTTATTTAGGATTTTATTTCGATTCTTGGGTCTGTTTTAATCTGGAACGTGGTTGTTATTTCAGCCACAATTTGTTGACGTGAAATGGAGAGTGTGAACCGTTACGATTTAGGAATAGTTAATTAGGAATATAAACATTCAAATAATTCATTAATGTAGCATAAATTCAACGAGTTTTTCAAGAGTTTAAAATTTGGGGGGTTGTATAAATAAATTATAATTTAGATTAGATAACAATATTCAATATTTTAGCCGAAAACTGAATGTTTTTAAATAATTGTAACTGACATTCGAAGACGGTTTTACCGATTTCGATGAAATTAATCATGTGGGGTTTTATGGGGTGAGATAGAGTTTGTTTTAGATAAATTTCATTTCTGAGAAAATATCGCATTATAAATAGAATTCTACAACGTCATTAGTCGGCGGGGGTAATTTACCTTGAACACCTGTTAATATTTTGATGTTGAGATGGTTATTTTAGAGTGGAGGCTGGGTTCTAATTTTTATAATTAATTGATATTGCTTCGCGACAGTGCCGTAGCATAATTAATAAAGAAGTTTTTGCATAATAAATGTAAGGTCATCGACCGACTTTTTATATCTGGTGGAAGAGTTTTCAAGGTTTTCTAGGACATGGTTGTTCAAACGATTATACGACAAGGAGTGTTTTCGGGTCTGGGGGTTGAATAAAATAAAATAAATTTAAATAAAATAAAATAAATTTAAATAAAATGAAATTATTTTAAATAAATTTCAATAAATTTGAATAAAATAAAATAAATTTAAACAAATTTGAATAAAATAAAATAAATTTAAATAAATTAAAGTGGAATAGTAATAGGAAGGGTTTGAGAGAGAGTTCGATGATTCACTTTTAAAGTATTGTGCTAGACGACTTGTTTACACGTGAGTAATCCGTTGCGACAAGCTGTCGAGGAGTTTTATTTGAAAGGATCTTTGGGGGAGCGACTCGTAAGTCCTTGGAAAGAAAGATGTTTTCCTAGGAAATCGTTTTGATTTGTGGACGGACTTATAGCCGCATTCCCAACCTTCCTGGAAAAATACTTCTTCCATTTCAAATAAAAGAGATGTTCAATCTTACTATGGAGGTTGGATTTTTATTTCGAGGGACGATTAACAGGGTTGAAACCAAGTTCATATGGTGGATAGGATAGTAGATAATATTTTGGTTAAGAAAGAATTTTTTTAAAGGCCACCATTTTTTTAAAATTGATTTTTAAAGTTATTGAAATACGGCATCACTGATTGGAATATGGCAACACTGATTAGACTATGACAACCCTACTTACAACAGGGTTTTAGGTTAAGTAAGTATACAGGGTGTTAGATTAGGATCACCATATGTATGTTTAAGGGTAAGTATACAGGGTGCTAGATTAGGGTCACCATATGTACAGGGTCATAGGGTAAGTATACAGGGTGTTAGGATAGGATATCTACACAGGATGTTAAGTTAGTATCGCTATATGTACAGGGTTTTAGGGTAAGTATACAGGGTGTTAGATTAGGATCACTATATGTACAGGGTCTTAGGGTAAGTATACAGGGTGTTAGGATAGGATAACTATACAGGGTGTTAGGTTAGGATCATTATATGTGTAGTGATCCTAACCTTACACCCTGTGTATTCATCCTAACCCAACACTCTGTGTAGTTATCACTATATATAATAGTAATCCTTTTTTTTGTGATGGAGAAAATTCCTACGCATGCCGCACCGTTCGGGGAAGCGGTACGGTTATGTGGGGCTTGAAATCACTAAAAACTCCACCGTGTGCAACTCTCGCATTTTGGGTGGGTCACGAGCACTGTACCTTCGCACTACTTTCGCAACCTACCCTGCGATAGCCTCTGGAGAGGCTCCCTCACCTAGGCGACGTCTGAGCTCACATCAGACGACGCCCCCTCACTGGCCTTTTAGAGCGAGCGACAGTCTCCCCGGCCCGCTGCACGCAAGCCTACGGAGCGGGCGGAGGACGGGCGTACTCCCGGCTCCTGTGCCCCCTGCGCCTTCTGCGAAGCGTGTCAGAAAGAGCGATATGCTTCTGCGATATGTCTGACTCACAGAAGGAGACCATGGCCTCCCAAGACCTCTTGCTGCCGACCATAGCCTGAACAATAATCAGCAGCGAGAGATCTCCACCCACTACCGCCACTAGGGCAGCACGCTCCTCTGCCCATCTTGGGCATTCCACCACTGTGTGCTGCACCGTGTCCTCGGTGCAGTCACAATGATGGCATGGTGGATTTAGTTCTCTGTCAGCTATGTGGTGCAGATACCGGTCAAAACAACCATGTCCAGTCAGTACCTACACCAGCCGGAGCTGGAGGATTGCAGCCCTTGCCGCCAACCTGATGGTTGGCTGGTAACTTAGCCTTTGCGCAAACCGGACAATGAGGGGTGGCAGTACAAGACACCGCCTTATTGACCACATCGGAAACACAACTCGCCACAGTCGAAAGCAGAGGTACAATTTTGCCTTATGTGCCCCTGCCTCATAACCAGAAACAACGCATCAGGCATTGTTCCAGGGATTGCACTCGAACAGAGCTCCAGTCAATTAAGAGCCGCTCTTTCTCAATGAGCAGCTTGGCCGACGCAACTGGACACTTGACCAAAACAGATCCAGCGCCCCTAGAGCCGCGGCGTATCTGCCCCACCTTAACCAACTCTGTAGGGCATTAAGCTTTTGCAACGACGGCCGCTTCGACATCCGCTTCGGTCGTACAATCATCGAGAAAAACGCACTTCAGCGCATTATGTGGGCTTCATGATCTTGACAGAAATAAGAAGGACTTCCCGCAGCTTTTCTGCAAGTTTGTCTGCCTTCTCTCCGCTATCAGCACCAGGTAATTCTATCATTCGGGCGCCAGTAGCAGCCTGTCTAAAGTGGCAACCTCCGGTTATGCCGAGCTCAGCCAAGCTAACCTGCTACCACGCACTGCTTAATTTAACGCTTGAGTAGGTCAAACCTGACTGCGTCGCCTCGGGCTGCAGTGTGGGCACTACAGCTGCTGTTTTAGGGACGCGGAGTTTCCTTCTCTTACCCTTTTTTGTTTTGTTCACCTTTTTCGGAGGAAGTGGAGGACCAGAAGGAGCAGAATGAGCTGCATTCTTCCTCCACTTCGCTCATCTGCTACCGGCTGTCTGCCAACCCTCATCAGCCGGTGTGGCTGAAGCAGCATCACCCCTTGGTTTTTTCGTTGGCTTCTTTGATGAGGCAGCAGAGCCAACAGTAGCCGGTACTAAACCTGCACCAGCTGACTGCTGATTTTCAGTAATCTTAGAGGCCACCAAAGTCCTCTTGTCAGCCGCCAATGGAGGTCGACAGACCCTTGCAGGCAGCAGTCGATCCTCCAGACCGGCAAACCGCGAATGAAGCATTTTGCCCCCCTGGCAGATGATGGAGTGCATCAAGTTTTCAGCCATTGTCTCCTCTTGAGAAGGTCCCCCAGTAAGGTGACTCATTCTGTGCTCCCGGTTCTCCTTCGCAATCGATTCCATGTGTTTGCGAGTGGTATTAAACTCCACTCGCAGATGATCGTTCTCCATTTGAAGGGAGTGGGTCTCATCAGTCACACTCCGCTTCGCTAGACCTTCTACGGCAGTCCGGATACACTCGATAGCCTCCTTGATCGCCTTTGCACTTGTGCTTGTCAGGCTTTTAAACCTGCGCACAACGTCAAGTACGAGGTTTGCACCCTGAAAAGCTTTGACTTCGAGGACACCAGTCATGTCCACAGCCGTCGCTTCTCTTTTACCTGATGCTGCAATCAGTGTGGCAAACTCGCGTCTGGCTTAGGCAATCTCGTTGACCTTAGCCGTTAATTCTTCGTCGGAAAGCTCAACGCGAGCCCCTGACGAACCACGTGGAAGACCTCTTCCCCTTCCTCGTAATGAGGTAGGAATTTTAAAAGGATTAGCAGCCTCGTCACTGGTGGAAGCCGTGCTGCTCTGACTATGAGTCCTCTTGACGCTTTGGTTGGCAGTAGAAGCCTGAGACGTCACGGTCCGAGCACTGCAGTCAGACGCATCTGACTCCTCACATCGGCCCTGAGAAGGGCATTTAGTCGGGTCTTTTACTTTCTTCCAAAAGTGACCTTTCGCATTACGTTCCGCAACAGACATAGCGAGAGCTATAGAGCAGTCTCACAAAGAATTGGCTTGTCTGGACGCATGCGTAACCGGGTCCAAAACAGTTTCCAGGGTGCACCACGGGGAGGTTCTCTGCTTGCACCCCACATAAAAGTGATCCTAACACAACACCCTATGTAGTTATCCTATCCTAACACCCTGTATACTTACCCTAAAACGCTGTACATATAGTGATCCTAACCTAACAGCCTGTATAGTTACCGAAAACTGAACTAAACCAAAATATAACCAAAACTATGCTAATTAAAGTCCGATTTTGTATTGTGTACTACTATTTTCTATTATGATCTCTTACCTATTATAATGTTCCTTTTTATTCTTGATCATGATAATGTTTTTAGTTATTGAATATCACATAATTCTTCTTAGTTATCTGTATTAATATTGTATCAGTATATATTTGCATCATTGTAAGTGTCTCATGTGTAAGTTGTGGTTACCTATAATTGGATGTACATATATATAAGATCCTTTTTTTTTTAGTGTATAAAACTTTTGTTTGATATGTATTATCTGTTGGTGATCCTAATAAAGAAAATAAAAATAAAAATAAATAGTTATCCTATTCTATCACCCTGTATACTTACCCAAACACCCTGTTCAGTAACACCCTGAATACTTACCCTAAGACCCTGTACATATAGTGATTCAAATCTAATACCCTGTATAGTTATGCTATCTTAACACCCTGTATACTTACCCTAAGACCCTGTACATATGGTGATCCTAATCTAACACCCTGTATACTTACCCTAAAATCCTGTGTATTTATCCTAACCTTACACCCTGTATACTTAACCTAACATCCTGTATAGTAATCCTAACCTAACACCCTGTATACTTACCCTAACATCCTGTACATATAGTAGTCATCCTAACCTTACACCCTGTATACTTACCCTAACATCCTGTATAGTAATCCTAACCTAACAACCTGTATACTTACCCTAACACCCTGTACATATAGTAGTCATCCTAACCTAACACCTTGTATACTTACCCTAACATCCTGTACAGTTACCCTAGCCTAACACCCTGTATATTAACAAATAATGACCATGAAAAGCATTTTTAATAATACCGAGACTTACAAAAAAATATGTTCATGTTATCTTATCTTACTAAAAAAAAAAACATCGACATCGTGTGTCGATATTATTTTGATTTTTGATCGATCACCTCCTTAGGGATCCCGCACATGACCGATTTTTTGTAGGCATCCCGCTCTGACGTGTTGTCACCTGAATCTTCCGTCCTTGTCCTGGCCGATAATCGCCCACCGATTCTCGGTCGTGTGCGGGAGCCGTAATACTAAATACGGTCGTGGGAGCCCTGAAACACACTGCTGTCAAAAAAATATTACTTTGTAGAATTAATAAACATTACCCTTTGACAGCAGTCTGTCTTGACCACGCACACGGGCGTCATATACAGCTATCCTGCTGTCAATGTCAGGGTAATATTTTCCTTTGGTGTTGCCAGTAGCTAAAAAAAAGTCCACTATCGATTTTTTAAAATAACATTTAAAAAAAAAATGGCGGCACTAAAAAAAAATTTTTTTGTTGTTCTTCTTTCTTTTTTTTATTCTCCTTCATATTATATAAATTTCAAGTCTGTTAGTTTTATCTCGGAATAAAAAACCACTAGTATACATGTCTTTTGTATGGTGTAAATCGAGGGTTGATGGGGTAAATTTACAATTGGTGTTATATTTCTCTTGTGAATTATTGCATCAGTTGCGTTTAGGAGTTAGTAAGTTAGACATTGAAAGTGATTAATAATGAAATTAATTAGGAGTTTTGCAAATTTTAATAATTAATCTAATTTTGCGCAGCGCCTGGGCGTTTGTCTGAGCAGTTTTCTCTTAGTAGCTTTATCAATTGCTTACTCACATATGTTTCATAGGGAAGGACCAGTGGTTTGTAGTAATAGCGTAAAAGAGGACGGAGAGGAAGGTGAGAAAGGTAGTATGAAAATTGTGAAAGTAATTGACAAATTGGCTTAAGCGTAGGAACATGACTATTCTTGCATAATGCGTAGGGATGACTAATAGTATGGAGGGTTGCAATGAATTAATGGATTCTCAACCAGTGAACAAAAGGTTATTGACTGTCGACCCTGAACATTACACTTACAACGAAGTATTTATGGGATCATAGGTGTTAGGTTAATTTTATGTGACATTGAGTACGAAAGTTATTTTGATGTCCAACATGAGCGTTAATGCTCCCTGTAAATGACTTCTACTCTACACGAAGCAAATAGCTTATATGCAAATTTCCCCACACTGCACATGCTCCAAAACAAAGTGGAGGCGATATTGAATCAAGTATTAAGCTGCGGCAATTGATTGTAAAACAGTAATTTAGAGGACAGAATTAAATATATTCTTGGCAGGGGTGTTTTTGACTATCCGGGGGTAAAATCTGAAAAATAAAAACAGTTTTGCCTTTTGAATTAAGGAGATGTTAAGAATTCTGACATTCGGTCAAGGAGATCTCGCAAATCTTCTCCTTGTGAGGGTATTATTTGGTTCGCAATACTCGACATTATCTGGGGTATAACCAATATGTTAAAGTTTAAGCTCTTGAATTCATATCGAAGAAATTTTTCTTTTGGTTTAAAACTTACACCACAACAGGATCTACGTGTGTTCATTTTATGGGTTGAGAGTTAATAAATGTTAAAATTTTATTCGTGAAAATTCAAATGAGAAAATTTACTTCGGAGGACGCTTGGGCTTCTGCGTAAATTTTGGGGGTTGGCTGTAACGGAACTAGCTTCGTCCGTACAATTTCACTCAAAACTTTAGTTGATCTTAAAATCATTTACAATACCAAAAGATACTGAACTTTGAATTAATATTTTCGTAATTTATTTGATCTACGGAACTCTAAAACTTCTTCATATATTAAAAAGGTTGAATATGTATTGGAAGTGAGCAAAACAAAGAGTTTTATAGTTGTTTGTAATGCTGAGTCGTGATTGGGTGGAAGAGTTTGTGCAGGTTTGAATTTTATTTAAATATTTTGGAACAAGGAAGCGTCAGTTTTTCTATGCGAGCAGAATGGAGGAGTAATTTTTAGTGAAAAGTCAAAATTTCCAAATGTAAATTTGGAAAAGTGAAAGTTCAGGAGCAGCAGCAGAGAAAGAAGATTTCTACGAAAAACACAATAAGCTAAGTATTTTAGGGTGATTTGCCTCTCAGTTAGATAAAATAGGCTCAAATCTCGTTTTAGGATTCTAAAGATTTCATTCAAGGGTTTCCATTGAAAATGGCTTTTGCAAAGAAGTTTTATTTCAATGTTTTATTTTTTTGTGTTACCTTTTAGCAGGACAAACAGAGCTCTGGAGGTCTGAACGGATTTTGTGAGAAATATTACGGTATTTTAAATATAACCATATACCTATTCAAGAGATGGCAAGGCATCTTAAAATCTTAGTTTAATTTTTCTTTAAACTTTACAGGAGGTGCATGCAATGAGATTTACCTGAAATTTGTCTCGTAAGTGATTCAATCCTAAGAATATGGAGAGTATCAAAATCTACTCAAATTGCTGATTAGTTCACTTCACCTCAGTTCGTCTATGAGAACCTAGGATGAACAGGAACAAACTGGTAAAGTAGCCTTTGTTCATATTTGTACTTTCTTTTTCACCCAGATCGATAAGTATATGACAACTTTCCCAAGATTGGTATGAAAGTTTAGATTGTTTACATCATATATTAAATACTTAAACTTGGTCAAACTTCTCTAAGTTTTTGTTTAATACAATAAATTTTCCAACATAGGAAAGATAAAAAAGTTTACAAATAAATTAACTTTTCTGATGATTTATTTTAGAGTAAAGTTTTATTGGTTCAAAATGTTACTACAGTAAGGAGATATCAAACATTCAAAACTACAAATTGTTTATTCTTTTACTAAGACTACAAGCTTAAATAAATAGCTGATAATCTATGAAATTGTTTGAGAAAATACAATCTCAGTATATTAGTGATATACCATATGGAGTCATTATATACACAAAAACGGTTTTATGTATCATCTAGTACATAGTATCAAAGAAAATTATTGATTCAATATCAAAACAGATTGAACTAAAAGGACTAGGAAAATATCAGTCTCTTTCATTGTCAAAGTTAAACTAAAGAAAAATGTAATAAGATAAATTACAGTTTTAGAGAAGTTTGATTGGTTCTTTTATGAATTATGTTTGTTATTTTGTTTTTGCTTGCTTCCATACATTCAACTGAGTAAATAACTAAAACATGGGTTTGGTATAATAAAATAATCTCTAGGGAATGATTTTATAAAATAATAAGTGATAAAATACTCAAAATTCTACTTCAATTTAAAATCTACTTATTTGTTTTTATTCAACGGAGAAATAATTTAAAACATAGACTAGAAATAATCAGGTACTTATTTATTTTTAGGGAATTATATTTATTTTTAGGATATCATATTTATTTTATTACGGTTCACACTTAGAATTTCTGGGTTGCTACTTAGTGTGGGGTATTTTTCTAGACGATTACTCTAAAGGCCATTAAACAGTTTAAAACGGACTCAATATATTTAGGTTTCTAGGTAGATCAGAACTTGCGCTAGGTTTTATTAAATTATAGTTCAACTTTATTTTTCTAGGAATAGTTAGACTTAGTTAGGATATAGTTAATATTTAATTTAGTTATACTTTACAGTTTTTCATAATCTTTTAAACTTACATACTTTTTCATAGAATAGATTAATAGTTAGGTAGGTAGCCCGTTACACCGCACAGCGAATTGTTGCCGCGCGATATTTATTCGCGCGAATTATGTCCCGCGCTTGACATAGAAAAAAAATCGCGATTTTTTTACCGCCAGTGCGGATACTCCTATAGGATTCAATGTGTTACAGAATTGCGAGAAAAAAATCGCGCGATAAAAATTCGCTGTGCGGACAGGCCCTTATACACTATAGGTAGTTAAAACTAAAATTATTATTTATTTCTTAGCCTAATATCCTAATTTCCTATAGTAAACGGTATTCAAACTCGAGCGAGTGGACTAATCAAGAAATCTTTTTGGAATAATTACGGGACAACGACTTCGCGAAAGACACTTTACGTCGCTAGCGCTAGCATTCCTCGCCATTGACGATCCATGTGACAATTCACACGGACTATTAGATGAAGACGACGTAATATCATAATAATATCTTTTAAACGCTGTAGGGCTCTGCGCACAAGACTTTTAATTATTTGACCGTCGGCAGAGTTTGCAAACGTGACCTCTGAATTTAAAGATCGTGACAGCAATAGAACTTTACATGAAGGAGCGTCGACTTCGTAATCTTCGAATCGCTTAGGAAGCTTCACAGCACGGCGTGAGGGACAGAAGTCAGACTCGCTTAAGGATAGTATTGGTGTCGATGGCTGCTGTTCCTTTGCTTTTCAAACTGGCGACAGTGAAGTCATGTCATAGGCTTGAAGCACGGAACTTTGAATCATTTGACTGTCGCTAGTATTTGTAAGAGTGACCTCTGAATTTAAAGATTGTGACAGCAATGGAACTGTACAAGGAGAATCGTCAACTTCGTAATCTTCGAATCGCTTAGGAATCTTCACAGCACTGCGTGAGGGGCGGAAGTCTGACTCGCTTAAGGATAATATTTGTGTTAATAACTGCTGTTCGTTTGCTTTTAGAACTGGCGACAGCGTTGCTTCACGTGAAAACATTTCATAGTCTTCAAATTTTATCGGCAGCTTAACAGAACGGCGACTCTGGCGTATAGAACTTGTGCCTGACACGCTCTCGCTCATACACTCAGTTAAAGCACTTGTGACTGATTGAACTCAGTTTTAGATATGGGAGAAATTTCTGGACGAAGAAGTGTTTGATTCATTTTGAAATAATTTTGACAAAACTGGCAGACGTATTTTGTGTAAGCGGTATTTTCTATCATTGCACAATTAACATGACAAAGACAAATGTTGCATGACATGCTCCTTTTCCATTCCACTTGCTTCAATTAATTTTTGTTTAAATGGTTTTCTGAGAAAAATGATAAGATTTCTAATCTGCATAAAGGCTCTTAACTAAAGTAACTCGATTCGTAGAGTTAAATACAAAGTCAAGGAGTTTTAATTTTAAGCTAGGTAATGTGATTTGTAGAACATAATACGATATCACGGGAAAACGTTATAGTGGGCGAGGTTTGATCCCGTAAATAACGTGAGTGAGGGAAGGATGGCAAAAAGGTCTCACTCACCATCCAACCGCTCTCATCGTTCAGCTCCCTATCTCCGTTTTTAACAAATTTATTTGGTTCATCCGGACTGCACATTCGCTGCACCGTTCGGTTCGCCGTACACCACAGTTTTTGGTCACAATTAGAGTTATACTCATACTCAAAATACTCATTTATTCGTAATTGTTAATTACACGTCATTATACAAATAGAATTTTCGTAATAAATTAACAAAATACACGAAAATACAAAAGTAAAATAATTTAGACCAAATTTTATATAAATATAAAATGAGGAGGTACATTAATTAATTATGTTTTAATTTCATAAATTGTCCAAATGAGTAAAATGCCTGCTCGATGAGCTATTTCTTTAATTTATTTTTAAAGGCGACATGTGATGTCATTTGTTTTATTTCACGCGGTAGCCGGTTAAACACAGCCGGTTCCATTATATGGATTTGTTTGCTAGTCCTGTGCAACTTATGAGGGATGAGAACGAGCATATCGGAACTACGTGTAGTAAGCTTCTGTATGTCACCATATTTTTAAAACGATTGCAAATTCTCTTTCACGTAGCAAGCTACCTGGAAGATAAGAAGAGACGGCAGTGTTAAAATTTCAATCCTGCGGAAGTAAGGTTGTGCCGAGGTGTCACTACGCGCACGGACCATTGCTCTCACAGTCCGCTTTTGCATTCTGAAGACGCGCTCCCAGTCGGCAGCGCGTCCCCAGAACTCCACTCCATACCGCAGTAGAGAATCCACTGTTGCGAAGTAGCAAGTGCGTACCATCGCTAGCGGTAAGATGAGACCAAACCATTTGAATAAACTATCGCCAGTGATGATTAGGTTATTTTCTAGCGCCATGATGTTTGGAGCACTGACTACAGCTGCAACATCATCCGCTTACATAAAGATATTACAATCGGTGATCGCGTCTGGGAGGTCATTGAGGAGAAGAGAAAATAAAATATTTGACACTGAAGATCCCTGTGGGAATCCAATTGAAGTTGACAATGAGTCGGATCTTACCTTGCCTCCATGTCCAAAAACTATTTGAGATCTATTACAGAGGAAGTCTGACAACAGCGATAGTGTATTGCCATTAATTCCGTAGTGGCTGAGCTTAGTGACCAACAGACTGCGGTTGGCTACGTCGAATGCTTTCGAAAGATCGCACATGAACGGTTCTGAAGCCTACAAACTGGGCAGCAAACATTTGTATTGGGCCTTGGCGTCAGAACTTTCGTAACAAAAGGCATTCGTACAAGAACTCGAGTTAAGAAAATCAACGTCTACTATCAGAATGTACGAGGAATCAGGTCAGCCATGAAATCTTCATTATTTAAAAACAATCTGGAAAATTCTAAATCTATAGATATTATAGCGCTTAACGAAACTTTTTAGAATGACTCTGTTCGTGATGGTGAACTTTTTCCTCCTCAGTAAGTAGTTATAAGTAAAGATATAATTAATAACGCCGGATTTGGTGGTGTTTTACTTGCAGTTCGCAACCCTTGGAAGGTTCAACGAGTTTTAGATATAGACGGCCTCACTGAGGATACGGAACTCATATTTGCAATAGTGACGTATAATAATTTCAAATTTATTTGCTGTGTGGTATATTTACCACCAAAGACGAAGTTTACTGTAATGTATTTAATTGCATTGAAAATGCTGTGATAAGATATTCTTCTATTGACTTTTTAATTTTAGGCAATTTTAATTTAAATACTGCTAGTTCCAATGTTAATTCTAATTTCAAATTGTTTATTGACTTTTGTAATTTTCGACATCATAATAATATTTAATTCCCATGGAGGTATGTTGGACCTAGTGTTGAGCAGTTTTGAAGAGAATTTGGATGTCAGTAATGAGACTGAACCGCTTATTTGGCTGGACCGGCCACATCCCGCCTTGAGAATAGAACTATCACTACCGCATAAATCTGGTTGCAAATATCGACGTATCCCAGATTCGCATAAAATTCCGGAATTCAATTTTCGAAAAGCTGATTTTATATCACTATACGCAGCTCTCATTGGGGTGGATTGGTCTAGTGTTATCTCTGAAACCGATGTCAACAAGGCTACTGATAAATTTTATTCTATCATTTACCGTATATTCGAACTTTATGTTCCCTTTAAGAACGATAAGTTAGGTAATAATCGTTACGTGTATCCTAAGTGGTATACCCCTGAAATAATAAAATACATAAAACTAAAATATTACAATTTGATAAAATACAGGGCTGAAGGAAAACCATTTAATAAGGAATTGTTTAAATATTATCGCGAACTTGTCAAGTATCTTATTAATGAGGCCTATGGGAACTATACAAGACAGCTTCAAAGGGATATGGTGTAGATCCTAAAAAATTTTGGCAATACGTCAAGAAACGCAAAGAAAACATAAATAAAACCGTAGATTTTACTTATGATGACAAGACAGTTTATGGTCAAGAAGCAGCAAATGCTTTCGCTGAGTTCTTCAGTTCTGTTTTCCTTAAACATCCGCCGGTACTGAATGCGACAGATGCTAAAAAGAATGTCCATGAGTTAAACCCTTGTATCTCCATAGATTGTGTGACTCGTTTCGATCTTCAATATGCTGTTCGGAAACTCAAGAGTCGTTCTGCTGCTGGTCCTGATCTTGTTCCGCCATTCATAGTTAGGGATTGTATATCAGTTTTCGAAGCACCACTGTTGTATTTGTACAATCTGGCATTACAAACTTCGGTCTACCCTAAAGTCTGGAAGATTTCAAGGGTAGTGCCAATACCCAAGCAAACTAATAACGTAGATATTACGTCTCACAGGCCGATTGCAATTTTGTCTGTGTTCGGGAAGGTGTTCGAAGCCATTATTGACAAAGCCTTAAAAAGACAAATAGAACCAATGATTAGTGATTGTCAACGCGGTTTTCGTGCTTCTAGGTCTACTAACACAAATCACATAAATTTTGCTGATCACGTTTTACGGGAAATGGACGCTAAACACCAAGTAGATACAGTATATTTCGACTTTAAAAAAGCATTCGATTTAGTTGACAGTGATATATTACTTTCAAAATTTGCTCAATTTTACAATCTTAAACTTTTAAGTTTTTTTTCTAGTTACCTATGCAATAGAAGGCAGTATGTTCAGCATGCTGGCTATCGTTCTCAATTTTTTTATACCAGATCAGGAGTCAGTCAGGGCAGTACCCTGGGCCCTACACAGTTCTTAATTATGATTAACGATCTACCTCTCTCGGCAGCTCTGCAAAACGATATAACAGCTGTAGTAGAGTGGGCTCTTGCAAATAATCTTCAACTGAACGAAACAAAGTGTAAAGTCATCATATTCGCAAGAATAGTTCCTCACAACTTTACTTACTATCTTGGTATAACACCTATTGATCGTGTAACAGAGATAAGAGACTTGGGTTTGACTCTAAATTCACTTTATTTTATTTATTTACTAGCTGTTACCCGCGACTTCGTCCGCGTAGATTTTATAAAAAAACAGAACTCGAACTTAATTGAAACATATTTTACGGAGCGCTTATCCTTCTTGATCCCTACGTAAAAGATGCATTTGTCTTATCCAAGTTGAATAAATGCATCTTACTACAAACTTAATTATCTTTTGATTTTATTTAACTGGTAGGTAGTGCGGAATTTTCATTGTCAACCGTTACAGACGAACTTAAAAAAGAAGGCAATAAAGGGAGTGAAGTGAATGGGTAGCGAGGAGGTATTCATAAAAGTAAAAAAGGTCCCTATTCCTCCCTATCTATCCTTTTGTATCCCCCCCCCTACATTCCCACTTCCCCTCCCTCACCCTCTCCCACTCTCTCTTCCTCTCCCTCGCCCCTCCCTCTTCCCCCCCTCACCCTTCCTTCCCCCTCCATTTCCCCCCTTCCCCTCTCCCCATCAACCTCCCTTTCCCCCCTCGCCCTCCTCCCATTCCCCCTTCCCCTCACTCATCCTCCCCTTCCCCCTCTCCCTCCCTCTACCCCCCCTCCCTCTACCCCCTCCCACGCCCTCTACCCCTCCCTCCCCCTTTCTCTCCCCTCATTTTCCCCTCCTTTACACTCTCTCCCTCTCCCTATCCCTGACCCTACCCCTATCCCTGCTTCTACCCCTAACGCCATCTTAACCGCTATCCCTATCCTTATATAAACATACAACTGACATTCATATTGATTTTTAGACATTTCAAACCTATCGAATCCCAACCCCATCCCAGGGGTGGTGGTATTTCACGTCCACCACGTTGGATTTCAAAATCATTGTAGTTTTCGTAATCAGCGACCCGATAAACCATACGAACGACACCCATATTGATTTTTAGACATATCAACTCTATCGCACCCCAACCTCATCCCCAAGGGATGATAGCATTTCACGTCCACCATGTTGGATTTCAAAATTGTTGTAGTTTTTGTAATCAGCGGCTCGATAAACCTTACAAACAACACCCATATTGATTTTTAGACATTTCAACCCTATCGCACCTCAACCTTATCCCCAGGGGATAATGGTAGTTTACGTCTACCACGTTGGATTTCAAAATTGTAGTAGTTTTCGTAATCAGCGATACTTAGTTGAATAAAAAAAGTCCCATCAAAATCGGTTAAGTAGTTTCGGTGTGCTGTAGCAGATACAACCCCGCTAGAGTATTATTGTATGTGTAGATTCCCACGGGAATGAGATATTTTCCCGGGGTAAAAAGTAGCCTATGTCCGTCTCCAAGTTACCATCTATCACCATACCAAATTTCATCAAAATCCATTCAGCCGTTTAGGCGTGAAAGAGCAACAAACAAACAAACAAACAGACAGACAGAGTTACTTTCGCATTTATAATATTAGTATGGAGTATGGATTTAATAGTCGGAAAACCAACAGCTTCAATACAAGATAGATAGCTTAAATATGTAAAAACAGAGCCAATTACAGGTCTTCACAGATAGAAATACAGTGGAAAAAATACATTCTTTGCACACTAAGTACACAGTACGCACTTATTTGAAAACAGAAAAACTAAATAATAAATTAAAAAAATGTAAGGAATAATAAGAAAAGAAATCCGCTTAAGAGTCAAAAAACAAATTAATTAGAATACATCTCGCCGACTCACAACCAGTGTTATATAGGTCTAGATCTACATCTTTACATAGCTTGTTGAAAGAGTTACTTGCTCGCCAAATAAAAGAGTTCTGCCGATACCTAGTAGAGGCCTTGGGAAGATATAAGAGCGTGTTGTAACGGAGTTTCACATTAGGAGGTTTGAGAACTATTTTCGCAAGCAGTTCCGGACAGTCCACGGCAGCATTAGCAATCTTAAATAAAAGAACCAAATCAGACATTTCGCGCCTTTTGTACAATGGAAGAAGGTGATGCTTCTTACATAACTCGACGTAGTTATCAGATGAGTAAACATCTTTAGATCGGTAGCACAAGCGTCTTATAATTTTTTTCTGAATTTGTTCTAACCGATTAATATATGTGCCATATTTAGGATTCCATACCTGAGATGCGTACTCCAAGATACTACGTACAAAAGTACAATACAAGATTTTTAAAGTTTTGATTTGTTTAAAGTCTCTTGAAATACGCATCAGAAATCCCAGGGCTTTGTATGCCTTCGCGACAATATTATTAATGTGGGTGTCGAACAACAGCTTGTAATCGTGAGTGACTCCAAGATCCCGTACAGAGATATCCCTTTTAAGATTAATACCCTTCAAGATGTAGTTAAATAAAATAGTGGAGCGCTGACGACTAAAGGAGACAACGCTACATTTGCTGGGATTAAGATCAAGAAGATTATCTGCACAATATTTCTCCAACCGCGAAAGGTCACGTTGTAAAGCAGCAGCGTCATCAGGGGACCGAATATTAGCAACAATTTTCATGTCGTCTGCGAAGCACAGGACGCGGGATGTTTGGAAGCAATGGGCGATGTCGTTCACAAAGACTACGAAAAGCAAGGGACCGAGCAGGGAACCCTGCGGCACACCACTAGGTATATTAACCCATCCCGAGATATAGTTATTGACTACTACTGCTTGCGACCGGTTGTCAATGTAAGAGGAAAACCATCTGAGAAGGTTACCTCTAATACCTGTTTTGTGAAGCTTAAGCAGTAGTAGGTTATGCTGAATCCTATCGAATGCTTTGCTGTAGTCTGTGTAAACCACATCGACCTGGCCTCCACCGTCCATAGCTTCAGTCAACATATCATTAAGCAACACAAGGTTAGTAACGGTTGATCTACCCTTGAGAAAACCATGCTGCGATTCATTCATTGAATGTTTGAGTGCAGGGTAAACCTGGCTGTACACCAGCTTTTCCAGGACCTTAGAGACAATGCAGAGTTTGGATATCGGCCGGTAATTTACGACATCTGTCTTAGTACCTTTTTTATGGACAGGAGTCACGAACGCACGCTTCCATAACGTAGGGACAAAACCCTCTCTTAAAGATCTTTCAAATAGCAATGCCAAAGGAGTGGCAATAGTTTTGGCGCAGCCTATTAAGACACGTGCTGGCAAATAATCTGGCCCAGCTGACTTAGAGGGGTCTAACCCTAACAGCAACTTCGTGACAATATTCTTGTCAACAGTAATACCTGATATATCCGAAACCGCCGAAAGGTCGTCCTCAGGTGGATTATTACAATCAAAACTGAAACTTCCAGGGGAATCTAAAAATGTTGACTTAAAATAATCAGAAAAAGCATTACAAATTGTGTTGCCGTTGTTAATAATAACATCATTGTATATAAGACTACTAGGCATAGCGGTAGACTTCGATTTTGAGTTAACATATGACCAAAAATGTCTAGGGTTACTTTTTATAGACTGTTCGACCAAAGAAATATCATTATTATAACAAGTGTCCTCTAATGTTTTTAGTCGCTCACGCAGCAGCTCAAAAGAGTACCTGTCGGACTTGTTACCGTAGATTTTGTATTTCTGAAAATGTTTAAATTTTTCTTTAATAACTTTTTTTATCGCTTTGGTGTACCATTTATAAAGAACCACTTATAAAGAACACATAAAATCTACTTGTAAGAAAGCGAACCAGACTCTTGGCTTTGTTATCAGAACACTATATCCCTTTAGTGATATTAGAGTGGCACTTGTCCTTTATAACGCATACATACGAAGTCGTTTGGAGTTTGGCGCTATTGTATGGGATCCTCGGGAAACAAAATATGTTAACATGATTGAAAAAATCCAAAAAAAGTGCGAGATTTGTTTATAAAAAAATATTCAACGTTTATCCCTATCTTTTTCCATCCATGTTCATATATGGAATGGTCGGTCTTGACAGCTTGCTGTTAAGGCGCAAATTGCTTTTAATAATGCACTACCATGCTACCCTCACTGGGCACTGGGCAGGTGGACAACAAATCAGTGGCGTCCCAAATGGTTCGGTTCGTTCCTGGCACCTACTACCGCAGCGGCGGGCGTTCGTACCAGCAGAGGCGCGTGTGGCCGGTGTTCGCTCCGCACCACACGCGCACCTGCAGCGCCGAACATGCTCTTACCGCTCGTGCTATTTATTACGCTGTTAAATCAGATGCTCACACTACAGTCGCATGCCGACATATTCGCTGACAGTACTACTGTATTTCATAAATTCGCTGTTTTGTTCCTTAATTCTACATTAAAGATAGAAAGCAGTATTATAATATAGACTAAGATATAAGTGTATTGGCGTATGCTTTAAGCTTATATTGTAAAATTGAATAAATTGAAATTGAAACTAAATCAACACGGCCACTTGTTGTCGTTTCTCTTTAGCATCTAGCACACTCCTCAATACTTCACGCGTTAGGGATGTTTTTGATCTGCCCTTACGGTAAGCGTATTGTTTCTCACCATACACTTGCGAATAGTTTTTGGGTGAAAAGAAACCAATTTTACGAAAAACGTCTTTTACGTGAAAAAGGCTTTTACGCGAACGCAAGACGCCAGTCAAGTATCGTGGAGCGTTTCTGGATTTTAGAATTAAAACAACGACTTAATTGGACAATCGGCAGAAGTTCGAATACTAGGGCATGACTAATTATGTCTGGCGTCTGGCAGGCGTCTTCTGCTCTCTTCAACCATCTAAAAATGCTTACTCTACGGTCAATCTCTACAGGGGAGTCGTGTCTCGCGAGCGTTCTCGCAGAAACTGCAGCGTAAGCTGCTTGTAAGTTTGTACTTCCAAGAAGCTAGCAGCAGGCACCTCACGACAAGGTGATGTACCTGGTCATAAAATACAGATGGCACGTTTTTTTTTTTGAAACTGTTTAATATCGCAGAGTTTATAACTTATCTTACAACTAAAGACTACACAAGCCTGATGGGCTTATTGGCAGTCAGTGAGTTCAGTTTTACAATAAAATTTCAGTAACTTTGACTAATGCGACCCGAACGGTTAAAGTAGGTACACAAACATGCATTAAAAGGATTTTAGCATTTAAGTATCACAATTCTTTTAGAAACACTTATTAGAAATACTATTTAAATAATTAATAAACAGAGAAAAAAAAATTAAAACTGACATATGTAAAGGTCCAAGAACTAGTTTCATAAGCATTGTATGAAAGGCCTAGTTCTGAATCATATGACATATTCCAAATTATTTGAAGTCATTAGATATTTTTTAATCTTTGTTAGTGATTAAGGTGTACTGAGGTATGCTTCTTGTAGATCCACAGGTAGGTTATTAATGACTTTAGGGAGGAAAAAATTCAATATACGTTGACCGTATGTGTTTGTACATTTAGGTAGTGTTAGCATTTTACTAGTAGGTATTAATCTTAGTTTAGAGTTACGATGGTATTCTTCTAAATAGCTTATGTTAATGTATTCTTCTTTTAGCACAGAAAGTTTTATCAAATTTTGTATAGGTAATATATTACAATGTTTAAATAGTTGTGAATAATCTGTATTGTGTTTTGATATTTTTTGGTACTATTGTTTTTAATAATCTTATTTGTAGTCTGTAGATATTATTTAAATGAGTCTTGTGCGTTCTACCATAACTGCTAAGACCGTAACTTATAGCTGATTGAGCTAGGGCTAGGTACAAAATTCTTAAGGTACGATATGGTAGTTGATATTTTAAGATAGCTAATCTACCTAATATAGATCTTAGCTTGTTACCTACATGTGTTATATGCGGAATCTAATTAAACCTATCATCTATTATAAGTCCTATACTGCCGTACGAAAGGCAAAAGCGGTATCTCAGTCAGACCGAGTTTCGAGTAAATTGAAGTTTTGTAAATGTCGTTTTCCCTTTACCTTACAGATTGATTTTTGTACTTATTTAACGGAATCTATATAGTATATTGAATATATTTTCTTGTCATATAGTCAGAATATCAAAAAAGAATGTGTATTATACTATAAATACCTTTTTCATGAGATACTGCCATCCCGCTAAGTGTTTTTAGAAATAAAAATTGAGTTACCGCTTTTTTGTTAGCACTCCTCATACATGTGTCCATACAAAAATACATGAATTTGTAATCGAATAAAATACATACAAATAATTAAAAATGAAGTAAGCAAATATATTTTTTTTAAGCCTTTATTATATAGGTTTAATTTAACATAAGGAAAAAATGAGTGAGAAAACGTTTTCGAAACGAAAATTCAATATGACTTACTAGTCGAAAGTATGGAGATGTTGCCAAAATGACATTCTATTTTGAGGAATAATACTTTGAAGAGATTTCAAAATATTTTCCTTTTTGTCCTTGGAAATGCCATGTGGTGAAATTTTCTTCTTCGGTGGTGGCAGAACTTGTGTTTTCAGGATCTTGTTTCCGATAATGCTCGCAGTAATAGGCTCTCTATCGAATCCAGTTCTGTATGTTAGCTCAAAGCTGCCTCTATTTACTTCCACTTCTACCATTTCACTGATGTACGGACGAGGATTAATTCGTGAAAGTTTATATTGCGTCGTATAATCTTCCCATTCATAAAAATCATTTTCAGCCATTTCTTTGGGGTGTACATTTTTTCCTGCATTAGTAACAGCTTGACAAAAGTCTGCAAAATCGTAAATTTTATTTTTCATGCGTTTCATTGACAACTCCACCCTATGATGAAAGCTGTCAGCTGACATGAAGGTGTGTCCCGGTTCAAAATATTTTATCACAATCTTGTCGGCGATAATATCATTTGAGTTGACAACGTAAATCAAAAATGAAAAAAATGTCCAGTTTTTATTCTGAGATGAGCAATTATCAACCCATAGAATGATATTTTTTTTGTCCCTATGAAGAATAAAGAAATGGTAATATGTACTGATGATTTCGTCTTTCGACCTTCCAAGTAATCCTTCATGCCAAAGTACAGGAAACACACAGCAATCTTTCTGGTGTTTACCAGTTGGCACAAAACTTTCGTTGTATACCACTATTCTATGAGTAAAAATAGTCGTTTTAAACATATCAATTCTTGGTAACATGATAACCTTTTGTAAATCAGCAGAGTATACAACGGTATCAGAACTATTTACGGCACTATCTAGTTTATATTGTTCTCTTGATTTGATTGCCCGTTCGTTATGAGTTGCCCATTTAGTGCACCCTGAACAGTTTTCTTGAAGATTTTCTTTGGTATGTGTGTTATCGTGCAGACGGAATCCTTCACACTCTTCGCACTCTTCATGACCAAGTTTTACGAAGGAAATGTTTAATTCCTGGACCACGTCTCGATATTTGTCGTAAGAGATATTCATGGAAGGATTTTTTTCTATGAAGTCTTTGTGCAATGCTGTAATAGTCAAATCACTGGGCAAGTATAATCGGTTGGGCGCATGCTCACGCCTGTAATGAGAAATGTTAGGCTCGTAGCTCATTATATGTTCCTTAATAGGATCAGTGTCTATTTTATTGTGAGGAGTAGCACCTAGTCTCTTATCCGCTGGCGGTGCAACTGTGTTTTTTAAATTGCACAAAGCCGTTTGCAAAGGTTTGTCATTGGATGGTTTATAGCCCAAAGTTGCCAGAAAGAAAGTTTTGCATACTATGTACTTTGTGCCATGTTCGTCATTAAAATAATAATTGTAGCTTTTTAGTTTTCTGTAGTCTCTAGTTTCAGGCTTTTTAACTGTTCTTTGTTTTACAAGTTGTGCTGAAGTATGATGCAGCATATAAGCTTTTCTTTCTTTGTCGCTTAAACTCCAAAATATTTCATTTATATTTTTACGCTGATCCTCAGATATATTTTGGATACATAGCTTTTTGCAGGAAGGCGGACAAGGCGGTTTCACGAAATGTTTCTCTCGGATCTCTTTTCTTTTTGCTTCTTCTCTAACTTTAAGTGGCCGGTCGTATCTTTTTCTCTTTCTTATTAAGCCAGCTTTAGTATGAGTTGTAGAATCTGGTAAGTCTTCTGAAATCGTCTCATTTTGTGTGTTATTGATAATATCTCCAACATTATTGCTTCTTGTAAGTTCGTTTCCTGTGGACGAAGACTCTACAAATTTCTCCTGAACAGCAATTGGCACAATAATTGTGCTATTTGGCAGAGTGTTGGAAGTAGCAATCGTGTTGTCGGAAACGGTCATTACTCTTATTTGGTCAGTATCATTTTGAGAAACAATTTTTAGTTGATCATTTTCGGAGTCGGTAATCAAATTTTCGGTAGGAAGATCATCTAGTGGCACAACTGTGCTATTTAGCAGAGTGTTGGAAGTAGCAATCGTGTTGTCGGAAACAGTTATTACTTTTATTTGGTCAGTATCATTTTGAGAAACAATTTTTTGTTGATCATTTTCGGAGTCTGTAATCAAATTTTCGGTAGGAAGATCATCTAAGTTTAAAATATTTTTTACTGGACTACAATTTGGAAAAAGTACTGGCGATGGTATAACAGTTGAATCTTCACCACTTACAGAAATAGGCACAGCTGGTGTTAATGAGAATAAATTATTTGTAGATATGTTGTTTTGCCAGTTATCAGGATTCAGATTTTCTTGTTGCTGATTAAAATTTTCAACATTTGATGTAGATGGTCCCGATAAAATGTTTAAATCTTCAGAGTCATAATAATTTGACGATTGATTAAACCGAGATAATAATTGCCCTGCACTGTCGTGTCTCGAAAATGGACAGTCATCATCCGAATCGTCACTGTTAGGGAAAAAGTCGGGATCGATAGTTTGTATATTACGTCTTAGTTTTTTAGAATATTTGAACCTTTCTCTCAATGCCTTATTTTTTTGTGCCAAAAGCATCAACATTTTTGTATTTCTTTGCGACATCATTTATCTGTAACAATAAACGATTTGTTTAGTAGAAATATCATAAGTGTGTTTATAAAATCCCTAAATAAAATCACATGCATCCAAGTAGATACATACACCAGAGTTTATCACTGACTACCACGTTGTTTAATGCCGCGCGCGAGGCTGGAGAGTTGTGATGATTACGTATGTCATAGCGGATAAAGTTCAATTTCGCTGTAATACTTTTGCAAACGCGCGGTGATTGCAAGAAAGTTTTTACGTCATTTAACCATCTAACCTTTTCTTACAAAAGTACACTATTTTATGTGCTTGTTTACAACGACAAAGTTAATGTAAAGGAATACCTGACTAATAGTGTGTGAAATCAAACACCTACAAAAACGTAGGTATTTATCAGTCAAAACAAAACTTTCTGCGTAATTGAACTTTTTTTGTTCAAATAATCATGCATAATATAGTTGAATATGGTTTACCTTAGTGTCAAAACATGAAATTGAATCACCTCTGCACTTTAATCCACAGGTTTTTATTTGTTTTCGCAGGAGCAATAAAAATTTCACCACTCTCTAATGACAACAAACAAGTACTAACATGAACTTGTAGAGTTCAGGATAGCGCACAGTAAAATGTGTTAGAAATTCGACCATAATTATAAGACTGTAAGAGTCAGTTCAATTCGTCATTGCAGCAGCGGCATCTCAGATTTGCCGATCTCTTAAACAAAAATATACTAAGCGCAATGGCGGTAACTCAATATTACCCGCAAGCGTTGTACTTACCGCTTATCGGCTTAGAAAATTGGCAATAAATATCCATCGTTTTCTTACGAGTTTTGGCGGTATTCAAATATCCGGCTAATTGCCTTCGTAATATTGAGATACCCCTAACTCTCTTAGTAATATTAGGTAAATATGAGATAGAAAAAAAATTCTTAAGGGTTTTTAAATATGTTTTAAACAAATTACCGCTATTTAGCTTAGCTCATTAGATGCGTATTTTTCTAAGCTATCCAACGGTATAAAAAACAGCTTCGCGATTTTTTTTGAGATACCGCTTTTGCGCTTCGTACGGCAGTATATATGTATGTTGTTTTACAAATTCTATACAGCTGCAGCTACATTTGGTGTTGTCAGAGCGCAGGCAGGTGTGTTCGTGAGCTACAAGTTTAGGTGTATACGAAGATTTGTTTGAAGAACGTATGTGCATGGCTTTAATTTTTGATGCGTTAATGACTAGACTATTGTCGTGCGACCATTTACATATCGTATCAAAGTTTTTTTGTAGCTTGCGAACAGCAGAAGCCGGATCTCTATCAGCCATCACAAGGCACGTGTCATCGGCGAACTGGTATACCGAACCTTCCATGATATTATTACACATTTCGTTGACATAAAGTAGGTACTCAGTTGGCCCGACTATCGAGCCTTGAGCTGTTCCTCTAGTCGTTTCCACCATGCTACTGTACGAGTTTCCAAGCTTAACGGTTGTCAGTCTATTTTTGTGGTAGTTTTTAAATAACTTTAATAGTGGGCCCTGTATACCGTTTTGATATAACTTTTTGTGTAGAGTGTTGTGATCCAAGGTGTCAAACGCTTTACTAAAATCAATAAATAGTACGAAAACATGCATTTTTTCATTTAGGTATTTATTTATTTCATTAGCGAATTGGCATAATAGCTGAGCGGTACTTCGATTTTTTTGAAATCCAAACTGTTTTCTATGTATAATTTCATTTTTATTAAGGAATTTATTTATTTCATCACCCAAATAACGCTCAACTGTTTTGTCAATACACGACAGTATAGTTATAGGTCTATAATTATTATAGTCGTTTTGCATACGAGTACCCTTTTTAAATATAGGCCGTATGGTGCCTATTTTCAGCTTATTTGGATACCTATTGTTAGTTAAACTGACATTTATTAAATGCGTTATAAGAGGTGTTATTTCTTTGCGTATGTATTGTAGGTCGGATGCACGAATGCCATCATAGCCAGGGTTTTTATTTGGATTAAGATTCTTTATGATTTTGGAGGTTTTTTCATTACAAGTTTTTTCATTACGTAGTAAGTATAGTTCAGCACATTATAGCTCTTACCTTAAATCAGGCATGCAATCTTTTAAAAGATCTAATCGATTACACTACGAGATAAATAAAATTACGACTTTAAATTTAGCTTAAGAAAAATTAACAAATAGTTACAGCATAAATCAAAATTATATAACAACTAAATTAAAATTATAATCATATGTCAATTTACAGATGTCGCAGAAAAGAATTAATTTAAATTATAAAATACATTGTCCGTTAACCATGTCTTCAATGTCAGTTTAAATTTATTATCACCATCAATGATGATTGATAATTAATACAAATTGGGTTTACAATTAAATCGTTTTTGTTTTTACAATTCAATTGTTTTTCGTGTCAAATTTCGGGTCAGGTCGTTCAATAAACTCCGGTGTTGATTCCTCATTAAAAATTATTTCGGCTGCATTGATAGACATAATCTTGTATTTGCCACCATTCTCTTTATTCGCGATAAAAAGTAAATGTTCGCCTACCGAATTATCCAGGTATTTACCATCATTTAGCGTTTCGAAATCTTTAAACGTTATTTCTTAGAAAATTATTTTATTTTAACACTTCCTGTGTTCGGATATATCTACAAAGTAGAAAATCGCAAAATTTCACAACCTCAGATAGGATTCGAACCTGCGTCTTCTTTACCAACTAGGCCACTGGTCCTGCCTGATGTTGTGAAATCTGCGGCCTCTATACGCAGTTATTTCTTTGACACACTTTTTTATATCTTTCTGAAGTGTTACATAATAAGTTTGATTTTGTTCCAGCTGAAATCCAATTTGAGCGTAATAGTCCAAATTTTATAACAAACCATTTGGCAAGATGTGCAGTTTTTTTAATTCAGTTATTTGCCCCGATGTATTTGTTCGAAGTCTTTGATGGATGCTTCCTCTTTATAGCTCTGCCATCAAAATGTGAATAGGCTGGTTTTGGCCGTCTATTCTACATTTCCACAACGTCTCGTTCGCTATTGCGATCGTATTAAGTGAGCCGTTTAGTTTTAATTTTCAAACGACTTTCTTTTGCGGTTGCGATAACATCTTCGCATTGTAACCTGAGGAATTGGGTGCATTTTAGGTTTAGTTGATTTTGCAACACGGTTCTCTTAAGCTGGACAAAATAGTTCAACGACAGCATTGTTGTGTGTTTTCTGGGTTAAAAGCTTTGACTACAGAGGGACGTATGGTATGTATTTTGTGAATATTAAATCATGTAATTATGGCCTGTAATTTTCATTTTCAGTCGAGCCAGATGCTTTCAAATTTATTTTGGACACAATTTGCGAAAATCGCTTATAAAATGGACTGTTCTTATACAGAGCATCTTCGCCTTCCTTATGAACACCTTGAATATGCTCTGGTGCTGGTTCCTGGTCAACATTTTCGTGTTTTTTCGTATATTGAGCACAACTATTAAATTTCTTTAAGCGCAGCTTTAACTTTATTGTTCATTTGTTTTGAATTGAGCACCACGAACAAATTTTTAATTGCTGCATCAAATTGTGTTACGTTTTCGAAATTCAGCATAGCAGCTATCACATCTTTAAAAAGTTTTGTGGCATAGTTTATCGACATCTTTGCATGCCATTTTTATTAAGTGCGCGCAACATAGGAACAATGTTGTGTTTATTAGATGTCATCACGATATCGTACGTTTTTTTTTTTCAAGTATTGTGTAAGCGTAATCCCGTTAAAAAAACGTAAAAGAGCGAGCGAACGTGAAAAAGTGATTGGCGAATGCGAAATCACTTACAACAGCTGCAAATGCTAGCCAATCGCCATTCATTGTTTGAAATAAAGGAAAATGCCCAAGTGACTATGGAACTTAGTGTTGGCAACATTAAGTTAATTTTATGTATAGCAACACTGTTTGGCTAAGCTCTCTCTTGTTCGGAATAAGCTTCATGTAACGACGCATTGCATGTACCTCGTACTCGTGATAATAAAGTGTAGAAGCATAAAGGAGGTCTTTTTCTCCACACCTTGACCACCACCAGCTGCAGCATCCTGGATTACAGTCAACTACACGCAAGGTCTCGCCTACGCAAACTACGGAGGCGAGCTACGCCCTTGCACATGGTCCTTCGAAGATTCTACATCAGCGACGTTGAAGACGCGCCTGGTGGTAAGGCCAGTAAGAAACAGAGTTCAAAGGGACTAAAGTACGTGAGTGCAACATATTTTAGTGCTTTCCAAGCAAAAACATCTTGACACCGCCTGTTAAACATTCACGACGCCCCCTAACTCCAGTGTGGTTGCTGACAAGATTTTCCGCATTCTACGCTTATCACGCAAGGATAAGCATTTTTAACCCAGGATATCATCATTTCCTGCAAGTAAACACATTTTCGCAAGCATATTTTCATAAGATTTGCCTTTTTGAGTTGTTACCTAGAGGTTATAATCGTCATCACTCATTAACTTGCCATACAATTTTCCCGTCAAGCAAGCTACGTGTCAATCAATCACTTGTCAATCGGTCATCAATCTCGTCTGCATCACCCTCGATGAATCGATCGATTCATGAACACTCGTCTATTTCGTACTTCCGCTTCGAGTGACGCCATCTACCAGTTTCCAAGTCGAAGCTATATCACTGTCTCTTTCACACCAATGGAGAGGCAGAGTCACGTGTGAGCGACGCATTCAAGTTTTCCGGCTGTTTTACCGACAGAGGTTTTTTTTTCGGACGGCAACACTGCGAACGAGTGACAGCGAGATCGACGCAAGAATCGATTTTGGAATCAATTTCACGGGAGATTATTCGCCATTTTGGATAAAATATTACAATCTTAAGACGCAAATACAGATTTAGTAATTAAAAGCCTGTTAAAATACTATTCTACAGTAAACTATATAGCTCAGTTTTGTGTATTAAAGTGCAATATTCATCATTATTGTATTTATGCAGTCGTAGCAATTACGACAAGTGTGACAACAATAGCGGCACATTTTGCTGTTTAAAATGGGAGAAATTGGTGCTCTAATATGTGCCAGAGGGTACGTGAAGGCTACCATAACACGCCTTTACACGTATATTGCTACAGAGCAGCTTGAAAAGGTAACTAAAACGTTGTTGGAAGCGAAGAAAGAACGGCTCGCTCTAGCTTTTCAAGAGTACGATAACCTAAACAAAGAAATCCTTCTAAAAAAGCCAGACGATGCTGAAAATGTTGGTGCACAAGAAGATAAGTATATGGAGATACTGGCGCGACTCAATGATGCCATCTCCGCCAAACTACCGACCGAAAACGACGACGATCACAATAGGAACCACGCTCCTCTGGCACAAACCAAGCTCCCCAATGTTGAAATAGGTTATTTCTCTGGAAAATACTGTGAGTATACTCAATTTATGAATGTATTTAAATCAGTGATACATAACAACCCTAATTTAGATAATGTTCAGCGTTTGTATTATCTGCGAAATTTTGTAAAGGGTGAACCTTTAGATTTGGTAAAAAATCTGCCCTTATCGGGTGAGAGCTATGCTGAGGCACTAAATATACTTAATGATAGGTATGCAAACAGTACGCTTATAATGAATGATCATATCACTCAGATACTTGACCTACCAAATATAAAATCCTCGGCACCGTCCATTAGGGAGTTCATCTCTAATCTAAGACAGCATATTGCTGCATTAAAAAATTTAGATTCTAATGTAGGCAGCTGGGATCCTATTCTAATGTGTATTCTCTTAAGAAAAGTGGATTCTTATACCGCCAAGGCCTTTCAGATGGAACGGGATGTAAAAACAAAACCGTCGCTATCAGAATTCTTAGAATTTCTGCAAAAAAGAGCGTTGGCGCTGGAATCGGTAGATGGCAACAGTCAACAGCATGGAGCTTCTACAAGCTACTCTACAAAAGGACCTGGTGTGAGAGCATCAGCCAACTCTGCAACTACTTCAGGGTCTCCGCAGCATTGTCCATACTGTAAGTTATCTACAAAAAATCCTCATAAATTGTTTAGCTGTCCGAAGTTCAAATTATCACCTGTAAAAGAAAGAGTACAGTTTGTAAATAAAAATAATCTATGCATTACTTGCTTGAATGCCCACCAGGGTACGAGGGCCACACCGAAATGATCGGGAATAGAAAAAAGTACAAAAATAATACAACAATATTTACTTTCATTGTTTTTCGAAGTATTCTCCGTGACAATCGATGCACTTTTGCATTCTTTCAAACCAATTATTATAACAGTAATTCCAGTCTGAAGTGGATATAGTCGAAACGGCCGATTTGTAAGCTTCGACTGCCTCTTCTGGGCCTTGAAATCGTTGACCACGTAGCATATCTTTAATTCTTGGGAATGTAAAATAATCATTGGGGCTCAAGTCAGGGCTATACGGTGGATGGGCCATTAACTTCACGTTTTCCTGATTTAAAAACGCGATCGTTTTCCTAGCGGTATGTGAGCTCGCATTATCCTGGTGAAGAATGATGCGACGATTCGGATTAATTTTACGAAGTTCTCTTATGACTTCCGGCAAACAAACTATTGTGTACCAATCAGCAGTAACCGTTCTGCGTTCTTGTAAAGGAATCGTAGCCACATGACCAGTTTTCGATACAAACGAAGCGACCATTTTTTTCGACACGCTACGAGAGCGGACAACTTTTGTTGGCTTGACCTCGCCTTCGAAGACCAAAACAGCCGATTGATGTTTTCTTTCGGGCTCATATGAATAAATCCACGATTCATCACCAGAGACGATATTGTAAACTGCATTTGAGCTCCCTCTATTGAACCGTTGCAGAGTAGACCGACACCAATTAACACGAGCCGACTTTTGTTCCTAGGTCAAACGATGGGGCACCCAGCGGGAAACTAACTTCTTGACACCCAGTTCATCATGTAAAATAGTTTGAATCGCTGTCATACCAATGCTACTCGTAAGAGACGCCCGAATCTGCTCGTATGTCACATGTCTATCTTCTTTTATTAATTGGCGCACAGCATCGATGTTATCTTGTGTTACCGCTGTTTTTGGTCGACCAGTAGAAGGAACTGTCGTGAGAGAGGAACGTCCACGACGAAACTCAGAATACCAACGATATATAGCCGTTTTACTGGGTGATTCAAGTTCATAAACAGAAACAAGCTCGGCGAGACATTGTTCTTGAGATAAACCTCGACGAAAGTTGTGAAAAATTATGGCACGGAAATGTTCCCGCGTAAGCTCCATTTTCCCCACTGACTTGTCAAATTCAAATGGCTACTACTCTTTTCTTTTTTACTTTTTTTTAAATTCAAAAATGGAATTGTGTTTGAAATAATACTACATGTCATAAACCAAAAAGGTTTTAATCTAATTTATTCCTGAGTATTCTATTCCCGATCTTTTCGGTTTGGCCCTCGTAGGTGTAGGTATCATTTCAGATGCAACATCTGCAAAAAAGGCCACAGTACCTTATTACATGAAGAAGTTGAAGCTTCAACGTACACTTCAACAGAGACAGAGCCCCCTGTTGTCTTGGTAGCAAAAAATAATACTGCTAATCTAACTTTACTCCCAACAGCCAAAGTTAAACTGCTGCGATGCGACGGGACAGAGTTACATATCAAGGCACTGCTTGATACGGGTTCCCAAGTTTCGTTTATCACTTCCCATGTAATAAAAGAGTTAGGACTTAAACCAACAGAGAGCAACAATGAGATTATAGGGATAAATAACATAAACAATAGAATAAAATATAGTATTCCCATTGAAGTCCATTCTCTCATTTCTCAATTTAAAATTATGGTAAATTGCAATGTGGTAAAACAAATTACATGCAAATTACCGCAACAAAAATTCAACAATTTTACTCTGCCTCCTGGAATAAAATTGGCAGACGAAAATTACAATAGTCCAAGCGATATAGATATGCTGATGGGATGTGATATCTTTTTTCAGGTCCTCTTGCCGCAACAGCAGCTGCATAGAGTGGATGGCGCTACTGCTACCGCACCAGCACCGTGCATCATTAGCACACATTTCGGCGAAATATTAGGAGGCAACATACCTGCTAGGCAACTTACTTCACAGAAGGTATCACTCTTATGTACATCATGTGACTCAGGCATCAGCGACTCAATAAAAAAGTTTTGGCAAACAGAAGAGGTTCCGCAAATATTCAACGAAAGCTCCACAGAATCACAACTGTGCGAAGATATTTTCAGAAATTCTGTGCAATTAAAAGAGCAGCGTTTTCAAGTAGATTTACCTACTAAGGTTCCTCTAGAGCAAGTAAACAAACACTTGGGCGATTCTTTTAATCTTGCTCTCAACAGATTTGTCAATTTGGAGAAAAAGCTTCATAAGGATGATACTCTTTTTGAACAATATAAAAAAATTATTGATGAAATAATTGATTTAGGGCACGGTCATTATGTAGATATTGAGCAGTACGATTTTAATAGAGACCCTCTCTATTTCTTAGCACATTTTGCAGTAATCAACGAGAAGAGTAGATCCACGAGGTTAAGATCTGTGTACGATGCGTCTATGAAAACCAGTAATAAGATATCACTCAATGATATACTGCTCAATGGTCCTGTTGTCCAGCGAGATTTATTCGAAATATTGTTATTATTTCGCTTTGGTGATCACATGTTCACTACTGACATAAAGAAAATGTTCAGATGCATAAATTTAAATCCATCATTTGCCCCTTTACAGAACATCCTGTGGAGGGAGGATCCCAACAAGGAGATAAGGTGAATACAGCTGACTACGGTCACCTATGGTCTCAAAAGCTCCAGTTTCCTCGCTACACGGTGTCTGGATGAACTTGCAACGATATATGAAAATGATCTGCCTCTTGCTTCTAACCTTCTGAGGAACTGCGCATTTGTAGATGACGTTTTGTATGCAGATTCAAATTTAAATTCAATAATAGAAGCCAAAAATCAATTAGTAGAATTATTAAAAAGAGGTGGCTTTCAAACTCATAAATGGGCATCTAATGTACCTCAAATTCTGCAAGATATACCAGAAAATGAGCAACATTTTGATTCTATTGATTTAGAAAAGCAAAATTTCTATTTAAAAACTTTAGGTATTGAATATAATGTGAAAAATGACTGCTTCACAGTCACCTGCCCAGAAAAATTTGGTGACAGGCAAATTAATAAAAGAGAAATCCTCAGTTACATTTCAAAGTTCTATGATCCTATTGGTTTTATAACTCCGGTCATCATAAATGGAAAAAGTTTCATGCAGACACTGTGGGATGCAGGTGTAAGTTGGAATTCTCCCTTGACAGGCGATTTAAGGGAGCAATGGTTGCTGTTTGCTAAAAGCTTAGATAACATGTCACCTATAACTATACAACGAAACATTCCCACTGAACGCGCAGTGTCAATACAGCTTGTTGGGTTCGCTGATGCCTCGAGCTCGAAAGCTTACGGCTGCTGCATTTACCTGAGAGTGATACACGATGGAGGTAAAACACGCTTACACTTACTTTGCTCAAAGTCCCGCGTTAACCCGCATAAGAAGGCGTTAACTGTCCCGCGCTTGGAGATGAATGCTACGCTACTGCTTTCGAGACTCATGGTGAAAGTGCACAATGCAATTAGCAGAAAAATAAATGTGCACAATGTATATTTATTCAGCGATTCAAAGATAGTTCTCGCATGGATTGGCACGCAAATAACAAAGTTAAACGCTTACGTAGCAAACAGAGTCCAGGTCGTGGCACAGTTAACGGCTGGGTGGTCTTGGCATTATGTACCTACCCAGGACAACCCGGCGGATTGTATCACGCGCGGCGTAACTCCCCAGGAGCTGGCGAACGACGCGAGATGGTGGAACGGGCCTACGTTTCTACAGAACCATAAGTATAACTTTAATAGCGATTTAGATTTACCTACAGTTTTACCGGAAATGAAGTCTACGTCGATGCCTGACGCCACTCCTTCCAGCGCCACCGCTCTCCCAGCAGCCCAAAACAACTTCGATTTATTTGAAAGGTACTCTGATATTAAAAAGATGTGTAGGGTCCTAGCGTACATTTTTCGTTTTTTTAACAATTGCAAAACCAAAAACAGCCAAAATATACAAACAAAAAATTTTACAAACAAAGAAGTACAAAATTCATTGCAACTGATAATAAAACGCGAACAAAATAAACATTTTGCAAAAGAAATAGCTTTATTAAAACGCGGAACAAACGTTAATACTTCATTAAAATCATTACACCCTTTTCTCGACAAAAATGGCCTCATTCGAGTAGGTGGTCGTCTTGAAAATTCTTCTCTGTCATACGCGCAAAAACACCCCATTATTCTTCCTAAAGAATCGCGTATTACTGATATGATCATTCAGAATGAGCATGATAGACTGATGCACGCAGGTCCTAAGTTATTGCTGTCTGTTTTAAATGAAAGATATTGGTTAATAAACGGTCTAAGGCATGTAAAGAAAATTACACACAAATGTGTAACTTGTTTTAAATTGAAGGCTGTAGCCTCCAAGCAGTTAATGGGTTCTTTGCCTGCTGAAAGGGTTACTCAAGCAAGTCCATTTATTCGAGTTGGCATAGATTATGCCGGTCCATTCGAAATAAAGCAATCCAGGATAAGACGAAGTGTCATTACAAAAGGTCACATCTGTCTCTTTGTATGCTTTGCTACCAAAGCGATTCATTTAGAGCTTGCCTCAGATTTGACAACAGCTGTATTACTTTCCTGCTTTAAACGCTTTGTTTCGCGAAGAGGACTTCCTCATGATGTATTTTGCGATAACGCAAGTACCTTTAAGGGCGCAAAGAACAAATTAACTGAACTATATAATTTGGTTAACTCTCAAAGTCACCAAACACAGGTAAATGACTATGCTTTGCAAAACAATGTAAATTTCAGATTCGTGCCTAGTTACAGCCCTGTGTTTGGTGGTCTTTGGGAGGCCGCTGTACGTTCCAGCAAATTCCATTTAAAAAGAGCGATTGGAAAGCAAATTCTCACATATGAGGAGATGTGTACTGTACTATCGCAAATAGAAGCAGTATTAAATTCCAGACCACTGGTCCCTTTGTCAAAAGACAGCGATGATTTTGCTTACCTTACCCCCGGTCATTTTCTCACCGGCAGAGCTTTGGTAACACGTTCCAATTTCAAAGCTTAGGCTGTGGAATTTGACAAATAAAATTGTACAATCCTTTTGGCAAGCTTGGCATAAATATTATCTCAATAACCTACAGTCAAGACCAAAATGGCGAGATGAATGTTCTAATTTGAATGTAGGTGATTTAGTATTGCTTCGCGATGACAATACGCCTCCCCTCACATGGCCTATGGGTCGTATAACAAGTGTTTCCTGGAAATGACAAAAAAGTAAGGGCGTTTGAAGTAATGACATTAAATAAAAAGACACATGTAAGGTCAATTACAAAAATTTGTTTATTTCCAATAAGCATGAGCGACGACGTTCGTAGGCCATCTTAGGATGTGTAGTTTTAGTTTAGAGCTAAGCTGCGATGCCAAGAACACAACAGAGTGTTCCCCTATTAGTTTTTAAGATTTAGTTAAAGTGCTAAAGTACTGTTCCTACTGTAATTAGTCTTAAAATAATAGCAGGTATAGATTAGAAAATTAATTTGTATTTTTTCTAAAACTTGCACTAAGTTAAAATGTTACATGTAATCTCATAGTCATCGTATGATTTGCCTATGCATCACTTCCTTGTGGTTTATGTAACTTATATTTTGTCAGAGTTCAAAATGTATTTGATTGCTTTAAGCCACATAACATACATAAACAGCACAAAGTTCATTTCATGTAGATTTTAAGAGAAAGTCTTCTTTGATGTTTTACTTTAGTTTGCTGTTGCAACTGATTTGTTTGTGGCCCCCAATATGTTGGCAACATTAAGTTAATTTTATGTATAGCAACACTGTTTGGCTAAGCTCTCTCTTGTTCGGAATAAGCTTCATGTAACGACGCATTGCATGTACCTCGTACTCGTGATAATAAAGTGTAGAAGCATAAAGGAGGTCTTTTTCTCCACACCTTGACCACCACCAGCTGCAGCATCCTGGATTACAGTCAACTACACGCAAGGTCTCGCCTACGCAAACTACGGAGGCGAGCTACGCCCTTGCACACTTAGTATCGCTCCGAAATTGGTATAAAACTTACTGTGTCACAATGCTTTATGGCTTGACGTTAAGCCTGCTCTAAGGACTTATTAAAATGATTAGGCATTTGATTGTAGTTCTCCAGGTTTTACAGTAGGTAATTATCCCAGGAAATTAGGTCCTAAATTCCAATTCTTGAATTCGAGGTGTCATACTTCTTCTTCTATCGTGTCGATGGCAACACTCACACTTTTTTAAACCAGTATTCGGCAACGCAGATGGCATTTGGTCTGGCCTTGTACAGATCCTTTAGCGAGCATATTGTGGGGCTTGATACGCATGCTGTGAAGTGGGACATAGTTTCTGGCATCACACCGCAGTCGCAGATGTTTTTGCTAGCTTCTATGTAGTCCCACCGGCTCAGGTTGTCTCTGCATCTCCCAACCTGGGTGCGCAGTCTTTAGGGCCTTCCAGGTTGGCCAGGGAAGTTTATGTCCAGGTGGTAGTTTTTCTGCCGGTGGGACAAAGTTGGGCAGGCAGAACTTGTTACGCCATAAATCTACCCTGGATTTTGAGGCCTCATCCACGCAGGCGGTCACTGAGTCCAAGAAACTAGAGCGGCTTTTCAACCTCTTTACATGTGGGATCTGGTTATGCATTGGGTGCCTCAGATCGGTCTCCTGTTTTAGTTTTTCAACGGCAATAGCTACTTCTCTGCGGACGGCTGGGTGAGCGATGCCTGACAGTGGATATAGCATCTTCACCGGAGTCGGTTTCAAGCAACCTGTGATTTTCCGGCATGTATCATTCAGAGCTATATCCACTGTTTTCGCGTGGGCCGACCGATGCCACGCAGGGCACGCGTATTCGCCCGCAGAGAAGCATAGCGCTAAACCAGTGGTACGCAAAACTTCTGGTGTTGCACCCCACTTAGAGGAGGTGAGCCAGAGAAGTAGGTTGTTCCGAGCAGTGACCTTTTGTCTAATGTTCTCGCAATTAATTTTAAATGAAAGAGTGCGGTCCAGAGTGACGCCTAAATATTTCGGAGACCTACAATGGGCTATGGGAGTTCCCCGCCAGAGGATGTCAAGAGAACGGTTTGCATCTCTGTTGCGCAGATGAAATGCACATGACTGTGTTTTTGTAGGATTGGCTTTCAAGGCGTTCTCGTCATAGTAGTCACTCATATTGGTCAATGCAGCTGTGAGATTAACTTCCGCTTCCTCAAAAGTTTTTGTTTGTGTAGAGAGAGCCAGATCATCTGCGTAGATTAGAGTCCTATAAAAAAGAAAAGATATTTTTATTTTCCACTTCACACACTTCACTATGACTTCCAAGGAACATATAATGCTCACCTACGGCGAGATGACTTCCGTTGTATGTAGTTTTTTGATGTTGCGAAATGAATGAAAATGTTAAATGGATTGGACGGACGGATAAAAGAATACAATTGCCATAATGAACAGAAATATTTCCCAGAAATTCTATATAAAAAAGTTCTCTATGCCGTTCTTGCTGTTATTTTTAAACAAGATTTATTTTACATTTACCCTTGTCCCGGTGTCTGTAATCGAATCTTGTAACCTACTTTGTTTTACATGAGTATGTAAATTGGATGATAATGCTATATTGTCATAACATGGAATTTAATCTGTGACATGGTATTAGTTTACTATTATTTAATCTGTTACATGGAGCTGATCTGACGATGGAGCCGTAAGTACGGTGGCCATGGGAACATTGCAATAAAAGGATGCTTTTCCGTTGAATTTGGGATCGTTTGATTTGTCTGGACAAGGATTCTAGTTTTTTATGATAACCTGCTGGCTCAGCACGAGCCCCTAGATAAAAAAGTATCTGGAATCTAAGGACAAATGTCATTTAGCGAAGATAAAATTTCCAATGTACGAAGCAAACGCCAATTTTCTTGCGCAAGTGAATGCAAATCGTTTATCTAGGCCCTAGATCATCATCATACTCAGCAGCGCCAGCACGAGGCCCTAAAATCCAGTCGGAAAGCAGCTGTTGGAAGTCTGTGATAAAACGGTGCAACTCCATTTAGTTGTGATCGACAAGAACTTGGTCTATATGGTAGACTAGCTGTGCCCGCGGCTTCGCCCGCGTTATATTCCGACAATGTGCAGTCTCTCCCTCTCCCTCTTCCCCTCCCTCACCCTCTCCCACTCCCTCTCTCTACCTCCATCCCACTCCCTCTCCCTAACCCTACCCCTACTCCTATCCCTATCCTTACATAAACATAGAAACGACACCCATATTGATTTTTAGACATTTTAACCCTATCGCACCCCAACCCCATCCCCAGGGGATGATGGTATTTCACGTCCACCACCTTAGATTTCAAAATTGTTGTAGTTTTCGTAATCAGCGATCCGATAAACCATACAAACGACACCCATATTGATTTTTAGACTTTTTCACCCCATTTCCCTCTTTAAGGGGTTGAATTTAGGGTGGAATTTCAATAACAGTGATTTATATTCCACCGAATTACAACCCTAATGCCTAAATAATAAATTTTGTGGATATTACTTTGAAATGAAGGAGTTTCAACTTCATCCCTCTTTTCACCCCTTAGGGTGTATAATTTTCAAAACCCTGAGACACCTAAAACTTAATTTTTAGTTGTCAGTCTTAATACAAATTTTGAAGATCCTAACTACAAAACTGACTGATTTTCATACAAACTTTCATCCCTTATTTCACCCCCTTAGGGGATGAATGGTGAAAAATTCTTAAACACGTACTTTTATATTTTTTACCGTGAGCTCAGAACCAAATTTTTATAATTCTACCTTTAAAAATGAAAGACTTATAGACCAATATACGGAAAAAAAATCACCCCCTTTTTCACCCCCTAGAAGGGTGATTTTTAAGAAATGCTTAAACACGTGTTTCTTTATTTTTTACCAGAAGCTTAAATTCAAATTTGTGTGAATCTAACTCAAGAAACAAAGGACTTTCATACAATTTCAGTTTTCGTAATCAGCAATCCGATAAACCATACAAACGACACCCATATTGATTTTTAGACATATCATCCCTATCGCACCCCACCCCATCCCCAGGGGATGATAGTATTTCACGTCCACCATATTGAGTTTCAAAATTGTTTTACTTTTCGTAATCAAAACCATACAAACTATACCCATATTGGTTTTGGCCTTCGCCCGCGTGATATTCAGACAATGTGCAGTCTCTCCCTCTCCCCCTCCCTCACCCTCTCCCACTCCCCCTCTCTCTACCTCCATCCCACTCCCTCGCCTTCTCCCTCTCCCTATCCCTGCCCCTAACCCTACTCTTATCCCTATCCTTAACGCCGTCTTAACCGCTATCCCTATTCTTATATAAACATGGAAACGGCACCCATATTGATTTTTAACGCTATCGCACCCGAACCCCATCCCCAGGGGATTGAAGTGTAGTAGTACACGTGTAAGTATAGCCACACGTGTATAGGTCATTCACATTAAAAGACATCGTCCTATTTGACCATATACAGAAATTGATAAGTTAAAAACATTTAGTATTTTTATAGAATAAACAAGGATATCATATTACTGAAACAACTACCATAAATGTATAATAGAGATATCATATTTCAATAACTATGACCATATATGTAAAAATTCAATTAACATTAATACATGTAACCTGATATTATTTAGATAAGCTAAATGCCAAGGATAAATTCCTTAGTGCAACAACCTGTGAAAATAGTATAAAAACCCATAATTTTTCCCACTAAATATATTCAACTTTCCACCACCAACTAGTGTGTTTCTCTTGTACAACCCGCGTACATTTCATGGCGACACTGCCAGTCCACTGTTTTAGACAGTGCTGGTTCGTTATGGGTTCCGAGCCACCCTCGAACAAACAGTAACGCGATCGCGAGTAAAGTAAAGTATAATTACTCGTTAAAACTCCGGTCCATCCACAAGTCGAGTAATGGGGAATCCATCCTCCAAAAACGAAGAGAGAAAAGAAGAAGTTATAATAGCACAGAACGGAGCGGGAAACGCGGCCAGTGCAACTCAATCAGACCCAGGTCAGAAAGATTATTCATTAAACTACATGCTGACGGCTATGTTGATAATGCTAGCCCTTGTATTCCTCTACTTCGTCTGGAAACATTTCAATAGCTACCTGACTAAGAAAGTCAAGCGGCAAATAGCGGCAGCCACGCTACAACGAAGAGCATCCGTCTAAGATACATGTTGCTGAGCGCCGGGTGATGTCGAGCCAAGAAGAAGGAGCTGCTAGGAGATGATTAAGTTGTTCGTGTGCTAGTGCAGAAAAGTGAATCCTCGCAACAGAGAATGAACTTCGTAAGTGAATTAACTTTATAATTTAACAATACCATTTTTACCAGATGTGTGTTTATGAGTGATGTGTGATTTAATGTATAACATAAAAACCATTTGTGAAGAAATAAAACTCATACAAGTTGACTTACGGAAACTAGGCCCTAGTCGTAGGAATGCACCGATAGGTTTAAAGAAAATAGCAGAGGCAAAATCGCTGTATAAAAAGTACGAATCTTATGTCGATGAATACGTTAAAAGAATAGATAAAGAACAAATATCTCTAGAAGAAATACAAGTCATAGAGCCGTATGTACAATCAGTAGAAAATTTATATAAAAAAATTCTGTCTTACGAAAAAGAAGAAGAAACAACCATGACTAATGATACTATTGAAAAGTTCGACTTGCGAACAGCAGCTTCTCTGTTACCAGTCATGGACGGTACAGAACAAGTCACGGAAAGTTTAATAGACGCAATAGAATTATATTCGTCACTATTGAAAGAGGAAGACCATAAAATCTTAATACAGTTTGTATTAAAGACTAGATTGTCACATAATGCTAAGCTTAGGCTATCAATAACGTACTTGACAGTTTCACAATTGGTGGATGAAATGAAAAAACATCTTTTAATAAAAAAATCGGATACCGCATTACAAAAACAACTTTTGTCAGCAAAGCAAGGTGGCAAAAGTTTAGAGCAATACGGACAAGAATTAGAAGACCTGTTTGTCAATTTAACACTATCGCAGGCCAATAACGACAGTAAAGCTTATGAATGATTAAAACCAATAAATGAAAAGCAAGCTATCAATAGGTTTGCTAATGGCTTACGTAATGAAAGACTTAGCACTGTAATATCAGCTCGCGGATATACCTCACTAAAAGATGCTATTCAAGGAGCAAAAGATGAAGAAATCACTATGGCTCCATCAACTTCAAGAACCGAACAACTCTTTTATATGAAAGGCAAATACAAAACTAATAGTTTTGGGTACAAACCACCGTACTACCAGAAAAATTACCCCAACAAAGACAAGCGATATAATCGTAACTACCCCAACAATTATAAGCGGCATAGTGGTCCGAAACCACGGAACTTTCAAAAATATAATAGATTTCGCGAAAATAACCAACCGTTCAAAGAACCCTCACGCAAAGCCAATTACTCAAAAATGAGAAAGATGAAACATCGAGTAAACATGGCACATGAAATACCCGACGAAAGCAATTATTCTTTAGAATTGAATCAGTTTTTTCGTGAACAATAAATACATTCTAGCTTATAAAAATATGAACTCTGCACAGTTCACCATCAATGGAAAACAATACAAATGGCTAATAGATACAGGTGCATCACTTAGTGCAGTAAGGTACGATGTAGCATTAAGAACAAGACAGTTTATCCAGCCCAAAAGGACATACATAAATGGAATAGGTGGTAAAATTAAAACGATTGGTTACATACGATTACATCTAAGTTCGAAAAGTGTAGAATTCCCACATAATTTTCACGTTCTAAACAGTTTACCCTTAAACATACACGGTATAATAGGCCAAGATTTTTAAAAAAAATTCAAGTGTAATATAAACTATGAAAAAGAAACTTTAACTTTAAAAACAAGAACAGATAATATCACAATACCGTTGACCCTGTACGCGTCGAATAATAAACAAAGCCAAGCAACGCATATCACGTTACCAGCTAGAAGTGAATCAGTCGTTAGGGTTCCCACTTCAATAAAAAATGATTGTGTAATATTTTCAAGTGAAATTAGTGATGGAATATTTATTGCAAATTCAATATCTAGAAATAATAATGGAACAATTACAGTCAAAATATTGAACACACGCAATGAAGAAGTAAATTTAAAAAGAATTACCCCAGAAGTCAAAAGTCTAAACGAATTCAATTGTTTTTCTTTCGAAAAATGTGCTAACAATGCCGATAGAGTAAAACTATTGTTTTCATTACTGAATGTAGAAAATTTAAACAAAAGAAGAACAACAAATCGCTAGTATATGTGCTAAATTCGCAGACATTTTTATTTTCCCGGAGATAAATTAAATGTAACAAATCTATATGAACAAACAATTCATTTGAAGAAAAATGCAATGCCAGTTTACAACAAACCATATCGTTTACCACATTCACAAAAAGACGAAATTAAGAAACAAATAGAACAAATGCTGAAAGATGACATCATAGAGGAATCACAATCAGAATGGTCTAGCCCTATTCTACTAGTACCAAAGAAAGAAGACGCGAAAGGAAATAAAAAGTGGAGACTAGTCATCGATTACAGGAAAGTCAATGAACAAATAGAAAATGACAAATTTCCATTACCTAATATCACTGAAATCCTCGATTCACTCTCAGGTGCAATGTATTTCAGTACACTGGATTTGAATCAAGGCTACTACCAAATCAAATTGGATGAAGAAAGTCGAAAATATACTGCATTTATAGCCGATAAACACTACCAAATGAAACGTCTACCAATGGGACTAAAAACCAGCCCAAGTGCTTTTAGCAGAGCAATGACGATTGCTATGTCTGGTCTAAACTATATGAAATGTATTGTTTATTTAGATGATATTATAGTAATGGGACGCAATCTTGATCAACATAATAAAAATTTGATAGATGTATTTACAAGGTTAAGAAAAGTAAATTTTAAATTGAATCCAACAAAATGCAATTTCCTCCAAAAAGAAATTTTATATTTAGGACATGTTGTGACACCAAGAGGTATCAAACCAGAACCAAAGAAAATCACAGCAATACAAAACTACCCAGTACCAAAAACAACAGATGAAGTTAGAAGATTTGTTGCTTTTGCAAACTATTATAGGAAATTCATACCTAATTTTTCAGAAATAGCTCAACCACTAAATAAATTATTTAAAAAAGATGTAACTTTTGAATGGTCAGAAAATTGCTCTAAAGCATTCGAAAAATTAAAGAAAGCCATAAGCAGCCCCCCAATACTACAATATCCAGATTTTTCAAAAGATAACGAATTTACAATACATACAGACGCATCAGGTATAGCAATCGGTAGTGTATTATCTAATAGCAATGGCTTGCCAGTCAGTTATGCAAGTCGACCATTGAATGACGCAGAAAGAAACTACCCGACAATAGAAAAAGAGTTATTAGCAATTGTTTGGGCAGTTAGATATTTTAGACCATACTTATACGGACGGAAATTTAGAATAATAACAGACCACCGTCCACTAGTTTATTTGTTTAATATGAACAATCCATCAAGCAGATTAACAAAATTTCGACTTTGTTTGGAAGAATATGATTTCACAGTAACGTATTTGAAAGGAAAAGATAACGTGACAGCAGACGCATTATCTAGGATTGAAATAACTAGTGAAGAACTTAAAAATATGAATAAACAAGTAATGACAGTAATGACAAGAGCTCAAGCAAGAAGACAGGAAGAGCAAAGAGATACTGCGGAAACGGAAAATGAAATCTCAAACTATGATTTGGGTGGCCAACCAAACATAATAGAGATTTTCAAAAAACCGAAAGATTTACCGGAATTGACATTCGACTTAAAAAACTACAAGAAAGTTACTGCAGAACCTGAATGTAGAACAAGTCACAACAAAATATTAACATATTCACCTGCCATACAAAAGATGTGTGTCAACCCTAACTCCCGATCGTGTACGAAACGAGCTTTCCTCGCGAGGGAATTAGCTGAATTCAGTAAGGCACTACATATAAAAGAATTATGCATATTACGTAACGATAACACCGCAAGTGAAATAAAAGAGTTAACTCAATATATAAGTACGTGTAACAAATGGTCCGGACCACGATTATGTATAATAAAAGAAGTTAAAAACATAGATAATAAAGACGATAGACGCGTCATACTTAATGATTTTCACTTGCTGCCCACTAGTGGCCATGCAGGCATTAGACGAATGATTAACAATTTACAACGCCAGTATTACTGGCCTGGCATGACAAATGATGTAATAAAATTTGTAACAAGTTGCGAAAAATGTCAAAAACAAAAATTTAGGTATAAGACTAGACAACCAATGTGTATTACAAGTACAGCAACTTCAGCTTTCGATAAATTATTTTTGGATCTAGTAGGTCCACTATCAAAAGATACGAATGGATATAACTATATACTTACACTTCAGTGCGAGCTCACGAAGTACGTAGAAGCATATCCATTGCCAAATAAGGAGAGTAGCACAGTCGCTCGCGCATTCGTGGATAATTTTATTTTACGTTACGGGATACCGCGTGAAATAGGAACAGATAGAGGAAGCGAATTTATTTCATCTACCATGCGTGAAGTGTGTACGCTGTTGAACATTAACCAGTTGCAATCAACCGAGTCTTTAGGCTCCCTTGAAAATTCACATAAATCCTTAGGAGCATTTTTAAGAATACAAACTGAAAACCAAGCTCATAAGTGGAATGATTGGTTGCAATATTGGTGTTTCTCTTATAACACTTCAGTTCATACGGCAACAAACTATACGCCTTATGAATTAGTGTTTGGAAAAGTTTGTAGAATACCTAGTAATATTATAAATAATATAGATCCTATGTATAATTATGATTCATATCCAATAGAATTAAAACATAGATTACAAAAATCCCAAGAGGATGCTAGAAATAATTTGTTGAAATCAAAGTTATGTAGAAAAGAAATGTATGATAAGAAATGTAATCCAGTAAGCTATAAGATAGGTGATCTTTTATTAGTAAAAAAGGAAGATAGAGACAAATTAGACCCTGTATATGTAGGTCCATATACTGTTTTAGAAACTCAAGACCCTAATGTAAAAATTTTGGTTTCTGGAAAAGAATATTTAATTCATAAAAATAGAACTATACCTTAAAAGTTTCACAAATAAAACACAAACACTTTAAAAAAAAAATACAATTTAATAAAAACAGATACATGTAAAAGAAAAAACACTAAAATAAAACTCTAAACTGAAAAACATGTCACAGTTAAAATTGCAGGTAAGAATCCACGAGTTGATCGAATATGGGATCGTAACGCCATCGAATAAACCAAAAAAGTCCACTGGCCGACAACTCACATTCTACCGCCCACACAGTAGCGCTGTAGTGGATTCCCAACTCATATATAAGCACCTCCATGGCCTGTGGCGAAGGCTGCTTGTCCTCGGGATTCAGCAGTGGGTGCCCCGGTACAGCATCCACTAAGGCCGTCACACAAGCCGACGGGCCGTACGTCGCCGAAATGCCCAAAACACGAAGATCATGGGCCAACGCACAAAGCGTAAGCCTAGCCCTCGCCTCCGGTAAAACGACATTTTTAATTTCGAAATCCATAATAAAAATTCAGGAAATTCGGTAACTCCGTGAACAACTTATGTAAGTCACAGCGACACGATAAGTGACCCAATAAAAAGATAGACAAAGTATTAAAGCAAGACAACAAATTCCAGAATCCAAAAAAGGGATCTTCAAATTTTCAATTACATTAGAAATTAAGTTAGCATAAACACTAACATAACATAAACATTATCCCTAGCTAATAAAAACCTTAGAGAAGTAAGCAAAAATACTTATGCATCTCCTCCCAACAACAATATTGTATTACCAAATGTAAACTTGTAACCATAACGGTAACTGTAATCCAATCTAGTATATAAACATTGTTTGTAAGCTTAGATAATTTGTAAGCAAATCTTAGAACAAGCCGAAGATAGTAACATAAATATTTGTATTCAGTGTATATAATATATTTTTTTTAACCACACAGTTAAAATTGCAGGTAAGAATCCACGAGTTGATCGAATATGGGATCGTAACGCCATCGAATAAACCAAAAAAGTCCACTGGCCGACAACTCACATTCTACCGCCCACACAGTAGCGCTGTAGTGGATTCCCAACTCATATATAAGCTCCTCCATGGCCTGTGGCGAAGGCTGCTTGTCCTCGGGATTCAGCAGTGGGTGCCCCGGTACAGCATCCACTAAGGCCGTCACACAAGCCGACGGGCCGTACGTCGCCGAAATGCCCAAAACACGAAGATCATGGGCCAACGCACAAAGCGTAAGCCTAGCCCTCGCCTCCGGTAAAACGACATTTTTAATTTCGAAATCCATAATAAAAATTCAGGAAATTCGGTAACTCCGTGAACAACTTATGTAAGTCACAGCGACACGATAAGTGACCCAATAAAAAGATGGTATTTCACGTCCACCACCTTGGATTTCAAAATTGTTGTAGTCTTCGTAATCAGCAATCCGATAAACCACACAAACGACACCCATATTGATTTTTAGACATATCAACCCTATCGCACCCCAACCCCATCCCCAGGGGATGATGATATTTCACGTCCACCACATTGGATTTCAAAATTGTTTAAGTTTACTTTTCGTAATCAGAGACCCGATAAACCATACAAACGATACCCATATTGGTTTTTAAACTTTTTCACCCCATTTCCCTTTTTAAGGGGTTGAATTTGGGGTGGAATTTTAATTACAGTGATGTATATTTCACAGAATTACAACCCTAATGCTTAAATAATAAATTTAGTGGATATTACTTTGAAATGAAGGAGTTTCAACTTCATCCTCCTTTTCACCCCTTAGGGTGTAGAATTTTCAAAAACCCTGAGACACGTAAAACAAAATTTTTTGTCGTTAGTCTAAATACACATTTTGAAGATCCTAACTTCAAAACTGACGGACTTTCATACAAACTTTCATCCCTCGTTACACCCCCTTAGGAGATGAATTTTCACAAGCTCAAAAACAAATGTCTATAATTCTACCTTTAAAAAGAAAAAACTTATAAACTAACATACGGAAAAAATATCATCCCCTTTTTCACCCCCTTTTAGGGTGATTTTTAAGAAATACTTAAACACGTGTTTCTTAATTTTTTACTAAAAGCTTAAAGTTAAATTTTGTGTGAATCTAACTCAAGAAACAAGGGACTTTCATACAAACTTATTTATTAGTTTGTTTCGTTACACCCCCTTAGGGGATGAATGTTGAAAAATTCTTAAACGTGCTTTTTTATTTTTTACCATGAGCTCAAAACCAAATTTCTATAATTCTACCTTTAAAAATGAAAGACTTATAGACCAACATACGGAAAAAAAAAATCATTCCCTTTTTCACCCCCTTGAAGGGTGATTTTTAAGAAATGCTTTAAAACGTGTTTCTTTATTTTTTACCAGAAGCTTAAATTCAAATTTGTGTGAATCTAGCTCAAGAAACAAAGGACTTTCATACAAACTTTCATCCCTTTTTTCACCCCCTTGGGAGATGATTTTTCCAAAATCCTTTCTTAGTGGGTGGTTTTGACGTGCATAGAACCTGTGCACAAAATTTCAGATCTGTATCTATAGCGGTTACGGCTCGGCGTTGACGAATCAGTCACTCATTCAGTCAGGACATGCTCTTTAATATTTTTAGAAAAAGCACGCGTGTTTAATAAGCTGGATTATGGACCTTAATTCAGTGCAAATAGAGCTGTTTTATAAGCAAATGGAAAATTAGAATTGTATTTTCTTTTTAATTGTTTCTTTTTAAAAGCTTCGAAGCTCGAAGAGGGTAGCTTAGAAAGTTCTTGAAGTTTCTCCTCATCAAATAATGAATTTATTGAAGGAGGAATTTTATGTAGCAATGGAGATACATTCTCATTGACAGGTGCCAAAATTTTTCGCCTTTGTTCTATTGCCTTCGCTCTCTTGCCACAAGTATATTGAAGCAGGTGGTCTGATAGTTGTCGAAATTCAGATGTACGATCTGCCAATGCTTCATTTACGGCCGTAAGAGCCGCCGGACACTTTTCAATGATCTTGAGAACACCCTTTCTAAAGGCCTCTCCCTGCATCAACAATCCATGTGTAATAGTTCCATAAGAACCCTCGGTCTTCTCGAGGTACTCCGTGAAAGGATTGGAAGGGAATAAATGCTTCAGTTCAGGATTGAAAGATAAAGCTCCAAATACAGGCGAAGCATGCAACTTATTCTGTGCGTCTAAGTAGCGAATTTTATTCCACAAAGGCAGACCTAAACGTTGACAATCGATTCCCTGAGCTTTAATCTCAGGATCTGGTTCTGGGATAGAAGGCTCCTGTTCCTTAGTCCTGGGTAAAAAATCGAGGTGCCCGGTTAAGTTCCCTGACGCTTTTGGGGGACTCCAGGATATTTTCTCATCTTCCGCACTTTCCGATTCACTCCCCCCCTCTTCTTCTTGTTCAGAACTTGATATATCTTGTCTTTCATCCATTCTGTTAAGAATTTCTTGAAGAAGAGACTAAGTAAGTAGCCTTCGATTCCTGTTCCAGAGCGTCAAGACGACTGCAAAAATTCTTACGTCTACGGTCAGGTCTAATTACCTCTTCTGGCTCTGAATCTGAGACTTCTCCACCTGAAGCCATCGACGCTTCTTTCCTTGATAGGAGTTTGTCGGTTACACTTTTTGCAGACTCTCGAATAAGTTCACAGTGGAGAGCTGAACCTCTTATCTGCATCGCTACAGATGGAGGGCCTAAGATCAGCCCACGACAGAAGGCCCAGGACAGCATTTTTACCTTCATGTCTCGATAAGGTTTCTCTTGCAAGCTTTTGGCATTAGGGTCAAAAGCTTTTGCGATATCTATCGCCGATAAACAATATCTCAATTTATTAAGCAAGGTTGGTTCCAAGTCCACTGTGATGTCCTCTCGAACTTTCCATTCTTCCCAGCCTTCGGGCAGAAAACTTGCAGCTGCTATCTTCAATCTGGAAAGGACTTCATCTTCTGAAGGTTCCTCAGAGAGCGTCTAGAATGCTGAAGACGTCGCCATCTGCACAAACAGGAACATCATTAGTTCAAAGTTAAACTAGAACGAACATGATGTTCATCTACATCTACACTAATATTATAAAGAGGAAAGATTTGTACCTATTTTTGTATGTTTGTAATGAATAGGCTCCGAAACTACTGGACCGATTTGAAAAATTCTTTCACCATTAGAAACCTGCATTATCCGGGATGAACATAGGCTATAAAATATTTTAAAAAAAGTTAGGGTTCCGTATGAAAACTTCGATAATGTAACCCAAGGTGTGAAAAAAATACTAAATAGCATTCTTATATCGAGTACGCTGCCGAAACTATTAACAATAGAGCAAAGCAATGTACTACAGAATTATAGAAGCCATCAATATCTACAAAAAAGTCCGCGATACCATATGTCTAACTATTACAGTTATGTCACAATAACTACTTTTTCATGTTAAAATATGTAATAGTAACGCCGGTACAAACTATATAGGCCACATTATTCGTACCTGTTAATCCTTATCCAAATAAATGATTTCGTATTCAAGGCTATATCAGTACCTGTAAATAACTTCTTGAATTATTCAAATCGGACATACCATTCAAAAGTTATCATGAGTGTAATCGTTATCAAAATTGAAATTAAAGAAACAGCGCCCTAAGTGACTGTAATGGTTTTATCTACAACAGAGAATAGACACGAAAAATTTGACTGGTCAAGTGCGTGTCGTTCCGTGTGGTTGCGGCAAAGAATAGTGCCAACCCATCTCAACCTGTAGGTGTCGTAAGAGGCGACTAAGGGTTTACAAACCGGAAGATGGGCAGCGACATCTTTCCGTGTATCGCACCATCTTACATACTGCGGTCACCAACAACCGCGGTCCATGGTGCCAGCCTTAATGCTAACAAGCGTGGTGACTAAGATACTTCCCCTCCACATTCTTCTAGCAAGGGCTCGAATTCTGGAGGGAGCTCCCTGTCCTGTAGTGGACGTATTATGGGATGTTATGATGGTTTTGATGAAGTGCGTGTCGGCTCGAGCGAATTTAATGCACTTCTGCGTGACTAAGATGGTATGACTGCCCATAACTAGGACAGTATTTTTACCTTAGTGCTACGGAACCCTCGGTGGGAGTCCAACTTGCGCTTGGCTGGTTTCTTTAGTAACCCCCGATGCAACAAGAACCTATATCTACCCGTGCGAAGCCGGGGCGAACCGCTAGTAAGTTATATAAAAGGATAGTATACCACCTCTATATAATAATAACATAAGGAATAGGCTCTCAAACCATTAAGGGTCAATTCGTTGACATAAGGGTCGATCACCGATCATTAAGGCTCAATCAAAGAACAGTAAGGCTCATTTCTCGAACCGTAAGTCTCATTTATCGAACCTTAAAGGGTCGGAAATCGCGCCGTCTAGGGTCAAAAATTTAGCCGTAAGGGTCAAAAGTTGAGCCGTCTAGGGTCAAAAGTTGAGCCGTCTAGGGTCAAAAGTTGAGCCGTCTAGGGTCAAAAATTGAGCCGCAAGGGTCAAAAGTCGAACCGTAAGGGTCAAAAATCGAGCCCTACGCAGTTCAAAACAGAACCTTCGACTATTAACATAAGCGTTAATTCTCAAAGATCAAGCAGATGTGCTGTAATCTTGGAAAGATCCAAATCGAAACTGTAAGATTTCACAGTAACATTGTGACTGAGGTTAGGAACGCTCGAATCACAGGATCTATCTATTTATAGGTACCTATTTTCTAGAAAAATAACACTGGATTTACAATTATGCTTATAACAGAATTATAGTCAGGAAGACAACCAATCTTTTTTTTCTCTGTAGGTAGTTGCCAAATAGACATCTTGATATTTTGCTCCTCTCGTTTTTAATGTTTAAAAATAGATAGTTGCATATTTACATCCAAATTTTTATGCTAATTTGTTATGCATAAATAGAACTACTCGCCTGCAGTGAATTCTCTCCTTGAAACATTCTCCAACACCACTAATTGAACACCTCAACATGGATCACACGCAATTGAAAGCAAACATGGAGAATATGGTCAAAATGTTTGAAACGAAGATGGCAGAGTTCCAGGCTGAGCTGAGTCAGACAGCACGTAAGAACCCTAATTCTATTGCTACTCTCAACACTGAATTTCAAACTTTTAAGGCCTTCGTGTGCAATGGACTTTCACTCCTCCGTGCTGAGATAGACTTGCTGGCAAGGGGCTTTGACCGCTTGGAAATGCGTTCCCGTCGCAAAATGTTGCTTGTGCATGGCGTGCCAGAAGATAAGAACGAGGTAACATCTATGAAAGTTGTAGCTGCCTTAGCACCTAAGATCAAGGTTGCTAATTTCTCCGCGGCTAGCATCTCTAACAGCTTTCGGATGGGCAAACCAAACGCCAGCAAACCACGGCCGATCGTAGTGAAATTCGCAGATACCACGGTGCTCGAAGATATGTGGAAAGGCAAGAATGGTCTCAAGGGGTCGGCTATCACACTATCTGAATTCCTTACTAAGCCTCGCCACAAAACCTTCATGGCTGCGAGGGACAAATTCGGTATATCTAACTGCTGGACAACAGGTGGCTGGATTCACATCAAGACTCCGGACGGCATAAAACATAAGTTGGAATCCATGGCCGAACTCCTCCTCATACCTCATGGCAAGAATGATAATTAAGTGTTCATTCACTTATTTTCTAATCTACCGTGTGCTTTTGTGTCGTATTATACCCACTTTTCCTGTCACTTTTTGCACAATTAACAAAATATTTTTTGGAGGTTAGACATAAATTCATTATTTGTTTACGTCAAAGAGTATGTTTACAATGTAATTTCGTGTTCCGATTTTGTGAAAAATTGCCCGACCTCTATATCATTCCTAAACGCAGCTGAGTAGGAAACTCTTAGGTTAATCGAGTTTATAAAAAAGCATATACTGTTTATTTGTAGTGAAATTCACATTGTTTCTTCTTTCAATTTTAATTATTTATTATTTTTCTCTCTTAAGCCGATTGAAATCTCTCCACCGGTAATTTTTCTCATTCTTGGAACGTACTCTAAAGCTGTCATTGTCACCGGTTTTGCGTTTCGTTTCACGTTTTGTTTACAGTCTTTTAATGTTTTGTGTTTTTCTGTTTTTGTCAGTGTTTTAGTTTATCTCTCGTTTTCCTGTCGCTTGTTTTAAAATTGTAATGTTGTCAAACAGTAAAATAATTGTGTGTTATGTTGTGTGTGTGTGTCGCGATCTCTTTCACACTGCCGGCGTGTAGGAAAATCACACTTTAGTAGTTTAGACATCAAATTTTTTAATTTTTATTTATCTAGTAATATATTTATTTATTTATTTAGTACCTATATTTATTTATTTATTTATGTTGCAAACAAGTTGCGGTGACGGCGGTGGCTCTGGAGATGACAGTTCTGATTTCTTTTCTATATCGTCATCTTCTGATGGTAGCTTCCACAGTACCTCACAGTCTTTAGATTCTCAGCTTAGTGATAGTTTTTCACAGTTCCCTAAAAATTTTAATGCTGTACACATTAATGCGCAGAGCATACCTGCGCACTATCCTGACTTGTTGACCTCCTTCGGAGACAACAAAAACATCCATGCCATCTTAGTGTCGGAAACGTTCTTAAAACCCTGTCTTCCCTCTACTTCCTATTCTATTCCTGGATTCCACATTATCCGCAATGATAGGACTGGCAAGGGTGGCGGTGGCGTAGCTATATACCTGCGAAGTCATTTCCCGTTTAGCATTTTATCACAATCTCCTTCTGAGTACTCTGAATCTTCAGAGCATCTCTTTATCGAGGTCCTACTAGGGTCTCTTAAAGTGCTTCTGGGTGTTTTTTACAGTCCTTCATTACGCATCGACTATTTCGCAAAATTCGAATCTTAGTTGGAGGTTCTGGTCCCCACGGTTGACCACACCATAATTATGGGTGATTTTAATACTTGTCTTCTTAGGAAAGACTCTCGTTCCTCTCGTCTGTGCTCAGCCGTGGAGTCCACGAACCTCAACATAATGCCTCTCTCACCTACACACCATTTTCCCGGCTGTCAGCCTTCCTTGCTTGATCTTATCATTGTCTCCTCCCCTAACCTCGTATCTACCCATGGACAAATTCCCGCCGAAGCCTTCTCCTATCACGACCTCGTTTTCCTCTCCTACAAAATCCGATGTCCCAAACCTAAACCTCGAGTGGTCATGCAGCGACATTTCAATAACGTTGACACGGTTTCTTTCATGAGCGACCTTAGCAGTATTGACTGGGATGCGGTGTTTGCAGCCCCGTCTATTGATCAAAAGATGGAAGTTTTTAACTCTCTCTTGATTCAGTTATTTGATATTCATGCTCCTCTTCGTCCTGTACGGCTCAAACATCTCCCCGCTCCTTGGCTTACGGATGGCATTAAAGCTCTCATGGCTAAGAGGAATGCTGCTAAGGTCAAGTTCAGGAAGGATCCTTCTGATGAAAATCGCAGTAGGTATAGGGAATTGCGCAATCGTTGCAGCAGAATGTGCAGGGATGCGCAGCGTCGTCACATACATTCCTCTGTTGAGAATGGCGATCCGGCGAAGGTTTGGTCTTTTTTAAATTCTCTCGGCATTGGTAAATCTAAGTTCTCACTGCAGCCTAATTTAGACCTTCTTTCGCTTAACCGCCATTTCACAACATCCACTCCTCTACCTGCAACATCCAAACTAACCACACTACAATCACTTTCCTCTATCCCTACTCCGCAATATGATCCCTTCAGCTTTAGATTGGTTACTGAGTGTGAAGTTGAAAAACACATCCTGGCTATCAAATCTAATGCCGAAGGTGTTGATGGGATAGGCCGCAGAATGATCTTACTGGGGCTTAAAATCCTTTTACCTATTCTCTGCCATATTTTCAACTTTTCGCTCAGTACTGGTACCTTCCCATGCTGCTGGCGTGAGGCAGCAGTAATTCCTATTCCTAAAATCACAAATCCTTCATTACCATCTCACTTTAGGCCTATTTCCATCCTTCCCTTCCTTTCCAAAGTCCTGGAACGCCTTGTTCAGCACCAACTTAGTGTATTTGTTAACAGCAACAATATCCTCAGCCCTTTTCAATCTAGTTTTCGCCCGGGACATAGCACCGTTACTGCTCTAACTAAAGTTTCCGATGACATTCGCCTTGGTATGTCGAATCAACAGGTTACAGCAATTGTTCTCCTTGACTTCAGTAATGCTTTCAATACCGTTGATCCTTTTGGCTATGCTAAAATCTATCTCCGTCTCGGACTCGGCAGTTGAGTGGTTCCGCGGTTATCTCTTCGGGCGCCGACAGCGTATCCGTGCTGATGACAAACTGTCGGAATGTTGTGACGTAGTTGCTGGTGTGCCTCAGGGTGGTGTCCTTTCCCCCCTCCTTTTTTCAATTTTCATCAATTTCCTAACTCCTCTCCTGTCCTGTCATTATCATCTGTATGCTGACGACCTGCAAATTTACTCACATGCTTCCATCGATGATATTGGTAATCTTGTTTCGAAACTCAATGACGACCTTGCGACTGTCCATCGTTGGAGTGTGTCCCATGGCCTTTTAGTTAACTCCAACAAGTCGCAGGTAATCATCATTGGAGGTTCTAAACAGATATCTCGGCTCAACTTTGATGACATTCCACCCGTCACCTTCCGTGACGTTGCACTGACTTACAGCCAGGTTGTTAAAAACCTCGGAGTCCTTTTCGATAGCACTCTTTCTTGGCGGCCACACGTCACGGAAACCAGTCGTAAAGTCTTTGCTGCTGCTGGGTCACTTCGAAGGTGGAAAAACTTGCTCCCCGTGAAGACTAAGGTTGAACTTGCGCAGTCCTTACTATTACCGATTCTTGATTATGCGGATGTCTGCCTCATTGATCTCAATGAGGATCTGCTAAGTAAGCTCCAACGCCTGCAAAATCTTTGCATAAGATTTATATTTGGGCTGCGTAAGTTTGACCATGTGTCTGAATACAGGAGCAAGTTAAAATGGCATCCTATCAGGTTGCGCCGAGATGAGCATGTCCTTGTACTTCTCTACAACGTACTGCATGACCCTCGTACTCCCTCAACCTTAAAGAACGTTTCCGATACCTTGGTGTTGACCGCTCTCGTGATTTGCGATCCAAGACTGATAATGTGTTGGAAATACCCTTTACTCGGTCAGGCTAAGGAATCTTTCACTTTAAAAGCTATCAGTCTCTGGAATGATCTGCCCTCTGAGATTCGTCACTCCAAGTCACTACCTATTTTTAAATCTAAACTGCATAACTTCTTACTTAATAAAATTGTACCTTAGTTTGCAACTGAGTTTGTATATATTTATATGTTATCTATTTGTCTATATATTTTATATATATTTTAATATGTATTTTTATTTATTTATTTGTGTATATTTTGTTTTTATTGTAGTTGTATTTACATTAAATATTATCTATATATTGGCATTGGCACACTTCTACAGTTACTATTTACATTCTCCTACAAGCAACTAAGGTTGTCTGGAAGAGATCGCTTTAAGCGATAAGACCGCCTTTGTCCACCCTAGTTTTAAGAGTCTCCTGTGTATTGTTTTGTTTTTGTGTGACAATAAAGAATTTATCTATCTATCTATATATAAAATGGATTTTTGCGTAGACAATGTTAAAGAAATTGTAGATTGCATTGATTTAAATCACTTCTCAAATCAATTACCGCAACAAAAAAGCAACAAAATCGTTTGTATTCACATTAATATAAACTCACTTCTAAAGTACTTTAGCAACCTAGAACAAATTGTTTACTCGTATATCCCGATCGATTAAAAATTACTATAACTAAACCAATTTTTAAAAAAGGTGATAAGAACGATTCTCAACAATACAGACCTATAGCGTTAATCCCTATTCTTGCTAAGATCTTTGAAAGAATTGTACATAAAAGAGTAACTGAGTTTCTGACTAAATATAATATTTTGACGGAAAACGAGTATGGGTTTCGCAAAAATAAGTCGACTACTAAGGCTGTCTATGAGTTAGTTAAAGTGATTTGTGAATGTAGAGACAAAAGAACACCACTATATACAATCTTCATGGATATGTCAAAAGCATTTGACAGAGTTTCTCATGGAAAACTCTTATCTAAACTTTATCATTGCGGAATACGAGGCACATGCTATAACTGGTTGAAATCATACTTAAGTGACAGAAAACAGTGCACAGAAATAATACAGTACGATCAGCATACAAAAGTGTTAACAAAATATAGATCAGAGTATAGGCAGATTAAATACGGTGTTCCGCAAGGGAGTATATTAGGCCCACTATTATTTATAATATATGTAAATGAATTGCCAGCGGTAACTAAGCATAAAATAATTCTTTACGCTGACGATTGTACCCTAGTTGTCAAAGGTGATAGTAATGACATTGTAAACTACGAAAATGAGGTAAACAGAGTCTTCCACGAAGTAACTAGTTGGCTGGAAAATCATAATCTTAAAGTTAATCTTGAAAAAACTAAACTTATAGAATTCCATTCATCACAAAGTGCCTCATGTTCTCTAGCAGTTAAACATAACAGCACAAGAGTTGAAAGTGTAGACTCTATTCGATTTCTTGGTCTTATTATGGATAAACACACTACATGGACTGAACATGTTCAGAAATTGACAGACAAATTGAACAAATTCGTGTATGCTTTGAAAAGGTTAACACAAATTACGTCCCAAAATATAGCTCTTCAAGCATTACATGCACATATTATGTCAAACCTGCGTTATGGAATTATATTGTGGGGTAATGCTAGTAATCTTGATACATTGTTTAAGCTACAGAAAAAATGTGTAAGGGCTCTTTTTGGCGCAAAACAAACTGATTCTTGCAAACCCTTATTTCAAAAACTCGGATTGCTAACGTTACCCTCATTATATGTCTATGAAACTTGTATGTTTGTTAAGCAAAATTATAATCAGTTCAAAGAAAAATCATCTCGTCGAGTAAAAAATTTGGAATATCCGAGTTGTAAAACTTCATTTTTTAGTAAAAATGTTTTATTTATGTCAATAAAGATTTTCAATTGCTTGCCTAATGATATTAAATGTATGGAGCTACCACGTTTTAAACGCGAAGTGATGAAATTATGTTTAAATAGAATTTATTACAAGATTAGTGAGCACTTTATCAATACAAGAGAGCGACATGACATTGAATTTTCGAAAATCTATAACTAGGAACATCTTGACGAAATTTTTGAACTTGACATTAACATTATTTTATTTTATATTTAAGTACTTATTTGAAATTGTTAATTGTGAATTATTAATTTATTAATTTTATATTATCAATTAAAATATTGTACACCTGATGTAATAGGTAGATTGTGCTGGAATTTATAAATTAGACATCTTTTACACTGTACCACAATCATACAATAAATTATCTTTATCTTTATCTTTATAAAACTTCTGTAGTGGATATAGTTTTAATTACAGAGGCGAATGTATCAAGTAAAGTAAGCCATCTATTTAACTTGCAGGGCTATACAATGTTCACACAACTCAGAGAAAATAGGAAAGGCGGAGGAATTATTGCATATATTCACAACAAACACAAATTCTACCAATTGAAGTCCAAAACTGTTCACTTTGAGTGCCTTCTCGGCAAATTCGTATCACCTACCTATAACCTTGACTTGTGTGTGGTGTATAGGCCTCCAAGTAATAACAAACACTCGTTCCTAACCGAAATTGAACGCACACTATCATTTTCGCATGGAAATGACTTACTGGTGATAGGGGATATGAACATTAACCTCAAAATTAATGACTCTGTAACAAGGGCATACATGGACACAATGAGCGGACACGGTCTTGTAAGCGGGATAGCGGCTTATACTAGAGTAGAAGTGAGAAAGGATGAGGTAACGAAAACCTGTCTTGATCATATCTTCGCGCGCTCCCGCTTACGAGATGTGTACTGCGCTGCACTTGCCACCAAACTGTCCGACCATAAAATGACCACTGTAGCACTCCTAGGTGGGTTCCATATACAGGCTGCTCCAAGTTACGTATTTAAAATAAATAATAAAATTTTGAGAAAAGAACTGGAGAATATCAATTGGGATCTACATAAAGAACTGAGTTGCCCACTTGCCATCTATAAATTATTAGACCAAAATCTCACTGATTGTTACCAAAGATCAACCTACCGGCAAAAAGTAAGTGTTTCGAAGCGAAATAAAGAACCGTGGGTCTTTGGTAAGGTATCGCGTGAATGCGAAAAAAGGGACACACTATTCTCTGAGTGGCTTAAAGACACAGAAAATAAAATAAAACGATTAGAATATAATAAACAAAGAAATAAAACTAATAAATTAGTAGAAAAAGAGAGAAATAAATACTTAAAACAGAAAATATATACACATATAGGAGACATGAGGAAACTCTGGCAGATCCTTAACCAAATGTCAGGGAAAATATCTTCTTCAATTAATAATGTTATATGTAAAGCTTTCCAATCAATTAGTTCAGAAAAAAAAAATTGCAGATTTATTTGCAACTAAATTTAAACAAAATGTGCTAGATATAATTCCGAACTGTAATAAAAAAATACTTGATGAGACAACATATAGGAGACCACAGGACAGATCCATGTTATGCAAAAAGGCCACCGCAAAACAAATTCATAAAATTATTAGAAACACGAATAGCCACAAAGCTCCAGGGATGGATGGTGTACGGGCCATAGACGTCAAGGCCATAGCAGACAAAATTGCTTCTGTTATAGCTCACCTCATAAACACCAGTATAAATACAGGCGTTTACCCCGATGAGCTTAAAGTAGGCTTAGTGCGACCAATATTTAAGGGTGGGGATAGTAAAGACTGTTCTCAATACAGGCCCATCACTATGCTCCCCATTATTGACAAAATAGTTGAAAAATTCATCAGTACACAAATTCACGATTTCTACTCCAGCCATGGCATTCTATCAGCAAATCAGTTTGGGTTCCAGCCGAACAAAAGTACAACAATGTTATTATCAAGGTTCACTGATGAAATAAATAAGCACCTAAATGAGAAAAAGCATGTTTTAATTATTTTAATTGACTACAGCAAAGCATTTGACACCTTACGTCACAATACCTTAATACAAAAATTGGACGATGCTGGAGTTCACGGTCCGGTCTTAGAATGGTGCAGAAACTACCTGCAAAATAGAACTCACCACGTTAAAATTGGTCAGGCCCTCAGCGATCCGGTAAAAGTGACGGAAGGAACTGCACAAGGTTCCGTCCTTGGCCCGCTTCACTATCTATCCTACGTGAATGATATGAACAATTGCGTAGATCAGTGTACCATCTATCAGTTCGCAGATGATACCTGCTTGATAGCTGCGGACAGAGATCTAAAAGCCGCGGAACGGATGCTACAACACGACTTTGACCTAATCTGTCGATGGTCACACGACGCAGGACTCGTACTTAATGCCGATAAGACCAAACTGTTGCACGTACATTCCAATCAGTGCAGGACTGTTGCACCGGTGAAGATTGTAGGCCATAATCATCAATGCCTGCACTCCTATACAACTCCCATACTATGTGGATGCTTGCCGTTACAACAGGTTACCGAACAAAAATATCTGGGGCTGATAATTGACCATAACTTTAACTGGGGTCCTCACATTAATCTAGTCTGCAATAGGTTACGTGCTGTAATGGCAAAATTCTATATACTCCGAAACCGAGTACCATATAATATCAAATTGGCTATGTACACGGCACTGGCTGAAAATATTATATCCTACGGGTTAAGCAGTTACGGTCGAACTTTTAAATCATATCTCGATCAGATATATAAGCTCCAAGTAAAACTTCTTAAAATGATTATACCATATAATATTAAACAGACACTACAAACGGATGAAGAACTATTTAGATTTTGTAAAATACTACCAGTAAATATGAAATTCAAACTCCAAATTCTGAAAGAACAATTTTTTAGGACTGAAATTCAGCATCCAATTTCTTATAAAAAACCTATAATAACGAGACAAGTGACCAACAACATACTAACGAAACCTACTTTTATAAATTACTATGGTAAACGAGTATCGGAGTATATTGTACCCGAACTAATTAACCAAATACCAAACAAAATTAGGAACAGTATCACACCAAATAATATAGCCTCAGTACTCAAACAAGAAATGTTCAAAAAACTTGATGCAGAGCTCAAATAAATCTTTTTTAAATCAACTCTTGACTGAGAAAATTGGAGCAGCCTGTTTGTACAGAGACTTCAAACCGGTTTCTGGAGGAACACTGCGTGCAGAGCCCACTCGCTCGGCTATGTATGCAGCGTATAGATTGTCATTTATAGTGAGTTTTACACTTTGTTATTGATTATTTATCTTTTCGTGCTTTCGTTATAATTTATTTTGTATTAATCTTTGTGCGGTTGAGGATAGCGTCGAGACAAACCTACATAGGTTTAACGGTGCTAGTTATAAGTTAGTTATAAGTTTATGTAATAAAGATCAATAAATAAAAATAAATAAATAAATCTATCTATCAATCCAGGATTAATATTATAGAAAATTTTAATAAACTCAATGGAACCAATTTTGGGTAAATCACATATTAACGATTTGGTGGTCCAGGAATATCCCTTATATGAAATTACACAGATCAATTGATACTGGCGCAAGATATCTTACATGGAGATGCTTAGTCATGCAAAATGTCATCAAGATTCTATGAGCCGTTTTTGAGAAAATTTCAATTTTTCATTTTCTTTGTATGACAGCTATCCTCAAAATGAGAGCCAGCAAAAAACCACTTAGAAGGATTTCCATAAAGCGCCTAAATTGAAAATCTGGTGTCAATCGGACCATTCGTTTAACCGCTAGGCCAAAGCGTGACGGACAGACCGACCGACGGACCGACCGACCGACCGACCGACGGACGGACATTTTTGGGAGACTTGTTTTTTATTATGTATAAGTGATATAGAACACATTTTTGAGAAAATTAGAAAAGCTTTTTTTTTTCACGAATACCTTTCTCGCTCCGCTCGAAAGTAAAAAATAAAAAAAATAAGGGGCTTCCCTACAAAAACCATGTTTTAGGTGATTTTTGCTTGATTTTTGTTTCAGCTCTGTAAATCGGGATTGTTGAACTTACAAGCGTAAAAATCAGCTAGAAGACAACTTTTTTTGATTATTCAAATTTAATCTTTTATAACCCAGAAATATCCTGAGAGTTTTTTTAATTACTTTTAAAAAAGAAAGTCGTGAATGTTTAAAATTCTCACTTTGGGAGGGAAATAATGAACTGTGGCGTCACTATTCAATATTGCCGTATAAATTTTCCCAGGAGTTTTGCCAGGAGTCTCTTAGCACAGGGTTTTCCTAGTTTGAGCTCCTGTCTCCCACATAATACAAGTTCTTTACAGTAGTGTAAGTTTAATGTCTAAGTTGATCTTAATATATTTGTAGAAACTTTTTGTGGGAGAAAATAAACAATTTAATTTAATTTAAATTAGATGCATACAAGTGATTACGTTTTGTAAGCAAGAGATAGATAAAAACATTGATACGTTTTAATTATTTTATTTTCAAAGAAATTCCGATATGGATTTCGAATTATCTTATCGCGTAACGCTTCACCTGCTCGGAAAGTAATCCTGCTATCAAGAACTAATAAAAAATCAACCTATATACTCGTATAACGTGAGTAACTACTCACAACTTAAAATTTCGATACGTTTTACTTACGTTCAAGTCCGGGTTACCGATAGCGTGAATACTGAGTTCTAGCTGTGAGTCCTCGACGTGTGTATTTACTAGGGGTGTCACCGACGCATGTGGATTTGATAGAGACATTTTTACTGTCTCCGTACTGTAACAAAAAAACCGGTCAAGTGCGAGTCAGACTCGCGCGCCGAGGGTTTCGATATACCTTTAGTATTTTTGGAAGCAAAAAAGTTCATTTTTAGGACCGCAAAACTAAATTGGTTTGTAAAGGCTTTTTTGCTGATTTGTAAAAATCTGTGCAACGTAGAAAGATCTTATTAAAGATTTTATTTTTTCTGTAATACTTACAGAAAAACATGAACCATAACACGAACCTCTATCGAATCTAATTAATTTAGATTGTTCCTTCCGCAAACTTCGGAGATAAAGGGGTGGGGGGAATGGCAATTTTTTTTGGCATTTTTCATCATAACTTGAAAAACAAGAGTTGTAAAAATATACAAAAAACTATTTTAGAATAAACAAGTAAAGCCCTTTCATATTAACATAAGCGTTAATTCTCAAAGATCAAGCAGATGTGCTGTAATCTTTGAAAGATCCAAATCGAAACTGTAAGATTTCACAGTAACATTGTGACTGAGGTTAGGAACGCTCGAGTCACAGGATCTATCTATTTATAGGTACCTATTTTCTGGAAAAATAACACTGGATTTACAATTATGCTTATAACAGAATTAGACATGAATTACATACCTGACAATCATCCATAGCACTGTAATCCAAAAAATTTTTTGCAAATTCACTAACTGGAGGCGCTAGCGGACTAGCCGGCGCGGGCGGTCGGCGCGCAGTAGTGGGCAAGAGTGAGACAGTTAAGTTGGGCAACTATATTCCAAATTTCAGGTCGATAGCATGAGTGGTTGCTGAGATATAGAGGTGTGACAGACAGACGGACAGACAGACAAACAGATAGACAAAGTCACACTATAAGGGTTCCGTTTTTTTACCATTTTGGTATCGGAACCCTAAAAACAAGTTTGTAAAACAATGATAAGCTTTCCGTCAAATATATCTGGTTTTAATGAGATGGCTGCAGGATGTGTTAATAAGCGTTCGACGAAAAAAATTTAGTACTTATATTATTATCTTTAGAGAAATTTTCTTTATCTTTATTAACTTTTATTAATTCGATTCTAAATAAAAGACAGAACTTTATAAATCACTGGTATTTACCTTTTAATCTCTAAAAACCAACACGCTACAATTGCTGTTCCCTCTCCAAATTCGGCTTCTTGCCCTTTTTAAAAATAATCATCGACACAAACATCAAACTAGGTCCAGGTTTTAAGGTTTTAAATTGGTAAAGCGGCGGCCGCTGCAGACAAAATAAAAAAGTTTGTAGTTCAATCTGTAAGTGATTGTGATGAGGAAGAAGACTCACTTTGAAGTTACAGATAGTTTAGTTTTCCTTTATTTCCAAAATATATAAAAAAAAAAGTTAGTTGTTAACTTTCCAACACAATAACAGATTATAGATACATCACTTTAGATTTATAGATAGGAATGAGGCTAAAACATAAATAAAATATGGGTATAATAGATACTCAAAATATTATGTTACCTACGTTAAGGATATACTTAGTTTCCAGAGATCTTTTAGAAATATCTATATGAACATTAAAAAAAGGATGCCATAAAATATATATAATAACTCGTTAACTATCTGTGATAAATACAATAGTAATAATACTTATAATTGATATAAGTACAGTACAATAATATAATAAGAATATACTCTACTGCAGGATTAGCGCTTCTGAATAATACTCTTGATAATGTTTGGATTCTGAGCAAGATTCTCGAAATATTAATGTACCTCAACTTGTTAAGGTGTTGAGCAAGATTCTCAACCTGTTGTTGAGCAAGATTCTCAACCTGCTGTTGAGCAAGATTCTCAACTTGTGAAGGTGTTGAGCGAGATTCTCAATTTGTTCAGATGTTGAGCGAGATTCTCAACGAATAGGTAATGGAATTGAGCAAGATTCTCAATAGAACAGTGGTTGTTAAATGTAAGCAAAATTCTTCGATTTCAACGGTTATTCCATTCTTTATGTATATATTTTTTTACTGTTATAGCAAAGCATAATGGGTACACCTACGTTATATTTAAAGCTATGTTATTGTAAATCAGCGTAAACCAAATATTTAATTACGTAAGTAAGTACCTACTTAGGTACACACGGTCGCAGGTCAGTGATAACACTTTGACTTTGAGTGGGTCTTGGTTTTTCAATCGCTTGTAGAACAGCACTGACTCAGTTTATACAGGTTTTGTTACCACTCGCTTGCTGCCATGCGTACCATATCAAATTATTACGAGGACGTAATTCTTTATCAGGAAGGCCGATTAGTTGTTAGTCTTAAAGACATTTTACATCTATCCAACTATCATAGCTTTATTTTTCATAAGAATTAGAATTGTTAAAAAAAATGCCAGAATTACGAGGACGTAATTGTTCTTTCAGGAAAGGCCGAGTGTTAATTATTGATAAAATTGTAGTTTCTGTTCTCATGTTTTCACTCCACTTGGTTGTAAACAACAGCTGATCTATAATGTCAATCTGACATTTAAAATAGTATTGCCATTATTAATTAGATGTTATTGGTTCAAGCGTGGCGTTGCAGTTCGACCAACATCGATCATAGTGCTGTCTCTGTCTCGCTCATACTAACAATAAGGATAAGAACTATATTGGCCCCAATATTTGCATGGTGAAGCGAACTGCAATGCTAAACCTGGACCTAGTTTGATGTTTGTGTCGATGATTATTTTTAAAAAGGGCAAGAAGCCGAATTTGGAGAGGGAACAGAAATTGTAGCGTGTTGGTTTTTAGAGATTAAAAGGTAAATACCAGTGATTTATAAAGTCCTGTCTTTTATTTAGAATCGAATTAATAAAAGTTAATAAAGATAAAGAAAATTTCTCTAAAGATAATAATATAAGTACTAAATTTTTTTCGTCGAACGCTTATTTAACACATCTTGCAGCCATCTCATTAAAACCTGATATATTTGACGGAAAGCTTATCAGTGTTTTACAAACTTGTTTTTAGGGTTCCGATACCAAAATGGTAAAAAAAAGGAACCCTTATAGTGTGACTTTGTCTATCTGTTTGTCTGTTTGTCCGTCTGTCTGTCACACCTCTATATCTCAGCAACCACTCATGCTATCGACCTGAAATTTGGAATATAGTTGCCCAACTTAATTGCACATGAAAGAATTTTGAAAAAATTATGATTATTAATGTAAAGGGGGCAAAAATAGGGAAGGCCTTTCAAATTGTCGCTACTAGGTTGAGTGGGGTAGGTATCATATGGAAGGGCTTTACTTGTACATTCTAAAATATATTTTTGTATTTTTTAACAACTTTTAGTTTTCAAGTTATGATGAAAAATGTCAAAAAAAATACCATTCCCCCCCCCCCCCTTATCTACGAAGTTTGTCAAAGGAAAAATCTGAATTAATTACAGTTGACAGAAGTTTATGTAAGCATTACAGCAAAAATAAAACGATCTTTCTAAGTTGCACAGTTTTTTTGAAATCTTCAAATAACCTGTACAAACAAATTTAGTTTTGCGGTCCTAAAAATGGACTTTGCTTCCAAATATACAAAAAGTATGTCGGAACCCTCGGCGCGCGAGTCCAACTCGCACTTGACCGGTTTTTTTTTTCTGACAGCTTTAGCCGATTCCGATGGCCGCTTTTATTTATTTTGACATAGCTGCAAAATGTGTTGGTAAACGTTGAAATAAACGAAAAAAATATTTGCTGTCATAGATTAAAAAAATATGTCAAAAAGGTAACGACAAAGAACTAAAAAATCAATCCCCGTCTCACCTACAATTTTCATATAGCTCCACTACTAGTAAGGCAAAATCAAAATTAAATTAATTAAGTATTTTGATTGAAAGTTGTGCAGTTTTTTGATCTGAATCTGGTGACGCAAACAAAAATGTTTTTTGTTATAATATACAGTCACTAGCAAGTACCCTATCCATTCTTATAAATTACTGTCATGTAATTCGAAGGAAAATCAAATTTCGTGATCATCCAAAATATTTTTTTTTATTTTTAGGGTTCCGTACCTCAAATAAAAAAACGGAACCCTTATAGGATCACTTTGTTGTCCGTCTGTCTGTCTGTCGAGACCCTTTTTCTCAAGAACGAGAAGAGGTATCAGGTTGAAATTGATAACGAATATTAAGGTCTATGAACCACACAAGACCTGAAAAAATTTTTTTTTTACAACGACGCAATCAAAAGATATGGCTTTAAATAATGAAATTTTGCAAGAAGCTAGGTCTCACAGTACAAATAAAGGGAAAAGTCTAAAATCATTCAATATTTAAATTTTTCTCAACTAATAGTAACCAATTAAGGTGAGCTCCCGTTTCAAAAACTTTTCCATAAAAGAGGGGTCAAGTTGGATGGTCACGGAGTTTTTAAAGTCAAAGAGCAATAGCTTTTAGTATATCATATGGTAGATAGGTACGGAACCCTTAGGGCGCGAGTCCGACTCGCACTTGGCAGGTTTTTTTTTGCGTATTCTGGGCTTTGTTTGAGTTTGTGTTGCAATGGAAATGATTCGCATGTGGCAGACACGTTCCGGCTACCATAATAGCCCTGGGCTCTAGACAACGTATTAGTAAGGGTGCTGGCTGCAATTTGGATATATGATTTGCTCATGATTCATATTAATAGGGATGATAGATCAGCTCAATACGAATCGATTTGGTCCTGTAACTTTACGACGCAGGGCTATTATGGTGGCAGACCATTTTTTGGGGTTTTATACATTGTATTTAATCAGATAGTCATTGTCTGCCAGGTGTACGTTTCATCGTCAAATTTCAAAATAGTTAAAACTTAATTCTTCAAAAACGCAGGGGTGTGTGTGGATGTCAGCCAATATTGTTTGTATCTTTTAGAGGATGCTCCTTATCATCAGTCGAAGAGGCAGACATGAGCAAATCATATAGAAATTTGTCCTTCATCACCCTTACTATATCATTTGACGAAAGCAAACGTCATCAAATGTAGGTATAGGTGACATTTATGTGTGGTCCGAGTCCCAGACTTTCTCTTTCTGTTTTGATGGCAAGTTGTCTAGACACCCCGTATTTTATTATGCAAAACATGTGCATTTATTTTGGCTGTATTATTTGATGCACATAACTTGAAGGTCACTTGAAGGATATTTGCTCAGTATACTAATATTGTCCTTGACTAAACTTTTTTGCTATTAAGTAGATATACGTATAGACATGTGGAGATAGTACAAACCCATCCGTAGGTGTTGTAAGAGGTGACTCAGGGAGTGAATGATAAGGATGGGCAGCAGTGTCCTGCTGTGTATCGTACGATCTTACATAATGCGGTCCACCAACAACCGTCGGCGGCAAGACTAACAAGCGTAGTCAACGACAATTCAAGCTCGCAGTGCGACTTTAGCCCGTACGTCTTTTGAAATAAGAACGGTACAAAGTCCAATGTGTCAAGCTTGATGTGGTCTTGACTGTACATCCGCTTCAAATTATAATACCACGCGTTTATGCTGGAATTCTGGAGAGAGCTCTCTGTCCTGCATTAGACGTTTCATGGGTAGATTTGTTGAGTAGATTTGGGGTGCCAATTTTCTTTTTTGTTTTCCAGCACGTATTTCCTCGGTAAAGGGCAGGATACTAAATATTACAGTTACCTATTACAGATTTAAGTAGAACCAGTCATGTAATGACACGTTGCTGCTTGCTTCAAATTCGCAGAAAACTATTTGTGAACTATGGCGGCTCTATTGCTTCCAAGTATTTGTAGTGTGGATTGAAGAAAACTGAAGTAGGAAATGATACTGACATTGAAAGTTTACCGAAATTGTTATCAAGCAAGAATTGTATAAGAAAGGTTGGGAGTAGTGCTTGTTCCATGTATACTGGTTTTGACAAAATTCATCTGCGGCCCTCTTAACCCAATCAACGAAAAAGTATAGAGGGAAATGCTTGGAACACAATTTTTGTTTGGACTAGTTAGGAGTTTAACATATCAAAAGTCACTGCCCGTACCCCTAACACCGGGCGGGAGGGGGGGGGGGGGGGTTTGAAGGTCCCATTTTTCGGTTTTTCGCATATATCTCGGAAAACTATACGTCCTAGCAACATAAAACTTTTTGCAAAATGAAAGCTGATTAAATTTACTATAAGTTTTTCGATTTTTTGTATAGTTTTCGAGATATTCGCAGTGAAGTCACATTGGCTAGTTGACTGATTTTGCCGTCACCCCTCTCTTTACTGGCTTTTTTTAAGGGAAATTATCCCTTTTTCACCCACTTTAGAAACATCAGGACTCGATGCAATCACTTCCTCATCACGAACAAAACACTTGTTGCTCATTTTAACGACACAAAAATAGACTTTCAAGAGCGGATATCTCAAAAACTACACAAAATATCAAAATTTAACTGAATAAAACTTGTAGTAAATTTAATCAGCTTTTATAATTTTGCAAAAAAATATCGATATCTTGTATAGTTTTCGAGATATTTGCGCTTGAAAATTTTTAGTTTTGGAATAAAAAAATTCTTTAACTTTTTGCTCTTTTTGACCGGATAATTCTTTAATGATGCACCGATATCTAAATAGCACAGATAATCATTTTTCAGGGGGGGAGGGGTTCGAAGGTTCCATTTTTAGGTTTTTCGCATATATCTCGGAAACTATGCATCCTAGCGACATGAAACCTATTGCAAAATTAAAGATGATTAAATTTACTACAAATTTTATTCTGTTAAGTTATTTGATGTCTTGTATAGTTTTCGAGATATTCGCAGTGAAATCACATTGCCTAGTTGAAGTGTTTTGTTCGTGATGAGGAAGTGATTGCATCAAGTCCTGATGTTTCTAAAGTGGGTGAAAAAGGGATAATTTCCCTTAAAAAAAGCCACTAAAAAGAGGGGTGACGGCAAAATCAGTCAACTAGGCAATGTGATTTCACTGCGAATATCTCGAAAACTATACAAGATATTGAAAAACTTAACTAAATAAAACTTTTTGTAAATTTAATCATTTTTTATTTTGCATAAAATCTTATGTTGCTAGGACGTATAGTTTCCGAGATATATACGAAAAACCGAAAAATGGGACCTTCAAACCCCCCTCCCGCCCGGCGGTAGGGGTACGGGCGGTGACTTTTGATATGTTTACCTCCTGACTAGTCCAAACAAAGTAACGAAGTCCAAAATAGTGTTTCAAGCATTTCCCTCTATACTTTTTTTTGAGAATTCGTTGACTGAATTATCTGTGCCTAATGCAGTCAATGGTGTAGTTTTAAAAACAAATAAATTGTTGCTCTATTTTATAAGGAACTAGCTGTGCCCGCGGCTTCGCCCGCGTGATATTCAGACAATGTGCAGTCTCTCCCTCTTTCTCTACCTCCATCCCACTCCCTCTCCTTCTCCCTATCCCTGCCCCTAACTCTACTCCTATCCCTATCCTTAACGCTGTCTTAAACGCTATCCCTATCCTTATATATACATAGAAACGACACCCATATTGATTTTTAGACACTTTAACCCTATCGCACCCCAACCCCATCCCCAGGGGATGATGGTATTTCACGTCCACCACCTTAGATTTCAAAATTGTTGTAGTTTTCGTTATCAGCGATCCGATAAACTATACAAACGACACCCATATTGATTTTTAGACATATCAAACCTATCGCACCCAAACCCCATCCCCGGGGGATGATGGTATTTCAGGTCCACCACATTGGATTTCAAAATTGTTTTACTTTTCATAAACAGAGACCCGATAAACCATACAAATGATACCCATATTGGTTTTTAGACTTTTTCACCCCATTTCCCTCTTTAAGGGGTTGAATTTGGGGTGGAATTTCAATAACAGAGATGTATGTTCCACAGAATTACAACCATAATGCCTTCATAATAAATTTAGTGGATATTACTTTGAAATGAAGGAGTTTCAATTTCATCCCGCTTTTCACCACATAGGGTGTAAAATTTTCAAAAACCCTGAGACATGTGAAACTTAATTTTTAGTCGTCAGTCTAAATAAAAATTTTGAAGATCCTAACTTTAAATCTGACGGACTTTCATACAAACTTTCATCCCTTATTTCACCCCCTTAGGGGATGAATTTTGGAAAATTCTAAAACTTACTTTTTTATTTTGTACCAAAAGCTTAAACACAAATTTCTATAATTCTACCTTTAAAACTGAAAGACTTATAGACCAACATACGGAAAAAAAATCATCCCCTTTTTCACCCCCTTGAAGGGTGATTTTTAAGAAATGCTTAAACACGTGTTTCTTTATTTTTTACCAAAAGCCTAAATTCAAATTTGTGTGAAGCTAGCTCAAGAAACAAAGGAAGGAAGGGAGATGAATTTTCCAAAATCCTTTCTTAGTGGGTAATTTTGACCCACATAGAACCTGTGTACAAAATTTCAGATCTGTATCTATAGCGGTTACGGCTCGGCGTTGATGAATCAGTCAGTCAGTCAGGACATGCTCTTTTATATATTTAGATTAAGTTGAACTTCAGTTGGGGAAATGGTGAGAAATGATAAATAAAACCGAAGCCTTGATACATCCTCGTCGTATTATCACGACATGTCGTTGCTTTACCCGTAGTATAACTTTATCATTATGTACATGTCGCAGGCAAATAAAAAAACCGGTCAAGTGCGAGTCGGACTCGCGCGCCGAGGGTTCCGATATACCTATAGTATTTTTGGAAGCAATAAAGTCCATTTTCAGGACCGCAAAACTAAATTTGTTTGTAAAGGTTTTTTGCAGATTTCTGAAAAACTGTGCAACTTAGAAAAATCGTTTTATTTTTGCTGTAAAGTTTACATAAACCTCTGTCAACTGTAATTAATTCAGATTTTCCCTTACTCAAACTTCGGAGATAAGGGGGGGGGAATGGTATTTTTTTTGACATTTTTCATCATAACTTGAAAACTAAGAAACTTAAAAAAATACAAAAATATATTTTAAAATGTACAAGTAAAGCCCTTTCATATGATACCCCACTCGACCTAGTAGCGACAATTTGAAATTTGGCCCCCCCTATTTTGGCCCCCTTTACATTAATAATCATACTTTTTTCAAAAAATTTTCATGTGCAATTAAGTTGGGCAACTATATTCTAAAACTATTCCAAATTTCAGCTCGATAGCGTAAGTGGTTGCTGAGATATAGAGGTGTGACAGACAGACAGAGCGGCACCATAAGGGTTCCTTTTTTTACCATTTTGGTATCGGAACCCTAAAAAGCAAAGCAAATGGTCGGAAAATTGTAAACGGTCAGCAAGTTGTAAAACGGCGTTGGCATATTGTAAATGGGTTTAGATCACTGGTCCACCTTAGGTTCGTTAGCCTAGGTAAACTCAATCTAACCGATCCGAACAGAGTCGGTTTTTTTAGGGTTCCGATACCAAAATGGTAAAAAAAAGGAACCCTTATGGTTTTGTTAGTGTGTTTATATGGTTGTGTGTTCAATGACAGCTCTACGCTATCGGTATACGCCGAGCTGCCATCTACATTGGTTTACATTGAGTTTATACTGTTATTATGTTAATTGAGTAAGTATAGGTTGATCAGATGATATAACTTATGAATACATAAATAAATATATATATAAGGAAATACGTATATAGAATTACGTGTTCTCATATTTCAACAGGGATGATTTGGTATGCTCTTGGTTTACAATCATAATAATTTACATTTACATAACAATTTACATTTGCTTAAAAGTAGATATTATAAATAAATATATATATAAGGAAATACGTATATAGAATTACGTGTTCTCATATTTCAACAGGGATGATTTGGTATGCACATAGTTTACAATTATAATAATTTACATTTACATAACAATTTACATTTGCTTAAAAGTAGATATTATAAGTATCTAGAGGCTAATAGTAGAGTAAGACGGAGTATGTTTTTTTTTTTTTTAATTATTATAACTAGCTATATAAATATATGTATATAGAATTACGTGTTCTCATAATATGCACTTTAGTTCACAAAATTTACATTTACATAACAATTTACTTTTCTTAAAAGTAGGTAATATTATAATATTTAGCTATATATTACACATTACAATGTATTATAAATGCACATATAGGACAATTACTCAGATTCAGATTCCGAGGAGCTATCTCCAAAGAGGCCCAGAAAGTTACCGTCGACACCAGCGACGCCGACGAGCATATCCGCGGGAGGCACGTTGACTGGGGGACATCTACTTCTGGGAGCTATGGTTTTGAAGTGAAATAGCCTTTGATATTCAGAATGTTCTCTGAGTAGCCCACCAGCGTAGTTACGGTGTTTAAGGCGATAGTGTCTAAGGATACTGCCGCGACTAACGTAGAATGCCCCGCATAGGGTACATTGCGAGCCATGCTTACGCCCTTTGCCCTTGCCGGTACTGATGGTGGTTGTGGTGGGGACTTCTATTTGCGTGCTCGAACTAGTCGCGTTCAAGGGTCTTGAGGCCGGGGGCGTGGGGTTGGTGTTAATGTTTCGTCGCGCATATGTTATGGATTCTGAGGCGGCGGTAGGGTGGGGCGAAGCCACTGCAGTAGGCGGCAGAACAGTGTCAACCTCGTGTATATCGGGAACATGTGAGATATTTGAAGGGAAATTAGGTAAGCTGGTTATTTCGGAAAGTCTTTGTCTCAGTGTATTAGGATTTACTGCTGCACTCTGGGCCAAAATGTGGCTGTTTCCACTAGTAGGTCTTAGGAGTACTTCCATGAGATTAAAAAGAGTGGTCTGCAGTCCTTCGCTCACTCCAATAAGTCTCTCCACTTGTCTCTCTTTGATAGCGATTGTTCCTTTAAGTGTTATGATTTCCCTTTCGAGTATTTGAACAGAGTCGGTTAGGTTGGGTTAGATTACCTTGCGACCTTAACCCACGAGCCGAGAGAGCGAAGCGAAACTAATTCGTTTTGTAAAATGCCGGGGCAGTATGTAAAATGACAAATTAAATTGCCTCTTCCAACTAATCCACACACACCCCTTGCGTCTAGTATCCATTCATTGATCCTCTTTACTATGCAAATCATCCCAGCATTAAATAGATAAAAACGTATCTAAGACCAAATGTCATTTTTAGGGTTCCGATACCAAAATGGTAAAAAAAAGGATCCCTCACCAACCACTTATGCTATCAACCTGTTTGAAATAGTTTTAGAATATGGTTTCCCGACTTAATTGCATATTGTAGCGTTATCGCTCATATTCCTTTTTCGTGTTCGATACTTTTTGCTTCTTTCTCGATGTATTGACTGGCTGTTTGTATTCATTGACAGTGGGTTCAAAATTTTGATTTTCCTTTCTCGGTGCTTATTATTTGTTTGGATACAAAAGATAAATATTTTGAAAAATCATATAATACACCAAGATAAACTCTGTTTTAATTCAGCTTTTTTGCTGCTTAAGTTGTAATTTCTTTTACTTCTGCAGCACATGTTCATAGAAGATTTGGATTTAACTCGATGTAAACTCCTCAATTTTGTAAGTATTTTTGTCTTTACGTAATATTTGTTGCTGAGAGGTTGCCACTCTCTTATGCCGCATTTTTATTCGTGCAGCTAAAGCTGCCCGATTACGGGCAGTAGGTTCCGGCTTGCACCAGCAACACTGCCTAGCCCTGTCTCCAGAGAGACTACTTGTCATCTGCAGCTTGCACCGTGCTCTCTGCCGCAGCACCTCTTCAATTGCGGGTTTCCCAGTAGCACAGGAGGACGCCACGAACTGCGCAAAACCTACATCAACGAAATACCAGATATTCAAACCTTTTATATTACTAGTTTTAATTTTTTCAAAATTCTAAAAAGCGCCTCCAGACGCGCCATGATTTTTTGGTTCTGAATCTTTGGCTGTAATTTTATACTTTTAGATCTTTGATCCGCGATACTTTGCGGAAGGTACGACTATGACCTTATTTAACTAGACGCTTAAGTAATAAGTTAGGTGGCCACTTAAAGTTATCACTAGACTTTTCCAAGCGATTGTATCTAGTAGCTATAGACGGAGCGTATAACCTGACGCACGCATCGCGGATTTCATTCCAAATTTATTTCTTATTTTTAACGCCTATCGATGATTTTTTTAAAACTTTAAACAATATTATATACTTAAATTTAATCACGGATCGTACAATCAAATTTTAACTTTATTTCGTTGGTTATATATTAGTGAAATTATACATCAAAACTGTGTTCTATTTGATTTTATTAAAATATTGTGTGTTATTTTTCTTTGTTTGCTTGATTAGTATAAGGTAAGTTAACTCTTACTCTATTTTTATCTAACTGCAGTACATTTACAATTTAATTTATTTTATTTCACTGCATTTTATGGCGCCCGAGCTCAAATTATTGATTTATTCTGCTTTTTTTCAGGTTCTTTAACCAGATGAAACATTTTTTTACGACCGCGCGGATGTGCGTTTTTAGAAACGCGACATGTATAGTCAAGAAATTTTTAAAAATGCAATTTAACTTGTAATTTCATTTATTGTTAAATTAACTATTAATTTAACTGGAAAAGTCTTTTATTTTCCCCAGAAATATAATTTTACCCTGAATTTCATTTCAGTAGTTTGTAGTAGTTACTCTGTTTGTAAGTCTGAATGCTTGTATAGGGAACTAAAGGTAAGTTAGTTTATGCGAGTTTTTTGTGAGAGTTAGACCTTCTTTCAGGTTACTTTCTTTCGTCGCGTATACTTAGCCTGCTGAACCTATCCCTTCATTATGGAAGAACATGTACCTTTATTAGTTGACCATGGTAATTCGGTTTGAAGATACTGGTGACCATGAACCACCATTTGGAGTAGATCTAAGCCCTTTCCTCGTTCATATAATGTAGTTTCGGTGTGAGGATGTAAAGGTATGGAATTATAGTGGTAAGTATTGTTAGTGAGGCATTGTGAATGCTTAGTTCTTTGGTTACAGCTAAGTACTCCTGAGTTCTCTTCATTAATTTTAGTTTCGTAGTAGTTTTTTTGTTGTAGTGACAGGCTCTTTCTCCTGCACTCGCCTCTTTCTTCTATGAACGCCTTTTTTTTAAGAGTCCTCACTTAGTCCTCATAACTCTAGGTGGTCGCTCATGTCCAGACTTTTCGCCCATGTAGGAGAGAGTCGGGACGCGTCTGTTTCACTTTCCTCTATAGTTTTTTATTTTCGTATCAGACTGTTGGTCGTGTATCCCGCAATATGTAAGAACTAGCTGTTACCCACGACCTCGTCCGCGTAGATTTTATAAAAAAACAGAACTCGAACTTAACTGAAACATATTTTGCGGAACGCTTTTCCTTCTTGATCCCTACGTAAAAGATGCATTTGTACTTATCCAAGTTGAATGCTATCTTACTACAAATATAATTATCTTTTATTGTATTCAACTGGTAGGTAGTGCGGAATTTTCATTGTCAATCGTTACAGGCGAACTTAAAAAAGAAGGCAATAAAGGGAGTGAATGGGTAGCGAGGAGTATTCATAAAAGTAAAAAAAGTCCCTATTCCTCCCTATCTATCCTCTCCCCCTCCCTCTTTCTCTTCCTCACCCTCGCCCCTCCCTCTTCCCCCCTCACCATCACTCTCCCCCCTCCCTTTCCCCTCCCTCACCCCCCATCCCTCACCACCCCTCTACCTCCCTCCCCCTTCGCCCTCCCTATAACTCTCCCTCTCGCACTCTCTCCCTCTCCCCCTCCCTTCCCTCCTCACCCTCCCAGGATGATGGTATTTCACGTCCACCACGTCGGATTTTAAAATTGTTGTAGTTTTCGTAATCAGCGACCCGATAAACCATACAAACGACACCCATATTGGTTTGAAAATTGATACGTTTAGAATAACAAAAAGTAAAAAAACTGGTCAAGTGCGTGTCGGAATCGCGCGCATTCAATACACTTCAGCGTGGCTGCACGTCCATAACTAAGACGGTATTTTTACCTTAGGGGTACGGAACCCTCGGTGCGCGAGTCTGACTCGCACTTGGCAGGTTTTCATTTTCTTTTCAAATTTTCCTATAGCCATCTCTCTCTTTCTCTCTTCCGCTCTCTCTCGGACGCAGCATTAGTTACGGATTCAGCCAATCATCGGTCAGAAAAGTTTGTAGCAGTGTGTTTCAATAGTAAGTTACTTTTTCAGTTGTCAGTGGCGCGTGGCGCTAGTAGTAAACCAATTTCAGGAAGTCCTATGAAGATTTAATTTAATTTTTATCCTCATGTAATTTGGTTACAACTACAATTGAACAAATTGAGGGTAAAAAAATATTTTTTAGTGAAACTGTTCAGTAAAAAATATTTTCTTACCCTCATTTACTTTACTTTCTGTGTTCGAACCGTAGCTGCTGAATTACTGCAAACTTCTGTTGACTGACATCTTCATTCATCTTAACCGATCAGTACCGATAGGACGTTTTATTGCTCAAAGTGCACTGAAAAACCAACTTTATCGTTAGAGGTTACTACTAAACCTAAATATATCGCAAAATGAAAAAGTTTGCTGGATCGCCGTCGGATTATCGAAAAAATCACAACCTGTTCAAATCCTTGTTTTTGAGAGGTAAGCAGTCTATGAACTCGTACTATTGCAAAATTTCATGTGTTTTCAGGTTTTAGCATGATTCGGGCATTCAAACATTGTTGCATTTTTTGTTTATTCTTTGAATTGCGAGTGGAGTGTTATATTCCGCCATTTTATACAGTGTGAATTTTCCCGTAAAACAAGCCACCCTCCCGAAGAAAAAATTTTTATCGTCTCCCCATAGTAAAGTGCTTACATGATCGAGTCATTTTGTATGGGAAGGTGAAAATTTGTTTTTCTTCGGTAAATTTGCTTGTTTTCATGAGTAGAATCACTGGGCTTCGGGTTTAAAACGAATAAAACTTCACGCTGTATTTTTGCTTTGACCCTACAACGACAGCCATTTTGGAATCATATCGTGTTCGTACTTTTGTTGCCAAATCATCGCTGAAATGCGATTGAATTCAATCGTTTAATTTGTTATGATATATTATAGTTTATGTACTCATAATTTAGATAGATATAAAGAACGCGTCAATGGCGCGGCTTCGCACACACGGCAGGAAGCATGTAGAAATGAAACCAGTATAAGCTGAACCAGGCCCTTCGAGTGTCAAGTTTCACATGCTATTGACCGTACCTACAAAACTAATTTAGATAGACCTACCATGCTAGTGAACGGCATAATTAAATTGGCGGTGTTTCAATATTTTGCACTTCTATACTTTTATAGCTGTACGAATAGCTCATTTTCTTTCTCTTAAATAATTTTCTCAAAATACGCCTGAGACGTTCGCATGGCGCAAGCACGTAGAAATAAAACCAGTATAAGCTGAACCAGCGCTGCTACAAACGCCCAAAACCAGACACCCGCTCAAGGCCAAAGTGTTTCCACTTGTTATGTTACTATCATTTTATTCTGACGCAGAACACTAAACGACGAACGACGGCCGTGTCGTAGAGCGACTCTCATTTCGAATTTCCCGCGGTGTTTTCAAAGACAAACGTTCGTGCCAGCAGCACCAATGCAGTGGCCCAAGCACGGCCAACGCCAATTAGTACTGAATTTCCGTACCATTGTTGATTGTCCATGTTGGACGATGATGTTGGCAATGATGGCTTTATTTAGATCGTGAGGTTGGTACTACTACAACGAATAGCGCGTAAAGGGGCGTGGTTTGTGTCAGTTTAGCCAACACGTAGCAAAGTGAAGACGAGGCCGCCATTTTCAACAGCTCATTCTTGTTCGAGATTTTACCACGTCAAGTTCTAAAGTGATGGTCGCGAGATGAAGCCTGCAGCCGCTGGCGGATGAACCGTGGCAATTCTGCGATGACAGGAGCGACCCTTTAACGACAGCTAAGTGTTTATGATCTTTTCTGCCCTAGACTGTGAGATTTTAGGTTATGATACGCGAATACCTTTTGTGATAGTAAAACACGGTGCACTGTGAGTTTGCTGTAGTTTAACATGTGAATAGAATCTTAGAATAAGCCTCCAACGTTTGGGGTTGACAGGATTGTGCCACTTAGTTAATTTTACATTAAAACAACAGGTGGCACAAGCAGTCCTGCACACCGCTGTGTTTACCGACGACGTGATTGAGGAGAATACCGTATGAGAGGTCAATGGCAAGTCAGGATGAATTATCGTTATGCAAGTAAGTTACACTCCATTGAATTAGGCGATTGTCGAAGATGTTATCGATTTCCACTACCAATAGTTCGGCCAATACCGTGTTCTCTGCTATTCCTGATGTCTATCCCTTGCCCACATAGTGCCATCCCTCTTCCACCCCAGTAGGTGTCTTCGACATGCTCAACCGTCATCGAGTGTGCGTCTAGTGTACCTGACTGTTTTGTTTCGGGTTAGTGCAACCGAGTATTGATTCAGTGAACGGTAAGGTTTTTAAAACAGTGGTTTTTGTGTTGACCTGCTATTTCAAATCAAGAATTATGTCGAAAATTTTAAATTTACTCCTATTCGAAAACGAAGTTCCAAGGTGCTAGCTAGACAAGTAGCGCCATCTCCTTTTTGCTGTATGAACCACGTGAACTACGTCTTCGCTCAGTTTGAAAAATTTTTTCGCTCACAATTTTGCCGTTTTATCACTCTGAACCTCAGACAAACCTTAAACAAACCATAGAGAATTAGCAGCTCTAGGTGCTAACCTGAATATTAATGCTACTCCTTTACTCACGATTGCAATGGGTGATCTGGTCACGACTGAGGCAGTTGAGCCAATCGGATCACCTCGGATTAGAGCTACCTTGGCGAAGGCTTTGTCCGAGTATTATAAATCGAGAAATCCAACTATGTCTAGCGTCCAGCAAAGAGCCATCATGTTCACTGAGATGACCATGAGTTGTTTAGAAGGTGGTGATACTACTGTAGCAGCAATGACTGCTGCACGTACCAAGTTGGGTACAATCCTACGCTCTATTACCCCCAATGAGGCTGAGGTCGCTGTGGTATTCAAAGCAGTGTGGGAAGAAGTCCGCCAGACCGCAGCGTCTGCTACTATGCGTGTTGAATCCATTCCTGGTTTAGCAACTGCCCTTGGTGAACCTGCATTAGTGGAGATAAACTATAAGAAGTTTAGAGCATGGTCTCTAGGTGCCCACATCTTTAAGCCTGAGTGGATCGGACCTAATGAAGCCAGAACAGTGTGGACAGAAGTACTGAATCTGACAACAGCTGCAAAAGCTGTGGAAAACCCAAATTTTACACCCATCACTGAAGCAATCAACTCAACAGTAACTCTCAATCACAACTTGTTCTCAACAGCTTGGGCAGATTTCACCACTGCACAGGTAACAGCATATTATGAAGCAGTTGCTGTTGCCCGAGCAAATGAGGTAGAAAAAGACATGGTTCATGCTCTCTTTACTTGTCTGGCTCACATAACCAAGGGGCAAAACAAAACTGACTCCTGGATACAGTCTCGCTTCAGGAGGGTTCAAGAGAATTTTGCTGGTCTACCTGACCTTGATTCTGCAGTTGTTCGAGAATTCAGTAAGCAACATTCTCAAGCTGCCTTAAACGCCGATCAGATGTTTGCTGTTCTGGCTGCATCTTATAAATGTTTGCAAGACTCACCTGCTTCATCTTTGTGTTGGGTGATTGAACAGGCCGTTGCTTCAAACATAACAAGTGCTTTGACTGTGGCAGACATTGTCTCAAAGTTGTGAGTATTTCCACTAGACTTGGTGTTACGCTCCGTTGTATCAGAGAATCAATTTAGAAGCCTGGTTAAACTGGCCATGCATGTTATAGTCGATCGATTTGGAACACTCACAGGACCTCCTGTGACTGTGAAGGAGTATGCCGATATGGCCCACCTCTGCCTGACTATACATAAAAAGTCAGTTCGCGGTAGTGAGCGGAGCAGCCTACTGCAGTACGAAGGTGAGTATACTCCATACTTGTCTAAGAATAAGCAGGACCTGGATGCAGTTGCAACAACCATTCAAGAGCTATCTGCAGGTTTGACGGCCAAAAGTGTGTCTCTTGAGGCCGTGTTGAAAGAATTCATGCCTGCGAACTCTGGAGTATATAACTTTGGAGGAGATGATGAGATTTATTTTGACTTAGGTGCCAGATCAATTGAGAACCCTGAGGGGATTGCACCACCACCAGAGGGTGCATTACCACAGAATATGTTACCCCCGGAGTTGGGAAAGAACAATAGATACTATCGCAAACAGGGCTTGGAGACATTGATTGTGGAGATGGAGAAGAAGGAGACGGATAAATCTAAAGCGTTCCGGAAAATAATGACAGCATTGTCAGCTTGTGGGCTACAATCTTCATCATACTTTGCAAATGCATTGCGGACACATTATCGTCGCCCGTTCATGGCTTTAGCTGTTGATCTCAAAGCAGCAATGGGTGTATGGCTTGACACTGAGGTTGAAACCTACATGGCAGATCATGGCGCTAGAACTCTGAATCCTGGAAATGCCGATGATGCGGATGCTAACGTTGAAGAGACATTCCCTGTGTACTTCAAGTACACAGTGCCTAGGGCTTGATAATATGTATACACACTCTAATTGGCTTATAAGCCGAGCCTAATTTCTCTCTCTAATAGAGGGCGTCCTAAGATATGAATCCTGCGCGTTCATGTGAAAAATGCAAAAAGGGCATATTTAGCCGACGTTATTTACAGTGCATGATTTGCAAATGCCACTTTGATCTTACATGCGCTAATGTATCTGATCAACGGTTTTACAACACATTAACAGGTGAACATAGAGCTAAATGGAAATGTTCTCAATGTGTTAGTAAGCAACATAAAACCTCAGACGAAGTGATAAGCGTTCCAGCTCAGAACAGAATGTCCGGTATCGACATGACCGACACTCCATCTCAGGATGAGTGTGACCCTTCATCGCCGCTGCTAAGCGAAAATCACACTTTTGATTCCCCGAATATAGCTTCTCTGATTTTAGAGCTGCGTCTGTGCCGTGAGGAAACTCGTGCTAATAGACAGGAGATGCAGGCGTTCAAGGAAACTATTGAGGGTCTTAACTCTAACATCGCAGAATGTAATTCACGTATAGACGCCTTAACTTCGCGAGTTGACTCTTTAGAAAAGCAGCTAGAAGAAAAAAAAGCTAACTCTGAAGTGCAACAGCTGGAACAATCGATCGCTGATCTGAAGATGGAGCTCAATGATCGTGACCAAGAATTACTCCACAACGACCTGGAAGTATCCGGAATTTCCGAAATGAATAGTGAAAGTTTGATTCACGTTGTTGTTACCGCTGCCAGCAAGTTGGGGGTAGTACTAGAGGAGCGTGATATCGTGAGCGCTGAGCGTGTCGGCTTTGTACGAGCCCAGGAGTCCCAGGTGTCAGCCGCCAGACCGCGCCCTATCGCCGTGCGCTTCACGCGTCGTGCTGACAGGGACCAGATTTTGAAGGCAGCTCGAGTGCGTCGTGGTATAACTACGGAAGGCATGGGCCTTGTGGGGCAACCGAAGTCTTTCTACATCAATGAGCGATTGACACGTACTAACCGCCAACTTTTCTACAACGCGAGGCAAAAGGCCGCAAGTGAGGGTTGGAAGTACGTATGGACAAGAGATGGAAAATTTTTTGCGCGTAAGAAGCAAGGCGACCGCCGCCACCGCTTGCGATCGTTAGAAGATATAGATAGAGTTTTTGGCAATGAATATGTTGGTTGAAATTTTGTTTACTTTGTTTTGTATGGTTTTGTTTTCTTCGTATGATACTAACATTAATATTAATAGGGAGTATTCATCTATTTTTTTTATTTGTTTAATTTACTTCTTACATCGTTATACCATGGTTAAATATATAAATACTGTTAGAAATGTTCAAATATTTTCATAACGTGATATTTGAAAAATCGATTAAATTTTACATGGATAAACGCCGCCATTTTTCGCGCGTTTTGGATGACGTCACATGCCGCGTTCTGTATTGTTCACTATAGGCTTGTAAAGGTAAAACCTGAAGATCTTTAGTTTTAATCGCTATTAGCTGATGGAAAATGCTAAAAATACATTTTATAGGGTATTGTCTTATGCCAAAGTGCCCAAATACTATGAGAAGTTTACAGATAATGTGGTTTTTGCGGATCCGAGAGATGTGAAAACATGAAAAAAATGGTATGAGGTGATGAGAAGAACTGAAGTATTTTCAATATCCTATTAAAATTGTTGTGAAGATCACTTTAATGTAAGTTTATCATGTTTGTATAGTTAACATGCGTGTCGAGCCACGCGCATAGGGTTCCATAGTTATCTTAGAAATGATTATTGTTAAGCAGGTTCCTAACGAACAGCGAGATTCAGCGCCTGATTGCAATTTCCATTGTTTTCAGTATTTTGACTATTTCTCGTTAACCTGTAAAGCTAACTAAGAATTTATCTATCTATCTATCTATCTATCTAACTTAGTTGTTTTTCTTTTAAATTCTTCTTATTCATGTGGTGGTAAGCACTGTATATTTTTCCACGTGTCCATATTAACCGTTTAGCTGGCAGGGGGACACGACCCTGACAATAAGTTGCCCTTTTGAGCAATTTTTTTCGCAAACGAATCCCTAATTCATAGAACCGGCCAAGTGCATATCGGGTCACGCGCAGTATAGGGTTCTGTAGTTTTTTTTACGATTTTTTATCGCAGAGCAGGTTTTGCTTAAGTATTTCATAACGTTTATAACATAAACTTTTTACCTCCTAATATGCTCAGCAAGGTCCAAGCGCCTGACTGATATTACAATTTTTATTATTTCCGCTATAGCTACCTTCTTTACCTGTAAAGCCTACTTAGATGTCTGTGATAGTTTTCCTTTCAATTTCATCATATATACTACTACTGTGAATTTTTATACATTTCCAATAACAACAGTTTATCTGGCAGGAAAGGCGGGGTGATTCCAACAAACAATTTCGCTTTCAAGCCGAAAAATTATCTTCGCAAACTCACATTATTTTTAAAAGACTTATCTAACGACACTCCACACAATGGGGTGAACAAAAAATATTCACCCTCACTTTACTTGTAGGGGAGGTACCCTAAAAAAATATATTTTGTTAGATTTTATTTTACCACTTTGTCGGCGTGAATAAAATACGTATTCATACAAAATTTCAGCTTTCTTGTACGAAGGGTCTCTGAGCTAAGTCGAATTTTTCTTCCAAATACAACAGCACAGTATGAATACCGACACTACGACATGGCGCGTGACGTCACGTTTCGATTCGACCAATGGCGAGGCTTTTTGCAAATTCGAACTTCCCTCGCTTATTTATCACTTTTTAATTAATATTTTGTGCATTTATATCCACACTAAACAAGAAAATATTGGTTTAGGTGTAATGTCAGGGCAATAAAGTATCGGAAATAAAAAAATCAAGTTAATTTATATGACATGCATACTCCCTATTGGTCATGTTTTTGTTTTTATCCAGCAAGGGTTTTTTTGTCGATACTGCTTTACAATTCTGAAAAAAATGTGTTTATTTCTGTATTCAATAATATTACTATTTATTTTTTATATTGCTTGCCTACCGTATGTCATAATACGTTAAAAAAACAGTATTTTTCTCTGACAACACACACCGCAACTTACTTCACATATTATCACAAATACGATCACAAATGTTATAGTTCTTCTTTACAGCCATATTTATTTTACACTGTCTATGTATCCAGGATAAAAATTACCGATTGTAGTATATCTTATTTACATTTAAATATTTTTATTATTTTAAAATGAATCGCGAAAAGTTTCTGAAAGTTGGTCTCTATAATCCTGGTTCTCTTGGTAAACATCACGATGAAATTGTAATGGCGGTTACTCAGAAGTCCGTCGATATACTGGCAGTAAACGAGACTTGGCTAAAAGTAAATGAAGAAGGGAAAGCTCCAAGCATACCTGGCTATGTCTTACGTAGTGCTCCGCGACCTTCGAGTTCAAAGAAAAGCCGCGGTGGAGGTGTAGCATTTTATATTAGACAGGGGCTTGCTGTTCGTATTGGTAAGCATCCAGTTACACTTAATGTAGAGCAATTATGGATAAAAATGAGTATAAATAAATCAAAACTTTTTTAATCGGCACAGCATACCGGCCACCTACAATGAACGTAGATGTTTTCATGGATGCCATCTCGGAATCTTTAAATGCATTAGCGAACTTTGACCAGTTAATTTTGTTGGGTGACTTCAATGTAGACATGTTAGTTAAAGATGATACGAAAACAAAGAAAGTTACTGATTTTTTTGAAATATATAAATTACAGCAAGTTGTTACCGCTCCAACTCATTTTACCGACCACAGTGCAACGCTTATTGATTTAATTTGTACAAATGCAAGGACTCGTCAAGTAAACATTAATGTGATAGGTAACAAAAAAACAAATCATGCATTCGTCAGTGTTGAGTTTAACTTTAAGCGACCTAAAATACCCCCTAAGTGTATTAGTTATAGACCTCTAAAAGAGTTCCATTCCGTTTCATAAAATTCTAAGTTTAAACAATGTAAATGAAATGGTGTATACTCTCAATGCTTCCTTCATAATCCTATTCGACCTACATGCACCGGTTAAAACTATACAAATATCAAAACAGTCGTTGCCTTGGATTACTGACACTGTGAAAATAATTACTAATTTAAAAAATTCTGCACATCTGAAATATATTAATACAAAAAATTATAAACACAAAGAATATTTCAAACAGTTAAAGAAACAAGCTAATAGTGCACTTTTTAGTGAGAAAAAGACATATTTTGCCCTAAAATTAACAGTAATATCAAAAATCCAAAACAGTTATGGAAAAATTTAAAGTCTGATGTACTACCACCAAAGCCTTCTTATGAAATCCCCGTGCATCTTTGCAAATCAATGACTACTTCTTAACTTTACCAGGATCGAATAATGTTAGCAGCGCTGATTTGAATTACTTTCAATCCAACAAATTAGGAAAAACTTCTTTTATTCTTGAATGCGTCTCCTCTGAACAGGTTCTAAAAGTGATTAACAGTCTTAAGTCTAACGCTATTGGTTCAGATGGTATTTCCTTAAACATGATTAACATGACTCTTACCCATACTTTGGACTGCATCACTGCCATAATTAATACCTCAATATCTACATCTACTTTTCCTGATAGTTGGAAAAGCTCTATAGTTCGTCCACTTCCTAAAAATAATAATGCCTCTTCTTATGCAGATCTTAGACCAATCAGTATCTTACCTTGTATGTCCAAAATTTTAGAAAAGATTGTTTATTTACAACTGGCTAACTATCTTGAAAGTAATAATATTCTCTCTGATTTCCAATCCGGATTTCGTAAAGGCCGAAGTACAACTGGTATCGCCATCTATTAATTTTTTGTTTACTATTTAAATACGTTTATAGGCGAATATTATTCATTCCTTTCCCTCCCACCTATCCTTATGCACGCGCGCACTCGTCGTCTCAATCAAAAGAAGACATTATTGGTGTTTTTACATTAAAATAAAGACAGTAAAGTGCTCGCCGGTACCGGCAAAAATCAACTGGACGTTCTTACGCTATCTGATAGACCAAGAAAGAAGATTCCGGAAGCTGCTTGATTTTTCTGCAGAAGAGAGGATCCAGTCATCTAGATAAAGCCAGGTACGCGTGCTTTCCTGTGTTTTCCCGCTTCTTTAAATTTCCCTATTGTTCGAACCGCACCTCTTACTTTTCCATACAGTCCACTTTTCATACCTATTACAAAAAACCCATAATCTGTCCTTCACATATCTATAGGCCTGCTCGGTTAATTTATTTCGCAAATTCGCTAACATTATTTGGTCCTTCGAGCCGGATTTTATCGGTTTTTTTCCAAACCCGCTACATACCTACCTATGGAATTGTTCCATGTTTATCCATAAATTGGATTATTTTCTTATAATTTATCTCGCTCGCATCCTTACAAGTACCTAATAGGTATTTCATTGTTTAACCGCACCCTATTTAGGTTTAAACTTGTAGGATTTTTATCCATTAATTGGATAAATTCTTTATATCAGAACGCTCGCACCCTTCTAGGTTACCTAATATAGGTTTATTTCATTGTTTAAACCGCACCCTATATTTAGGTAAACTTATAGGTATTTTATATATTTTCTCCGCTCGCGTCCTTATAAGGTTGTCTTTAGGGTTTATTTTATTGTTTTAAACGCACCCCTTTTAGGCTTAAACTTATAGGACATCTATTTTATCACGCTATTTTAAATTTGTTAAAAGAAGATTAGGTAGGTATATATATTTTTCTTCAAAAAACGCAATACATTTTTAATTTTGTTGTCTCACAAAGTTAATATTTTTACGCTACATAATCGCATTATTAATTACAACGCAAGCAACTGATTAAATTGAGTAATCATTACCTAAATTTTATAGATCGCAGTTGGTAATTTGTACCACGTATCTTGTTGCTACGCGCGTTTTCTACGCCTACCTTCATTTGTCGCATCGCACATAATTACGCCTCGGCAGCGATAAAGTAACCGTTGTTTATCGCATTTTATTAATTTCAAGATGTCCACGGAGAAGGAAGGAAAATCACCGCCAGAGTGGACTCCTAGGCAAATGCAATTAAAGGTGTTAGAGGCGAAACGTAGTGCTTTATTTCAACGCATGTAAACTATTTACGATAAAGCTAGAATCGCTCACACGAATGAGATTGCGCTAGAAAGCTTGCTGAATAGTGCTGAATCCTTATCTGAAATTCGTAGCGAATTCAGGGATGTTTTGGATAACTATAACATGTTGTGGTTAGAAGAAAACCCAACACGCAATCCTGATTATAATTTCTTACTTTCCTTTGAGGACTTATATAGTTATTCAAAGAGAGTGATATCGCAATTAAAGCAGGACATTCACAAGGGTGACTCTCATCAGCCCATTCTGCGTCCTAGCTTACCGCCTATCGAAATAATGCAGTTTGATGGCGATATTCGCAACTGGCCATTATTTTACGCCAGCTTTAAATCCACCGTGCACGATAATAAGATGCTGACAGACTCTGAAAAGCTTTACTATTTAATTGGCAAACTGTCTAGTAAAGCTCAGTCAGTTTTCGCGGGAATCGTGCCGAGTGGTGATAACTATAAAATTATCTTGCGCGCTTTGATTGATAAATATCAAGACGTACGCACACTCGCTTCTACCTACTTAGATCAAATAATTGATATTAAGCTGTCGGGTGGCGCTTCTTTGTCAAACTTTGAGCTATTTATTGACAAGATAGCGACCGCAGCAAATACGCTAAAAAGACTCAAAATTGACGATCTTGCAGATTTTATAATTATGCATATTGCACGGAAAAAGCTCGATCCTGATACAATTCGCGCATTTGAAATGGAGTATCGCGATAAGGATATGCCAAAACTCGATGATTTAATTGAATTTATTAGAAGCCAGTGTAAAATCTATCAAAGCACGCAAAATAAAACCCATATTCCCAACACCCCTAAAACGCGCAAAAGTGGAACAATACCTAGTCCACAATCGTATGTCAGTGTTTCTTCAAACAAAAAATGTTTGTGTGAAAATATCACGCATGAACATTTCTTCAAATGCCCTGCTTTTATGAAGCTATCACCTTCAGAGCGCTTCAAGTACATAAAAGAAAATAATGCGTGTATTAATTGCTTAAGCCTTATGCACAAATCTATGGCTTGCAAATCTAATGCAAAATGCAATTCTTGCAAAGGGAAACACCATAGTTTGCTTCATTTCGATAATTATAAAAATTCGCAAACCACGGAATCGAACCCGGACAATTCAAATAACTGTGCTTCCGCGACTGCGCCGCACAGCGCTGATAAGGCGACTGGGTGGCAAGGCACCTCACGGAACGCAAACGTCTCGCTATGTAGCACATCCATTGCCGGGTCGCAAGCGCTCGTGTCGCGTGCATCGGGTATGACGCACGGTCAATGTAATGCGTCTACTACCGTTCTGCTCGCTACGGCGCAAGTCATAGTTTACGATTCTAATGGAATGCCGGTTTTAGTTCGATGTCTTATTGACAATGGATCGCAATCTAATTTCATAACATACGATTTATATAAACAGTTGGGATTGCAGGGACTAGTTAAATCGCACCTTAAAGTCAAGGGCATAGGGGGCTCAGAAAAGACGATTAAGGGAATAATTTATTTAAAATTTCATTCGCGCCATAATTCCAATGCGTGCTACGATATGAACGCGCTTGTCGTAGATCGTATAACTGATAATTTGCCGACGGCATCGGTGGATACGACAGCGTTGTCCTACCTATGTTCTGTTCCGCTCGCAGACGAAGAGTTTGCTTCTTCTGCCCCGATTCAAATGCTGATCGGTGCATCCATAGTGCCGCATTTATTTATGCCTGGCATAATACAAAGCGAGTCAGCTGGCTTGCCACCCGCTATTGAGACTACCTTAGGGTACATAATTATGGGCACTGCGCCTACTTTACAACGCAATGAATATTATACAACTTCGTGTTGTGCCGTTGTCCACGACCCCATGGAAACGCTTGTAAAACGCTTCTGGGAGCTGGAAGAAGTTTCTGTAGCGCCATCCAAAAGTCCAGATGATATTGAATGTGAAGAACACTTCCGTTCTACAACCGTTCGCGAAGCCGATGGTAGATACACAGTCTCGTTACCTTTCCGCGACGATCCCTATAACCTCGGCGATTCCTATACCGCATCAAAGCGACGTTTTCTATGCTTGGAGAAAAAGTTGGAAGCCTCGCCTGAATTTCGAACGGCTTACAATGACGTTATACGCGAGTATGTGGACAAGGGCTATTTATCGCCTGTGTCAAATGAGGACACATCTGATATCTCATATCACATCGCACATTTTGCTGTAGTTCGCAACGATAAAGATACAACAATATTAAGAATTGTGCTAGACCCTTCCAGTTTGACATGCGCTAGCCCAGATGAGACTAGTCCATATGCACCTGGTCCGTCACTTAATGATTTGCTCCATTCGGGCCCTAATCTACAGGGTGACATATTTAAAATAATTTTAAAGTTTCGACTTTTCGCTATCGCGCTCTCCGCCGATTGTAAACAAATGTTCTTACAAATCGGAATGGATGAAAATGATCGGAAATTTCTACGCATTTTGTACAGATTTAATCCGCAAGATCCGATCACTACTTACCAATTCAATAGAGTTTGCTTCGGATTAAAATCGAGCCCGTTTCATGCTCTACGTGTCGTTCAGCAACTGTTTGAAGACGAAGGGCACAAATATTCACTCGCTTCTCAAGCTCACTCCAGCTTGTATATGGATGACATTAACTTCTCCGTTATGACGGAAGAAGAGGCTATCGTTGCAAGCAGAGAGCTGATCCAGTTATTCAAGGATGGACAACTGGACTTAGTGAAATGGGCCAGCAATTCCGCAAACATGCTTAAAAATATTCCTGCTTCGCACCGAGCTACCCCTGAAGTCGAATTTGAGAAACAGGTAACGCACAAAATTCTCGGCTTATGCTGGGATCGAGTTGACGACTGTTTTCACTTTAAGGTCGTTGACCCAAGTGACAAGTGCACCAAGCGCACTATATTGTCGACAATTGCCCGACTATGGGACATAATGGGATTTGTGGCTCCCACCGTATTATTCGCCAAGCTCTTAATAAAGGAACTTTGGCTGATGAAATGCGATTGGGACGACACACCACCGAACTACATAGTCGCTGCCTGGGAACAGTTTTGCTCTGAACTTGGCAGACTTAATCAAATTCGCATACCAAGGCATGTGGGAATAATTAAAGGTTCCACTGTCAGCCTTTTAGGCTTCGCAGACGCCAGTGAGCGCGCTTATGGTGGCGTTGTTTACGCACACGTTGCCAACGGCAGTAGCAATACAGTGCAATTGGTTTGCGCTAAATCTAAGGTCTCTCCAACTAAACAAACTACGATCGCGAGATTGGAACTTTTGGGAGTCGTTTTACTGTCTAAATTATTGCGCATCGTCTATGACAGCTTTAATTCTCAATACGAGATAAATCAACTTTATGCTTTTACCGATTCACAAATCGTACTTTGTTGGATCAATGCATCCCCGCACCGATGGCAAACTTATGTGGCCAATCGGGTTGTAACTATTACAGACAACGTTCCTGCTGAATGCTTCTTTCATGTAGCAGGAGTTGAGAACCCCGCAGACTGTTTGTCGCGTGGGCTTACCCCCGATAAATTAGTTGAACATCCTTTATGGTTTCATGGTCCTGAATGGGCCTCTCGCAACCCATCACAATGGCCGATTAAGAAATTGGATCATAATGAAATGATCGATGTGCCAGAGCAAAAATTGCTAGCGCACCCTGTGACGGTTGATTATACCGAATCACTCTTATATCAACTCACACAACGTACATCATCGTATGCTAAGTTATTGCGCATTATTGTGCACATTTACCGGTTTATAAAGATTTTACCGCAGAACAACTCAATTAGCACTTCAGATCTTGAATTTGCAGAAGTAAAGCTGCTTTCAGTTTTACAAAAGATTTACTTTTCTAGTGACATTGTAAAATTGCAGCGCGATGAGTCTTGTTCAGCGGCATTGCTCAAACTTAAACCGTTTCTAGATGACAAGGACCTCATTCGAGTCGGTGGACGACTGTCTAATTCGGCTGAGAAATATGATTATAAACAGCCGTTGGTATTACCGCGCCATGACCATATTGTCGATATCATAGTAGACTACTATCATGTGAAGAATTTACACGCCGGTCCAGAACTGTTGATGTCCTTATTGAGGCAGCGCTTCTGGATTCTCGCCGCACGACGTATCGTTCGTCATCGTATTTTCAAATGTAATACGTGCTTTAAATTTCGGCCAAGTCCGAATCTACCGCTTATGGCTGATCTGCCTAGTCAAAGAGTCAACCAGTGTGAAAAGGCATTTTCGCATACTGGGGTTGATTACGCAGGACCTCTGCAATGTACTCCTTACCGTGGCAGAGGTGTCAAAAGTCATAAGGTTTGGTTATGCATATTTACATGCTTAACAACCCGAGCTACTCACATTGAAATGGCTATTGATTTGTCAACCGCATGTTTTCTAAACGCTTTAAAGCGCTTTCTCTCGCGTCGGGGACCAGTACGATGTATGTACTCCGACCAAGGAACTAATTTTATAGGTGCTCGTTCATACCTGAAAGACCTCTATAAATTCTTGGATGAATTTCAATCTAAAATGGAAGAGAACTTAACTGAAAACCGCATTGATTGGAAGCACGCTCCGCCCGCGGCTCCACACTTTTCAGGATGTATGGAGAGCATGGTGAAAATAATAAAAACGCATCTGTTTAGAGTGATTGGGCAGCAGATTTTATCGTTCGATGAGCTATCTACAGTTTTAACGCAAATTGAAGCTTACTCCAGTAAAATTACGAGGGATTGTATGGCGAAACCGAAATAATTGATAATAGCCGTGATTCTTTTTCAGATCGATAGAGTATATTTCTGTGTTAAGGTTTTTAATGGAATCCACCTAAATTTACTTCATTTATTTATTTATTTTGCCGTCCAAACATTAAAAAAATATGGAATTTCGGAAAAAAATGTTAATAGATTATTTTTTTTATTTACGGCTTGCTATATATTCAGAATTTCATATTATACATGAATCCACCTAAAAATATTAGCTTTTTTGTATTGTTTAACTTTTATAGCACGAAATTTAAATACAGCTTATCCTCGCAACCAAAAATAGTAATAGATCCGTTTTGCTTTCTAATAATTTAAATAGTGCTATATAATCACATTTTTGGCAAATCCAACATAAATGTTTACAAAATCATTGTAAACCAGCGATTACAAAAAACTTTTTTTTATTTAGTATGGCATTTTTGTGAATATATATAAGAATCACTTACATTTAAAAAGGTTGAGTTTAGCTCAGTTTATTCCTATTATTTTACCTCGACTTTATTGGCCCTTATATGTAAAAATAAGTGGAGATTTTATATTTTGAAAGCAATTGATATTTTTAAATATATTTATGGTGGATTTTGATGCCTATATGTAAAGTATACGTTTATCTATGATATAAAGTATATAATTGTCTATTAATATTTTTGCCTTAGCTGTTATTCGAAAAAAATATTCCGCTTTAAATTTTAGGTGGATTCGTAAATATTGCGTCTTAACATCATATTTAAATACGATATACACAAAAAAGTAGCTATTAGCATTTAATGTTTTGCAAAACCGTATTTTTACTGGACTAGCTCTCGTTAACTCGCGTCCACTTACTGCACTGAGCAGTGATCCATCAGAGCCTAGAGCGCTTACGCCGGCTCATTTTTTACATACCGCGCCACTCCTTTCGGTTCCTGCGCCTAAGGTCCAGTCAGTTTCGTTAAATGAAAGACACTTGCTGCTCGATCAACTTGTGCAGTCTTTCTGGCAGCGTTGGCGCATGGAATATTTACATAAATTACAGACAAGAAGTAAATGGAACACACCCGCAGCTCCTATTCAAGTTGGGACTGTTGTGGTTGTTATCGTGGACAATAGTCCACCGTTTTCGTGGCCACTTGCAATTGTAGAGAAGGTACACCCGTCTAAGGATGGGACAATTCGTGTAGTCACGGTTAGAACCGCTAAGGGTAGTTATGTGCGGCCTACGGTTCGTTTATGTCCCTTACCCACTCAGCAGAGTTATACTTAAATTCAATAAAATTAAATTTAGGTAATTAAAAGTTGATAGTTTAGTTTTATTGTTTACAGCTTATGTAAAGATATTACCTAACTTGTTTATTTTATGCTAAGTGATAGCGCTCTTTTTTAGTAATATAATGATGATTTAAGTCATCTTTCTCGCGTATGGTTAGATGACTCTATTTTTTAACCTTTTTAAAGGCAACCCTTTAAGGCCGGGGGGATGTTATCGCCATCTATTAATTTTTTGTTTACTATTTAAATACGTTTATAGGCGAATATTATTCTATCCTTATGCACGTGTTAGAATTTTAAGGATAGAAACATGTGCAGTTACAAATAAAAGCTTTTTAATATGAGTTTTCTATTAAAGGAATACTAGGTCTTGAGTTATTTACCTATTGTGCTCTAAAATACGAGGATACAGCCAAGCTGTCTTGTACTACCTACCTAAATTAACCACGGCTTTTCGTGGATTATAGCTACATAGGAAGGGAATTTTAGAACAAATGATAAACGAAATAATTGGTAGTTATAAATGTACTTGATTATTCAAAGAAACAGCAGTAAAACAGTTACTAATCTAAGCAGAGTTGAAAATACAGTTATCTACATTTAAAGACAAGAAAATAACACGTTTACAATGAGATTTACTTCTATTACAACAACATATTTTAAATATTAAAGAAAATTACTTAACTCAGGACTAGGGATACTTCCAGTTTCCCCGACACTAATATAAGAGAGATTTAATGCTCTGATGGAGCTTTTTATCATACAATATGAAATGAAGTTTGTACAGGTAGTGAGCAATACAATTATCCACTCACGAACGAGGTGAGTGATATTAGCCACATATTAACCAATAGAAATCATTCTAGTTACATTAGCCAATGAGCTACATTGAACAGCATTACTACTTTTACATACGATTTGGTATATTTTACTAGATAATCGATAACAATATTAATACAATATTTTGAACACATTATAAACCTTGCAACACATGTCATTTTTATGATTTTACTTCATACAATACTTTAGTTAATTACATTCTACAACTTCCGTTAGGAAAGAGATGAAATCAATACTATTACAATAAAATTTATTACTCCTAACTATCTATTATCTCTGAAATACAATTTAGCCATTTAGCAATATTTTTAGACATATTTTCAGGTATTATATTCTATCACACGCGCGCACTCGTCGTCTCAATCAAAAGAAGACACATCGGTGCCACGCAATTAAAAATGGATGGTTTTGGTCAAATCAGACCAGTCTACTACTACACGGCTCACGGGCAAGGCTCTATTTCTCGTGGCTTCCAAAATACCACGAGGTTCTGGATTTGTGAACTTTAAACAGTTATTGGTGTTTTTACATTAAAATAAAGACAGTAAAGTGCTCGCCGGTACCGGCAAAAATCAACTGGACGTTCTTACGCTATCTGAAAGACCAAGAAAGAAGATTCCGGAAGCTGCTTGATTTTTCTGCAGAAGAGAGGATCCAGTCATCTAGATAAAGCCAGGTACGCGTGCTTTCCTGTGTTTTCCCGCTTCTTTAAATTTCCCTATTGTTCGAACCGCACCTCTTACTTTTCCATACAGTCCACTTTTCATACCTATTACAAAAAACCCATAATCTGTCCTTCACATATCTATAGGCCTGCTCGGTTAATTTATTTCGCAAATTCGCTAACAACAACAACAGCTTTATTGGATGTTACCAGTAACATTCTTGAAGCTCAAGATTCAGGAAAGGGCACTGCTTTAGTACTTTTGGATTTTTCGCGCGCATTTGATTCTATAAATATACAGCTACTACTTGCTAAAATGCATTATTATGGTTTTGAACAAACAACAATTAAATGGTTCGAAAGTTATTTATCTAACCGTCAACAAACAGTTGAAATAACATCCTTAGATGGAACCATTAATACCTCACATCCAAGTCCAACCACTCAGGGGGTACCTCAAGGTTCTATACTTGGACCTCTTTTATTTATATTATACAGTACAGATTTAGTAAAATGTATAAAATAATGCCAGTACCATATTTACGCCGATGATTTACAACTTTATTTGTCTTTCAAACCTACAGAGGTTGATGAAGCTATCGGTCGAATTAATAAAGACTTAACTAGAATTTTTGATTGGTGTCAACACAATAGTTTAGTTTTGAATCCTGTTAAATCTAAGTATATGGTTTTGGGCACTCGTAGTCAAATCGCAAGAATTATTTGAAATGATCCTAAAATTGTGATACTGGGTGGGTAAACAGATCGAATTAACTAAAGAAGCTCGCAACTTAGGCTTAATATTTGACTCAGAATTGCGGTTTGAGACCCATGTCAAAGAAATAGCTAAGAATTGTTTCTACCGTCTTAAGGTTTTATATAAAATTCGTGACTATATTAATGAACAGCTCCGTATCAATCTAGTTGATGCTCTTATTTTATCTAAATTTAACTATGCAGATATAGTGTATGGTCCTCGTCTTTTAGTAAAGACAAAGAATATCATACAGCGCGTTCAGAATGCATGTGCTAGGTTTTGTTTTAACATCCCCCCAAGGAGTCATGTCACACCGTTTATCAATAGTGCCAAAATCTTAAAGATGTCAACCAGGCGGTATAGTCATTTAGCTACATTACTTTTTGGTTTAATTCAGAGTCGTAAGCCTGATTATTTATACGCAAAGCTTGTATGGTCTAGTCGCCAGCGTTTAGGCCTTTTTCAAATGCTAACGCATAAAACAAATTCATTTCGGGGTAGTTTCAAGTTCACTGCTGCCAAAGTGTGGAATAATTTGCCTCCACCTTTACGAAATGCGCATTCTTTGTATACGTTTAGGAAATTATTAAAAACACATACATTCAATCTACAAATCAATAATTCTGTTGAACTTTTCATTTAATAAGTACTCACTTTACTAACTACCCATATTGCACATTCACAAACACATAATTTTCACATGCACATACCTACTTATGTTATTAAGCTCTAAAATCTCCAATTTGTATTACACGGTTGAAGTCCATTTATTTTACATATAACTCTTTTACTTCTTCGTTTTGTATGCAATTTTGTACTTAATTGTATTAATTAAATAACACAGAACAGAAAATGTCTAGTTCCTAGTTTTAGTTTATTTTTATTTTTTCTCTAGTCGAATAGGTACCAGCTGAAAACCAGCGCCCTGACTACTTTAAAAGTGGTCAGAGCATAAGCTGAGCTGGCTGCCTTTTTAGTAGACATAGATAGTTACATATAATAGTTTTAAGTTTAGTTTAAGTTCAATTGTTTACTAAATAAAACTTTTTCTATTCTATTCTAAATATAAACATAGCATTCATCATTTTAAAACTAAAATGCCTTACTTGGTTGTATAACCTAATACGAATCTACCATACAAATTCATGATTTTTTAAAGTACCCTCTTTCTTATTATATCTTTCCAGCTCCACAATCTGCAAACTCGCTTTCTTCGAACAAAACCAGCAATGAATCTACTGAAAATCATGTCATGGTTTTGACTACTAGAGCTATGGTTCACGCTGCCGAAGATGGATGTAAGGGTAAGTGAAATGTAGAACCTACAAAAGACGTACTGACTTAATTGAGCACTTCAATATTTTAATAATGAAAAAAATGAAAACAGTTTCCTTAAATGAGATTTAAAATGATTACAGAATTATTTGATTCCAGGATCACATAAAAAAATGAAGTTGAAAATTTATCGAGATGTGTGTAGCCTTCAAGGGCTTTCCTGCAGTCAACTAGCGCCCCCATCAGTTAATAAAATATTACTCGCTAAATACAAAACTTATCGAAAATCTGTCTTACCAGATTGAAGTAAAGGTACCCTAGTTTATTTATCCCAATCAATACTGAAAAATATAGTTTACTGTAGTTACAGTTACTAAAACTGCTAAGTGGCCGTTTTTCGCACTTTTTGTATCTACAGTGAACTATATTTTTCAGGATTGATAGGTTCTAAATAAACTAGGTTACCTATACTTCAATCTGGTAAGACAGATTTCCGATAAGTTTTGTATTTAGCGAGTAATATTTTTTTAACTGATGGGGGCGCTAGTTGACTGCAGGAAAGCCCTTAATTTACAAGTAGGGATTCTAGTTACTCCCATACATCTAGTTACCCCCAGATATCGATTTTGGGCCGGATCGGAGCAACTTGACTCCCGGCCGCCATCTTGAATCCACTATATTGGATTTCGTTATTTACCAAAAGTTGCTTATCCTTAACAAGAACAATACAAAGTAATGCGACCCCCCACCTCAGAGCCACTGTTTCCGCGCCAGAGCCAAAAATAGTTCCCCATACAAAAATCCCTTGTATGGCGGCCATCTTGAAAAATGGAAAAATTAAAAAAACAAACCGGAAATATTGAATCAGCTCCCCGAGGACCACCCGCATCCAAAATTTCACCCCGATCGGAGTAACTTTTTTTTCGGCCGCCATTTTGGATCCGCCATCTTGGATTTTCGTGACCATCGGCAGTTGAACCCCACCGCCCCCTTTGACATTACTTCGAGCACCCCCTCTATCTCTAACCGTTTCGGAGATATTTGACTTTTTATTTTGTATGGCGGCCATCTTGTTTTCCGCCATTTTGGATTTTTTTCACCCCGAAGAATCTGCCCAGGGTGTGCTCTAAACTTAGTTTCAGCACCATCCCCCTACCCCCCACAGTTTCGCCGGGCCGTAGGGTCACTCCCTGATAAGGAGCATTTTTCCCATACTCACGGGAAACACCTCCACACTTTCTTCATACATAACTTTCACCCCCCAACCCTCCTTCTTGGAGAACAATTATGTCAATCAGTCAGTCAGTGAGTATTACTAATTAAAAGTTCGATTTTCAATTCACAGTTTTATGCTCCATGTTCACAACGGATCAACAACTGTAGTAAGCGGAACTGCAACGCTGTATTGACCTCCATCGGCCAATCACGGAGGAAGTAATATAGTGCTTCATCCTGATTGGTCCGTTTGAATCGGATCAACATTTATCGGAGCGGATTTGTATATTGGAGCCACATTTGACAAGCGTTATTTGCAGTCAAGTAATGTGACAAAAATGTCAGATGTTGATCCGATCGGAATAGAATAGAAACGTTTATTTGCAGAGATACTTACAAAATACAAATTCCAGATCTTATAGAAAAATAGTCTTAGTATCTAGTCTGCGAAACAGGCATGCAAATATTTATATAAATGAGCAATAGTCGTGCCTATCACTAATTATTCGTGGCTTTATACTCTCTATACTCCTTTAGGCTATAAAAAAGATGTTCCATTAACCATTTAGTCACTCGTGTCTTAAACATGTTTCCATCTAATTGTTTTATTTCATCTGGTAGTTTATTATATATCTCTATACACATATTGAAAACATTTTTCGTATAAATATATTTATTACATGCTGGCTTATGTAGTAAGTTTAAATATTGAGTTCTTTTTGGCCTAGTATGTATATCATGATATTTACTAAAGTGATGAGGATGATCTTTTACAAAACAACATGCACTTTTTATGTATGTGCGGGAGGGGCAGGATATTTAGACTTATAAAAAGTGGTTTACACGATTCAAGATAATCGGCCTGGCAAATTGCTCTGATACACTTTTTTTGAAGTCTAAATAGTCTGTACCCTCCACGCAGTTTCCCCACAAAACAAGACCATAATTTAATGTTGAGGATACATAACCGTGATATGCCGTCAGAGCTGCTTCTTTTGGGACTGTTTGCGATAACCGTTTCAAAGCAAATACAAATTTGTTTAACTTTTGGCAAACCTCACTCACATGCGCTTTCCAGTTTAGATGTTTGTCAACCGTTAACCCTAAAAATTTTGTGTCATTTACTATTTGTATAAAAGTATTATTATGTTGTATTTGTATTGGTATGAGATTTGAATTATATGGTAGAAATTGCATTACTTTAGTTTTATTTATATTGATATGTAGTTTATTCTTATTCATCCAATCTGTCGTCTCACCAATAGCCTTATTTAGAATTGAAGACGCATTCATATTTTTTGGAATCTCTACTATTAAAGTTACATCGTCAGCAAACAGTACTGATCTGAAACTAAGGGAGACAGGCAAATCGTTTATGTAAACGAGAAATAGTAGGGGTCCAAGGATGCTACCTTGTGGCACTCCTGTTTTTTTCGGTTTGAAATCTGATCGATATATTTTTTTACTTAAAATGTCATTGCTCTCTTTTACAATTTTTGATACTTCCGTGCATTGTTTCCTTTGGTCTAAATAGCTTTTTAACCAGTCATGTGCCTTTTCCCTTATTCCACATAACTCCAGTTTATGTAATAATCTTGAATGACAAACGAAATCAAATGCCTTACTCATGTCAATGAATATGCCGAACATTTTAGCGTTTTCATTAACTCCGTCTGATATTTGCTTAACAAAGTCAAAGCAAGCGAGTGTTGTAGACTTTCCCTTTCGAAACCCATGCTGTTCTGCTCTTAATACATTATGTAGTGTTAAAAACTCATTGAGCCTACTATAGATAGCTTTTTCAAGTATTTTTGATAGTACAGAAACAATTGTGATCGGTCTGTAGTTACCTTCTGTTCTACCGTCCAACGGCTCGGATAGTCGTGCAAATCAAACGCTCTCGGTTTTAAAATAATTTTCTATAGAAAATGCCGTCCGGCGTGCGTCAATCCGATACGACAGTGATCAAGGCAAGTTTATCTAACCTGGATACTAAAGTTAGTGCCCAAAGTGACGAAATTAGTGCTCTAAAACACCAAATTACGAGATTTAATTCACTAATTGAACGACTATGTGAAGGTGGATTTAAAAATTGTGACAAGTGCAAACCAAAGCGCGATATCGATGAAGACTACCTCACGGTCGAAAGTGGGAGCGAGACGGATCGCAGCCCGGCACAGCCGAGAGAGAAAAAGACGAAACGAAAACAAGCTACTGAATTACCGTCTCAAAATGTAACGATAGGACCTAGGCAACCTAAACAGCTGCCTTCGAAGCAACATAAACAAGTTCCAGGACGGAAAACGCAGGCCCCTGTTGTCCAAAACTCTACAGTTCCTGTCAACAAAGGTATGGAGCAACCAAGCTCTGAATCAAGCGAGAATGAAATACCTTTTACACTAGTGACACGTAAACGTTCTAATAAACAAAGACAGAGGAAATTAGTCCGTTGCAGTGGAGATGCGAGCGACCTATTGTGTGCTGCTAATAGAACTAGGTACTTGCATGTTTGGGGAGCTCGGCCTGATACTACTGAGGCCAACGTGATAACCTACCTTAACACAAAGAAAAATTCCGCTTTGTATACAGCTATGAAAATGACTCCTAAACGCCAAACCGAGTATGCGTCATTTAAGGTTGGTGTACCGGATGACATGTTCGACGAGTGCCTTACCTCGCAGTTCTGGCCTAAGGGGCTATCGACTGAGCGCTGGCTTTTTCGGCTCGAGCGGACAAAGCGAACCAAAAGTAAGTAGTAGAAAGGTGTTCACTCTTAACACCTACTACCAAAATGTGAGATGGCTCAGGACAAAGTTGTTTGAATGGCGCACTAATCTATTGTTGTCAAACAACATTAACCTAGTTGCGGCTACTGAGACCAACTTGGATGGCTCGGTTAATGACACCGAAGTGTGCGGCGCCGGTGCCGAGTGGTCGGTGTTGCGGCGTGACAGGAGCGGGCGCGGCGGCGGCGGTGTGCTGCTGGCCGCGCGCGCGCCCATCACTCTCGAGCGCATATCTACACAATGTCTGCCGCACATCACTTCAGTGCAACACGCTTTTCTACCTAAGCGCTCAGTCACTACTAACCTAGTTGAATTAGCGGAACAGATATCCTGTGAGCTCGATAATAAGGGTCAGGTAGATGTAGTCTACCTAGACTTCCAAAAGGCCTTTGATCGCGTTCACAATGATACTTTAATTATGAAACTTGGTGCCATGGGCTTCACACCTAGACTACTGAATCTTTTTGCGAACTACCTGTCTAACCGACAACAGTACGTAAAATATGGCCCATACGTATCTAACTGTTATCACACACGGTCTGGAATAAGTCAAGGCTCAAATTTAGGACCATTCCTGTTTGTCCTTCTAATAAATGACCTCCCGAATGTAGTTTGCAAGTCCACTATATCTATATTCGCGGACGATGTTAAGCTGATAAAAGAATGCAAATCTAAGTCTGATTGTGACGCTCTGCAGCGGGACCTAGATGCAGTCTACGAATGGAGTCTGCAAAATAGATTGTTTTTTAACTCGAGTAAATGCGAAGTAATGACATTTACTCGCTCAACTAAGCCGCTTGTAATGCAATATACGGTGGGAGGCTCAGAGCTGACACGCGTCGAGCGAGTGCGCGACTTAGGTGTGCTATTCGATCCGCAGCTAACTTTTCGTGAGCATGTTCAAAATGTTAGTGTCACTGCTCATCGTCGTCTCGGGTTTGTACTCAGAAACTCAGTCACGCTTTCTGCTGCTGCAATTCGTACCCTTTATCAGGCACTGGTTCGTAGTATACTGGAAACGAATGCAACAGTCTGGAACCCACATGAGGATAAATATATTCTTATGTTAGAACAAGTGCAGAAAAAGTTTCTTAGGTCAATGTATAAAAAGGTACATTCCTATTACCCATATATGTATCCCACACTCTTCATACAAGGTCAGTTGGGTTACCAGTCACTGGAAGTACGTAGATCGGTAGCTCTCGCCAGATTTGTTTTAGGATTATTAAAATCCAAAATAGATTGCACAGCCCTAGTGGGAGTGTTCCTAAAGTTGTATGTACCTAACGCTCACTTATCGTGTTACCTGCGCGCGCGTGCGCACGGCCTACTGGCTGCCCCGGCGGCCCGCACTCAGCACCGCCACCACGCTCCGGCGGCGCGCGCGTCCCGCCTGCTCAACTCCGTGCTCGCGGCTAACCCTGACAGTGACCTGTTCACGACCGGGATGGAATGCATGATGAGGCAGTGTCAGAGGGTAATAGAGAAGAATGCAAGGGGGTCTAGTATTGTGTAACTGACTAATAATAAAATTTTAATATGTGACATTGATTTTGACATTTATATTTAAATATAATATTAATCTTTTAAATTTGACATTTTGTAATAGTAATTAGTATTGTAAAATACTATTTGTACTGTACTTAATGTACTTAGATAATTTTAAGTATAACGCTTTGGTCCTGGACTGTAATGTTATATTATTTTATGAATAAATGAATTATTATTATTATTATCACCTTTCTTATACAGGGGTTTAACTATGGAAAGCTTTAGTTTGTCAGGAAATACGCCTTGCAAAAAGGAAAGATTTATGATGTATGTCAAAGGCTTACATATATAAACAGCACACAATTTCAGTATTTTCGTTGTTATGTCATCGTATCCACTACACTTACTATTGTTAAGAGACATAATAATCTTATAAGTTTCTTCGTCATATATTGGACGTAAGAAAATTGTATTAATGTTTGTATTTATGGAAGAGTAGCCACGCGTAATGGATCAACATTAGGCCTCCGGATCAACATTTGTTTTCGGATCAACAATTAACTGATTTTACGTCTCGAAAGATCAACATTTACCGTGTTGGCATATCTATACATATATATATATATATATATATATATATATATATATATATATATATATATATATATATATATATATATATATATATATATATATATCTATATGTATTTATTATATTTATTTATAATCCTTATGTATTGTATTAATTAAGAAGGCAGACAAACGTGCACAATATACATATACCAGGCCACTCAGAAAGTATTGCGAAAAATAGTTTTTATATATGGGAGACTGGCCGGTCAGAATCTTTTTCGAAAATATGATTACTTGTAAGTAAAAATATGTGTGTTCCATTTTCAAAATTTCCCTCCACATTTTTTGCGAGCCAATTCAAAGTATCGTGTCTTACTGAAAAATGGATCTGCGCCGGGAACATTTTAGAGCTATGATTTTTTACGATTTCAAGTGTCGCCTGAAACCGGATGAATCGTTCGATAGACTTCAAATGGCATTTATGGATGAAGGCCCCTCCAAGGCAACCGTGTATCGTTGGTATAACGAATTTAGGCGCGGTCGACCAACCTTGGGGGATGAAGAAAGAAGCGGTCGCCCTTTGACGGCTATTACGGAAGAAAACGTGCTAGCAGTGAAAAATTTAATCCAAGATAATAGGCGAATTACATATCAGGAGATTCAGCACATATTAAAGATTGGATCGGGAAGCGTTCACGAGATTCTACACGGGCATCTTCGCGTGAGGAGGATAGTATCGCGCTGGGTGCCGCACTACCTCACCGACGCTCAGAAGCAGGCCCGGGTGGAATGGTGCCGTGATATGCTGAACAAATTTGAAGCAGGCTCGTCTCGGCGTGTTTACGACATCGTAACAGGTGATGAGTCCTGGATTTATCAATACGATCCAGAAACCAAGCGCCAGTCGACAGTTTGGGTGTTTCAAAATGAACCAACGCCTACCAAAGTGAAGCGATCTCGAAGCGGGGGGAAGATTTTGATCGCCAGCTTTTTTAATTTGACTGGCCACTTGGCCTCAATTCCCTTACGAGATCAAAGAAGCATCAACGCCGAATGGTATACTACCAAATGTTTACCAGAAGTTTTTTCTGTTGTGAGCAACAAGCGACCAAACACAGGGCTCCGCGGACTACTGCTCCACCACGACAATGCGCCTGCACACACCGCGCTCAAAACGAGGGACTTCCTGGACAGCACACCAGTCAAACTCCTGGGTCACCCTCCTTACAGCCCTGATCTAGCACCGTGTGACTTCTTTTTATTTCCAAAAATAAAAAATCAGCTCAAGGGGATACAATTTTCGTCGCCGGAAGATGCGCTGGCTGCGTTCGAGCAGGCTGTAAACGAGGTGTCTACGGCGGACTGGAAAAAGTGTTTTGAAAACTGGTTCAGACGCATGAATCTTTGTATAGAGGCTGGTGGAGAGTACTTTGAAAAGATTTAATAAAAATATATGTACCTGTAGAACAATTTTTTTAGTGTCGCAAATATTTCTGAGTGTCCCACGTATTGTGCACGTTTATCTGCCTCTTCCAGGGCCATTTCACTTGCCTAGGACTGCTGGAAGAAATTTCCTAGTTGAAATAAGCAGTACCTGTTGTGTCGTTTTTCTTAATCTTTGTTTTGTGTGTTATTTACATGTGTACAATAAATAATTAAATAAATGAATAAAAAATACAGCCTATAAAATAAAATGCCTAAAAATAGACGAAAAAGCGATATAGCTTTTGATCGAAAGCTATCAAAACTGTTAAAAAAGCTAGAGGTCAGACAGATCAGCAATTTGAATTTTCTTAAGATTATTATTCTATGGGTTTGGACGTCCATTTTAATATTCGTGTAAAAACACAAACGTAGATATTAAACGCAGTCATAAACATCAAATTTATTCAATCAATCAATCAATCAATCAAATTTATTCAAAAAGACACCCACAGAAAAAAGAGATATGTAGGAGACAAGTTTTAGGATTTACAGGATTTGGTTAACTTGAAATTTATAAGGTACTAGCTGTGCCCGCGTGATATTCAGACAATGTGCAGTCTCTCCCTCTTTCTCTACCTCCTCTCCTTCTCCCTATCCCTGCCCCTAACCCTACTCCTATCCCTATCCTTAACGCTGTCTTAAACGCTATCCCTATCCTTATATATACATAAAAACGACACCCATATTGATTTTTAGACACTTTAACCCTATCGCACCCCAACCCCATCCCCAGGGGATGATGGTATTTCACGTCCACCACCTTAGATTTCAAAATTGTTGTAGTTTTCGTAATCAGCGATCCGATAAACTATACAAACGACACCCATATTGATTTTTAGACATATCAAACCTATCGCACCCAAACCCCATCCCCGGGGGATGATGGTATTTCAGGTCCACCACATTGGATTTCAAAATTGTTTTACTTTTCATAAACAGAGACCCGATAAACCATACAATTGATACCCATATTGGTTTTTAGACTCTTTCACCCCATTTCCCTCTTTAAGGGGTTGAATTTGGGGTGGAATTTCAATAACAGAGGTGTATGTTCCACAGAATTACAACCTTAATGCCTTAATAATAAATTTAGTGGATATTACTTTGAAATGAAGGAGTTTCAATTTCATCCCGCTTTTCACCACATAGGGTGTACAATTTTCAAAAACCCTGAGACATGTGAAACTTAATTTTTAGTCGTCAGTCTAAATAAAAATTTTGAAGATCCTATTTTTAAATCTGACGGACTTTCATACAAACTTTCATCCCTTATTTCACCCCCTTAGGGGATGAATTTTGGAAAATTCTAAAAAACGTACTTTTTTATTTTGTACCAAAAGCTTAAACACAAATGTCTATAATTCTACCTTTAAAACTGAAAGACTTATAGACCAACATACGGAAAAAAAATCATCCCCTTTTTCACCCCCTTGAAGGGTGATTTTTAAGAAATGCTTAAACACGTGTTTCTTTATTTTTTACCAAAAGCCTAAATTCAAATTTGTGTGAAGCTAGCTCAAGAAACAAAGGACTTTCATACAAACTTTCATCCCTTATTTCACCCCCTTGGGAGATTAATTTTCCAAAATCCTTTCTTAGTGGGTGGTTTTGACGCACATAGAACCTGTGTACAAAATTTCAGATCTGTATCTATAGCGGTTACGGCTCGGCGTTGATGAATCAGTCAGTCAGTCAGGACATGCTCTTTTATATATTTAGATTACAGGCGGGGACAGAAATACGTTTTGTGGTATTCAACATAATTTTGTCTGTCTCCCTCTGCAACATTTCATAAAATTCAAGTTAACCAAATTTCTAGAGCTTGTGTTCCACTTTTCTGTTAAGCAGTCAGCTTTTTTGTTTTTTTTTAATATTCGCCGCAGACGGGTGAATATCTATAGTTCCTGAGGAGAATATTTTCTGGGAGTGACTATAATGCGAGGAATAATTCAGTGAAAGAGAAGTTTATATTTATGTTAAAGGGTGAAGTACATATGTGTGAGAAAGTTTGTTAGTATTATAATAAGAGTAGGACCAGATTACTGTAACGTAAATATAATATATCTGTACATTGTGCGATATTTTTATTACTGAATACTTTATTTCTTAGGGCGCTTCTACACAACATCACAATAATCCATCTGCTTGACTACGCGGCCCTTAAACATCTATCATTTAAACGAGCATACAAGCAGTCTAGGGTCAGTAGAATGTTATGGCGGTTTTAAGTTTCACAGCTGTCAACCGAAATGAAGAACACGACGAGATTTATCATTTAGTCAGAAACTAGATGTGACGGCTTGTGATTAAACACTCCCAGCATATTCCATTCTTCAGAAGGCATATTTAGCTATGGGTATTGTCCTGTGGTCACAGGCCATTTGGCAGTTTGAAAACTCTGGCAACCTAGTGATTTGCTGGACAATGTCTAGTTTAAGCTAACTGTCTCCTATTTTTATAATCTTTCTTAACTAGGGTAAAATCTTTGAATAAAACTATTTTCATCATCAATGTTTTTTATTATTTAAGTATTACACACTACGACATGATGCTGCTCTTACTTATAGACATCACTTAAAGTTAATTCTATTTATATAAAACTGCCAGTGAAAAGATAAAATTTATTCAAACCTGTTAATATTATTAGTTAATACACTAGCACCAGATAGTGTTCCTATATCACAGCATTTTTTTTTGTTAATGGCTTTCACATCTTATAAGGAGGGAGATGTATTTCGCCAACGTCAGAGTTACTCAACTTAACACGCACTAGGTGGATGTTCGGTGGGTAAACGTTAGATTTTTTGTGGAAGGGAATGACCGGAACCTAAAACAAATAATACAATAGTTGGGCAACACAGACAAAACATGACATACACACACACGCACGCACACTTATGTTAGCAAACTATAAGATTACAGGAAAGGATGAGAGAGAGTTAACAAACAGAAGGAAAATGGGACAGATAAGCGATAGATACATTGTGATAGTTATAATTTAATATTATGGATAGATATATACTTAATTAGATATTTCACGAAACGAGTGTTAGAATAAGTAAGAAGAGAGTGAAAGTTGATAGAGCAAGGGATACATGGCGGAAGAACATCATAAAGTGAGAACGAATACAAATTACAATTGAAGAAAATGTGGTCAGGAGAACCGTCCTCCAAACCACATTCGCAGAGAGAGTGGTCCCGCACCCTGATCTTGGAAAGGAAGACTGGGGTACTCGTACATGCATGCCCAAGACGGAGGCGACATATGGTGGATGTGGATTATTTACTGCCAGACCTGAAACGAAAGAACCATGGCTTGTGGGGAATGAGTGGTTGGATGTTCCCGTAGTAGCTACCCTTTATTAATTTGGATGAGTCCCATAGTTTCTGCCATGATTCTTCCATGTCAGATCGGGCAACGTATAAAAGATCGGACGGAAAGACGTGACGGTACTTCTCAGAGTCCGATTGAGCAGCTTCCTTAGCCCAGGAGTCAGCCCATTCGTTTCCAGTAAAATGCCGCAATGTCCAGGAATCCAAGCAAGTGTAGTTTTCGATCCTTTCTCATGAAGCCTAAGGGGTTCTCTGATGTTGAGGATTATAGGAAATTTAATCATGGATTTGAACTGATTGGCTGAAACTGCTTGTAGACAGCTTTTACAGTCGGAGAAAATAATTGATTTTTTAATATTATGGGATTCCACAAACAAGATCGCTTCGAGTAAAGCGATTGCTTCACCCGTAAAAACAGAAGTCTGTGGGGGACATTTGATATTAAGGACCACGTTGACTTTTGACGCTATTGTAGCAGCGCCCAAACCAAACAATATCACGCAATTAAAAAGTTTTATGGGACTCGTGAATTTTTGTGCGAAATTTTGCGTAAATATGAGTGATATTTTAAAACCATTGTACAATTTACTAAAGAAAGAATGTGTCATGGGAATGGAGCAATGAATGTAAAGTTGCTTTTAACAAAATTAAACGTGTGTTAAGCAGCTCTCCGGTACTCGCGCATTTCGATCCAAGCTTACCGTTGATTTTATCAGTCGATAGTAGCGCCTACGGAGTCGGTGCGGCGTTACGAGTATTACAACGTTACGCGGACGGCACCGAGCGGCCCGTCAGCAGCGCGTCTCGCACGCTCAACTCAGCCGAGGCAAATTACTCACAATTAGACAAAGAGGCGCTAGCCATTGTGTACGGGGTGACAAAGCATCATCAGTACCTATACGGGAGGCATTTTACTTTACGAAGTGACCATCGCCCATTGAGCTACATATTCGGAAAAAATAAAGGAATACCGGTGACAGCAGCAAGTCGTTTGCAGCGCTACGCTATTAAACTCGCAGCATACGATTACGATACTCGTATCGAGTTCGTAAAGTTAACAAACAATTGTTTTGCTGACGCTCTTTCTCGTCTCCCTTTGGAATCGACTGGCGATCAGTCAAAAAAGGAGTTCGTAGAATACAGTTACCTAAATTAGTACAGGAAAATTTTCCACTCAGCTTTAAAGAAGTTAAAACTGAGACTGCGAAGGATCCTTTACTTAGTAAAATATACGGCTATGTAATGTATGGTTGGCCAACAAAATCTTTGGCTGATAATGCAGAAAATAAATATTACAATAGAAGAGATAGTTTGCACATTGATCAAGGATGTTTAGTACGAGTATGGGGCTATAGAATAATTATACCGAAGTCAAAGCGAGAAATAGTACTGAGGGAAATACATGACGGTCACCCTGGTACGTGTATTGTTAAAATGAAACAAATTGCACGAAACTATGTGTGGTGGGAAAACATAGATTCAGATATAGAACAAATAGCACACGAGTGCGTAGCGTGCCGCGAGCAGCGCGCCGCGCCGCCCGCCGCCCCGCTGCACCCGTGGCCGTGGCCGGCGGAGCCCTGGTCACGCCTTCATCTCGATTTTTTGGGGCCCTTCAATGATAATTATTATTTAATAATTATAGACGCACATTCCAAATGGATTGAGGCAGAAAGAGTGCGCACTACTTCTGCACGGTTCGGGTTGCCTAAGCGTATAGTGAGTGACAACGGACCTCCGTTTTCGTCGAGTGAATTTGCAAATTATTTAGAAAGAAATGGTATTAGGCACACTTTGAGTGCTCCGTATAATCCATCAAGTAATGGAGCCGCTGAAAATGCTGTTCGATCTGTAAAAAAGGCATTAAAGAAGGCACAGATAGAAAAAGAAGATTTAAATACTGCATTAAGTAGATTTTTATTTACATATAGGAATACGGAGCAAAGTACGACTGGGCTTGAACCTGCAGTAGACCTGCTCGGCAGGCGGCTGCGCGGACGACTCGGTTTATTTCGCCCAGACCCTGCTGAAGTTATTCGCTCTAAGCAGCTGGTACAAGAACAACGCAGCCACGCCCGGCTTCGAATGGCTGAAGAAGGTCAAAGTATATTAGTTCGTGATTACACTAAAGCGGGCCCGAAATGGACGGAAGGGGTGGTAACAGATCGTTTGGAACCAGTTACCTATAATGTGAAAACAAATGATGGTCGCACTCATAAATGCCACGTAAATCAGGTACTCATGAATACCGAGAAACACGTCATTCGTTAAGTCAAGCGAAAGTGGTCGATATGGCAAAAAAACGTAACAGTAGCGTGGGAGACAACTTTACACGTAGCGTATCAGGGCAGCCCGCAGCAAAACGTAATAGTGATGGGTGTCAGGATAGCGTTGGAGGAGGAACGGGTCTTCAAGTTGGTTTACCGCCGCCGCCCGCGTCCGCGGCGCCACCCTCGACTATAGTTAATAAATATTATGGTCGCGTCCCCAGGAAAGCTGCTTTATTTACGCTGCATTGAAAGAATAAAAAATAAGATCTAAGTTTAAAAGATATATGTTATGTTACTTTTAAATGAACGTATGTAGTTAATAGATTCTCTAAGTAGCCTTTTTAGATTTTAGGTTTCTTATTATGTTCAGATGATTGTGTCTACTTAATTCATAAAAACAAAAATAGCTTTTATTAAGGGAGGAAAAGTGTTGTATAAAGTAAGTTGTGGGTGCGCAATAAAAACCAGTTTGAGTCGATCTGTCGTGTATCATTGACGTGTCCCCGTACTTAACAAGTATTATCTCTACTTATGTATTCTATAATTTAATATAATTGCGAGAAAGAGAATAAATGCATTGTGAGCGCGTGCAGTGTGCTTATATTTAGCATATAAAATATTAATATTTTGAGTATTGGTTGTTTCTTTAAAATAAAATCTTGAATTGTTTTAGCACATCCCATAACCTACTCCAGGTAGGAATAGATAAAGCTCGCTGCGCAAGAGTTCGCGATTCAAAGAATGTGAGACTTGAGCGCAGAAAATAAAAAGTCCCTAACAGAATTAAAATGAAAGGAAGAAAAAAAAAAACCAAGTAAGTCGTCAAATCTCATTAATTTGACAGAATTCGTAAAATGTTATTTGTTATGTTGTATTAACAATTATTTTATCAAATTATATTGTGCAGAAGAGAATCACCGGAACGCGGAATCTGCCGTTTAGCTGAGGGTACACCCCCATCATTCTATTCAAGACATCGTCTTTTCGATTGGGGACAACTCCTTGAGTAGCTACGGTCTTCCTGTTACCGAAATATTACCTAATCAAACTCGCATAAATCGCGAATACATGGCTGAGATGAACTATAGCACTACTGAATTGACCACTGCAGTTAATAGCAGCCTATCAGATTTCACTTCCGAACAAAGGGAAATATTTGACACAGTCGTCCGAAGTGTGCATAATAATGAAGGAAAGTTGTTTTTCTTAGACGCTCCAGGTGGCACTGGCAAAACTTATCTGACCAGAGCAATTCTCGCCGAAATCAGGAGGCAGCGTAAAATTGCTCTGGCAGTGGCTTCGTCAGGAATAGCAGCTACATTACTACCTGGCGGTAATACCCCTACCTCAAGGGTTAATAGACAGGTGGAAGAACCACACAGGTAAAAGTTATTAAAAGTACGTATTTAATGTACAGTGTGAAGATAAGAGACTTGTAATGTCAGTATTGTATGTATAAAAAGACGTATTTGTCTTATTTTTATTAATTGTGCTTTTTAAAGTAGCATACGTAGCTACGTGGAGGTGCCTACATTTTCACCAAGCCACTGGAAGGACACCCGGGATAGAGGTGAAAAATTGGTTTGTACAAATTAATTTTAAAATGAGATGCCATAATATAATGTACTTTATCAAATAACACGTTTGCTCTCCTCGGCTTGGCCTCAGGTCACAATATGCCTTAAACCTAGAGCACAGCTTACTGTTCCTCCATAGGTATGTAATCTACTATTATAAACATACAAGAGGACTTCTTTTGTGGTGATTCTGGGAGTAAATATAGGTACATTATTGAACAGCTTGAGAGAAAGAATTTTGGGATTTACTAAACATTTTTTTTGCAGGATTCCCTCCTCCTCTTCTTCCAGCACAAGACAACGACCTTTTAGGGATAACGAGATCTCAAACATCTTAAACAAATAAACACATTTTAGTTTCAGTATCATTTATTTAATGTAGATTCTTTACAGAACACATATTGAACGTCATAATCATAACATGCAGGATATAATTTATATAGAGTGACTCTATGCCGATTCGGAATGTGTATCTTTTAAAGCGTTCTTGGGTTTTCATATTAAAGTTGTAGTAAAAGTTTAAAAATTAATTAACTTTTTACACAGGCAGTGAAGAGGAGTCGGACGATGATGATGAGGATGGTATTGGGCTGCAACCTGTATTGGTGCCTTGAGGTGCCAGAATGTTTTTGGAAGACGACGAGGACGAGGTGCAATCTGTTGATGCAGATTTGTGTTTTCAGTGGCCACCAAAGCCACAATTAGACCCTGCCACTTGGAGAGCGTTCCCACAACCTCAAATACCACCTGAGTTGAAAAGAGAACCATTTTCCAATATTGATTGTGGCCCAACTGTTGAACGGGCAGGCTCATTAGAAGCTTTTACCGCTATATGGGATCTCGAAATTATGGAGCACATCGTAATTGAGACAAATAGATATGCTCAACAGTTGGCAGCGGGCATGCTACAAGACGGTACTATTTATCCAAATAGCCGTATTACAAAATGGAGAGACACTGACGTAAGTGAACTACACGTGTATTTTGCTATAATCCTTGCAGATTCAGATTCAGATTCAGATAATTTTATTCAATGTAGATTCTTTACAGAATACTTATTGAATGTCATGCAGAATACAATGCAAATAGAGCGAGTCTACGCCGTTTCGGATCGTGCTATGGCAGCGTAAAAGAAACGGCAAGAAACCACTGCAGCACGGCCTACTTTAAGAGTCGGCTTTTTACAATGTGTTTCTTGTGTTTCGCTGGAATATCAGAGCACCATACCTCTTTGTCATTCATATAGTCATCCAATCTATAGTAAGCTTTTTTACATAACGTTTGCTTTACACATTCTTTAAACTTTCTCTCAGGTAATTGCACTATATTGTCAGGTATTTTGTTGTAGTATCGTATACACAGACCAACGAAAGATGTATTGACTTTAGTTAATCTAGTATATGGTTGATCAATTTTATGCTTATTTCTAGTATTAAAATTATGCCTGTCACAAATTTTTGGTAATTGATGGATGTTCTTTCTAGCATACATTATATTTTCATAGATATACTGGCATGGCACTGTCATAATGTTGATTTCCTTGAACAGTTCTCTCAGGGAATCACGAGTCTTCAGGCAATAAATTGCTCTTATAGCCCTCTTTTGTAAAACGAATATTGAATGTATATCAGCTGCTCGGCCCCAAAGCAGTATGCCGTAAGACATAATGCTATGGAAGTAGCTAAAGTAAACCAGCCTTGCAGTAGCTACATCAGTAAGTTGTCTGATTTTTCTAACAGCATATGCAGCCGAGCTCAATCGACCAGAAAGAGCCGTTATATGAGGGCCCCATTGAAGTTTAGAGTCTAGTGTTAACCCTAAGAAAACTGTACTATTTACAAAATCTAATGGCTCATTATTCAATACTATGTTATGTGAAGTAGACCTTACATTTGGTAGTGCAAATTTAATACATTTAGTTTTTTTGGCGTTTAGGACTAGATTGTTAACAGTAAACCATGCATGAATCTGTCCAAGTGCATCGTTGACTTCGTTATAATTTTGTGATTTCCTACTTACATTGAATATTAATGAAGTATCATCAGCAAATAACACAATCTTTGACAGATTCTTCACCACAGAAGGAAGGTCATTAATATAAATAAGGAATAAAAATGGCCCTAATATGGACCCTTGAGGTACGCCAATTTTGACAACAGATCCCAGTGATTTCGTCCTGTTTACTTGTACCTTTTGAATCCTGTTTTCCAAATATGACCTAAGTAGTTTAAGTGAATTATTCTTAACACCGTAATGTTCAAGTTTTAGCAACAATGTGCTATGATCTACGCAATCAAATGCCTTGGATAGATCACAGAAGATACCAATAGCATCTTCAGATTTTTCCCACGCGCAAAAGATGTATTTTAAAAGTGCAGTCCCGGCATCCGTTGTACTGCGCCCTTTCGTGAAACCAAATTGATGGTCATGTAGTAAGTTATTTCTATTGAAGTGTGAAAGCATTTGATTGAGTATGACCTTCTCAAAAATTTTACTAAGTACAGGTAAGACTGATATTGGTCTAAAATTACTGGGATCCTTTTTGTCACCAGCTTTGAATAATGGAACTACTTTACTTTTTTTCATTAAGTCAGGAAATGTACCATGATCGACACAATCATTGAATATAACAGCTAAATATGGAGATATAGTATCAATGATCGCACTACAGACTTTTACTGACATTCCCCATAGGTCCTCAGTAGTTTTCATTTTAATGCTTTTGAAGGCTTTAATAATTTCGTTAGGGGTGACATGATTGAACCCAAATTCAGTTTCGCAGGCGTCCACATTCTTTTGAAGTAAATCGCTAGCAAGTGAAGATGAAGAATTGAGTGACTCTGTTGTTTTCAAAGGAATATTAGTAAAAAAGGTTTCGAATTCTTGAGCCACTTCTACGTTTGAACTAATAGTTCCGCGATTTGTATGAAGTGTGATTTGATTGTCACGCGGTTTCACTTTTCCAGTTTCACTGTTTATAACATTCCATACAGCCTTAATTTTGTTATCAGCAGACTGTATTTTTTTCCGAAGAAAAAATGACTTTGCTTTTGAACAAACTAATTTAAACAATTTTGAATATTTTTTGACATATTCAATGAAATTGTCGTCATTTGAATAATTTCTTAGCTCATATAATTCAAAAAGTCTCTCTCTACTTTTGCGAATACCAGCGGTAGCCCAGTCACTGAATTTGAATTTTACAATAATTTGCTTTTTTCTAATAGTGAAAATTTTACTGAATTCAGTATTAATCAATGTGAATAAATCTTCATATGAGTTATTAGGGTTGTTAGTATTATAATTGTGACAGGGCAGTTTTTCTAGTAACGTGTTTTTGTACTTTTCTAACCTACCGCTCGTTAGGCTCCTGGTTTCTATATCTATCTTCTGGGTTACTCGAGAATAATTAAAAGTAACACTTTGACCAGAGTGGTCAGACTGAATCGAGTTTATGATACTTTTCTCAAAATAATCGCAATTACAAAAGACGTTATCAATACAGGTAGCCGAGGATGACGTCACCCTTGTAGGTTCAAAAAATACATGCTCTAAATTAAAACATTTGAAAAGACATAAGTTTGTTACTATAGGTATTATTTTCTAAGATATTGACGTTAAAGTCACCACACACTATCACAAACTTATTTTCTTTTGTCACTATTTTTAAAACATCTTCCATTACTAACTCGAACATTGAAAATTTTTGAAAAGCGGGAGGTCTGTATACGCACACTACAACATGCTCGTCCAGCTCAACTCTCTTCAAAAATGGCAGCCTAGCGGTAGTGTGTCTTGAAATAAAAATCAAATTTACCAAGTTAAACTGTTTAATTCCGTACTTAAACCACCTCAAATATCCAACAAGTGGTCCTTCGTCGCGAGTGATATAACCAGTGCCGCAAAAGTAAAAATTGTGCGTGATTTCTAGTCCGAGCTGAGACCGGTACATGTGCTTCGTATGCGACTATCGCGACGTCGTCAGTCGCCGGGAAGTGCAGTTTAACGCTAAATCACAGCAACTAGTTTTACAGTGCGCTAAAAATCATTAAGAAGGTGATATAAGTGCGGAAGCAGTGCTTTGTGTTATAATAAAGTGCAAATTTCAACCATCATAAACCGATCGCCATTTTGGCCTCGGTAACTGCGCATTACGATCGGCAGCCATCATTGTTCGTTCGCCGAGCATCACCCCGAATTCGTTCCGGCTGTCATGTTGGCCAAACTGGGAACTGTCAACTGACATTCGTGAGGGCTGTTCGTTTGATCGCAAAAGGATTGTTTTTCTTCCTCGATTTTGATATTTTTCTACCAAAATGACTAACGAAGATAAAGAAAAAGAACAGAGGGAGAAGCAGTTAAAGAAGTTGAGAGCATCCGCAGGGCAATGCAAAGCTGCATTCACTCGTTTCGAGTCATATTTCGAACAAAACAAAACTTCAAAATCACCGGTGGTGATCGAAGCAATTAAGGCGAGATTTGCGAGCTTAGAGAAAACCCTAAACGAGTACAAAGGCATCAATTTGCAGATCAGTGTTCTTGTCGAGAAAACAAGTGAGTCAGACTTCTTGGAAAATGAGTTGGAAGAACGTTTTTACAACTTGTTTACTACGGTGCATTCGCTGACAATATCCAGTGATCATGATACGCCGAGGCCCGCCAGCAATAAGTTGCCCTGCCTGGATATTCCTATTTTCACAGGAGAAGATGTTACGAAATATAAGCCCTTTATTGAGCTTTTTCACGCAGTTATTGGCTCAGAAAAATCGCTAATGCCTGTGCAGAAATTGTGCCACTTGCGTAATCACCTTAAGAAGGAAGCTGAAGCTCTCATAGAAGGACTCCCATTAGTAGACGCCTCATATGAAGAAGCCCTTACACTTCTGAAGGATAGATATGACAACAAGTGCATCTTGATTACTAGTCATGTCAATAACATATTGGACTACCCCGTCATCACGAAGGGGACGGCAGCAAATCTTAGGGAATTGGTGTCCCATGTACGCCAGCACCTAGGAGCCCTCAAGAATATGGACCAACCGGTTGAGAGCTGGGACATGTTGCTACTGCCTACTCTGCTGAGGAAATTGGACCCATTTAGTTCCCGTGCCTTTCACATGGAAAGATGTAAGGATTCATTACCAAAGGTAAATGAACTGCTATGCTTTCTTGAGGCCAGGGCCAGTAGTTATGAGGAAAGCCAGAGACAGTCTACGGCTTCTTCCAAGCCTCCTCCAAGGCCACGAGTTAATTTAGGCGCAAGTGCTAACAGTGTTAAGATTGACTGTCCATTCTGTATTAAGGGCATCCATAAACTGTATAATTGCCCACAGTTCAAAATAGATTCAGTGGAAAATAGGTTAAAATTTATTAAAGACAAGAAATATTGTTTAATATGCCTAAATTCGCACAATTCAAAATGTAAATTCAGACTGAAATGTTCAGTATGTAACTCTAAAGAGCATAATACTCTTCTGCATTATGTAGAAGAGCCCCCTAAGTCTGAGACTGCGTCCTTGCATAATGCTAACCACGCCTGTGATACTGACATGGTCCTATTGCCTACAGTTAAAATTCAGGTCGCTTGCCGAGATGGAACTTATTTGACTGTCCGTGGTATACTTGACAGTGGTAGTCAGACATCATTTATTACCACCGAACTGGCGAACAAATTGAAAATAAAATCTTATAGAAAAGATTTAAATATTGCGACTTTAGGTCAACGTGAGCAGCCAGTATCACAGGCTGTTGTTATTAATATAAAATCCAACGATGGCTTTTATTCACAGGATGTTACTTGTTCTGTTGTAGATATAATAACCTCACCGTTGCCACAGCAAAAAATTAAAATTAAAAGGGATGCCATACCTAAAGGAATTCATTTAGCAGACTGCAACTTTGATACACCTGAACCAATTTCAGTGTTATTAGCTGCTGACATATTCTGTAATGTGCTACTAACCGAAAAATATCAAGTGCCTGATGGACCTGTACTTCTAAATACAAAGCTGGGCTTCATTGCAGCTGGAAAACTGAGCGGGCATACTAACCATGTACTAACAAGCTGTGTCTTACACTCATATACAGAACAAGAAGACTTATCAAAATTAATAAGTCGGTTTTGGGAAATGGAAACTAACCCTATTAATAAATCAAGACACACTACCGCTAGGGATTCACAGCAGGAGGGGAGAACACCACCTCAGCCTCTAGAAGAATCGCCGCCTACCATCCCCACGGAAGATGAGATTTGTGAGGAGATTTTCAAGCAGACGACGGTGCTTAAAGACGGTAGGTTTCATGTAAGCTTACCACTTATACAGCCTGTAGAAACCCTTCAGCTGGGCAATTCCTTTTCAGTTGCATTTCAGCGTCTTAATCATTTATTAAACCGTTTTGAAAAGGATGAAAGCCTAAAAGTCCAGTATACAAGTTTTATTGATGATTATATCAATTCAGGTCATGCCAAGTTGTATGATATCAACAACAGCAAAGTGCCATTTCAGTGCCATTTTTTCTTAGCACACCTTCCAGTAATCCGTCCTGATAAGAAATTTACTGCCTTACGTGTCGTTTTCGATGGGAGTGCAGGAACAGATAATAACATGCCTTTGAATGACTTGTTGTACAATGGGCATTTGCCCCAAAGAGACTTATTTGATATATTGATACGCTTTAGGTCCTTTGAGTATGTTCTGATATCAGACATAAAAGCCATGTTTAGGCAAATTTTATTACATGACTCACACAAGCGCCTGCAGAATATCTTATGGAAAGCAGACCCTAATGATAAAATTAATGTATTACAGCTGCAGACAGTGACCTACGGAATGAAGAGTTCCAGTTACCTGGCCACGAGATGCCTGAAGGAGTTAGCAGACCAGTTTGGCAATGTCTATCCTCGAGCTGCTGAAGTTTTGACCAACAGCACGTACGTAGATGATATACTGACAGGTGCCAAAAGCGTTAAAGAGTGCGTTCAGGTAAGAGATGAACTTATTAATTTACTAACAAAAGGTGGGTTCGAATTGCACAAGTGGGCTGCTAACCATCCGGATATATTGACTGGTATACCTTCGCATAAGCAACATTTTGACGAAAAGGATATGTCAGATAAGCACGCCCTAATGAAGGCCCTTGGCGTTCATTTTGATGTTAAAACCGACTGCTTCAAAATATTTGGCATTACCCCTTCAGAAAAGACACTGTGGACAAAAAGATCTGTGTTGTCTTTTATAGGCAGTCTGTTTGACCCTTTAGGTATGATAGGTCCTATAGTATTAAGGGGAAAACTTTTTATGCAAATGCTGTGGGAACGTAAGCTTCAATGGGATGATAAATTGCCCAATGATTTACTCAAGGACTGGTGTGAATATTATACAAATCTTTGTGAAATAGAGCCAATTAATGTCTCTAGAAATTTAAAAATAAATAATGCTGACTCTGTACAACTGATAGGGTTTTGTGACGCTTCGCAACTTGCATATGGTGGGTGTGTTTACGTCAGAGCTTGCCATGGAAATGACATTTATGTGAATTTAGTATGTGCTAAATCTCGCGTCTCGCCGTTGAAACAGAACCGTTGTACAATTCCGAAATTGGAGCTTTCCAGTGCTTTATTATTAAGTGAGCTGATCGCCAAGGTAAAGGAAATTTTAGATATTGGTGATATAATTCTTTTCACAGATTCCATGGTGACACTTGCATGGATTCAGTCAGTTCATGGAAAGTTAGAGCCATTCGTAAAAAATAGAGTCACTATGATAAAAGAAAATACTGACAGCCAAACATGGCGCCATGTGCAAGGTGTGAATAACCCAGCTGATTGTCTCTCTAGAGGTGTTGTTCCGAAGTCTCTGGGCTGTAACCAGTTATGGTGGAACGGGCCATCGTTCTTGAAAAGTCCAAACTTTAAGGTAGAACCAAACGTTTTGTCACACAGCTGTAATTCGGAAGGCGTCGAGTCAGTCCCCATGGTTGCTGCTTGTCAGACTTCTGAACAAAATCCATCAACATTACCAATATTTGAAAAAATATCAAATATTTCCAAATTGCAGCGAATTATCGCTTATGTACACAGATTTTATTACAACTGTAAAAATAAAAAAAATAATGAAGTAAAGTTAGGCCATTTGACTGTTACTGAACTTCGTGATTCATTAATTAAAATTGTTAAATGCATTCAAAGTCAACACTTTAGCAAAGACATAAATTGTCTAGAAAAAAGCAAAAATGTAAATTCATCTCTAATCTCTCTGACGCCATTCATAGACGGAAGTGGCGTGATAAGAGTGGGCGGAAGACTTGATTGTGCCGACATCCCTTACAACCAACGTCATCCAATAATACTGCCAAAAAATTGTAATGTCACTGGTTCTATCATAGCCAGAGAACATATAAATTTAATGCATGCAGGTCATAAATTGACTTTTGCTAATTTATCGCAGAATTATTGGATACAGGGTGGCATCAGAGAGATAAAGAAAATTTTGCACAAATGTGTAAAATGCTTCAGACTGAAAAGTGCAGCGTCAGAACAATTGATGGGCTCTCTGCCTAAAGACAGAGTCACTCCTGTATCACCATTTCATATTACTGGTGTTGATTATTGTGGTCCGTTTGACATCAAACAGGCACGCATAAGAAAACCAATTGTAACTAAAGGCTACATAGCTTTATTTGTTTGCTTTGTTACCAAAGCTATTCATATGGAGTTAGTCTCTGACATGACAAGTGAAACTTTCTTAGCGGCTCTAAAAAGATTTATTTCTCGAAGAGGGCTACCATCCAAAATTTATTGTGATAATGCCACTACTTTCAAGGGTTGTAACAACATGTTAAATTCCCTTTATCAATTGCATAAAAATGAGGTAACTCGCAATGAAATAATAGAGTTTGCAACACAGAAGCAAATACAGTTTGTCTACATACCAGCTTATAGTCCAACATGGGGCGGTGTTTGGGAAGCAGGGGTCCGTAGTACCAAGCATCATTTACGTAGAGTGGTAGGAAAGGCTCAATTGACATATGAGGAGCTTCAGACAGTCATTGCTCAAGTTGAAGGTATCCTCAACTCACGCCCTTTGACTCCGATGACTAGAGATGGGCAGGACTTTACTTGCTTAACACCGGCACATTTTCTCACTGGCAGACCGATCACTGCTGTGCCAGAACCGGATTATACACTCATACCTTCATCTAGATTAAAATTTTGGAATCAATGCACTAAAATGGTGCAATCATTTTGGAAGGTATGGAAAAATTCTTATTTGTGTCAGCTCCAAAGTCGACCAAAATGGCGGCGAGCTTTGCCTTCTATACAAAAGGGTCAGTTGGTTTTGTATAGACAAATAAATTCAACCCCATTAGACTGGCCACTAGCTATTGTAGTGGATGCTCTGCCCGGAAAGGACGACAAAGTCCGAGTTGTCAAAATTAAATTGCCCAATGGCAGTGAAAAAACTGTCGCAGTTAACAAAGTTTGCTATGGGGATTGTGACAAAATCACGTATAGAAGAGTATTGGAATAAAGCCCAGGATATATTCAGCACTCCCGGGTTCACTGCGTCAATGACCTTTGACCACTTCCTGCTGTTAAGTAAATAAATGCCTCCATTTCCAAAATAATGATGGTTGCAATCCCGATTAATGACACGACCCAAAGCAAAGCTATTTAAGCTGCAACCAAATTTGGATCACCTAAACGGTAGATTCCAAAATTTGTACGTTTTAAACCAAAACATAGCTTTAGATGAAAGCCTCACGATGTGGAAAGGGTGGTTAGACATCAATTCTTTCATACGCAATAAAGCTGCCACAGTTGAGATCAAAACGTACGAAGTTTGCGAGGCGCAGTCCGGTTATTTGTGGCGGTTTGAGGTGCACGCTGGCCACGAACCTTCTAATCCACATAGAGATGCTCCAGTCTCTGGAGTAGTGCCCGATCTTGTCCTCCGACTTTTAGATGGTCAGATTCAGATTCAGATAATTTTATTCAATGTAGATTCTTTACAGAATACTTATTGAATGTCATAAAGAATACAATGCAAATAGAGCGAGTCTACGCCGTTTCGGATCGTGCTATGGCAGCGTAAAAGAAACGGCAAGAAACCACTGCAGCACGGCCTACTTTAAGAGTCGGCTTTTTACAATGTGTTTCTTGTGTTTCGCTGGAATATCAGAGCACCATACCTCTTTGTCATTCATATAGTCATCCAATCTATAGTAAGCTTTTTTACATAACGTTTGCTTTACACATTCTTTAAACTTTCTCTCAGGTAATTGCACTATATTGTCAGGTATTTTGTTGTAGTATCGTATACACAGACCAACGAAAGATGTATTGACTTTAGTTAATCTAGTATATGGTTGATCAATTTTATGCTTATTTCTAGTATTAAAATTATGCCTGTCACAAATTTTTGGTAATTGATGAATGTTCTTTCTAGCATACATTATATTTTCATAGATATACTGGCATGGCACTGTCATAATGTTGATTTCCTTGAACAGTTCTCTCAGGGAATCACGAGTCTTCAGGCAATAAATTGCTCTTATAGCCCTCTTTTGTAAAACGAATATTGAATGTATATCAGCTGCTCGGCCCCAAAGCAGTATGCCATAAGACATAATGCTATGGAAGTAGCTAAAGTAAACCAGCCTTGCAGTAGCTACATCAGTAAGTTGTCTGATTTTTCTAACAGCATATGCAGCCGAGCTCAATCGACCAGCAAGAGCCGTTATATGAGGGCCCCATTGAAGTTTAGAGTCTAGTGTTAACCCTAAGAAAACTGTACTATTTACAAAATCTAATGGCTCATTATTCAATACTATGTTATGTGAAGTAGACCTTACATTTGGTAGTGCAAATTTAATACATTTAGTTTTTTTGGCGTTTATGACTAGATTGTTAACAGTAAACCATGCATGAATCTGTCCAAGTGCATCGTTGACTTCGTTATAATTTTGTGATTTCCTACTTACATTGAATATTAATGAAGTATCATCAGCAAATAACACAATCTTTGACAGATTCTTCACCACAGAAGGAAGGTCATTAATATAAATAAGGAATAAAAATGGCCCTAATATGGACCCTTGAGGTACGCCAATTTTGACAACAGATCCCAGTGATTTTGTCCTGTTTACTTGTACCTTTTGAATCCTGTTTTCCAAATATGACCTAAGTAGTTTAAGTGAATTATTCTTAACACCGTAATGTTCAAGTTTTAGCAATAATGTGCTATGATCTACGCAATCAAATGCCTTGGATAGATCACAGAAGATACCAATAGCATCTTCAGATTTTTCCCACGCGCAAAAGATGTATTTTAAAAGTGCAGTCCCGGCATCCGTTGTACTGCGCCCTTTCGTGAAACCAAATTGATGGTCATGTAGTAAGTTATTTCTATTGAAGTGTGAAAGCATTTGATTGAGTATGACCTTCTCAAAAATTTTACTAAGTACAGGTCTGGAGGGCAAGGGCCATTTTTTCTTAAATGTCAAACGTGGCTAAACGAGCAGGTAGGCCACCTGATGGTAAGTGGTCACCACCGCCCATGACACCCACTATCTTAGTAGTTAAATAATTTGACACTAATAAGACAGCAAAGCGCGTTATCCACCCTGAGAACTAGGATGGTATGTCTCATGTGCCAGTAATTTCCCTGGCTCCCTTGCCCTTCAAACCGAAACACAGCAGTGAAAACACTGCTGCTTCACGGCAGAAAAAAGCAAGAGGGTGGTACATCCCCAGACGGACTTTTCACAAAGCCACCTAAAGATTATGTCGCCATACAGTGTGGATGGATAATTTTTATAATTCACCCGCACTTGCTCGAGAACTTAAAGTAAAAGGGGTCCGACTGCGTCGGAACGCTTCGAACCAACCGCCAGTATGTTCCTGCCGAACTCACAGATTTAACAAAACAAGACATGGCGGTTGGTCAGGTGTCCAGCTGCACCTCCGGAGATGTGGATCTCGTGGTATGGAGGGATAAGAATCGTGTCGCTCTTATCTCTACATACCACGGGCTAGCAGCCGTGAGAAGTGGCGAGAAGTTGAGGCCCTCAATAATCCCAGACTATAATGTCTGCATGGGCGGTGTAAAGACCAGATGGTGGCTGTTTAAGACATAATAGTATGTATTTTTAGGGTTCCGATACCAAAATGGTAAAAAAAAGGAACCCTTATGGTGCCGCTCTGTCTGTCTGTCCGTCTGTCTGTCACACCTCTATATCTCAGCAACCACTTATGCTATCAACCTGAAATTTGGAATAGTTTTAGAATATAGTTGCCCAACTTAATTGCACAAGAAAAAATTTTGAAAAAAGTATGATTATTAATATAAAGGGGGCCAAAATAGGGGGGGCCAAATTTCAAATTGTCGCTACTAGGTCGAGTGGGGTATCATATGAAAGGGCTTTACTTGTACATTTTTAAATATATTTTTGTATTTTTTTAAATTTCTTAGTTTTAAAGTTATGATGAAAAATGTCAAGAAAAATACCATTCCCCCCCCCTTATCTCCGAAGTTTGAGTAAGGAAAAATCTGAATTAATTACAGTTGACAGAAGTTTATGTAAACTTTACAGCAAAAATAAAACGATCTTTCTAAGTTGCACAGTTTTTCAGAAATCTGCAAAAAACCTTTACAAACAAATTTAGTTTTGCGGTCCTGAAAATGGACTTTATTGCTTCCAAAAATACTATAGGTATATCGGAACCCTCGGCGCGCGAGTCCGTCTCGCACTTGACCGGTTTTTTTTTCTATTGTGGTCACACCACACTTGTACTCTTATAATTTTGCATTGCTTATGCCTTAAATAGTACATTTACGATTGCACGTAGACTCATGTTTGAATTTTGATCGTCGTGTTGCTATGAAGATCAAAGGAGCGATGTACAAATTAAAGTCTTTATACAAAATTGGTGAATATTTGAGCAAGGAAGTGAGACGCTCGCTCACGGAATCTTTAATATTATCACAATTTAATTACTGCGACACCGTTTACGGACCATGCCTACACGAAAAAATCAGTTATCGGATTCAAAAATTACAGAACTCATGTGTAAGGTCTAGTGAGCGTGTAGGGCGTAGGGAGCGTATCACACCTATAGATGTAAGGCCGGTTTAAAACCAATTAAACCAATCCGTTGAAAACGAAAAAAACCGTTTAAAACCGAAATAAACCATTTTTTTTGGTTTAAAACGGTGTTCATGGATGTCTATGTTTTCCTTTATTATAACTACATTTTCTGGTTATTACCGAGTTAGGAATATAACGGAGTACCTACCTATCAACTGTGTAAAGATTTTTTATAAGTGTGATATACTGATATTGATATACTTAGCGGGTTTGGTTGTAGTTGGTCCGTCCGACCAAGAAGCGCAATACATAAGTTATAAAAACTCTCTGTTGGTAAATAAATATGTTTTTCATTGTTTTCAAACGATGTAAAACCAAAGGTTTAAAACCAAACTCACACACTCGCACTCTCGTCGACGATGTCGTCACTCGAGCGAGACTCAACGCAACGTTGCCAGCTCGCCTACCCTACACACACATACGCAAATATATAAACTGCCACACGCGACCGCCGCCGCGCCGCGCCGGGGGGATAGGGCCATGGGGGGGGGGGGAGCTGCTGACAACAACTAGTCGGGTCGGGCCACTTTTAAAAGCCCATTTTGACAGTTAACATCTCTTCTAAGCAACAGCATCTTCTAAGTATGTAGTATGAATTTGACAGCTGTCAAAGTGGGCTTTTAAAAACCAACCAAGTGCGAGTCGGACCCTTACAACGAGGGTTCCGCACCACCACATAATATTAATTGTATTAGCTGAAATTTCAGTAACATACTGTTTCGAGTCCGAGTCGCACTTGAACAGTTTTTATTATTTATTGTTATTTTATAGCTTATGCACGACAAATATACAAATTTTCACGCTTGTATATATTCCGAATGTAGGTATACGCATGTAGTTATTGTACCTTTATCATAGGGGTTTGCTATGATCACTGTAAATAAAGAACAACTAGTATAATTAAACTTTGACGTTTACTTATTTAATAATCAACATTACAAAATTAAGCAATTGGCTTTTTTAATATCACAGGTATTTAGGTACCTACTTAAGAAATAATTAGTTACGTTTAGGTACTTATTTTTTACAGGAGGATTTATCAGCTAATCTGAAGGAAAGAGGCAGATATAAGGATATTCTTTATTGAGAATTTTCTCTTACACAGTTCGCCATTACACCGGCAGGCACAGACAAGAATAAAGTGTTGCCACTACAAACAATAAAAATACTGTTGCTATATTATTTCTACACACCCCCTCAACAGTAATTTTATAAAAGGTACACACATTTTTAATAGACAGTATGTCAGGCTACCCCTTAACAAAAATTTTTATAGACAGTATGTCAGGCTACCCCTTAACAAACTATAAAACATCTTCACCTTAACATACTTATAGGTAACACAAGACACCCCCTTAATCATTACATGGAACATATTATGTACCTACTACACATCAAAGATTAAAACACAATTAAATCTCTTAGTTTAGTAAATATTTGCTTACCCAAGGGTTTTGTAAACAAGTCTGCTATATTGCAGTTTGTCCTTACATAATTGATGTTTACAAGGCCCTTGTTAATGTTATCCATTAACCAATGGTACTTAATATCCATGTGCTTTAGCCTCTTATTGTTGTCATTGTTCTCAGCAATTTTTATGACACTCTGGTTATCTTCAAAAATATTGCAAGTAATGTTATAATCAAAATCTAACAACAACTTCTTCAACCACAATGCTTCTGACACAGTCAAGGTTAAAGCTACATATTCAGCTTCGCATGATGACAGTGATATGCATGACTGCTTTTTTGTTCCCCATGAAATAGGACATTCACAAAAGTAAAATATATTGCCGGAAGTGGACTTTCTATCCCTGGCATCCCCAGCCCAGTCTGCATCACTGTAACCTTGCAAAATTATCTCATTATTATTATATGAATATACTAATGACAAATCAATGGTCCCTTTTATGTATCTTAATATTCGCTTTAAACATTGGTATAGAGCTTTACTAGCACAATGTAAATACCTACTCAGGAAGCTAACTGAAACAGACAAATCAGGTCGAGTATTACATGCATACAATAAACTCCCAATTAACTTTCTACAATCTTTTTCAATCTCCACTGATTCTGGTTTGTCCCTTTGTAATAAATCAAAATCGAAATTTTGTTCAATAGGTGTTGACACACTTTTACACTCTGACATCTGATAACTGTCCAATATTTTTTGCAAATATTTCTTTTGATTTATTACAGTAATACAATTTTTAAGATCTTGTTTGATGTTTATACCCAAATAGTTTTTTGCAAGATCCAAATCTTTCATTTTAAAGTTCTCACATAATTTATTTTTAAATGAGTTTAATTGATCTCTGTTATTTCCAAAGTAAAGCAAATCATCCACAAATAACAGGACATACATGAAGTTATTTCCTTCTCTTTTCACATATAAACATGGATCATTTTTGGATCTTACAAAGTTTTCTTTTGTAATGAAATCATTAAATTTAGTATTCCAATACTTCGGCGATTTTTTTAAACCGTAGATTGACCTTTTTAATTTACATATTTTGTTATTAGGTAATCTCATATAAACAGTCTCCTTTATATCCCCATATAAAAAAGCTCCGGTTACATCCATTTGGTACACTGGTTGTTTCTTCTGAGCAGCCACAGCCATCATTGTTCGAAAGGTTGTCATCTTTGCCACAGGGGCATAGGTGTTGTTATCGCAGTTCTTTTGTTCAAAGCCACGAGCCACAAGTCGCGCTTTATATATAGAATTTCCTCCTGCTTCTTTAATTTTGAACACCCATTTGCTACTCACTATTTCTTCACCAGCTGGAACGTCTTTCACTTCTTCCCATGTATTGTTTTCTTCTAAAGTTTCCATTTCTTTCTTAATAGCTTCTTCCCATTTGATTCTATCTGGTCTTTTCATAGCTTCTGCAAAGGTAATAGGTTCTTCACATGACATGCTCAAAAAATTATTTTCAATCTCATCTGATTCACTATCATTTATTTTATAGTCTTCCATCCATGCAGGTGTTCTGAGCATTCTTTTAGGTCTTTCTTCACATGTTATTTCTTGATTACTTTCTTCCTCTCCTCTTTGCTTCTCTGACATTGCTTCTTCAGTCACATTTGGTACTTCTTCATTAAAAGAATTCACAGATAGTTGATCTGTTGTACTTTCATTGAGCTCCTCTGGGTTATGATTATTTTCTACATTCACCTCTTCTTCTTCTTCGTTTTCTATTATTTCCTGTTCATTTTCTTCAAAATCAAATGTAAATATTTCTGTGGTTTTCCTTTGTTTACTCTCATTTTTCTCTGAATTTTCTTTGATAAAAGTCACATCTCTTTTTATTTCTACATCATTTTTGTCAGGAATATAGATTCTATATCCTTTGATGTTTACAGACTCGCCGTATCCAACAAAATGTCCAAAATCAGCTTTGCTGTCAAATTTTGTTCTTCTCTGTGACGGTATGTGTGCTCCTACTTTTGATCCGAATACTCTAAGATTAGAGATATCGTACATCTTCTTATTAAACCATAACTCATAAGGCGTCTTGCCTTTTATTCTACTGGGGCCAGTGCGATTTATCACGAATACTGCTGTATTGATCGCCTCTGCCCACAGATTCTTATTAAGTTGGCTCTCCAATAACATAGTCCTGGCAGACTCCACAATAGTGCGCATTTCTCTCTCCACGCATCCATTTTGTTCGGGACTGTATACTACACTTCGCTGATGTTGTATGCCATAAGATTTTAGCAAATCTGTAATTTCTTTGCTGCAAAACTCTTTGGCGTTATCTGATCTTATAAATTTTATTTTATAGCCCGGATTATTCAATGTTTCTTCTATAAATTCCCTCACATATTTAATGCTCTCACTTTTATTTTTCATAAAATAAACATATCTGTACTTAGTGTAGTCATCCTTTAGCAACAGAAAAAATCTTGCTCCTCCCAAAGACATTTCATCAACAGGTCCTCCAATATCCATGTGTATTACTTCACCAGGTAACTGACTTCTATTTTCCGAAGAAGGGAATGGCAATCTATGCTGTTTTCCTTTTATGCAAGATATGCATGTTTGTTCGCTTCCTTCATCACATGTAATATTACACTTATTCAATATATTCCTTACTTGATTTATGTCCTGATGACCAAGTTTTGCATGCCATTCTGTCAGATTACTTCTGCACTTTCCTACCATAGCCATTTCCTTTTCATATTTAAATTGCATTGTATACATCTTCCTTTCTCTTTTTGCTATAGCACATACAGTGTCATTTTCCACAAACTTGCTCTCAGCGGCTGTAGTTAACAGCTTGTAGCCTTTGTCCAATGCAGCACTCATTGAAAATAGATTCACTTTCAACTCAGGAACAAATAAAACGTTATTTATTGTTGTTGGTGTCCAGCTGTCCCCGTCATATGCACTCAATTTTATTTCACCTTGTCCAAGAGCTTTTATCACTGAACCGTCCCCTATTATGACATCTTTAGGCACTTGAAAATTGGTATAAGTTGTAAAAGGATTTTTAGATTTGCACATGTGCTCAGAAGCACCACTGTCCAAATACCAATGATCACCATATTCACAGTCAGCTGTTAAAGCACTTATTGATTCCGATGTCATAAATGCATTCAGTCTTTTTCACTTTTGTTATTCTCGGATGACTTTTCTTTATTGAACCAACAATTTTCGATTTTATGTCCTTGTTTTTTACACTTTTTGCAAAAGTCTTTTACACCATAACTTTTAAATTTACAGTCAACCTTAAAATGTCCCATTTTGCCACATTTGAAACACTTTCTTGATGAACTCTGTGCTTTGAATGCTGATGTTGACACTTCATCGCTTTTATTATTTCTTTGCTCCTCAATAATAAGTCTTGCTGTCAATTCCGCAAGGGTCCTTTGGCTCGCTGGAACCGAGTCCCAGGCCGAAATAAAATGACGATATTTTTCGCCAATTGATGATATAATTTTTGTTATTACCATACTGTCTGGCATAGTTCCCTTCGCTTGTTTAATGCGTGCCACTAGATCTTCCACTTTAGCTATGAATGTGGTCACACTTTCATTTCCTTCCAGCTTGATTTCAAAAAACTTCTGCTGTAGCAGGTGTAAGGAAACATCTGAGCTTTGTTCATAAACTGTGGTTAGTTTTTCCCACATTTCTTTCGCCGTTTCGCAATTTTGCACATGTATCATGACTGACGGCGCCATGTGCGTTACCAAAATGCCTTGCGCTTTGGCGTCGGTTTTCAGCCATTTTCCTTGATCTTTTTCTGGACATTCAAATGAGCCATCTACGACACCGTATACGTCCATAGCCTTCAAGATCACCTTAGTTTGGAATTTCCACATTGACCAATTTTCTAGTCCTTCCAATCGTAAAGTATTTGCGCCACTGTTGGCGCCGAAATTCCCGGCCTCCATCTTGTGCCTTGATATTCACTTTGCTTCACCGCAAAAAATCACTTTACCGTGATATACCTTTTACCAGGTACACTTGCCTCAATACCTCCAAGATTAGGGCTGCGCCCATAACCTTTTACAGGAGGATTTATCAGCTAATCTGAAGGAAAGAGGCAGATATAAGGATATTCTTTATTGAGAATTTTCTCTTACACAGTTCGCCATTACACCGGCAGGCACAGACAAGAATAAAGTGTTGCCACTACAAACAATAAAAATACTGTTGCTATATTATTTCTACATTATTGAATAATCAACTTTACAAAATTAACAAATTGTGTTTTTTCTTAACATCACAGGTATTTAGGTATAGTGTCCATAATTATGTACATCAAGAACTACTTATTAACGTTTAGGTATGTAAGTATTTATTCAATAATCAACATCACAAAATTAACAAATTTGTTTTTTTTCCTAACATCACAGGCATTAAGGTACTGTGTCCATAATTAGGTACATCAAGAACTACTTATTAACGTTTAGCTAAGTATTTATTCAATGATCAACATTACAAAATTAACAAATTGGTTTTTTCTTAACATCACAGGTATTTAGGTACTGTGTCCATAATTAGGTACATCAAGAACTACTTACTAACGTTTAGCTAAGTATTAATTCAACAATCAACATCACAAAATTAAAAAAAAATGCTATTTCTTAACATCACAGGTATTTAGGAACTGTGTCCCTAAAGTAAAGTTTAGATACTTATTCAATAATCAACATTTACAAAATTACAAATTGGCCTTTACTTAAAGGGCTACCCGCCGCCTACAAGCGCCCCCATCACTTAAAAAAATATTACTCGCTAAATACAAAACTGATGGCAAAATCCGGAAAGACAGATTGAAGCCAAGGTGCCCTTGTTTATTTTGAACAAATTAACTCTGTAAACTAAAGATCACTGTAGTTACAGATACAAAAACTGCTAAAAGTGGCCATTTTTCGCACTCTTTGAATATGTAATCTGTAAATATAGTTCACTGTACTACAGTGAACTATATTTTTCAAAGTTGATTGGTGCTAAATTAGGGTAGGGTACTGTGCACTTGCGGAACCCTAAAAAATTTTTAAATGCATAAAATACTATTTAGAGGAAGTGTCAAGAAGTGTAACGGAAAACGGGGAGTAGAAAAATATGACAAGGTGTGACGGTCGAGACAGGGTCGGGAAAGAGTCGAAAAAAGGGAAATGAAGGAAAAAAGCATTTTTACCGAATAAAAGGAATAGTTGCTAAAATTTTTATGAACGAAAGCAACAGAAGAAAACTAAGAATCAGGTTTTGTTGAATAGTGAGGGCAATGGAGCTCAAATAGAATTTTAACGTGTTTGAAAGTTTCAGGTGAGAGAGAATTTGGGCCGTCAAACAAGGAAAATTTGGAAAAAAAAGGAGAAAAATGGAAGAATGGAATCGGTAAACGCTCCAAATATCCTTGTTGTTACTTTGAGACGTCTGTGAAAGAAAAGTCGATAGTAAGCTGGATTTCTGTGAGTTATAATAATTTTTTATTTTGTAGCTCGCGAAAAATAGAATTCATACAGCTGATGAGACGAATCTTTTGAAGAAGGCTATGATCCTGGATTGTGGGTTCCTTCAATTGAGATAAAGATAGGGATTGCTTCGTGTAGGATATAGTATAGGAAGGTTTATTTGCGCATAAATTCAATATGCTAACATTCAGGGTTTGATTCCAAAGTGTAAAGAATAAGTGGAGTGAAACTAATGTTATGTAAGTATTCAATTTTGTGGTTTTCCATCTTTTATTTATTTTCGGTTCAAAGTTGTTGTGTGTATTTGAGTTAAGATGAAATGTGACTTAATGAAATTTATAGTTTCTTCCAGGTTATGTGAGCTAAATAACGTTGAGAAAATCAGATTTCAATGTCAAAAGAGGAAGAGTTGATTGGAGAATATTTGCAGCTTTACAGATCTACCTGCAGGGTCATAAGAGGCTTGTACTGTGTGATACTTTAAGTAAATTGTTATTCCCTCTTAATGATTTTCTTTTGTAAACATTAATAACTCTGCGGAAATTATAACATACTGTGTTTCTAATCTGAGTCGTTATTTGTAGATAGTAATAAAGATTTTCTTTTCCCATAATTAAGTATAAACTAGTTCTACAAGTGTCTTTGTTCGCGTATAGCTAGGCAGGATAATGTTCTATTTCTAAACAGGTACAGGAATTACAAGGAACATTATAGACATGGAAAAGCAAACCACAAATGATAAAACGTGAAGGCTAAAAAAGGTATTGCTTGGATTGTAAAGGTAATGTAAATTTCATTGTGTTTAATTCTTTCCTTTACAGAGAAATTGATTAAAATAGTCCTTGGTGAAATCATAGAAACTGGACTCTGATGTATATTTTGTCAACGCTTCAAGGGTGGCTTTGGATGTTGTATGTTTTGTCAACATTTCAAAGTGACTTTGGACGATGTATATTATTATCATCATTTCAAGGAGACTTTAAACGATGTATATTTTTTATACTTTTTTTAGGTAGAATTGTCTATTTGACATTATTGTCAAATAGTCAACAAATAAATCATTTTTGATTTAGTTTTACTCAAAGCTAGACGCTATTTTGAAATCTTTATAAATTTTTTATCTCTTTAACAAAAAAATAAATCAAAACCCAAAATCAAAATGGAAGAAAATATTAATACATTAAATAATTACCTATTTTTTAGAAAATAATATAAAATCTTTGGCCCTAAATCAAAATTCCAGTTTTTTTTAATATACTAATGTCTTCATATGATAAAATTTAAGAAAAATATTCCGTCAGATCAAAAGAATTAGAACGTCAATTCAAAAATCTTAAAATAATATATCTGAAAACTAAAACTTGGATATAGTTTGTGACATTTTATTGTGAAATAAAGGGTAAGTTTAAGTAGAGTGAATATTATAAATAATATTATTTCAAATAATAATAAATTGCTTTGATAGTGATTTTGAATCTTTTGCCTCAATTTCCCAAAATTGGAACATGCTGAGAACATTACTACATTTCAGTACTCAAGTTCATAGGAGGTGCTTATCTTTCCTTTTACTTTCATTCTATAGGAGTCCCAGATTTTGAGGTTAAGAAATACCTGCTCTCAGGTTTATTTAGTTCAACCAAGCGTGGATGGATGCCCTCGTGACATGTGTCCCCGATGTCCACTATATTGGATGTGGCAAATGTATGTCGCGTGTCGCTGGAGTATCTGTCTAAGTCTATCTGATAATATCAACCTTCGGATTTATTTATTTTAATCATTCTTGGGCCGGAGCCCTCAAGCCTAAAAGGGTCTGATACTAAAGTTCTTCTCTTTCTATTTGTGTGAGGTTTCGCTGATTCATCCTGATTTCTCTCTTCTGTATGTGTGGGATGAATTGGTGTTATTCCGGTACAAATGGAGGGATATTAGCGAGGTGTTTTAACGTTGGATTTTGGAAATAATGTTTCTTGTGTTATGTGCTGACAACGCTTGCCCACTATTGGTTGCGTCGTTTGAGTGGCATATACCGCGGGAGGACCTCCTGATCTTAGCGTTAGATTACCAAATGTAGAGTAGTTTGACAACTTAAAACTTTCTTCTTATGTGAAGGGACATACTAGTTTAGTCTAATGACATTAAATTGTTTATAAGGAATAAATTAGAATTGTCCTGAATCAATAGGAAGAATATTCTTGATGGAGACATTACGTTCGTTCGTGGGTTGCTTCTTGTAAAGTGTGTTGACGACGTTCGCCCGTAAGGCTGCGACGGCTGTACGACACTCTGACCTTGGGGGACCTCTGAACTTTATGTGTGTCATCCTAAAGTAGTTAAATAATCTATTTAATCTTCATTGAATCATACAGGAATCTAAACCTTATAAGATTCTAAGTTTTATTTTTCCTTAATAAAACTAGTCATAATTTATCATACTTAAAATTATACTTTGACTCAGTGTGAAACCACCTTTAACATTACTAAATAGATTCTTGAAAACAATAATGGAACGGAAATTATAATGTTTAGTTTCTTTCATTGTAGATATGTTCCGAATATTTAAGTATATACAATAATCCCATTTTTATACTTCTTTTGAGTCCTCTTTTAAAAGAACATCGAGTTTTAGCTAGTGTTGTTTACGCTAAATTCTCCCAGTGTTCTTGGTTTTGAATACTCGATGCTTTTGATTTTCCCTTAAGATCTTAAATCATAAAAGTTTGGCCCAACCTAGCTTAGATACTACTATCCCGTATCTTCTCGGTTCTGGTCATCATACTTCACTTTTACTTAAGGATTACCTTCAATAATCTTTTGTCATACTTACTTCTTATATGTTCTTCTTCGAAATATGCTGGGTAATCCCATTATAGTTTAGATGCAATTCATTTTATTTAAATGAGTGTTTAGACTGGGGTTACTCTACATAATCCTTGTCTTGCGTGGGTTGGTAACGGAAAAGAGATTTAGCTACGCATCACAAGTGAGAGCTATGAAGGATATACGGAGACCTTGTTGGTGCAATAAAGTCACTCAGTGACTGGGGGGAGGGAAATTGCCCTTCAAACTCTTTATGTCTCTCGTTATAAAACCGTTATTGATCTAGGCTGGCCATGCAAGCAATAATACTATACCCGTATCTAGTACAGACTTCACACTTGGACGTGTGGAGCTGGCTAATTATTTTCAGTTTAACTTATTTCAAAACAAACTAAGGGATTCGATGATGTCGATCATTGTCTGCCCGGAGGGATTACAGGAAGAGCTCTTATAGCTCATGATGGAGAGTGCCCTGTTTTCCTAAAGGAAGACTGTATGCTTCGTGTGCCTGGCGGGCTCGGTGACCAGCTCTGGTATGGGTGACTAAAAGAAATAGTCAATACCCTGTGAACCCTGGATGAGTCAGTGATCGTCCCTTAAAGGTGGGCCACGTGGAAGTCGGGTTTGACGCGGGGCATGAACATACCGGGGGGAGACATCATCACCGTCTGGGTTGTACTGTGGTTAGTTGGTTCCGCACTCCACATACATTAACCCTAGTCTTTACTGTAGTTTAAGTTTTCGATGGGATATCCAGCTCCGCGAGGATGATCAGAATCCTGACGATCCAGTTGGATTGTTAGGGTAGTTTAGCGTCATGTCATCGTGAGCTGGGTGATGATATGCCTCGGACCTAGGACTTAGGGTAGAGGAGGCCTAGGACGAGCTGTTTGGGGCGATGGTGGTGCTCCAAACTTGGGGATTGTCCCCACATTATTTTTTATTACTTCATTTATATTAACATAGGTTTCTTTTCAGAAACTTAACGGCTATAATAATATTGCATTGTAAAAGAGATGAAACCTTTCCTAAATTGATGAATCTACATGAATTCAGATGAACTACACCAAACAATTTGAGACTAAATTCAAATAAATAGTGATATAAAATAAAATAAATAACTCAAATTAGACATGTAAAGATTAGGTTTATATTCAAATATAAATATTAAAATAACAAGTGTGTTTCTTTTTCATTCTTCTATTGCCACTCTCCACCGAGCAGAATCTGTAAATTACAAGATATTATAAATATATAAAACGGAATGACGTAGGATTCAGAAAAAATATAATATTCTTAAAGGATATTATTCTAGACGATCAACTTTGGCCAAAACTTTCACGTATCTGATTTGAGGATCCTATTGGAAGGGACGTCAGATCTGTACAGCTGGTGCCGTGACCAGGATGTGCTGGTTTCAAGCGAGAGAGGTATTGAAGAGTGAAAAAGAAGAAACAAAGTGAAAAATACACTAATTTCTAGTTTTGAACTGAAGAAACTTGAGAGTAAAGTCTAACTAAGTTAAAGTTGTTAAGCGGGACGTTAGAATTGGTTTTAGCTTAGGGTTATTTGTTTTGGAGACCATAGAAAATATGATGCATTCCTTGTTTCAGAATAAAGATGGGAAATTTTACAGTCTCAATAGAAGGAAACATAGGGTCAGGGAAGTCTACTTTATTGGCAGCTTTGGGAGGCAACTCTGATTTTGAGATAATACCAGAACCAATTGATAAATGGACTAATTTATCTGGCGTTAATCTCTTCCAGTTATTTAAGGAAAACCCTAAGAAGTGGGGTTTCTGTTTTCAAAATTATGTTCTTCTAACAATGTTAGGGAATCATACGAAAGAATCTAGCGCTAAGATTAAAGTTATGGAACGTTCCATCTATTCAGCCAAAAACTGTTTTATTAGGGAATTGCAAGAGAGTGAGTTGTTGCACCCGGCTGAGTTTGCAGTTTTAGATGAAACTTATTCTTATTTCAAGGAACAATTTGTTACTCGAATTAATTTAGTAGTTTATCTTAGGACTTCCCCTATGGTTTCTTATCAGAGAGCCCTAAGTCGTGGTCGACCTGAAGAGACAGGGATAACGTTAGATTATATAGAGAGGATTCACAACATTCATGAGGAATGGTTATTGAACCCTAATATAAAGGAAGATTTTGACAGGATAGAGATTATCGATGGAGATCAAAATATTAGCTCCATAAAGCAACAGTTTTGGGAAGTTAAGGAAAGAATATTAGATAAGCTTTCTATTCTTTAATTTAAACAAAATTCCAACCTATAATTTGTAATAAACTTTCAGTATCCAAAGAAAAGAAAAATGCCTCCTCGTTATAATCTTAGATCATCTCAGGGACAAGATGAATTAGAAAGGACAGGTCAGCAAGAAGAACGTCCACGACCTTCTTTACGCAACTCCACTATGTTTCGCCAACTTCGAAGAAACATGGGAATTCTGACACAGAAGGTGTCAAACTTAGAGAATCAGCTGTCGCAAGCACGGGAAACTAACGCTGCATCAACTTCGTCTGAAAGGCATGAAGCACCGATTAATATTTGCCCGGTGATTGATACAAGAGTCGAAAAACCACGTTTTCCTGGAAGATTTGGGGTACATCCAGTGTCGTTTTTGGAGGATCTTCAGAATTATTTACGGAGAATGCCTAATGAAGATGCTACAATTGAAACTATAATCAGTTGTTTAGAAGGTGATGTTCGAAAATGGGCCAGAATTTATAGACAGAGATGGTTTACACAGTCGGATTTCAAAAGAGATTTTTTGGATGCTTATTGGGGAGAAGCCGAGCAAAACACCTTGAGAAGAATGATTGTAAATGGCACTTGGTCTAAGGAAAATGGAATAATGCTAGAACATTTCGTTAGTTTAGCAGGGCAAGCAAAGATGATGTCTAGACCAATTCCTGAATGGCAAATAGTGGAGGATTTGATGAGACACTTTCCGAAGGATGTACAATATGCTTGGCGGATGAAGAAAGGAAATACTTTGATTGAGGCAACAGAGTTTCTTCGTGAATTGGATGATGTGAATAAACAATGTGGATCTTCTTCCTTTGACTCTTCTACTGGAGCTGATAGGGGAACAAAGCGTCAAAGTCCATTCGTTTCGAATAAAGACAAGCCATTTTATAAAAAACCAAAAGTGGTGGCTCACATCGAGGGGGAGACTTCAAGGGGAAGGATCACTGATGAAATAATTCAAGAAGAAGATTTAAACTAGTTGAGGCCATCTCCAATAAGCAGGAGGTGGCCGCAATTAACAAAAAACTAAATTATCTTTTTCCTGTAAAATATTTAATAAAACAAGGTTGGAAGCCAGGGGTAGGATTGGGTTGTGACCAAGAAGGGATCTTATATCCTGTTTCCCCGAATAATACTAGAACGAAATGTAATAGAGAAGGTTTAGGATATTCTTCAGAAGAATATAATAATAAACAAACAGTCTTAGATTTAATTAAAGTTTTTGACGTTTCCGTGAATAAACAAAATCAACCAATGTATAACCAGTTCATTAAAGAATATGAAGGTAATTCTTTATATGATGAAGAGGTTTGCTTTGAGAATGAGGGGCCCAAATTTAAATCAGAAATAGAGTTACAAATTTTGGGGCAATCTATAGTTCTCTTGGTAGACACTGGAAGTGAAGTAACTTGTATTTCGGAAGAATTCTTAGAGTGTTTACAAGGAGAATTAAAGTTAGAATTCCCTGCGTTACCAGTTAGACCAATATGTGTGAGGGGAGCCGTTGGACAAAAGAGTCTCCAAATAAAAAAACTAGTCTCTATACCGTTGACGTGTGGTTCATTTGATATTGATACGGGATTTTTAGTGATTGCTAAGTTAACTTGTTCTGCTATCCTTGGGGTAGATTGGTTAGTTGCGCACAACGCTGTTTTGCATTTAAAAGAACCACAAACATTAGAATTGGGTATCGTTGGACAAGGAGAAATTACTATTCCGTTTCGAAATCTTTCTAGTGGGTTTTTAGAAGAGAATCGAATAAATCTAATATCTGGAATAGAGGAACAAAACGAAAAAGAAGGCGGTGAAGAAAAGCAATTATTAGATTTGTTTAAAAGTATTCGGTTGGGAATGGATTTGTCTGATGTAGAGAAGGAACAAATTTTTAATGTTTTGAGATCCCATATGCAAGTTTTTACAAAGAAACTTGGAAGGGCAAACTGTTATACTCATGACATTAAAATCATTGAGGGTACTCCAAGGATACAACGAACCTATCCTATACCATATGCACATAGGGCAAAAGTAGAAGAAAAGTTGAGGGAGATGGAAGAATTAGGGATTATATCGAGGAAAACTACAAATTTTTGTAGTCCTCTAACTTTCACTGGAAAACCCGATGGATCTGTTAGAATATTACTTGATGCTAGGGAAATCAATAAATATATGGTTCCAGAAGTAGAAGCACCGCCTTTACAGATTGACATACTTAATGCTTTTCTTGGTGTAAAATTTATAACATTGATTGATTTAAATAACGCTTATTTTCAAATACCGTTGACTGAGGACAGTAAAAAATATACTGGATTTACAGTTAATGGAAAGTCTTACGTATACAACGTGCTTCCGCAAGGACTTAAAACGTCAGTAGGGTCCTTTTGTCGCGCAATGGACATTATATTGGGTCCTGGTGTTAGAGAGTTTTGTGTCAATTATTTGGATGATCTTGCAATCCTAACGAGTGGGACTTGGCAAGACCATTTGGATCATATTGATATAGTTTTGGATCGTTTAGAATCAGCTGGAATGACTTGTAATTTTGCAAAGTGCAACTTTTTCTGCAGTGAAGTAAAAATGTTAGGGCATATAGTTACAACTTCGGGAATTAAACCTAACCCGGATAAAATAAAAGCTATAAAGGAATTCCCTATTCCAAAGAAACAAAAACAGTTAAGAGGATTTTTGGGACTTTGTAATTATTATAGACGTTTCATTAAAAACTATAGTATTTTGACTGCTCCATTAACTAGGTTATTAAAGAAAAACCAAGCATGGTTTTGGGATGAAGAATTAGATCGAGCTTTCAATAATATAAAGGAAGAATTTATTACAACGATTCTATTGAGCCATCCAGATCAGGATAAATTATATTATTTACAGACCGACAGTTCAGGGATCGGAATAGCCGGATCATTGTTTCAGATTGGAAATAATGGTGAGGTTAAAATTTTGGGATTCTGTAGTCGTGCACTACGGGGTTCTGAATTACGTTGGACTGTAACTGAACAAGAGTTGTGGGCTATTATTTATTCTGTGAAAAAGTTTGAGACTTATTTAAGAGGAGCGAAATTTGTTGTTCGTACAGATCATAAGGCATTAACTTTCATGAAACAAATGAAATTATACAATAGTAGAGTCACACGTTGGATTTTATTTCTTGAACAATTTGACTTCGAAGTCGAACATGTAAAAGGAGTAGAAAATATTGGGGTAGATATTTTATCTAGATATCCGCCAGGGGGAGTTTTGCAAGAAGAGAAGGTGTGGTATCCAACTGTTATGTATGTAGGTGTTTCTACTGACCGTGACTTGAAAAATAAATTACAACGTATGATGGAATATCAACGGCTTGATAACGTCATATGTGGGATTAAGGAGAGAATAAATGGTTCTAGAGTACCCGAAAGAACAGATAGATTTACACGTATAACTTTGCGCTGTATTGTCAATAATGATCTACTTTATTTTAAAACTGTACGTGGAGATTACGTTTTGTTTATGCCCAAGGTTCTACAAGAAGAGATTTGTAAACAGGTACATATAGAGATGGGTCATCTTGGCGCATATAAAACTTTGAAATATTTACAATTAAGGTGTTATTGGATAAATATGGGTAAGACAGTGAAGTCTTGTATTCAGAAGTGTCATGTTTGTCAGCTTTCTAGACCTGACTATATAAAAGGGGTAGGGAAATGTAAATCGATTTTAACTGAAAACCCGGGTGAATTAGTAATGGCTGATATCTTCGGACCACTACCTAAAACTGAGGCTGGTTATATTTACATTTTTGTAATACAGGATTCTTTTAGTAAATTTATTAAACTTTTCGGACTTCGTGGAGCTTCAGCAGACTCAGTGCTTTATTGTATGAGAGTGTTCACTGAAATAATACAACCTAAGGCTGTTATGACAGATAACGGAAAACAATTTATTAGTCACAAGTGGAAAAATGGACTCAGAGCTTTGAGAATTAAGACTTTGTATACTACTATTCGTAATCCTCGACCTAACACTACAGAACGAGTGAATAAAGAATTAAACAAATTCTTTAGAATTTATTGTCATGATGACCATACTAGATGGGATCATTACCTGTTGGAGATTGAGGAATTGTATAATAATACGTTCCACGAGAGTACGAAATTTTCTCCTAATGAAATATTATTTGGAAATTCAGAGAAACTTAAAGTAGACTGTTTTCTACCACGGGCACTCACGAATAAAACATTAGATCAAATTAGAGAGGAAGTTAGAGAAAACCTTAGACTTTCGAGTCAGAAGCGGCAGGATAGATTCAATAGAACTCATAAGTTGATAGATTTTCAAGTTGGTGATTTGGTAAAATTAAGGAGGCTTAATAAATCGGATTCTAGTCGAAATAAAACTAAGAAATTTGATTTATTATATGATGGACCATATCGAATTGGAGGAATAAAATATGCTAATGTGTATATTCTCGTTGATCCTGAAACTCAAAGTGTCAAAGGAGTTTATAATGCAGTCCATTTGGCTAAATATTATACTTAGGATGTTAGCTACTGAGATTTTCACGGGACTATATCATAAATTTTAACTTTAGAGGAATTGAGATATTCCTGGTCACAACCTAATTAATATAATTTTATTGGTTTTAATTTAATAATTAATATTAGAAGACTATTTTGATTATAGTATATAGTGAGCCAATTTGTTAGTGAATTGATTGGCATTAATAAATTGACTTCGTTTTAAAAAAAAATATATAATGAACTATAATAATTTATAATTTAATACAAATTTAATTTGTTTATATAATCAGGGTTGAACTGAAATAAATCTAAATTTAGATAAACATGTTAAATAATTTTAATAATTTTGAATAAAAAATTAATTTAGTTTAATGATTTATAATATTAGTAGTTTAGTTATTTGTTTTGTTTATTGTATTTGTGAATAAAAAAATTTAAGGGCCAATATAGGAGGTTTTATTTTAATAAAATAATAATAATAATAATAAAAAAAAAAATTAATTTAAAATTGAAAATTTTAGAATTCTCGAAAAAAAAAAAATGTTTTCTTAGATATTTCGAAATAATAAAATTTTGGGGGAGGCTGTGCACTTGCGGAACCCTAAAAAATTTTTAAATGCATAAAATACTATTTAGAGGAAGTGTCAAGAAGTGTAACGGAAAACGGGGAGTAGAAAAATATGACAAGGTGTGACGGTCGAGACAGGGTCGGGAAAGAGTCGAAAAAAGGGAAATGAAGGAAAAAAGCATTTTTACCGAATAAAAGGAATAGTTGCTAAAATTTTTATGAACGAAAGCAACAGAAGAAAACTAAGAATCAGGTTTTGTTGAATAGTGAGGGCAATGGAGCTCAAATAGAATTTTAACGTGTTTGAAAGTTTCAGGTGAGAGAGAATTTGGGCCGTCAAACAAGGAAAATTTGGAAAAAAAAGGAGAAAAATGGAAGAATGGAATCGGTAAACGCTCCAAATATCCTTGTTGTTACTTTGAGACGTCTGTGAAAGAAAAGTCGATAGTAAGCTGGATTTCTGTGAGTTATAATAATTTTTTATTTTGTAGCTCGCGAAAAATAGAATTCATACAGCTGATGAGACGAATCTTTTGAAGAAGGCTATGATCCTGGATTGTGGGTTCCTTCAATTGAGATAAAGATAGGGATTGCTTCGTGTAGGATATAGTATAGGAAGGTTTATTTGCGCATAAATTCAATATGCTAACATTCAGGGTTTGATTCCAAAGTGTAAAGAATAAGTGGAGTGAAACTAATGTTATGTAAGTATTCAATTTTGTGGTTTTCCATCTTTTATTTATTTTCGGTTCAAAGTTGTTGTGTGTATTTGAGTTAAGATGAAATGTGACTTAATGAAATTTATAGTTTCTTCCAGGTTATGTGAGCTAAATAACGTTGAGAAAATCAGATTTCAATGTCAAAAGAGGAAGAGTTGATTGGAGAATATTTGCAGCTTTACAGATCTACCTGCGGGGTCATAAGAGGCTTGTACTGTGTGATACTTTAAGTAAATTGTTATTCCCTCTTAATGATTTTCTTTTGTAAACATTAATAACTCTGCGGAAATTATAACATACTGTGTTTCTAATCTGAGTCGTTATTTGTAGATAGTAATAAAGATTTTCTTTTCCCATAATTAAGTATAAACTAGTTCTACAAGTGTCTTTGTTCGCGTATAGCTAGGCAGGATAATGTTCTATTTCTAAACAGGTACAGGAATTACAAGGAACATTATAGACATGGAAAAGCAAACCACAAATGATAAAACGTGAAGGCTAAAAAAGGTATTGCTTGGATTGTAAAGGTAATGTAAATTTCATTGTGTTTAATTCTTTCCTTTACAGAGAAATTGATTAAAATAGTCCTTGGTGAAATCATAGAAACTGGACTCTGATGTATATTTTGTCAACGCTTCAAGGGTGGCTTTGGATGTTGTATGTTTTGTCAACATTTCAAAGTGACTTTGGACGATGTATATTATTATCATCATTTCAAGGAGACTTTAAACGATGTATATTTTTTATACTTTTTTTAGGTAGAATTGTCTATTTGACATTATTGTCAAATAGTCAACAAATAAATCATTTTTGATTTAGTTTTACTCAAAGCTAGACGCTATTTTGAAATCTTTATAAATTTTTTATCTCTTTAACAAAAAAATAAATCAAAACCCAAAATCAAAATGGAAGAAAATATTAATACATTAAATAATTACCTATTTTTTAGAAAATAATATAAAATCTTTGGCCCTAAATCAAAATTCCAGTTTTTTTTAATATACTAATGTCTTCATATGATAAAATTTAAGAAAAATATTCCGTCAGATCAAAAGAATTAGAACGTCAATTCAAAAATCTTAAAATAATATATCTGAAAACTAAAACTTGGATATAGTTTGTGACATTTTATTGTGAAATAAAGGGTAAGTTTAAGTAGAGTGAATATTATAAATAATATTATTTCAAATAATAATAAATTGCTTTGATAGTGATTTTGAATCTTTTGCCTCAATTTCCCAAAATTGGAACATGCTGAGAACATTACTACATTTCAGTACTCAAGTTCATAGGAGGTGCTTATCTTTCCTTTTACTTTCATTCTATAGGAGTCCCAGATTTTGAGGTTAAGAAATACCTGCTCTCAGGTTTATTTAGTTCAACCAAGCGTGGATGGATGCCCTCGTGACATGTGTCCCCGATGTCCACTATATTGGATGTGGCAAATGTATGTCGCGTGTCGCTGGAGTATCTGTCTAAGTCTATCTGATAATATCAACCTTCGGATTTATTTATTTTAATCATTCTTGGGCCGGAGCCCTCAAGCCTAAAAGGGTCTGATACTAAAGTTCTTCTCTTTCTATTTGTGTGAGGTTTCGCTGATTCATCCTGATTTCTCTCTTCTGTATGTGTGGGATGAATTGGTGTTATTCCGGTACAAATGGAGGGATATTAGCGAGGTGTTTTAACGTTGGATTTTGGAAATAATGTTTCTTGTGTTATGTGCTGACAACGCTTGCCCACTATTGGTTGCGTCGTTTGAGTGGCATATACCGCGGGAGGACCTCCTGATCTTAGCGTTAGATTACCAAATGTAGAGTAGTTTGACAACTTAAAACTTTCTTCTTATGTGAAGGGACATACTAGTTTAGTCTAATGACATTAAATTGTTTATAAGGAATAAATTAGAATTGTCCTGAATCAATAGGAAGAATATTCTTGATGGAGACATTACGTTCGTTCGTGGGTTGCTTCTTGTAAAGTGTGTTGACGACGTTCGCCCGTAAGGCTGCGACGGCTGTACGACACTCTGACCTTGGGGGACCTCTGAACTTTATGTGTGTCATCCTAAAGTAGTTAAATAATCTATTTAATCTTCATTGAATCATACAGGAATCTAAACCTTATAAGATTCTAAGTTTTATTTTTCCTTAATAAAACTAGTCATAATTTATCATACTTAAAATTATACTTTGACTCAGTGTGAAACCACCTTTAACATTACTAAATAGATTCTTGAAAACAATAATGGAACGGAAATTATAATGTTTAGTTTCTTTCATTGTAGATATGTTCCGAATATTTAAGTATATACAATAATCCCATTTTTATACTTCTTTTGAGTCCTCTTTTAAAAGAACATCGAGTTTTAGCTAGTGTTGTTTACGCTAAATTCTCCCAGTGTTCTTGGTTTTGAATACTCGATGCTTTTGATTTTCCCTTAAGATCTTAAATCATAAAAGTTTGGCCCAACCTAGCTTAGATACTACTATCCCGTATCTTCTCGGTTCTGGTCATCATACTTCACTTTTACTTAAGGATTACCTTCAATAATCTTTTGTCATACTTACTTCTTATATGTTCTTCTTCGAAATATGCTGGGTAATCCCATTATAGTTTAGATGCAATTCATTTTATTTAAATGAGTGTTTAGACTGGGGTTACTCTACATAATCCTTGTCTTGCGTGGGTTGGTAACGGAAAAGAGATTTAGCTACGCATCACAAGTGAGAGCTATGAAGGATATACGGAGACCTTGTTGGTGCAATAAAGTCACTCAGTGACTGGGGGGAGGGAAATTGCCCTTCAAACTCTTTATGTCTCTCGTTATAAAACCGTTATTGATCTAGGCTGGCCATGCAAGCAATAATACTATACCCGTATCTAGTACAGACTTCACACTTGGACGTGTGGAGCTGGCTAATTATTTTCAGTTTAACTTATTTCAAAACAAACTAAGGGATTCGATGATGTCGATCATTGTCTGCCCGGAGGGATTACAGGAAGAGCTCTTATAGCTCATGATGGAGAGTGCCCTGTTTTCCTAAAGGAAGACTGTATGCTTCGTGTGCCTGGCGGGCTCGGTGACCAGCTCTGGTATGGGTGACTAAAAGAAATAGTCAATACCCTGTGAACCCTGGATGAGTCAGTGATCGTCCCTTAAAGGTGGGCCACGTGGAAGTCGGGTTTGACGCGGGGCATGAACATACCGGGGGGAGACATCATCACCGTCTGGGTTGTACTGTGGTTAGTTGGTTCCGCACTCCACATACATTAACCCTAGTCTTTACTGTAGTTTAAGTTTTCGATGGGATATCCAGCTCCGCGAGGATGATCAGAATCCTGACGATCCAGTTGGATTGTTAGGGTAGTTTAGCGTCATGTCATCGTGAGCTGGGTGATGATATGCCTCGGACCTAGGACTTAGGGTAGAGGAGGCCTAGGACGAGCTGTTTGGGGCGATGGTGGTGCTCCAAACTTGGGGATTGTCCCCACATTATTTTTTATTACTTCATTTATATTAACATAGGTTTCTTTTCAGAAACTTAACGGCTATAATAATATTGCATTGTAAAAGAGATGAAACCTTTCCTAAATTGATGAATCTACATGAATTCAGATGAACTACACCAAACAATTTGAGACTAAATTCAAATAAATAGTGATATAAAATAAAATAAATAACTCAAATTAGACATGTAAAGATTAGGTTTATATTCAAATATAAATATTAAAATAACAAGTGTGTTTCTTTTTCATTCTTCTATTGCCACTCTCCACCGAGCAGAATCTGTAAATTACAAGATATTATAAATATATAAAACGGAATGACGTAGGATTCAGAAAAAATATAATATTCTTAAAGGATATTATTCTAGACGATCAACTTTGGCCAAAACTTTCACGTATCTGATTTGAGGATCCTATTGGAAGGGACGTCAGATCTGTACAGTACCTTAACTTCAATCTGTTTTTCCGGATTTTCCATTACTTTTGTATTTAGTGAGTAACTTTTATTTACTGATGGGGGCGCTAGTGGCTTGCGGGTAGCCTCTTAAGATAAACCAGGGTAATTGTAAACGCACTATTTCAGGAGTAATTGTAAAAATGAACGATAAATCTAAGTACTAACCTGATAAGTGTAAATTAGATAACAAGATGAAATCTCTAAAAGATTCGTCGATTTATCCTCAATGTTTACAATTACCCCTGAAATGATGCGTTTACAATTACCCTGGCTGTTCCTAATATGACTTCTTGAGATCTATAATTATGTATGTATTTAATAATCGACATTACAAAATTGACGTTTTCGATCGCCATAGTCATCCAATAGTGACAGCCAACGAAATGGTGGCAATAAATAGGTATGCCGGTATGACTGTGGTGATACTGGCGATCAAAAGGTTTAATAACACTTATTTCTTGAGATCCATAATAATGTTCTTAATACTTATTTCTTGAGATCCGTGATAAGGTATTCTCTACCAACTAAAAAACTATCAACTACCAATACTACAACTAACTAACTATTACTAATTAACTATCAATTATTTTCTCTTCATAAGAAGTTATGGTCATCTTATATTATTAAAAAAATCACGATTTCTTTGATCCTTGTTTTTATACCTCTATCATATGAATTAATCCTTAATGCTCCATTTCTCCAAATTATCAATTATTATTTCTTCACCACAATTTTTCACTATGTGGTATAAATTTACTACATATTCTTTAGTACATGTTTGCCGTATGTATGGAAAAAAGGTTTGGTTATTATTTTGTTCAAATTCTTTAAACAATTTCAAGTCGTGAGAATCTTCACATAGAGCAAAGCACTCTCCACCCAGTTTCGTAGCAAATATTGTGTTAAACTCTTCTAACATGACTTGGAAATTGTAGGTAGGCCAGTTGTGGCGATTGGTGTCAACGTGTAAGACATAAGTAGTATATTAGTTTCATATTTCAAGGTACCTAAAACTGATAAAATAAACTTAAATTTATACAAATAGGTAGCTTAGACACAAAAATTTATGCAATTCCTTCATAAAAACCATCTAAGTACTTACAGTTCCTCGCTGTTGGTTCTAAACTTCGATTTTTATTTAACCAAGACTGATTACGCAGCAGCAGAGGTGCGTCGTCTGTGGAAGCAAAACAGAACTGTTCTGTTACTGTAGCGGACATGTCAGTGTTGCCAGTTTTGAGAAAAAAGGATAATTAGATGAATATAGGACGCGCGTCCGGTAAGTTTGGTGCAATGTAGTTCAGCAAATACAAAACTAAAACAAAGAAACTGAGTAGGTACCTTCTATTGTTTTTATGTCGTGATGGCATTTCAGGTACATACCTTAGCGTTTAAACATGAAACACATACATGTTAACACTAATCCTCATAACTGACCAACCCATAAAATCTAATAAGTTACTAGTTAAACACAGGTTAAAAACAAGAATTAATTAAGTTTAAAAATAATATGTTTGATTGTCACGTGATCGGTGTAAGACATGAAAAATATAATATTTTTCAGGGGTCAGCAGAAAAGTTTAACACGGTCATAGATGTTGTTTGACAGGTGCCTATCCTATATCTAAGCGAGGGGATCTATAGCGTCGTCGAGGGGATCTGTAGCGTCTGAATCACTCTGAGAATCACTGTCAACAGTATCGTAATCGTCTTCAGATTGGTCGACAAACGGAACCTCACTTTCATTTGTTTTTTCACCCTGCGATTCACAGATCTTTATATTGGCCCTGATGCTTACCAATTTAAGAACTCTTGGTTGCTTTAAGCGGTTCCTAATTTTTGTGTGTGTGCGCGAATGAAGACTGAAATTCCTTTCCGCAGCTGCAGAAGATGGCGGCACACTTAAAATTTTAGCTGCTACAAAACCAATACTTTGTTTAAAAGCGAATGTTTGCCACCACAATCTTGGTTCTAATTGCTTAGCTGGAGCCCAAATAGCCTTCGATGCTTCAAAAAAATTGGATTTTGTATAAAACTCCGCCATATTTGACAAAGTTTTTGCTTCGTCAATGCCGTTTGTAGCACAGTACTCCCGTATGAATTTTGTTGCCTGAGAGACTTCTTCATCACTCAACATATTGCGACCGCAGTACCGTGGATCCAATAGATGAGCAGCGAAATGTATTGGTTGAAGACAAAATTTTTCGCGTTTGTTAATACAATCAATAAGAATTTCTTTGTCTTCATTGTCTAAAAACACAGACTCTTCCAATTTGAGTGATGTGTTTTGGCATACTTTTTTGAATATGAATGGTGCATCTGAAAGCAGGGAATTATTTTTCTCTGATGACAGGAGGCCTGTTGCAAGCGGATCGAGAATACTTGTAATTTCATCCACCTTCAACCAAATTTCAGTATCTAAAAGTATATTCTTGATCTCTTGAGGGACAACAACATTGTGGGATATTGCTAGCTGTTCTAATGCTTCTCTGTTTTGCTTATAAGAGTTCAACGTAATATACGCTCCACTCCATCGTGTCTTGGAAAATAATTTCAGGGTACATGCAGAAGCACCAAATTTTTCAGTCTGGTATTTTTCAAATTGTGCCAATGCTACATGTGTGTGTTTTATAAATTTTATCACCTTGAGGATTTTATCCAGCGTGTCTTTAAAAAATCCAATTTTTTTAAAAACATCCTTGTAAATTAAGTTGAGTGAATGGCTCAAACATCCGACGCAGGAAATATGAGGGAATTCTCTTCTGATTATTCTCCATGCAACTTTCATATTTGCAGCGTTGTCGGTAACAAGTACTACAAATTTTGCAGAGCCGATTTCATTTATAATTTTTATTATTTGGCTGCCAATGAATTCACCGGTTTCTCTTTGAACCTCTGGATAAACGGCGTGATAGAATATGGGTTCCGGGGTTGTGATAATAAAATTTATTACGCCTTTGCCAATTACATTAGTCCATCCATCAGCAATGAGAGCAAGAGCCAACGATTTGCTCAACTTGACATCAATCGCATCTTTTACTCTTTTGTATTCTAGGTCGAGAAGTGTATTGCTCAAAACGTATCTTGAAGGAACTGTATAAGATGGGTCCAAAAGATAGAATAATCGTTTCCAGTGTTCTGATTCAAGCAGAGACATTGGCTGTCCAGATGCATAGATTGCCCTCGCTAGTGCAGTGTTTATATCATTGTGACTTACTGGTTGTCTCGTGAATGTCGAAGCATCAGAATTAAATGTGGAAGACAAACGCTGCGGTGATGACGTCATGGCTGACGGTGACGGTGCCATAGCCGACGACGATGGTGGGATGGTCGACGATGACGGTGCCATGGTCGACGATGACGATGCCATGGTCGACGATGACGATGCCATGGTCGACGGTGTGGACGTAGGTGGAGACAAAGTTGCTTCTGGAGATGAGTGCAGTATTGTCGGAACGTTGTTGTTTTGTTTGAATAAGTTTTTCACGTCATTTGGGCATTTTTTACATTTTAATAAGTGTTGTTTTAATTTATTGGCCATTGCGTGCTTATATTGCCCAGAACAATAACTACAAGTAACATGTTTTTTACCGTCAGTTTCACACAACACCAAAAAATGTCCCCACACGGTACTGATAGGTCGCGGCATGATAAATTGGTTAATTAATAAAACAAAAACACGTCCATTCGTCAAAGCAACACTGGCAACATTGACAGATCGGTTCGTTCGATCAATCCCAGAAATGCGACGTTGCCGTTTTAACTATGGTGTGCATGCGCGCTATCACTACCTCTAGGGCTGACAAATATCAGATTGAATAAAATATACGAATATTGTATGTTTAATATTTTAATTTCAATATTTGTTTGCACACGCGGCCGAACACTAGGGCTGGTAAATATACTATTGAGTGTAGATTCGGATTCAGATAATTTTATGTTTTATGTTACTTCCCCTCCAGGCTCCACCCACCCACCTAGTAAAAGCTGGAATTCTGAAGGGCTTTCTGCAGTGAACGTGTAATGGGATGTTATGATGATGAGTAACAGGTATGGAAGTTATGGAACTAATTTTTGTACAAAATAGATAATTTTTACGATGTCGATGCCTTTTTAGTTTTGATCGAAAGTAAAAAAGAACACAGAAAAAAATTAAAAGTACAACAAGAACAAGAAACTTTAGACTTACAATTTTTGTTTTTGTTTGTTTTATTTCCAGACTTAACCGTCTTTAAAAATTTTATTGTTAAAAACAATAGTTGAAATGGTCAGAAGGTTTCTGGGCCCATAATCAGTGAAAAACTATGAGAATTTAACAATAAAATACATTTTATATCTTTGGCAATGGCGTTGATTTTTTGTAGGAACAAACATGCAAACGCAATGATGGTGTCGCCACCTTTACACAGCGGCCGACTCTAAAAGCAATTTGTTGACTAAAACCTCCTTTCGGTTAATAGTTTACATGTTCTCTATCTCTTTCACTCTCGCCCAGCGCTGCATCCATAATGGCTTACGCACACATGCAGTGAAGGTAGCGAAATCAGTCCGCTAGAAGGGAGTTTCGTGGGTGTGATTTTATAGTAATTTATAATGTTTTTTTATAAAAAAATACACAAAAACAGTCAAAAGTACCTAAACTTCCGGAAAATATCCAAAACTATACATAAATACCTACACAACCCAAAAATACCCGAAGCTGTCTGAAACTTCCGATAAAAACTGCTGCCTTACAAACTATACAAAGTATTCAATAGAATATTTCGAATACAAGCTTTTGCAAGCCCTAGCGCCAGCGTGCACTGTTGTATACGGCGGCGGTGGCGGCGCGGGCGGCGCGGCAACATAATATCGTTGTCTCTTTCATGCGCAAGTAAAACGGACGGCATTGCGTTAATAATGTCTTCTAATGTAGTGTGTGTATAAATAAGTATTGTATTGTATAGGTATACCGTATACCTACATACTTAAGTTTTCGTTTAGGTAATGTTAGGTACTTTCTATTGATTTTCTATAAACTAATTAAACGAAACATGACGTCAGGTGACCAAAACGTCCCCATAACGAAGAGTAAAACACAGTTCTTTTATTTTTGTAGGCGAGTTTTCAACCGTTTAAAACGGTTTTTTTGGGGTTTTAAAACCGCAACATTTTGTTTAAAACGTTTTAAATCCGTTGTTTTACATCTATAATCACACCCCTGCTCAATGAGCTGGTTGTTGCTTGCGGGCGCCCCCGCCGGGATCGCGGCCAAGTTGCGGCTGCAGGACGAGGGCGGGCGCCGGCAGCGCGCCACACACGCCCTGCAGTTGGTGCTACCGCCGCACCGCACGCACGCTGCTACAGGTTCATTTCGGTTGGCTGCAGCAAAAATTTGGAACGATATTCCACACCCATACGATCTCTTAAAACATTACTACATAATTTCAAAAGCAATTATAAAAGTCTTCTTTTAAATATGCAAATTAAATTTGAAAACGTGCTGTGTCCCTTTAAGACGAGGTTTAATAATATAAAATTAATTTTTAATAATAATAAATTTAATGTTGCTAATAATGTCATTTAAAATAAATTTGTAATGTAATATGTTGCTAATTTTTATATGCATTTCTCTCTGTTTCTTTCCTTTATCTAATTCTTCTTAGTTATTATTATTATATACTTGAGTCCCTCTCTTTTTGACTCTGGGTGGGCTTCAGCTTCTAGCTGTGCCCTCTTTTTCTCAAATATGTTTTTATTTTTTTAAATGCTATAATGTAATAATTGAGTTGAGAAATAAGTGATTTTGAGTTTATGTATAAACTATGGTATTTAATAAATATTCAGTAATGTTCAGGTAATAGCCGTGATGTTTAGTTATTACCGAGTTTTTTGACCGACTAGTCATAGTCGACTAGGAGACGCTTTACACTTCACTACCTATCATGACTCTATACAATTTTTACTCTGTGCGTTTACGATTGTAGTAAGCCACTTGTCTACCGCCCCAGGGGGTCTCACACCACATCATCGTATATACCGTGGGTTGCAAGGTCGATGACCGTCCTCACAAATCCTGATGTCAGGGTTACAGAAACAACAAAATGACTTATTGACTACTTAAGTAGGTAGCAGCCGAGACCAATTGTTTAACGCGCCTTCCGAGAAACGGAATCCCCAGGTGATCTCCTACTGGGGGTTAGATAATAGGGGATGAAAATTTGTATGAAAATACGGGAAAATGGCCTCATTTCCCAGGCCCATAAAACTCGGATTTCAAAATATAACATCAATAATTCTAGAAAACAACAGCTGATAACAAAACATTAAAAAAACCGGCCGAGTGCGTGTCACACCACGTGGTTTGTAGGGTTCCGTAGTTGACTTCAGAATCATTATTGTAATCAGGTTTTGATTTTTTTATAATCAATTTTTAGGGTTTCGTACCTCAAAAGAAAAAAAACGTAACCCTTATAGGATCACTTTGTTGTCCGTCTGTCTGTCTGTCAAGACCCTTTTTTTCACGAATGAGAAGAGGTATCTGGTTGAAATTGATAACGAATATTAAGGTCCATAAACCACACAAGATCTGAAAATTTCAATTTTTTACAACGACGCAATCAAAAGATATGGCTTTTTATGTCCTCATCTCCATACATTTATGCAAAATAGCAAAACCTACAGGGTACTTCCCGTTGACCTAAAATTATGAAATTTGGCAAGAAGCTAGGTGTCACAGTACAAATTAAGGGAAAAGTCTGAAATCATTAAATATTACAACTTTTCTCACAACTAATGGTAACCAATTGTGGTGAGCTCCCGTTTCAAGAACATTCATTTAAGAGAGAGTCAAGTTGGGTGGTCGCGGAGGCGATTTTTGTTTTAGTTATATTTTAAAAACGGGAACACTCACAAACTTGAAAATTAGTATGTTTATAGTGCATAAGCTATAAAATAACAACAAATAATAAAATTTGGTCAAGCGCGTGTCGGACTCAAAAAATCTAGCACATTAACTTACTGAAATTTCAACTAATACAATAATGATTATGTGGTGGTACGGAACCCTCGGTGCGCGAGTCCGACTCGCACTTGGCCGGTTTTTGTTACTCATTACACTAGTTTTCATTTAAAATTCGTTATATATGGGGTGCAAGGGACGGTGTACCTAAAACTGAACGGGCGTGCTTAGTCAACAAAACTGAAAAACTTTTCCAAAGAAACAGTTTTGGGAAATGAAAAAAAATTTTGACCTCTCCATACAATTTCTCACTCTGATCGAACAGTTTGTATGGAGAGATAAAAAATAAATTATTTTTCGATTTAGGCATCGCATCGCTTGAAAGAGCAATTTTTTGTTGGAGACGAGTATCCCCCCCTGCCAGCTAAACGTTTGCTTTAGGAAATGTGAAAAAAATTCTCAGTAACATATCCTATACTATTAAACGAGCAATATTTGTATACATATTTGTAATCGGTTTCTCGAAAACGGCTCTATTTCGATGAAATTTAACATACGGAAGTTTTCGGAGGCAAAAAATCAATCTACGTCTCTAAGCATTTGTTGCAAGTGCTTATAAGCATTATTTTTAAATACCGCGTTTTAGATAAAAACTTACAGCGCCATCTGTTGGCGGGTAGCATAGCTTGCTCTCACGATGATATTTTAATGTTGAGGCAGCTATTATAGAGCAAAGCTCGGTCGCCCAGGTACTTATCTGATGAAATTAAATGGATAACTATCACAGCATAGTAGGCTTCACCGGCTAATGAGCTATAGCCGAAAAACTAGAAATAATAGAAATAGCAATAGTAATCAGGCGCTAGTACCTCGCCGAGCATTAGCAGGTAATGTAATGTTATGAACGTTATGAAACACTTAATCAAAACATGCTTTTCGATTTAAAAAAACTACGAAACCCTATAATGCCCGTGGCCAGAAACGCACTTGGCCGGTTTTCATCATTTTGGTAAGGAACTCTAACAACACATTTTAATCTTTGTTAAGGGTTGAATAATTGTATAATAATTTTATTGTTTATTTTAGCCTCAGGCTCCTCAGGCCTCTCCGCTTCCTCAGGCCCCTCCGCCTCTTCAGGCCCCTCCGGCTCCTCAGGCCCCTCCGCCTTCTCAGGCCCCTCCGGCTTCTCAGGCCCCTCGGCTCGTCAGGCCCCTCCGGCTCCTCAGGCCCCTCCGTCTCCTCAGGCCCCTTCGGCTCGTCAGGCCCCTCCGGCTCGTCAGACCCTCCGGCTCCTCAGGCCCCTCCGGCTCCTCAGGCCCCTCCGGCACCTCAGGCCCCTCCGGCGAGCACAAGACCAAAAGTGTTCGAGCAGGGCTTGTGCTACCGGTAGCGCGGGTGCATAAGACATAAAAAAATGGAAACTATGCACCAAGAAATGGGGTCCGGGCAGCTGTTTACATGATCGCTGTACTCGAGTACCTCTGCCGCGAAGTTTAAGAGCTGCCGGCCAATTCTGCTAGCGTCAATGGACGGCCGAGGTTAGTCCGGCTCCTCCGGCTCGTCAGGCCCCTCCGGTTCCTCAGGCCCCTCTGGCTCCTCAGGCCCCTCCGGCTCCTCAGGCCCCTCCGGCTCCTCAGGCCCCTCCGGCTCCTCAGGCCCCTCCGGCTCCTCAGGCCCCTCCGGCGAGCGCAAGACCAAAAGTGTTCGAGCAGGGCTTGTGCTACCGGTAGCGCGGGTACACAAGAAAAAAAAAAAATGTGGGTAGTTGCCAAGTAAACACCTTTTTAAATTGCTCTGATTATTTTTCGAATTAAAAATAGTAATTTGATTATTTACAACAAAATTTATGCTTAAATAGAACTACTCGCCTGCAGTGTAAATTTTCCTTGAAATCTTCTCCTACTCCACAATTTCATCACCGCAGCATGGATCACACACAATTGCAAGCTAACATGGAGAACATGGTCCAAATGTTTGAAACAAAGATGGCAGAGTTCCAGGCTGAGCTGAGTCAGGCTGCACGTAAGAATCCAAATTCCATTGCTACTCTCAACACCGAATTCCAAACATTTAACGCGAAATTTTTCGCTAGTATGCCTTTTTGCCGTTTTGTGCGATATTATCACGTCGAGCTCACAGCAAAGATAAAAATTTGCAAAATGGAGGCCTATTGTACCACCGATAACCATTTAGAATACCTTTTTATCCACTATATTTGTTAAAACAAAAATATTTTTAGCCGGTCGAAACCAGAGCTAAAGTGCTTCCAAAAATACATCGATATCGATAAATTTCTGTATACTTGCATTATTCCTGTAATGTTGAATACTTACTTGTATATATTTTTTAGCTTTGAAGTTAACCAATAATTTTTTAATAATTAAAAAATTAAAAATTGTTTGCACTCATACTAAATCCCAACTTTAGAAAGAGATTTTGGGCAGCTACCCAGGTGATCCAAAAGAAAACCAAAGATGGATCGATGCCACAGGGCGAAAAGATTGGTTAGCCACCAAAACAAGTTCTACTTGCTCCAAACACTTTCTGGAGAGTGACATCATCTTTTCGGCACAAAGAAGACATTTAAAGCCTCTTGCTATACGCTATACCTGTAAGAAACCGAAATCACTTCCCGGAGGGACACCAACTTTACCACACACGTCTTTACTGGTATATTAATTTAATTTGTTGGTTCTTCTTATTGCTGACTAGTAGTTGCCCACGACTTCATTTGCGTGGGATTCGAAAAAAGAGTAGATATTATGCTTTTCTAGGTCAAATTACATTTCCAATTTAGTCAAATTCTGTTTAGTGGCTGGGTCGTGAAAGAGTAACAAACATCCAAACATATAAAAATTCAAACTAAAATGAATTACCTTTATAATATTAGTAAGATATAAATAAGAAAAATGTAAATATCATGTAAATAATAAAACAAAACAATGCTTCATGATCTATTTTATTTTTGAAGAATATTTACACGCAGGGATCTTCTAATAAAAAACCGGCCAAGTGAGAGTCGGACTCGCGCACCGAGGGATCCGTACCACCACATAATCACGATTGTATTAGAAATTTCAGTATGTTCCTGTGCTAGATTTTTTGGGTCCGACACGAGCTTGACTAGATTTTATTATTTTTTGTTATTTTATAGCTTATGCACTATAAACATTGCAATTTTCTTGTTTTCAAGTGTTCCCGTTTTTAAGATAGAGCATAAACAAAAATCGCCTAAAAAGGTCTTTAGTATCGGAGCCACACTTAATTTATATATTTTTTTATTTTTAGTATTTTTTTGTTATATGGGCAACAGAAATACATAATCTTTAAAAATTTTAACTGTCTAGCTATTACTGTTCATGAGATACAGCTCAAACAAAATTTTGTAAAAACAGATGACTTTGGTGGCATCTTTTTCATTTGGTTTAAAGTATTTTTTTAAACAAAAAATACATTATTTATTTACTCAACAAGCTCCAATCAACGGGGTGGGTCAAACTTTTTTTACGCTCCCTTCTTTTGCTGTTTGGGAGCCCCCCTTCATTTTTTAAATTTTGAGTATTTGTTGTTGTAGCGGCAACAGATATACACAATTTGTGAAAATTTCTAATTTCTACCTATTACGGTTCATGAGATACAGCCTACTGACAGTCAGACAGACATCGGAGGCATATCAATAGGTCCCGTTTTTCACCCATTCGGTACGAAACCCTAATAAAGAATGAGTATAAAACTAAAACCCCGTATACAAGGTGTAAGTAAATACTTGGCTTCTCAAACAAAAGTTATTATGATGCTTTTCCAGGCAATACACAACACAATAAAACTAATTAAGAACGCACCCATTCCTTCCCTCTCTTCCCAGCCCCCCCCCCCCGTATCTGCCTGAAACATCAATGAAAAAGCAATGGCCGCGCGCGCATCTGTTCTCAAGAAAATAATATCTAAAACGACAAAAACACCTGTGTGTAATACAAAGTGACTTTGAATTTACAATGTTTTGTGTAAAGATTGATTGATGCAGTGTGACCTCTAATAAGAACCAGCGCCTGGATTTCCTATCATCAGGTACGTCCTTCTTCACCCCGCCGCCTGAGAATGTCGGATCTATAAACGTTAGTTTACTATTATTTAATTTGTGATTTTAGTGAGATATAAAAAATAACATTAGCGTGACGATTAGTTTCTGCGCGGAGAACCAATGAACGCTTCGCAGTCCTTCCTTCACCATACCCCGCGCACCCCCGCGACTCGTTTTTTGTGTTCTGCGCATTAACCGCCATCGCTAGAGTTAGTTATTGCAAGCTGTACGAATCTAAAACAAACCTATGTTTCGTGGAAAAGTTGTTATCCAGAGTACAATAATCCATTTTATCGATAATTTGCCCAATGAAACATACATCCCTAGCATTTGCACAATAATGATACCAGTATAACACAACAATTTAATATTTCAAAAACGCTAACTTTCTATTTTCAGTAAAGAAAAATCTAAATTATTTTTTTAAGTATTATGCATAATGTTGCACACATTTATAAATATATTGTTAGGGAAATATTTAAAAGGAAAGTTAAAACAAAGAAAGGTCCAATAGATACTTTTTGAACCGTTTTGTGCAATTTCTCACCCAAAAACGTCAGATTTTGACGTTTTTGAAAATAATGTTATAACGTAATGTAAAACGGTAAATTTTTGATTGCTTGGATTTGGCTCTTTTGACTTTTTCGATTCACCAGTAGACGACAAATAGCTAGCGGTTTTTTTATGTTGTGAAAATATAATTCATCGTGTAAATGTGTGCAAACTGGCGACACCGGTTCTCGTACAAAATTGTCAGCATTGCCTTTTAGTTAAAGATAGTACCTTGGTGATTGTGCGCTGCTTGTAAAAAACATAAATCTTCTACCAGTGGATAGGGTGCCAATAGACGATCATTTAACGATTGGGAGGGAAATCAGATTCGTCCCATGTGCGCGGGGGGAGGGGATAGAAGGGGGCGAATTGCGCACCATTATGATTATTTTTTTAAAGATCAGTTAATGCTACTAGGGCTTGTGTGGTATTGTTTTCAGGGAAAACAAACACAAGGAATTCATTTTTGATGCTTAAAATGTATAATTCCATAAAAGAAATAATATTTTTAACGAAAAGTAATAAGAGTCACATACATATATTTTTTATAAACTGCCATATTTTTTGAAGACCTTATTTATTGCGAACACAAAAAATATTTATATAAAGCTTATTTAATCCAATTTAAAAATATATATAATTGTAGTATACTTCTCATACAAGAACTGTAAGAAAAAAAATAAAGAATGCGCCAAGAAAAATAAGCGCGCTGTAATACGCTGAGGTACTTATCCGATCATATTATTTAATTTCAATATTTATGCTTGGGCTTATGTGGTATATACGTGGGACACTCAGAAATATTTGCGACACTAAAAAAAATTGTTCTACAGGTACATATATTTTTATTAAATCTTTTCAAAGTACTCTTCACCAGCCTCTATACAAAGATTCATGCGTCTGAACCAGTTTTCAAAACACTTTTTCCAGTCCGCCGTAGACACCTCGTTTACAGCCTGCTCGAACGCAGCCAGCGCATCTTCCGGCGACGAAAATTGTATCCCCTTGAGCTGATTTTTTATTTTTGGAAATAAAAAGAAGTCACACGGTGCTAGATCAGGGCTGTAAGGAGGGTGACCCAGGAGTTTGACTGGTGTGCTGTCCAGGAAGTCCCTCGTTTTGAGCGCGGTGTGTGCAGGCGCATTGTCGTGGTGGAGCAGTAGTCCGCGGAGCCCTGTGTTTGGTCGCTTGTTGCTCACAACAGAAAAAACTTCTGGTAAACATTTGGTAGTATACCATTCGGCGTTGATGCTTCTTTGATCTCGTAAGGGAATTGAGGCCAAGTGGCCAGTCAAATTAAAAAAGCTGGCGATCAAAATCTTCCCCCCGCTTCGAGATCGCTTCACTTTGGTAGGCGTTGGTTCATTTTGAAACACCCAAACTGTCGACTGGCGCTTGGTTTCTGGATCGTATTGATAAATCCAGGACTCATCACCTGTTACGATGTCGTAAACACGCCGAGACGAGCCTGCTTCAAATTTGTTCAGCATATCACGGCACCATTCCACCCGGGCCTGCTTCTGAGCGTCGGTGAGGTAGTGCACCCAGCGCGATACTATCCTCCTCACGCGAAGATGCCCGTGTAGAATCTCGTGAACGCTTCCCGATCCAATCTTTAATATGTGCTGAATCTCCTGATATGTAATTCGCCTATTATCTTGGATTAAATTTTTCACTGCTAGCACGTTTTCTTCCGTAATAGCCGTCAAAGGGCGACCGCTTCTTTCTTCATCCCCCAAGGTTGGTCGACCGCGCCTAAATTCGTTATACCAACGATACACGGTTGCCTTGGAGGGGCCTTCATCCATAAATGCCATTTGAAGTCTATCGAACGATTCATCCGGTTTCAGGCGACACTTGAAATCGTAAAAAATCTTAGCTCTAAAATGTTCCCGGCGCAGATCCATTTTTCAGTAAGACACGATACTTTGAATTGGCTCGCAAAAAATGTGGAGGGAAATTTTGAAAATGGAACACACATATTTTTACTTACAAGTAATCATATTTTCGAAAAAGATTCTGACCGGCCAGTCTCCCATATATAAAAACTATTTTTCGCAATACTTTCTGAGTGGCCTGGTATTTTATATAAAAATGCATATGAAGAGTTAATTCAAAATGATAAATTTTTGTTTGTTTTTAAATTTATTCGTTACAAATATGCATACATTCAAAAATACAAATCTTTCATCTTTGTTATATTATAATATATATTAAGTGAGAAAGTAACATTTCATGTCTATAAAAACGTAATTAATTTTAAGTACCTACTTATATTAGTAGCAGAATGAAGAATTATTTGATACCTAGTAATAAAATGACATTATTTATAATTATTAAAGATGTATTTAAAATAAAGATTCAATTCAGTCGAACTTTTAACAAAATTAACCTACACCAACTAGTTACTAAAATGACACGTAAAAGAAATGACCACATGACCAGGAATCTATTTTAGATCTAATATTGTGCAACGATGAAAATTATGCTAATATAGGAAACAGTGATCATGAAATACTGATAGCAACTCTTCAAGTTCAGATAAATACTACGCAGGCTCGTCGCCCAACTCATTGTTAAGGCCGACTATCAGCTGATATCTCAAGCACTAAATGAACCCATCAATCTCCAAACCAACGATGTACTTAATGCGTGGTGTACCTTTAAGAATAAAATAGACAGTGCTGTTCTTCAACATGTAACCTATAAACAATTTTAAGAAATCACAAAATTTAAACAAACCATGGATTCGACAGCAAATTATAAAAAAATACCCAAGAAAAAAAGAAACTGATAAGAGTGATGCCTCATATCGAGAATACCGGTCAGTTAATAACAAAATCTTGAGCCTGGCCAGATCGACAAGGATAAATTTTGTGAAAAATATTTTTTAAAAGGCTCCTAAGGAATTTCACAACTCCATCCGCCAGGAGATAACTTCAAAAATTTCTATACCACTGTCACTTAGAAACGAAAACACACATCTAATTACTAACGATAAGAAAAATTTGCCAATCATTTTGCCAAACAATTTGAAAAATCGTATGTTCGGGAACCAGAAAATGTAACCATTCCTACACCAAGTGTTCCTCGAGTCTAAAATGTAATAGAGAACATAGAATTTACATCAGACAATTAAAAAGCGAAAACGATTAGCACATTCAAAGATGATACTGCTATGGGCCCTGATGAATTACCAGCTGAACAACTCAAGAGATGTTGCCCTACCATATCTGCAACCTTGGCTCAAATTATGCAACTATCCTTCGAACAACATGAACTCCTAGATGACTGGAAAGAAGCTATTATCACACCCATCTATCAAAAAGGTGACAAACTTGCTGCCGCTAACTATCGTCCAATCAGCCTTAGAAGATTATAGCTAAAGAAATGAGGAATTTTTTGGAGATGGAGAATGTTATAATCGAGGAACAACACGGATTTGTGCCAAAGAGATCCACAGTAACCAACATGCTTTGCTGCCTTGACAGATGGACTCAGAGCTAGAACAATCATGAACCTTCAGATGTTATCCACTTGGATTATGAGAAGGCATTTGATCGAGTCCCTATAAAAAGATTAATTTGTAAACTTGAACATTTTGGGATTCGTGGTGATCTCCTCAAATGGATAGAGAACTTCTTAACAAAAACATTCGTGTTAGAATTGGAGAATGTTTTTCTGAACCACACAATGTCCTTAGCGGTGTACCACAAGGATCAGTGTTGGGACCTACTCTTTTTGGTATCTTCCTGATAGATCTTAAGTAAGTTATACAGTCAGAAGTCTCCCTGATCGCTGACGACACAAAAATTATGGGCAACCCATTAATTAAACATAACATCTTGCAAGACAATATTGACCGCATTATTGAATAGACTAAAGACTGGCTTGTAATACTCAAAGCTGATAAGTGTACTGTTTTACACATTGGCAATAAAAGCCCCAAGAATCTTTATACCATATAGGGCAAAGTAGTGGCTAGCGTGTCCTGTCAGAAGGATTTAGGCATTATTGTTACGCAGAACTTGAAGTGGGAAGAACACATTATTGGTATCACAAAAAGAGCAAATTCTTTACTATACATTATAAGGAAGGCGTTTTTCCACATTAACAAAGAACTTTTCCTAAGGGTCTACAAAATTTATGTTCGTCCCTTGCTAGAGTACGGATTTCAAATATGGAGTCCGTATTTTCAAAAGGACATCAACCTTCTTGAAAAAGTACAGAGAAGAGCTACAAAAATGGTAACCTGCCTTCGAAACCTGGCTACGAGCAATGCTTAGCATCGCTAGGCCTAACCACATTAGAAGAGAGAAGTAAACGTGGAGATCTTATTGAAACATACCGGGTGTTAGGAACAACCTTCCGAATACTAAAGGGGCATGATCAGTCAACAACATGGAACAACTTTCAGTGAACAAATCTTTCAGGAAAGAAAAGAAAATTCCACTTCTCCATACAAAATTGTAAACTTGATCCGGCAGTGTGTATGTAGACGCGGATTTTTTTTTTCGTTGACTGATCACGCTCCTGCAGTATTCGGATGGCTGTCCCTAACACCCGGTATAAGATACTAACTGGTTGCAACAATGTGCCAAAGCTTGAAAAAATCTTTGTCATAAATGAAAACAAAAACCTGAGTGGACACACTATGAAACTTTCACACTACTCGAGTGCAGGAAATCCTCGGTACAATTTACGCATTCTTTTTTTTTCTTATAGTTTTTGTATGAGAAGTATACTACAATTATATATTATTGTAAACTAGGTTAAATAAACTTTACATAAATGTTTTTTGTGGTCGCAATATATAAGGTCTTCAAAAAATATGGCAGTTTATAAAAAAATTATGTATGTGACTTTTATTACTTTTCGTTAAAAATATTATTTCTTCAATGAAATTATACATTTTAAGCATCGAAAATGAATTCCTTGTGTTTGTTTTCCCTGAAAACAATACCACACAAGCCCTAGTAGCATTAACTGATCCGTAAAAAAATAATTATAATGGTGCGTTATTCGCCCCCTTCTATCCCCTCCCCCCGCGCACATGGGATGAATCTGATTTCCCTCCCAATCGTTAAATGATCGTCTATTGGCACTCTATCCATTGGTAGAAGACTTATGTTTTTTACAAGCAGCGCACAATAATGCCCTTATATCGACCTACGATCTTTAACTATTTCTAACTCTGTTTCATGTATTCTATGGTTACAAGATAAGCTACAGGCTGAATATTTCCATCAATCTGAACAATTTAGCCAAAATAATGGTTAAACGTCCCGTGTGGTGCCGGCAAAGAATAGTACCAACCCATACATACCCGTGGGTGTCGTAAGAGGCGACTTAGGGTTAACTGGAGGATGGGCAGCAGCATCCTCCTGTGTATCTTACATCTTACTTTCTGCGGTCACCTACAACCGCGGTCCATGGTGCCAGCCGTAACGCTAACAAGCGAGGTGACTATGGTACTTCCCCTCCACATTTTTTCAGCAAAAGCTAGAATTCTGGAGGGAGCTCCCTGTCCTGTAGTGGACGTTTCATGGGATGATATGATGAATGTTTAAACTGGTTTTTATTGTTAGGGTTCCGATACCAAAATGGTAAAAAAAAGGAACCCTTATGGTGCCGCTCTGTCTGTCTGTCCGTCTGTCTGTCACACCTCTATATCTCAGCAACCTCTAATGCTATCGACCTGAAATTTGGAACAGTTTTAGAATATAGTTGCTCAACTTAATTGCACATGAAAAAAATTGGAAAAAAGTATGATTATTAATGTAAAGGGGGCCAAAATAGGGGGGGCCAAATTTCAAATTGTCGCTACTAGGTAGAGTGGGGTATCATATGAAAGGGCTTTACTTGTACATTTTAAAATATATTTTTGTATTTTTTTAAGTTTCTTAGTTTTCAAGTTATGATGAAAAATGTAAAAAAAAAATACCATTCCTTCCCCCCCCTTATCTCCGAAGTTTGAGTAAGGAAAAATCTGAATTAATTACAGTTGACAGAGGTTTATGTAAACTTTACAGCAAAAATAAAACGATCTTTCTAAGTTACACAGTTTTTCAGAAATCTGCAAAAAACATTTACAAACAAATTTAGTTTTGCGGTCCTGAAAATGGACTTTATTGCTTCCAAAAATACTATAGGTATATCGGAACCCTCGGCGCGCGAGTCCGACTCGCACTTGACCGGTTTTTTTATTAAACTTAATTTTTTTATATGCTATTTATTTCCAGTCGCATTAATAATGAAGAGTATAATATACTGACTGCAAAAATTATAGCACTTTTCCCATGTTAAAACGCTGGCACATACTCGTATTTTGTTCCCCGTGTTAAGAAAAGAGATTCCATTTGTCGGAAACTAGGATTTGCCGAGGGCAAGCTGGTTGCCAAAACCCGCAATATTCTGTACAAGTCCGGTAAACGCAAAAGGAAATTGAATGACAATGAAAATATTGACTGTACGAAACTTAAAATATCTAAGAACTCAGAACTACAAGGTTTCTTTATATTTTATTACTATACTGTAGTTTGCAGTTGACAGTTTTGACTGTATTTAGTGACTTTTCTGGTAATAATTATTGGCTCCCTTTTTAGGGTTCCGTACCCATAGGGTGAAAAATACCCCAAAAAATATGCCTCCGATGTCTGTCTGTCTATCAGCGGGCCGTACCTACTGAACCGTTATAGATAGACATTCTTTTAAATACCTTTTTGATTTGAGTACATGTGGTACAATGTGAATTAATAATAAAAAAAAATTTAGATACGCACAATAATGATATTGTTTGGCTCATGACGAACACCGAATCCTGAAAAGTTATAAAAAAATGGAAAGCTACCTATGAATCGCGTCAACACACAGATTATAAAACAGTTTGAGCATCTACTAACTCTTAATTTGGTTTTAAAACAATTTGGACTTTGATGCGAGCCACCCATCGAGAGCCAACAAGTTTTATCTAATTTGGAACAAATTCTTTAAAACCATTCAAGAAACAAACACCCCTAACTCAACGAAACAATGCGGTAACCTAGAAATGTATATAACTAACATTATAGATTATAGTTTGGTCACTATATTATGGTTACGGCGGGTTACGATCTTTAAGACTTCGCTTTTAGGATGTGAAATGGCAAAATCTACAACAATTTCACAATGACAAACGGTAACCTTTTTCGTAATTTGAATGTCCACGGGCTACAGGACTATAAGCCACTGAAAGCCCAACTGCCACTGTAGTCAAAGCCCATTCCTAATAAGATAAGTTTTGTATTTAGCGAATAAATATTATTCGCTAAATACAAAACTTATCGGAAATCCGGAAAAACAGATTAAAGAAAAGGTGCCTTTGTTTATTTAGAACCTATCAACTCTTTAAAATTAAGTTTACTGTAGTCACATACAAAAACTGCTAAAAGTGGGCGTATTTTGCACTTTTTGTGTCTGTAACTACAGTGAACTATATTTTACAGAATCTATAGGTTCTAAATAAACTAGAATACCTTTACTTCAACCTGTCTATCCGGATTTCCGATAAATTTTGTATTTAGCGAGTAATATTTTTTTGACTGATGGGGGCGCTAGTGGACGGGAGGTAGCCTCTTAAACATAATTTAAATATTTAGTTTGATATCTAAACTTAAAAGGTTCGAAAATTGATCGTCTTAAATGTCGTCCGTTTTCATAATTAGATTTGTAAATTTTTTTAAGGGTGTCATTTTTAAAAAATCTTATAAAAGCAGTTGTAAGGCCGAGCAGCTGATATACATTCAATATTCGTTTTACAAAAGAGAGCTATAAGAGCAATTTATTGTCTGAAGACTCGTGATTCCCTGAGAGAACTGTTCAAGGAAATCAACATAATGACAGTGCCATGCCAGTATATCTATGAAAATATTATGTATGCTAGAAAGAACATTCATCAATTACCTAAAATTTGTGACAGGCATAATTTTAATACTAGAAATAAGCACAAAATTGATCAACCATATACTAGATTCACTAAAGTCAATACATCTTTCGTTGGTCTGTGTATACGATACTACAACAAAATACCTGACAATATAGTGCAATTACCTGAGAGAAAGTTTAAAGAATGTGTAAAGCAAACGTTATGTAAAAAAGCTTACTATAGATTAGATGACTATATGAATGACAAAGAGGTATGGTGCTCTGATATTCCAGCGAAACACAAGAAACACATTGTAAAAAGCCGACTCTTAAAGTAGGCCGTGCTGCAGTGGTTTCTTGCCGTTTCTTTTACGCTGCCACAGCACGATCCGAAACGGCGTAGACTCGCTCTATTTGAATTGTATTCTGCATGACATTCAATAAATATTCTGTAAAGAATCTACATTGAATAAAATAATCTGAATCTGAATCTAAAAATGTTTTTCCATTCAATTCAAAATATATATTGATAACATTTGTGAGGCCTATGTCCAGCAGTGGACGTCTTTCGGCTGATATGAATGAATGATGATGAATATTATGTTCGATTCGGCTGATATGAATGAATGATGATGTATAATGAATGATGATGAATATATGAATGATGATGAATATTTGTGAAGTCTATCAAGGCCGAAAGCTCTACTCAGGATAGGTTTTGAATTTTATCTCCATCTCTCTCTCTTTTGCAAACTCTAGCACTTGGCTAATTTATAAACAAGTTTGAGCTGCGAGGACCCTGAGTTGAGAAATGTCCCTCCCTGAGTTCACGTTTAGTTACTGCATTGTACAACGTTTTAAAATTTGGTGTATGACCACTAAACAAAAGGCTTTTTACAAAAAGGTTCTTGGTTGCCAAGGTTTAGAGATAAGAAAAAACACAAAATAGTAAACTATGGGTCATGCATGCTTAGCCACAGACATCAGACGTTGTACCTCAAGTTTTCTACTGCACTGAGCAAAAAACAACGAGAGGAAGACAAATATTTCTACCCAACAAGAAATCAAGGATCATGGTTGATCGTAGTAAACGTGTATTTACCGAACAGGAAGAGAGAGAATTTTTGAGAATTCTACACAACTTTTCTAATATTGTAGAAAATGAAAATACTGATAGTGCAAATGCAGCTTGGTCTGAAATTACACCGGTTTTTAATGCCAGCCCTAAATGCACCAGGCCTGTAAGCCTAAACTTCTTTTCAATCAGTAAGTATTCCTACTTAACTTTCAAAATTTTAGCCCAACCATATTTATCAACCATATATTTTAGACCAACGAAAACAGTCTGTCGACTGGCGGTGGCCCTGCTATAGAAGACGAAGAAATCGACCCGGAGGCGGCTGCAATTGCGCCAGCTTTGTTGGTGAAAGTTGATGGGGCTCTCGACTTCAAAACGCAAAGATTGACAGGTGTTTGTTAACTTTTTAATCCCATTTAGTTCAGTCAGTCCAAGCTTTTAAAGTTTTGGTATTATCTAATGGATGTTTTATTCTACAATAACCTTACAACTTTTCGTTGTGAATTACAGTTATGTGTGTCTTTTAGGTACCGCCAATACTGCTGAATTTGAAAATTTTGCCATGCCTGCTGCACCTTCAACATCTCAAATTTTCCCGTATGTCCCCCTGAACAACATTCTACCAATAACTACTAAGTAGCAGCCTCTTCTCGACTGCAACAACTAACACATAAAATTTTGGAGACTGAGTATGAAGACCGTAAAAAACCGACCAAGTGCGAGTCGGACTCACCCTAAGGGTTCCGTACTCACTACCATATGGTATACCAAAAGCTTTTGCTCGTTGACTTTAAAATCTACGCGACCATCCAACTTGACCCCTCCTCATATAGAAAAGTTCTTGAAATGGGAGCTCACCTTATTTGGTTAATTGTGAGAAAATTTTTAATATTTATTTTTTTAGTCTTCCCTATATTTGTACTATGAGACCTAGCTTCTTGCCAAATTTCATAATTTTAGGTCAACGGGAAGTACCCTCTAGGTTTTGCTTTAGTGCATAAATGTATGGAGATGAGGACATTAAAAGCCATATGTTTTGATTGCGTCGTTGTAAAAAATTGAAATTTTCAGATATTGTGTGGTTTATGGACCTTAATATTCGTTATCAATTTCAACCTGATACCTCTACCCGTTCGTGAGAAAAAGGGTCTTGACTTGACAGACAGACAGACGGACAACAAAGTGATCCTATAAGGGTTCCGTTTTTTTATTTTGAGTTACGGAACCCTGAAAAGAGCCGATGAGTTGCATGCACTAGAAATGAAAATTCTGGACAGATTATGGATAATTATGGATTTATAACCATTTCTTTGTTCTCTTAACTACTGAACCGATTATCATGAATCATGCGTTGTTAAATTTGTGCAATAGTATGAACTTTCGTAGTGTGGAAAAGTTCTTAGAAGATAAGAATATTAAACAGCTTGGTAAAGCTACTAAAACGTTGTTTTATTGTAGATTTTAGAAGTACATTTTACAAAGCAAATACGAAAAGAATATTGACAAAATCACAGAGTAAACAGCTATAAGTAACTATAGCAACCGAACCATAGATTGTGATACCAAAGAGACGATATCCATACAGTCTCTTCACAAATAGCTAGGATTTGGTTAACTTGAATTTAAAAAATGTGGTAGGCGGAGACGAAAATACGTGTTTTGCAGGTTAACATAATTTTGTTTGTCTCCACATGCTATATCTTATAAAATTCAAGTGAATTAAATCCTTTAAATCCTAAAGCTTGTTTTCCTTTTTTCTGTAACCCAGTCGGGGTATTCTTTTTTAATTGAAAATGTGTAAGGTGGGTGGACCATCGAAGGGATAGTTCCATTGACGTTTTAGGTTGCGCTCGTAGTTTCCAAAATCTTTGGGTAGTTTCCATTTGTTCTATTGATCTGACGTCTGTCGCAAAGTAGGTATTTCATGATGTCGTTGAATAAGTTTGACACCGGACCTATTACGATGGCCTTATTTTAACTTTACCTTACTTCTCAGGAGAAGGTATGATAATGCTCGATTGCTAACAGATTATTCTCTAACGACGTTGCTCAAACTACCTGACATTTCAGCCGAGACAGACCTCCGTAAGGATTTTTATGATCCACTTCGGGAGTGTTATCAGGCACTCGGGAAGCTGAAGCTTCCGCTGGCAGAATGGTCGTATGGTTTTTATTACTTTGCAGAAGCTACCGGTCAGGATACGTCAGGCGGATGAGGAACGGTACGGAAAGGATCCCAAAGTACTCCCTACGTTTGACCAATTACTTGATTTAATCGACGAACGTTTGCAGGTTGCCGTGTCAGAGAACCGGCCATCTCGCCCACCGTTTGCACCTCAGTCAGTTCATCCAACAAGACAAAAAATCAGACGACATCATTCGATGTCAGTACAAATTCAGGAATCAAACAGGGTCAATTCATGCATGTTTTGTTCAAATATGGATCATTCATTATACCGATGTGCAAGTTTTAACAAATTGAACGCGTATGAGCGCAGTCTGGGCTTCGAAAGAGAAATTGTGTTGAGTGCCTTCATATGGGTCTGCCAAAGTTGCAGACAGTTGACATGGTGTAAGAATTGCAACTCTGAGTCACACATCTCCCTGCTTTGTTTCAATTATGGGAACTCTCAGGAAATTGCGGCTCAGACCCAAAAATATCAGAGGACACCGCAGTCTCAGACAAGAGAGAGAAGAGAGTGGACAATCTTAGAGAAGAGAGTGGACATCTTCGTGTGCGTTCCCTAAGTCATGTTTTTCGTGTGCGTTGACCGAAATCCGGGGTGCTCGGCTCTTAGTATTCCTTCAATTCCGACTGATTTCGAGCAGCAGACTTGTCGGAGCTCCTTAAGATCTTCTTACGAGTGGGACCCGCCCACTGGGCGGTCTTAGAAAAAGACGAAAACATTTTGAGTGTTCCGTGTGATTCGAACCCATGCCCGGTCGGCTGCCGCTCGGAGTGAAGTCAAGCGCTCGACGGTTGCACAAGAGTAGCTCGTCTCGTGGCGGCGAAATAGGTGGCTGCCTACTACGCATCTGATGTCATCTTGCCAAGCGTGCTACGAGAACGCTACGAACTAGCTACGACGCTCTGCTTTGATCACAGTAAAGTTTATTTTGTTATTTGCTGTTTTAATATGGCGGGTAATTCACGTGAGCCGGAATACATTGTAGTAAGGTGCAAGGGCTGTCCTAGTGAATTAGATCCTGGACGTTACTTGGTCTGTAGCATTTGTGGACACTCATATTGCTTAGATTGCGCTAATGTCAGTGAGCAGCGTTTTTATGATACGATGTCTAACGAGGATAAGAGCAAATGGAAGTGCCCCGCCTGCATCTGTTAGCATCCCAGAAGGGATACAATTTCGGCAATAAGAGCAAAAACTGACTCTGCCCCAACTTTTAATTTAGATTCTGAAAATGTAACTATCCATCGAGGATCGAAGTCGCAGTCTAACGTTCAGTCTATCGTTCAGAATTACTCTTTGGAGAATACATACCTCGAGGATATAAAACATCCACTGGCACTACGTGAAGCAATCCAAGAGGAGTTGAATATTGCATTGGACGATAAATTAGTTGATAAAATTTATTATAATTTATTAGTTAAAATTGAAGCATTGATGGATCGTTCCATGTCTAAACTGTCTTCTACAGTTACAGCACTGGACAAAACTATGCTACTTACTATTTTGTAAATCTTATAGTACTGTAGCCCGTGGACATTTTAATTACGAAAAAGGTTACCGTTTGTCTTTGTGAAATTGTCATAGATTTCACCATTTCACATACTAATAGCGAGGTCTTAAAGATCGTAACCCGCCGTAACCATATATAGTAGACGAGGGATATAGTCCGGCCATATTGACAATAATTTACATTTAAGAGTTACCGTTTCAAATTTATACATCTGTTAATAGACCCTCTAAACAAACCATATACCTATTTTAAGACTGTTTCTGTGGCCGGTTCAGATTTTACGACTCATTTGGTCTTAAATTTGTTTTTGGCAAAGTTCCATAGTCATACTATTGTAATTCAACAAAGCTGTACAACATGACAATAACGAAACAATGCGGTAACCTACCAATGTATATAACTAACATATATGGAATTATGGTTTGGTCACTATATATGGTTACGGCGGGTTACGATCTTTAAGACTTCGCTTTTAGTATGTGAAATGGCGATATTTATAAAAATTTCTCAAAGACAAACGGTAACCTTTTTCGTAATTTAAATGTCCACGGGCTACAGTACTATTAGATTTTGAAAATCTTACGTTTAAAATCTTAGATATGGACATCCTTCTTCTTTATTTTATTTTACGTTACAAGTCTTTGTAAGGTAAAATAAAATCACGCAAAGCATAGCTGTTATGATTTCATAAAAACGATTTCTTTAATTTTTATATAAAATATAACATTAAAACTGGATGTTATTTTGGTATGTTAAGTAGGTACTTTTTTTTAAGGACTCACCAAACCATTTTTAAAATTATTTGGTAGATGCTTGGATAGGACTAATTGTTAAATTGATTCGTTTGATATTGTACAACTTTACTTAAAATTATAGATTCAACATTTAATAATGTAAATTTATTTAAGATTCCTGAAAGCAGCAAAAACTAGAGCAAGCATTCAGGCAAGACCTCATAGGGCTACCCCCTCTGCCGAGTTTGTGAGCTACTTAAGGGCACAATTTAGGCATAATAATAATAATACCTTGTTGAATTCTAACATGATTAAATAAATAATAAAATAAATAAATAAATGATTAATGCAGTTGTAACTCACTTGTGTGTTATGAAGGGAATAAAGGACGAGTTAATCAAAGGATCATTAAAGGCGTTTACCACTATGGCATTCGCTTCATGGTGCAATGACACTGCCAACCAAGATCATTGTCATCATACACTCAAAGAAGTATATTATGATGCTCTGAATAACCCTAGCAATGTTACAGATTCTGAAGTTATAAAGACAATTGTTTCAAATGCACAGAAAAATCCTTTATTAGGGTTTAGTGGAAGAGGAACACCCGAAATGGTAGAATTTTTCAATATTCAAAATCTCTCAGAGTTGACTGGATCAACTCTTGCCAATGCACTTAAAGAGGTCACTGTAGATACAATAACCGACTGGGTGTTTAATTTATAAAATGCTATGATTTCGGATGTTAAACCCTGCTTTGAAATAATGATAGGATTATTCATCTTGGCATTTGTAAAGACAGGGAGTGTGTCTGAAAGCCGTCTTTCAAAAAGAACCAAGTTTTATGAGGGCAAGAATTTTAACATTTTGGACCCCGGTGTTGAGCAATTGACTACAAAATTGTACACACTTCTCCAAAGAGCATGATGACACACTTCTTAATCCAGCCAATATTATTAAATACTTTTGTTCGATTTTGCATACACTTTTTTATCGAATTTAGTGGCACCTATATTGAACTGGCAACATTTTGCTGTCATCTGTCAGGTAATCTATTTTTAGTTCTGATTGTCACTTGATTGTCTGTCACACGTAAGCATTTTTTGGGCAAATTGTTTTGTTTTCCATGTATTTTTGGTAAAATATTGAAACATTTAACTAGGCATTAGTTAGTTGCCTTGATTTTGATTGTAACAGTGCTTTTGTGAATGGACTATTGTGTTTGTCATCAAACCACGTTCACTTGGAAAGATTTGGTCTCTTGTTTGTGATACAGACGCACTACCAATTTTTTTATTTTGATCTTTGTTTTGTTAAAAGTACTATAACAGTTGACTAGGCCAATGCCTAGTCAACTGTTATAGTACTTTTAAATTTGTTTTGTTACCTATTTTTGACTATACTTGTGTTGAATGATCATGAACAAGGCGTGATGTTATGTATTATGTATTGATCATTTCTGTGTATTTGTCACCGGTTTGTGATTATGCCGGTATCGATCAACAGAAAATCAAGATAGCCACATTATCTTTCCCATCCTATCCTTGTTCCCTTTTGTTTGTGGAAAACGGCCTCATCATCAAGGTGTCGGTCTTCGTCAGCAGAACAGGAAACTACGTAAGTTTTAGCATAATCGCTGGCAGTATAAGTTTACATACCAAGTTTGTTCGAAAGTACAGTAAATTAGCAGGGTGTTAATTTGATTGCGTGCCATAGCTTAGGGGGTGGTTCAGTAACGACAAAGGGACTAAAAAAAAATCCTACTTAATTTTTTTTTTACTTCATTGAAACTAAACTAACGCGGAGGGCAATGACCTTGAGCACCGCGCTATCAAAAGCGTGCGAAAGAGTTTCAGTAATGTATTTGCCTACCTTATCCACTGATACTGCGTACCAGTGATGCTCCGTCCGGGTCATTGCCCTCCGCGTTCGTTAAGTTTCAATGGAGTTTTAGTTTTTGTTAAGTAGGATTTTTTTAATATTTTTTTGTGTTCCTTTATCGTTACTCAAACACCCCCTAAGCTATGGCACGCAATCAAATTAACACCCTGTATAATCTTCGGACAGGCTTGGAAAATTTTACAACTTTATTCAATCAAACCGTTGATTGATCAGGCCAATTATCGAAACCTAGCCACTATTAACATCATAATCAAATCAATGACAGATTTTCCCGATTTCCCTTGGCGGCCTATTCTCAAAATGAATGCTGCCCTTTCTGCTCAGTTCATCAAGTTTATCAACACATAAAATTATTGGATATAAAATTAATTAAGAAACTGCTTTACCAACGCATTAAAAAGACACCGCAAAAAGAGTAGACAAGCGGCAACTAAAATAGTTCCCTGGAGATTAGAAAAAAGAAAGAGGTGTTATGGGAGCGGATGACCACTTACCATCAGATTGCCTAACTGCTTGTTTCCCCATTTGTAATAAACAAACAAAAGACTATGTCTACCTGCCTGTGATAGGTTTTAAGCTGCTTAACCTCCGAAGCGCCACGGTATCACAAGTGATACCAAAGCGAAACCTTTCGTCAAGCCCCACGGTATCATATGTGATACCGAGGACAGAGTTTCGAAAAAGTGAACTATTGCGTATGATTAAGATTCATTATGGTTTCGCTCGTTTTGTGATGTAAGACTTATTGAAATTCCCTTTCGAATGATATATGACGCGACCGGAGCGCGCCATAAAGTAACTGTCAAAACCAACCAAGTAAAATCAGCCTCTCTAGTCTCTTGGAATCGTTCGCCCGTACAAGTGGTCTCTCACAAATTGGAAGATTTTGGTGAAATTGTGAGTGAGTTTTACGTTGCTGAGATTGGATTTTAGTAGAAATGTAAGTACTTTATCCACAAAATATATAAGTTGTAGATTTCTTTCTGTATTTTAGGATTTTATGGCCCTCGAAAATTTGCTTACGAAAGCGGGAAATCTGTGTGCTCTATTTTACATAGAAAACGAACTCGTTTGAATAAAAAGGGGGTCTTGTTACTCAGTAAAACTATCTCTAATATGAATCAATGAACATTTTGAGCTTATTTCGTCATACTTCCCGATTTTGATTCACATTACGAAATTCTATGTAAACAAGCCGCCATTTTGACAAAGATAATAATGGCATGTGGCAAAAAAAGGAACTAACACTTACGTACTTATTTGTAAAGACAGTAGCGCCACCACCTTGACGCAATATGGAGGTTGGTGGTAAAATCCGGTCGGTTCGTAGTGAGTTCTGGTTATCGACGTTTATATCGATAGTGTCGGTATTGTATTTGTACTAGTATAAATAAATAAAATCTGTATATATAAAAAAAAGGTCGTGTTAGTTACACTATTTATAACTCAAGAACAAAAAATAAAATCTGTTTATTTATTGCCTGTAAGGCGGAACAAAGTTCGCCGGGTCAGCTAGTTATCTTTATCTTTCATTATAAGATATTAGCCTAAATAAACTACATTTTTTTGTGTTTTTTTTTTTAATAATAAGAACATTTTAAATACTTATTATTATTTTTAGATGTCAGATTGGAATGTTAATAAGGAAGCGCCGTCCGCCTTCTATAATATTCTGTACGACTCCGAAGATGAGGTGGAGGACAATGAGATGGAGGTCGAGGCGAGCGACAGCGACGAGGTTCGTATAATATACTGAAATATAATATATAATTTATTTTACTGAAGTATAATGGATGGTATATTATTAATATATAATACGTATTTTTTTTACAGTATCGTCCTAGAGTGCAGACTCTAATGAGGATATGATACAGATAAGAAAATTTTAAACATTTTGCTTTTGGTGTTGGTATAATCTTGTCTCCTGTCTTTTGTTTGTTTGGTGTTTTTGGTATTATGTCATTAATCGTCTATTTAGCCTGTCATTGTTTGTTTTCTCATGTTTTACTTGTTTTGGAGTTTGATTGCCACTACAAATCTAAACATTTTGCTTTTGGTGTTGGTATAATCTTGTCTCCTGTCTTTTGTTTGTTTGGTGTTTTTGGTATTATGTTATTAATCGTCTATTTAGCCTGTCATCTGTTGGTTTTGTCATGTTTTACTTGTTTTGGAGTTTGATTGCCACTACAAATCTAAACATTTTGCTTTTGGTGTTGGTATAATCTTGTCTCCTGTCTTTTGTTTGTTTGGTGTTTTTGGTGTTATGTTATTAATCGTCTATTTAGCCTGTCGTCTGTTTGTTTTCTCGTGTTTTACTTGTTTTGGAGTTTGATTGCCACTACAAATCTACATAAACTGCTCTTTGTTTCGTCACATGTTTTGCTTTTTTGGTGTTGTGTTCATGGCATATTAACCAACAATCTACTTTGCCCGACGTTCGTTTGTTTTCATGATTCTACAAAGTGGTAAATCGCAAAATTTTACAACCACAGGCAGGATTAGAACCTGCGTCTTCTCCGTCAGTACCGGAAACTAGACTAGTTGTTAGGGCGTCTCCGGTACTGGCGGAGAAGACGCAGGTTCAAATCCTGCCTGTGGTTGTAAAATTTTGCGATTTACCACTTTGTAGAATCATGAAAACAAACGAACGTCGGGCAAAGTAAATTGTTGGTTTATATGCCATGAACACAACACCAAAAAAGCAAAACATGTGACAAAACATGTTAACATGTGTGGTTATGAAATTTTGTGATTTTCAACTTTGTAGATACTCGTATAATTATCCGAACACAGCAAGTGTAAAAATAAAATCATGTTTTCATTATTGTTATTTTTCGTTTTGGTGTTTGTGTTTGGCGTTTGTAAGTTTCCACATTTTAGCTTTTCATTTAATTAACATATTTGTTAAATTATTTAGGATGACTACATCGCCGAAGCTCTTAATGAGGCTGATGCCGAATTTGAGGAAGAGCTGAATGAGGGCGCGCAGGATGAGATTGCGCAGGATTTGGGTGCGCCAGGTGGAGAGGCCAGCGATGTTGCCGAGAACTAGTAAGTTGACAAATTGACGAGTTAACAGGCTTTGTTTACTGAACATTGTTTTTTTTTAATACTGATAAAATATAATTATTTTTAGTGACCTCCGTGATGCACCCATTATAATAGTTGATGAGAATGGGCAGCAAATAAATTGCGCTTTAACAGTGTAAGTTCATTTTAATAATTTAAGAATACAATATTTGATTCCAGTGTTCCTATGATATTTGCCGTTCTATTAGCTCTAAATACATTAACTTATGTTACTCATGTGATTTTTTTAGTGGCCAAAATGATGAAGCAGAGCTTGCCATTTTTAATGAGAGTGGACGGAGGATTTTTTGTTGCAGTCCGATTCCGTAAGTTCATTTTGATGTATTTTATTATTTCAATCTTTTTTTGCAATATCCAATGAACATTTAACCAAATGTGTCCTTGTTTACAGAAGGCCACTATTGGCACCATCGGCAGCATCCTCGATGATCTTAAATGAGAGGAGTTCTGATGCGTATGTTTATTTTTATTATTTTAATATTTCTTTTTTGTATTTTAGAATGTATTCACTCAGATAATTCCTTGTTTTCAGAAGACCATCATTGGCTTCATCGCCTTCTTCGCCTGTGCGACTATCTCCGCTTGCGCCACATCGAAGTGGGGCTAGCACTATTGATGCGTAAGTTTATCGTTTTAACTTCAACATTTTTTGCAATATCCAGTGAATTCGCGAAATTCAGTAATTTCTTTCTTTACAGAACGCCGTCTACTTCTTCGGCACCTCCAAGTACGCTGCCACAAGAAAGAGCCCAGTCTCCTCACCAGTAAGTGTCACGTAACTCTTTAAGTATGAGAAATCGTAAATTCGGGGTTTAGTCAGTATAAGGAGGAACTTGGGGAGCTAAATATTTATACAGATATTTTGTTTGCAGCAATGAGCCTGAAGTTATTCAGGCCACAAGAGGTGGCCTAGGTCGTCGTGGTGGTGGACGCGGCCGTGGTGGTGGCCGTAGCCGTGGAGGTGGACGCGGCCGTGGTGGTGGACGCGCTGGAGGGCGCGCAGAACCTGCGTGGCGCCTGGGTGACCCGCTTACCCAGGTGTATGTAAACGACGATGATTTGGATGAGGATTTGCGTGAGAGGTTGCGCCAGTTGTTCGCTAAGAGAAGAGAGCGGCAGAGATTGAATGAAAGGAGGATGGCTGCAAGAGCTGCGCGCAACGATTTAAATGATGATGAACGAAATGAGAGGGATGACAGAGGAGATGCGGCCCTGTTTGCTGACGATCCGGACGCCCTTCACTTTGATTGGCGTCCTATGGACTCCTTTGAAAGCGTAAGGGAGACGTTCCTTCCTGAGGAAACAGGGCCAACCTTCGCATCTCAAAGTGCGCTTGAGGCCTTTAAGCAATATTGGGATACGGAAATTTTGGAGCTTATCGTTTTGGAAACAAACCGATATGCTGCCACCAAAGCTTTCCGGGATTGGTACGACACGAACGTCGACGAAATACTTGTGTTGTTTGCATTTTGGATAATGTTCGGTATTATCAAAATGCCATCAATAAAAACCTGTTTTACCGATCATCCTCTCCTGAGGACATCTTGCTTTCGCATTATGTTCTCTCGCAAAAGATACGAGCGTCTGTGCTCGTGTCTACATTTTCAAGACAACAACTTGCCGCGAGAATCCAAAACCCATGTCCTTGACCCCATCATTTCCCACCTTAACGCCCGGTTCCAGGCTGCCTACGTTCCTCGCCAGAACATCTGCATAGACGAAAGCTTGACCCTATGGAAGGGTAATCTTTCGTTTAGGCAGTACATAAAGACCAAAGCTGCCAAGTTCGGAATCAAGACTTTCGAGCTCTGTGAGTCCGCAACTGGGTACCTTTGGTCTTTCTTTGTCTACACTGGCAAAGACTCCACTCCCGATCCCACTGTCCCTCCGACGTGTTGCAAATGCACGGCATCTGTGTTGAGCCTGATCCGCCCTCTTCTCAACAAGGGGTATACTCTACATATGGACAACTGGTTCAACAGTCCGCTGTTAACCAGATTCCTGAAAAGGAATAAAACCGATGTTGTGGGGTCCTTGCGAGCAGACCGTCAGAACGTACCGCCAGTTATCAGAGAATGCAAATTGCAGCCTGGTCAATTTGCGGCTCGTCATTCGGGAGACATGACGGTTATGGCTTATCATGATAAGAAGAAAATACACCTCATTTCTACTTATCACGGTGCTGAGGTTGCCCTGGCACCCAGAAAACCACACCAGCCGGTCGCTCGGTGGAAGCCACAACTGGTTCTTGACTACAACGCGAGCATGGGAGGTGTCGATCTTAAAGACGGCATGCTCGAAGCACACCTTCTGGAGAGAAAAAGATGCGCAAAATGGAATATCAAGCTGTTCAAGCGCCTCCTTAACTGTTCGATTTTGAACGCCCGAATTTGCCGTGAGGCTACGGTCGGCAAACGCCTCGATCATACCTCTTTCCGTCTGGAATTGGTTGAGCAAATTCTTAACAGCCATTGGTCCCGCATACCGAAGCCCCGTGCCAACTCTGGTTGGCAGGAATTCGCAGACGTCAGGTTCAGACTGCCTGAAGATCGTTACGTCGATAATCGCCACTGGCCAATTACGATCGCAAAGCGCGACGCAAATGGCAAAACCTGTCGCCGCAGATGCGCATCATGCAACAAACTACAGACTTTCGAGTGCAGGCTGTGCAATGTTGGTGTATGCGCATCAATTTGTTTCGGGCGCTATCATACGCGTCCCTAAATTCTCTCTTTCTCTTTTTTCTTCTCCCTTTGCGCTTTTTTTTCTTTTCGACTCACACCATATACAATTTAATTACAACATACACTACTCGAACAAACACATGGTTGTGTTTGTTCTCATTTACACATACACATTCATTACACTTCATACACTCAAAACATACAGCACACACACTCTGCAAAGTATGCACCCATAGTAGAGAGACCCCTTGTTGATGCTTGCTTGTTTATGTCGTACCTTTCTGTTACCAATATTATTGAAACGTGGTGTGTTGTCGGGAATGTTGTATATGTGAAAGAGATGAATAATTGGATTGTATATTAAATTTATAATTGGATTATATAGGGTGACTTTTAATTAGTTCTTGATAGCAAAAGATATGCATGTACTCATGATACTGAACAACTTTTCCCAAGGAACATAGGTCGAAAAACGAAAAACCAAATTTGACCTCCCATATAAAATGCGCTATCAGCTGATGCAGTTTCTATGGGAGGTCAAAACTTGATTTTCGAATTTCGACCTATGTTCCATGGGGAAAGTTGTTCAGTATCATGAGTAAATTCATACCTTTTTCTATCAAGAACTAATTAAAAGTCACCCTATATATACTTATATTGTTGTTTGACGTTAGATGTGACTTGCGAAAAATCACATCATCACAAGGTTCTTATAAATTTTCTATAAATATCAACGTATCCTATATTTTCCTATTTACATAAGCTTTTCGACCAACATGAACGTATGTTAATTGTTTTTTACAAATAAAGCTATTAACGAAACATTCTTTTTTGTCTTTTAACTATGTCCAACCCATCCCAAATCTACCATACGTACCACGTGGATTTGAGTACGCTTGTGAATCTGGTATGTTTGCGTGCCGTCTGCATTTGATCATTTCATCCATGCTTCCGCGTCAGACAGGAGAAGCATGCATATAATGTGGACGGCACGCATGTGTACCAAATCCGCACCAGATCAGATTAGAGAAGTGCCCTAAATATTTCTCATGAAGAGCACTTCTAAAAAGCACCGACTTTTGTGTACAAAAATACTGAAGTAGTGAAGAGTTTGTCAACACAGCTTCATCATGACATCCCATGAAACGTCCACTGCAGGACAGAGAGCTCCCTCCGAAACTCCAACCAAAACGCATGGTACCAGGAGGAGATTTACTACAGTCACCACGCATGTAGGCGTTGCGGCTGGCGACCGCTATTGTTGTTGACCGCAGTATGTAAGATGGTACGATACACAGAAAGATCCTGCTGCCCATCCTCCGGTTCATAAGCTCTTATTCGCCTCTTACGACATCCACGGGTAGAAAAGGGTTGGTACTATTCTTTGCCGGCACCACACGAATAACTATTTATACTCGTACATATTAAAAACTCACAATTGGCACTAACTGACCTTCGCTAATACGTGCAGCGCAAAAAAAGTGCTCTGCAATAAATAATTATAATACAGAACACTATACATACTGCACTACTATTTACTTCAAACAATAGTATAGACATAATACAAACACGAGGTTCAACAATCCTGAAGTATGTGAAACTTCCTGTCGGCGCTATCAGCTGATACACTTGTTATGGGAAGTCGATTTTTTTATTTTTCTTAGTAGTTTACCATTTTTCATTCACATACAATATTCATTCAATCGTTTTTCATATTTTGTTTGTTTATATATATATATATATATATTATATTTCATCATGCAATGCCGGCAAAGAATAGTACCAACCCGACAATGGGTAGCAGCGTCCTTCCGTGTATCGTACCATCTTACATACTGCGGTCACTAACAACCGCGGTCTATGATGCCAGCGGAAACGCTGACAAGCATGGTGACAAAAGTACTTCCCCTCCATATTGTTCCAGCAACAGCTGAAATTCTGGTCTTGTAGTGGACATCAACTTACAGCAGTTTTGTGTTTGCAAATATATATATATATATTAATTTTCTCAACACACCAATGACCGGAATATCTTTTATATAGTGTTCGTAACATTTGAAGTAATTAGAAATAGTATATATCATTTCTATTTAGTATAAATGCATAATTACGTATTACTTTCAATAACCTGTACGAAAATAAAATCAATTTTTTATCGATAACACGAAGTTATCGACCCCATCACTATGTTCCCATACAAAAGTTGGGTGTTTTTGTAACCTTTTTTCTCGGATTTTTAGTATGAAATCGTAGTCAAAATTAGTCAGAAACTGAAATGAGGATTCATCTTTATTATAATTAATAGAACACCTAAGTCATTTTTAGCTTTTCTTTGTCATAAAACGTTAAAAACAAATTCTCGGTCAATTTGAACCCAGTATGAAGTATTCGAGTATTTTAGGGGGAAAGTAAATGGATTTTTGATAATTCTTTTTTATTTCCATGAAATGAATATACCCATCATCGATTCATAACATTTCCAGCTGAAAATAATAATCTCATAGAAATAGATTGCGTTTCAAACTTCAAAAATTCTCGCGAAAATTTTGGCCTGACTTGCGCGCGGACCATACATTGTGAATTATGTTTATTTGAAAATTTTATATGACAAGGACAAAAAAAATTCATGTATGTTCGTTTCATATGTATTTAGTTTCATTTGATATTCACTTTACTCTTCAACTTCAAGCCGTTTTTTAATAAAACAGCAAATTCAGTCGACAAAACACATAACCACCATCGCCCAACTCTTTGCCAGACTTTGCCTCGACGTTTCTATACAAAAGTGGTGTTGTAGTCGAGATGTTCTATTTCTTTCTAACGGATGTGTTCATGTAGCTTCTAAAATAAAAAACTGTAAGTGAATCCATAGAGAAATGGGTTAACAGGAACGTTTTTTCTGAACGTAGTCAGTAGAGCGCTCGCGTTCATGAAGTGAGCCGGCGCTTGACGGATGCGGTGCGCGGGAAACGCGCAGCTTCAGTGGTTAAATAGCCTCTTTTTAATAATTGAGGGGATATGTTTGAGGATAAAGGCGTCGGGCTCTCAGCTCCTAACGGCCACTGCGACCTGTAAAGATCTATTTTAGCCAACCCTCTATGTTACATTTCCTCGGCCACACCGACAGCCTTAAAGAAGCTGACGATCTGCCTAAGATTGGAGGGGATATGGATTATATTACATTTTCTCTGTTAGACCAATAATCACATAGATAGCTTCTGACTTTCTAAAGGTGCTGTGTGTGGTGCAGGAGCAACTGGAGGCGGCCCTGAACAAGCACTTCACCACGCCCTTCCCGGCGCCGGCCAAAAGGGGGAGGGGGTGCAGGACGTGGTAAGTGGAACGTATGTTTCCCTACAGAGAGTGTGACGTCGTGCCGTGTGTGGTGCGGGCGCAACTGTAGGCGGCCCTGGACAAGCACTTTACCGCGCCCTTCCCCGGCGCTAGCCCAAAGGGGGAAGGGGTGCAGGACGTGATAAGGGGAACAAGTGTCCCCCTACAGAGAGTGTGACGACGTGGTGTGTGTGGTGCGGGCGCAACTGGAGGCGGCTCTGGACAAGCACTTCACCGCGCCTTTCCCCAGCGCCAGCCCAAAGAGGGAGGGGGTGCAGGACGTGGTAAGGGGAACAAGTGTCCCCCTACAGAGAGTGTGACGACGTGTTGTGTGAGGTGCAGGCGCAACTGGAGGCGGCCCTGGACAAGGGACAAGCACTTCATCGCGCCCTTCCCCGGAGCCAGCCAAAAGGGGGAGGGACGCAGGATGTGGCAAGTGGAACATGTATCCTCCTACAGAGAGTGTGACGACGTGCTGTGTGTGGCGCGGGCGCAACTGGAGGCGGCCCTGGACAAGCACTTTCCCGGCGCCAGTCCAAAGGGGAGGGGGTGCAGGACGTGGTAAGTAAAACATGTGTCCCCCTACGAAGAGTGTGACGACGACGGGCTGTGTGTGGTGCGGGCGCAACTGGAGGCGGCCTTAGATAAGCACTTCATCGCGCCCTTCCCCGGCGCCGGCAGACGGACGTGGTAAGTACGTTAATTTACAAAAACTACTATACGTGTTAGTTACTTACGTTTACGTCACATTTCTTGCATTTCGATCTGTTTTTGAAGCCTGTAGCCACAGTAAATATACAAAGTTTTAATGGAATAAGTGACTCCCACTGATTTTTATAAAAATAAATCCATTCCCGTAAAGAAACAACCTTATTCTAGAGCCGAAATTTTGAATTCAGTTACAAAGCTCTTATGCCTGGGTCGATTGTACCATGTACTAATTGCAATGGTCAGTTTATTTCTCCAATTTTTCAGATACCGAAAAGCAATTGGGAAAGTATGATAAATCGTACCGGTCGTTATATCGTACCGCAAAACAATTTCTACTTAACACGTTATATTATCTATTGTTGGCAACACACAAACGTATGTGACAGTTTGTTGTGGGTCTCTGGTTGAAATTACGCCTGCAAAAAAATTAAGTATTCTAATGATGCCAATATGCATAACCAACAGTATTTTCCGATCAAATTGAAAAGGCGAGCTTAACGAATAGCTTTTATTTATGGAGGAGAGTTTGATGGGCCTAACATTATCTTAAGTAAGACGTCTTGCATTCCGAATTGCAGAAAAAAAATCGATTCAGCATAACTGTAAAAGAAGCAAATGGCTGGCAAATCTTGGCTTTAGAAGTTTATGCGGCGCCATCCAGAGCTAAGCCTAAAACGGCCAGAATCTACCTTTATTAACAGGGTTCAAGGGTTTTAATAAAGAAAATGTAATGGATTTTTACAACAAATTAGAAAAGATTGTCGATGAAAAAAGCATTACGGCAAATATCATATTCAACGTAGATGAGACAGAAGTCTCAACGGTTTAAAAAACCACATAAAATAGTAAAAAAAGGTAAAAAAACAGGTGGGATCCGCTTCAAGTAGAGAAAGGAGTCAGTACTACTGCTGTACCACCACTGCGTAGGCACTCTGCAGCCCAAAATCTCAATAGGTTATGGGCCCAGGAAGCTAGGTAAACCAAAAAAAAATAAGTAGTTATTTGATTTTTCTCGCGAAGCGACGATCAGGCATCGAGCACAGATCGACTTTAGTGAAACAACCACGATGGCGGATTCTGCGATAGAAAAGTTTGACGGATCAAACTACAAGCAATGGAAGTTTTAAATAACTCTCGCATTGCGAGTGAAGGATTTGGAAGATCATCTTAAGAAGGAAAAAAATAGAGAAGCAAAATGGCTCGTGGCAGATGCGTCAGCCATATTCATTACAACCGCAGCCATGGATCTGTCACAAATTTCCCTTATTCAGAACTGCAAGACTACGAAGGCGATTTTCGTTGGATGCCATTTACGAGAAAAAAACGAAGTCGGCCGAGATGTTATTGCATGAAAAAAATTCATAGCTATAAAATGTCACCGAGTGACAACATCGCCTCGTACATCACCAAAGTTGAAAATATGACACAGCAGCTAAAAGATTCGGGCGAAACTATATCAGACCTCGCGATCATAACGAAAATAGAGGTTTTCAATGGATGAAAGTAAACAAATTATTCCTACCCTCGCTGCACGTTTACATCTTATGCTTTTTTTTATTTATTTTGCCAGGTTTGTGTAAGAAAAAAAATACATAAACACGCGTCATTCTTTTTATGTAATTAGTACTTGCATGACGTCGTCAGACCGAGGTATATTTTTTCTGTTTCTGGAAAAGAGAAGACGGAAGTTTGAAAAACTTTCTTTTTAAGTACTCTGGGTTATAATCCAAAAATGATAGACGCTTGCATTTAGCACTAAAACGTTTAGCTGACAGACAACAAGATGAAAGAGGAAAGGGTTTGAGAGCCAACGTTATAGATAAACGTAATAAAAGCGCATATTAAATCTTATAATTTATCCATCTCTCATTACAGGCGAGAACAGGCGCCATTAAGGCTTTATTTACCGAGTGACATAACAATCGAATCTATGAATAAACATTTTTGTGCAACACATTCAAATCTTACAGTATCCTATGAAATTAACAGACTAGTACTGCGTAAAGATATGAATATTTCGTTTGCGCATCTAGGTAATGAGGAATGTGAAGTTTGTGCCCATTTTAAAGAACATGCTAGCGAAACTGAAAACAATTCACATATCTCATGCCTCTTATGCCAAAAGTATGAAAAGCATCAACTAGATTACCAGAACTCCCGTAAGTAATACAAAAAGGACTTTAAAAGGGCTTCAGACGCAAATACAAATGACTTACAAAAAGTTATAATGTTACCGCGCATGGAACAATTCAAAGCTGCCATTTTTTGTCCTCGCATAATTGTTTATAATGAAAGTTTTGAACCATTAGGCCCATCGAATAATGACAATATTCCGTCCCCTGTGGTGTGGAATGAAAGTTTGTCCGGTCGAAATTAGCAATGAGAGCCTTTTTAATGTACAAGAGAGACAAGCGACAAATAGTATTGTGGATGGATAATTGCTCGGCACAAAATAAAAATTGGGTCATGTTATCTTTCCTGATACAAATCGTCAATAGCAATTTGATCGCTGCAGAGACAATAACTCTTAAATACTTCGAGCCGGGTCATACCTTCATGTCGGCGGACAGTTACCACCATAGAGTTAAACAGTCTATGCAAAAGAAAGGCAAAGTTTACGACTTTGTCGACGCCGTCAAAAATGCACAGAAACCAAGTGAAGTATAAGTCATGGCAGTCTCAGACTTTTACGAATATGCAGACCTTTCGTACCATCCAGAGTTTACTTGAGAAATATAGTGGTTATCGTTGCAAGAAGAGGACTCTACACTCTGGATTTTAAAACAGATAATAACCAAGATGTCTACGAAACACTGGATTTTATTCAAATCACATATGTAAAATCAAATCATTTGCCTGAAGTGAAACAAAGAAGTGTACCAAGAGGTGTAAAGGAGAGTACTAAAATGTCATCAAAGAGAAACTGTTACACCTCATGCCAAAAAACAGAAGGCAATTTTGGCTTGACTTACCCCTTAGTAGCGGTACTGGCGGTGATGATCTCGAATAAGCCTCAGTAAATTTTAAGTATTCCTATTTTTAAATAGTTTCAATTTTATAGTTTTCTGATTTTGAGTTTATCAGATTTTGATCTCAAGTTTGTTCTAAATAATTATGTGCCATATGCTGGCTGTTATTACTATAAGATACGTTTTGCCTTAAGTGAAATAAAGAGGTACAAAGGCGAGAGTACTAAAATTGCCATCAAAGAGAAACTGTTACACCTCATGCCAAAAAATAGTAGGCAATTTTACGTTGACTCATCCCTTATTTTATTAGCTATGGTGATTAAAGAAGCCTAAGTCGATTTTAAATATTGATTTTTCATAGTTTTAGTTTTATAGTTTTTAGAACATGTTTCTGTTTTTTTTATTTAATTTTATTTAGACACTAGCTGACCCGGCGAACTTTATTCCGCCTTAGGCCGGTAGTTCACTCGGACACGGGTAGCGCGACTGGTTGCGCCACTGGTGTACCAGTAGCGCTACCAGTCGAGCCACCAGTCGCGCCACCATGGTGTCCCAGTGAAATACCGGCCTTACGAATAAAACTGTCTCTTTGAGTTATTGCACTCAACATCCAATAACTCAAAAATCCACTTGATCGATCTTACTTAGGCTTTATACTAATCAGAACAATGAGCCAAAAAATCAATTCATCTGTTCTTCAGGAAAGACATCAATACCCGCCCAAAAGCTTGCAACAATTGGTTAATCATCCGAATAAGGAAGCATTTGTACAAGGAGATTTGAAAGATGTTACAGATAATGATGTTGCATGCATCATTAATCCGCAGAAAATCAAGAAGACAACTCTAACTGTAAGAATAGTTAAAAGTGAGTACGCAATTTCGGGGGTTTCTCAAAAAATCATGGCAACAGCCATATTATACCCATTATGGGGAAATGAGACAATGAATAAAGTTCAAGCTCTAGAGATGTACTTAGAGATCTTCGCATACTTTTTCGGAAAAGATGCGAAAACTAAAAACCATATTCACAGGGAATTATTCCAGAAAAATTACCAAATAGTATGGAAGGAGTTAGTGATCACCCCGAAGGAGACAACAACTTTGCAAGATGAGAACAAGGAGAAGGATCTGGAAGATATAACAGGGGTTGCCGATTTTGGTAAGGAAAAAGAATTCTTAGAAGGATTGATGTACACTGTTATAATAATGATGGGAAAAAACCTCATTGAGAACTCTGTCCAAGTATGGGTCCAGCGTAGAACACAAAACTTCTGTGCAGCCCTGGGACACCCTGTTAACCCGGAAATTCCAGCAATTCCTTTATCAAATGTAAGACAAATTTACAGTGCCATAAGCTCAATGCACGGTGTAAGGAAGGCGTGCTTCCGTGTACTTCAAGCTCTAGAAAAGACCAATATTCTACTTTATCTGAAGTAGCTTTAGGGCTCTTAAGCTACACAGAAATGGGTCACATTCAAGTGATCTTCGAGTACATTCTCTGTAATTACTCTGAGTTACTACAAATCAGACACTTGCAAGGTGACAATATAGAGAACTTTGGCAAAGTATTGGACTTTATAGCATCCGTGCCTGATGCTGATCGGCCTTTCATCAAATTGCTTCGCTCACCTCAGGAAACTAAAATTATGCATAGGGATAGATTTCCCTTGATATTAGATGCAGCATACCGTGTGGCGACATGGATGAGACCGACTTTCAAGAACTATAAGGGTGCCTCTCACACGTCATCTCAGGCAATTGCCAAGGAGGTTGACCTTTACTTGAAAAAGATCACAAATAGGCAAGCTGATCTGATGATGGCTAACACCTTCTTAGCAACAAATCATAATCTCAGGTCCACTGCTAGTAGAGCAAGAGAGTTCTTTTCTTTGAATTCTGACCTCCCTAAAGACGACGATTCAGGGAGAGATTAAACATGAAGTAGGTAATAAATGAGTAAGACTGACAATATAGTGTTATTATGACTGTGGTGCTACAAAGATCGATTATAAGACTGTGAAATAGTGACTAGTGTAACTGCTTTAAGATGGTTTTTCTAACTAATTTGGAAAAAAAAAATAAGCAGATTTTATTAATGATTAAACGAACTTACCTGTATGTGAAGTTCTATCATAATTATACGAGGGCTTCCTCCGATGATTAGAAGAGAAGACACATGTAGTAAACGTTAGGTCTGGCCATCCAACCACTATAATTTAAAGCTAAAAAGGCTAAAAAATGCAAGGATTTGTATTATTTATTTACATTTTTATCTTATTTTTCATAAGTGGGTAGGTATCCCTGCGGGCGCTCAGTGGCTCCTAGTCCGGTGTTATTTCATACGCGTTTTAGTGCCCGGCCGTTCACCACGCACTTTGTTATATTTGTCAAAAAGCTCGGTGTTTTTCCAAAAAATAAAGTAAATAGCTATGCCTAGACGTTCCAGAAAAAGAAAACGTGACCACACGGAAGAAGATAGTGATGAATATCTACGTAAAAAGATGAAGAAATTGGAAAAATTACTTCGACCGCGACGTCGTCGCCGTCATAGGCGCCATAGCTCGAGTTACAATGATAGCTCAAGCGATCGTTCCTCGCACAGGCTAAGTAGCCGGGAACAATCCAAACATGAAGGTTGGTGATACTTATTATATTAAACGTTTGATATCTGCTATCGAGCGTGGCTAACAGCGTGGCACTTTGAGTAGGTACCTACATTATATTCTTATTGTTGAGCTGTCGCGACGTTGGTTATCTGCGTTATGTGTACATTTTAAAAGGAATGTTACCGAACGTTATACCTACGTCGTTATAACATGTTGCAGTGTACATCTCACGGGGATGTTACCAATGCAATTCATTCATAGCTACGTGCATAGTTGTTTACGGACTACCGCCGAGTTTTATATTTTTTTCTTATACCTACCTACATTATTATGTGTACATCTATATGGGATGTGACCTTAATATTTTAATCGGGATTTACCCTCTGTATTCTTTTCTACCTTCGTTTGTTGTTTTATTTTTAGAACAACTTATAGGGTTGTGTTGATTATTATTTTTATTTTACTTTTACCCTCTTGCTATTGCAGACGAGGAACGAACTTCGGATTTATTCGATCCGTATGATGACGTACCGTTAAACGATGAATCCGATATAGAGATAGTTACAGAAAAAGACTCAACACCTTGTAAGATGATTCAGAATTCAGTTCAGCAAGACAATACTCCTGTTAATGCAGAGCCGTCTAATCAACATACGACAGACAAGCAGTCCTCATCAAACTGTGATGCCCCCACATCAGAAAAGGTTCCTGAATTAGACCAGGATATTTTGAATTTATTAGGAGAAACTCCTTCAAAAGATAAAAAATATGGTGCGAATTGGCCGTGAGATGGAATCATATTTTAACAACTGGACTTACAAAAGAGATAAGGAAAGAGCTTTTGGATAAATATCTTGTACCTGATAATTGCAAAAATACTGATGCTCCAATCCTAAACCCAGAGGCAAAAGCTGCCTTAACCGAAGTTTTAATAGAAAAGGACAAGGCTATCGAAGGTAAACAAAAACGAATAGCAGCTGCCATATCCTCACTAGGTGAAGCTATTACGCATCTCCTCAACAGCGGCTTTAAAAATCCCATGGTCGTCAAGCTGCTTTTAGATTCTGCCCGCCTGATTTGTGACATCCAGCACACTGAATCTCTAATCCGAAAAAGTTTCATTTGTTCGTCCTTGAAAAAAGACTTTAAAGACCAGCTTTACAATACTGATGTTGACAAATTTTTGTTTAGTGAGAAATTAGCTGATACTCTTAAAACTGCTAAAGCAATTCAAAAATCGGGATCAGATATGAAAATATCTGGCACGAAAACAAAGAAGCCTACTATGACAAACAGTTCTTTAAACCAGAAAGCTCCACTTCCGTACAACAGGTCAGCGGGAGTGTCAAGGAGACCAGAACCTGCAACATCGTCGAGTCGCCGGCAGCAAACGACATCACGAGCGACAGCGCCCACCCTGCAGAAATCGCGGCCGCTGTCACAAGCAGCGCCGCCCAATCAGCGCCGCCGATAGACCTGGTATGTCCTTCTGGTCGCTTAGTCCATTTTTATCATCAGTGGCGATATATCACTAATGATCCAGTTATATTATCCTGGATACAAGGGTATCGGATACCTTTTACTAAAACTGTTATACAACAACGCATTCAGGATCATGCTGCGGCTTCCAAGGTTCTGCAGCGCATCGGCAATGTTCGCGGAGGCACGAACTGACGACTTTTATGCGATTTTATTATTATAGTGGATGGATGGCCAGACCTAACGTTTAACTACATGTGTCTTCTCTTCTAATCTGAAGACGAAGCACGAAGTATAATTTTTTTATAAGTAAAATTTTTTTGCCCTACCCATACCCCTACGACTACGACTTTCTTTTATATATATATATGTAAATATGCGTTTTCCCGTGGGAATGAAGTGTTTTCCCGCGGTAAAAAGTAGCCTATGTGCTATTCCAGGACCAAATCTATATGTGTGCCAAGTTTAATTAAAATCTATTCAGTAGTTTGACGTGAAAGAGTAACAAACAAACATCCATACATCCTTACAAACTTTCGCGTTTATAATATTAGTAGGAAGGATTGATCTCATGTCCATTAATTACTAATTATATATGACTAATTTTGTGCCTTGGGCTGGCTGCTATCACTATAATGATACGTTTAGTTCCTAATAATATAAGCTACTTTCATAATAAATAAACAAATTTGTCTACAAACTGCTGTTTATTTATTTTTATGCACAGGCAATATCATTATTTGTGCTTCAGTATCTAAGTGGACGAATATTCTACAGAAAAATACGTTTTATTTAAAGAAAACAAACAGAATGGTGGCCTGAATAGATTGAGGTACTGCGTTTACAATAACTACCCAGTACATTTGTTACACATGGTATTACAAACGTTAAGTGCAGTAACAAGCTTTTGCTAGTAATGACTTCAGTAACAACCACAGTTACTGCACTATTGATTAGGAACGCTGTCTAGGGTTGCTAAAGAACATACTAAGAAAAAGTGCTTTTTTCACGATTTACGAGTAAAACACTACATCACACCTGTGACAATAAAAGCCAGCTCACTTAAAACTACTCATCTTTAACTATGTACTAAAAATAAAACAAATTTTGAAAACTTATAAGAAAGACTCAAAAAATCAAAACAAAAAACTTTAAGCGCGATTTTGTCGAAATGGTGGCGACCCCACCTTACTGCACTCTTAGTTAGCACGGCAGAATAATGCCCTTTATGCCTGTACAACTAGAGATCTTAGAGTTTGAAATAAGATATTATTTATCTGTGTCCTCCGCCGTGGGTATATTTCCATAGTAAAGGTCCCAATGTAATTTTTTGACAATCTGAAAAGCTTAATGGAAAAATTTAAGTTCCAACCTAACCAAACTTGGAATATTGACGTAACTACCGTGCACAAGCCAAGAAAAATTGTTGCTTGTCGTGGACTTAAACAAGTGTCTAAAGTACCATCAGGCGAACGTGGCGAACTTGTCACAATTTGTTGTGCTATAAATGCTACTTGAAACCACTTACCTCCGTTTATGATATTTCCCAGAAAAACTGGCAGCAGAGGATGACAGATGGTGTGCCACCCGGATCTGAAAGTGATCCGCATCCATCTGGATGGATGAGAGGATCAAATTTCAACCTGTTCGTTAAGTTTTTTGTCGTCAGATGCACGAAAGATTACCCTTGTTACTGTATACGGCTGATAGGTTTACGTTAAAAGTAAATGCTGCTATTACTGTGGACTTATTTTTATACTTCAACAGATATTGGTTTAATAAGTGAAGCAACTTTTCATTATTATCTGAATTTAATTTTATTAATGTAATAAAATCTTTCATTTAAAATATTCACGACTAATTTGAAATTGCCTGCAATGTGATAAAAAAACACTAAGTACTAGGTGACACTTTGATAAGTGGTATCAAGTGTCCCTTATACTGAGGAGACTTGTTTCTCCCGTATCAAGTCTAACATATTGGAAGGAACAAGTTACCCTGTATATGGGACACATGATACATTTACCGACTCATTGTTTTTCTTTAATTTCTTCCTAATTCTCTACTTCTTATGAGAGGCCTTTTTAGAGAGGATTCCTGTATAATTTCTCTATCAAACATTCCAATAAATATCTTAAATCATCTTTAGGAACAAAAGTTATGGATCAAAAACAAAAGGGGGAATCCAGTGTCCCTCTTTTCCCCTATATTTTAGATGTCTTAGGACCTTACCCGGCAACTGAGTCAGATGCTGACATCTTGAAAGGATTGTTCCAAAATGAAAATGGCGATATCAGAACTTTTTTTTTTCAGGAGAATGACGTTTTCATTTTGGTTAGAGGTTTTCGTAATGTCATCTCATTATTAAAAGAGCTTGGCTACAAATTATACAAACCTGAATCGTTAGAAACAGGTAAGACTTAGTTGCCAACCGACAAAGTCAATAAAAATTGAATGGTAACATTATACAGGTGGGTAGTAGAAGTTGTAAATTGACGATTTAAAAGAGATTTTAAATTATTACGACAAAAATATTAGGTGGCAATTATTGCTGATTTTTAGGGTTCCGTACCTCAAAAGAAAAAAACGGAACCCTTATAGGATCACTTTGTTGTCCGTCTGTCTGTCTGTCTGTCAAGACCCTTTATCTCTCGAACGGGTAAAGGTATTGAAATTAATACCATATATTAGGATCCATGAACCACACATGATCTGAAAATTAAATTTTTTTACAATGACGCAATCAAAAGATATGGCATTTTATGTCCTCATCTCCATACATTTATTCAAAAATGCAAAACCTACAGGGTACTTCCCGTTGACCTAAAATTATGAAATTTGGCAAGAAGCTAGGTCTCACAGTACAAATAATAGGAAAAGTCTGAAATCATTAAATATTACAACTTTTCTCACAACTAATGGTAACCATGTGGTGAGCTCCCGTTTCAAGAACATTCATATAAGAGAGGGGTCAAGTTGGATGGTCGCTGAGGCGATTTTTGTTTTAGTTCTATTTTAAAAACGGGAACACTTACAAACTTGAAAATTGGTATGTTTATAGTGCATAAACTATAAAATAACAACAAATAATAAAATTTGGTCAACCGCGTGTCGGACTCAAAAAATCTAGCACATTAACGTACTGAAAGTTCAACTAATACAATTATGATTGTATTGGTACGGAACCCTCGGTGCGCGAGTCCGACTCGCACTTGGCCGGTTTTTTTTTACATTACATTGTATCTATTTCATGTACCTGTGTACTTTTTAATCAACAGAAAATTTACTTTAAAATAAACGATTAATAATTATGAAGATTATGTATTATTTATTTTCAATTGTTAGTCCCGGCTCAATGGCAAAGTTGACTGGCAATTATGATTGTATTGGTACGGAACCCTCGGTGCGCGAGTCCGACTCGCACTTGGCCGGTTTTTTTTTTACATTACATTGTATCTATTTCATGTACCTGTGTACTTTTTAATCAACAGAAAATTTACTTTAAAATAAATGATTAATAATTATGAAGATTATGTATTATTTATTTTCAATTGTTAGTCCCGGCTCAATGGCAAAGTTGACTGATCAATGGCAAAAAACTACAATTAACAAAATCGTCTCTTAAGAAAAATTTACGTACTTTGGAGTTGCTAGGGTTGCCAACCTATTCTTGGGACGCCCTCCTTGTATTTTTGTAATCGAAAAATTTTACTCTCAAACTCAAGAGTTTGGCAATCCAAATGGGAAAAAATGAGAGGCGAATTTAATGGCTATGCATTAAAGGATTTTTTGATAAGTCGAGCGGATATATTACAGTACAGGCATTAAATCGAAATAAAGTGCCCAATCCTACTCTTTCTACGGGAACTCGAGACCACTCCTCGGCTCGATCAGGTAAGTAGATGTGGTGTACAGCAGGCAATGCTAGTGGCCAGCTTGGACAATGGCTGTCAACGCATCGACCACTACCGAGACCATGGGCGAGGCAGTCAGTCTCCGTCGGGCCGCGCTACTGGACACACGTCTAAATAAGATAGAGCTATTAAGTAATTTGTTATTTCATTCACCAATATACATACAGTACTATCTGGAAGTTATGGTGTTGTGTATCATTGTAAATATATCCCGAAACACACGAGGCCCGACGGGACACCACAGTACAAATGATAATTTCAATAAAAAACGTGTTTCCTTTACCAGCAATGAACAACAGTCACAATATTACAAATGCGTTGTTTGCAAAGGCAGTCATCAAATTTGCGACTGTCCAATTTTAAAGTTGACGAGAAACCTTTGAATGTCAAAAATTACGTAGAAATGTATATTTATTAATAAATGATTGAATTGAACAAGACAAGACAAAACGTAATTCTAGAAAAATGTCGCAAATTATGCGAAAAGTTTGCCATCTGCAAAACTATATCAAAAATCTTAAGAAGAAAGATTTAATAAATGCTGTGAGTGAAGATGTGGCAGTAAAAAAATAATTAAAAAAATACTCCATTTACCCCAAGGGAAAATAAGAAATGTTTAAAAAAAAATTCTGGATGGCGATGGTCAAAATAAGAAAAAATCACGGCTTTACGTATTTACAAAAGACTTTTCTCCGGCTTTTAGAACGTGTACACATTGGGCGCTCGGCGCTGCGTTGAGCATATATTCCTGTGTGGGAGATTCGCAGAGACTCTAACCTGACATTTCAAATTTGGCAAGAGATAAAGAGCCAGTGGCAGGACCACCAACTGCACCCTATAGTGCATATCAGATGTCCAACCAATCGCTGGTCCATCAACTGCTCCAATCAGTCAAGAACAAAAGTACCGTAACATTTTAAAGTTTAACCTTTGAATGACGAAAATTACGCGTAAATGTATATTTATTATACATGATTGCATTGAATTGAAGAAGACAAGACAAAACGTAATTCTAGAAAAATGTCGCAAATATATGCAAAAAGTTTGCCAGGTGCAAAACTATCAAAAATCTTAACAAGAAAGATTTGATGAATGCTGTTAGTGAAGATGTGGTCAGCTTTTGCCTCAGCTTTTGCTCCAGGTCTTGCACCTCGCTTTAGGATTGAAATATTAGATGCGCATCCGGCGGCTGCATTACGAGGCACCGCATCCTCACGCGGGCGTGGTCGAGGCCGCGGCCTAAGACGAGGACGAGGTCGTGATGAAGGAAGGGGTGGTGGAGCAGAAAGGGAGATTGAAAGGCGATGGGTGCGTGGAGATCCTTTGCAAGAAATGTTTGTAAATGATGCGGATTTGCCCTAGCGTATTCAAGAGCAAATCGGTGAACATTTAGCTGGAAGGGTAAGGAATGTGAGGAGAAGAGTGAATTATGATGTGGAAGAAGAAAATGAGGAGAATGAGAGGGATGAATGGGAAGGTTTTGATGCAAATGAGAAATTTGTGTGGTGAGGGATGGATCAATGGCATGGCGTGAAGTTATCCAACTAATCCTTATGAAATTTGGACGCTGGTGGCGTTTTGGATTATGCTTGGCATAATCAGAATGCCAAGCATAAAATCATGCTTCACGAACAACTCGTTACTGAGGACGGATGTATTCGGGATGCTTTTTACGGAAACTAGGTACTGTAATGTGAAACAATGTGTGTTCCATTTGGTGGAGGGGACTGATCGCAACAATCCCCTCCACCCAACGGGACCTATAATAAATCGTGTGAACACCAGATTTCAAGAGATGTACCGACTGGACCAAGACATTTGTATCGACGAATCGCTTACACTGCGGAAAGGTCCAGTCGGTTTCAAGCAATATATCCGAACAAAGGCAGCCTGTTTTAGGATAAAAACTTACGAACTCTGCGAGTCGACTACAGGGTACCTTTGGTCATTTTTTGTATAAGTCGGCCGCGAGACTGGGACTAGAAATCTTCCATCTAGCGTGTCCACAGTGTTGAGGTTGATGCAACCTCTCCTCAACCAGGGCCACACGCTGTATATGGACAACTGGTTCAATTCTCCCGCCCTGGCGCATTGGCTCAAAAGACGCAACACGGACTGTGTCGGTACACGTCGCACAAAATTACTTTGGGCCTGTCATTGATGCGCAGTACTCAAAAATGGGCCATTTTCTTCTTCTGCGCATCAATGACAGGGCCAAAGTTATTTTGTGCGTCGTATACCCTGCGGCCGACTCGCAAAGGGGTGCCGGAAATCATAAAACGTGCACCACTTCAAGAGGGAGAATTTGTAGCACAAGCACCTGACGACGTTATGGTAGTGATCGCAAGCGAGTGACTTGTATATCCACTTACCATGACGTATCGCAAGTGAGAATTGATGCCAGACCAGGCCACCCTGCGCAACCAAACTTTGCCTCATCAAAGACTATAATCAGGCCATGGGGGGAGTGGGTGGATTCAAGCGACTTCTAAATATTACAATTCAAAACGCGAGAATAATCGTCGAGAAATCAACCAATACGAAAATTGATTCCCTAGCGTTCCGGTCGGCGTTGGTTGAAGGGATCATAAGACACCATCTCCAGAATGTTCCTCGCCCAACAAGAGCTCATCAACACCAAAAAAACCCAGTTTTTCCTTTACAACGACTGACAGAGCGTCATTTCATACGCCGCATACCCATCACTGAAGAAATGCGAGCAGCAGTACGGGACCGTACCAACCTCGGCAGACGAAACTGCGTGTGGTGCATGTCCTATGGACGCAGGTCCAAAACAATGTATGAGTGTGCGGAATGTGAACTGGCGCTCTGTCTCCAAGACTGTTTCGAAGTGTGGTGACACAGGAATGCTGACAAAGCAACATGCGTTCGTAGGAACAGCCACGCGGCGCGCTCGGCAGTCGTCTTCCATCTCGCGTCTCGGTCAGGTCCTGTGTACTACATTATTCCCAAATGTAAAAACATTTGTTACGTAAATTAAGTTTTCTTACGAATAAAGCCGGACATTCGTGAACTGCAAACGAACTCTTTTATTTCTCTCACATCTAGTTAGGACCCCAAGTCACACGTGAATTCTATAGCCCAAAAATCATTACAGTGGTAACGCCGACGTGATCTAGAACAGTGTTAATTGTGAACTTTGGACTTAAACTTTTTATTAGGGGACGGCTCAAACACGGACCTGACCAGCGTTTCGGCGTCGGACGCCTCGACGTTTTTCCGGTCGAGTAGCACCTAAAGCCTAGTGCATATACATCCACAAGTGTTAAATAAATCTATTACTTAGTGCCGTCGGTAATAAGTGCAGCATGAACCCACCACCACCGCCACCACCACCTCCGCCACCCAACGCGCTGGAAGCAATCAGCATTGCGAGTCGATTACCAGTTTTTTGGCAGGATATGCCGAGGATGTGGTTCGCACAATTTGAAGCGATAATAGGACCGCAGCATCAAAGTGACAGAGTTAAGTACGAATTGATAGTAGCAAAATTAGGGAAGGAACACCTCAGTTACGTTGCCGACATTTTGGACAGCCCGCCAGCTCAGAACAAATATGAAGCAATCAAAAATAGATTAATGAATATTTACCAAGAGAGCGCTGAATCACAATTTCACAAACTAATCAGAGAAATGGATTTAGGACAACAAAGCCCGACACAACTGCTATTTAGGATGAGAGAGTTGGCGAAAAGCTTACGGATCGGAGAGGATGCACTGAAGAGTTTATGGATAGCCAGACTACCAGGGTATGTTAGAGCTATTCTCGCTAGCAATAAAGACGACTCACTCGACAAGTTAGCCATTCTAGCAGACAGCATAATGAAGAACCTAAAGAGCGGGGAGGTAGCAGCAGTCGGCACAACAGCAGCCTCGTCATCATCTGCGACCGTAGATGTCAATCTAGAACTATTAGCTCAGCTCAGGACCATGTCATTGGAAATTAAAGGCTTAAGAGGAGAAGTTAATGAGATTAAAGGACGCAGATTTTCTCGAGACAGACGTTTTTCCAGGAACGAGTTCAGATCCAGGTCAAGGTCAAGATCACAATCACGCGGACCGCAGCGAATGACAGCACGTACACCGCAGAGCCCAGACTGGTTGTGTCGATTCCATTACAAGTACAGGGATGAAGCCAGGAGATGTGAAGAGCCATGTAACTGGAGTAAATCTGGAAAGGGAAACTAAATGAGGTACAGTCAGACGCGGTGGAAGGCTGTATCTCCATCGACGAGAAACACCGCCTCAGCATTTATGATAGTAAAAATCACCTTACCTTCCTTATTGACACTGGTGCCAACGTTTCTGTGATCCCTGTGAGTAAAGTGAAACAATATAAAGTTCAAGAGTGTAACTACAAACTTTTTGCAGCAAATAATACAGAAATAAAAACCTATGGTGTTATAGTTTTAGAGTTAATCTTGGTCTTAGACGCAGCTATAAATGGACTTTTATCATAAGTGACATCAAACAGGCAATTTTAGGCGCAGACTTTCTAAAAACACATAAATTAATGGTAGACTTACATAACAAAAAATTTATTGATTGTGTAACAGATTTGAGTACGATAGGGTCCATTGTTTCTTGTGCAGAACCGACTATCAAAAGTATCCAAAATGATAACCCGTATCGTGAATTATTAGAGCAATATGCCGAAATTACTAAACCTATTTCTTTTAGAGATTCTACACTATCCCATGCTGTGTATCATCACACAGAGACCACAGGCTCGCCAGTGTACGCTAAAGCCAGACCCCTGCCACCGGATACATATAACAAGGTAAGAGAAGAATTTCGCTTAATGCAGGAATTAGGTATTTGTAGGCCATCGAAATCACAGTGGGCCAGCCCACTTCACGTAGTACCTAAAAAAATTACCAAATCCGACCCTGTGGAGACTATCGACGGGTAAATGCAATAACGAAACCAGATAGGTATCCAGTACCGCGACTTCACGATTTCACTTATGGTTTACAGGGTAAAGAAATTTTCTCACGTTTAGACATAAAGCATATAATTTTATACCGGTAGCACCAGAGGACGTACAAAAGACAGCAATAATAACCCCGTTCGGCTTATTTGAATTTCCGCGCATGACGTATGGGTTACGTAACGCCGCCCAAACATTTCAACGCTTCATGGATAATACTGTATTGAAAGGCATAGAAAGTCACAGCAGCAGCAGCGGTACGTCATCATTATTTTGTTACATAGACGATATCATAGTAGCATCAGAAAACCCAGACACACCAAGAGCACCTTAAATTAATTTTTCAACGTTTTCAAGACATCGGCATGACAATAAATGTAAGTAAATGCTTATTTGGCAGACAAGAGATAGAATTTTTAGGATATTTAGTAACAACAGAAGGAATCCGGCCCATTCCCGAGAAAATAAAGGCAGTTGCACACTACCCCAAACCGAGGACGGTAGAGGAACTCAGACGTTTCCTAGGTATGGAAAACTTTTATAGTACATACGACAGAGAACTGTTAGCTATATATATGGCCATAGTTCACTTCAGAAATCAAGTAGAAGGACGGCAGCTAACCATTTTTACCGATCATAAGCCGCTTATACACGCTTTATCAAAGGTAGGTACAGACAGAGAAACACCTAGAAGGACAAGGCAACTATTGTATATCAGCGAATTCACAAGCGATATATAATACGTTGGTGGGAGTGAGAACGCAGTAGCTGACGCCTTATCGCGAATAGAGTCCATTACACTACCAACAGTGTTGGATTACGAGGAATTAGCCGTAGCGCAGGAAGTCAACGGAAAGGTACAGTTAAAAAAAATGTGCTTACCGAACACAAACACACACGTATAGGTAATTCGAGGACTGATGGCCATAGAGGAGAGATGGCCAGTCAAAAAAGTTCTGACAAGTTCTATGAGAGGGCAGCACGATATCGCGTCAGTTTGAACGAGACTGTGGTAATGGCGACACTGTGTCGGGAATTTGTGTGAAATAATCAATAAAAAAACCGGTCAAGTGCGAGTCGGACTCGCGCGCCGAGGGTTCCGATATACCTATAGTATTTTTGGAAGCAATAAAGTCCATTTTCAGGACCGCAAAACTAAATTTGTTTGTAAAGGTTTTTTGCAGATTTCTGAAAAACTGTGCAACTTAGAAAGATCGTTTTATTTTTGCTGTAAAGTTTATATAAACTTCTGTCAACTGTAATTAATTCAGATTTTTCCTTACTCAAACTTCGGAGATAAGGGGGGGGGAATGGTATTTTTCTTGACATTTTTCATCATAACTTTAAAACTAAGAAATTTAAAAAAATACAAAAATATATTTTAAAATGTACAAGTAAAGCCCTTTCATATGATACCCCACTCGACCTAGTAGCGACAATTTGAAATTTGGCCCCCCCTATTTTGGCCCCCTTTATATTAATAATCATACTTTTTTCAAAATTTTTTCTTGTGCAATTAAGTTGGGCAACTATATTCTAAAACTGTTCCAAATTTCAGGTTGATAGCATAAGTGGTTGCTGAGATATAGAGGTGTGACAGACAGACGGACAGACAGACAGACAGACAGAGCGGCACCATAAGGGTTCCTTTTTTTTACCATTTTGGTATCGGAACCCTAAAAAGTGAGTAAATACCTGTTGATTTTTGTTGTGGCATATTTTTTTTCCATTGGTTGTTAGTGATGACACTGTTGGTGTATAAGGTTTTCAATTTTTTGCTATTATTTAAACTAAAACGTCGAATAAGTGTATCGGCCGGTATTATAACCTCAAAACTCATTGCTGATTGTCTTTATTGGAATTAAATTTGCCCATGGCCATCTATCCTATATGTTTTAGGAGTGATGGCCACAATTTTTCTAGGTGAGATGGCCATTTTATATGATGTAGTTTAACAACAAAATGTATATTTATTGATTATTATTTTTTATATTTCAGATGCGTAACCAGTACATACGCATTTCGCAATTCTTTATAGAAATCTCTCTGTTCGTCAAGCTAGCTTCGAATATGGCGTACCACGAAAAACCTTGGAGAGGCGCTTCAAGACCCAAAATTTCACTAAGGGCCCTATGGGTCCTTCATCAGTTTTTGGAACCGATCATGAAAAGAGACTAGTACGACACATTTTAAAGATGCAAGATAATTGCTTTCCATTAACTCCAAAAGATTTGAGGAGCATTGCTTTCCATTTCGCTGAACAGCTGGGTCTCAACCATACATTTAACAAAGACAAAGAGGAAGCCGGATATGTCTGGTTACAGTCATTTTTGAAAAGGAACCCTGAAATAAAGATCAGAAAGGCAGAAGGTGTGTCACTGGCGCGCTGCGAAGCACTCAACCGAGATGAAGTAAACGCTTATTATGATATACTATTCAGCTTGCTAGAAGAATTTGAGTTCTTTGACAAACCCTCTCACATCTTTAATATGGATGAATCTGGACTGCAGCTGAATAATAGACCTGGACACGTGCTTGCAAAAAAGGGTTCTAAGGCGGTCTCTACAGTGACCTCTACAGAAAAGGGTGAGACGATTACAGTTATTGGGTGTTGCAATGCTGAAGGAACTTTCCTTCCACCTGCATGCATTATGAAAGGCAAAAATAAAAAACAAGAATGGCAAGACGGAATGCCACCTGGTTCTGTGTTGTTTATGTCGCAAAAATCCGCCTATATTAATGCAACAATATTTTTTGAATGGCTAAAAACACATTTTTTGCCAAGGAAACCGGCTGGAAAAGTCTTACTTTGTCTAGATGGCCATACATCTCACTGCAACTCTGTAGAGATGTTAGAATTTGCTGCTGCTAACGACATCATCTTATTCACACTACCGAGCCACACGACGCATTACCTTCAAACACTAGACAGATCAGTGTTTAAGTCGCTTAAATCATTTTATTATGAAGCATGTCGCATGTGGCTTAAACGAAATCCCGGAAGGCGTCTCACCCGACTGCAATTCGGAGAATTGTTATCAACAGCCTGGAGTAAATCAGCAACATACGAAAATGCCACAGCCGGCTTCAAAGCAACGGGTATTTATCCGTTTAATCGCCATGCAGTTCCAGACCATGCTTTTGCCTCGATTAACATCCAGAATGACGAGAGTCAACGTCATCGACCCTCGAGTGCCACAGTTACACGCAGGACCAGCAGCCCTTCGGTACTCCAAGTGGGACCCGATCAATCCAGCACATCGGAAATTCACACTGTCCAAAGTTGCAGTAGCCCTTGTCTACCTTCTGTGAAACCAAGTCATTCCAGTTCATCTGGAAACAAGGCTCCACAACAGTCCAGCACATCTCAATTTGCCTTTAATCCTATTCAACCTGATCTACCTATAGTTCAAGCTGCATCACGAGATAGCACTCCTTCTTTGCCTGACGATGAGGAAACTATTGAGCATGGTCCACCTGAAATGGAAACTGTACGAAATATCTGTACACCTCCTCCGCGTGAGGTGCAATCTATTGAGCCTGGCCCATCGCAAATACTTGCCATAAAAAATAACAGAAACTCTGTTCTTTCCCCATCACAGAAAAAAGATAATCAATCTGTCGAATCAGTTATTCAGCAAACACCGGATACTAAAGAAAATGAAGAAGAGACACCATCTAAATTTTTAACTGAAATATCTCCAATTCCTGTGAAAACTTACCAAGTTCGAAAGCGAGCAAAACAAGTGGCGAAGATACTAACTTCTGAAACTCACATAAACTATCGAAAAGAATGTGAAGAAAAGAAAAATGACAAGAAAGCTAGATCTGACAACAATACAAGGAAGAGAAAAATAAAACAGGAGAAAACTATTGGCAAAGAATCTAACGAAAAAAATTTGAAAAGAGACCAATAAGGAAAAGGAAATGAAGATCAGCCAGTTCAGAAGAAAACTAAGCAGAAGAAAAATAAGATAAATAAGAGACGGGAATCTACAGATACGGAACATGATGATGAGCCTATTCTTCTCGAGAGCGGTGATTCTTCTCCTGTAAGATCTCTGATTGATGACTGTGTAGGTTGTGGTGATAACTATTATACGACAGAACTTACAGAAGACGGAAGTGGGCTCTGCCTTGTTCAATCATTTGAACAGTCTTAAAGAGAGTGGGTCTTTAGAAAGCATAAAAAGTATCCGCATGTTTTGTGACGGGTGTGGGGGACCAAACAAAAATTCTTACATTATAGACACATTAATAATATGGTTAATAAAGGAGTCCCCCCCACATTTGAAAGAAATTCTCATTATTTTCCCCGTGCGTGGACATTCCTTCCTACCAGCAATAATCCTAAAAACAATAATAACAAATAAAGAAGATTATCATGAAATATTATCTCAACATGGCAGAGTACACATTTTAGGTAAAGATTGGAAGTACTATGATATCAAAAGCCTTGATAAACACTTTAAAAAAGTAGATGGTATAAGGGATGCATACAAAAGAAGCAAGTGAAAAATAGAACTGAAGCAATAGTCAAAACTTCAGATTTCAAAGCGCTGCAGAAGAAAAAGGAGTAAATCTATTAAAGAGAAAAACAAACTTGAGCAATGTCAATTTTGTTGAGAAACAACTGGGTCACTTTATCAAGGGTGCAAAAAAAAAGGATGTGGAAAGTTTACTGAAAAAACAGTTTGGAGAAAACTGGAAAAACGACCCTTCATTAAAATGGTATTGTGATATCTTGTATGAGAGTAATACAACTGAAAATGACAATGAAAATAATGAAAATGAATGTGACTGCTTAGAACCTGATTGTGGAGAATTACATGTATAATATAAAAATAAACATATTTGTATGAATCTTTAATATTTTTTATTTGTTTCTAATGTGTTTCTAATGGCGACATTTTTCAGACAGTAAGCTTCAAAAGGTAACATTTTCTCAAACTATTGAATCAAATGGTGACATTTACATGTAACTGGATCAAAGGGTGACATCTTATATGTACTTTATTTAATTTTAATTTAATTTTAAAACATACATAAAAAATCTTGATACTATAAAATCTATCTCATATTGACCCATAATAATGACAAATAAAAGAAATTAAGAATTGTATAGATCAACAAAAATATTAATTTTCCTAATTAACTTAAATAATTGAAAAGTGTAAATGACTCTTTTTGTTCCTAACCTCCTCAAATACGCTTGCGCCATGTACTCATGGCCCTCATTGCTTGTTCGGTCCCCAATACAGTATAGTGTCTAAAATGTGAGAATTTTGTTACAACCAACCCCTCGGAGCTACCCCTCAACACACCACCTCTACATGGGCATCCTGCGACATCCGTGCATGGCGACCCGGCCAGAGCGCAACGAAACGCCGATGCTGCGAGCCTTACATCTGTTCAAGAGGAAGCAGGAAAATTGAAGAGGCAATTGTATCTACGGGGGTAGCTACCCTACCATCAAGAAGGAAATACGAAGGGAAAGAAGAATTATAGGCCGCCTGGTTCGACGAAAGTGCGTTTTCCGTTAACAAATACAGTGTATAAAAAAAAGTGCTTTTTTTTTCTAAAAATAAATAAGTGAAGTGTCGTTTTAAAATCAAAATAAAACCTACGAACAATATAACTTTTAAATAAATCAGTGAAGAAATAACTAATTTTGTATTGGTAAAATTAAAATAAAAATAACTATTTGTTTACATTTTTTTTTACATTTTAAGGGGGATGATGTAGTGTGTAGCGATTATTACTAAGTGACGTAAACGCGTGTCAGCATTTTCGTTAATATAAATACGCTTGCGCCATGTGCTCATGGCCCTCATTGCTTGTTCGGTCTCCAATACAGTATAGTGTCTAAAATGTGAGAGTTTTATTACAACCAACCCCTCGGAGCTAACCCTCAACACACCACCTCTACATGGGCATCCTGTGACATCCGTGCATAGTACCGATCACAAATTTCAGACAGCAGCGACTATGAAGATGGATGAACTAATCAAAGCGCTGAGCAAATTCTAGAACAGCCCAGGAGAAGGGCAAGAGGACTATCATGTGAGATGATTTAAACTGAAAAAATACTAAACTGCTTTTTATTAGGTAGGCGCCTGGAAAGCCACTTTCTGTTTTTTTATTTTTTTGAGATATTTTCTTATGTGTAGAAAATGCTCATAGTAATGAATTTTAGCCCGTGGGAACGAGCACTATTTAACTAAGACATACACCGTTAGATTCCTCGTGATCTCTAGTTGACGAATCAACCTGTCTTAGTTAGCAATTTTGGAGGTTTTTTTAGTTATGACGTCACAAAGATGGCGGTACAACGAAAAAATTTTTTTTAGTTTAGTCATACCTTGTGGGGTATCATATGAAAGGGCTTTTTGAGTAGATTACAGATATATAACACACTATAAATTTTTTGATACTTAGCTGAACAAATTATAAGAAAATGTGTGAAAATTCTGCAATTCAGAGTTCATTTTAAACTGTTATAAATGAAAAACATCTGGATGGATTTTTGTTCACTATATTTTGAATAACTAAGAATAATTGCAAAATATGCGTCATAAAACAATTTTCGAAAAATATAAAAAATAGGAGTTGCACATCAGTTCCAATGTAGTAAAATATTCGAATTTTACGTGAACGAAGAACCCTGCACTAAAACCAATAAACCTTTTAGTTTTATGACAAAAGCAGGTACCTGTATTGTTTGGGGTTGTCGTTGACCATCAAGCAAAGCACATTGCGTGTATCATTCCGAGCATGCAACCAAGTATTAGTAGTAGGTACTTTTATATTTTTAAGCATTAATAATTACAAATTTTATGTTAAAATGAGGCATTTTTAGTATAAATTTGACAGATTATTTACCAACTAACCCATTAGTAAAAATGATCCATTAAACCAAGATATAGATAACATGTTTTAATTTAATACTTGTTAGTATTTATCTGTTACTTGTTAAAAAATCAAATACAAGTACCTACACAATTTTGAATTAAATATTTGTGACATTCATGCGACTTTATTTGTAATCGTACCTCACAACAACGCTTCTTCCTCGAACCATTATTCATTTCCTCATTACGTTGCGAAATCGACGTGTTCTACGAGTAAAACAGATTGATAATATTAATAAACATGATCCATAAAATCCAAAAAAAATTTAATGCCATAAAATCAAAGCAAAATTCTAATCATCTCCTAAATTATACTGATTAAGACAAATTTCTTTGCCGATATGACAAATCCCAGCCATACATTTTTGCCCTTTGCTCACGCACCCACATCTTGTAGATCTGCATTTAGTTTTGCACTGACAGGTCACAAATTCCAGATCTTTGAGGGATATTGGAGGTTTCAAAGTGGTGATAGGCGATAGGGTTTCGTTGTTGAGATCTAATTTCCATCCATTTTCTTCTGGAGCTGGCAATGAAGGCAAAGGGTTGTCTGCTGATTTCCATACAAAAGTTTGATAATTTGCCCTGAAAATATGGAACTTCAAAGCTTCTTTTGAAGGGGGTAATTTCTCCAAATTCTTTATCTTATGAAATAACGCAGCCCTAAGTTCGTCGATATCGTTCATTGATTGCAGCGACAAATTTTTTTCCGTGTAAATCAATATTACGAGTTTCTCAGCATTTTTTAGTGTTTCTGGCGTCAATAATGCTGAACCTATGCCATCCAAGAGCAAGTGATTCTTTTCGAATATTTTCCAGCACGAAGCTTTGGCAAAACCGGACAAAGAGCTCGTAGTATCACTACCTGTAAGAGCATGGAAGGCTAATAACTCTTTTTTTTGGCTCCAATGCAGAGTACAATTTCATGTACGAGTACAGGTACAAAGTTCGGTTTTGATGAAGTACCAAATTGAACCCATACATTTTTTGGCAGCTTTTCGTAAAAATTTATTAACATAAGTAAGACATCAGTGTCTCTACTGTTGACGATTAAAGTTTCAAAGCCCATTTTGGCAGCGTCTATTGCGTGGAGTATGAACCTGGTATCTGCCTCTTCATGGTTGCTCGATAAATGTGTTGTTTCTCGGTTCATATTACTCCTGACTGTAAGCGAGTCCTCAAAGCCCCCAGAAGTTAATAATTCAAGATTATTTTCAATTGTTAATGCATATTTAGCAATTTCGTTTGAAAGATAGTTGGCTAGATTAGCTTTGTTTTTTACATTGTGTATAAATCTATCCCATTTTTTTGGTAAGGGTGTACTTCCATCCATAATTTTTAATTCTACAGGAGCAACGGCTTTCTTCCTTTTATCCCTTGCGCCGGATTTTATTGATTTTTTGTTATATCTGTCAAAAATAACATGAACACTAGAACATTGTCCTTTCTTTAAATGTGATGAAATTTGAGACAAAAATATCTCTGCCAGATCGCCAAAAGACATTGCATTCTTTGGTTTTCCTATACTTTGTATAAGTGCCTGGCCGTCTATTAAGAGTGCAGTAGAATTTGGAGCATTTGACAGTGACACTTGTGCCTCAACTTTTTCGATTAAAATGTGGGCTAATACAGATTTGGAACATTGCCTTAGCTCTCCATTTTTAATGAATAATGCAGGTGGATCATCCAAAGCATTCATATCTTGCAAGTAAATGGACCCCCACCGAGCGTAATTAACTCTGTCGTAGGTGAAAAACCATGGTAACATCTGTGATATGGCTTCCAGGTGTAAAACCCAGTTACCTTCTCTTTCGGCCCTTATGAATTTAAGGACTAGCCCACCTAAATCAACGTCTTTACTCAACCTCAAAGAGAACGCGACTGCCAAAGTCCGGACCGAATGAACGGAGCAACGAGAAAGGTCGTCCACCTTTTACAACCGCCCGGCACGCGGCAAAAGCGCGTCGAGCGATTGCAACGCCACCTCGTACATTTTAATCTATTACTCGCTTGTTTATTAATACTCAAGACCTGTTTGTTAATTTTCAGAAAGCTGATTAAATTCACAACGTTTTTTGTATTGATATCAGTATGATTAAATAAGAAATGTAATCGTGAAAGCGATTGGAATACGGACTTTTTTAAATTTTTACTTTGAAACATAACGTTTTGCTTTAAAACAAGTCAAAATATTTGAGTTACAAAAAAAGTCTCTTTGTAACATATAAAGAACGTTTCAAAAGCTTTGTAACAACATGTCGTACATCCGTATATGTTTATTGGTATTGGAGTTATTTGCTTCAAAACAAACTCTCGCCCGTGTTAAAAATTTTAACAATTGCCATCTTTGCTATCTAATTACCAAAAAAACCTCCAATTTTTTAAACTAAGACAGCAATACTCTTAACCTACATTTCACGAGGAATCCAACGATATATCATTTAGGTGAATAGTCTCCACTCCTACGAACTTCAAGAAGGAGACGAGTAAAGTCAAAATTTGTACCAGTCTAACATTAATTTTTTAAAGCACTTTAATTTTCGCATTTGATTATGCAATAAGAACCGAATGTACTAAATTTAGTACAAGAAGAAGAAGTACACACAATATCGGATTTTCGAATTTTTTTACTGTTTCTATATCTGTACACTCATTTATAACACCCCTGAAATTATCGATTCGATCATTGTAGGGTAATTCGAGGATTGATGGCCATAGTTTTTTAGGATGCTTATATTTAGGATTTTAATTAAAAATTACAAAGCCCGTTATTTTTTTTAATAGTTTATTTAATGCTAATCAACAGGAACATAGTTTGCTTCATCAGTCTTTGACAAATTACTTATAAAAAAATATTTTTTTTAACATTGCTATGGCCATCTCACCTAAATCAGTCAATGTGAGATGGGCATGGCGGCTGAGGTAAGATGGCCATATGTGTATGAGATGGCCATAAGGTTTCAGTTTATATAGCTTTAGTTTTAATTCGCGCTTTTAGTCTTTTTCCCTTTTCCTTTACCTTTTCTAGCATCTATTTTGATTTTATTGCCACATGGGTGGCATTTACCGTCATACTCAGTGCAGTTTTCGTGTGCGACGAACGAACAATGTCAGGCCATACATTCCAGAGAGGTTTATGACTAAGGTTCCTTATTCCGGGATTACTAAGATTTCATAATCTTAGTCATCCCGGAATAAGGACACCTAGGAGGATGGTAACACAAAGATTTTTTTAGCCCAACATGAACAATAACCTTGCGAAATGGACTCGTAACTGCATCGCTTGTCAAAAAAGTAAAGGTAACCGGCACACAAAGTCAGAAATACAGAATTTTGCTCACAGCGAACGTTTCGAACATATACATAGTAGGCCCTCTGCCTACCCATTCCAACGGTTACAGATATTGCGTAACGATTATAGATCGGTTTACACGTTGGGTCGAAGCGATACCTACTATCGATATAACAGCAGATACAATAGCAAAAGCTGTTTATGAAAATTGGATTTGTCGATTTGGATGTCCAGTAAGGTTGACAAACGATCAGGGACGACAGTTCGAAAGTAAACTATTCACAAAATTAATGGAAATTTTGGGAATAGAAAAACTCAGAACTACCCCGTATCACCCACAGAGTAACGGAATTATAGAGAGATGGCATGGCAAGGTAGCCATAACTAGTAAGTTACAGGAAAATCAGTCATGGGTCGAGGTACTTCCGACAGTTTTATTCGGTTGACGCGCAGCTTGCAAGTGTGACACCGGCCTAAGTCCCGCTGAACTGGTATTAGGTCAGGCGTTGAGATTACCTTGCGACTTTTTCAATGAAGTAAGTCCAAAGTACACAGACGAATATACATACGTAGAGAAATTACGAGAAATTATAAATGGTTTGCGACCTAAGTCACGAGCGACTAGCGATTCAAAAAATATTTTTGTGCATAGAGATTTGAGTACATGTACCCATGTTTTCATACGTAATGACGCAGTAAAGAAACCATTAACCCCAACATATAATGGCCCTTATCGTGTTCTTAGTAGACATGGTAAAGTATTTAGAGTACAATTACCGAACAGAGAAACCGAAATTTCGATAGACAGACTTAAGCCAGCGTATCTAATAAATGAATGTGAACATAATACAAACACATGTGAAACAGCTACAGAGAAAAATGATAGTAATATTAACGGTAATTCACCGATCACTTACTTATACCACACGTAGTGGCCGTATAAGTAAGCCACCCTTGCGTTTTTATTAGACTCATTCGTACAGACAAATTAAGGCATTCAAATATTGAATTTCAATAAAAGTACTACTCCGAAACAAGATTTTAAGAACGACGGGTAACCCACAAAGCAAAGACGATAAGAAAGATACCATCATTACTCATAATGGAGTAAATATTCAGAATCAAAATATTTTGGAACAAAAAGTGGAGATATACGGAGTTTTGATTATTGTTATAGTGGTTATGCTGGTTATCACATGTGCCTGTATTTTGTGTATAAAGTGCGGAAAATCTTGTAAAATTGGGTGAGGAAAGAGTTTACGGAAAGGTTCCAGTTGAGCACGGCAGCTCGAGCCACTCAACAAGCGAGCACGCAAGGACACCATCAGTATGCTTAAACGTATAGTGTTCGTGCATAGTTAGTTACTTAACGATGTAAACGGTATTCGTTATTAATTAGTTATAGGATTGTGACAACTATGTGAAGTTTCTTAGTCAACCCTACTTCAATCTTATCAACACACTTACGTATTTGTGATTTTTGGAAAAGTACAGAAAAATATATAAAATGTAAACAACGTAAATTTTTTTTTTAGACATATTAAGACCCTGTATGTAAAGACTCTGTATAACTAATTCTAATAAGACTTATGTATCACAGTAGCGCATTGAGCGACTCGGTCGAGCGATAGTGAATGTAATCTAACACCCTTGTTTTCCAGTGAACTCAACTAATGATGACTAATGTAACTTCGCAACATTGTTGTATTGTAAGCTTTGAATTGAAAATGATTTTATTTTAACACTTCCTGTGTTCGGATAAATCTACAAAGTAGAAAATCGCAAAATTTCACAACCACAGGCAGGATTCGAACCTGCGTCTTCTGCGTAAGTACCGCAGACGCTTTACCAACTAGGCTACTGTGGTCCTGCCCGATGTTGTGAAATTTAGCGACCCCTATACGCATTCCAACGTTGCGTTTGTGCTGCCACCTAGCACTTACGCAGAAGACGCAGGTTCGAATCCTGCCTGTGGTTGTGAAATTTTGCGATTTTCTACTTTGTAGATTTATCCGAACACAGGAAGTGTTAAAATAAAATCATTTTCAATTATACGTAGTGTTACCAATTTTCAACTCGAAATCTGTCTGCAATGATGGACTAGTTGAGCTAGTACAGCAAAAATGCTTGCTAGGTGGCAGCACAAACGCAACGTTGGAATGCGTATAGGGGTCGCTAAATTTCACAACATCGGGCAGGACCACAGTAGCCTAGTTGGTAAAGCGTCTGCGGTACTTACGCAGAAGACGCAGGTTCGAATCCTGCCTGTGGTTGTGAAATTTTGCGATTTTCTACTTTGTAGATTTATCCGAACACAGGAAGTGTTAAAATAAAATCATTTTCAATTATACGTAGTGTTACCAATTTTCAACTCGAAATCTGTCTGCAATGATGGACTAGTTGAGCTAGTACAGCAAAAATGCTTGCTAGGTGGCAGCACAAACGCAACGTTGGAATGCGTATAGGGGTCGCTAAATTTCACAACATCGGGCAGGACCACAGTAGCCTAGTTGGTAAAGCGTCTGCGGTACTTACGCAGAAGACGCAGGTTCGAATCCTGCCTGTGGTTGTGAAATTTTGCGATTTTCTACTTTGTAAGCTTTGAATTTTTGTAATGATTAATGAAACTTCAGTTTTGTTTGTGAATGATGTTTGTATTTTCAAAATTGTCATTTCTTTTTTCAAAAAAAGGGGAGAAATAATGTGGTGACACAGGAATGCTGACAAAGCAACATGCGTTCGTAGGAACAGCCACGCGGCGCGCTCGGCAGTCGTCCTCCATCTCGCGTCTCGGTCAGGTCCTGTGTACTACATTATTCCCAAATGTAAAAACATTTGTTACGTAAATTAAGTTTTCTTACGAATAGAGCCGGAAATTCGTGAACTGCAAACGAACTCTTTTATTTCTCTCACATCTAGTTAGGACCCCAAGCACGGAGTAAGGAAGGGGAGAGGAGCTGCCCCTACGAGATTTTTGTACGACACGAAGCGTGACAGTGCGCGGGGGTGAAGATCGAGTCACGGGTTGGCGGGACATAACTAGACTCCACCTACTTATGTAAAATCCATCTAGTGGCAAATAGTGAAACTACTAGCACTTTTTGTCCTTACGCACTTTTTGGTGGTACAGCTATACTCTACTAGATGGCGTAAAAGACACTATGAAGAGACTATACTACAAAAATAAATTGTTTGTGCAGGGTGTTAATTTAATTGCGTGCCATAGCTCGCGGGTTCAGTATCAGTATCTGAACGACTTTCCCAAAGGAACATAGTTCGATAAAGGACATAAATTTTAGACTTCCCATACAATTGTGTTGGTCACTCAGTAGGTATGGAAAGTCAAAAATTATTTTTTTGTTTTTCGACCTATGTTCCTTGGAAAAAGTTAATCAGTCACTGATACGGATCTTGCTCCAGAGCTATGGCTCGCAATTAAATTATAACCTGAGACTAAGAGCGGGCAGTCGGTAACCCTTCCTCGTTGCTTATGAAAATAGCGACCAATCTATACGTATAATAAAATCGCGAACTCGGCGAATCTGTAAGCTAAGCTACAAAAACTGTGTATTTTTGACAGGACGGGTCGAATTGATAACCTCTTCTTTTTGAAGTAGATTAAAAAGATAAAAGTGGTGGCAGCTTAACACGTTATGCTCCGTCTATCTATATGAATATAGAGCCAACTATATTGATTTGAAAATTCAAAAATAACAATAGGTATTCATTTGTATACCTACTTAGTAATCAAATTAAAAATAAGAGGCTTTCCGCTATTCCTTCTATGAGAAGTAGGTATGTTGTTCACGATTTTGTTTGCGATGAGGTAAGGTTGCTGACTTCTGGCTCTCTATCTACTGGGTGTTTATTGCCAAAGTTTACAAGATGGTTCGGTAACGATAAAGGAACACAAAAAAATATTTAAAATCCCACATAAAAAAACGAAATCTCCTTGACTAACTAAAACTTGAAATTGAAACTAAACTAACGCAAAAAAGAAACAGTTTCATTTATGTATGTACCTAATCCACTAATACTTGCGCGCTGGTTTGATGATCTAGGTCATTGCGCTCCGCGTTAGTTTAGTTTCAATGAAGTTTTAATTTTTTTTAAGTAGGTTTTTTTTTCATATCTTACTTAGCTATAGCACGTTATTAAATTAAGACCCTATATACTACTTACTTGCTGAAATCTGGAAGACGGTTCTTGAACCTAACTCTGGCGAGTTTGTCCACTGCATACTAGGTGTCGCTACTACAAACAACATAACTACAAACTACAAATATTTCTCCAAATAAATAAAATATTCACGATATTCACGTAATTTTTATCAAACTATTGTTAAAGCTAAAGCCAGAAATGTAAATTGAGTCTGTGGAAGTAAAAAAAAGGGGTGAATTTCGATCGTCTACAAATATTCCCAAAACCATCAAGCGACATAAAGCAGAACTAATGTTACGGCCACATGGCTGTACATGGATAGCAAATTTTATTGAAAGATCTTGCTAACAAGTGAAAAGACACTTTAAATGCAGTTTCTTTTTGCCTTTCTGACGAATTTAAACACAAAGGCACACAACACTTCATAGTGGGAGTTGTTAATCCAACTATTTAAACAATTTTTTGCAGAGCGTGTTTCGATGTGATCACTGGTAAGTTCAAAGAGGAAATGGCGTATGCCCCGCCCCCTTTCGTGACGTCATGGCTCAATTGATTGAATCACGGCTCGACTGATATCATCATCTCCTCTTCCCTTCTTTACTCCGTGACCCCAAGTCACACGTGAACTCTATAGCCCAAAAATCATTACAGAAGCATTCCATACCACTCCCTAATCGTATTGGTGATGTATGTATTTTAATAGTGGTAGCTTGAATAATAAATTATGGTAGATGAAATTATATTTTTTATTTAAATTTTATAAAAAAAGATTTTTTTTATAGTAGTAGGTAATTACTTCAATAATTATTTTGGCTGCACAGAGGAAGAGGATCTAACTATTGACGTTGAGAAGCCGACGCCGCAAGCACAAGTACTCAGCTTTCCTGCTTGTATCGCCCTTCTCGGTCTCTGGAGGGGGTGATGTAGCGTGCCCTCGTTTCAAGCGTCGTTTCATTTATCGACCGATAAATGGAATTCTTAGTTATTGCAACTCGGTATCGGTTGTATTTATACAGTGTTTGTTTATATAGAACCGGAACATTTTTATCCGCGTCTCTCCCAAATCTTCTTACTCTCCTTCGAAGTGACATGTAACGTGTAAATATAATAAACCAATAGTATCATCATAGCGGCCTCTTCCTTTACATAAATAGCGAGGACCCTCCTCACTATATTGAGGACTCCTCGCTATAAGCATACATGCCCCATAGCACATCTTCGCGGCAGTTAACAACTGAGCAGGCAAATGAAACGCGGAAAGTTACCCTAAATAGATGGACTGTCGAGACGATGAACAGTCGTCCCAAAAATCTATTTCGACAGTTAAGATCACAACACAATAACGCAGCTGCTTCTGGACTCGCGGAAGAAATCAGGATTGCCTGTGCTCTTTTGAACGCATTCGGTGAGCGGTACACCGACCATCGCTTGGTGGACCAAATCCCGCCTAAAAGTTTATGAAAAGAGCAAAGATCAGAAGAGTTAGCATTAAAAAAATATATATTTAAAACCCAACTACGTAAAAGAAAAAACCAGCCAAGTGCGAGTCGGACTCGCGCACTGAGGGTTCCGTACCACCACATAAACATAATTGTATTAGTTGAAATTTCAGTAAGTTAATGTGCTAGATTTTTGAGTCCGACACGCGCTTGAACAAATTTTATTATTTGTTGTTATTTTATAGTTTATGCACTATTTTTAAATAATAGTTTATGCACGAGTTTTTCATGAGAGATTTAAAATAGTTCAAAAAATTAAGTTTCCCCCCGAAACGTCAGTTTTTACTGGAGAATGCTATGGAATTTTAATAGCTGTTGAATATGCATCCATTTTTAATCTTATTAAAAGAACAATTATTTTTACAGACTCGTTAAGTGCTTTGCAGGCTCTAGCTAGATTTCCTTTAAGGAAGGGTAATGTATACCCTGTTGTTTTGAAAATTAGAGAATTATTGATAAAATGCTGCCAACAAGGCTTGCAGGTTTGTTTTGCATGGTCATTCTGACATACCGGGAAACGAATTTGCGGATCGACTGGCTAATGATGCGGTACAATGTGGAGATTTAAACCTATACGTTAATTATTGTCATGATTTGGTGGCTCTGCCTGCAGTTCATCTTAGGGACGCCTGGAATGAACTGTTGACGGAAGTAAAGGCAAATACTACTTTAAAATTCAACCTCAGATTCCTTCGAAACCGTGGTTTTTCAAAATGAAATTTGATAAACATATAACGAGTACCCTTATCCGCATGAGACTGGGCCATGTTTGCTCACCGGCTCATCTCGCTCGTATTGGCATCATGGATAGTGGAACTTGCGAATGTGGCCTGGATATCGCTGATGTTAATCACCTGTTTCTTTCCTGTCCAATGTATGATATTGTGTATGTGTATAATTCTTTATTATCCTTAATTGTTCCTATGCCTACTTCTGTTCCTGTTCTTCTTTCCTATAACAACCCTGATATATATAAGTATCTGTCAATATTTATATATAATAATAATATAAAGTTGTAATACTGACTCGATCTTTTCCCGCCGATTCATTCCAATCCCGTTCAAAATTATTTCCTTTTTCCTAGTTTTCCATTTCCCCGTGTTTTACAAAGTATAAAACTCAAATAGTAATGACATTATATGTCTGTGGCAAATACGCTAGCCGCGTGGGTCCAAGAAAAAAGGAAAAAAAAAGTACTATACAAATAATTCATTCGGAGTTCGGTCCAAAGAGAATAAAAACCACTGTCGGCAGTGCAAAGCCACAGAAAAATAAAGGTATTAAAGGAGGATTAGAAATAATTCTGAATAATTTGAAGAATTATTTCTAATCCGTTTTTAAATAGAACTAAAACAAAAATCGCCTCCGCGACCATCCAACTTGACCCCTCTGTTAAATAAATGTTTGAAACGGGAGCTCACCACAATTGGTTACCATTAGTTGTGAGAAAAGTTGTAATATTTAATGATTTCAGACTTTTCCCATTATTTGTACTGTGAGACCTAGCTTCTTGCCAAATTTCATAATTTTAGGTCAACGGGAAGTACCCTGTAGGTTTTGCATTTTTTAATAAATGTATGGAGATGAGGACATAAAATGCCATATCTTTTGATTGCGTCGTTGTAAAAAATTGAAATTTTCAGATCTTGTGTGGTTCATGGATCCTAATATATGGTATTAATTTCAACCTGATACCTTTACCCTTTCGTGAGATAAAGGGTCTTGACAGACCGACAGACGGACAGACGGACAACAAAGTGATCCTATAAGGGTTCCGTTTTTTTCTTTTGTGGTACGGAACCCTAAAAGTGGAAAACAAGCTAGAATCCATTTGATTTGGTTAACTTCTACTTTATAAGGCGGAAACGGAACCGGACATCATTTTTTACCCGTCAGTGTACAGTCAACGAAAGGTCAAGGTTGACGTTCGCAGTGCGACTTTAGCATTATTGAAATAAGAACGGTAAGGCCAATGTCTAGCTTGATGTGCTCTTAACTGTACCTACCCTGGCAGATTGTCCTTTCTTAACGGATGCAATGCTTTATTCCATTTCTCTGTCGAAGGTATATGGATCTCATAGAGTCTCTAGAACCTGTGTTTTATCTCAGCCCGGTCAACTGGGTCAAATTTTGTATGTTGTGGTTTTCAAAAAGGAGTTATACCATTATGTTTAAATAACTTTCCATTCTGGATTCTTCGCGAAGTTCTCATCGGAGATGATATTGAAGTAAAACCTAAGGTAGTAGAAGACGAAAGTCAGGGAAAACGTTGACCTCTTCAACCTGCCTGTGGGACTGAATTTGTATGTGATTAAATACATTATTTTGTTTGAATCCAACCCTACCAATCCAATATCACGTAAACATGACTAGATGTATTTTTTAAATATTTATATATTCAATTTAATTCTAGATTTTTTTTTCTTAATGAATCAAGCGAGATACACTTTTATTTTAATTAAAATAAATAGAAGAATAAAAGGACTCTCATAGAAATTTCAATGTTTAAAATATTCCCAGTGATGTAAAAGTTATGATATTTTTTCTGTTTTAGAAAGCCAAGTGAAAAAGATTTTATTTACGTCTTTTTACGAATTAAAGATACAAATCCGGCATTTTTAAACTATACGAAAATAATATCAAACTTGCCATAGCAGCTTAACTGGCGAAAATATCATGATCGAGATAAAGCAACCAAAAAACTTACTACAAAAATCTCGGTGGCTCCAATTCTTACATCCATCCGAAATAGTCGTACGTCTGGAGAAGGAAAACACGGAACTACGTGCATCGGTTAATGACATGTCTACCAAAATTGAGATTATAGAACAGCAAATGCGATCCAACAATGTGGAGATTAATGGAATTCCAGAGCACACCTCAGAAATTTTTGTGAACATCGTGTGCCAACTGGCTAAAACTGTTAATAACCTGCTGTCTGATAGTGACATTCTCCAAGTTGCTCGAGTTGCCAAAGATAAGACAAGCAATAGACCCCGAGCTGTAGTTGTTAAGCTAAGAAGTCCACGACATCGGGATGCTCTCCTACAGTTTTGAAGCATAAAAGATTTTTTTTGCCAACAAGCTTAACTTGCAAGACTTGGGTTTCGGCGGAAAGCGCTCGCCTGTATAATGTAACTGAACACCTTACTCCTACATGAAAGACAAAGACCTACATGCTGCAACTGAGAAAAAGGTCAAAGCAGTTTACCTGGACTCGCAATGGTCGTATTTTCGTGAGGAAGTCTGAAGAGGATTGCCACGCCATTTTTTAGTACTGTTGGCGATTTTACTGGCTAATTTCACAATTTCTCGGCATTTCGCAAAATGCCTAGGCATTACAATTTGACTGCGACATAACAATAACCAAACCAAAAGTATAAACACAGGCCAAAATACAAAAAATATTCCCAAACAAAATACGCAATTTTCACTGACACAACTATTTTTATTATTTTTCATATTATTTCGCTATATTCACTGGCAGGACGCCTCCATATCGAGACCCGGAAGTGACGAAGGAGGTGAAGGTGTTTATACAGCTTATAAGGCTCTCGGACGGACGGACCAGCGAGCGTGTACATAGGAAAACGTGTACATACAAGATAAAAAGATGTTTAATTCCAAGCGGAGACGGCTCAACTCTCACGTCGTCTCGCTAGAGAGCGAATAAGGTTAACACCCTGTGTAACGCGATAGTACCTACTATAGTATAGCAAAGCCCGCCCCTCGCCTAAAATATATCATAAGTAACTGTCATGAACCATGATCGAATGATACAAAAGGACTGAAAATCGTTATGACTGCAGCGTGCACACACTTTAATATTGTCTTTGAAGTTATTTACTCGGCGATTTTAACCTTAGCTTTATAAATTGGGTAGGGCGGGATAGTGACTCTGGAATGAATCCTACAAATTGCAGCGATAGTTAGGCTATGCTCTTGTCGACTTCTTGAACTCGCGAGACAGTTCAATAGCAGCAATAATCATAATAACATTATATTAGACCTGGTCCTTTGTAACATTCCAGAATTAACTGTGTTGGCTCCCTTGGACTTAGTAAGATAGACCCGCACCATCCATGTCTATTATTAGTCATTAACGATACGATTGTTTCTTTTCTGTCACCTGAAAATCATGGTGCTCACAATTTCTTCAAAACCGATTATAATAACATTGTTTCTTATCTTAAGACTGTCGATTGGACATTGGTCTTATTCTGTTCGCGTTTGATTGCATTCAACGAGAGCTTTGTCCCAGTTGGGACAAGCAAGAGTCAACCAATCGCAGTATTATAGCATGAAGCAATTTCGGATAGAAAATAAGACGTTGCTAGTACTTTTGAAGTATTTTTTGAAGAAGTTAGAGATGTAAAACACATTATTTTATGACTCGATAATTGTGCTGCACAAAATAAAAACTGGGCGTTATTCTGTTACATAGTGTAGGTACATGATTAATTCAAATAAATTTATGCCGAGACTATAGTATTGAAATATTTTGAGCCTGGCCACACATTCATGAGCGCCGATAGCTTCCACCTTCAAGAGGAGCTTTCAATGAAAAGAAAACGGAAAATATACAATTTTAACGACTTCAAAGAGGCAGTGCTGGAAGCTAACTCAAGCAAAAATAAAGAAATGACAGTGCAGCAATTCTTTGAATATGAAGACTGTATGGCACCGAGAAAAGTTAATACTCTCAATACTTAAACGACATGGTGCAAGTAAAATTTACCAAAGGAAATTTTAACTTGACTTTTGATGAAAGAGATATTGAACTTGATTTTATAAAGTCAATAGGTTGTAGGAGTGAATAGGCTTCTTGTGGGCAAGCTCGTTCCATCGTCGACCTCATCTCTGTCCTCAAGACTAGATCGAGGTCAAGAGTTAGCCCATTGACAATAAAACAAAGGTTAAACGATCGATTTTAGCGATCTTATTAACAAATTGAATAGGTAAAACATAAACAAAGCCCTCTGAAAAAAGGCCATCTTTACAGCTTCACGCCAATTCCAGAATTGCCGGTTTACATTTTAAGATATATCGTTCAGACTTTAAAACAAGGAAGATCGGTTTTAACTATAACCCCTGACAGATTCGAAAATATGGCATATTCTTTAAAAAAACCTATGGCCGTGAAAGTCAAGTTTTATATGAAAGAGCAGATGTCCCGCAGATATTCTCTAAGCTCTGTTCCAGAAGACTCAGGCGATGAAAAAGACCTGGAAAATCCTAGGTACTCGAAAAAGGGATCTAAAGCCGTGGCCAGAGCTATAATAAAAGGAGTGACAGAAGCTGAAGAGGAGTCCACTGATGTAACAACCTTATTCCGTCAGTTTACTCGGGAGAGGAGGGGCACCCATTCTACTGAAGGAAGAATCGATGATGATGATGGCAATTCTTCAGAGGATGAACAGGCTGTTGGAGATTCGGCTAATCCGCATGAGTATCGTGATCTTCCAAGTCATCAAGGAGAGAGCTCGAATCCAACTGGATCATCTACTCTGGATCATGCTTCATGGGCTCATAAAGCGCAACATGTCTTTAGGGACATGTACAGTATGCATCAAATAGTTATGGATGCGATTGTCGGGATAGACAAGAGACTGTCTAAATTGGATGCCAAGGTCTCTAATCTTCAGAGTGATGTTAAGACTCTTGATAGAAAGTTAGATGAGGTTCGGGAGCATGGTGAGGAGTCTCAGAAGGATGACACGATGGTGGTATATGAACTCAAAAAATGCAAGGAGGCTATTGATCTCCAATTAAATAATACATCCAAAACGTTGCAATACATGAAAGAAATGACTAAGATTGTTGTGGATAGCTACCGAAAGAACATGCATCAGCTCAAGAAGCCCAGTACCAATCTACTGTTAAGCAACCAATGGTAATGAAATCATATAAGAACAAAAAAGAATCAAGCCGATATTTGATAGAGTTTTTGGCCGTACCAAAAATCCAAGAATTGATTAGCTTAAACGAAGAACAAATTCAGGACCTGAAGGAGCTCTTAACTGTTAAAGAAGCAAAACTTTGGGAAGAGGCTATTCCAACACTTTATCCTCACCTGAGCTCCGCTAACCCACTAATTTTGGAGCTCTATAAAGTAGATATTTCAACAATTAATGATTCTAACATCAATCCATTCATTCAACTGTTGCGTCAGATCGCTAAGGAAGAGCAGTATGGAAAGCTCTACAATATTTCGGGAAATGTAGAGAAAAAATGTAAGACTGTGACCAAACCAGTCAAATCCCAAGAGGCTGGTAGTCAATCAGAGCAATCAGCTGTAAAGAAAACTACCAATAAAGCTGTATCAATACCAGCTCAGAAAAAGAAAGGCAAAACTGTCTATAAGGATGAAGATTTCTTCTGATATATAGTACAGCTGCGGAGTCGAGATTGATTACCCATCTATAATAAGCATTTTCTCCAGAATCTGTAAATTAAGCCTTTGTTAATATTTATAAAATTTCTAATTAAAGTTATAGGACTTGACTTTCACGCGTGGTTGGTGAGTGTTCGAGTTTTTAGGTAATACTCGTATACTTTCAAAGTGTATAATCCCTGTATTATTCGTAGTTGCGGCATATATTATTTATTTAAAGTAAGTGTTACTTACTAATATATTGTGTGTCCGGCCTTCAAGCCTCAATTGTCATGGAAGGGAATGAAAAAGAAAAACCTCCCGATCCTGGAGGTTCGAATGATTCTGCTAGAATGGAGACAGATAACTGTCTATCGTCTAAAATCTTAGTTCCTGATTTAAAAATCGATGGGTTTCAAGTCCCCCCACTAAAAGAGATTGCGGCACATATAAATGCTTCTCGTAAACGTCCAACATCAGAATCCGCCCAACAAAATAACCCAAAAAATAAAGTCCAGGAACGCGAAAACACATCTGCCTCTATCTCAAACGTCTACGAACACCCATCATTATAAATTTACGGCTTTATGGAAAGGAAGACTCAGGTCCCTATATCGCACATGAAAAATAACTCCGGAGCTTCTCTCCGTCTTATTAAATTGAGTCAGATTTTCACACAAGGCAATGTCCAAAATATAAAGAAAGACGGCATCAAAAGTGTTGGACGAAACAGGGTGTCTGTGGAGTTGTCCACCTTAGATACAGCTAGTAACTTCTTACTCAATCCCAGCCTAGATGTTAACAATCTGTTGGCAACCATCCCATCGTATCATATTTCCTTTCTTGGCTTAGTTCGCGGAGTACCTGTGGAATGGAGCGTGGAGGAATTTGTAAATGCTACAGAATTAGTAGAGGGAAAAGGTAGAATTCTCAAATTCCGCAGATTAAATAGAAAAATATCAAGGCACGGCGAGAACAATTGTTGAAGAACAATTCAATTTTGAAATTTTGATGCGATGGATGACAAGCTTATCGGGTTTTGGACCGGAGTACGAAAGATTTTTTCATGTATATGCTTGACAGAATAAGTCCAGCGTTCACTTTTAAAAATCTTTATAGACATAAGAATTCAGGTGGGAACTGGGAACTCTCATGAAAGAATCGCCTATCTGTTAAACATAAGTGAATTCCCGGTAACAAGCTTCTTGAAGCATGAGTTGCGTTAACAAGAATTTTTCCTCTTGCACCTAGAGATCTATAATATGTTAAAGGAGGAAATAATATCACATACAAAATTTGATTTGAAATGTTACAAGCACGTTTTGTCATATATTTTTATAGGGTTCCTTTTTGGAGTAGAAAAATTTACTCAAGACAAGACAACGAAATCTTCTTTAAAACTATTTTGAAAAATACTAACAGGAGAAGTTGACGAAAGATAAAAGGGCTTCAACATCACGAAAACGATCAAAGCCTTGTCAAACAAAATATAAGAAATAATCGAAAAAATTAAAAGGAGACGGATAATTTATCTCAAGAAACCAAGTTAAAAATAATATTTAAAAAAACACAGGTTTGAGATAAACTCTGCCCGTTTAAATGTACCGTTACCGCTTGTAAGGATCTCTACACCTTTTTAATAAGTCCAGCGTTCACTACTAAAAGTCCAAAGTGGCATTGGCAGTGTATGCTAACAGGAGAAGTTGACGAAAGGTGTGCACATGTTCGAGATGGTGAATCTGAAAGCCTGAGCCAACGAATTGAAAAAAAAAACGAGCTGAACTTTGCCCGCTAAAATGTACTGTTAATGCTTGTCAGGAGCAGCTTTACAACTCCGCTTACAAATTTGACGATCTCACACTCAATGAGAGCCTCCCACATAATAATTGTACGAAGCCGGTGACTATCAAGAAGGATTACCCGCTGCATGTAAGATAAACTATATCTAGTGTCGTTACTTTTATTTTACTAGTAAAAAAAGCAAATGAATAAGTTATTTCTTTTATTTTCAGAACACTAGAATTGCGGAAAAGGGTGAGGGCGCAGCAGGGGCGGGCCATTAGCCGCTGATGGAGCACAGGGCCGATGCCGCCAACGGTCAACAGGGCGATACCGCTCCGGCCTGCGCCCTCCAAACCAATCCAGGTCGGTCGTCCAGGTACTGGGATCTAGTATTGCATACTTTTCTTTTATTTCTATCGCTTTCATTTCTCTGCGTTATTTAGTAGAGAAATCTTTTAAGCCTTCTTCTTTTTCTTCTTCACAGGAAGATTTTTTCCTTACAAGAAGAAACTTCTTATATAGGCTTTACTATCCCGATCCCACCAAGGGAAGATAATAATTTTATAGAATGGAGGCGGGACCGTGTCCCTATTTTACAACTAACAAAGGACACGCAGAGTGGTCAGAGGCACCGGGCAGAGTACTAGGCGAAGCCTATTGTTCAACTATTTGTGACGAGGGCATCCGTAAATTGTTAAAATAACAACAAGAATGGACAAGGGTAGTCAATATGTAACTAGTTCTAATTGTATTGTATCACGTTTAGATGTGTGAAGCCATGAGTAAAGATAGATCTTTTTCTACGTCCACCCATCATCCTATAAGAATATACATAAAGAGAGAATACAAGCGAAAAAAAGTGTACAAATTACGTAAAGTAATGCACAATTTTAGCGATCTTATTAACAAATTGAATACAACATAAACAAAGCGAAAATTATTATCCAGATAAGCTTGGTTCAGTCCTTATTTCATTAAGACCCTATATAAACCCTCACAGGTTTAGACAATACTCACAATTATAGTATAAATTGTTAAAATTTGCGTGTAGCCTTCAGATGCAAATTTACCCAATAAGATAGGGTAATGCTTAGTGGAGTGTGGTTGGTGCAAGATAGATTGACTTCGTCTACTCTTTTTAACTTGTATGTAAACGATCTGATTAGAGCACAGATTAAATGTTAACAAATATTTTTTCAACGAATTCGACTCCGCAGTAAATAGGAAAAACGAGTTTGAGGCGACTTTGAAATAGCCAAACAAACGTGCAATTTGGCTAAATGTCAGTTTTGAAACAGAATGTTAACCCTTAATAAAACAATGGGAACTACAAGGCCACTCAGAAAGTATCGCGAAAAATAGTTTTTATATATGGGAGACTGGCCGGTCAGAATCTTTTTCGAAAATATGATTACTTGTAAGTAAAAATATGTGTGTTCCATTTTCAAAATTTCCCTCCACATTTTTTGCGAGCCAATTCAAAGTATCGTGTCTTACTGAAAAATGGATCTGCGCCGGGAACATTTTAGAGCTATGATTTTTTACGATTTCAAGTGTCGCCTGAAACCGGATGAATCGTTCGATAGACTTCAAATGGCATTTATGGATGAAGGCCCCTCCAAGGCAACCGTGTATCGTTGGTATAACGAATTTAGGCGCGGTCGACCAACCTTGGGGGATGAAGAAAGAAGCGGTCGCCCTTTGACGGCTATTACGGAAGAAAACGTGCTAGCAGTGAAAAATTTAATCCAAGATAATAGGCGAATTACATATCAGGAGATTCAGCACATATTAAAGATTGGATCGGGAAGCGTTCACGAGATTCTACACGGGCATCTTCGCGTGAGGAGGATAGTATCGCGCTGGGTGCCGCACTACCTCACCGACGCTCAGAAGCAGGCCCGGGTGGAATGGTGCCGTGATATGCTGAACAAATTTGAAGCAGGCTCGTCTCGGCGTGTTTACGACATCGTAACAGGTGATGAGTCCTGGATTTATCAATACGATCCAGAAACCAAGCGCCAGTCGACAGTTTGGGTGTTTCAAAATGAACCAACGCCTACCAAAGTGAAGCGATCTCGAAGCGGGGGGAAGATTTTGATCGCCAGCTTTTTTAATTTGACTGGCCACTTGGCCTCAATTCCCTTACGAGATCAAAGAAGCATCAACGCCGAATGGTATACTACCAAATGTTTACCAGAAGTTTTTTCTGTTGTGAGCAACAAGCGACCAAACACAGGGCTCCGCGGACTACTGCTCCACCACGACAATGCGCCTGCACACACCGCGCTCAAAACGAGGGACTTCCTGGACAGCACACCAGTCAAACTCCTGGGTCACCCTCCTTACAGCCCTGATCTAGCACCGTGTGACTTCTTTTTATTTCCAAAAATAAAAAATCAGCACAAGGGGATACAATTTTCGTCGCCGGAAGATGCGCTGGCTGCGTTCGAGCAGGCTGTAAACGAGGTGTCTACGGCGGACTGGAAAAAGTGTTTTGAAAACTGGTTCAGACGCATGAATCTTTGTATAGAGGCTGGTGGAGAGTACTTTGAAAAGATTTAATAAAAATATATGTACCTGTAGAACAATTTTTTTTAGTGTCGCAAATATTTCTGAGTGTCCCACGTATTTTCCCACTTTTCCACTTATTTCAAAACTGACAATATTTTAAAAATGGTAACACTTATAGATCATTTCAGTAACAAATTAGAAATAAGGTAAATTTTTCAACCCTTATAATGGCAACCTTGACCCATAAACGTCTTGTGTGAGAAAAAAAACTTGAAACCGTTCGCGGCTTTAATTTTGTTGTTGTTTTCACGTATTTTTGTGAGTTTTATTAGGATATTCTTAAAGAAATATTCAGGTAAGTGAAATTTACGTTCATAGAAACATTATTTATCATATACTTAGTTCATAATCGTGTTTAGTTAGGAGGAAACTTCTTTGTCATAACCATGGGGTGTTTTCAAAGTATGGTCCAGCAAGTGGGAAGATTATTCCCTTTGTTCAACAAAAACATGAATAAATTAACAACTATATAAAAAATGTTGGAATGTTGTTTGTCTAATTTGGTAATACGATTATACGATACATGAGTTCTAGTCCCAGGGAATTCCTCCGAGATCGGGGAGTCCCCATGGTTACTGTAAAACGCTCTGATTCATACGTAGTCAAATAGATATAATTAGGTAGGTACTTCATATTTTTATCCTACTGAAAAAAATTAACGTCTTCAAAAAAGAAGGTTATTCGACTGTTTTTTTTAACCCTAAAACTTTTTTCTGATCTACATCAGATCAATAGCTTTTGGGTTATCCTTAATAACTCGTACCTACCTAGTATTTTAATTGTTTTTCGCTGTATGGTTACACTTACGGTAAAATCACAGTTAATTTTGTATTGTTTTAGGATTATGCCGCCCAAAAAAAGAAAAATAACTATTAATGTTTCCACAGAAGTCAACAAGTTGCAAAACGTTGTCGACAATTTATCGGATTTATCTGAAATCGATAGCGATGATGACGATATTCTTTGTAATGATTCTAGTGGCAGCCCATTAGACATCTATGACGTTTCTTCCGACAAAATCATCGAAAGAGGGCTTGAAAAGTTATTTGGATTGGCCGACTTAGAATTGGAACCTGTCGAGGACGAAAATAATATTAGCTCAGAAACACTTCTAAATATTTTGGAAGACAGTGGGCCTTCTAAGAAACCTAAATCACTTCAATTAGCAGAACCTGCTGAAAGATCTACCACCGAAACAACAAGTACATCGACATCACATACTAGTGAAGATTTGCCATCATCATCATTTTTATGTCATTCCTATGCTGATTTAGGAAAAAATAATATTGATGTTAAGTCTTCATCGTCACTACGCAATTATAGACACTTGAAGGATGATAAAACCGAAAAACAATTAGTTTCTCTGTCGCCATCGTCATCCGCTCCGCCGTTGTCGTGCGCCCTTGCACCAGTTGCAACTGCTTCATCTGCAAAAAATATTCCCACATCGCTGCCGTCGTTTTCTGTTGGTGCATCGATAGGTGCAACTTCATCCACCGCTCCTCTTTCGCAAACTTCACCCGTTTCTCTATCACTAAAGTCTCCCGCTCCCGAGTCAACGTCACCGGTAATAAACGATGTTATTTTATCGTCATCATCCGGCATTTTCCTGCCCTTGTCTGCTTTACCTACCACAGATTCTTCCACTATAACGCCGCCGTTGTCGTCCGCCCCTACACTGGCTGCAACTGCTTCACCTGAAATAAATATTAGTACTACTTCATCTACCGCTCCGCCTTCACGTTTGATTATCAATAGAATTGAAAGAATCAATCCAATGCCTAGACAGTGGACGATTTCTCAGACAATGCGCGAAATACCTGAATTTGAAAAAAAAATAGAGCCTAAGTCCACTTACACACACAAAAGCCAACCAATTGATATATTTCAAAATTTTTTCCCTACAACTTTGATTGATAAAATCGTAAGAGAGACAAATGCATATGCTGCTTTAAAAGGAAGCAAAAATTGGACTGATATAACTTCAGCTGAACTGAAGGCTTACTTAGGTGTTTTGTTAATGATGGGGTTGAATCCTCTTCCTGATATGAACCTATACTGGTCTAGTGACTCTTTTTATAACAATCCTGAAATATCCAAAGTATTCCCGATAGTAAGGTTCAAAAAAATTACCGAAAATTTGCATCTAAACTATAACACGAAAGAACCGCCCAGAAATAGCCCTCAGTATGACAAATTATACAAATTGCGACCTGTAATAGATACATTAAACGAAGTGTTTCAACAACAAATGGAAAATTCTAGCAAACAGTCAATAGACGAATGCATGGTCAAATTTAAAGGAAGGTGTTCCCTCAAGCAGTACATGCCCAAGAAACCGATCAAACGAGGCTTTAAGGTATGGGCACGCTGTGATGCCACATCCGGCTATCTGTACCAGTTCGAAGTTTATACCGGGAAAGGTGATAATATGGAAAACGAGGGCCTAGGTTACAACGTTGTATGGAAAATGAGCCAAAACTTGCCAAGAAACACCTTACTGGCATTTGATAATTTTTTTACAAGTTGTAATCTGTTAGACGACTTATACTCAAATAATATATATGCATTAGGGACAGTCCGTACAAACCGAAAAGATTTGCCAGACATTCTAAAAAAACAACAACCGAAGAACCTAAAACTGGAAAAGCATCAATTTGCTTCAGTAACTGCTGGACCAATTACAGCTTATAAGTGGATGGATACCCGTGATGTCACCGTTTTATCGACGGCACATAATCCTCGTGATGTTACATTAGTGAAAAGAACTCAAAAGGATGGCAGTAAAAGGGAAGTTCTTTGTCCAAAAGCAATCGCTGACTACACATTAACTATGGGAGGAGTCGATCACTTTGACCACTTTAGGGCTTCGTACCCTATTAACAGGAAATCCAGAAAATTTTGGATGCGATTATTTTTTTTTATGCTGGAGGCTAAAGCGTACTCATGTACTCGCTGAATGACGAGGAGCAATGACAATGGTCTTGCTACCTCATTAAAAGTCACTTTCAATGAAACCAAATCTGATTATAGTCTGGCGACTGATGGCAGATGTAAAAAAAAAAAAAAAAAAAAAAAAAAAAAATGCTGGATTCGGCTGTAATAAATTCATACATTACATATATTTCAAAATTTCATAACGCAGCAAACCACTCCCACAGAGATTTTCGCCTTAGACTGGCACGTGGATTAGTCGCCAATTTTACAGCAAAAAAACAGAACCGAGCCGTAGTTTTTAAAAACAAAAAAGGCGGAAATTTCGGAGTGCCTGATGAGATTCGAGTACAAAATGTCGGAGTACATTTACCAGAAAAAAATGGTTCTGGCAAATATAATCGGTGCCGATTCTGTAGCACTAAAAAGGAGGAAAAACGAACAAATATAATTTGTATAACATGCAACGTTCCTTTATGTCCAGCATCTTGTTTTAAACAATATCATACTCCCTTTTTAGTAATTAATTACATACAAAAGTAGGTACAAGCGCACATTTTTGTAATTGTGTGCGCCGTACACTGATTTTTTAATTATATTGCTTTTTTCTTACGTTTTTGTTTTATTTATTAACTGTTATCGTTTAAAATATTAGCTGAGTTTAGTCATATTTAAATTGACAAGCAAAGACGTAACGCACTACTAGTATGCTAGGTAGTTAGATTACCAATAGAATAATGGGAATTATATTCCCACTTATTTTTTTCCTCAAAGAATAAAGGGAATAATCTTCCCACCGGGAAAAATCACTTTTCCCTCATTTTCTTGGTAATTTTCTTATTTGTTATGAAAACTTCTATAAAAAATATAACAAAACCATTGTCTTATTTATAAAAAATATATTTTTTTTCTTTGTGTTCTATTAAGGGTTAAATGTTGGGACACATTACATCACTGAACGGAATCGTCATGAACGAGGAAAACTCTTTGGTATTGTACTCTCAATTACAAGATGCAGAAACCAACCCTACTCATGCCCTACACTTGTGGCCAGTTGCACAAAGCGACTTTATTTAAAGTTAAAGCTCCTATTAATCTGTTGACGACACTTTCTGTTTTGTTCGTAAAGCCATTGTATGCCATGCCTGATGCTCATTAACCAACTGAATTGTTTTTCCCACGGGTTTGTCCCAATCATCTCTATGTAGTATTAAACTTCTCTGTGAATACAGTACTTCAAACTTCAAGGACCCAATGCAAACCTTTTGATAATATTTAACTAAGGTGGGTGACCCAAATAAAGCCTATGTCCTAATAAAGCCTATTTTTTAAATTTCCCGCTTCACGGTTTCAAATGGCCGCCAATGTTTGTGGATGTGTGCGTGAACATTAACACCTACAAGCACAGCAAGTGGCCCGTGCCGCGAGCGTGTTGGAACCTGGGTGTCTACTCTCAAAGTCCGATATATCGAAACGATACTACTCGAAACATGCAAATGCAAAACTTCGTCTCTTGACAATAGAGTGGAATATTGGTTGAACGAATTTTTAAACTGCATCCAACCAATATTCTACTCTATTGTCAAGGGACGAAGTTTTGCATTTGCATGTTTCGAGTAGTATCGTTTCGGTATATCGGACTTTGAGAGTAGACACCCAGCAGTCGAAAACAACTACGACGCGGAGCGCACGCCTGTTTTTATAAAATTCTGGCAGCGTAAACAGTAAGTATTTTTATTTTTATTTGTACACAGTGTGGTGTGTTTTGTCTATAGGATAATTTTACGTGTAGCCATCTCCTCACATAAGTGAAAAAGCTGTAATATCTATGTATTCCATATAATTGTTGTTTTGTTTACCCATGTGCCATGCCCTAATAAAGCCTACAAAAAAAATGTATAGGCCTTATAACGGCACAGGTACAGGCCTTATTAGGACAATGTTTTATGTCAATTAGAAAAGTATTACAGTAAAATAATAAACCCTTGTTTTCAGTAACATCATGGAAAACGAATCACCAGCTTCTAGCACAAGGAAAAAAAGGGCTCAATGGACTTCACAACAGATGGAAAACGCTGTTAAAATGGTAGAAAGAGGTATATTATCTACATATGCTGCTGCGGCCAGATACAAAATCCCAAGAAGAACCCTACGTAACCATTTAGCGAGTGGGTCGACTACACGAAAGCTAGGTCGGTCGGCTATATTGACTACAGAACAAGAAGCTGGACTTGTCAGAAGAATCATACGTTTGGCTGATGTTGGAATGCCGTTGATTTTGTAAAGTTAAGAAAATTCCAAACACTTTCAATGATGCCAAAAACGTCGCGGGGAAGAAATGGTTGAGGCTATTTCTTAAACGACACCCAGAAATAGCACGTCGTAAAGCGCAGATGATGAATCCAGCTCGTGCTCAAAAATTAAATAAAGACATTGTTAGCGATCACTTTTCCAAATACAAAAGTGTGCTGGATAGACTTGGAATTGAACATAAACCTGAAAGCATTTACAACATCGATGAAAAAAATTGTCGCATATCTTTGCACCATCAGCAGGAAGTTCTGACAGCCAAAGGGAGAAAAAGAGTTCATCAAATAGCGAATGAGCATGCTGAAAGTGTGACTGTAGTTGGCTGCGGAAATGCTATAGGATCAGCTATTCCACCAATGATATTGTTCAAAGGCAAGAGGCTAAAGCCAGAATTCCAAGACAATTTACCTCCAGGCTCTCTCGTGAAGATGACACCAAAGGGAAGTATGACGACAGAAACTTTCATAGAGTTTATTAATCATTTGCATAAATACAGAACCTCAGGGCCATGTCTCCTCATATTTGATGGTGCAAAATGCCACCTGGACTTTATTATTGTCGAGGAAGCTGAGAAATGTGGCATCACTTTATATTGCCTTCCATCAAATACCACGCACGAGTTACAGCCCATGGATAAATCTGTTTATCGTTCCTTTGAGCACCATTGGGACCAAGAATTGATTAAATACGTCAGTCAGCATCCCGAACGAACCCTTAACAAAACAAGCTTCAATGTCATTCTCTCACAAGTATGGCCAAAATGTATGACTATTACCAATATCTCGAATGGGTTCGCGCCACAGGGTTATATCCATATAACCCAGATGCTATTCCTGAAGAAGCGTTTGCGCCCTCTGCATTGTCAAAACTTCCGAACCCTACAAACCGTGAGAATATTGCTGTCTTATCTGCTGAATCGGGGGAACAAGAGATTTCAACTGCAAATGTGGAAGATTCAGATGGGTCAGGCACGGATACTGAGAATTTGCCACTGTCCTTGCTCTTAAAAAACAATCCGAATGCTGGTACTCCACAGAAGATAGACAATCAATCAACCACGTGTGAGATTCATGAATTTTTACCAACTCCTAAGTTTAAAGTTGTACCGTCTGCTCCACGCAAAAAGTCTATGAATTACAGAGCTCAAGAAGTAACAAAAGATTTGTTTGGTGACAGGGCTACGAATTCAACATCACAGATTACTGTACCATCGTCAAGAGTAGAAGATGTTCCTAGCACTTCATCCATGATAAAGATTAACACAAAGACACCAAAATCAGCGTCAGTTACTGGCTGTACATCTGCACAACCTGCAGTTGCTGCAACGCGAAAGCAGACCTCAGTAAAGACTGCTTCCTTGGCAGCAGATAAGCTTACGGAATCTAAACCAAAACGTCACGATAGTAAACCTTCTTGGTACTGTCCAGCTTGTAAAGAAGAACGAGTTGATGATATGCGACAATGTCTTACTTGTGGCGTTTGGTATCATGAGGTGTGTGTTGGACTCACACCCGCTGATAAAATATTTTACTGTTCAGGAGATTGTTTAAAAAAAAAGATGAAAAAGGCTGATTAATATTGTACTTTTACATGATGAGAAACTCATTAAATCTAATCTAAAATGATCAAAAGTAATTAATGTGATCTCATTCGATTTAATATAAGTATTGACAACGCCTCGTATTCATTAAGAAGTTGAATGTTTACTTGTTTTTATTATGGCTTTATTAAGACACTGGGTTCCCAATAAGGCCGAAGTGACATTTTAGTTATTTGTGTTCACAAAAGAGTGATTTTTGTTTCTAAAGCAATTTTGTTTCATTTATTACAAAGTTTAATAAATAAATATAAGTATTTCAAATTACCAGTGCATTTTTATTATAAACCCGTTAGTTAGATAATAAAAAACTTAAGGTAGGCCTTATTTGGGTCACCTACCTTATTGCAAATTAATAATAAAACGTTGTTATTCTTGTAATTAAGAACTATATCGATTTAAAATAATTTTAGATAAATAGTAACATAAAATATTATTTTTGGCTAAAGAATCTTCCTCACTCCTACTTTTGCTGTGCCCGACAGGGTCTATGATGTACCTATTTATTACACTGAAACACCTTGTAAAGCTCATGGAATGCAATAAATGTATTGAGTATTGAATAACCTTTTTAGGGTTCCGATACCAAAATGGTAAAAAAAGGAACCCTTATGGTGCCGCTCTGTCTGTCCGTCTGTCTGTCACACCTCTATATCTCAGCAACCACTTACGCTATCGAGCTGAAATTTGGAATAGTTTTAGAATATAGTTGCCCAACTTAATTGCACATGAAAATTTTTTGTAAGTATGATTATTAATGTAAAGGGGGCCAAAATAGGGGGGGCCAAATTTCAAATTGTCGCTACTAGGTCGAGTGGGGTATCATATGAAAGGGCTTTACTTGTACATTTTAAAATATATTTTTGTATTTTTTTAAGTTTCTTAGTTTTCAAGTTATGATGAAAAATGTCAAAAAAAATACCATTCCCCCCCCCTTATCTCCGAAGTTTGAGTAAGGGAAAATCTGAATTAATTACAGTTGACAGAGGTTTATGTAAACTTTACAGCAAAAATAAAACGATCTTTCTAAGTTGCACAGTTTTTCAGAAATCTGCAAAAAACCTTTACAAACAAATTTAGTTTTGCGGTCCTGAAAATGGACTTTATTGCTTCCAAAAATACTATAGGTATATCGGAACCCTCGGCGCGCGAGTCCGACTCGCACTTGACCGGTTTTTTTTAAATTGATCACAACCCTGAGACAACACTTCCTTTCTATTTAGATTTCTGTTTCCAAGAACAACAAAAACAAACTATGTCTATCTTCGAAGAGAATTTGTTTGAAAAGTTGCTTTAAGAGACAAGATCAATTATTTTTACTCATTTCCACTTGCAGATAATACGATGGAAATCCTCAAAGACCTAAGTAAACAAGGAATTTTCCAAAAGAATAAAAATATTTTATTCATAATTAGTGTTCTTTCCATATTTAGTCAGGTACCTAATCAACACATAGTGTGAGAAGAAGGAAAAATTTTTTTCTTCAAGAAAGTTGATGCTTTTTTTAGGCGGCAGCAGGACAAAGAGCTCCGGAATTAATAATAATTTGTATTGTATCTCTTTTACTCCCACATCATGACTAGTTTCTGAAACATATTCAATATTTTAATAGATAGGTACTGAAAGGACACTATGATTTACAAGGACTTGATAAATTAATTTTCAAGAGAGATGAGGACACCCGACTCAGAGGACATGCCCTTAAACTGACCACAACTTTTTCCCATAATTACCCGCACAGGCATTTCATATCAAACAGAGTTGTGAGACAGTGGAACCAGCTGCCAGAAGAAGTGGTTTCTGCGGTTAACGTTAACCAGTTAAAGAACAGATTTTACAAATTTAAACAAACTTCAACAACAACTGCCTGGTTGTTTAAAATAATAATAATATCCAGAACGCAAAAGTTTAATTTAAGAGGAAAAGTTTAAGGCTGCAGATATAAAAATACCTTTGTTTATCAACAATGTGGACCGAAACGCAAAGGAGGTAGACATTACCAAATATATTAACAGCAAAACACAGGTCAATGTTAACTTGAGAAAAGTGAATTCCAAAGAACAAAAACAATACAACGCCTACATTGTTTATGTGCCGAAAAGTAAGTTATCGTTATTTTTAAATGACGGTTTGTGGCCTGAAGGAGTGACGTTTAGACGTTTCATTGATTTCAAGAGGAAACCTAGAAACGTAAGTAGTAATTTTGAGAAGAATAATATAAATAAATAATGGATAATAATAACATGACGAAGTTTACTACTTTCAACTGTAGGTCGATGGCTAGGTCTATTGACTGTATTAGATCATTGTGTCAGTCGTCAGACTTAATTGCCCTTCAAGAAACTTTTCTCCTGCCGCACGACATCCCATTGCTGGGCACCATTGACAGGGACTTTGACTACACTGGGAAATCGGCTGTCGATACATCAGCGGGAATCCTCCGTGGACGTCCATTCGGTGGAACCGCTATTCTCTGGCGGAAAAATGTATTTCGTTCCGTAACGGTAGTGCCGTGCGCTAGTGATAGGCTCGTAGCCGTAAAGATATCTATAGCGGGTTGTTCATTTCTAGTGTTCTCTGTGTACATGCCTACTGATGACACTATGCATTTAGTGGAGTTTACACACTGCTTGAGTGAAATAAACGCCATTATTGAGAACTGTGATGTTGAGTATAGTTATATCCTTGGGGACTTTAATGCGCACCCGGGTAGACGTTTTGGTAATGAACTACAAGAGTTCTGCTCTGACCAGGACTGGATTTGTGTGGACTTGGAATTACTAGGTTTAGATTCAGGCTCTTACACCTATGTGAGCGACAGTCATGGAACTAGTAGCTGGCTTGATCATTGTATTGTAACCCAGGCGGCTAGGAATACAATTGAAAGTGTGTCAATTAATTATAATGTGTTTTGGTCAGACCACTTTCCCTTAGAAATACAGTGTAACCTCAATATACTTAGAGCGAAAACTGTTTACAACAGTTATAACATTAATGCTATTTTATGGGGAGAAAGGGATGAAGTTCAGGTCTCAAAGTATACCGAATATTGTAATGACAAGCTAAAACTAATTGATTTTCCGTCTGAGTGTTCAGAGTGTGCCTATTCAATGTGTAGGGACCCTAATCACAGTCATGTTTTAGTAAATTTGTATGATCGTGTTGTAAACGTTTTAAAGGAGGCCTCCGTATACAGCTTTAATATGAGAAAACATAGCAACAAAAAGAAATATGTTTGTGGCTGGAATAAACACGTGAAGGCCGCGCATAGTGAAGCGCGTGTATGGTTTCAATACTGGGTTCTGTACAACAAACCGCGGGAGGGGTATGTGTATACTAAGATGTGTGTTTCTAGAAACGTTTTCAAAGCCAAATTAAAATGGTGTCAAACTAATGCACAACAAATTAAAATGGACATTTTAGGTATATGCATCACTCACATAAAAAGTTTTCGAGTTTCTGGAAACACACAAAAAGGCTTAACCCAAAGCCAAGTATTCCAGTGAGTGTAGAGGGGTTAAATGAACCTTCGAAGATAGCGGAAATGTTCAAAGAGCATTTTCGGGTACAGCCACCAGTAGGTTTTGCCAACTCTGCGGATGTTTCTAGTGGCAGTAATGATAACTGTCTAGGTAAAAAGGCGGCGGTGATTACAGCAAAGGAGATAAAAACTGTGATGAAGAAGATGAGTCGAGGGAAATCTCCTGGACACGATCATTTAAGTGTTGAACACCTGCTGTTTGCGGGTGTGCATTTACCTCGAGTTTTAGCAATGTTTTTCTCTCTTTGCTTGAATCACGGCTACTTACCAGACAACATGTTAAAAACCTTAGTCGTACCTATTACTAAAAATAAAACAGGTGATACTGGTGACAAATCAAATTACAGGCCAATATCCTTAGCAACCACTGTCGCTAATGTGCTGGACAGACTGCTTGACCAACAGCTGCAAACTCGTGTAAAGCTACACGATGCACAATTTGGGTTTAGACCCGGTCTTTCTACCGAAGCTGCAGTTCTTTGCCTCAAGCAGACTGTCCAGTACTATACTTCGCGGGAAACACCTGTATATGCTGTATTTTTAGATTTGTCAAAAGCATTTGACTTAGTTCAATATGAAGTCCTGTGGAAAAAGCTGTATGATGACACCGATATGCCTCATGAGTATATTTCGGTATTGAAGTACTGGTACTCTCATCAGAAGAATTATGTTAAGTGGTCAGGAGAGCTTTTGAGCATGTACAGGTTGGAAAGTGGAGTGAGGCAAGGTGGGATAAGCTCGCCAGCACTTTTCAACCTGTATATGAACAAACTGATCGGTGAGCTCAGCGGCGCCGGCGTCGGTTGTTCTATTGACGGCACCTTTGTCAACAACATAAGTTACGCCGATGACATGGTGCTGCTGTGTCCATCGATCAGTGCTTTAATTAAGCTTATTAGCATCTGTGAGCGGTATGCGTTGGCCCACGGTCTCCGGTACAACACTGCCAAAAGTGAGCTGCTTGTTTTCAAAGCTAAAAATAAGACCTACAAAGTTCCAACTGTTAGGCTTAATGGCGCTCCTCTCAAACAAGTGCAGAGCTTTAAGTACCTGGGACATTGGGTCAACGAGTCGCTCAAAGATGATTTAGATATAGAGCGGGAGCGCAGGGCATTGTGCGTTAGGGCGAATATGCTTGCCCGCAGGTTCGCACGTTGTACACAACAGGTAAAGGTTACACTTTTTAAAGCCTATTGTAACTTTCTGTACACGTGCAGCCTGTGGACAAATTACACCCAAGGAGCTTACAGGGCTCTGCGCACGCAGTACAATAATGCCTTTCGGGGGCTGATGGGGCTGCGACGTCACTGCAGTGCCTCGGGGATGCTAGCGGAAGCTGGTGTTGATAGCTTCTCAGCTATCGTAAGAAAACGCATAGCATCCCTGATCCATCGGGTGCGGGGCAGCTCCAACAGCCTCCTGCAGACTGTTGCGGCGAGACTGGACGTGGACAGTGCTATCATGCAGCACTGGACCCGCGTCCACCTCGCCAAAGAAACTAAAATTAGTTATAGGGTTTTAGATTTTAATAATTACTAATATAGATATAAGAACATACTAACACGCTATGGGCAATGCTCGAAATAAATTGATTTTATTTTATTTTTTTATTTATTTATTATTTAATTACCTATCAATAATGCACAACCAATTGATTTTTATGTCTTGCCAACTCATTTATCATCTATACAACTATTTCTGTAAATAAATGAACAATCAAAGTAAATACAACCAGTTTTTCCTATTGGTGACAATAACTTTGCATTATTATATCCATATTCTAGATTTAGAAGTTGCCGTCTTTGCCACACATTATCATTAAGCACTTGGGAAAGCAGTTGAATGTTGGAGTATGTTGTTGCAATAGCACCTTAGATTTCCCTCTTATAAAGGATGACTGTACTCAACATGTACTAAAAAACCACTCATCACTTAGACCACAGCGGCAAAGTCATGGCCACGCTATTAAGACAAGATGGATGTGAACAAGGTCTCTTCATCCTCAAGACTATTTATATTATGTGTTAGAGGAACAGATTGCAGTGCAAAACTAAACTGCTTAAGTGATCTTACTGTTATCTCAGCACAACACTTGTGAACAAATAAAAAGTTAGATTTTCAACTAAATAAGTCGACATGACTGTGGGAAAGAACTGCAAATTACTCCGCATACAAGCTTAGCTTAAAGACAGAAAATGCAAAAATCATTATGAATGGAAGACAAACATCAACAAAACCACAGAATGCATAATATTAGCCTTCATGTACAAAACGCACTGTTGGTGGCTTGCAGCCCAGCCCCGAGTGGGTTGGATTTGGATATTGTTTTACTGTACCAGCATTTGAAATTCTTGGAACTGACCACATACTAGGCTTGCGACCTGGCCAGTAAGTTAGCCTCAAGCAATAGGAATACTCTCTGAACTATGAAGGTTTTCGTTAGTCATAGCACCTCTGAGCATGGCACACCTGACACTGTCCTTAACTTACCTAAGTATTATTAACACTTCTCTCTGAATACAGTACTTCAAAGTTCAAGTTCCCAATGCATATCTTTTAACAATCTTTTTAAATTAATTACAACCCTTAGACAACATTTTCATTGAGTTCAGATTTCTGTTTCCAAGAACAACAAAAAACAAACTGATTTAAGGAATACAAGTAAGATCAATCATTTTTACTCATTTCCACCCACCAATACAACAACAAGCAATTTTCCTAAAGAATAAAAATATTAAATTAAAAATTTGTGTTGACTTTCTATACTCAGATAACCAACACAGTGTGGGAAAATGGAAAAAAGTTATTCTTCGAGAAAGTTGGAATTTTTCTGTCTTTAAGAGGCGGCACGACAAAGAACTCCGGTATTACTATTAAAGAAAATTTGTATTGAATTACTCTTAAAACCACATTGTGACTTCTTTCTAAAACAGATTCAATATTTTAATAATATCCAGAATGCAAAAGCTTCATTATCAATAATGCACGACCAACCACGCACAATGGTCCATGTAGGATTATGTGCGGAAACCACACACTTAACTTAGAACTTAATGCACGACCAATAGGTATTTTTAAGTATGTGACTTACACACTCATTTATCATCTATACAACTATTTCTCTAAATAAATAAACAATCAAAGTAAATACAACCGTTTTCCTATTGGTGACAATAACTTTGCATTATTATATCCATATTCTAGATTTAGAAGTTGCCGTCTTTGCCACAAATTATCTTTAATTAAGCACTTGGAAAAGCAGTTGAATGTTGGAGTATGTTGTTGCAATAGCACCTTAGATTTCCCTCTTATAAAGGATGACTGTACTCAACATGTACTAAAAAACCACTCATCACTTAGACCACAGCGGCAAAGTCATGGCCACGCTATTAAGACAAGATGGATGTGAACAAGGTCTCTTCATCCTCAAGACTATTTATAATATGTGTTAGAGGAACAGATTGCAGTGCAAAACTAAACTGCTTAAGTGATCTTACTGTTATCTCAGCACAACACTTGTGAACAAATAAAAAGTTAGATTTTCAACTAAATAAGTCGACATGACTGTGGGAAAGAACTGCAAATTACTCCGCATACAAGCTTAGCTTAAAGACAGAAAATGCAAAAATCATTATGAATGGAAGACAAACATCAACAAAACCACAGAATGCATAATATTAGCCTTCATGTACAAAACGCACTGTTGGTGGCTTGCAGCCCAGCCCCGAGTGGGTTGGATTTGGATATTGTTTTACTGTACCAGCATTTGAAATTCTTGGAACTGACCACATACCAGGCTTGCGACCTGGCCAGTAAGTTAGCCTCAAGCAATAGGAATACTCTCTGAACTATGAAGGTTTTCGTTAGTCATAGCACCTCTGAGCATGGCACACCTGACACTGTCCTTAACTTACCTAAGTATTATTAGCACTTCTCTCTGAATACAGTACTTCAAAGTTCAAGTTCCCAATGCATATCTTTTAACAATCTTTTTAAATTAATTACAACCCTTAGACAACATTTTCATTGAGTTCAGATTTCTGTTTCCAAGAACAACAAAAAACAAACTGATTTAAGGAATACAAGTAAGATCAATCATTTTTACTCATTTCCACCCACCAATACAACAACAAGCAATTTTCCTAAAGAATAAAAATATTAAATTAAAAATTTGTGTTGACTTTCTATACTCAGATAACCAACACAGTGTGGGAAAATGGAAAAAAGTTATTCTTCGAGAAAGTTGGAATTTTTCTTTCTTTAAGAGGCGGCACGACAAAGAACTCCGGTATTACTATTATAGAAAATTTGTATTGAATTACTCTTAAAACCACATTGTGACTTCTTTCTAAAACAGATTCAATATTTTAATAATATCCAGAATGCAAAAGCTTCATTATCAATAATGCACGACCAACCACGCACAATGGTCCATGTAGGATTATGTGCGGAAACCACACACTTAACTTAGAACTTAATGCACGACCAATAGGTATTTTTAAGTATGTGACTTACACACTCATTTATCATCTATACAACTATTTCTCTAAATAAATAAACAATCAAAGTAAATACAACCGTTTTCCTATTGGTGACAATAACTTTGCATTATTATATCCATATTCTAGATTTAGAAGTTGCCGTCTTTGCCACAAATTATCTTTAATTAAGCACTTGGAAAAGCAGTTGAATGTTGGAGTATGTTGTTGCAATAGCACCTTAGATTTCCCTCTTATAAAGGATGACTGTACTCAACATGTACTAAAAAACCACTCATCACTTAGACCACAGCGGCAAAGTCATGGCCACGCTATTAAGACAAGATGGATGTGAACAAGGTCTCTTCATCCTCAAGACTATTTATATTATCTAGATCTTACTGTTATCTCAGCACAACACTTGTGAACAAATAAAAAGTTAGATTTTCAACTAAATAAGTCGACATGACTTTGGGAAAGAACTGCAAATTACTCCGCATACAAGCTTAGCTTCAAGACAGAAGTTGCAAAAATCATCTTGAAAGGAAGACAAACGACAACAAAACCACAAAATTATGATTAACTTCATGTACCTACAAAACGCACTGTTGGTGGCTTGCAGCCCAGCCCCTGGTGGGTTGGATATTGTTTTACTGTACCAGCGTTCGGGATTGCTAACCACATACCAGGCTTGGGACCTGGCTAGTAGATTAGCCGCAAGGAATAGGAATACTACTCTCCAAACTACAAAGGTTGTTTTTAGCCATAGCACCTATATGCGTGGCACACCAGACACACCTAACTAGCCCTTTATAGCACCGAACCAAATAACCGACATAACCGTAAAGATGGCGTTTTTATTATGCAATAATAAATGCAATTTTTAATTTGTGGCGTCCGTAATTTCAAAACAATATCACTGTTTGTTTTGGAACGAGCCCGAAATTGTTTATGGTTTACAGCAGTCTACTCACGACCCTAGCGCTGTGCTTTTACAGAATCAGACTTTCAGACTACAAGGCAAAAGGAAAGTAAAAAAAACGTCGGACTCGCGAACCGAGGGTTCCGTACCACCACATAATCATAATTGTGTTAGTTGAAATTTCAGTAAATTAATGTGCTAGATGTTTTGAGTCCGACACGCGCTTGACCAAATTTTATTATATGTTGTTGTTTTATTTTTTTAAACATACCAATTTTCAAGTTTGTAAGTGTTCCCGTTTTTAAAATAGAACTAAAACAAAAATCGCCTCTACGGCCATCCAACTTGACCCCTCTCTAATATGAATGTTCTTGAAACGGGAACTCACCACAATTGGTTACCATTAGTGGTGAGAAAAGTTGTAATATTTAATGATTTCAGACTTTTCCCATTATTTGTACTGTAAGACCTAGCTTCTTGCCAAATTTCATAATTTTAAAGTACTAATAGACGATCGGATCGGACTGCTCCGAATTTAGCTCCGGACCACGATTTTGTCCAATAGCGTTGCGGATTGACCCAAACGACAATTTTGCTATTGGGCAAAATCGTGGTACGGAGCTAAATTCAGAGCAGTCCAATCCGATCGTCTATTAGTACTTTTAGGTCAACGGGAAGTACCCTGTAGGTTTTGCTTTTTTTCATAAATGTATGGAGATGAGGACATAAAATGCCATATCTTTTGATTGCGTCGTTGTAAAAAATTTAAATTTTCAGATCTGGTGTGGTTTATGGATCCTGATATATGGTATCAATTTCAACCTGATACCTCTACCCGTTCGTGAGATAAAGGGTCTTGACAGACAGACGGACAACAAAGTGATCCTATAAGGGTTCCATTTTTTTCTTTTGAGGTACGGAACCCTAAAAATGATCAAAACAAGCATGGCACAAAGAGTTTACATCACCTGAGCGACTGTACTGTCGTTTTTTTGGTTATATCACCAATCAGAATAAAATTATTGTATTGATTTAAAGGGTTAGCGCTAAACTGTCTGGCTTTTTGCCCTAGCCGCGATAGCCTTGATTCTTTGCTATGCAGCAGAAAAATAAAATTTACTTTCAACAGTTTGTCTTGCCATCTGTCGTAGTCGAAAAAACACTACGAGAAAACCAACGAGGTTTAAGTAGCAGAACTTTCTGCTATATAGGGAGCCATAAGCGTATCACTTTCTTGCGAGGGACCTCCATACTATAATGTATGGATTTTTATCAAATCCTAAAAACGTAAAATTTTTACCTTTCTCTCTAAGAAATATGTGACATGGGAATAATAAATGTTTTTCTGGTGAAAACACTTACCATTCAGGAACAAAACGGTGTTAAAAATCACGCATAAAATCAATGATTTTGGAAACTACGCCAGGGCAGCGTTTTTCTTACGTCAATGCATAAAATGGCTATTACCTACGGATTATTTACGCTTCCGTTCTTAGTATTAATCATCAATTCACAAGTAAAAAAGATATATTTTCACTTTCGCAAACAAAGTTTATACTAAAACATTAGATTTTTAAAGATTTCTTGATTTTTGTAAAATTTCATTGAGATTTTTGACCGACTAGTATACACGACTGGGTTACGCGATACACTTCAACTAGCTCAAACAGAATATGTATATGATGGACTCTATAGATTTTTACTCTGACGAGAAAACACTCCATATTTCATTGTTTTGGAACGAGCTCTCTATCGCAATCAGCATTTATTTCATTCGTTCATTTCTAGGGCTGCCTATTTGTAGGGATTTCCCTTAAATGCGGGGAAATTTAAACCGATTGGGAAATCTGTAGGGAGAGCCCACGAATCGGGGATTTCAGAATTTCACTAGCTAACAACAGTAATGAAAAACAGATAACAAAAGTTTTAACCGACAAATAAAATTCTGATAAGGAAAGTTTCGAGAAATCAAAATCTTACACAACTGTAACTTCATATAATGATAAGATATTTTATTTTTATTTTTTTTATTTATTTTTATTTATTTATTAGGTTACCAACAAAGTATACATCAGTACAATGCACAAGACAATTCACCATAATATTTTCTTAATGCTACTCTAATTATAGGTAACAACGGCATGCAAATTATAAATAAAATATCCTTAACAAAACATTGTTGCAAAATACCTGTAGTTTAAACTAATTACAGATTGAAAAAGAAATACTTACTACAAATTATTAAAACAAACAGAAAAAAATTAAGACACTGTATAAGTACAAAGTAAAATTACTAATTTCTTATAGGAAGTAGTACAGTGTTTTTGAAAGTGGGCAATGTGAACGAGAAAATGTCAATGTCTTTGTTCTTGAACAGAGAGTTATATTGCCTCATAAGACGGTTAATCGGTGAGAAGTGCCCAAGATTAGTTCTTGCAGCATTTTGCGAAAAAACAACATGAGTACCTGGACGAGGTAGTCTATATGGCACTCTGAAGTTAACGCTACTTATCAGCGCAGAGGAATCAATATCGCCATTAAGGAGTTTCCACAGGAAATCGTTATCTAGTAGATATCTACGATCAGACAAAGCTTCGTCTTAGAGAATAACATCTTCCTTTCAGGAGGTCGAAAGCTATCCCGTCTAGAGGATTATGATTAAATCTCCTTAATTTTGTGCGATACTTAAATTTTTCACGCAGCATTCTGATAAGTGAAGGAGTAAACCAAAGTGGGTACTTTCGTTTATTGCCAAGTTTTTTCATAGGTACAAACTTCTTAATATACTCGCGCAAAATCCCGTAAAATACCGACACCATCTCATCAATATCCTTAATCTTCGAAAGTATTTCGTCCCACTTCACCCTACCCAATTCATAAGTCAATGCATCATAATCAGCCTTATGGAAACAAAAACGATACACTTGATCGTTAGGTGTTAAAGTGGCGGAGACAGGCAATACAATATTGAAGACGATTGGTGGGTGTAATTCGTCGATCTTGGAGATAGGGTCAGTAGAGACATGTAAATTTGACACCTTGAGTTGACTAAGCACTAAATCAAGTGTTTTGCACTTGTTGTTAAGAACATGGTTGTACTGTTCAAGACCATCAAGTGACATGAAATCTATAAGTGAATTTCCAAACGTACTGTTGTTGGTATTGGCTGCAAGAGCAGCAGAGTCAAGCGTGAGCGACCATACTGTACTACTTAAATTAAAATCCCCGACTATCAGTAACTTTTGAGACGAAGAAGAATCTGCAATACGGTTGACGTCGTCAAGGAAATGATCTAAAATATGTGCCTGGATTGGAGGCGGCAAATAAACACAACAAACAAACAAAGACGTAGTTATACCATTGTCCTGTGAAAACTGCACCGAGACCCAGATGTCCTCACATTTAGATTCGGCATTTAGCATGCGTTTTGAAACAAGACGCTTGGAGACAGCGACCAAAACCCCACCTCCATTCTTTTTATTATGAAACCCGCTAGTTTCGCGATCACGTCTATAAATTTTGTATCGATCGTCAAACAGCTCACAGTCAAAAACACTGCTATTTAGCCAAGTTTCGGTTAACAAAACGATGTCAAAGTTGTTACAGACAACATTATTAAAAAGATCCGTAGTTTTAGTTCTGAGACCCCGCACATTCTGATAGTATAAAGTTATGTCACTGAATGTTATGTTTTACATCGTACTCTAGCCAAAAAAAACTAATTTAATTATATCTAAAAAAAAAACTACGTAAGAGTTTTGAGGGTAGCGCTATCACGAATATGTACGTAGTTAGATTCTTCTGTTTTTCTTGCAAAAATACGACCATTTCGAACCCACACGAACTTATATCCAAAGTCCTTTATGCATCTTCTGCGGGCTTCAGCGTGAAGGCTCTTGAATTCCGGTGACAAATTTTCAGCAATATAGACAGGAGTTTTACTATCATCTGCGATGCCGAGGTGACTAGTGTTCAATTTTTCATCTTTGTTGTTTTTGTTGAACTTCATAGTTGCTGCAAGAAATTCATCACGAAGCCGTGGGCTGCTGAACTTGACCAGAATGTTGCGGGGGCGTGGACTGTCTGACTTGAGTTAAGCCACTCTTGAACAGTAATGAATGTCCTGTTCTTTCACTGGACATTTAATTGTAGTACCTAGCTGCTGTACAGTAGAGATCAAGTGTTCGTTTCGGTGTTCGGGTACGCACTGAATTTCAATGTTTGTTGCTCGTGATAGCTGGTCAATGTGCTGTAAACGCGAAGTGAGATCCCGAATCGTGCCACGTAGAGTCTCATTCTCTTTATCTAACTTCTTTACCCCCTCCTTTTGAGCAGCGACATCTGCACGAATGTCCTCAAACGACGTGTTGAAGTACGATATGGACTGCTCAAACTCTGCCATCTTATTTTCAATTTTGCGTTGAATCTCGTTAAATTCCGTACGTAAAATGACATTATTAGTTAGAAGTTCACTTCTAAAGACCTCTTTGATTTTGTCAATTGTAAGACCCGAACAGCTCTTGCAAGACGCAGAGTCAAAATTGTCTGCTTTCTCAGTCTGAATTTTCGATGCTTGAGACTGGCAACCTCTCTTAGAAGTCACATTTCTAGTGAATGTATCATTGAGCTGGTTTCGCACCGGGGTACCGAAGTTGTCTCCCCTCGGTAGTTGACTGGTACAGGTGGGACACAGCCATACATCTTTAAATTCTTCTGAAAATGTTTCGAACTGCTCCTTCGTCTTATTGATGCATATTAAATCATATAGTAAACTACATTTGGAACATTCCATAAAATACAAATCTAGAATTTTATTGTTGCAACCACCGCAAGATGTCATTTTAATCCGTTCCACTCTACCACCCGTCGAGGTGAAATACACGTGGTGCACGAAATTAGGCGTAGCCGCACGTAGCTGTTTGCTACGGAAATACAAGGCCGTGCGTAGCTCTGTGTTGTGCGCGGCCAGGCGTAGCGTAGTAAGTAGTGTGCAAAGTCACCGGCCTGTGACACACTCCTCGTAGCGTCGCCGGCACAGCGCTGCCTCACAATCCGACGGAGCCGGTTCGATCCCGGGCAAATTTGTAAAAATGTTTGTTTGATTTTTCGAGCGACAGTGGGTAGCTGCAGCACAGTAAGTAGACTCACCATCAACAATGGCCCGCCGATTGAAGTGAGACGTCCGACAAAAAGTAATATGGCCGCTGCATTAAATGGAGAATCCCTCAAGGTAGAACAGGAGCCACCGATGATGCCGCGTTGACGTCACGCCAGCAAAGCGAGAGGTCCGAGGAAATAGTGCAATGGCCGCAAGGCGAAATGGAGAACTCCACAAGATGAAAAAGGAGCCACCGATTAAAAAGAATTTAACACAGGTGGCCGCAAAATAATGTGGTAAAATTAAATTGAAATATAGATAGCAACAACAGAAAACACGTCCGTGCGCTAACGAAACTAGACGAAACTTCGTTTTAACTGACACGTCAATTATATGACCGAGTTCATAGCCTGCGGCAGTGCAGACAGACCCAGCTCCCATAAAAGTCAGTGCTGACTGCATCTCGAAGACAGACAAATTTAAATATTTATAAATCGTTTCTGTACTGCACAACTCTGGGGAAATTAACCATAATGTCCAAGCGCAGTATGTGCAAATGGCGTGAATTAACCGGTGTCAAATGTGACCAAAGGATGCTGGCTAAGCTGAAGGGCCATGTTTACAAGAGCATCATTGTACGGAAGTATTGTACGCAAGCGGGGCGTGGCCGGTCCTGGAAAGGCATGCTCAGCAGCTTCACTCGCGAGGAGATGAAGATGCTACGATGGATGTGTAGCGATCTTCGAGGCAACGTCACACTTTTAGATCGTATCCTTAACGAGCACATCCGTGGCAGCCTTGTAGTCAGTGACCTAGCGGATAAGCTACAGGAAATGATGACGCCTTCAAAGGTTCGGTTACGTCAGCCGAAGGTTGAAAGTCTATGTCGGGAACACACGCCTTGTACATTCTGTACAAAGTCCTAGAAAACTTTGCAGGCCGAAAATCTGCTGGCTGGATGTCGTGAAGATTGACATGAGGGAGAACAATCTTACCACGGAGGATGCTAGATACTGGCCAAAGAGGAGAAGATAAAGCCGGAAAACGGACCCTAGCAATAGACCGGGATAACGCTATAAGGTAGAAGAAGAAGACTTTAACAAAAAACCTACAAAAATAGTAAACATAATTTTAGCATGTTACTTAGACCACGAAACTGAACAACTTTTCCCAAGAAACATAGGTCAAAATTCAAAAACCAATTTTTGATCTCCCATACAAAATGCGCTATCAGCTGATGCAGTTTCTATGGGAGGTCAAATATTTATTTCCGTATTTCGACCTATGTTCCGGGGGGAAAGTTGTCCAGTTTCATGGTCTGAGTAACATACAAAAATTATGTTCACTATTTCATTAGGACCTTATATACGAGTACAAAAATTCAAAGCTTACAATACAACAATGTTGCGAAGTTACATTAGTCATCATTAGTTGAGTTCACTGGAAAACAAGGGTGTTAGATTACATTCACTATCGCTCGACCGAGTCGCTCAATGCGCTACTGTGATACATAAGTCTTATTAGAATTAGTTATACACAGTCTTTACATACAGGGTCTTAATATGTCTAAAAAAAAATTTACGTTGTTTACATTTTATATATTTTTCTGTACTTTTCCAAAAATCACAAATACGTAAGTGTGTTGATAAGATTGAAGTAGGGTTGACTAAGAAACTTCACATAGTTGTCACAATCCTATAACTAATTATTAACTAATACCGTTTACATCGTTAAGTAACTAACTATGCACGAACACTATACGTTTAAGCATACTGATGGTGTCCTTGCGTGCTCGCTTGTTGAGTGGCTCGAGCTGCCGTGCTCAACTGGAACCTTTCCGTAAACTCTTTCCTCACCCAATTTTACAAGTTTTTCCGCACTTTATACACAAAATACAGGCACATGTGATAACCAGCATAACCACTATAACAATAATCAAAACTCCGTATATCTCCACTTTTTGTTCCAAAATATTTAGATTCTGAATATTTACTCCATTATGAGTAATGATGGTATCTTTCTTATCGTCTTTGCATTGTGGGTTACCCGTCGTTCTTAAAATCTTGTTTCGGAGTAGTACTTTTATTGAAATTCAATATTTGAATGCCTTAATTTGTCTCTACGAATGAGTCTAATAAAAACGCAAGGGTGGCTTACTTATACGGGTCTTCGAAGGCGAGGTCAAGCCAACAAAAGTTGTCCACTCTCGTAGCGTGTCGAAAAAAATGGTCGCTTCGTTTGTATAGAAAACTGGTCATGTTTGTTTGCCGGAAGTCATAAGAGAACTTCGTAAAATTAATCCGAATCGTCGCATCATTCTTCACCAGGATAACGCGAGCTCACATACCGCTCGCAAAACGATCGCGTTTTTAAATCAGGAAAACGTGGAGTTAATGGACCATCCACCGTATAGCCCTGACTTGAGCCCCAATGATTATTTTACATTCCCAAGAATTAAAGATATGCTACGTGGTCAACGATTTCAAGGCCCAGAAGAGGCAGTCGAAGCTTACAAATCGGCCGTTTCGACTATATCCACTTCAGGCTGGAATTACTGTTATAATAATTGGTTTGATAGAATGCAAAAGTGCATCGCAAAAGCAAATGCAAAAGTGCGTTTTTATGGTCGATTCCACATATCCCTTCAGCGATGTTCACAGTCATTGCTATAATGTTAATGCCTGCTGAGGTAGATTCCAATGGAGGTCTTCCATCTTCAAACCATTTTCTACAGTCAACTTGTTTCTTATAAAGTCTTGTAAATCCTTGCCGTATTTTGCCTGTGAAGGGACATCTGTCGAAGTCGTCTGGAGTGGTGTGGTCTTTTGGCCGTTTAAAATGTCTATACAACCTGGATACAAAAAAAGCTGCCGAGCCAGATTAAAACCACAAAACCAAAACATATATTTCGTGTTAGAAGTAGAAAAATATCCCTTTTTGTATTATAATAAACTTCCGGAGTATGTGAGAAAAGAAAAGAAAAAAAATCAATGTGACCGGTTTTATTCATTTAAAAAATTAACACCGCCGCGCCGGCGGAACCAATTCTCAAAAAGTTGCATACTACAGTGGAAATAACGTAGCTTTATTACAATAACATAAGTGTGAGAGCAGGACAGAGCTATGTGCTACACATTGGAGCGACAGAGGCCAGTATAGATCCAACCTGCTCTGACACATAGTTTTTTTTTTGCTTTCATTCTAATCAAACTATATTAATAAGAGTGTAGTATCCGACATACAGGTTGCATTGCAGTCGAAACGGTTGGGAATAGCGTCGTAGCAGAAAGGCCCAACTAAAGATTTGTTGGTGGGTGACAGCATAGACTAGGCATATTATATGCATTGTCCAAAGAGATCATACTCTTAACAGAAAATACGTCAATTATTCGTTTGATCATTGGAGGAGATAAGGCGCGGGACATATCAATGAGGCGTCGGTCGAGGGTGAGGCGTGGTTATGGCGCGGATGCGGTGCCTCAAAATGGCGGCGGCAGTGGACGTACTTAGGGCATTCTAAATTAAGATTTTTGTTGTAATTAGTAAATGTAAATTTATACAAGTTAATCGAAATCGTTAATGGTTAAATTTATTTAATAAAAAATTGTTAAATTTATTGTTTTTTTTTATCTTTATACAAGTTAATCGAAACCCGACCTTGTAACTTAATAATAATTTGCTATTAGTTCCGATCCTGCACACATCTGTTACTATAACCTGATTGATTGTTATCGTATATTACGAGATATTTTTCTATTAACTCGCAAAACGCGATATTAAATTGCATATCGTCACACATTTTGATAATACGGCCGGCCCCACACATCCGGAATCTGAATCTGAAATTCAGAACAGGAATTCAGTACAGGAATTCCGGGAACCTAGCTCAAACATCAGGTTTTTTCTATCCAGAATTTTCGAATGATTGTTTACAATTGCACCATTACTGGCGCTCGAGAAGAAGAGGGAACGTCGTTATTGGGTGCACCCGTTAATACTCATACTTTTCCACACACATAATAAAATTTTCAGTCTCAGACAATTTTTATTTTGTAGTCAGAAAAAGCAGGTCAGACGTCCACTCGGCTCGGCGCTAGCGAGATTCAGAATGAAAATTTCCGGATGTGTGCGGCGGTCGGTACATTTTGTTCGCTTGCGCTGCGTTCTGAACGGTTTTTGTCCGTTCTGAAAATCCGACGCCCGGAAAAATTCAGATCAGAACATCAGGGTTTTTCCGTTCTGAAACCGTTAAGCCGTGACTCCTGCGCGTGTTTCGGTCTACACACTACATAAAAAACTCTACACAAAACATGTTTCTCTACACATTTTAGCTGTCAAAATTGTGTTTTAAGGTTATGTGGACAATGTTTTTGCTTTCCGTGCCCGACGAAAAACATCTACACATTTCACCCCCGCGCGGGTGAAGGGGAGTGGAGTAATCATTTGACAGCCGCGCAGAGTGCCAAATCGATCTTATATTTTTAATTATTGATAAATATAAAAATTTCTCCATAGCAAATACGGTCTTATACGAAATCTATGTGTTCTTCTCGTCGATACCAAATCCATAATCTCAAGAACTGAAAGCGCGTCTTCTACGTGGGAAGCGTCGGAAGCCATTTTTGACTAATTTTGACAGCAGATGTTTATGAAACGTCAAACAAAAGTTTCTGAGCAGGAGACGAATTGTGTACATACACTAAATTTGTCTTGTGTAGTGTGTAGAGCGAAACACGCGCAGGAGTCACGGCTTTAAGAATGTGTGCGCCAGATAGAAAATTTTGTATGAAAAGCAGTGCGTTCTGAATTCAGAATCTTAATTCCGGATCTGAATTCCTGTTCTGATTCCGGATGTGTGCAGCCGGCCTACTGCGGACGGATCTGTGTGTGAAGTCCAACTAGGGTCGATTGCTGTGAAATCGCTAATTTTAAGCCTATAAAAGGGCTGCTGCTGTCTTTGTTTTCCTCAATAAGCCAAATAAGAGATAACAACACTCGTTAGACCTAACCTCTTTCAGGCTCAAAATTAGCGGCTAAAGGGCCCCATACAAAGCCCTGCCTGCAGGGCCCTGCTTGCAGTGCCACTGCCAATCGTACTTTGTGTGGGCATGCAGGGCCGACAAAATGGCCGTTACATCGGCCCTGCAACACCACACACGGTACGATTGGCAGTGCGCACTGCAAGCAGGGCCCTGCAGGCAGGGCTTTGTATGGGGTGTTTAATACGCAGGAATCGACCAAACTGTCGGTATAAATCATCCGTTTAGGGTGGCTAGCAGCTTATTGTCTTTTATAAATATAAAAAAGTATGCTTAAAATCGTGTGTTTTATAATATAATAATAATGAAAATAAAGATTATTATTATTATATTATTGTTATTTCTATGAAAAAAATGTTGGGGAATTTGTATCGAAAACGTATCATTTTGGGGAAAAAAATATTGTCAGTTTGGGGAAATCACAAAAATAGGATCTGGCAACCCTGAGTTGAATCAAAAATCAATGTTGACTTGTTTGTCCAGAAAATTTCTTGAACGGACAATTTTCTTGTTTTAAAGCGCTGTTTTTTATCTTTTTACAAGCTTTTTTGCTTGCTGACTCCTCCGACGTGTACAAAGAGTAACTTATTATAGGTATGGGACGGTTTTTAACATCGTAATCGGTGGTTCATGCTGTGCCTTCATCGACTCGCCATAAAACTTTGCGATAAACAGCAGCAATAACCAACTTAATCTCATTATCAACCGTGTAGCTCTTGGTAAACTATTATTTTTAACTGCTTTCGAATTTGTTCTGTTCCGCTCAGTGGAAATTCTTGTAAACTTGTAGGAAGAAAGTCATGGTGAGTTTATTAATAACTTGGCTAATTCTTAGTTCATACTGATATTCAAAGCTAGCATGGTTCTCTTATTCTGCTAAGAGTGGACATTCATGCAGAGTATTTGGGTTGGTATTTACTAAGGCCAAGTAAAAGCGATGGATTGGTTGAGCAGTTAAATAATAATAATACATTGATGGAGTGGGTAATGTGTTGCAGTTAAAGGTTTGGGCTTCCTAGCTTCTAATAGCCACTTCTTCTCTGTGAATTATTCTTCGCTGAGGGTCACAATTTTTTAACCAGCTTTTCATGCTGCTTAGATACTACCTAATTATATGTGGTTTCTGACCAATGCATACCTTCCTTTTGCTAAAAGTATATTATATCTGTCGACACTTTTTCTCAAAGAGGAAAATAAATTAAAATGTCTGTCGGTAACTTCCAAAGTTTTGGTTTAGTTTTCTTGGTTAATTCATCAGCGTGTATTGTTTCTTGGTCGGTTTCTTGGTTTATGCTTGTTCTTAAAGCTATTCTACTAACACAAAACATTCATGTAAATAAATTGTATTGATATTTGTAGAGGCTAAGAAAATAATTGAATAGAGCATCATTTTGTTGCATTTATAAAGTTTTGTGCTGGAAAAAAGGGAGTTAAGGCTTCCGAGATCCCACTCTTCTCGAAATCTTCTGGGATTTTATTTTTGGTTAATTCTTAGTTTCTACTGACTGAAAGTCACAATGATTGTCCTCTCTTATTCTGCTAAGAGTGGGCTTTACTAAGGCCAAATATAAATTTGTTGAGAAAATTAATTAAATTAAATAATCTAGAAAATGACTCAAAGTTATAAGATGATCCATTTGATAGCTTCTCATTCAATTGACATCAACTCCTAGAATTCTGAAATTTACTGAACAGCTAACAAATAGTGAATGTCGAACTGCTGTGAACATGTCGCGAATATCTCACTGCGGACCTACGATACCCCTGGCGATACCACTGGTGGTATCGTGGGTCTTTTAAAATCAAACGATACCCCCAACAAATAGTGTTGTGACACTAATTAATAAGAGCTTTATCATCTCTTGAATTTTTTATTTACTAAAAAAAAAACAAATTTTAGTCTGTCTTCTTCCAACAAAATAAAACAAATTATAATCGTAGTCTTCTTCCAACAAAAAAAAACAAATTATAGTCTGAGCTTCTTCTAAAAAAAAATTTTTGTCTTAGTCTTCTTCCAGTTAAATTTCCTTTATACAATATTTAAAGTACTTGCCCTCTGTGTGGTATAGCCGTAAAACTTATGTACGCAATTTTTCTAATGCGTGACCAATTGAAATTTCTTTATTTACAAGTTCTAATTGCACGCTAGTTATGAAATCGTCATTAATAATTTGATCCTTTCTTCTCTTTTTTGGAACCATCTCCATCGTATGAATGTTTTCCAGAACTTTGAGTAATCTCATAATTGTCACAGTATTTTTGTTGATGCGCTTATTAATTTTGGAGTGAAACGTCTCGAGAACGTTGTTGGTTCTGTGGCGTTCGCCAAATACGCTTATCACAATACACGAATGCATCTTAAACCAAAAATTTTCTAAGTATTTAATAAACCTTTCCATTTGCACTAAGTCATTGGATTTAGATTTTACATACTGCAAGCCATTTTGAATCTCATTCTCAGGGAGAAGTGGCAATGCACTCGCCAGTGCCACTATTCTTCGTCCCGGTTTATTTCTTGTGCATCCAAAACTTTTTCCTTTCTTCCAAATATTTTTTGTCCAATGATAATAGCACCCCTGCAATTTAGTTGTTGGAAATACTTTCAAAATTGCATTCATAGCTGCTTTTTCGTAATCTGTGTGAACCGTTCGTGGGTTCCACTCTGGTATTTCGGATTTTATCATGTTAAACAAAATAATGTAACTTTTCTCTTTACGGTCCGACATTAGGGCAAATATTAAAGGCTTCACTTTTGTAGTTACTACACCACTCCCCATGTCACCGTGGATATTGTATACTTGACAAAATGGTTCAGGGCAACTATAAAAAGTTCCGTCTAAAAAATATTCTCCAATATTTGGAATAAGTTGTCGCGATTCTTCCGAGCAAAAAACTATAATGCGATTTTGCTTATCTGAATTGTCATAATAGTAATCTGCCAAAACGAAATCGTGATACTCGACTGGAATTTCTATTTCACTCAAATCACGGAATACAGTTTTTGAAATTTGTGCACTTTTGTTCCGTGCGTCCTGAAGAAAGTGCTTTACACCTTCGTAGCGAGGATATTTACCTATTGCAAAATTCATGCCCTTGTCTTTAAAATCCCTCTTTGTCTTTTCATATGTTTGTTGAATAGGCTCATCAGAAGATGAAACCACTATTTCTCTCAAATTACACTTCTCCTTCAATATTTCATTATTTTCTGGGTCTCTTTCACATGTATGCTCATTACTTTTAATAAATTTCATATCCTATAATGAAATAAAAGAAGTTAAATTAAAATAACATCAATTGGGCTACGCTACGCTGTCCGCGCAGTTAGGCCCTGGCCACATCTGCACGTCACGGTACGTGACGTAAAAATTGACGGTGCGCACCGTGGATTCCTACGGCAACGTATCGTCAGTATTCACGTCACCGACGTGGAGATGTGGCCAGGGCCGTAAATTTTAACGTTCAACAACAAGAAAAAGTGAATTCAGAACCAAAAAACTACATACCTTTCCAATTGTTACATTTCCACAACATTTTTTTTCTTATACGAAGAACACCGCCATAAAAGAGAGCCGTCTGTATATGTTTTATGGCGATGATATCTATATTTGCCGTAAAGAAGGGCAGTACCACCATTTATTTTGATAAATTTAATTTCACTGTCGGTCATTGTGGTAATTTTCAACAATTCAATTGAGCAAATTCAATATTTAGAGTTGACATTTCATCATAAATTGTCAAACAATTAATAATGTTTTTGTTTTAAAAAAAGAGCACTGTGATAAATTTATTACGATCTCACTAAAGAGTTTGTATTGCGCAGTATGCCTGTTCGGATAATAATTATGCGTTATAGTTATAAATACATTAGTTATTTACATACAAGAGATAAATGCATTTCCGCATCCCACACCGCAACACTACGGTCATTTCGAACAGGGGTATCGTTTGATTTTAAAAGACCCACGATACCACCAGGGGTATCGCCGGGGTATCGTGGGTCCGTCAGGGAATATCTTACACTGTGATTGTATTCTTTGGCTTTCTTTTAAATTAAAGTTATAACTAATGTTCTCAGATGTGTGGGTAATAACAATTTTGAACCTAGTGCAGAAATTGAGGCATGTTTTAAAAATTTCTTATAAAAAAAGTCTATTGTATTGTAATCGGTGAAGATTTGTTATTAGTATAGGTATACTCATTTGTTTATTTATATAACTTCATTTATCTGTAAATCTTCCAAATAAAATAATAAATAAAATTTGTTTATTTCTTCAGTTCTTAGAATCCAACACTTTTATCATCATATACATGCTGATACAATAGTACACCATGAAGACTACGCTGATGGATTGCATCTGACAATGATACCTTCCTGAGTGAGCCTTGATCCAAGTTACTTTTTAAAAGCAGACTCAAGACTGTTGCAAAGCTTTACTTGATTGGATAGTTAGTGAGCTTGATGATTGGCCAGTACTCGGGTTACTTCCATCAATGGTGACGTGTCTGCTCAACTTCTGATCCCATGTGCTTTTCTATCTTCTAATCACTCCGTTGAATGACATTAAGGTGTTGAAACGTTTGGGCCCCAAAATTGTTTTTACAAAATTGTTTGTACTTCAATAAAGTAGTAAAATAAAATAAAAAGTTTGGGTACCTCCCATACACCAAAGGAGATTATTTTTTTTCTTGTCTACCCCATAGTGTGAAGTGTCGTTGGATAGCTCTTCTAAAACTATTGCAAGCGTTTCAAGATCATTTTTCGATTTAGGGGTCCGTTTGAGAATTATTTAGCTAGAAAGTCCAATTTTTTGTTAGAGTCGAGTGCCCCCTGCCATCTAAACGGTTGTTATTGGAAATGTGAAAAAATTCACAGTGGTAGTATATATGATGAAATTAAAAGGAAAACTATCACAGCTAAGTAGGCTTCACAGGTTAATGAGCTATAGCCGAAAAACTGGAAATAATAAAAATAGCAATATAAATCAGGCGCTATGACTTCGCTGAGGTAAAAAGTTTATTATGAACATTATGAAATATGTGCTGGCCAGTATGGGCTCAGCACAGATGTCAAGATGTCAGACGGCTGCGGTAGGATAAGGGGTGAAGATGTCAGGGTGATATGTCAATAATTAAAATCCAACCGTAACAGTGGAGCGTGTTTATTACACTGAAGTACTTAAGTGACGCGTTACCCCCAAATCTAGGTCGCACGTCAGCTAAAACAGAAAACTGCACTTTGTACGATCGATGGCTCGTACATATTTCCAACTCAAACAAGAAAATGTTACAAACCAGGACTTAAATTAAATATGTAATTTTATGAAATATGGAAAGTATTACAACTTAAAAGGTAACTTAAATATTTCAGCTTAGGCTAGTGTCATTTTACGTAATCTAAAATTAAAATATCTGTCAAACTGAGTTATACAACGATAAAATGAAAATGTTAAATAAAATGTTGTTAAACATTCAATTCACTAAGATTAAAACTAATTTTTCGTTGCGGTATAGAAGAGGTAGCGCGGTCCATTCTATGCCGTATGGGTGAGTGAGCACGATCCACCCTCTTCTCGGAGCCTCTCAATGTTCTCGACATCCTGGGGGCCGGCTGAACAGGTGGAGGTGGTGCAGATGTAGAAGATTTGGTCTCCTTCATCTCTATGTCATTTGTCTTTTTTGTAGGAATGGAGTACTCTCTACTGTTGTTTCTCCTGTTTTGCCACCATCGTCTCAAATTACAAACTGTAAATGGCAACAATATAGCTGCTATTATGCATAGAATTACGTATATCGTAATGTAGTGTGTAGAATCGCCTGGTGTCCATTGTTCCAATTCTTGGCCTTTTAGAATATTGATACTCTGCTGAATAGCGCTATAAGTTTCATTATGGCTTTCTGTCATAATTTCTTTAGGCAACGAAGTGTTAAGGATGTAATTCAGTGACGACACACTTGGGGTGTTCATGTCAATTTCTGGTTGAGTAAAGATCTTGTTCGCGTAGTCATGTTGAGCGTGTATCATAAAATATTCTCTTCTCATAACACATCCTTGATCTAATGTCATAAATCCGTTTCCTTCTAAGTTTTTCGTCTTTACTTTAGTATCGCACATAATTCGTATAGAACATTTATCGCAGCATGAAAATAGCCAAGTGTCTCGAGTGTGTAACTTGATCCATCGGTCGGTGCATTCTTTTACTGTGGACCGACAGAACGGTTTGTTTTCGTTTTTAATCATAAGTCGTAAGTCACAAATGGACTCGCCAATTTGTAATGTATATATAGGGTGATTCAATGGACATAACATTTGTCGGTTTTTATGTTGAATGCATAAATGTATTCAACATAAAAACCGACAAATGTTAATAAACCGGGACGGTGTCACTCTTGCTTTCGGTAAGTCTGCCATTATTTGATTCTGTTCATGACGACTGAATCGGAAACATCTCACACAAGTTCTGAGGTGCTTCTTCAAGGGAGCGGCCCGGGTCCTGAAAAAAGAATACACTGACATATTAAATACAATTGACAATGACTTCCTACATGAAATTTCCGAAATGGGAACCACCTGGACCTTCCAGGCCCCGGCATGGCCATCAGCGGGAGGATTGTATGAATCTGGAGTGAGGAGTACCAAACACCACCTAAAACGTGTTTTGGGAGAGCAAAAACTGACATTCGAGGAGTTTACCACCTTACTCACTCAGATCGAAGCGTGTCTTAACTCCAGACCGCTGTTCGCATTGACTGAAAATGCAGATGACGAATACCTGACACCAGGGCACTTTTTGGTTGGAGGTCCCCTACTCGCACCCCCAATGACAGAACTCGACACGAGATGTATAACAACACGATGGCAGCTTACCGAGAAAATGCACCGGGATTTCTGGAAGAAGTGGTCAGCTGAGTATCTACACCATCTTCAAACAAGAAGCAAGTGGAATCACCCTAAAAAAGATGTAAAAGTCAATGACCTCACTCTTATAAAAGAAGACAACATGCCACCTACGAAATGGGCCCTAGGGAGAGTGATACAAGTTCACCCTGGCAAAGACGGACATGTGAGAGTCGCCACTTTAAAAACAAAGAGCGGCGAGATCAAACGTCCCATCACTAAACTGGCACCACTGCCAATATACCGTAAAACGGGGTGAGTAGGGACGAATTAAGGGCTCCCGCACACGACCGAGAATCGGTGACCGATTTTTTGTAGGACAAAAATGGAACGTACTGATTGCCATACTTCAACGCACACGACCGACAAAAACTCGGTGAGAATTAAAATCGGCCGTCACGGCCGATCCGTTTGTCGGTGAGAAATGGAACATACGTAAATCCATACTTCAACGCATACGACTCACCGTCGCCGGCCGTCGCGGTCTCGTCAGTCAGCTCCGTACACTCGCTAGGGAGAGGTGCGTGTTGAATCACGCACGATGGATATTGACATCGAGATTTTGATTCCTGTATTACGTGTAGGTAATAAACAACGTATGAAGACAAGTCTCAGACAAAAATAAAAACCGAACGTTTTTCTGTTTTCCGCCGGACGAATGAACGACGATAAATAAGTAAAATTATGTACCTATTTTATTCTAGATTTGCTTCACGTTTGGTTTTCTAGGTAGGTTTACATAAATACCTCTTGGTAAGTATCTACCTCATAGAAATTAGAAATCCTTGTCCTACCTACAGAAATTGTCGTGCCACTACGATCAACATTGCCAGCCGTGGACGAATGTGAATACAGGATGTAAAAAAAGGTAGGATGATCCTTCTAAGGGGTGATTGTACATTACTAACAGATTGTAAAATAAAAATACTTTAATTAATATTTAATTTCTGATTTGTTTGATCATTAAATTAGTTTTTCCTCCGAATTACATTCCAGTAATAAATTGAAATGTGCTAGTGAGTGGATATTAAATAACAATAAACATCCTTGTCTGCGTCGTTTAACCCTTGTGCTTCACTTCTTCTTGAGCTAAAACAACTTTTTTTAAGCAAAATATTTTTTTATATTTTATACGATGTAGAATCACTCCTTAGAAGTATAGTCGAACTTTTTTTACACCCTGTAGATTAAACAGTTCCGTGAGATATACAATGTATGCAAAAGCTCTCGAGTGGTATTTTTGTTCAACAAAAATAAAACACAAAATTCCGATTCTCAATTTTTTTATTCTAATTTCCAATAAAGTTGTTCAGTTTCATGAGTAAAACGAGTAAAACTACCACCCGAGAGGTTTTGCGTATTGGTAATTACAAGTTGTATAATAATATACCTTCTTTGTAACCTAAACCTACCTAGTCATCATCAGAGTGACTGTGTATGTTTGACCAACAACCGCGGCCCTCGTGGGTAGGTACAGTCAGCCGCACGTTAGGTAGTAACACTTTGACCTTGAGCGGTTCTTTGGTTTCGGGGGTTTGTAGCTTAGCGCTGGTTCAAGTTATAGGTACCTACTGGCTTTGTTAACACTTACTTGCTACTGTGCGTACCTTGTAGGTAGTTTGTAGCATGTTTTCTTGTTAAGTCGCCTCCCAGACAGCTATTAACTGTTAAAGTTGCCTTGGAGGACTTTGTTTTTAAAGTTAAGTCGCTACAAAGAGAATTTTCTCCTTGTAGTGCGTTCCACGCTACTCACCGGAGCTGCTGGCCGCATTACATAATTGGTAACGTCAGAGTACATATTGGGCCAAAAGTAGTGCAAACTAAGTCTCTTATGAGTTTTCATGACGCCTGCGTGGGAACTAGTTGGTTCGTCATGGTACTTTTTAATTAATTCCAATCTATTCTCCTCAGGCACCACCAGCTTCCAGTCAAATTCTGATGTCAGATGGTATTTGTTTTTCGAATATCTGTATAGCTGAGAGTCTTTGACTGAATAGCTTGGGTATCTATGGGGATTAGACTGTATATTGCTTAATATACTAAGGTACCATTCATCCTTGGTTTCCTCAACAGATATGGCATCAATCTTAATGCGAGAGAGGGCATCTGGTATTACATGCTCTCTTCCTTTGCGATGTTCAATTTCAAATTCAAATTGGCTAAGCCTCATGCTCCATCTAGCTAAACGACCTGAAGGGTTTTTAAGATTATTAAACCAAATCAAGGAAGCATGATCTGTAACAATTGTACACTTTTGTCCCTCCACGTAACCTCTGAATTGTTCTAAAGAATATATGACCGCTAGCAATTCGCGTTCTGTAGTACTGTAGTTAATTTCGTTTTTATTTAAGGAACGACTACAATACGCGATTGGATGTTCAACACCATCATACTGCTGCGTGAGGACTCCGCCTATAGCGTATGAGGATGCATCGCAGTGTATAGAGAATGGTAAATCGAAGTTTGGACATTTAAGTATGGGGGCTGTAACCAGAGCGGTTTTTAAGGTATTAAAAGCAACATCAGCCTCCTTCGTCCATTCGAATTTAACATTCTTACATGTGAGTTTGCATAGTGGTCTACTAATTTTCGAAAAGTCCTTAATGAACCTCCTATACCAACCAGATAATCCTAAGAATCTTTTAATATCCTTAGCTGAAGTTGGTGTTGGATAATTTAAGATGACATCAACCTTACTAGTGTCTGTCCTAAGTCCGTTCCTATCTACCAAGTAGCCCAAATATTTAAGTTCATTTCTACAAAATTTAGATTTTGACATATTAATTGTCAAATTTGCTGACTTCAAGCGATCAAACACTTTATTTAGGACACTTAAATGTTCCTCAAAGGTAGAGGTGGCACAAACTATGTCGTCTTGAAATGCAAAAACTTTGTTGTCAAATTCTGGACCAAACAATTTGTCCATTAAGCGTTGCATAGTTGCACTTGCACCTACTAAACCAAAGCACATTACATTAAATTGAAAAAGACCTCTGCGAGGTACTGTGAAAGCAGTTTTTTCAGCTGAACTTTCATTGTCAAAAGGACACTGCCAATACGCTGAGCTTAAATAGATTGAAGTTAAATATTTGGCTTCTCTAAGTTGGTCTAAAATGTTATTAATGTAAGGAAGAGGATAGGCATCCGGTTTTGTTATTGCATTTAATTTTCTATAATCAAGACAAAGTCGTGGTTCGCCATTGGGTTTAGGTACAATTACTACTGGTGAATTCCAAGGTGATTGAGAGGGTGATACTACTCCTAACTCAAGCATTCTATCCAGTTCTTCCTCTAAAGCCTTTTGTTTAATAGGAGATAGAGGGTAGTATCTTTGTTTAATCGGTGGGTGATCACCGGTGTCTATTGTATGATGTATTAATTTTGTTCTCCCTAAGCCCACTTTCTCTGTGTTGATTGTATCAAATTTATTAATAATATTATTAATTAAAGTTTTCTGTTTTTGTGTTAAACTGTCGTAGTCCTCGAGTCCATTGTTTGGGAGTGTATTTTTGACTTCAAGAATTGATTGACCATCAACGTCATCAAATTTAATTAAGCCTTTTACTAAGTCAAATTGTTGCCAAAAATTCACACCCAAAATTATTGGTGATGTAATTCGCGGTACTACGTAAAAAGTGACTACTTTCATGTCATCTTTGTACATGACAGGCAAAGACATGTATCCTAAACATTCTAAAACGGTTGAGTCCGCTGTTTTAACTTTGTATTTATTAAGAAAAGGTTTTATTTTAAATCCTCTTTCAAGAAAAACCTTATGTGAATCTTGTCCTAGAATAGAACAAGTTGCACCAGAATCAAGTAAACCATGCGCTTGCAAATCTAAAATGTTAATTTTAATATATGGTCTAATGTCGTTTAAGTTTTTATGAAACAAGATTTCACCATTTTCACACGACAAAGGTGAGGTTAAGTTTAAATTTATTATTGTTTCAGTGAAATCTTGATTATTTAGTTTTTTGATTTTTTATTACAAACGTCACATTCTGTTCGCTTAACTCCCTTTTTCCCACACTTAAAACAGACAATCTCTTTACTTTTGCACTGACCAGTGTAGTGCTGGTTGCTGTTGCAGCGGTAGCATTTTTTATTCGTTGCATCAGCAGAGAATGATGAGGTGCTAGTTTGCGGTCCCTTTGTAGAATAAGTGGAGTTATTCGACCTAGAAGTTCGTTTTTTATTTTGCTGATTGTCATTAGTGTTAAGGTTTGACAAATCAGGTTCTTTAAATTGTCCAGATCTGACCTGCGCTAACTCAAGTTGTTTGCACAATTTTTTAAGTGTCTCAATTGAAGATATATCATGAAGTGCTAAGTCTTTCATGTATTCAGGTCGGACATTGTGTATTAAAATATTAAGTTGCTCCTTCTCACTAAGTGGTGAAGAGAGACGTTTAAACATGCCTTGCATGGTGGCTAAGTATGTGGTTATCGTCTCAGACCTGGACTGCGTTCGAGATCTGATATCAGAAGTTAGTTTGTAGTCGAAGTCTGGGATGTCAAAATCTTCCTTCAGCGATTGCAGCAATAAACCGTAATTATTACCAATTTGCGGTTTGCTACTGCGGAACCACTGTAGGGCAGAGCCTTCCAGTAGGTCTGTAAATGATGAGAGAACCTGTTGCTCGGTAAAGTTCCTGGCAATCCTGAGCTCCTCTAAGCGTTCAATGAAAACACGGATGCATGTGGTTCCATCGTATTTTAAATTAAATGAATTTAAGTTGTGGTGCTTCTCACGGACGTATACCACACGGTCCCTACCGTTGTTCTCACTATTAAAGGTGTCGTCATTATGTTCGTTCTCAAGCTCGCTGTCGTTACTATCGTTGTCCCTTTCCAAGTCAGCGAGGAGTTTGATCAATTGACTTCGAAGCTCAGACAGATCCTTATTCTCTTCTTTAATACGTGACAATCTATCTAACAAATAATTGGCCCTAATAACAAGCCTACCGATCTTACCTGCATCCTCTCTATCCAGCGAGATCACCTTCTCCCCTAACTCATCAACCTTTGGCGTACATCGCTGGATTTCTTCTGCGGTTACCGGTGCTTTTTGCGAAAAGATTAAACTTCCGCGTCTGGCCGCTTTGTATGATTGGCGTAATTGACTCCGCAGTTGATCTCGTGATGAGTTCTCATCTGCGGACATTCCAATGATACATAATTCATAAATAAGTTCATCTTTTAGAAGATGGTTAATGTATTTAACATCTAAAGTTGTCATGTTAAAGCTTAATGTGCCACTTTACTAAAGAAAACTGATCCCTACTGCTGTTTGCAGAGACAAGAAAAACATTTAAATTTTTTTTTTTTTTTCTTTAAGTGTCGGGATTAAAATTCCTTAGTGAAGCAGGAACATGCCCTTAATTAAGTGTACACAGCCTTATAAATTTTAAAATATTTTGTTTAAAAAAAATTTTTAACAAAAATTTTGACAAGTGTACTACAACCTTAGTGTTTGGTAAGTGTGTCACGACCTTAATGATTCTTCAAGAATTTTTGAAAGTTGTTCAAAATATTTCTTTCAATTAATTTTAATGATGCTTTAATTTTAAATTAAATATAAGCAAGCATTTAAGTGCTAATTTAAATTTACATCAAATTGGAAAGAAATACTTCCATGATACAGCTATTTGAATTAATGGCTAACTAAAGATTCTAAGGAAGCATCTTAATAAGGCATCGCCTTAACAATGTTATACCCTATATTTTACAAATATAACCTATATTTTACAAAACTTATGTATAGTGTTTATTACTATGTGTAGTATTAGCTAATGACTATTTTATACTAATCTTATTGTTTATATTTGTTTTTTACTGGCTACTTTTATTTTACAATTATGAAATTTGTTATCTTTATTTCTGCTTTGCTATGAAAGAACCAAGACAGTATTTTGTTAACCGTTCAAATAATTAAGCTGTGTTGATTCTGTCACGGGCTAAGTGCATTATGTATTTCACTAACATCCAAGTTTACACGGGTGCAGTTAAATTAAAATTAAGTGTGGGCGCCACTTTGTAGCATGTTTTCTTGTTAAGTCGCCTCCCAGACAGCTATTAACTGTTAAAGTTGCCTTGGAGGACTTTGTTTTTAAAGTTAAGTCGCTACAAAGAGAATTTTCTCCTTGTAGTGCGTTCCACGCTACTCACCGGAGCTGCTGGCCGCATTACATGAGACGAAAGGGTGTTGTAAACTTGTTTGTTATTGAATTAAAAGCTGTTCTTATGTTCCACATGAGTCGGGCAAGTTTATTATACTGTATCTTCACATTATATTAAGTAAGTTAAAAACATGAAGTACCAAAAATTAAATAGAAACCTAAGTTTAAGGTTGTAGAATAAAATTAAAGAACTAACCTGTCGTTACATTGGTTTTATACTTAAGACAAATCTCCGTAGCTCGTGCCGAGGATCCATCGTCACGAGATCATCTGAGTGTCTTGCGCCGATGATGAGATGCAGCGATGTACGCCAGGTTCATGGTCACGAGTTAAATGTTAAAGGTGGGCTCCACCCACGAAGTCTAAATCATCTTCTCTTAAAAAGGATGGCCCTTGTCTACAGCCCCTACCTGCGACCCCTAAATAAAGACAAATAGCTCAAATTGAAGACCTGATCTGCTGAAATATCAGACATAACCTTATCAGAACAAAAAAATGTATCACTCTACTTACATGTGGGATGAACAAATATTTAAAATCTTATCTACATTAAATGCAATCAGACATCTTGAGCCTGTCTCTTGATGATCACATCTTAATTCAGCTTCACCTATCCGATGTTCATGGATTTATCATTTTTCCAAAATTTTTCTTTTTAATACACGGTCTCTCGTGCAATGACAATCAAAGAAGTGTTGCCATTCTTAAAATCGAGAACTGTCACAGCATAGACTACAAAACGCGAATCTCGACATACCTAATGTAGTATCCGAGCCTGCCTAAATACCAATATTTGCGTCCACACGTACCAACAGCAACGTGACAGCCTGTAGCCCATACACTACCGATATCTTGTGATAGAAATATGAACTAACACTCACTCACCTACTGCAACTGTGGCTCCATTGTTTCCCAGCGACGATGACAGATGGCAGCACGTGTATTGATTTCGATATGAAATCGATGTGTGAAAAACACGGGCTACAAGTTGTAATTATACTGTTATTACATCTTTTGTGGTACAAAGGTACTTAGGTAGGTGCCTAGGCTAGGTCCTAGAAACTTTAGTAAAAAAATATGAAACTCGCACTGCCGGATTTTTTAATTAGTAGATATATCATATTCTAATATGTTTGTATGCTTGGAGATAATAACAAATAGTTCAATCATTATGACATTTATGACCCGTGAATAATCAGTTCTTGGTTTTTTTTTCGTAGGACCTCGGGGGGGTCACTGGGAGTGTAAATTCAAAAAGTAGACTGAATCAGGCTCCTGTTTCGAAAAATGTTTTTTTTTAAATGGGTTTTCTTGAATAACTCGACCATTTTTGAATTTATAGTAATACCATGAAAACAAAAATTGTAGAAAATTTGATTCTCACAAGTTTGTATTTTAAAATTTTCCTTCCAGGATAAATATTTTGGAAATTAAACCTGCAAAACGCGACAAATTCAAAATATTATCATTATCTCCTATGTTCCACGTTTTACGGCATGAATGCAAAGAAACAAAGTTGTAGAGAATCAAATTCTGAACAATTTTGGTACCTACCTTTTTCCCCTGCTGACCTGAAACCTGAAAAACACGACCAATTCAAAATATTATCATTATCTCCTATGTTCCACGTTTTACAGCATGAATGAAGAGAAACAAAGTTGTAGAGAATCAAATTCTGAACAATTTAAATTCATTAATTAATGGGTAACTAATTAATTAATTAAGTTTAATTTCCAAAATATCGATTTTGGGGGCAAAAAGGTGGGAACCAAAATTGTTTAGAATTTGATTATCTACAACTTTGTTTATTTTCATTAATGCCGTAAAACGTGGAACATAGGAGATAATGATAATATTTAGAATTTGTGTCGCGTTTTTTCAGGTATAATTTCCAAAATATCGATTTTGGGGGAAAAAAGGTAACAACCAAAATTGTTCGAAATTTGATTCTCTACAACTTTGTTTCTCTTCATTCTTGCCGTAAAACGTGGAACATAGGAGATAATGATAATATTTAGAATTTCTGTCGCGTTTTTCAGGTTTAATTTCCAAAATATCGATTTTGGGAGAAAAAAGGTAGGGACCAAAATTGTTCAGAATTTGCCGAAATTGTTCAGAATTTGATTTTCTACAACTTTGTTTCTTTTTATTCATGCCAAAAAGTAGACTGAATAAGGCTCCTGTGATAAATCGAAAAATGCTTTTTTTTAATGGGTTTTCTTGAATAACTCGACCATTTTTGAATTTATAGTAAAACCATGAAGACAAAAATTGTAGAAAATTTTATTCTCCACAAGTTTGTATTTTAAAATTTTTCTTCCAGGATCGATATTTTGGAAATTAAACCTGAAAAACGCGACAAATTCAAAATATTATCATTATCTCCTGTTCCACGTTTTACGGCATGAATGAAAAGAAACAAAGTTGTAGAGAATCAAATTCTGAACAATTTTGGTACCTACCTTTTTCCCCCCAAAATTGATATTATTGTTTCTTTTTATTCATGCCGTAAAACGTGGAACATAGGAGATAATGGTAATATTTTGAATTTGTTGTTTTTCAGGTTTAATTTCTAAAATATCGATCCTGTAGAAATCCAATTTTTATCCCTACGGTTTTACTGTGAAATCAAAAATGGCCGAGTTATTCAAGAAAAACCGTTTTTTTGAAAAAATAAACCATTTTTCGAATATACACGGGAGCCTAATTCAGTCTTCTTTTTAAATTTACACTCCCAGTACCCCCCGAGGGATCTACGAAAAAAAAAATTCAAGAACGGATTATTTACGGGTAGGGTCGGTTTTTGGACTGGAACAACCGAAACAACCGGTTTTGATTGTTTTTTTTTTTCAGTTTCGTTTCAGGTTTGGATAGCTATGCTAGGTAGGTACGGTCAACAGCACGTCAGTCAAAACATAAACAGGACGCCCAAAACCAGAGACCCGCAATGGACAATGTGTTACCACTGAAGTGCGGTCAACTGTACGTTGGCACTTTTCTATAAATATGCGTCTTACTGCCAGTTGCAGAAATCTTCTTAAAAATAAAAGCTCCTTTAGTATATTACGATGTTCGTAATATTATCATGACATCCCATGAAACGTCCACTATAGGACAGGAAACTCCCTCCCTAAATTTCTATAGCAAATAAATATCTTTATCTTATCTCCAAAATTCCAGTTTTTGCTAAAACAATGTGCAGGAGAAGTACCATAGTCACCACGCTTGTTGGTGACCGCAGAATATAAGAGAGATGATACGATACACATCCTCTGGTTCATTAGCCCTGTAGTCGCCTCTTACGACACCCATGGGTAGAGATAGGTTGGTACAATTTTTTGCCGGCACCACACGGGGCGTGATATACTGTGCCGAATTAGTCTTTGAATTCAGCCAGGTGTGATGCCTGCGCGCGCACCATAGAAGCGAATATAGTAAAAAACATTGGTTCCTTATTGAATAGGTATACTTTCCAATTTATGTAGGTGCTTATTTTGAATGCACATCATAATCACATTCGTTGCCATAGAGACGCTGTCACTGGTTTTTTGCATCTTACTCTCTCGCGATAATGGTACGGTTTATCGCACTCAAATGACGCTAGTAGTGTGGGTGCTGAAAACGTGTTAGTTTTAGTAAAAGGTGACACTGATTTGTATTGAATGACGTAAAGAATTCGTCTCAAGATGTAGAGCAAGACGCATGGACTTCAGAGCTCTGTGGTTCTGACGGTTACTTATTTTCTGCGCATGGGTGACAGGCGGAGAGCCAATGAATGATTCACTCGCATCCTCCCACTACCGCGCTCACCCCCGCGACAAATTTTTTGACTTCTGCGCCACAGTCAGAGTTATTTTGTTCGCTGTATATGCCTTATACCTACACATGCGTGTTGGCTTATATTTGGCGGTCATGGCCGAATATGTGGATGAGCCTTTAGCCCCCAGTAGACATTGGGCCAACCGTTGGCCGCGCCGGCTCGGCAAGCTTGATGACAGAGTTTACACGTTGGTGTGTGTAGGTGTAGCGTGTAGGTTTGTCAAGCAAGATGCACGTAGACGCGGAGACTATTACCACAGAATTAATAATAGTACTACATACAGAACGGAAGCTCTCCGCCTCCCACCAATCGGAGTACCTCAAGTGCGCGCGCATCACCCCGCGGGGCCCTGCGCGATATCTCGTCCCATTTCTCGTCCTGTTGCCACGCGATATGCAACGCTTGCAAAAGTTGAAAAAATGGTGCGTGGTTGTGCAGTTTACGGTTGTCTTTCGACTCTCCAAGACAAAGTAAAATTTGGAATAAAGTTAAACAATAATAAGAAGCAATTATTATGGAATAAACACCATAAGGTAGACACGGATCTTTTCTTTCCTTTAAACATTTCTTTCATTCATACATTTAATAGAGCATTTTTTGGGTTAAATGAAAAAAATAAAGCTTTGAATAGTATGTATTTATTTATTCCTTTCCACATTAAAGCAATAATATAACAGCATTTTTTTTTCATTTTCTGGAATAAAGTTTGGCAGATTTTTTTGCAGTGATGATATGAGCAGATTCGCCATTTTCGCGATAGTCACCCTGGTACACCGGCGCGCGGCGGGGCGGCGGCCAGCCAGCCGTCAAAGATGAAGTTTAGTGAAAAGAAAGATTGTTTTTAGAGTTTGTGAGATTATTTCAACGTGTGTTTGTTTGTTTTAATTGAAATTCGATTACTAAATACAACAAAGTGAGGTGACGGGTGATAGTAAAGTTATAATTCGTTTGTGAATTGTGTAAGTCTTTATAGTCGAACGAAAAATGTGCAACTCGAAACTGTAATAAAAGTATAATGAACTCTGTACATTAACTTACTAATCTGGGGTATAATGCTAATGTTCTGTTACGAGTATCTACGTTTTCTAGGGTAGGTAAGTGTTTTCTAGATACCATCAACCCTACACTCACACGTCTTTAACCCACCCACACATTTGCGCGTGTAAAAATGACAGCTGTCACTTTTGAGCCCGATTGTATGGAGCTTCCGAGGTGTGCTATTACCATAGAGTAATATAACGCTGCAATGTACTTTTACAGTGCTTTTAATTTTTATTTCCAGCTGCACCATATTCGAAAAATAAAACGAAATTATTTTTACTTATTTAAATAAAAAAAAACGTCCATCTACTGCTACGCACTTCGACGACACGAGCAACGTGTGAACGCCGTTTGCGGCTTGTGGCAAATCCCTTTGAATCATGCACAAAAAACGGATAACCAACGGCACGCCGCCGGCGAGCTTTGGTTGCAAACGGGAAACTAAAGCGGGGTCTACAGGTTGGCAACCAATTTTAATATTGATCAAACTCACTCAAAAACCACTAAACGATAAACAACACATCGTTTTTAGTCGGCTGTCACTCGTATTTAGTTGGCCTCGAAGGACAATATTGTTAAGCTTTCATTCATTGAAAAAATTTTTTTTCTAAAACTAGAACCCGACTACTGGCAAATCTTGCTCTCAAAAGTATGAAACAAGAAAATATTGTCATCTAAAATATTCATACTTGATGTTCATATAATAGCCGTGGTCATATTATTCTAAATATACATATATAAGAGCTTGTCCTGACTGACTGACTGATTCATCAAAGCCGAGTCGTAACCATATATATAAATACAGACATACGAGTACATTGCTCGTTGAAGCATACATACATTCGGCATACATTGCTCGTTGAAGTGAGGATATTGCAAATAACATAACCAAGCCTCCCAGCAATGTATGCCGAATTAGTCTTTGAATTCAACTAGGTGTGATCGTGGCTTAAACAGTGATCATCACAAGAGGCAGCGGCGGCGGTGGCGTGGCGGCTCCGTGTAAACGACCGGCTAGGCATGCCTACGCGCGGCAGGTAACATTTTTGCCGTGTCTCAGTTTTGGCGCCTAAATATTTCCTTCGTCTAATTCTGCTTATGTATAGTTATAAATATTGTTAAACAATAATGACATAGTCGCTCGGTGGAAAAGATATATTGAAAGTCTATATGATGGTCAAGGACTGGATGAGACAGATTTGGAAAAGGAATGTCTTGTAGCAGAAGATGATCTAGGGCCACCCATATTAAGAGAAGAATTTTTGAAAGCCTTAAACAGCATAGACAATGGAAAAGCAGCAGGTGATGACCAAATTTACATAGAGATGATTAAATACTCAAACTGTGATCCTCTTGTAGAAGAAATATTTAAGCTAACCCAAGAAATGTATAAAACAGGCCACATACCAGAAGATTTCAAAGTTACAAAAATTGTCACCCTTCCAAAAAAGCAGAATACCCTAAAATGTGAGGAACATAGGACCTTAAGTCTTATTTCTCAAGCATCAAAGATTCTTCTTAAAATTATACAAAATAGAATAAGACCCATAGCTGAAGACTACCTCGGACCAGATCAGTACGGTTTCAGACAAAACAAAGGAACACGAGAAGCTATTTTAGCTTTAAGACTAATTGTGGATAGACGAATGGATGTGGGTCTTGACACTCATATAGCTTTTATAGACTTAGAAAAAGCTTTTGATAAGGTTCAGTGGAAGAAAATGATGAATATTTTGAAAGAAGTAGGCCTAGATTACAGGGATAGGAGGATCATATATCAAATTTACAAAGAACAAGAAACCAAAATAGGAATTGGAGAGGATATGAGCACGGCAAAGATAAGGCAAGGAGTAAGGCAGGGATGTCCACTTTCACCTTTGATATTTAATATTTTTATCGAATGTGCGATACGGAAAATAAATGCTTCAGGGAAAGACGGAATCAAAATGAATGGTGACAACATTCAGTTCATACGGTTCGCAGACGATATAGCGGCACTAGCTGAAAACTCCACACATTTACAGGCTCTTGTTGAAGAAATGGATAGAACATTTCAGGAATTTGGTTTAACAATCAACGCTAAGAAAACGAAGACATTAACGTCCAGGAAAAAACATAATACATCAAATAGACCAATCATATTAAATGGCAGTCCGCTTGAAGAAGTAAAAAGCTTTAGATATTTAGGTAGCCTGATCACAGACAATTCCAGATGCACGCCCGAGATTACTTCAAGAATAGCTATGGCAAAGACAGCTTTCAATAATAAAAAACATCTGTTCAAAGCAAACATTTCAAAATTAGCGCGGAAACGATTGATTAAAGCCTTTATATGGAGTATTGCGCTCTACGGCTGTGAAACGTGGACCCTAACGCAAAGAGATAGAGAAAGGTTAGAAGCATTCGAGATGTGGTGTTGGAGGAGGATGGAGAAAATCAGCTGGACAGAAAAGAAAACTAATGAAGAGGTGTTAAACATGGTTAATGAAAGAAGAAGCATATTAAATACTATTGAAAATAGACGAGGGAACATGTTGGGACATCTGATACGACACGACAAATTTTTAAAAACTATCATAGAAGGAAAGGTTGAGGGAAGGAGAGGTAGAGGAAGGCCAAGACGTTGCTACATGGACCAGATTAAGGAAAAAATAAATGTCGTGTCGTATCAGAAAGTCAGACAAGTTGCAGAAGATAGGAAGGCGTGGAAGTTACTCCACCGACAAGAGCGTAGCTCTTAAATAAGAAGAAGAAGAATAGTTATGTCACAATAATTACTTTTAAAACATGCATTAGTAACGCTTAGGCCACATTATTCGTACCTTGGTATAAACACAAATAAATGACTTCGAATTCAAGGCTGTATCAGTACCTGTAAATTACTTTTTAAATTAATTAAATCGGAAATACCATTCAAAAGTTATCATAATAAAAAACAGCACTCTAAGTGACTCTAATGGTTTTATCTACAACAGAGAATCGACACGCAAAAAATTACTTATGGTTCCTGTATGTGTAAATGAGTGCATCATCAAGCCTTTATCCCATAGGTAGAGCATAAAAGAGTTCTACAAAGATGAGAAATCTAGCTTTGTCTATTACTTATGAAACTAAAATTTTTTTTATGTTGTGGGCCACCTGATAAGTGGTTACTACTGCCCATAGCACCCATATTAGTGGCAGTAGTTGGTCGACCGAGCTTCACTCTATAATAGCCGCCTCAACATTAAAATATCATTGGATAAGCAAGCTATTCTACCCGCCAACAGATGGCACTGTAGATTTCTGTCTAAATCGCGGAGAAATCAGAATATGCGTCTCAAATCTGGAACCCTTTATATATTACTTATTGTACCAAATTTAGCAAATGCAGAAAAAAAAATCTAGATTTTTAGCCCATAAGTTTCACGTACCTTACCTTAAATACCCACAGCGTTGTAAGAAGTTTCATCTACTGCCTCTAAGTGTTAGAAGAGATATCTTGGATTTGAACTTTTTGATGAAGATGGCCCAAAATATAGTTGACAGTCCGGAGCTCCTCGGCAAAATTAAGCTAAGGACTCCAAAGCGAACACTTCGTAAATATACCCTATTTGTCATCCCTCCTAGCCACTCTAATTTTAGAATGAACAGCTATCTACCTGGGTGCCTAAAGTTGTGCAATTAATTAAATGAAGACAGCAACTTTGACCTATTTGCCGGAAGTACTCGTAGCGCGAAGAAAGCAATAGTTCCTGACCTTGAGTCAAATTTATGAATTAAGTATATATAAATTTACTAATCTAATTCTCTTAAATAGTTACTTAGTTATTTATGTAAATTTGTTTAGATTACTCTTATATCCATTTGTGGAAGCTTGTTATTGGCCTTTAATGACCCATATCATTTACCACTTTGTAAATGTAGCTGTAAGCTCCCCTAATATAATAAAATAAAATTGTAAATTTCATCGAAATCGTTTATTTATTTATTTATTGATAATTAGGATCACCAGCGAATGATACATTAACAAAATGCTTACAAACAATAATTTGAACTAATAGCTAAATGTACACTCTATTTAAGGTAACCACAGCATGCATTATTAGGATAGACGGGAACTTATATTAAACTATATCTATACATATCATAAACAATAATAATAATATGATTGCTATTTATTGGACAATTTTATTGAGCTTAGCATCCTTAACCAATTCAAGCATCTTATCCCTGAATTTCTTTTCTTTGTCATTGAATATATCAACTGATTGTTCGAGAGAGTTATATAGCTTTGACAGACGGTAGATAGCGTTATGACTTCGTAAGTTAGTTCAAGCAAATGGGGTTCTAAATAAGGGAACAGGAAAACGCGGAGGTCTTCGAGGAACACATATCTGGAAAGAGCTCAAAAGTTGGGGACAATCTATTTCGTTATTGCAGATCTTATAGAGAAACATCAAATCTAATAAGTGTCTTCGAACCATTAAGGTGTCCATATTTAAGTGTCTCAATCGGTCATTGTAGCTAGGAAGTGCCCTAAGAGCTCCACTGGAGAAAGAAACATGCCTAATAAAACGCTTCTGAATGCGCTCTATTCGTTGACAATGGACATTATATTGAGGCGACCATGCTATGCTACCATATTCAAGAGTACTACGAACATATGTGTTAAATAATGTTATCTTGGTCGAAGGACTCTTAAAAACCTTTCCGTTTCTTATGACAAAACCAAGCATTCGCGACGATTTTGAGATTATATGATCAATGTGCGGAAGAAATGTCAGTTTGGAGTCAATTATGATACCTAAATCACGCAGTTGATTGACTTCTTGTAGTGACTTTCCATCTATACAGTAACTTGTGTCGATGATGTTGTGTTTACGCGTGAATTTTATGTGGTAACATTTGTCAATGTTTAGGCACATATTGTTTTGGGAACTCCATTCAGCCAGGCTATCTAGATCCATTTGAAGGTGCTCAGAATCCTTCGAGCTGTCAATCACCTTAACTATCTTCAGATCGTCAGCATATAGATAAACTTTGCTGTACTTGATGACGTCTATAATGTCATTTACAAATATATTAAAAAGCAAGGGGCCTAGATGTGATCCTTGGGGGACCCCCGACAACACGTTAAAAGGATTTGATTGAAAGCCTCTAATTACCACATATTGTGATCTTTCAGCAAGGTAAGATGCGAGCCAGCATAATATTTGTCCACCAAACCCGTATTTCGAGAGTTTCATAATTAACGTTTTATGGCACACCCTATCAAACGCCTTGGAAAAGTCGGTGTAGATGGCGTCTAATTGTTTTTGGTCGTCCAGGGTTTCAACGACGGTATTGATATAAGTCACTAAATTTGTGTTGGTGGACCTGCCTCGAACGAAACCATGCTGATGCTCCGTGAGAATTTGCTTTATATGATAATGGATCGAAGGACAAATCAGAGCCTCAAAAACCTTCGCAAATGTCGATAATATCGAAATTGGTCTATAGTTTGTTACCTCACTAAGGTCGCCCGTTTTGTGTATGGGAACAATTTTAGCCATTTTCCATAGTGAGGGGAAAACACCAGTATTCAAAGATCTGTTATAGATCAGCATTAGTGGGAAACAAAGTGACGATGCACAATGGACAATGAATATTGGGGGTATATTATCTGGACCAGCTCCCTTGGTCATATCGAGTCTTTTTAAGCGTTTGAGTATCTCCCATCGGGTTAATTTAATGCAAGTAAGGCTGCAGGAGTACGATAAATCTGTATCTGTTGAATGATGATTGTGTATATTCGCTGAGTAGACCGAAGAAAAGTGTTCACCAAACATATTACAAATTATTTGACCATCAGTTGATAATCGATTTTTGTAAGAGATCTTAGCAGGGTAGAAGGCAATTGATTTATTTTTAGATTTCATGTAAGTCCAGAAGTATTTTGGGTTTTTAGAGATGCTATGCTCAATTCTAGAAAGATACATCTTGTAACATCTGGTTGAAAGGGCAGAACAATGATTACTTAAAATACCAAGAGAAATTTTATCAAGCGGATTTTTATGAATTTTATACTTTTGTAGTAAGTTATATTTTTCTTTTAGTCTTTTAATTAATTGTTTTGAGTACCAGTGTGGGTATTTACAATTATGAGGTCTGCGTCTAGGTATAACATTATCTATTATTCTGTACAGGTGATTATAAAAAATTTTGATCATACAATTAACATCCTGGCAGTCCTGGAATTCATGAACCCAGTCTATCTTATTTAGTTCAGTTATGACCAATGTATAATCTGCTTTATGGAAGTTATATTTTCTGATACCATCATTTATTTTGAGCTCATGAACACCAGAAATCGCAACTATAACATGTAATGGTGGATGATAGGCATCCATTTTCGATAGGCAGTCTAGAGATCTGTTTACCCTAACATCAGCCATATTACTTAATACTAAATCAAGAACTTTATTTTGATTATTTAAAACATCATTGTATTGCGTAAAATTATTAAGAGAGACAAAATCGACAAGCAATTGACCAAGAGATGATCCGTTATAATTAGGCGTTAAAATATCATGCGATTTTACACAAGGCCAATCGATACACCTTAAATTAAAATCTCCCAATAAACATATTTTATCCAAGTTTTCGGAAACCCTGTTAAAGTGGTCAGTAAAATGGAGAAGTACATCTTTTTTTAATGGCGGTGGAAGGTATACAGCGCATAAAGTAATACTATGTTTATTGTTCAAGTCAACATGAACCCATATGTCTTCGTAATGTTCACTTTCAATAGATGTTAATCTACTAGAATTGATATTCTTAGACACAGCTATTAGTACACCACCACCGTCTTTAGTCTTTCCCTTTCTGTTTAAGGCGCATCTGTTTTTCCTATATATAACATAACGGCTATCAAAAAGTTCAGCATCTTGAACACCATCATTCAACCAGGTTTCCGTTAATATTACAATATCATAATTGGTACTTCTAACATTACAATAAAGTTCATGTGTTTTTGTACGAAGCCCTCTGACATTCTGGTAATATATACTAAGTGTGTTGAATTTTACTGTAAGGTTCCAAAATCATGCTCAAAAAAGAAAGAAAAAAAGACAATACAATACTATTCAAACTAATTTTTTCAAGGTCTCCTGATTCTTTACGTATATATACTCAGAAGTCTGAGTTTTTCGCATAAAGATCTTCCCATTTTTGACCCATACAAATGTATATTTTAGTTCCTTGGATTTTTGTCTGGCAGCTGCGTGAAGAGTCCTATTGATTGGCGATAAATGCTCCATGACATAAATAGGCTTCTTTTCTCCGCCAAACCCAATGTGACTGGTGTTGAGTTTGTCCTTTGCATTTGCCCTGTTAAACTTTATTACACTGGCCAATATCGAGTCTCGTACCCTAGGCGTAGCTAATTTCACTATGATTGATCTTGGTCGGTTGTCGTTGTTATTGTTTTTAGCAATCCGAGTGTAGTGATGTATATCCTGGTCGTGTAGTTCACAATTAACTGACTTGGATAGTTGTTTTATGATGGAGGGCAGATTCTCGTTTTTGTGTTCAGGCACGCACTGAATTTCTAAATTGCAAGATCGGTTAATTTGCTCCATTGCCTGCATTCTAGAATCCATGCTTCTGATCGTTTCAGTTAAAGTATTATTTTCCTTCTTGAGATTCTCAGTGTCTGTTATACATTTGTTATATTGTTGCTTTAAAGTATCATACTCATCGCTGAAAAATTTTGCAGATTGTTGTAGTTGGTTGACATCTTCTTTTATATTCTTTAATTCTGAAGTCACAAGTTGTTTTAGGCCATCTTTTAACTCTTTCAGTAACGTTATCTTCAGGTTGCCTATCTCTTCTCTAAAAATCTCTGTGATATCCTCTCTTGTTAAGACATTACATGATTGTGAGTCGCTAGGTTGATCATACGAAACATTGCTAGGCACTTTTAAGCTTCTTTTGTCACTTCCACGTAATGCGTTAACGTTATTATCGTAATTAAATGAATCGTTAAGGCGAATAGGTGAGCTGACATCACCTATTTTTGGTTTGGCACATTTTGCAGGACGGACAATTCCACTGATCTTTAGAGCCGTTTTCGAGAAACCGTTTACAAATATATATACCGGGTAATTTGATTGCGTGCCATAGATCAGGGGCGGGATCAGTATCAGTAACGGAACAACTTTTGCCAAGGAACATAGGTCGAAATACGAAAATAAATTTTTGACCTCCCATAGAAACTGCATCAGCTGATAGCGCATTTTGTATCGAAGGTCAAATTTGGTTTTTCGTATTTCGAACTATGTTCCTTGGGAAAATACTATTAAACGAGCAATATTTGTATAAAAATATATATGTTTGCAATCTGTTTCTCGAAAACGGCTCTAACAATTTCGATGAAATTTACTATAAGAGAGCTTTCGGAGGCGAAAAATCGATGTAGCTAGGTCTCATGTCTGGGAAAATTTGTTTACCCCGTATTTTTAAGCATTTTTTTTTTAAACACCGCCTTTAAGACAGAAACCTACAGCGCTATCTGTTGGCGAGTAGAATAGCTTGCTCACACGATGATATTTTAATGTTCAGTCAGCTATTATAGAGCGAAGCTCGGTCGACCAGGTACTGTACAAATATTGCTCGTTTAATAGTATAGGATATTTGGAAACTAACAAGATAGCAAAGCGCGTTGCTTACTTTGAGAACTAAGATGGTATGTCTCATGTGCCGGTAGTTTTACTGGCTGTCTTACCCTTCGAATTGCTGCTTCACGGCAGAAATAGGCAAGGGGGTGGTACTTCACCAGAAGGACTTTGCACAAAATCCCTACCACTAAGTAATTTAAAAATAAATCCAAATCGTTTTTAGTCTTTTTTAGTAAACCCCGACACAAAAGAAACTATATATACCCGTGCGAAGCCGGGGCGGACCGCTAGTCCTACTATACCCAGCGGATGATCAAGACGCTCCTAACGGTACCTCATTTGTCAAATAACGATCACTAGTTTAGAAGATATGAAGGACCAGTATACATACATACCGTTCAAAATCATAACCCTCCTTGTTGCCGTAGTCGGGTAGTGAATTAAAAGTTTATTGTATTTATTGTGAAGAATTTATTGGTTTAGGACACCTGCAAGTACTATCAATCGATCAGTGATACCCTATGGACGGTCCATTAATTTTATTTGCCGCTGTTGCAGGCCACACGATGTACACATCGTAATATCATCATGACATCCCATAAAAGCGTCCACTGCACGACAGGGAGCTCCAACCAGATCTCCAGCTAAATCGCGTGGTACTTTGAGGGGGATTTACCATAGTCACCACGCTTGTAAGCGTTGCGGCTGGCGACCGCTGTTGTTGGTAACCGCAGTATGTAAGATCGTACGATACACAGAAAGTTGGTGCTGCCCATCCTCCGGTTCATATGCCCTTAGTCGCCTCTTACGACACCCACGGGTATAGATGACTCTGGACATATAGTTATCCTAATCTAACACCCTGTATAGTAATCTTAACCTAACACCCGGTATAGTTATCCTATCCTAACACCATGTATACTTACCATAAGACCCTGTACATATAGTGATCCTAATCTAACACCCTGTATACTTACCCTAAAACCCTGTGTATTTATCCTAACCTAACACCCTGTATACTTACCCTAACATCCTGTATAGTAATCCTAACCTAACACCCTGTATACTTTCCCTAGCACCCTGTACGTATAGTACTTAGTCATTCTAACCTAACACCTTTTATACTTACTCTTACATCCTGTATAGGTATCCTAGCCTAACACCCTGTATATTAACAAATAATGACCATTCCATTAGAAGCATTTTTGATAATACCAATACTTAAAAAAATACATGTTCATGGAATCTTATCTCACTAACAAAAAATAAAATCATCGACATCGTGTGTCGATATTATTTTGATCGATCACCTCCCTATCGTCATTCGTCATACAAGAAAATCGGTCACCGATAATCGCCCGTGTGCGTTGGGTCGGTCACAAAATCGGTCGTGAAATCGGGGGGAAAATGTGCCCGATAATCGGACCTACAAAAACTCGGTCGTGTGCGGGAGCCCTAAGACTTTGAAAGCATTTTTTACTGTTTTCCACCTGCGAAGACCTGATTATTTTTAAATAGATTTAGTTCCGGCAGCTTATATTTTATACTTTTGAAATCCTTTTGGCATTTATGTTAGTATTTTAAGCAGTGATTACAAAAATGTGTGCGATCCCATCTCACCCCGTAATCGGGGTTATAAGGGACAGTGAAGGGGGGAGGAGGGAAATTTGCTAGGGTTGACACTTTCGGATTTAAATATATAGAAAATAATTTGGTTGTCTGTAAAGTCGGTTAACGGGCGATAGTTTAACGTGACAATGTCATAACAAAACATTCGGGGCAAAACATTTGACTGTTTTTTACATTTTGACTTTTTATATATTTTTTGACTTTTTATATATTTTATATGTTTGAACTGAACTGAATGAAACTGTACTTTACGGCTGTAAGTTACATTGCGTCATAATTTTCCGTGCATGCAGCCAGCGTTAGACGTTATCACGTCAAAAGGAAATGCATATGAGAAAATAAAACAGACTGATATTAAAATTTTAAGTATATTATTAAACTGTTGCACAGTTACTTTATAATTATCTTCAAAAAGTAACATTGCATATAATCAACATTAGACATTGACTCTACTTTCAACATCTGTTGAAAACAAAAATGTCACTAAACTGTCAAAAACAAATTAAATTTAATATAAACTAATAACTAAACTATAATACTTTTCTTTTAAAAATATAATTCATAAACAAATATACTTATTACTTATCATAAATCAACATTGGTTAGGAACTATTCTTCCATTTCAAAGTTTATTCTCATATCTTTTTTCTTCTCACACCTTTTATTCTTTTTATATCTTTAGAATATCCTCAGTTTCATTATTATAGTTCTTTTTATTACTAGACGTATCACATTTATAAAAATGTCACTAAACTGTCAAAAACAAATTAAATCTAATATAAACTAAAATCAGCGAAAAGCTTTGAAAACTAACTGAAAATACTTTTCTTTTAAAAATATAATTAAAAAACAAATATACTTATTACTTTTTACCTATCATAAATCAACATTTGTTAGGAACTATTCTTCCATTTCAAAGTTTATTCTCATATCTTTTTTCTTCTCACACTTTTTATTCTTCTAATATCTTTAGAATATCCTCAGTTTCATTATAATAGTTCTTTTTATTAATAGACGTTTTTTTATTCTTTGGCAAAGGCAATGGCAGTGGCAATGTTATATCAGTTATTATTTTGACTTTTCGCGATTTTAAGTCTTCATTTTCAGTCTCAACAATCTTTTTATTAGTAGACGACATCTTTTTATTCTTTGGCAAAGGCGATGACAGTGGCAATGGTATATCAGTTATTATTTCGGCTTTTAGCGATTTTACGACGTTTTCATCTTCAGTCTCAACAATAATTTCATTGCAGTCAAAATCATCTTCAAAAATTACAGGTAATTGTGCAATATCAACAGAGTTAAGATCTATTTTAAGAGATTCTAAATTGCTGCAGGTATCAACTTCTGTATTTAATTTTGATGACAACTTTTGCTTTGTATTTTTTTCTATCCCTTTACGTGATGTTGACGAGCATTTTTGTAAATCTGTATTTAATTTCCTTTTTTTTGTTGCAGGACCCATCTCAGATTTTTCTCTACTTACGTTTTCCCCAGCTACCATCTCCAGCTCTTTTTGTCCTTCTATAAATATTTCTTCATTTTTCGTTTCAGCATCTTCCGTATTTTTCTTTTCAGCTTTATTGGATGCATCTTCACTGCTATGCAAACCATCAGATAAAATTACCTCCATTTGTGCGACATCAGCAGAACCAAGTTCTATTTCTAGCGGCTCCATATTGCTGGAGGTATCAACTTCTGTATTTAATTTTGATGTCAACTTTTGCTTTGTCTTTTTTCCTATTCCTTTACCTTTACGTGATGTTGACGAGCATTTTTGTAAATCTGTATTTAATTTCCTTTTTTTTGTTGCAGGACCCATCTCAGATTTTTCTCTACTTACGTTTTCCCCAGCTACCATCTCCAGCTCTTTTTGTCCTTCTATATATATTTCTTCATTTTTCGTTTCAGCATCTTCCGTATTTTTCTTTTCAGCTTTATTGGATGCATCTTCACTGCTATGCAAACCATCAGATAAAATTACCTCCATTTGTGCGACATCAGCAGAACCAAGTTCTATTTCTAGCGGCTCCATATTGCTGGAGGTATCAACTTCTGTATTTAATTTTGATGTCAACTTTTGCTTTGTCTTTTTTCCTATTCCTTTACCTTTACGTGATGATGACGAGCATTTTTGTAAATCTGCATTTAGCTTCTGTTTTTTAGTTGCAAGACCCATCTCAACTTCTTCTCCACTTACGCTTCTTCCAGCTACTACCTCCAGCCTTTTTTTGTTTTTTGGGTCTTTGATGTTCATGGTCCCAAAGCGCATTTCTTTCAGAAGATTTATAAAAGAATTGTCAATAGCGTCCTTGTTGTCTTTGTCGTCGGCTCTAATATCTTTGGGCAGTCTTTCCAAAAGTACGTTGACGTCTAGAGGAGCAATACCAGTTTTCCTAAATCCGGCCTTTATGTTTTTTTCTGAATTTTTATTGAGTTGGTCTACCAACAGTTTTAATAGACGAGGAAAACAGCCCTTCGGGATTGTTGATAATGTCCTTCCATCGGTCATCTTCCATTTATCGAGTATATGTCTCCAAGCTATTTTCATTGGCCTAAAGAACTCTACGTCTAAAGGCTGCGTTAAATGTGTGGAGTTGGCCGGTAAGAACACAAAATGTATGTCTTTTTCTTTACAAAGGCTAATGAGCTCTGCTGAAAGGTGTGACGACAAATTATCGCCAATCAGAACTTTTTTACCTGGCCTCTTTTCTAATATTGGTATAACCAAGTTCTTTAACCAGTCGGCGAAAATTACACCATCAAACCAACCAGATTTAGTACGATTATATCTCGCATTTTTCGGTCCATTTAAAACCCAAGTATCACTTAGATGGATAGCTTTATACACTACATACGGCGGTAATGTTTCTCCATCTGCCGTTGCAGCCATCATCAATGACACCGACCCTTTAGTGTGATTTACCACCCTTTCGGGATATTTACAGCCCCGTTTCACAATAACTTGCTTACGACCAGGGTCGTCTGTTAAATTTGTCTCATCATAGTTTATAATATTTGAGAGAGGTATATCACTTATGGACTTTTCTAGTTCCATATGATACTCTTTTATTGTTTCTGGCGAAATTTTTGCTCTTGCTCTCTTTATATTTTGACAAATCCTTTTGGAAATATTGTTTTTGTGTCGTTTGAGAAAACTTTCCACGAAATCCGGACCAGGAAGGTTATTTTTGAATCTTTTACATTGGATTTTAGAAGAATCAAGATACATCTTCACCACGTAGCGTAAGTCCATAGTAGTTAATGGATATCCCCATTCTGCAGAAGTGTTCAAATTGTGAACTATATATTGTTCAGCACTCGCCGACAGTGCAGTTTGCCCGCCACTTGATTTCATTTCCTGTAATTTGTGACGACCAAGCACTGACTTCGAAATTCCATACTTTAGTGCCACAGATTTTATGGATGTGTCTGATTTTGAAAGTTCGTCGAGTGCTTCATTTATAATATTTAAGTCATATTTTTTTCGTATTTTTGTACCCGGTTGTGGTGTATAAACCCTCGGCATCCTGTAAATAAAGCAATAAATAAAACAAAAATAGCAAAAAAACAACAACGATAAAAAAAATTATAAAGAGTATATTTTTTTAATAGATTTGCATTATTTTTCATTTTTTTAACTTTTTTAGGTTTCGAAAATACAAAAACACGTTCACAGTTGGGAGGCTACCTTCTAGGTTAATTAAATATATTTTTTTTATGTTTGGTTTTTTATTGAAAATTGACAACCCTATGAAATGTAACCCAACACACCCCTCTAGTGTCCCTATACACCTCATTCTCGTATCAACTAACCCCACCCACAGTCCCAACTCACCTCGTTCCTGCTCCATCTCACCCATTTAGACAACCCTACTCACCCCGAAAATATCCTAAATTCAGGTGCATATTTGAAAATGAGTATCTTCTATGTAATTTGGCAAATATAACTTACTTTTTTCAATGGTTGGTTCAAGTTTCGGTCCAGGAACAGTTTTTAATAAGTTTTATACCTTTTAAACACATTAATTTTGTTGAAAAATCAATCTGAAAACACCTTACAAACCGCCACTTTTTTGCCTCCGACTTTGACTGTTCTTTTTTTTATTTTTTATGGCTTGGATACTTAAGTGTTGCCAGGGTACAAAGAAAAAATATTTCCAAAATTTGAAAAAAATAAATTATGTACGGATCCACAGCCATAGATTTCTACCAGAAAGGTTTAAATTAAATCTGCCTTGATGTCTCTTGTCACCCCGCAATCCCTTCTCACCCCGTTTTACGGTATGAGCCGGACACCAACCAGTCTGTAACTACGTCTGAAAATGATGACAAAAAACCTGACACATCCTCGGCCCCAATGAACCTGAGAAGAAGACAAAGAAAATGTAACACTGTCCTCACGGTGTTATTTATGCTATTGACATGCATGACACCCAGTATTAACGGAATGTGGAACATAAGCGGGATGAACCAAAATAACACCCTGTATTTTGACAAAATCTCCGATGTACGAATAATCCAAGATGAATGGAAAATGGTTCTTTTCTATAACATGACAACATATTGGCAAAGTATGACTTCGATCGAAAATTACATTCATTCCGTTAAAAAAGCCTGTAAACTTGACATGACTTGTGCACCGATAATTGCGCAATTCGAGCACGAGATCAATGAACTTAATCACTACAATGCATTGCTATCCAACACACACAATATTGTGAAACAACGTCGCAAAGAGGGCTGATTAATGGAATCGGTAACGTGGCCAATGCACTTTTTGGTGTATTAGATGACAATTTTGCCAAAAAATACGAACATGACATCGAGATGATCCAAAAGAGAGAAAATCATTTAATGACACTTTTCAAGAACCAAACATCCGTGTTAGAAGTTGAGAACAATATTCTGAAAAGAAATGAACTTATGATGAACAAACAATTTGACACCATCGCACGAAACATGAAGCTCCTATCCACGGCAATCAATGAGATTCAAACTTCGAACCATAACGCTCTAAATGCTTTCTATGTTCTATCGTCACTTATCTCGGCAGACGTTATCATCTCCCATCTGCGGCGTATCCAGGAAGCGTTGCTGGACACCGTAACTAACATATATCACGGGCGATCAAACGTACATTTGTTACCTCCGGAGCAAATACAACAACAACTCAATTTGATAGCAAGCCATCTACAGGATGATTTAGTTGTGCCCGCTGACACCGTCCGAGATTTATACGGTTTACTACATATTCAAGCAAAAGTGACAAACAAATTCCTGATCATGGAAATGAAAATACCTCTTCTGAACAGAGATTTATTTGAGCTGGATGAAATTATTGACATACCACAAATGACAGAAAATCGGTCAATTTATACTACTACTCAAACAAAATATCTAGCCGTTAACGTGAAAAAGGACACAGTTTTACCTATGACAGAGTCAGACATACATTTATACATTCAACATAAAAACCGACAAATGTTATGTCCATTGAATCACCCTATATATACATTACAAATTGGCGAGTCCATTTGTGACTTACGACTTATGATTAAAAACGAAAACAAACCGTTCTGTCGGTCCACAGTAAAAGAATGCACCGACCGATGGATCAAGTTACACACTCGAGACACTTGGCTATTTTCATGCTGCGATAAATGTTCTATACGAATTATGTGCGATACTAAAGTAAAGACGAAAAACTTAGAAGGAAACGGATTTATGACATTAGATCAAGGATGTGTTATGAGAGGAGAATATTTTATGATACACGCTCAACATGACTACGCGAACAAGATCTTTACTCAACCAGAAATTGACATGAACACCCCAAGTGTGTCGTCACTGAATTACATCCTTAACACTTCGTTGCCTAAAGAAATTATGACAGAAAGCCATAATGAAACTTATAGCGCTATTCAGCAGAGTATCAATATTCTAAAAGGTCAAGAATTGGAACAATGGACACCAGGCGATTCTACACACTATATTACGATGTACGTAATTCTATGCATAATAGCAGCTATATTGTTGCCATTTACAGTTTGTAATTTGAGACGATGGTGGCAAAACAGGAGAAACAACAGTAGAGAGTACTCCATTCCTACAAAAAAGACAAATGACATAGAGATGAAGGAGACCAAATCTTCTACATCTGCACCACCTCCACCTGTTCAGCCGGCCCCCAGGATGTCGAGAACATTGAGAGGCTCCGAGAAGAGGGTGGATCGTGCTCACTCACCCATACGGCATAGAATGGACCGCGCTACCTCTCCTATACCGCAACGAAAAATTAGTTTTAATCTTAGTGAATTGAATGTTTAACAACATTTTATTTAACATTTTCATTTTATCGTTGTTTGACAGATATTTTAATTTTAGATTACGTAAAATGACACTAGCCTAAGCTGAAATATTTAAGTTACCTTTTAAGTTGTAATACTTTCCATATTTCATAAAATGACATATTTAATTTAAGTCCTGGTTTGTTACATTTTCTTGTTTGAGTTGGAAATATGTACGAGCCATCGATCGTACAAAGTGCAGTTTTCTGTTTTAGCTGACGTGCGACCTAGATTTGGGGGTAACGCGTCACTTAAGTACTTCAGTGTAATAAACACGCTCCACTGTTACGGTTGGATTTTAATTATTGACATATCACCCTGACATCTTCACCCCTTATCCTACCGCAGCCGTCTGACATCTTGACATCTGTGCTGAGCCCATACTGGCCAGCACAAAATACTTATTCAAAACGGCTTTGGAACAAAAAATCGTAAAAAGTCTACGGAACCCTGTTCTGCACGTGGTCCGACACGCATTTGGCCGGTTTTTTATCATTATGGGGTTAGGGTTTAATTCGAGGTGCAGTTTGCTAGGACGTTTTTGGATAAGACTTAAAATAAATAAAAGAAAAATAAGTCAACAAAACCAAATTTAATGTAAAAGACACACATTTTCCTGCAATCTTATTTTCTAATTTACAATTTTCTCTTTAAGTGGTACTCTAGGGTCATCATCATGGAAATCAACATCATAATTGAGGATAACTGTTGTCAAAATTTACTCACAGTTTGCGCATGACAGACCTTGTCAGTTTTTACAGAGAGATTTTCATGTTTTAAGTAGTTTAGGTATATTGGGTTTCGCGGAAGATCAGCGCTACGGTCCAACCGTAGCTTATTGCTGAGCGGGAGCTTTTTGTTGCATGTGATACCTCAATTGTATCCTTAGTTTTAAGAACTTTAATGCAACAAATAAATATTTCTTTCTTACTTTTCTTTCTTTCTCCGCTTTTGACACATGTGCACTGAGAAGATGACCAAGTACCCATACATGAAAGAAAGAAATCATTTTAAAATTGCCTCAGGAGCCGGTGAAAGGGTGGTGATGATTGGCAATAATTTACCATCTTGGCGAAACCCACCCTACTGCTTTGGATCCAAAGCGTTTCTCAGCCATGTTTGAATTTGATAGTATGTCTGGAAACAGTGTTGTGCAGCACTAGCCGAAGTCGGTGGAAGTGCTTCGAGTCTGGATGCAGCTTTTGACAGAGATTTTTGGAACATGATGTAGGAACCTTAATTGGTCCAATGAAGCAACGCTACTTCGTAAACCGTAAAGATGCAGGAATAAGGTTTCCGCTGCTTTTTGTATATCTTTTTGGAGAGTGTCTTCTTTGTTAAATGATGAAATGCAGTATTTCAAGCCACTTTCATTTTTAAGCAATTTAAGTAGGTACTTGCTTTTAGTACACTCAAACAATTTTTCCAATTCAACGACACCCCACACTGTACTGTTTTGAAGTTTCGAATGAAAACAACAAATTTAGTATTAACTCACAGCCAGTGTGGCATTTTTTATTAGTACCTATGTTACATCTACCTTTTGTTTTGTTTGAAAAGAAAACATAAAGATCCTTGCTGCAACTAATCGACTTACAATAATCAAATTGTCTACGTACAAACTTTTCATTGGCCTTCTCGGTCTTCTATTCTTGATGTACTATGTTTCCACACAATCTCTTTCCTGTTTTATTTGATAAGTACCGAGAGCAGAAAGATTTGGAAAATCGTCAAAAAGAGACTGGTCTGCTGTGATGCTCTCGAATGCTGCTCTTTGCCTGTTTGTATTATTGCGAACAACATCGTCTGCCAGATGGTTTGGTAGATCCTTACGTTCATTTATGATATCCATAAATGCGGCTGCATGCATGCTATTAGTTATGGGTACATGAAAGGCATTTATTAGTGCAGCTGCAATCTGAAAATCTTTGAACATATGACTTAAAGCCCGGTTAAAATAATCCTGGTGGAATAACTTGAAATCGCGTTTGACTTGTCCGTTGATTATTTCTACCATCCAGCGACGTATGTGACTAATCTGGTTCTATTAGCTTGCTCGTTTGTACGCCGATCTGCATTGCGATCTTTTGTTTCCGGCATATAAGCCGAGTAACCAAATGCTTCCAAATCGAGAGGAGCATCTCTAAACCCACGATCTAATATAAAAATATCGCCACCACGGAAGAACCAATTAAATGTTGCTTCTTCGTTATTCAGCATTCTTTGCAAAATACTTGCATCTGACTCAGTAGCCGCATATGGTCCACAAGCATCTAAAACATAATAATATATGGTTTCAGTACGTTAGTGAACTTATGTAAACTATATGTCTCTCTCTTAAACGAAAAGTTCGAGCTCTTCTGGGTGTAGATATATGTTTCATCCATTATAGTGATGGCTTTTCTTTCGTCTTCGGTTGAATTAGGATTACCAAATAATGCGATGGACACGTGAAGGTTGCGTGCAGTTACTGATCGACGATTAGTGTGATCTAATCCCAGGTGCCTAGGTCTGAAGTCTATTGCTTATTTAAATGCCTCGCTAGCGTTCTTCTACTTATATTAAAAAGCGTAGCCAACCTTTCGTTGCTCTCACCACTCCTTAACTTCATGGGATAAATGGCAAGAGAGTTTTTGATGTTCGGGCCAGATAAGAAAGGCGTTTGTTCTTAGATGTCGTAAAATTGCTCTCGGCTACGTACGACCCAATCGAATATGTATTTCATTAGGACCCATATCATCAATATTGTTAAGTCGCTAATTAAGTCAATTTTAGGAGTAATTTTGGACAATTTTAATCTCATTTCTGACTTGCAGTATCAAATCGATTTCTGTTTCGTTTGTATCATGACCAGTTGTAGAAACCCTTTAGGTATGTTCTAGCGAATCGAAATCATCCTTTTCACATCAGCTAGAAGAGTTTCATCTACGGATATTTCTAGTAATGACTCCTTACTCAAACTAGAATATATTTTCTCGTTCGTGACTATAAATGGGTATCGAATTCAGCCATCCTCGGCATTATCAATATCCGGAAAATACCTTTTCAGTTATCTTGTCGCGAACCCCCTATTGTTGAATAGTGAACTCATATATGGGCTCGCGTACCCCACTTTGAGAACCTCTGCCATAACTAAAACGTCAAAATCACTTGACTCTGGTTGGTTACATATACGAGTATACTGACACATTCGTAGCCTCACATCCACTCTGAATAACGCCAAAAATACGTCATTGTTAGGCAATAAACAATACTTTTTATGCTGCCGAAATTAATAATAACTGCAGCTGTACACGTTCTTTTTATATTTCTTTGATTGTTTGTTTAGTCGCTTTATTGTCTAGCACGTATTTAACTCGACACTGTCGGCATCATTACCTCCCGTAGATTTCGTTACCTAATTCTCAGAATTCGTTCTTTTGTTTTTGATTACCTTGCACGTGTTAACCTCGATTTTTATCAATATGCATTAATGTTATTTCACATTTATAAGTAATAACATATTATAAGTAGGTACAAGTAAAATTATATAGATTTTTCTTCTCTTCGTTTAACGCCAACTTTCATAAACGATATAAAATGCGTAGTCCCTTACGTTACGCTATTTAGAGTTTACATTGTCTTTTTCAGTTTTGCCTTTTTCTTAATTTACTTAGGTATTTACAAAAATATTCTTGCAGAACGAAAATTAAGATAATTTATTGGTGGAGGGACCAAAGGTACGAGTTTAAAATGATTTTCACAAATACTCATGGGTAAAGCTGTGTAACAAGAAACGCTATCTACCTCAAATTTTACTAATTAGTTTCCTACAACGACGGATAAAACGATGGCCTCGCCACGAACACTGCGAATATTACAAATGATTATGCTCTTACCGTCATCCTCGTTACTTCCGTTAGGGAATTGCAACATATTTACACTTTTCTCCTTTTTACACATGCGTTTTAAATGCCCTTTCGAAGCGAAGCCAAATCTACTCGAAACACTTCAGAATGTTCTGCATGACACACTACCAATACTATCTTACCTAGAAATTCAAAATTTCCTTAATTTGAATTAGTAGACACAAGCTGTACTTTAGTACTTTATATTTTTAAATATGAGTGATCTTCCGAAAGAAAACAAAATGATTTTCCTCCAGCTCGACGGAAGACCTGTAGTGCGAGGTCGCAGAGTTTGTCGATACTGGTTCCACGCTGTTGACTCGCTCACCGATAACAGCTGGAATACAATATGCCTTAACGATAGAGGGGAGGTCAAAAAGTTCGCGGACTGACAGGGAAGGAAGATTAAATAAATCATGAAACTATTTTTCCTGTTCAATGTATTCTCCCTTAAGCCTAATACATTTATCAAATCTTTCATAGTAGATTGTATCACAGGCTGTAAAATAATATTTTTAAGGCGAGGGCGCTATTTTGAATCCAGAGCGAAGTGAAGGAGTCTTGAGTAGAATTCCGAGCATGACGAGGGATTCTAGAGTAGAATCCTGAACGTAGCGAGGGATTCAATAGGTCGCCCAAGGTAAAAATATTTTTGCAGCCGCGTAATACACTCAACTTTTCATCTCCCTCTATGAGAAAAGAATAAGAGGTTCATTGAGACGCACACTCGTCATTAATGTTAAATATAAAATACCATTACTATATTATTACTTGATGAAACAATACTAAAAATCATATGAAGTATTATTTGTAACAACTGAAAATGTTATTGACATTTTTGTATCAAGTAGGAAAAGAACCTCTTTGGTTGGTAGTCTTGTTTACATTTAGAGCATATAATAATTTTAATAGTACAACCGGCCCGTATCATTTTTCATACAATATTTTGGTTCGACCTCTATGGTTGACCTAAAATATCCCTATGGTGGACCTAAGTTCAAATTCAAATTTTAAATCCCATTTTTACCCGCTACGAAAGTCTCTTGGAGAAAACAGCTATTTTGTTCGCCTTTATTGACGAACCGTTCAGCGATTTTCGAATAGATGAGATGAAAAATAATTTATTTATACCTTCGAAAAAAAATGTTTTTTCTTGGGCGTCAAAATAGGCCGAAATTGCCGACTTCACTTCTACATCATCGCAAATTTTTTTCCCACGCAGTTCTGTCTACATCTTTGAGAACAAATAATAATCGCTGGGGGCCAGGTCTGGGCTGTAGGGTGGGTGGCGCAATTGTTCAAAACCACATCGGTGGATGGCAGCCGTCGCAACATGGCTCGTGTGCACGGGCGCATTGTCGTGCAAAAGGAGCACACCTTTTGTCAGTTTTCCTCGCCTTTTTTCCTTGATGCCTTCTTTTAATTTCTCTAGTAATGAAGCGTAGTATTCTCCCGTTATGGAGACACCACTTTCTTTATAATCGATCAACAGGATACGTGGGAATGTCATTAAGAGATTTTAATATCCAACAATGAATAAACGATTTTGACTTTGACTTGACCTTCTGTATCCCAAAAGATCGTCGCCATGATATTTCCGGCCTATTAAGACACCTTGTACTTCTTAGAAGGTGTGCCTTTTTTGTGCCACTGCATCGACTCTTGCTTGGACTCAGGTTCATAATGGTGAACCCAGGTTTCATCACCAGTTACAATTTGGGCCATGACTTTCTCCCTTTGCTCTCCACAGCGGTCCAAAAACTCGCGACAACTTTCAACGCGCTCGCGTTTTTGATGCGCCGAAAGCATTTTCGGGACCCATCTTGCACAGACTTTAGTCATCCCAAGGTGTTGATGCAGGATATTCAATATGGTCGTTTCGGATACTCCAACTAACGCTGCAAGTTATTTCTTCTTCAACCGGGCGTCTTCCAATACAAGCTTTTCGACTTTTTCAATTATTTCTGCAGTGGTAGCCACAATCGGTCGCCCTGGTCGAGGGTCATCTTCAATCGAGTCCCTCACTTGTTTGAAAAGGGCGTGCCATTTGCAGATCATGGTTTTACCAGGAGCGGAGTCTCCATAAACAGCTGTCATTTCTTGTAAAATTACTTCAGGTGTTTTTCCCTGTTTGACGTGACGGCGCGATATTCAATTTTCTCCATAGTGGCTTGTTTCTTCCCGATTGACTTGTTTGCTTGTTGATAACTCGAAAGCTAATGACCGGATTTGGCTGAAACTTGGTATATATACTAATTATGAGTCACTCAATTAGCGGCTACCAGTATGAGCGACCCCACCCCCGCCAACCCCGCCAGTCCGCGAATTTTTTGACCCTCGTAGTACTTAAACGAAAAAGTGTAAAAGCCCAACACATTATCTTGGAGCGATACGATACGACCTGTACATTCCATCTTTCTTTTTTTTTGTCTGTATCTTTTAGACGCTTCTCGCTATATTTTACGTTTTTCTTTTTGGTCGCGAGAAGATTATTCATGCACGCTTTTAATCTGCTTTTTTTTTTCTTAATATCTTAATTTTTCTTTTTCCTTCGCTAATTCATACAAAACAGGATCTTGTTTTATTTCGGCGTTTTTTTGTCGTGTAGCAATCTTTAGTTTTTCAAAGCGCTCATTTTTCTGTTTCTGTTTTATGTTCATGATTTAATCATCTGAAAGAAAAAACAATTGATATAAATTATCATAGGAAATAAGTAGATAATATCTAGGTCTGAACTAAAATTTGTTCTCAAATATAGATTTATATACCAATACCACTAATACTAATTAAATTGAACTGACTACAAATTTTACTTCTATTGTTTCAATTTATTTATTTTATTTATTTTATTATTTATTTATTTATTTATTTATTATTATAACATTAAAAATACAAATTTATATACTAAACGGTGCAACAAAAACCTATTTAGATTTATCCGTGCACCGTCATTCAGTCAGGAGCGCTTGGTACCAATCGTTTGCTATTCACGTCATTCGTCGTACGATGTATCAGGGTAAACCGGTTGTGGATCGACGTATACAGGGTCCCAGCAGAAAAATTGTTTATTTATATTACCTATCAGACTATGTTTTAAGCTTCATCGGGTGTTGTTAGCTATTTATAAAGGTTGCCTACTTTTAATTTTTATTTGTACATATACTTAAGATAGATATAGATACATAAATACATAAACGTAATAAATAAATAACTAGCTTGATTTAATTTGTAAAAGGTATTTTTTTAATATGGTTTTAATATTATTACTAGTAATTTTATTTTTCAGATTTGTAGGAAGTTCATTTATTAATTTAGGTAAAATATACTTTAAACATTGTTTACCATAGTCGTTTTGGACTCGTGGCACTATTAGTAAGGATTGGGTGACGCTTCGTGTGACCGGCTTATGGGAGACAAAGTGTTGAATTGTTTGGTTAAAAAATTGTTCTATTAATAACGTATATTTAATTTTTTTGTGAATGGGCATAATTTTGAAGTAATCAAATAATTCGTTATAATTATCTTTATATTTGGTTTTAATGTTTGTAGGGGCGATCGTTTTTAAGATACGGAGTTGTAGTTGATAAATGTTGTCGAGGTGTGACTTGTAAGTTCGTCCATAACTACTAAGTCCATATGATATGATTGACTCTGCTAGCGCTTTGTAAAGGTACAGTAGTATTGAAACAGGTACTTTAGCTTTAATTAAAGAGAATTTGGCCAGTATTGCTCGTAACTTATCGCAGACGCTGGAAATATGAGCAGTCCACTTGAATCTGCTATCGATAGTTAGTCCTAGATATTTTTGTGTGTCTACAAGTTCAACGGGTTTACATGTGCACGTAGTGTTATTGGAGTGCAGGCATGCGTGGTCGTGTGCCATGAGTTGTGGCACTGTTTTTAATCTGTTCTGACTAGAACTAATATACATAATTTTAGTTTTGCCAGCATTCAGCACCAGACCAGCATCGTGAGACCACTTGATGAGTTGCGTAAAATCTTCTTGCAGTCTGTGCATGCCATAATCTATGTCTTTGTCTGCGGAAAGTAAACAAGTGTCGTCCGCGAATTGGTAGACTTCGCAACTGTTAATTACATTTGCCATGTCGTTAACATAAGTCAAATAGTGTAACGGCCCTAGCACCGATCCTTGGGCTGTACCTTCTGTAACTGTCACTTTGTCACTTAGGGATTCTCCAACTTTGACAAAGAAGGATCTATTAGAAAGATAGTCTTTACACCATGTTTTCAGAGGACCACGAATACCACAATCGTCAAGTTTCTCAAGAAGTGTGTCATGCCGCAGTGTGTCGAATGCCTTGCTGTAGTCAATAAAGACTACTAACACATGCCTTCGATTATTTAAATGGTCACATATAGAGTCCGTAAAGTTACTTAATAGTTGGGTTGTACTTTTTTGAGTCTGAAATCCAAATTGTTTTTCTGACAAGATATTATTACTACGGTAGAAATTTAAAATTTGTGAGCTTATGTGTTTTTCAAATATTTTGTCAATTGCAGGTAGTATTGTGATGGGGCGGTAATTTTCATAATCTTTTTGGCTACCTTTTTTGAAGATTGGTCGCACAATTCCTGTTTTTAGTTCAGAAGGGTAAAGTCCATTGTGTATAGAGAGATTGATGAATTTTGCTATGATGGGGGCAATGCTATCACTTATAGTTTTGAGATCCACTGCTCTTATTTTGTCGAAGCCTGGTGCTTTTTCGCTACTTAGATTTTTAATAAGTTTTTGAACAGACACTGATGTAGCTGATTTTAAGTTCATTGATATATTGATGGGCCGTCGGTAACTATTTTCGTCTAAAAGTTTAGTGTTGCACTGCGGTATGATGGACTTTACACTATTCCTAAATGTAGTGGCGAAATTGTTCGTGATATCAGCAATTTTGATCGTGCTTGACTCTAGGGCATTTAATATTACATCGTCAAGAGAATTTTGGATTCTGCCAGCAATTTCATTTAAAATCTTCCAGAGAGTACGAGGGTTATTTTTGTTTTTAATGATTTGAGATCTTATATGTTCATTTTTGGCTTTATATATAATTTGATTTGCAAAGTTTCTAGCTTTATTGTATTGTAGTTTTAAAATATTATTTGTTGTATCCTTAATCCACTGTACGAATAGGTTATCTCTAAAATTGCATGCTTTTATAATTCTTTTATTTATCCATTTATTTCTTGATCGAGCATTATTATATTTTATTTTAATTTGACATTTTTCGTAACAGGTATTTATATTTTTTATAATTAGGGAATTCAATTTGGAAGGGCATATAATGCTCTCTGTGGTTTGCCAGTCAATTTCACGTATATATTTATTAATTTGTTTATTGTCATATATCATTTTATATCTAGGACCCTGTATATTTGTCGATGCAGCGCCGACGCAGGCTAACATGATTGCGCGGTGGTCGGATAGTTTGACTCCAAGCGCTCCCGTGAACACACTTTGGGTGTGGGATCGCGCAAATATGTGATCTATAGAAGATTTACTTACTTTGTTATCTCTAGTTTCTATTCTTGTGTATTGCGTGATCCCACACACCAAACCGTGGTTATACAGGGCAGTGATATATTTATGTTTCACAGGGTTATCGATTTTTAAATCTATGTTTAAATCGCCGAGCAAGTAAACGTCTTGCGCTTTATCAATGTGCCCAAGCAAACTGTCTAATTCTTCGATAAATAAGTGCTTGCTATGATCAGGTGGGCGGTATACAGCGATTATAGATGCGGAATAATTTGTTTGTGTGGTGATTTGTCCTATTAAGCATTCACAATACTGTGTTCTTTTCTTTCGCATCGTAAATTTATGTTGTTTTTTAACATAAATTATAATCCCTCCGCCCTTACGTGTTTTCCGCAGTTCTGTAAACATGTTGTAACCGTCCAGCTGATATAGGCTACTAAGTGATGGTGAAATATTTGCCTCGGTCACAATAACAATGTCTATAGTTTGCGAGCAGGAAAATATACATTCTTCTAATGCGGCGAAGTTTTTGATGAGTGAACGTATGTTTGTATGAAAGCATTTTAGATTAACATTTTTTGGTATAAGATCTATGAAATTTTGAATATTTGGACAGTCTTGGATTTCTAATATGTCTTCAGGTAAAGTATCCATGATGTTTATGATAAGATTTTAAAGAATATTACGAGAAAAGGAAGGTCGACGGAAGATGCGGTTCTTAAACTGACTTCAACGATAAACTCTTATCTTGATAAAGGTGAAAAATGTCTTGGAGTATTTTTGGATCTCCAGAAAGCCTTCGATACCGTTTCGATACCAATCCTCTTATCTAGGCTGGAAAATTTGGGTGTAAGAGGTGCTCCTCTTAACTGGTTCAATTCTTATCTCAACGGAAGGACACAAAAAGTAAGAATTCGCGGTCATTTCAGCAACAGTTTAGAATGTTCCTACGGAGTACCACAGGGTAGTGCTCTAGGCCCTACACTTTTCCTGGTGTATATAAACTCATTATGCCATACCTTGGAGAGAAATAACACAAGTACATTTATGTTTGCTGACGATACTGTTCTTCTTTTTCGCGAGTCGTCGTGGAGGGCTGTATTTAAACTCGCGGAAACAAGCATAAAGCAAGTCACCATCTGGCTAGAAGACAGTTTGTTATCCATAAACTCTGGTAAAACGAAGTATATCTGTTTCAGTAGAACAAATCGCACGAAACCTGAAGACAGCTTTAGACTTCAGATGCACACCTACCCATGCAATAGAAAAGAAGGTATTCCGAATTCATGCGATTGTGACGTACTACTACGTGTAAACAGTGTAAAATATCTCGGACTGGTAGTCGATGACAAACTGAACTGGCAAGCCCAGATAGAAGCAGTCACAATCAGGGTCAGAAAACTGATATATATCTTTAAAAATCTCCGCGACGTAGTTGATATAAAAACGATACAATTGACATATATGGCTCTTTGTCAAAGCATTTTATCATACTGCATATGTGCCTGGGGTGGAGCAGCAAAGTCGCACCTTATTGAAGTAGAAAGAGGTCAACGTGCCGTACTTAAAGTAATGATGAGATTGCCTTTCAGACATCCAACCACGGAACTGTATAATGTATGCGAAGTATTGTCAGTAAGGAGATTGTTTATATATCAAGTTCTGCGTCGCTACCACCGATATACAATACCTATTCTGCCACCCTGCAACAAAAGAATTGTCAAGTGCCCGTTGCCCATACAAAACAATGTACGTGCAAGACAACACTACGACTACTGTGCACCCATGCTGTACAATAAAATTATACCTGATATCAGTCAAACAAAAACCTGCAACAACTACAAATTTAAGAAACTTATATTCAGTATTTTAAAAGCCCTTGACTATGATTCAACCGAGAAACTCTTTGAAAGAATAATATAGATAAATTATTAAAATAAAATAAATTATTGATCCAGTGTTTTACCTACACTTTTCCTAATTAATTATCTAAATTTGCAAACCACCACCCTAAAATGTTCCCAATCACATACTAGCACACTCACATAACACACACAAATACACTCACCGAGACACTAACACTCACATACACAGCCAAACACAAACACACATTCATGTTCCTATTAATAGTCGTATTGTAGCTTATACTCGTAGTTCTTCTAAATTTGCATGTTTATTTTCTTTGTTTATTTTTGTTCTTTTTGTAACATGTATCAGTAAATCGAGATTACGCAGAAGCTTGTAACACAGTTTTAACTAGCACAAGCTTCTGAGTTTCCACACAAAAAACTGTAAAGTTGCAAATAAAGATTTATTTATCATTATTATTTATTATTATTAATATTTATTTGGTGTTCTTTAGGTTGTTTACGTCTTGAACTGAGCGAATGATTACAGGTTTGTCATTTTCTCCATTTTTACGTACACGCAACACTCCTTTTTTAATCCATATGTAGGTGTAGGTAGCACCGAGTTCTTGCTTGGTGTACCAGAGGAGATGTTTATTATAGGCTGTCAGAGCTTCTTTGATGTAGACAGTATCTTGCGTTTTCCCAGATGTGTTTTGGTTGTCTTGGCTGTGAAAGTTACGTAGGGATCTTGATGAGTTGACCCATTTTTCTTGAATTATGTCAGATTTCAGTTCAACACGGATAGGACCGCAGCGTTCCTTCTTTCCTGGCATACGCACCGCGCTTATGATGTCATCAGTGGGTTGGTTTAATTTACCTGCAATATTCTGGGCGACAGTTAGAGGATTTTCATCTGTGGTTGGTACTACGTTTATTATTTCTATATATTTCGAAAGCTTATCTTGTTCCATATCTTGCAGCCGTTGCTCAAGGGCACCTACCCTCGTTTCCAAATGTTTATTCTTGTTGGTCAATTCCACATTTCTCTTCTTGGGTTCCATAATTGTTTCTTGAAAGGCATCCATTTTCTCCATTACTTCCTCTACTTTCTCCGTGTGGAATTGTAAAGATTGTTGTACATCTTTCATTTCTTTTTTTAAAGTCTTTTCCATTTCCTTTGCGATATCTTTAAGCAATTGCTTCACATCGATTTGAAGGTTACCAACAGGGATATCTTCGTGGATCTCGTCTTCATCCTCGTCTGGAATAATGATAGATGACCGCTTATGGGACTGGTCACGGCATTCCTGGCAGGTCCACTCCAGCGTGTCGGCACCACGAAGCGCAGTTATCTGCTTGTTGGTCAAACCAGTGCAACTTGTAATGAGATGCACCAGCTTTTCACATCGATTGCATTCGACTCCTGGTTTTGTTTTAGTAATATTTTTATTACACTTATCACATTGAACCATATTGACGATACTTGATAAACGCGATTAGTAACGGCGAATACGTGCTTACGTCACTAGCTCCCGCTGACGAATGAATGTAGATAACATGGAACTAATCATTAAGCTCAGCGTCATGCAAAATCGGAGCTGAAAATGTAGTACATTTTTTTGACCAACCCTTATCAGGTAATTTTTTAAAATGATTTCCTCTATCTTTAATTTGTTCAACATTTTTGATTTATGAAATTGCTGTATATCTTAAACACGATTAATTTAAAGAATTTGAGGGAAGTAAGTTATTTTTGTGTCACCTAATACTCTAAGTTGTCTAGTATTACTACTCCACTATTTTAACAATCTCATAAGGGACAAAATTTTAGAAGTGGAATTTTTAGGGGTGCTTTTGGCACGCGCTTTTTGGACGAATGCTCAATCCTTATTCGAGGGACGCCTTAGGGTTGCTTTAGAAGGATTTGAAGTGGGCCAGCCGATTTAACAAGAAATAACGGAAATATGAGCTTTCCAAAAAAATTGCGAAATCCTGCCTTTCGGAATACTGACACGCATGTTGCACATGTTAACGAGTTGAATTATGCCCTCCCCAGAATACGTAGGCCAGCCTGAGCGAGAGAACTCAGGGAGGGATTCTCCAGCATTTATCTTGCTGGTACCCTCCTGGGGTAGAATCTCTTTTAATACCGCTGCCATTTTTGAAGGGTGGGGGGGGGGGGGATAGTTGGGCCTCCGTGCGAAGCACAGTAGCAACAAGGCTACTATTCAGACGTCGTTCTTCTTTGGGAGGGTGATACTTCCCCGGAGCTGGTCCATTCATGCCACAGACTAATATAGCCGCGACGTGGCTCTACCACTACAAAGTTTACTTTTAATATAGTTTTTTCGTTTATCTAAATTACTATTTTGAGTGTTGGTTAGTAGTAAATAAAACCTCTTTGAATTGACCTGTACTGAGAAAGGTACAAAGATAAATTCCCCCTTTTAAAGTAGAGCCCGATAAGGTATTCGCCTTGTATTAAAAATGATACGGTTGTCGATTCTACAAAACGTCCAGTGTCAAGTGCCAAAACTGTGCACTTTCTTCTGGGTGCTACGAGAACAAGTTCAACATGTATTCTTAAAGATTCACTGGCAGGTGCCCTGAACATGAGCAGGCATGGTGAACTGATTTGCCACAGGTTGCCCCGGAAAGCTCAGAGTTTTTATATCTAAAAAATCTGCTTGAATCATTTCTTTTACTTTGTATTTTTTTTCAGAGACCTTTGCATTCATGATAGCGGAATAAATTTGGTCTCGACACTACTTTGTATTTTAATTCACGTTCCATGGTTGAATGCATAGAGTCGTCCTCACTCTGACCGTGGCCTGTTGTAAAGAAACGATGGGTTATTGTCATTTGCATCATTTTTACAATGTGCAATGTATGTGTGTGTTTTTAATAGAGCGCACAAATGAATCTATTCTTGTTTTGACCAGCGCATTCATCTGAGTAAAAAGATATTTCCATGATTCCTCTTTCTTGTTCGTTTTTAATAAACTGCAACAGACAGCTCCCTTCTGCAAACTGCAACAGACAGTTCAATTGCTCCTCTTTTGGCTATTTGTTGGTGCCACACATAACAATAGCCTTGACAGTTTGTAGAATCGTATACAGTAGAATTGTAAACCGAATATTTTCGCTTTTAGTCAGTGTAATATTCCTACAGGAGACTGAGGAATAGTTAAAACCTTCTCAAGATCAAAAATTGCTACTGTTGAGGTGGTCATGTCGAATGTTTCTTTTTCTGTATTTTTTAAATGCCTGACCTTTTCTTTGTTTTTGATATGTAGGTCATATGGTTCCAGCCACTCTGTCTTGCGGGTAGCATTATTAGCTTCATGAAACATGGTACAAATGGAGCACTGAACTTTTTTGGGCTTGAAAAATGAGAGGTTAAATTTTGTGTTAAAACTGACTCGTAGTGGCGTTTGGTAGTTATACCGCAAGAAAAGTTTTGCTCTTTGAACCAGTCTTGGTAAAGTCGGTATATTTTTGATATATTTAGGAACTCTGACAAGTATTTTCATTGCGTGTCTTTTCTAACGTAATGAGATTCTTTTGTAGGAAAAGAATATGCTGAATAATACTTTCTTCAGTTTCAACAGCCACCTCCCGTGGCCTGTTGTCATGTCGTGGCCTATCGTTGCTTCCGCTGCCGCTGGCGTTGCTCACGCTGGTGCTGGTCGCGCTGTTGCTGGCGTAGAAGCGCCTCCAAATTCGAGCGACGAGAGCTTCTCGACCTTCATTTGTTGGCCGGTGGTCTCCTTCAAGTGAGGCAGGTTGACGTTGATGATCAAGTTCCATTTCGCCCATGTCGATGGCAATGCGATCGTCGTTAACGAGATTGTGAAGTAGGCACAACACAAGCATTTACAATCTTTGCAGCTTAGATCGGGTCATAATGCATGCCTCTGTGGGTCAACAGCCATCTGAAGCGTGTCTTCAGTACACCAAAACAGCGTTCCACCACATTCCGTGTACTGCAAAGTTTAGCAGTGTAGTGTTCCTCTGCTGTGTCTGGTTAAGCGCCCAGGATAGGAGTCATCATCCATGGGCGCTGAGCATATCCAGAATAACCAGAAATATTAATGTTTGTTATCTACAACTGTCTAAATTAGGTTGTTTCTTTTATCATCAAATTTACTTCTACTTCTTAGTTTGCTGTAAGTTATCATAAATATATCACTATATACCATCATAATAACATTTAAAAAATATTAGACCATAGTAGTTTTACCGAGAAACCAAAAGTAACTGCTCATCTTCGTGGAGCCGCTCCATCAGTGCCTTTACTGGACTCCCATTCCAAATGTGGAAGTCATGACTAAGTTTGAGTTGAGCTGTTGACAGATAGATACTGTGAAATTGTAGGGGTTACTTGTTAACTACTACCAACAATAAAAAAAGTGAAATTCTAGGTATACATACCACCATGACATTAAGAGAATGGTAATATTTCCTGTTGAAATATGCCAGTACTCCTGGAAAACTGAACTTCTCCATTAATCAAAAAAAAAAACAAAAAAGCCCTTAACAATAGATTTAAAGACGTAATTAATAATTGATTTAAAGATGTAGTTAATGATATCATAATTATTAATTACCTCTGTGCAACAGCTTCTCTCTCAAGTTGCGTATGTGGAAATTTTATATATTTTCTCAAAATATGTGGTGCGTTTAAGACATCGGTGACTTCTGCTAGGCAATTCGACATTGTCTTTTGACATTCATTAATAATTTTGTGGTCTCCAACACTACGTTGGTAAGAACGATTTGCAGCAAGAACATGTTTAACATGAATGGTGGTTCATAGGCAGGTATAGTTGTCACTTTGACGAACAATTCTCACTAGAAATGAAAGTTACCCATCCATCGCATTTGTCTGACCAAAACTATTGTTTTCTCAAAAAAGAATAGACGTGTGAAAAAGAAACAGCTTTCTAGTACTAAAGATCTTATATCTAAGCCGCTAGAAATGGAAATTGCCTATTCATCGAATTTTGTCTGACCAAATTTGCACTCGTTCTCTCATAGAAGAACAGACCCTATGCGATAACACTTTTATTATTTTAACTCTATATTTAAGAAATAAACCACTGTTGTTACTTTTGTTGTTTATCTAAATTAATATTTCGAGTGTCGGTTAACAGTAAATAAAACCTCTTTGAATTGACCTCTACTGAGAAGGGAACAAAGATAAATTCCCCCTATTAAAGTAGGGCCCGATATGGTTGTCGTCTAGTGTTGAAAATGATACGGTTGCCGATTCCACAAACCGTCCAGTGTTAAACGCCAAAAATGTGTACTTTCCTCTGGGTGCTACGAGAAGTAGTTCAAGATTTATTCTTAAAGATTCACTGGCAGCTGCCCTGAGCATGAGCAGGTATGGTAAACTGGTTTGTCACAGGTTGCCCCGGAAACATTACCGCGTGCCTCCTTAGAGCTTGTCACCGTAGCTGGTGTAAGCTACTTTAAATAAGACACAACTTGTAAATAAAGACTGCTTTAAGGCGACATAAAATCCTTTCACTGGAAACAAGACAACGTTTCATAATTGTGAATATAATTATGATATGAAAATATTTTACTAATACTTATACTAATATTTTAATAATACTGTAGGAAGGAACTGAGTTAAAATTAATAATTTTATAAAAATAATTGAAAATAAATTATTCAGAACGTAATGTTATAGTTACGAGTGAGTCTGTATACTAAAATTGTCTAATATGTTATTTTGTGTTATTGTTTTTTGTAAGTGTTATTGTGGTTATTGTCATGCTACCACGTAACTATTGTAAAAATAATTGTATACCGAGAAACCAAATATAATGTCGATTCCAAAAATTGTAGTGCCCTTGCAGGGTCCATATTGTGTTCTGTATAATTGTTATTTTCCATCTATTGTACCATATGGAAGCAATAAATAATTGAAATTGAAATTAATGATGCTGTTTTTCTTTATAAACATGGCTTAGTTCAATCCTCTGGCCATTAATCAAAGATTTATTTTAGGGTGCCTTCTTTAATTTCCTTGCGTTCTAAACATATATTTGTTGATAAGGTGTGTAACTAAGTAAATAAGTAAAGATTTATTTAAAACATATAAACAGGCTTACAGTCACAGAAATTCAATACAATGGGTATACATGTTTAGGTCACTTTTCAAGGGTCAGGTTTTGCCGTGGTATCCACACTAGGCTAGCCTGTGTCGTGGACATCTAACATAGCATTACACATTCCAGTCTAGCCTTAGTAAACAAAGTTCAATTGTTTATGACTAAAATAACATGCAGAGTGTAGGCATACAATAACGGCGATTCGGTACCCGGCAGTTAAAAATTAATTATGTGTAAAACTAATTATGCGAGAAATAACTTCTTTCGGCGTGCGTTGGACGAATTTAATAGACGTTTCTCAGAAATAGATATATTTAGTAGGAGATCCAAGGCCGAGCTTGTATGGGGTACCTTGCACAAAACCTGCTGGGATGAATAACTCATTGATGACTCTTTCTAGTATTTCATAAAATTTTTAAATAATGAACGGATTTGATGATTTTTTACGAGCAATCTCTACAGCCTGAGGTTTTTCTATCGACAGCCCATATTTTTTAATAAAACTGGAAAAGCAACTTAACTAAAACTAGAATAATACATCACCTGCCCTAACCCTTGATTATTCCTAACGTACACTTAATAACACATCAGTAGAAACACTTTTGGACCTTATAGCATGGGAAAAGTGTTTAAAAAGTTTCTACCGACGACGTGCGGTTGACCTTACTTATTTGATCTTACCGACTTAATGCAATGCTCTGCCAAGTTGTTGTAATTAGATGTTGTTGAAGTGTTTGTTTCCAACTTTCTCCATTTTGCGTTGTTTTTTTCCTACATTCCTCTTCCTCCGTTTTAGACATAAGACATAATTTATTCATAATCATTCCATTACACGTCACAACATTAAAAAATATAATAATTATTATAATTATAATTGATTTATTCTCATTTTATATATCAGCCATAGTTAGTGAATAGGTACCTACTATTAGGTACCTATTCACTAACTAGATATATTGGCCCTGTTGTAGGCTTAACCCTTTGTACCTCGCAGTCCATTACTGTCCAATTTAATCCAGGTCGCAACAATGCATTTCTCTTAAATTTGTCCCCGTGGATCATAGATGGTGACCAGAAAACTTTACCGCCTCTTTCCCAGTTTTCTGAACTATAAGCTATAAGTAGCTCTCCAGTTTCAAATGTTTGGACCACTTTGAACGGCATTTTCTGTAATAACTGCTCCTCCCAAAAATTTTAAACTTTTTGTCGTTGTTTGGCATTGGGGTTTGAACCATCTCTCCAAGAGCTATGACTTTGTTCACCAAACTTTTACTTACGTTTGATAGTAGCAGTTAAACTGACTGAATCACTTTCATACTAGTTGACTGTTTAGTATCAGTGTTTGCATTTTCCATTTTCCCAACGATGATCAGCAGCGCCATCCAGTTAAACTTTTAAAAGGTGCTGGAAAACACCCTATTTCACCATAATTTCAATCCGCGAAATTTCAAAATTTTCAAAACTTAGTCAAAATTTTATGCTTACCATCTAATCATCAAATTACAGTATTGTGTAGTAATAATAAAATTGTAATTACACACAGTATAGTATTGTGCAGATATAGCCCTTCCGCAAGAGCAGGAAACCGTTAGTTAAATTTAAAACACGCAGTAATATTTGGAAAAACACGTCACATCATAATAATATAATATAATGCTTATTTTATCGCATTTATCACAATCACTAGCGTGCTGGTTTATTTTATTAGAACCCTCAAAAATACCACATACTTAAATTTGTTTTTTGAACTATTTACATTTAATTCTATCCGTCAGGTCTGATAAGATAAAAAATACTTGTAAGCCAGAGTCGCAAAAAGCTCTCTGACATAAAACTCATTCCCTTCGGCGTCAAACAACTTCACCTTTATGGTAGTAAAACATTATCATTTTTGCACACTATTATTAACAGAGAGTTGTGTTTTTCCTTGCATGTGGAGCACCTTTGAATCATTTTGCACCTACGTGTATGACCTTTTAAACACACTTGACATAACTTATTATTTTTAACAAATTTCCTTAGGTTTGAAAGAAAAGTCAGCTTGATCCGTTCACATTTATGTAATCTATGCTTTTTAAAATTACAGAACTTACCCAGTATTGGCTTAGCTGTGGGTTCACCTGTGGTACCACCTAGACTCGCTCTGCGACTGGTTGCTGTTGACTGTAAGCTGCTGCTACTTTGAACAGTTTGTAACGCAGAGGTCCGTTGCTCTAAAAAGTTTAAAAATGAATTAAGATTGAGTAACTCATCTTTGAGCTCCAAATCATAACATGCTAGTGTGTATTGATCAAGTTTGCGTTCCAAAATAAAAATCTTTAATAAGATCCAATGATCTGTTCGGATTTCCATATTTTTTAGAAACTTTCTCTTTGATGGCAGGAGCAGTATATTTTGTGATTGCTTTTAGATCTAGAATGGAGTTGATGTGGTGACCGATGAACTTGTTTTGCTGATTGTATCGTTCATCAAGTAAATTCCATGCAACTTCATAATTTGAAGCATTGAGTGGCAGATGTTGTGTTAAATCTGCAGCTTTTCCTGTTATAAACGACTTTAAATAATAAAATTTATTAGCAGAATGGCCAGGGTGTAGATGTATTTGTTTTCGTATTCGTCAAATTTGTTGTCGTATGTAGGTTTTAAAATCAAAATCTCTAAGTTATTATCAGAAAAATCTGAAAACACATACTTTGAGCTCTCTTCCTTTAACGCTTTTACGTTTTTGGTGAGGTTAGATTTTTGTAATGTAAGGTTTTACTTACGAACATGCACCCTTTAAACGCAGCCGTTTCGTCTTTTCATTTTACTTTCCGTCTACTTGCAACTTGATTTTGTAGCTTGTTGATTATGTTTTTACTATGAAAAACTGTAAATTTGTGTGATTTAATGCAATAAATCGTGACAAGCGGCAACAGCGGCTTGAACAAAGGACGAACGAAACCAAATGGCTGTTTTACTATATGGACATAAATGCAAACCGAACACGTGGAGAGATCTTGCTGCACATTTCCGAGCTTGCTGTCCTGCTCGCACCTTCAGTCCGCAGATACATCCATCCATCCAGCTCTCGCTCGCACTTGAACTCCCTTATCTTTTTAGGGTTCCGTACCCAAAGGGTGAAAAACAGGACCCTATTGATATGCCTCCGATGTCTGTCTGTCTGTCTGTCAGCGGGCTGTATCTCATGAACCGTAATAGGTAGAAATTTGAAATTGTCACAAATTGTGTATATCTGTTGCCGCTACAACAACAAATACTAAAATTTTAAAAAGTAAAAAATTAAGGGGGCTCCCAAACAGCTAAAGGGGGGAGCGTAAAAAAAAGTTTGACCTACCCCATCGAGTGGGGTATCGTTGTTTAGAGCTCGTTGAGTAAATAAATACTGTATTTTTTTTTATAAGAAATATTTAAAAACAAAGGAATAAGATGCCACCAGATTCAGCTGTTTTTACAAAATTTTGTTTGAGCTGTATCTCATGAACAGTAATAGCTAAACAGTTGAAATTTTCACAGATTATGTATTTCTGTTGCCGCTATAACAACAAATACTAAAAATGAAAAAAGTAATAAATTGAGGGGGGCTCCCATACTGAGACCTATTTTGTTAGGTGATTTTTGTTTTAGCTTTATCTTAAAAACGGAAACACTTACAAACGTGGAAATTGGTACGTTTATAGTGCTTAAGCTATAAAATAACAAAAAATAATAAAATCTGGTCAAGCGCGTGTCGGACTCAACAAATCTAGCACAGTAACTTACTGAAATTTCAACTAATACAATTATGATTATGTGGTGGTACGGAACCTTCGGAGCGCGAGTCCGACTCGCACTTGGCCGGTTTTTTTTCTTGTCTGCCTGCCTCACGATTTTATTGCAGCAGCTCTTGCATTAGTGACATTTTCGGAAAGCAATCTCTGGATTATTCCTTGTTTTTTATTCGTGTGCAGCCTTTTTTTATAGGAATTTTTTTTTTTTTGCACTCGCGATGTTTTTGGTGGAAAATGCAGCATTTTGCACTTTTTATGGGAGATTTTCGTCTATTTTGATTATTCGACGCACTTTGATGACGTATCCCTTGTCCACTTGTTGTAAAACACTATTTTTGCTCTTATCATACAGCGTTTTGTATGCCAACAAAGTCACTTCACGCGAACCAGAACTCTTATGGTGACCTCCAACGGTTTCGAAAGACCATTCTATGTGGGATACGCTGGTTGTTATTAATTTAAACCACATAAATTAATTTAAAATAAACTGTATTTTCTATGGGTTGAAGTTATTATAAAGGAGGATTAGGTTTACACGGTTCGGTGGTTTGTGAGCGACTGGCTGACAGATACAGTTATAATTATAGTTATGTGTATGTCTTTTACACCTGGTAGTTCTGTAAAGTAACATTTGTTCCCGAATTCTTCAATTATCCTGATTTTCATAGTCGAGTCAAGAGTTAGTCACCTCTTATGACAACCACGGGTAGAGATGGGTTGGTACTATTCTTTGCCGGCACCACCCGGGCGCCGTGGACTTTTTAAGGAATAAGTCTGTCAAATAGCTTCACTTACATGTTGCATCTGTGTGAAATGAATGTATTTCCACAAAATATCTGGAACATTGAGGGCATTGGTGACATCTCGCAGACAATCAGACGTTGTCTGGCACATGCTTATAAGCCTTTGGTTGCCAACATTTCGTTGGTATGACCCACTGCCATAAAATTGCAATGCAGCCAGAATCTGAAAGTCAAATGGACATATTATTAATTAATGGGCAGAACTCAAAATGAATATCAGAGAAGTGCAGTGTCAGCATCGAACTTATTTGCTCATACTTGTATTTGGATATATTGCAACTAACGAGTTTACTTTACAAGAGAAATATTAATGTTTAGTTATGCCAAGACATAGGCCACAGTGACATGATAATCATTGAATTGAATATTCATTTATTATATTATTTTGAAATTATTGTTATGAAAACAATACATATTATGTCATGGCATTGTGGTCGAAAAAGAACCTAACCCAATCTAAGTAATCCCATTGTACATTGGCTATTAAAATATGTAGATAACATACCTTTATATCCGGAAGCACAGCGCTGGCCCTTTGGTCCTGTGGCAAAAGCGGAAAAACATCCTCGCAGAGAGTGGTAAAATTGGCCTTGGAGAGGCGAAAATTATCCGCAAACGAGTGGTCCGGCAGCAACAACGGTCTACTTGTCTCTCGCAGCATCTTCCGCTCTAAGATTTCTCTTTTCGTTAACCGCTCTTGTTCTGCAGCAGCCAGCACCAGATAACGCACCATCACGACTCGAAAACTCAAAAACACCGAAACTCCGCTAACACAAATTACTCCGAAATCGTATAGAAAAATTTAATACGGGAAGCGGCGAGATTCCACTTTCATTTGACGTTTAGCAATCGAAATCGAAATCAATGAATTGTGTTCGTTTTTAGGGTTCCGATACCAAAATGGTAAAAAAAAGGAACCCTTATGGTGCCGCTCTGTCTGTCTGTCTGTCTGTCTGTCCGTCTGTCTGTCACACCTCTATATCTCAGCAACCACTTACGCTATCGAGCTGAAATTTGGAATAGTTTTAGAATATAGTTGCCCAACTTAATTGCACATGAAATTTTTTTGAAAAAAGTATGATTATTAATGTAAAGGGGGCCAAAATAGGGGGGGCCAAATTTCAAATTGTCGCTACTAGGTCGAGTGGGGTATCATATGAAAGGGCTTTACTTGTACATTTTAAAATATATTTTTGTATTTTTTTAAGTTTCTTAGTTTTCAAGTTATGATGAAAAATGTCAAAAAAAATACCATTCCCCCCCCCCTTATCTCCGAAGTTTGAGTAAGGGAAAATCTGAATTAATTACAGTTGACAGAGGTTTATGTAAACTTTACAGCAAAAATAAAACGATCTTTCTAAGTTGCACAGTTTTTCAGAAATCTGCAAAAAACCTTTACAAACAAATTTAGTTTTGCGGTCCTGAAAATGGACTTTATTGCTTCCAAAAATACTATAGGTATATCGGAACCCTCGGCGCGCGAGTCCGACTCGCACTTGACCGGTTTTTTTTTTATATATTTCGGCGGTACCAATTAGCGGTGTTCAAACGTCAAATAGTACTGAAATCATTCACTCAACCGGTGCTGTTACTATGCTCTTTGGTGATTCTAGACGGTTTGAACCGCTATCGGCTTCAAACGATTACGATTGAGTTCGACGGTACGACGAATACAATGCATTGTCTTCAAGCCGAGAGAGGCGAAGACAATTGAGTTCGGCGGTAGAGCCGCAGCTTCAGCATTCACATTTTGATTCCATTTTGATAGCGTGCGAGAGTGGGGCAAACAAGTGTTATACTGTTTACGTATAAAATCGTACGCTCGCGGCGAAAAAAAGTGTAAAGTAAGGGCAAATTTTCTTAAAGACTCAGTATTTTTTTTCAAGAGGTACGAGTAGTCCCTGGGATTTTGCTATCTGTCTTTTCAAAAAGTCTTTTGGCCCAGCACATTCTTCTAAAAGCAGTGACTGCTCATTATTTATTAAATTTTTATTTTTCAGTTCATTCAACACATCATTGAGAACCGCTATTTTTTATCACGCCTTCGGACTTAGGCTTTTAAGTGTGTTATTTTTTTTCGATTGCTGGCAAATCTGAAAAGAAATGTCAATTATTTTAGGACAAATGCTGATGCAATAACTGACTACAATAATCTATATATATATAAAAGAAGAAGGTGACTGACTGAGCGGGAGGGGTGGGGGAGAGGTGGGGGGGAAGGAGAGAGAGAGACTGCACAATACTGCACATACCTTCTTACATCGTGCTAGATATACTTTAACTTCTCGGTGGCGCTAGTATCGCACAGAAAGGAGCGAAGTTAGCTACGAGAGGGGGCAGCAGGGCGAGCGGTGATTGGTGCGGATGGACCGGAATTCTCCAATAGCACGTACCGGAAATGAACGCTACTCTCGTCTTAATATACAGGGTGTTAATTTGATTGCGTGCCATAGCTCCGGGGCGAGATCAGTATCAGAAACTGAGCAACTTTTCCCAAGTAACATAGGTCGAAATACGAAAACAATTTTTGACCTCTCTTAGAAACTGCATCAGCTGATAGCGCATTTTATATGGAAGGTCAAATTTGGTTTTTCGTATTTTGACCTATGTTTCTTGGGAAAAGTTGTTCAGTTACTAATACTGATTCCGCCCCTGAGCTATGGCACGCAATCAAATTAACACCCGGTATAAAAGGATAAACTGACTGACTGAGACTGAGGTATCAACGCACAGCCCAAACGGCTGGACTTAGAGACTTGAAATTTTGCACGTAGATACCTTATACAGTGTAGGCATCTATTAAGGAAGGATTTTGCGAAATTCCACCCCTAAGGGGGTAAAATAGGGGATGAAAGTTTGTATGAAAGTCCGTCAGTATTGAAGTTAGGATCTTCAAAATTTGTATTTAGGCTGACGACTAAAAATTAAGTTATACGTGTCTCAAGGTTTTTGAAAATTCTACACCCTAAGGGGTGAAAAGGGGGATGAAGTTGAAACACGTTCATTATCAAAGTAAAATCCATAAAATTTATTATTTAGGCATTAGGGTTGTAATTCTGTGGAACGTACATCACTTTTATTGAAATTCCACCCCAAATTCAACCCCTAAAAGAGGAAAATGGGGTGAAAAATTCTAAAAACCAATATGGGTATCGTTTGTATGGTTTATTTATCGGGTCGCTGATTACGAAAACTACAACTATTTTGAAATCCAACATGGTGAAAGTGAAATACCATCATCCCCTGGGGATGGGGTTGGGTTGCGATAGGGTTGAAATGTCTAAAAATCAATATGGGTGTCGTTTGTCTAGTTAATCGGGCCGCTGATTATGAAAACTACAACAATTTTGATATCCCACGTGGTGGACGTGAAATACCATCATCCCCTGGGGATGGGGTTGAGGTGCGATAGGGTTGAAATGTCTAAAAATCAATATGGGTGTCGTTTGTATGGTTTATCGGGTCGCTGAATACGAAAACAGCAACGATTTTGAAATCTTACGCGGTGGACGTGAAATACTATCATCCCCTGGGGATGGGGTTGGGGTGCGATAGGGTTGAAATGTCTTAAAATAAATATGAGTGTCGTTTCTATGTTTATATAAGGATAGGGATAGCGGTTAAGATGGCGTTAGGGGTAGGGGTAAGTAGAGAGAGATAGAGGGGGAGTGGAGTGTGAGAGGTTGGGGGGGAAGGGGGACGGGGTGAGGAGGGGGAGGGGTAGAGGGAGAGTGAGGGGGAGAGGGGGAGGAGGAGGTAGACGTAGAGCTACAAGAAGTAGAGCTAGAGGTACAGCTAAGGGTAGAGCTGGAGGTAAAGGTAGAGCTTCTAGAGGTAGAGCTAGAGGTAGAGGTAGAGCTAGAAAGCGAGAAATAGAGGTAGAGAGGGAGAAGGAGGGGGAGGGGGAAGGGGGAGAAGGAGGGGTAGGGGGAGAGGGAGAGGTAGATGAAGGGAGAATGAGGGGGAAGGGGAAAGACAGAGGGTGGGGGGGGAGAGGGAGATAGAGGGAGAGGGTTTTAATTTTTCTTAATTACTTCTGCGAATTGGCTCCGTTTTTAAATATAAGATAAAGGAGTCTCTCATCTCTCTCTCTCTACATTTGTTAGGTCAAGTGGCAACTTTAAGGCATAATACTGCTGCTAAGTTCCTCTGTTCTGAGTAATTTATGAGTAACTTCAGCTGGATCCTTAATTGTACTTATTGATTTACGCAGGGTTAGTCCCGTTTTTTCTTAGTTTACAATTACCCCGAAATGACGGGAAAATATCTCATTGCTTCGGAAAACCGGTAACAACATAAAAACGAAATCCACGCGAGCGAAGCCGCGGGCAACAGCTAGTAGTTATTATTAGGCTTCGAATTACGGTACAGTACTGTTAAACTTGTCTTCTACGTTTCTCACAAAGAGCACGTCTTTCCAATGTCGATATTCCTTGTAGACTAACTGTGAATGAAGCTGTTTCAGCAGTATGATCTGTATTTGACAATGTCTTAAGTGCCTGAATTAAATGTTGTTTATTTTGCTGCTCAATCAGAACAGGTTTGTTCGTACTTAAATATTTTTATTGTATTTTGATAATTAAAAATAATTAATCATGAATAATTATCTTATTTAGAACATATGATCTCTAATCATACTTATATTATTATTACACACCACTACAAAAGGTGAAGGTACGGCCTCATAATGTAGCCGCATTATATCGAGAGTTTTGTTAAAACATGATGGATCGAAATGCAAATAAATATTTTGCCATGACGTGGATTAATATTTTCTGTTCCAATAATGTCTTCATTTTTAGGCAAACTGTAAACATAAATTTTTAACAGAAATTTGTTCGGTAAATTTTTATCGATATTACGACTATCATTTTACTACAGCCCTATGCAATAATTTGTTTATATGAAATTATTTTTGAGTGAAATTAAGAAATTTACGACATGTAAGCCGAAAATAAACTGATAGTTCATTGCTTTAAATGACAAGTACCTTACATGTAGCATTAGAACACAAAAATCCTGAAATATTCGGTGTAAACATCAAAAATCGACTACTAACCTGTGAAGAGTAAGTTGTGGTCGTTTTTTATTTTTCCTTGCACTGCACTGTAAAATGGAGCACATGGGCATGGTGCCAATCACTATGTTAGCGTCTTTAGAGCAAAACAACCAAAGTTAATAGTTTTTATAGTAATAAAAACGCAAAAACTCCAATGTTTACAAATCTTTGACAGCATACGTACCGCGAAATGATGGCAAGTATTATGGCGGAATGGTCTCGTTCTGAAAACTGGTGACGTAACATGAGTGTTTTGCCATCAACTAGAATAAACAAATAACAGTCCATCTCTCTCTCTTTACGGATTAAGGTTTTAGATAAAAAGACATAATGATATGTTTGAAATTTTGACATCGATCATATAACTAAGTGTAGATATAGAATAATAGGGCCACTCCATTCCGGTTTGTAAGCTCTTTGTTAAATAAGCGCGAATGAATGAAATGGACATAGAACGTAAATCACTACGTTCATGTATTGCAGTGTATATCTTTCTCTTTCTCTCACACTGCTGCATCTATGCTGCATCCCTCTCGCCAGCCAGCCATCATATAATACTGTGTGTGTTCAGTTTGTAAGTGCACGAAATCTCTTTTAAGTTGTCCTTTATGGCTTGGTAACTAGTAAGGGCAAGTGCTTTACCTGTGGACACTCATCAGATTTTCTTACAAAAGTGATGATAAATAAAAAAATACAAATTTTGTCTTTAAACTCTTTAATGCTTTACTTAGACAATAATACAACTTACAATAATCAACAATTTTTTTTAGAATACGTGGAGGAATTTTAATGACAAGAACATTTTTTTTAAAACTCTGATATTGTCCACAGGTACGACAAGGGAATGTACCTTTGGACAGTACAAAATGTACCTATGGACAGCTATGTACCTGTGGACATAACTCTTAAATACACTACAATCTAGGAATTTTAGTTTAATATAATCAATTTTTTAATGAGCATATTTAAATTAGGAAGCTACATCAAATAAAAAAATATCTCTAACAAAAATAATGGCACTTTTGCTTATAATTAATCATTGCAACACAAAAGTCTAAAAGAGATTGGCGTCTTCATCATTTTCAAAGATAAATGTGTCAGAATTTTGCTGTATCTGCATTAGTTGCACATTTTTGACTAAAGCAGATTCTGGTACTTTGTCTAAGTCTTCTTTTTTCATTTCTGTGAATTTCAAACCATCTTTAGCTTTCACGGTTCTGTAGTAAGAAATAGAGTAATGTTTTCTCAATTTATCTATATCTTTTATTAATCCAACGTAATATTTCCATGTTCCTCTTAAATAATATCGTGCTATTATATTTTCGCCTACGTTCCATTCACCTTTCTCTACATCCACAATACTAGAGTCGGCTCCAATTTTGTAATTTTTTTATTCTTCGCTCTCCTCAAAACTTCTTTTATCACTCCGCTCTTGTTGTTCAATTTCTTCCCAAATCGCATCTTCAATTTGATCAACTCTATTCGTTGTCTCTTTATCATCGTAAAATGTAACATTAGAATCACTATCAGCGCAATCAATGATGTCACTGTCAGTGTGGATGCTCATTTCGATACTTACTTCTGTACTAGATGAATTAGTTTCTGATCTTTTCTGTCTTTTTGCGGGTATTTTATTCTTTTTAGTACTTTTGTTTGTTTTAGTTACACCGCTTTTTTTTGTTCTTTTGCGCGTTTTTGTTGTTCTTTTTTTGTTTACGCATTTTTTTTTCTCTGTTCGTTTTAGTTCCTCCATTTCTATAGCATTTTTTTCTGGCGTGTCGGTGAGGATTCTTGTTTTTTTATTTTTTTTTTATTTAAAGAAACACTTACAAAATTTTATTAATAACTTTCTACAAAGATAACGCATCAAGAACCAGAATTGATTTATCCGTGCGTTATTTTCATTCGCCGTCAGTGGCACTTTTTACACAACAACAATATCAAAGTATAGTCCTAAATTGCTACAACTCGACCAAAACAACTAGGCACACGGTTTATACGAGTGCTCATACAATCCGAGCGTCCAATTGCTCCAGTCGAGCAATACATTACTAATACTGCCCTATAGCAAAACCGGTCGTGAGCGCTCGCGTACACAGGATGTCCGTCCGCGCATAAATAAATTTAAGTTAAATCATTTCCAGATAATGTTTTTTAAGTTTAGATTTAATATTTTTTGTGTTAATTTCCTGTTTCAGTTCCTGGGGAAGGTTATTTACAAGTTTTGGAACAATGTAGTTTATTCTATTTTTTCCGTACAGATTCGTGTATGAAGGTACCACTAGCATAGCCCTTGACACACTGCGCGTATGTTTTCTGTGCTGCTCCAGAACCTGAACGTCCTTGTTGAAAAACTCTTCAGTAAGAATAGAGTATTTAAATTTATTGTGTATTGGAATCACTTTGCAGAAGCTAAAAAGATCGTGATAGTCATTTTTGTGTTTTTCTTTTATGTAATGGGGGACTATACATTTGAGTATGCGCATTTGCAGTTGGTATATATTGTCTAGGTGGGTTTTGCAGGTTCTGCCGTAGCTGCTAAGTCCATAGGAGACTATTGATTCACCTAATGATTTGTACAAGAACAGTAATGTTGAGAAAGGTACTTTATTTTTAATCAGTGAAAATTTTGCTAGTATGGCCCTTAATTTGACACAGATGTAATCGATGTGGTCAGTCCACTTTAATCTATCGTCGATTATCAGACCTAAGTAGCGGTGTGTTCTCACTAACTCGACATGCTCACAAGCACAATCTTTGCCATCAGAGTGTAGACAAGAATGGTTGTGAGCAACGAGGTGAAGAGGCACCTGAAGTCTGTTTTGACTCGAGCTGATATAAATGAGCTTTGTTTTCCTTGTGTTTATGACTAAACCGACATCGTGGGACCACTTGATTAACAATGTAAACTCTTGTAATTGAAACAAAGCATCTTGAATATTTTTGTCTGCCACTAATAGACAAGTGTCATCCGCAAACTGGTAAATTTCACAGGTTTGTATAAGGTTTGTCATATCGTTGACGTATGACAGATAGTGAATGGGCCCCAGTACTGACCCTTGAGCTGTGCCTTCCTTAACTGCTACACTACTGCTAAGCTCATTACCGACCTTAACTTGGAAGTGCCTGTCGCTGAGGTAGTTTTGACACCAATTCTTAAGTGGTCCTCTGATTCCACAATCATCGAGTTTCTCAAGTAACACATCGTGCCGCAGTGTGTCAAAGGCCTTGCTGTAGTCTATAAAGACTACTAACACGTGTCTTTTATTGTTAAGGTGACTACAAATGGAATCAGTAAATTTTGACAAAAGCTGAGTTGTGTTTTTTTGGGGCTGGAAACCGTATTGCTTTTCTGTAATTATGCAATTTTTACTATAAAAATTAAGTATTTGGTGTCCTACGTATTTTTCGATAACTTTATCGATCGAAGATAGTATTGTTATAGGCCTATAATTTTGATAGTCTTTATGACTTCCACTCTTATAGATCGGTCTTACAATGCCAGTTTTTAGCTCTGTGGGTAAGGTTCCTGTTTGGACAGAGGTATTAATTGGATTAGCTAATACAGGTGCTATTTCGTGGCTCTGAGTTTTAAGGTCGATTGTCCTAATTGTGTCGATACCCGGAGCTTTCTCACTACTTAAGGTTTGGATGATCTTTTGTACCGATTTCGAGGTGGCTTTTTGAAATCTAATAGACACATTTGCAGGACGTCTATAACTGCATGGGTCAAGAAGTTTGTTGTTGCAGTTAGGAATTATATTTTTTATACTACTTTGAAAAGTTTGTGCAAAATTATTGCTTATATCAGCTGCTTTAGTTATTTCATTTTCTAGAGCATTAAGAATGATGTCATCTACAGAGTCCTTTATTCTGCCCGTTATTTCATTTAGTATTCGCCACAAGTTACGCGGGTTTTTATTATTTTTAATGATATCCGATTTTATTTTGGCATTTTTGAGTTTTTGTATGATTTTATTAGCATAGTTCCTAGCCTTATTGTATTTTTGTTTTAATAATTTGTTATGAACGTCTTTTAGCCATTGCATAAAAAGGTTGTCTCTATTTCTACATGCTTTATCTACTTTTCTATTTATCCAGGTAATTTTCGAACGCCTGAAGATTTTAGTGTCGTTGATTTTCACTTCAGACTTTTTATAGCTAGATGTGATGTTTTTTAATACAATATTGTACAATTTAATAGGGCATATTATACTATACGTGGGCTTCCAATCAATTTTCTGAAGTATTGAGGTAAGTTTAGCATTATCGTATTTAATTTTATGCTTTTGACGATCATCCTGTGTATGCGCACTCTGCCGTCCGCCGGTACAGGCGAATGTCACGGCACGGTGGTCAGCCAATTTAGTTCCAAGCGCTGCTGTGTACACGTCTTGGGTCCGGGATCGCACAAATATGTGATCAATTGTAGATTTTGTCAATTTATTGCCAATAAATTCGATTCTAGTGTATTGTGAAATCCCGCACGCCAAGCCGTGGCTATACAGTAGTGTGTTATATTTATTATTCACAGGACGCTTTGATTTTAAATCAATGTTTACATCACCTATAAGGAATAAATCGAGGAGTCTGTTTTTCTTAAGTATAAAGTCAAGCTCGTTTATAAATAAGTGTTTACTACAGCTGGGTGGACGATAAATTGCCAACAAATTTGCGATGTATTTTTTAGGGGTGGTTATGTGTCCGAATAGGCATTCAAAGTGCAGTGTTTTAGTATTCTTTACAGTGAATTTATGTTTTTTGTGCACGTAAACAATGATTCCACCGCCTTTGCGATTTTCACGCAACTTTGTGTGCATGTTATATCCAACCAGTTGATACATACTAGTAATGTAGGCAGAAATATTAGCTTCAGTAATAACGATTACATCTATGACTCGTTTACTAGATGCAACGCATTGTTCGAGTGCGGAGAAATTTTTGATTAGTGATCGAATATTTATGTGACAGCAGAATAGATTAATTTTTTTTGGGACCTTTTCTACAAAATCTTGTAAATTATCACAATCCGTTATTTCGGTAATATCTTCTAGATCAAAATCCATGAGAAATTTAAAACACTAGGTAAAAATATACAGTTTACGTATTTGATATAATAGAAAAGACAAGTAGGTAGCTAAGACTTGATAAGTTTTACGTCCTCCATCGATCGAATAATAATGGATTTTTCTTGCTGACCCTCCTTGCGTACACGTAGGGTGCCTTTTTTAATCCAAATATATTTATAAACATCCTTGAGCTCTTGTTTTGTATACCATAGCAGTTGTTTGTTGTAGGGTGTATTTTCCCTGCTTTTCTACCGCGCTGTATTGCCTTTCTTGGAGCAGCTTTTAGGAAAGGTCTAATTGACTCTGGTGTTATTAAATGTATTGTATTTTTTTGTGGCGTCAATTCAGGTTGATTCGGGACAATTTTATCGAGATCCAAAGGTTGTGGCGGTAATGCATTAAATTTGGAGTTCTTATCAGTTTTGATTTTTCTCTGTGAGCCTATTGAATCTGAGTCTGAGCCATGTAGTGCATTTTTTTGCGGCGTCAATTCAGGTTGATATGGGACAATTTCATCGAGATCCAAGGGTTGTGGCGGTAATGCATTAAATTTGGAGTTCTTATCAGTTTTGATTTTTCTCTGTGAGCCTATTGAATCTGAGTCTGAGCCATGTACTTGTGCATTTTTTTGTGGCGTCAATTCAGGTTGATATGGGACAATTTCATCGAGATCCAAGGGTTGTGGCGGTAATGCATCTTTGGAGTTCATATCTGAGATATTTTCATCGAGATCCAAAGGTTGTGGAGGTAATGCATCAAATTTGGAGTTCTTATCAGTTTTGTTTTTTCTCTGTGAGCCTATAGATTCTGAGTCTGAGCGATGTACTTGTGCTACCACTTGTTCTATTCTAACTTCTTTTTGTTCATCAACCTCATTTTCATGCTCATCTTCGCTAGTTATGGAGAGTTGATTATCTTGCTTGCCTGTACGGGATTTTTGGACATAAGAAGTTTCCGCTTTTACTTTCGGTTTTAAAGGTTCAGAATTCATAATATTTCGTCCTAAATTCTCGATTTTTTTTTCTACTACAGAATCAACTGAATCCTTAGCCAGTGAAGTTGGATCTGGGCGGTCGGTGACATAGGAACACATGAAATCTTCATCGGTGAATTTGTGTCTGTTATAGGGGCATATGCCGGTAACTTCAAAGCCTTTAATAATATTTCTTGGAGTAAATGAAATTTCATAGGCTTCGCCTATGATTTCTGACACATCATAGATCGTAATGGGTTTACCAGGGTGGTTTAGCATCCATCTGTACGCTGCTTTATTTTATTGCGTTTTAAAGGGTCCAAAAATGCATCTGTCTAGAGGTTGCAGGTTGTCGGATGTATGCGGGGGCAAAGTTAATAAAGTGATTCCATTTTCTTTGGCTTTATTAATTATTGCAATGGAAATGTGTGTTTCATGATTATCCATCGTGAGCAGTACTGGTCGTTCCTTTGTTGGCTTTACGAAATTTATGAAATGGTCCATCCATTGGCGAAAAATTGGTTTTGTAGACCATCCTGACTGGTTTGCAGCTCCTATTGCTCCTGGTGGAGCCCCTTTCAACATATGTTCTTTAAAATACACTCTTGGAAATACAACCAAAGGTGGTACAGAGTTTCCCACAGCATTAATACAGGCAATCATTGTATTGTTAACACCCCGTTCTCCTGAAGTTAGTTTTCCCAACTGTCGTATTTTTTTTGGCGCGAGTACTTTTCCAGGCTTATGAACAGTTGACACTCCAGATAGATTCATCAACATTGTAAATTGCTTCCGGAGGGAAATTATATTTTTCCATGACTTTTTCAAGATTGTCATAGAAGTTTAAAACATTTGTTTTGTTAAAACTGGTGGCTCGTGCCAAGCTTGTTGCTTCGGGTTTGCGAAGAGAAAGTTGCGGATATCGTTCCCGAAAACATCTGAGCCATCCTATTCCAGCCTTTTCATATTTATGCCAACTTTCAGGGATATTTTGATTGTTGTTAGCTACAGCGAACTGATATGCAAGCTCCCGCGCTTGTGTTTGACTCAATCCCGAATGTAAGTATGCAGCTTTTTCGAAGTATCCATACAAAGAATCTTCTTCTTCTTCTTGAAATACTTTTTTAACGTCATTTCTTAACAGTTCTAAAGGTTTGTTGTCAATGTGGACTTCTTTAGCTAGTTTCGCATGTTTAAAAATAGTCGATTTTGGTAATTTAAATTCGGACGCGGCTTAACGGACTGAATTACCTCTTTTGACTGCCTTAACTGCCTCAGTGAGAGTCTCCGGACATATTTTGTCTCTTTTTTTTCCTGTCTCACTCCGTGGCACTGCAAAATAACGAAGAAAAAATTATCTATCCTATTGTCCAGAGGTACAACAAAAATAATGTACCTATGGACAGTCCACAGGTACATTCGTAGTACTGTCCAAAGGTACAAATCGGAGGACAAAAAATAAAATGACCACTAGTCTCCAAGGCTATTGCAGGCAGTGAATGAAATGCAGCACAAAATCACATGAATACTCTAAAATAAATATAACAGGTACAAAGTAACCCGATCTGTTAGTATTTTTATGGCAAATCCAAACGTAATTTGATTAAAAAACTTACTTTTTTCAATAAAAATATTAAATAGTCGATGTCTCTAAATTCCTCGGACCAAAGAAACCCTATGGACATGAAACATTTGTCTATATACAGAATTGTTTATACAAATATGTGTTAATTCGTCGATGAATATTTGTATATATATCTATCTCCCTCTTACTTATACCTTTTAACTTAAGTGAAAAAAGACAACCCTAATTTTGAGAGTTACCATCTTGGAAAATAATTTCCGTGACGTCACAAGAGTGCGCGTGCGTGTCCGAATCGCCATTTTGTGGCTTCACTTTGAGTGGTAGTTGATCTGTCAACGGGGTGTGTAAACAGAGAGCGTTTTTATGCAAAATTTGGTTTTTAATCGAATTGTTTGCAGAAAATTTGTGATAAAAAGTGAATATCGGCGTGCCGACAATGTCAGTGTGCAGTATTTTTGGATGCAGCACCAAAATAAGGAAGAGACCACCAGATTTGTGTTTACATCGGTACGTTTGGCATTTTAATTTGACATACACCTGATTTTTGAATCTAGACGATCGTATTTTCTACGAAAGATCTGTTAGAAGAGGTTCTATTAATTTAAGCCTCTACTTCCATATATTTTCTACGTTTTCCTTGGAAAATTTGTGTGAGTATTATTGTATGAACAATAGTGCTGTGGCTTTGTCGATATTGTTTATTTAATTTAATAGTTTTTATGCCTGATTTCCTCACTTTGAAGGGTATAAAGTGCTAGTTTCTGCTTTTAGGTTGCCTTCAAATGAAGAACGGCGGAAGGCATGGCTGGATGTGATTGGGATGGAAAATATTGATTTATCGAAAAAAAGGGTTCTTGTTTGTTCACTTCATTTTGATGAATCTTCTTTCAACCGTACACTGGATGCATTACGACTTAAAGATGATGCCATACCATCGAGAATGTTACTGGTAAACCAATTTTATTATAAATATTTATGTTTTCAAATATTACCACACTCATGAAGTCGAAGTCTAGTTATTTGCATGTTATTATTTTAATGAATTTATGTTGCAGCCTTTAGCCAGACCAACCAATGTATTGCGAGAAAGCAACCAAAATGAGATTGCAACCCCAGTGCTTGCAAACACTAAAACCATGAAACGGAAAGGAGACTTCTTTACTGAAGATGATCTGGTAAATATTCAAGTACCTACCTACCTAATCATAATACTTATCCTATAAACTGTTTTAATGGTGCATTCTGCAAGGTGAAGACAAAACTGTATTTTTTCTATGATGAATGGTTTTTGAGAAAATTTGTTTTTTTTTTCTTCACTTTAGTTAGGATATATTATCCATCATTATCATTAATTAAGTTGAATTGTTTATTATGATTTAGGGTTTTGAATGATACAAAATTGTACCATTAAATGTTTCCTACCATTCTGTGCATATTGCAGCCTCCGGCTAAAAAATCCAGTACTTGTGAAATTATGGTTCCGAGTAAATCCTTTGCCAACGACGCACAGGTTAGTGTTTCATAAAATTACTCATTAATTAAAGCACTATTTATTTCAGTAACATTCATGCAAAAAAAAAACAAATATAATGATTACTTTTGTCAAAATGTGCAGCTATAAAATTGAGTCATTCTGTGCATGTTGCAGCCTCCGGCCAAATCCAGTACTTCTCATGTGGTTATGGTTCCGAGTACATCCATTGCCCAAGATGCACAGGTTAGTATTTCATGAAATAGTTGATTAAAACATGATCTATTTTACTAACATTTATGAAAAAAAAATCACGAAGTGTTTTATTGTAATGTTTTAGTTTTTAATACCTGTTACTTAGTCATTCTGTGCATATTGCAGCCTCCGGCCAAATGCAGTACTTCTACTGAGGTTATTATAGTCCCAAGTACTTCATCCACTACCCAAGATGAACAGGTAAGTGTTTAATAAATAATAAATAAATAAATATTCCTGGACATTTCACACAGCGCCATCTAGCCCCAAACTAAGCAAAGCTTGTACTATGGGTGCTAGATAACTGATATACTACTTAAATACTTTCTTTTTTGTAAATACATACATACTATACATACAACACCCAGACTCCACACAAACATTTGAAAATAAGATTCACAAATGTTTGTGTTGGGTGGGAATCGAACCCACAACCCATAGATCAGAAGACAGGGTCACTACCAACTGAGCTATCAGGCCAGTCAAAACAATTCTTCTTTTCATATAAACTGTTTTCGTCTTAACGTGCCCTCCGAAGCACGGAATCTATTTCTTTTTGGACAATCAGATGATTCAAACTGTCTGCAGTATCCTAACCAAACTGTAAACACATTCATAAAATGATTTTTTCACAATGTGTATGTTAACCCCTCTGTATTAGCCACCAGACCACGGAGGTAGTTAAAAAATAGATAAAAAATTACACGATTTATTTAAAATTAATATAAAATCAAATTCTTTTTCAGGTTGAAGCTTTGTGTTTTTCTGTTCAAGAACAGGAAGCTATCCCATTGCACATTATTACTGCTCTTCCAAATACAGCGGTAAGTCTATTATGCAGCTATGTAAAAAAATCAATTTCAAAATAGACAATTTCATTCAGAAAGAAAGCAGCTTACTTTTTTGTTCAGATGTTAATGTGGAAATGATTTATCCTTGTTTTTAAAAGGAATATTGTATGTTTCAGAATCTGGCTAAAACTGAAGACATCTCAAAACCACAAGATTCTCGTCTACCGGTAAGTAAAATGTTTTGAATTTAAATAACCCTGGTAGTTCTCAGGCTAGGTGAAAGTTTTGTTTGGACATTTCATCCCGGCTGATAAAGGTGGTGAAGATTGCTGGGCGCCAGTGGATGCAAGCGGCGCAGGACCGTTCATGTTGGAAATCCTTGGGGGAGGCCTATGTTCATCATCGTTCAGACCATCGAACCGTGCGGACGTGTGTTTTGTTAATTAAATTACTGCTGTGTAAGTGAGTGACATACTTTTTAAAATTGCCAGCTTGTGATTCTAATCTTTGTGCAATTAAAAATTAATATGTTCGGCGCTAAGGCAAAACTGTGTCATGGCTGTGAAGCGGGCATCAAGGACGACACCAGCGTATCCTGCAATGGGTGCAAGTCGCGGTTTTGCTTTGAGTGTCTTAACTTAAAAGTCAAGAGGAAGAGTGACATCACTAATGACATGTTGCACCAGCTCAAGTGTCCAATCTGCATGAATGTGAATGCAGCCCGTAGAAACCGGGATGAGAACTCACCGCTGAGACACCAGCAGCCTACACCGAGCTTCTCCCTCCCGGCCTCACCAGCAACCGGGACCGTCACGCTACATAGCATGGGAGAACTCATGGACAGCAAGCTGAGCGACCTTCATTCAACTCTGCTTCAAGACCTTCAAACTGCCCTAAAGAAAGAAGTTAAAAAAATGATTGAGGAATTGAAGGAAGATTTTTCAAGGACAACAGATTTTATCATGGGAGAGGTGAATGATCTAAAAAATAGAATAAAAGAAAAGGATGAACTTATAGCTTCGCTTCAGGCGGAGCAAGCAACTCTAAATAGGAACTACACTCTGCTGAACTCTAGGATAACGGCTATAGATAAAATCTCTCGGGATCGCAATATTGAAATACAGGCAATTCCTGAAAATAAACATGAAAAGGTGATAGAAATTGTCCAAAACCTATTTAAGAAAATTGACAAGCCCATCGAAGTACAAGACATCCATGCGTGCCGTCGTGTGGCTAAAATGGACTCCACCACCAACAGGCCCCGGAATATTCTAGTTTCATTAACTTCTCCGGGTCTCCGTGATGAGGTACTATCCGCAGCAAAAATGTATAACAAAAACAACGCATCGAGTAAGCTTAGTACAGCGGACGCTGGATTCAGCGGCGAACCTCGTTCTGTTTATATCACGGAACATCTAAGTCCAGAGTGTAAACACCTCCATGCCATAACGAGAAAATTTGCATCGGAGAATAAGTACAAATTTGTATGGGTCAAAAATGCCCAGGTCTATTTACGTCAAGCTGAAAATTCTGAGATCATTCGAGTAAAAAGTAAAGACACACTAACTAAACTATCTACGCATAACTCTAGTTCTTAGGTACAAAATATCACTATATTTTCTACTACTTAATAGCTCCATTAATTACCTATTTTTTTTTTTTTTTCAATACTATGGCGTATACAAATTCTAGAATATATCTTTTAATATTTTACTCTAAACAAAGACTTAGTAATTTAATTTTAATTACTATATTTATAGCAGTTTTCGTGAAAAGGTATCATGTAATTATAAATATCCTATCTACATATAAAATTAAGACTTTAAACTTTAAGTTTTGTCATCCGCATCGCACGCTATCGACCCAGTTTTTAGCATCTAATATGCTGAATTGCAACTACTCAGGTGATGTATACAGTCAACAAGCCAATATCACGATCTTAATATATTTGTTATATTATGTATTTTTTATTCAGGTTACAAAATCGTATACTTGTTATAAAATTCACGGGAATTTGATTCTTAAATACTTATGTAATTTAAATAGACTTAATACTCTTAACAATTACACTCGCACTTATTTTTTATAATGGATAAAACAAATACATCTTTTATTAGTGATGAACTTGATGACATATCAATAGCTGAATCAACGATTCGCTCACCCGCGCAATGCTCTAATTTCATAACACAAAGTAGTCGAAATCTAAGTATAATTCATTACAATATTAGAAGTATAAATAAGAATTTGGATCACTTTATTGCTATGCTGTCTATTACTAAAATAACGTTTGATGTAATAGTCCTATCTGAGTGTTGGACTAAGGGATGCGATTCTGTACCCATACTGGATGGCTACATATCACAGCATACCAAAAATAATCCCTTACAAAACGACGGAGTTGTCATTTATATTCGAACCTCCCTTAACTGTTTGTTTTTAGAACCAGAGTTTTATGAAGCAAATTGCCTGGTCTGTATTGTAGGCAACACTGCAATAGTCTGCATATATCGCTCGCCATCATACTATAATTTATCAAACTTTTATAGAAGCTTAGAAAAAGTATGTATGTCAATAAGTCACTACAGCAATTTAATAGTAATTGGAGACATAAATGTTGACATCAAACCCACCAGTATTGACAAAAACTACCATGAATATCTTTTGTTCGTAGCATCTTTAGGGTTGCTGCCAGCTCATATTATTCCTACCAGAAATCAAAACTGTCTTGATCATGTCTTGCTACGATCTAAAAGCCCTGCTAAGGTAATAATACTAGACTATGAGATCACTGATCACTTACCTGTTGCATTGTTCTTAGAAATTGGTAGAGTAAACAGAATCGAAACTAACTGCCTCGCTTTGCGTATCGATTACAAAGCCATTCAAAAATATATTGACTCTTTTGACTTTTCTTCAATCCTAACTAAAAATGATCCAAATATGTCCACTGATCTACTCATTGCTTCCCTGCAAACCATCATTACAAAACATACAAAAGAATTGAAAGTACCTAAGCGATTTCAAACGATAAAACCGTGGATGACTCCTGGATTAATTCGCTGCATACGAAATCGCGACAAAATGCACCAAAAACTTAAAAGAAATCCAAACAATGAAGTTTTAAAGTTAACATATAATCGATACCGCAATTTTTGTAACAATCTACTTAAGAAGCTTAAAAGGTGTTATGAAAAAAATGAATTTATAAAGGCAAAAAATAACATAAAAGCTACATGGAAAGTTATTAAAACGGTTACTAATACTACCGATCAAAAAAGAACACCAGTCGAACTTTTGAAAATATCAGAGAATCCAACCAGATCCCTAAATGAAATAAATAGGTTCTTTGTCGATGTTGGAAAAAATTTAGCCTCCAAAATCCAACCCAATAGTTATTCTTCTACGCAAGTGCCAAACTCTACTCCTTGCAACTCCTTTGTTATCCTACCTGAAGACGAAGCACAGATTGAAAGATATGTCATGACGCTACGTAGTGACTGTGCTACGGGCTGGGATAATATTCCTGCCAAAGTTTTAAAATCGTCGTCCCAAGTTTTAGTACCTCTTATCACCCATATTTGCAATCTCGCTATAAATCAGGGAGTTTTCCCACGAGGGCTAAAACAAGCTATAGTTCATCCTGTTCACAAGGGAGGTGATAAATCTAATGTTAACAACTATCGGCCTATTTCCGTCCTGAGCTCATTGTCAAAAATCCTGGAACGTATTCTAAACAATAGTCTGATAAACTATTTATCTAAATATAATATTTTAGCTAAAAACCAGTATGGTTTCAGGCAACGAATCTCGACTGAAGATGCTGTCGCCGACTTAACAGAAACCGTAGCTAGAAAACTTGATGAACATTACAAATGCTTTGGTATATTTCTTGATCTGTCTAAAGCTTTTGATACAGTTTCTATTCCAATACTTATTTTTAAGTTGCAAAATATAGGAATACGAGGAATCACTTTGGACATTTTTAAAGACTACCTTTCACAGCGCTCCCAAAGAGTTAAAATAGAATCATATATTAGTGAAGATGAACAACTCAGTTTTGGGGTTCCACAGGGAAGCATCCTGGGCCCTACATTATTTCTGATTTACATCAATGATCTTTGCCTACTACCCTTAGAAAACTGTCGTATTTTCACTTACGCCGATGATACTGCTTTACTGATATACGATGAAGATTGGGCAAAAGCAAAAATCCGCGCCGAGCATGCGCTAAAGCTAGTTATGGAATGGCTATCCACAAATCTACTTACTCTTAACTTAGAAAAAACCAAACTACTTCGCTTTAATATATCCAACACATGCCCTCCCCCCCATTGCAGTAAGATCTATGCACACACTTGTAGCTCTAACTTAACGAACTGTGATTGCTCTTGTCTTCCCATTTCCACTTCCGTGCGGTACCTGGGTGTCTATGTTGATCAAAAGCTTGATTGGTTCTCACACATAGATGTTCTATGTGGACGTGTTAGAAAATTAATATTTGTTTTTAAGAACCTACGCAACTGCATTGACACTGAAACTCGCCTTTTGGCATATCAAAGTCTTTGTCAGTCTATTATAGCATATTGTATTGCTGTTTGGGGTGGTACATACAAGACTACCTTATTACTTCTTGAACGTGCACAGAGGGCAGTTCTAAAACTCTTACTTTTTAAACGTAGAGACTACTCTACATTAAGACTTTATAAAGAATCTAAAGTCCTTACAGTGAGGCAGTTATATATTCAACGGTCTGTTCTGCGTCGTCATGCTCATCTACCACTAGACCCAGTATTAGTAAAAGAATCTTCTCTGAGGAGGAGAGCTTTGCCAGTCTGCAAAATTCCTTCCTGTCGCACATCTTTCGCACATAGGCAATTCTACGCCCTAAGTGCTAAAATATATAATAAGATTCACAAACGGCTTCAGATTTATACTCTGACTAAGTATGAAGTCAAAACAAACCTATCCAAATGGTTACAAAAACTATCATATGAGGAGACTGAAAGCCTCCTCTCTAGTACGGCCCAATAATTATATTTAATAATCTATAGTTTTAATATAATTAGTTAGCTAGTTAATTATAGGTATATATATATACAATCAAATCTATGTAATCACCACACACGTCCGCACTTGACTGCACTACACCTAGCCTCACAATAAAATATTTTTAACAACATTTTTTGGAGATCGGTTCCCTATATCACAGGTTACTTTTGTACTTAGTTTAGGGAATGTACTTCATAAAATAATGTTATAAGACTCATTATAAACGTACTATGGATAATGTGAGAGTGAAGTGGGTGCAGGAGCACAAGGACCTGGCAGAATAACAGCATCGCAGTGCTGCTGCGGTCCATGCTGAGCCAGGCAACCTTTTCGCTCCCACAGTACACCACAAAAATATAATTATATTTTAGACTAAGACTACTAATAGTATTATTTTGTAACTAGTAATTAATTTGTTTTGTACTGTGTTAGTGAATAAATGATTTTTATTATTATTATTTTATTATTATTATAGTGGACGTCTTCCGGCTGAAATGATGATGATGAAGTAGTCTCTATTAGTTAGCAAGTTATCAACCCAATTTCATAAGTACTTTAGTTCGTGAGCTTTGGAACGCTAGAATAGGTACGCGTGGCCTGCCACCGTCACGCACTTAACCAGTAATTTTTGTCATGCCTAACATCTTTAGCCGTCAGCTTTGATTTTAATATGAGTTTTCCTTTTTTTAGGATCCCACGGTTCAAATAATGAAGAAACTAAAAGAAAAATGTCAAAAACAAGCCCGAAAAATTAAAAGACTAAACGAAAAAATTAGAAGGCAAAAGAAAAAAATTGCGAATTTGGCCAATATAATAACAGATTTAAAAGAGAGAAATTTGTTGAATTCAGAGACAGCAGTATTGCTTGAAAGCTGTGCAGGACCCCAAGATTTTTTGAAGCGGCAAATCGCAAAATCAAAAGGCTTACCACTAGAACGACAGTATACCGAAGAGATAAGAAAATTTGCCATTACATTGCATTTTTTTTCACCGAAGGCATACAATTTTGTGCGTTCACAATACAACACCTGTCTTCCACACCCTCGGACTCTGAGCAAGTGGTACCAGCATGTCAATGCCGAGCCTGGGTACTGCGCTGAAGCTTTCGAGACCCTGCGGTCATATGCCCAGAATAGTAATCATCCTGTTGTGAGTGCAATAACCTTTGACGAGATGGCAATAAGAAAATCCCTTTGTTGGGACGCACAAAATAAAACCTATTGCGGACGTGTCAATTTCCGTGCCACTCTAGATAGCGATGACAACGAAATTGCAAACCAGGCCTTGGTGTTTATGGTTACGTGCATTAACGGGCAGTGGAAGTTACCCGTTGGATACTTTTTAATCACTTCTATAACAGGTGAACAGAAAGGAGCACTCTTAGAAATGTGTGTCCAAAAGTGCGAAGAAGTCGGTGTTAAAATCGTGAGCACAACTTGCGACGGTCCTGCTGCTAATCTAGCAATGTTTGCCACATTCGGATGTGAAATCTCAAAAAATCAGAAGAACACTACTTTTGATTGCCATGAAAGCAAAATCCACATTTTTATTGACCCCTGTCATGCAATAAAATTGATTAGGAATACCTTTGGGGAGCTCAGGGTATTTTATGACGTTTTTAGAAGGAAAGTAGATTTTGCCTATATTGAGCGCCTGCAAGACCTGCAGGACATTGAAGGTCTGAATTTGGCAAACAAACTTACAAAGGCGCACATTATGTTTGCAAAACAAAAGATGAAAGTTCGTTTGGCCACTCAACTATTAAGTAACTCAGTTGCTGATGCAATCGAGTTTTGCGAAAACAAATTAAAAATGAAGTCGTTCGAGGGGTCAGCCGGGACTGTACACTTTATAAGGATACTAAATGATGTATTTGATGTCCTCAACAGCCATTCTGTGAGACCTCCTGGTTGGAAAAAGGCAATGTGTCCTGAAAACATCGGACTCATAGAAGCGCTGTTCGATGGAGCTATCCGCTATTTGAGCGAACTAAAGTTGCCTAATGGACAGTTACTGTTGAAGTCCAACAGAAAAACCGGATTTATCGGTCTAATCGTCGATATGAGAAGTGCCTTAGCCTTATACAAATATTTGGTCGACGATCTGAAGGTCTTAAAATATATTCCGCTGTATAAAATAAGCCAGGACCACATAGAATTGTTTTTTTCGGCTGTGCGAGCAAGCGGAGGGTTCAACAATAACCCTAATGCCGTGCAGTTTACAGCTGCGTTCAAACGACTCCTGATACGGGCTGAGATTCGGGACGGAGGAGTTGGCAATTGCATTCCTCTGGAGCAGATAAATATCTTAACCTGCTCCAGTGTGAATCCAATTACTACCATTAATGATTTGACGAAAAAAAAAATTTGTTGACGAAGACATACAAATTGACAGCACCGTGGAAGATGAATTTGTTTCCATCTTGATAAATGAGCAATCCAGCACCGACCAATACACAAACAGTGTAGTCACCTACATTGCCGGTTTTGTGGCCCGAAAATTAACAAAATCACTAAAATGTGAAATATGTATATCTTTGCTCTATGGGAATTCCGACGATCACTGCAAATCATTGATCACAACCAAAACTCGCGGTGGTCTTGTATATCCGTCCAAAGACCTGCAAACTATATTGACCAAAACTGAAAAGTTGCTTAAAAGCGTGTTCAGGTCAAAAAATCCACCTGAGTTATATTATTTGCAGGTATTCAAATTTTTCTTTGAATACTTTTCCAGACCCAATGATTACCTCAATGCCAATGACACGGAACACGATGTCGACCACAAATATTTACTTATAAAAAGTATTATCAAAGCTTACATGAACATCAGGTACAAATATGTTGGAAAGAAATCCACAGAAAAATTATCCTTTCGAAATTATTACAATAAGCTGATTTTGTTTAGAAATGAATAAAGTAAATTTTGAAAAAGAAAAGTTTTTTATTATATATTATTTTAGGGCGAAAACATACAGCCGACACCCCACGCCACCCGATGTGTTAACACGCAAATCAATTCAAATCCTACTAAATAGTTTGTATGACTAGAATCACACTGTAAACACGCGACGCCACGTGAATAGTGAGATTTGATTGGCTGGACGCGCGTGGGGTGGCGTGTCGAATGTATGTTTGCACCCTTACACATAAAAACAAATCCACTTCTCATACAAAATGTATCAGCTGATCGCACACACCTCCCTTGTAGATATCCTCGGCTCGATTTCTGCAATCTGAATAGAAAGTTTATGGCAGGTCAGAAGAAATACACTTTTTCTGGCACACTAATAAATATAAAATAATACATATTTTATGTATGTCAGAAAATTGCCCCTCCTCCTTCTACTCTGCCAAAATCATTAATATATATAACTAAGTAATAGAATTTATTAAAATAAAAATGTTATAATTTAAATTATAACTTTTATTCTTTTTACAAAATATTAGCTGGTTCGTTTTCGCCAATCGACGTTATTTGTACAGATTCAGATTCAGATTCAGATAATTTTATTCAATGTAGATTCTTTACAGAATACTTATTGAATGTCATGCAGAATACAATGCAAATAGAGCGAGTCTACGCCGTTTCGGATCGTGCTATGGCAGCGTAAAAGAAACGGCAAGAAACCACTGCAGCACGGCCTACTTTAAGAGTCGGCTTTTTACAATGTGTTTCTTGTGTTTCGCTGGAATATCAGAGCACCATACCTCTTTGTCATTCATATAGTCATCCAATCTATAGTAAGCTTTTTTACATAACGTTTGCTTTACACATTCTTTAAACTTTCTCTCAGGTAATTGCACTATATTGTCAGGTATTTTGTTGTAGTATCGTATACACAGACCAACGAAAGATGTATTGACTTTAGTTAATCTAGTATATGGTTGATCAATTTTATGCTTATTTCTAGTATTAAAATTATGCCTGTCACAAATTTTTGGTAATTGATGGATGTTCTTTCTAGCATACATTATATTTTCATAGATATACTGGCATGGCACTGTCATAATGTTGATTTCCTTGAACAGTTCTCTCAGGGAATCACGAGTCTTCAGGCAATAAATTGCTCTTATAGCCCTCTTTTGTAAAACGAATATTGAATGTATATCAGCTGCTCGGCCCCAAAGCAGTATGCCGTAAGACATAATGCTATGGAAGTAGCTAAAGTAAACCAGCCTTGCAGTAGCTACATCAGTAAGTTGTCTGATTTTTCTAACAGCATATGCAGCCGAGCTCAATCGACCAGAAAGAGCCGTTATATGAGGGCCCCATTGAAGTTTAGAGTCTAGTGTTAACCCTAAGAAAACTGTACTATTTACAAAATCTAATGGCTCATTATTCAATACTATGTTATGTGAAGTAGACCTTACATTTGGTAGTGCAAATTTAATACATTTAGTTTTTTTGGCGTTTAGGACTAGATTGTTAACAGTAAACCATGCATGAATCTGTCCAAGTGCATCGTTGACTTCGTTATAATTTTGTGATTTCCTACTTACATTGAATATTAATGAAGTATCATCAGCAAATAACACAATCTTTGACAGATTCTTCACCACAGAAGGAAGGTCATTAATATAAATAAGGAATAAAAATGGCCCTAATATGGACCCTTGAGGTACGCCAATTTTGACAACAGATCCCAGTGATTTCGTCCTGTTTACTTGTACCTTTTGAATCCTGTTTTCCAAATATGACCTAAGTAGTTTAAGTGAATTATTCTTAACACCGTAATGTTCAAGTTTTAGCAACAATGTGCTATGATCTACGCAATCAAATGCCTTGGATAGATCACAGAAGATACCAATAGCATCTTCAGATTTTTCCCACGCGCAAAAGATGTATTTTAAAAGTGCAGTCCCGGCATCCGTTGTACTGCGCCCTTTCGTGAAACCAAATTGATGGTCATGTAGTAAGTTATTTCTATTGAAGTGTGAAAGCATTTGATTGAGTATGACCTTCTCAAAAATTTTACTAAGTACAGGTAAGACTGATATTGGTCTAAAATTACTGGGATCCTTTTTGTCACCAGCTTTGAATAATGGAACTACTTTACTTTTTTTCATTAAGTCAGGAAATGTACCATGATCGACACAATCATTGAATATAACAGCTAAATATGGAGATATAGTATCAATGATCGCACTACAGACTTTTACTGACATTCCCCATAGGTCCTCAGTAGTTTTCATTTTAATGCTTTTGAAGGCTTTAATAATTTCGTTAGGGGTGACATGATTGAACCCAAATTCAGTTTCGCAGGCGTCCACATTCTTTTGAAGTAAATCGCTAGCAAGTGAAGATGAAGAATTGAGTGACTCTGTTGTTTTCAAAGGAATATTAGTAAAAAAGGTTTCGAATTCTTGAGCCACTTCTACGTTTGAACTAATAGTTCCGCGATTTGTATGAAGTGTGATTTGATTGTCACGCGGTTTCACTTTTCCAGTTTCACTGTTTATAACATTCCATACAGCCTTAATTTTGTTATCAGCAGACTGTATTTTTTTCCGAAGAAAAAATGACTTTGCTTTTGAACAAACTAATTTAAACAATTTTGAATATTTTTTGACATATTCAATGAAATTGTCGTCATTTGAATAATTTCTTAGCTCATATAATTCAAAAAGTCTCTCTCTACTTTTGCGAATACCAGCGGTAGCCCAGTCACTGAATTTGAATTTTACAATAATTTGCTTTTTTCTAATAGTGAAAATTTTACTGAATTCAGTATTAATCAATGTGAATAAATCTTCATATGAGTTATTAGGGTTGTTAGTATTATAATTGTGACAGGGCAGTTTTTCTAGTAACGTGTTTTTGTACTTTTCTAACCTACCGCTCGTTAGGCTCCTGGTTTCTATATCTATCTTCTGGGTTACTCGAGAATAATTAAAAGTAACACTTTGACCAGAGTGGTCAGACTGAATCGAGTTTATGATACTTTTCTCAAAATAATCGCAATTACAAAAGACGTTATCAATACAGGTAGCCGAGGATGACGTCACCCTTGTAGGTTCAAAAAATACATGCTCTAAATTAAAACATTTGAAAAGACTTATAAGTTTGTTACTATAGGTATTATTTTCTAAGATATTGACGTTAAAGTCACCACACACTATCACAAACTTATTTTCTTTTGTCACTATTTTTAAAACATCTTCCATTACTAACTCGAACATTGAAAATTTTTGAAAAGCGGGAGGTCTGTATACGCACACTACAACATGCTCGTCCAGCTCAACACAAGATATTTCAATACATCTTTCAACCGAAAGTCGAACAATATCTTTACGGTTCTTTATCTTAAAACTGTTACGAACTAAAATCAGTGATCCACCGTGTAAAGCAGACTTTCGATTGAAAGCACTGGCTATACAATAATTTTCATAATTTATCAACATTTGATAGTCTTTTTGCCAGTGTTCTGTCAGACAAATAATGTCAAATTTTGTTCTTTCTAAGAATAATTCTAATTCTAAAATTTTTCCAGAAAAACCTTGAATATTTTGATGTAAAATTTTCAAAATATTAGATTTTTCCTTTGTCTTTGCTATAGGAAGTTTTTTGCCAGAAGGTTTTTTTTCATTTACTTCAGTAAAATTTTGTTTAGAAAAACCCTCTTTTGTCGTATGAACTAGTTTAAAGAATTGGTGTTAGTAATGTTACTAACTAAAGAAGTTTTTTGTGTATAACTTCCTATAACAAAGTCAGATATATTATATGCTATCAATGTAGCCAGCTCTTTCTTAAACTTCAGAGGCAGATACATAGTATCCTTTGTCAATTTGAAATAATTTATAAAAGTATTCATGTCAAGATATAAAATGTCACTATGACGACTTGTCAAATTTTGTAAATGTAAATTCATTCTGTGTATACATTTGTTGTGTTGCTCAGTAACATTTGAACAGTATGGGAAGTTACACAGAATAAACCTACACTTAGTTTCAACCTGTATTTTGTTTAACAATGTCACAAAATTGTTTAATTTTAATCTACTTATGTCAGAATGATTGCCTACCACGATAACAACAGTGGTGTTTATGTCAAACTTGCCTACAGCAATCTTTTTTACAAGACCGTCGAAAGTAATATCGGGACAGCAAATATTGGTCACCTGCTGATTATGGCAGTAATTAAAAATAGACCCTAGACCTACTCCTATCCTGTCTGAATATACAAAGGTCTTCTTTTTATTGGAAGTCGACGAAAATTCCTCGCCATCCGTGGTCTCTGTGCTATTATCGATAGGTGGTTGCTGTTCCACCGTGGCGCCACCAGCGGCGGCATCATGTGTTGGCAACACTGGCGACGCGGTGATGTCTTCACTCCCAGTCACCACGCTCTCAACGATGTGCTGACGTGGTGCCACCACGATGACGTCATTCACAGCGGTCTGCTCACGCGCGGCGGCATCATGTGTTGGCAACACTGGCGACGTGGTGATGTCGTCACTCGCAGTCACCATGCTCCCATCGATGTGCTGCCGTGGTGCCACCACGATGACGTCACTCACAGCGGTCTGCTCATGCTGGTCTCCGCGCTGCTGGCGTCGATCGTACGCGTGTCGCTTTTGGCGGCGTTGTTTCTTCGTAAGGCGAGCTGAAAATCGCCAGTTGAAAAATGTTGACGTTGAACCGCAGGTGGCAGGCGTACAGCTAGAAGACATACTGATATTTGATGTCCGCGGTGGTTCTAGAGTACAAGCAACCTCTTTGTCATTGGTGAGGGTGGCTATCAGTTGCTGCTGAGTGGTATAAAGCTGCTTGAGCTCAGCTGTGGATGACAACATTTCATTCATGCACTGCTCAGTTTCTACATATTTATTTGTCAACAGTTGAAGCGAAGATTGACTTTTAACATAAGCCGTTGTAATCTCGCTCAGTCTAGAATGAAGCGCATCAAGACATTGTTGTGCCTTTGTTAACTCAACATCCTTGTCTTTTATTATTTTCTCAAGCTCCTCAAGTTCCTCCTTGTGCTCTTCTACAGTTGATAGTTCATGGTGTAAGGATACAGCATGCTTATTTTCTTCATCCTCCTTTTCCTTGTATAAATCTGCTAGTTGTACATGTGCTTCTTGCAGTTGTACTTGCAATAAACTATTTCTATCAAGGGTGGACTGATGCAGATCTTGCAGGGACGTTAATGACTCGACATGATTTTGTAGTCGAGTAACTTCAGTTTGTGCTTCCTTGAAACTGTCTTGCAGTGCGTCAAATTTATTTATTTGTGTTTGGAGTTTGACCTTCAGTTGCCTTATTTCAAACTCATTTACGTCCCTGCCTGCAAGGAGGCGATCATTGAGTTCCTCTGCTTCTCTTAGGTTGTTCTGAAGCTGCTGTGTTTTGGTTACACGGGGCATGGTGACCTGAAATGTATACAGGAGGAACTGTAGAATAAGCTATTACAGTAATAGACAAAATAATTAGACTAGAATTAATTAAAATAAAATAACCTAACCGAATAAACAGATAAAGTATAATTAGTAAAGGACCTATGCAACCGTCAACTAAATTATTAATTTAAAATTTTATAATTCTTTAATGAATATTAGGTGTATCTTAAACCAAACTAAGTAAACACTAAATAGTAAAGAATGAGTATAGTATGAAACTAGATATTGGAAAATACAGCAAAGTGTAGAAAATAAGGTTAGTAGATACTCAGAAAAGAAAATGTTTGTAAGAACAATAAGAAATGAAACTGTAACAAAGAAAGAAAGTAATGATAGCAACAATAAAATAGTGAACGGATAACAATTAATGTTTACTAGCTATCCCCAATAATTATCATTATAATATTATTTCCATATTATATTTAACTAATTGGTACCTACCTAACAATAATATGCCTAAAAACCAGGTAATTGGCTGGTTAAAAAGTACTGTCTAAGTACATATAAAGTATCTAATGTGTCAACCTACTCGTAGGTATTAGAGTAAAATATAAGCACTAAAATGGTTGCCTGTATTTAAGTGAAGTGTAAATAGTTTATCTGAGGTGTCCGGCTACGTTCAATCATCAATTTCACTTCCACATACTAATTAGTCAAGTGAAAAGAGACTCAACAAGGCGCCGCTGGTATGAGGATGGACGTTTCTCACGGAGGAGAATTTTGTAGAATAGTGAATTTGTTTACACGATCTAACCTTAAAGTGCACTTGATTAGGTAAAAAATATCAAAACTTTAGTGTTATTAATTAGGTATCATAAAACAAAATACTCCCCGGGATCCGTTGATGTTTCAATTCAAACTCGTCCGGTAATGGTTTGCCGTTTACCGCATTCCACTGGTTCACACTGATTAAAACCTTTTTTTGGTGTTTGTTATATGATATTAAATCATAATATATGTACAAATTATGCAGAATAACAACTAAAAATATTAAAATACGTAAAATATAATGAACAGCTGATATTTGACCAGTACGTTCGGACACACCGCCTAGTTATAGTCGATCTTTTTATAGTCTGATTTCGATCTTCTTATCTTTGCCTCCGAACTCCGAACCGATCCCCGCTAGTTGGGACAAGAACCAGCGGCAGCGCAGTCCAGCGCATTTTCACGCTCCGCTCCACACATACGACCATAGACTATCATACGACTGCCTGCGCCTGCCTGCCGGCTTGACATATATCGATATTTTCCATTGATTATTTAGTGACGTCTCTAGAGGAGTCCGCCATTTTGTGGCTTCAACTTTTGTAGGTATGCACGTTTATTTCGTAGGTATTTCGTGTCCATAGGGTTTCTTTGGTCCGAGCTAAATTCACAACAGAAAATGACATGACAGTTACACAGTGTTGCTATTTAAGAAAAACACAATATGGATGCGTTCAAATTAAGACGCTATGGTTTATATTTTCTTAAATATTTAGACTGTCCACAGGTAAAGCCGTCCACAGGTACAGCACTTGCCCCTATATTAGACGATGGCATCCAATACATCATGGTATTAACGTAATTTTGTTGCCAAACCTAACAAAAAGATGAAAAAAATATATGACCGTATTGTAGATAGTTGCATTTATAAATATTACGCAACTGTTGTCGGAATGGCAATGTTTGTGATACTTTTCCGGTTTTGTATTTAGAACTTTAAAATTATTTTTCTACTCCCATTTGTTAAAGTGTCCAGTATGGGTCTCACGAAGCCGCAACAATCTGTGGAGTGTAACACTAACACTTGACACCAAATAATGATAAAAATTCTGGTGCTGGGTGCAAGAAAACTGTTTGTTATGGAAGTAACATTTTGTAGCTGTGGCCCGGGGAGTTTTTAGTGACTGAGTTGGGTCAATTGAAACACACAATTAAAGCTTACAATTACATTTAATAAAAGAAAAGACGAAAGGAAGCTATTTAACAATTTAGAAAACAATTACAATGTAGGAGTACAGAATTAAGTCACTAAGAAAGTCAGAAGGATACTAACTCCGCGGCGGCACGAGAATCGAGATGTGGCTTAGTAAAGAAGAAAGGCACTTCCCTGACGTCGGCCCAGGTAGCAACAGCGCCGGACGGGGTGTGATGGAACGCCGTGGCTCGGCCAACGTTTCGGTACAGTGTCACCGAAAACTACTCAGCGGCAGACAGAAGTTGAGACTCTTCAGGGTGGGGGATCCAAAATGCCAACATAAAGTTAAGAGTTTATTATGAAAAAGTAGGTAAATACAAGGCGGTGGGCGTGCTGCGCGCGGGCACGTCCGAGCACGACCAGAATCAAAGGTAAACTGACTGTTTTTGACACGAATGACATCGAAAGACAGAGATAGAAGACATTTGAAATAGGAATTTGGAATTTTGGGCCAGGACAATAGAGCCAGGATCACGAAAGGAGGCAGCATGCGAGGCATGCAGCCCCGCTCCGTGACAGTACCCCGGGGCTCCGGTGAAAAATTCGAGGAGTACCTACTGGAATATCCGAAGAATTTTACAAAGACAACTAAAGCTAAGTAAGGACTTAAAATAATAAAACTAATAGTTACTAGGTATAACGGAACTGCCCAAACACGAACAAAGAATAACAAACTTAACCTAACAAAATCAACAGACACACGTCGTCTAGCAAAGCAATATTATGAATCCAAACATACATCATCAACCAGTCAAGTCTTAGCAGTTCGAACCTACATAAGACACAGGTCTATACAGTAAAAGTAGCCCTAATAACTAAAACAATAGGGAACTCAAAGGGCAGTCCGTAAAGAACGCATTATAAATAACAAACATACTAAACTTGAATAAGTTAATGCAATAAACATTACACAGGCAAATGTCTAAAACCTTAGAGGTACATAAAAGTTCAATGAGCATACCTAAACTAAAGTAGATATGGACAGGTATAGCATAAATATCGCGATATCGCGCAAAAAGCAATGTAAAACAAAACAATATTCACACAAGTAAGTGAATGCAAAAGAACATATTAAAAGTAAGAAAAACAAATTGTAACATAAGCTAATATTACAAATTCAATTATTGATTAAAGTGATATGAAGGATCAATAAATTATTTAATTAATTAAAACAATAAATCAATTAAAGCTAGCTTTAGGCTTAATATCCTTGACGTGCCATCGTCCAAGAGGATGACCCGTCATATCCGCTAACTCGTATACTAATGGAGATATTTTATTTGTCACCTTGCATTTTATAAATTTAGGTGCAAGTTTTGAAGAATAATATTTGCCAGCAGCACTGAATGTGTAATTACGTTTCCAAACCACGTCATCTATGTTGAATTCCAACCTTTGACGATGCTGATCGTAACGGGAAGCATTAGCTTCATGAGACAACCAAAGTCTCGTTTGAACCTCAGAAAATAGTGGTGAAAGTAGACCTACATTGTCCGCAAATATACTACGTGGAGCAAAAATTAAGTCGTCACATAATTCTGTGTTCTGATAAATAGAGCCGCATGGTACCAGTTCACGCCCAAAAACTAGAAAGGCGGGTGTGAACTTAGTTACCTCATTAACCGAAGAGTTAATCGCGAATTGAATTTTGTATAAATTCAAGTCCCAAGACCTATGATCTTGATTAACAAAGGAAGCAATAGCGGTTATAATTGTTTTGTTATAGCGTTCTACAGGATTAACTTGGGGACAGTAAAGAGGGGAATAGTGAATTTCTGGAATGTTGTATTGCCTAAAAAGATCGAAAAGTTCATTGCTAGCAAATTGAGGTCCGTTATCCAGTAAAACCGTTTGTGGAATTCCGTAAGTCATAAATACCAGATTTTCCATTATGTGGCATATTATAGAAGCTGTAGCACGTTTAATTGGAAAAAGAAGACAATACTTGCTAAAGCAACAAGTAACCACGAAAATATATCTATTTAATTTTCTAGTCATAGGTAAAGGGCCAACAAGGTCTATCGAAATCGTCTGAAAAGGTCTACAAACTGTTCTGGGATGGCCCATAAGGCCTATAGTTCGCTGAGTTTGGTGTTTATAAGCAGCACAAGTGTCACACTTAGCAATAAATTTTGGAACGTCTCTATACATGCCTTTCCAAAAATACCTACGCTTGACTTTCATGTATGTCTTAAAAACGCCAAAGTGAGCATTAGTAGGGGTAGAATGATTATCAACAATAACCATTTCGGTAATTTCGGAAGGTATAACCTCTTTCCAGTCATATTCCGAAGTAAGTTAATTGGTAGAACGCGCTTTGCGATAAAGTTTATTATTTCTTATAAGGTAGTCAGGACAAGAGGTAGGATTATCAGAGCACTTTGCCAGCATACTATTATACCATTCATCTGAAGACTGAGCCGGGTTGTAGTCAATTAGAGCTATAGGAACTGAGCGAGACAAAGTGTCTGGGACTAAATGATCCTTACCTTTCTTATGTTTTATTTCTAAATTAAAAGCCGATAATCGTATACTCCATCGGGCTAAACGGCCTGTGGGGTTATTCAAATTAAGAAACCATTGTAACGCAGAATGGTCTGTATAAATAGTAAACTTTAGCCCATTATCTAAATAACAACGCCAATGTTCCAAGGCGGTAATGACGCTGAGTAACTCTCTTTCAGTGATAGAGTAGTTCTTTTGAGCACCTGAGAGGGATTTGCTCATGTACGCAATAGGTTTTTCAACGTTAACGAACTCTTGAGTGAGCATAGCGCCAATACCAAAACTAGAAGCGTCACAGTGCACTGAAAAGGGTTTGGTTTAAGTCTGGACGAGCTAAAACGGGTGTAGAGGTAAGAGCTGTTTTAAGTTTGTTAAAAGCGGCATTAGCGTCAGCATCCCAAAGGAAAGGTTTAGGTTTACTGCCCTTTTTACCGGATGAAGTTAGTTTATTTAAATGAGAAACTACTGTACTGAAATCAGGAATGAATCTCCGATACCAGCTAGCAGTGCCTAAAAATTTTCTGAGTTCTCGACGTGAAGTAGGCACAGGTATATCAAGGATAGCCTGAACTTTATCTGGATCAGTGCGAAGACCACGTTCGTCTACAATATAGCCTAAGTATTTTAATTCTTTTCTAAAGAAAACACATTTCTTGAAATTAACGGTAATATTGGCACTATCGAGTTTAGAAAGAACCTTAGTCACTAAAGATATATGTTCATCAAAAGTTTCCGTAGCTATGACTATGTCATCTAAATAACAAAAAACCTTGTTATCTAAATCAGCAGAAAGTTAATTATCAATAAATCTTTGTTGGGTAGCCGGAGCATTAGTAAGGTCAAAAGGCATCACTTTGAAACAAAACATTCCCCGACCGGGTACATGAAAAGCGGTCTTGGGTCGATCTTCTTTTTGAAGCGGTATTTCCCAAAACGCTTTAGCGATATCAATGGAAGAAAGATAACGCGCATCACGAAGGTTATCCAAAATTTCGTTAATTAAAGGAAGTTTATAAGCGTCCTTCTTGGTAATAGCATTAAGCTTCCTACTATCAACACAAAAACGCCAGTCACCATCTTTCTTAGGTGTGATGACCACCGGGTTGAGCCAAGGGCTTTCACAAGGCTCTATTACATCGAGTTCAAGCATTTTATCAACTTCAGCTGACAGTGCCTTAATCTTCTCAGGCGAGAGACGGTATGTACGTTGCCTTAGAGGGGAATGGTCCCCTGTATCAATACAATGTTCCGCTAAATGAGTTCTGCCTAAGGGTCGAACTTCCGTGCTTATACAACGAAATTGATTAATCATGCTATCTGCTGCCAACCTTTGAGCAGGAGTAAGCGTGTCATAATGAGAGACCTGGTTTTGCTCACAATGAATAGATAAAATGTTAGGTAAAGGTGGTATACGAAATTGTACATTTCTCAAAATATCTGGAGCAACAGAAAAAGTTTTCCAAAAGTCCATGCCTAAAATAAGTGGTTGCTTAATAGCAGGGATAACATGAGCAGTAATAATAGCCGCAAGCTTATTACAAGAGACTGGTAGATTAATGGTACCCATGGAATAAATAGGGTATCCGTTAGCAACAGAACCAGTAATCTTGTAGTTTGTGTCTACTGTAAAGCCGTATTTTTCTAATTGTTTAAACGCATCACAGCCTAAAATAGTGATGGGGCTGCCACTATCTAATAGACCAGAGAGGGTAAGTTCATTAACTTTGATATTTAAATAGGGTCTTTCAAAGTCATTTTCATTTTGAATGAGGATTGTAGAGATGGTTCTATATGACGACATAAAAGTTTTAATCTTAAGTAACCAATCATCCCATTCTTCTTGAGAAAAGTTTATATTAGGGGATTTCTTCTCTCTACAATCCTGCGCTACTAGTTTTTTTGATTATTATTGGTTGGACTTAGTTTACATTGAGGACAATCTGTAACTTTAAAGCCTTTATTGCCACATTTAAAACAAACCAGATCACGGCTCTGGCATTCTCGTAAATAATGAGAATTGTTGCGACAACGCGGACAATATTTAATATTAGAATTATTTATAACGTAAACTGGTTGACGATATGAAGGGCCTGGTAGAGGATTTTGGTAAAAAGGTTGGTGAGTTTCGGGTGAAGTAGTAGGTGTAGAAAGGGATTCATAAAATTTACATGCTTTAAATAAATTGTCAACTGACGTAATGTTTTGTGGCTGTAACCTACCTTTTAGTTCAGGAAGAAGGTTTCTTTTAATTATATTAATTTTGTGGGTCTCTGAAAGAGGATCTTGTAATTTGGAAAACAAAGATTCCAAATCTGTAAAATAAAGGACCACTCTTTCATTTGGTTTTTGAAAACGGTTTTCAATTTTCTTAAGGAGTAAGAAATCGGAGTCATCTATTCCAAAAGCAGAAGCCAATTCCGATTTAAAGGTCTCCCACGTAGAAAGATAACTGGCTCTAACCCTAAACCATTCTAGGGCAGGGCCAGAAAGCAAGTCAAAAATATGTTTGTGCAGTGTTGCTTCATCAATATTCCTAACTGTGGCAAATTCTTCTACTTTCTTAATAAAATCCCGAGGGCAGGTATCACCCTTAAAATTAAACTTTTTAAGTTCTGATGGTGATGTTTTATTAGAAATCTGGGCAATTCCATGAAGGAACTTGTCCATATCAAACGGGTTGTTTTGTTGAGAGTGTGACGTTGTAGCAGTGAAGAACGTAGTCTCGGAAGCAGAGCAGGAGGGTGGTGTAATAATCAAGTTGAAACGTTTTTGTAAAGTGTTATATTCAGAAGTGGTTTCATTGTATAATTTTAGAAGCTCTTCTGAACAATCAGAGGTATCCAGTCTGGAAAGTCGATCTAAAATGTGGTGTAAATATGTATTAATTTTGTTTTTTATTGCTGTGTTAGGTTTGTTTTCTAATAAAATTATTTTGGATTTAATATCAGCTAGTAAATTCTTAACGTTGTTAATGTCAGTACTGATATCAAATGGGCTTTCCGAAGGGAAGTCCGATGTTTTCAAAAGCAAAGAAAGTTGCTCCCGAAGCGCAGCGACTGTATCGGCTGGCTCTGCAAGGCGGGCTTTAACTTCGTAAATAAGTTCGGGTTTGTTTAATAAGTTCACGTCCATTATAAAATTAAAACATAAAATAATCACTAAAATAAGTCGTAGTCAATCAAAGTGTGGACAAATAAATCGTACACAAATCAGGTGTATGATAATTAAAAGTAGAGACAAATAACAGCAAGAGATAATAATAAAATAAAAAAAAATTGAGCAAATCAGTTTACGTACATGGTAAAAATTTAGGAGCTAAGGCTCCGCGCACGAGCAACATCAAGCATATACGTAGTTTGGTGACGTAGAATGTAAGATGGCAAATAAAATTGTATAAAAAAAATATATTTAAACAATAATTATTGTTAGGTAAAAAATCTTAATTCACTGGGCTATAAAAGGTACACACAAAATTATTGTTAGGTAAAAATCTTAATTGACTAGACTATAGTAATAAAAACTTTCAAAGTAAAAGAAATTCTGACGTTTGTTTGCTCTGACGTTTGTTGTCCTGGATACGTATTCTATTTTTTGACAAGCCGTAAAAATGACGATGTTTTGTAAATAATGTCTAAAAATATGTAACACGATGAAAATTGTTTAAAATAAACGAAAGGCGGAGCAGAACGTCTGAAGAGTTGTAAATGAAGCACGCTCAAACACTCGTAAAAAGCAGAACAGTCAAAACAAAATCCATTGTAGTGTGAGCAAATATACAACCACGAAAATTTGAAGCAGTCCGCAGCAATTGGGGATCTGGCAATGTATATGAGCGGAGTAGACAGAGCAATGTGAGACACTTGTAATGGATTCACTCCTCACCGACGGCGATGGCGTAGACGTCAGTTCTATCTCAGTGAATTATAACTAATAAATTGGATTGTACCTCTGTTCCGTGTTTGTGATTGTTTCTTTAATATTTATATTACCACAGCAAAAGGGCGCCAGTGTCACCGAAAACTACTCAGCTACTTCAGGGTGGGGGATCCAAAATGCCAACATAAAGTTAAGAGTTTATTATGAAAAAGTAGGTAAATACAAGGCGGTGGTCGTGCTGCGCGCGGGCACGTCCGAGCACGACCAGAATCAAAGGTAAACTGACTGTTTTTGACACGAATGACATCGAAAGACAGAGATAGAAGACATTTGAAATAGGAATTTGGAATTTTGGGCCAGGACAATAGAGCCAGGATCACGAAAGGAGGCAGCATGCGAGGCATGCAGCCCCGCTCCGTGACAACAGGTGATGGCTCCCAGGGCCTTCGACAACCGCAGCAGGCGGGAGTCGCGTCGGCTTGCAGCGGCCGTTTGTAGAACGGTCTAACCGTAACGTAGTTCCCTGGAACGTCAGTCTAGCGGTTTTACAAATCGCCTCGTCTACGACGATTGCTTTTTCCACGGCCCAGTCCTCGGAAATAACGGCCTAGGAGGGTGCCTACCTTCCGGAGGTACTGTTGGCGGTGGCGAAAACAATCAGAAGACGGAATTAGCAAGGCTGAAGGCCGATAGAAAGTATGGCTTTGTCCGTTAGAGCACAGATTAAATATTAGTAAACGGACAAATCAAACGAACAAGGAGGCTAACGGTCACCGTCAAAAGAATGACTCATTGACTATTATTTTAACAATCCTCTCTATTTAAGGTTAGATATTGATTTATAACAGTAACAGAGAACACCTGAATAGATTTCTACAAGTGCAATTGCTAATAAATTACCTAGGTACCAAATAAGAGAACAAAGGAAATGAGGAATGCAGTAACGGTAACACTTGCACAGTAATGGTTTACGACGGTGGTTTATTTAAGCCAAAGATTTCGGACATCCTTGCTTCGCTCGGAATAGATACCTTGCTAATTTATTTTAGTAGGGGATGACATCTGCCAACATGTCACAACCCCATCATCGATGATCCATAGAAAACATTCAAAGTAACCTGTCAAATCCATAGAAAAACGCCTACACCACCTAGTGACGAATTATTTCTATAATCCTCCTTCTAAGTACCTTTATTTTTCTGTGATTTAAGCACTACCACACTTAAAACACAACGACTAGGTGAAAATAGGAAACATATTTCCTTTCCAAAAAAATAGGCGGAGGCGGATCGCGTCGTAGAGTGACGTGACCGTACGCCAGCCAGTGAATTTTAGCAATGGCCGACCGGAGGAGCGAGCCCGGCCGGCGAGCGGCACGGCGTGAAGTTAGCCGGAGGCGCGCGAGCGCGGGCTTCTCAACGGTGCCTTAGAAATGCCACACCGAGATTCTAAGCCCGAAACAAGGGTAACAATTTAGCATTGTTACATAGCAAGGAAAAAAACAACTACGGTCGTCTCCGTCGTCGTAAAACAAATCTGATAAGCAAAAAAATTTAAATTGTTCCCATGGCAACTGATAAAAGAAAATTACAGACTGATGACAATGATTTTGTTGGAATCAACGTTGGTAAAAAGCAACAGCAATCTGCTGATAATGATACATTTAACACTCCGATTGTTATACTTATTTTTTATTTATAGAGTAATTGTGTAAAAGTTTAAATGAAATCGTGACTATAACTTATGTTCTAGTAATTAATGTCGTGGTTATTTATTTCACGTGAACAACACACCGGTTAGGACAAAGCTGCTATTATTTTTTTTTTTATTTATTTAATTATTTATTGTACACATGAAAAGAACTATAATGAAACACCGGAATGGTTGGCAATAGACTAACGTTTATTCTTTCTTAATTATGGTATGACGCATACTTTACATAACAGCAACTAGATGGCAGCACATGTATATTTTGATATTTAGAATAACACCCCCACTAATATCAAATATCATCATCATCATATCGTGTGGGTTGCAAGGTCGATGACCGACCTCACAAACCCTGGTGTCAGAGTTGTTGAGCCGCCAAAGGCCTCTGACATGGCTCATTAACGACTACATCCGTAGATAGTAGTCGGGACCAACGGCTTTACGTGCCTCCGAAGCACGGAATCATCTAACTTTTCGGGCAATCAGGTGATTCATCCTGCAATGCCCTAACCAAACTGGGGAGGTCGCACAAAGAGATTTTTGTTTTTGACAGTGTCCCCACTGGGAATCGAACCCAGAACCTCCGGATCGAGAGCCGAACCCTCTAACCACTAGACCACAAATATAAAATACATTTACATTGGCAAAATGGCTAGCATATGCATAAAATTATAATGTTTCTGTGTACATAACCCTTTTGTCAACAGTCAGCAAGGAGAAACGTCAAAGTCCAAGTCTATGGTCAAATGTCATAAATGTAAACATTACGGACATTACAAAAACCAGTGTGAAAAATACGATAAATTCAGTAAAAACAAGCATACAAACGCTTTTAGCGCGGTATTTCTCAGCGGAAAATTCAGCAATATGGATTGGTACATCGATTCAGGTGCGAGTATGCACATGACATCAAATAAACATTGGCTACAAAACGTGTCGAATCATCCAGAAGTAGACGCGATTGTTATTGCCGACAAAACGAAAATTCCTGTGGAATGTTGTGGAGATATCCAGATCCATACAGTCGTAAACAGTACCGAGTACCAGATTCCAGTTGCGGGAGTTTTACATGTGCCAAACCTTGCGACAAACTTGTTATCAGTAAGTGAGTTAATAAGAAAGGGAAACAAAGTTAGCTTTGGTAACAGTACGTGTATTATACGCAATAGACAGAATGAGATTGTGGCGACTGCAGACTCAGTGGAAGGTGTATACAAACTAAGAATCAAAGAAGTTGATTGCTTGTTGACATCAGGCAATGTGTGGCACAGAAGATTTGCTCACATTAAAAGCAGTGATCTAGAAAAAATGAGAAATGGAGCTGTTATAGGACTGTCATATTCTGATAAACCCCAGGCCAGTAAGGCAGATTGTAAAGTATGCTGTGAGGGAAAGCAAGACCGGTTACCGTTTGCCAATAACAATAACCGTTGTCAGGATTTGCTTGAGACAGTTCATGCAGACGTCTGTGGGCCAATGGAATGCAGATCCATTGGAGGATCAAGGTATTTTCTGATATTTGTAGACGACTACAGTAGATTGGCTCATATTTATTTCCTAAAAACAAAAGATGAGGTTTTTAAAAACTTTAAAGTATATAAGTCATTAGTAGAGACACAAACAGGAAAGAAAATAAAGATCTTCAGAACAGACAATGGAAAGGAATTTTGCAGTAAGGAATTTGACATATACTTACAGAACGCCGGGATTATACACCAGAAAACAAACCCATATACCCCACAACAAAACGGGTTATGTGAACGTCTCAGTAGAACTGTGGTTCAAAAGGCGAAATGTTTGTTGTTTGATGCAGATTTAAACAAAAAGTTTTGGGCAGAAGCAGTAAACACTGCAGTGTATCTGCGAAACCGATCAGTGGCATCAGGCCTTAACAACAAAACCCCATACGAGACCTCCCCTTTCTGAAACCAAATTGTCTGTCTGATAGTAACCCTTCCCGTTCCAAAAAGTGCGTGAGACGCTTGTTGACTACCTTCTCCAGCAGCTTAGAAAACCCACTAAGAAGCGAAATAGGGTGGTAATTGCTCGGAACATCCTTGGAACCCTCCTTGTGTATCGGTGTATGGGGCACCGGTGTAGGTACCCTAGTTGTTGTAGCAATGAAACCACGCTTTCTTCTTAGCAATGTTTAATGGGCACGTTGGTGAGAAGTACATCGAATGAAGTAACTTTAGTTGAATAACGATGTAAATGGTTAACGAATACTAAGATCGCGAGCGTCGCGGAGAAGGCAAACGAGTACGGGCTTCGCGTCAGACGGTTAGATGTGAACTGGCGCGCGAGCGCCGACTGCGCTGCGCAGGCGCGAGGTATCGTACGATGCGACGTCATCCATTGTCTTCGTCGCGGAGCGCGCGTTTCCAATGACTTCGTCCGGATACGGTTTCTTCGTACGAGTTGTGGTAAGTATTTTATTTGTTTATTTATTTAATTTATATTGATTTATTATTCCTTCTTTTTCAGGTTGATTGGGAGTCGCCACATCACTCCCCCCCCAGAGACCGTCCTACGGCGGGCGATAATATTCCGGGAATTTTACTCTTCTTCCTGATCTTGTATATTTTTGTTTTTCAGGTGGCGAGTTCTCCTGTGTCTTTTCTGTTGTTCTCTTTTCAGATGGTGTATTTTCAGGAATTTGTGGTGTTTTATTTTTTTCATGTGGCTGGTGCGATGTATCTGCGGTTAGTGTGTTGTCGAGTAAGTATGCTGGTTTTAATCAATCGACCGTTACAGTGACTACTTTTCCTTTCACCAGTAGTTTGAAGACTTTCGTGCCTCTTTCTAGTACTTCATGGGGTCCTGAATATGCTGGTTGAAGGGCTCCACGTACCGTGTCATCCCTGAGGAATACGTGTGTCGTGGTTGATAGGTCTTTGTACACGAACATAGACTTTTTTCCATGTCTTGAAGCAGGTTGCGGTTTTATCTTTGCCGCGAATTCTCGAAGGCGAGCGGAGAAGTCAGTGAGATCGGTGGTCGTGGTTGTGCTTGGTTTGAAGATCTCACCAGGCAGTCGTAATGGCTCGCCGTATACGAGTTCTGCTGATGATACTTTCAGGTCTTCTTTAATGGCGCAACGAATTCCGAGCAGTACCAATGGCAGCATTTCAGACCAGTTGCTGTTTTCATGACAAACGATAGCTGCTTTTAATTGTCTGTGAAATCTTTCCACCAATCCATTGGCGGCGGGGTGATAGGCCGTTGTGCGCTTGTGATGGTAGCCTGCCATCTCTGCTAGTTTTTTGAAGAGAGTCGATTCGAATTGTCTTCCTCTATCAGTTACGATTTCTGCTGGGCAACCGAATCGCGCGATCCAGCCTGAAAGAAACGCTTGTGCGACCGTCTCTGCAGTTATGTCTGGTATGGGTATGGATTCTGGCCAGCGTGTAAATCTGTCTATGGCTGTAAGGCAGTATTTATACCCATGTGAGATTGGCAGTGGTCCTATGAGGTCAATATGGACGTGCATGAATCTGCCGCTTGGTAAGTGGCGACGACACGTGCCGTGTAACCTTCGCACGCTGGCATGCGTAACATGTCTTTGCCCAGTCGCGACAATCTTTTCTTATGCTGGGCCATACAAAGCGCTGTGTTATCAGCTTCGCCGAGGCGTTAGCTCCTGGATGGCTCAGTGAATGTAGACTTTCGAAGACCTGGCGCCTATGTTTTCTTGGTACGTATGGTCGGGATGTCTCTGTACTCTGATCACAGTAAATGTACAAGTCGGTTCCAGGGATTTTCATTCTTGTGATGCGTAAAGATGTCTCGCCATTTAACAGGGTTTCAAGCTCCTGATCGCTAGCTTGTGATTTAGCTAAGGTGTAAAGGTCCACGGGCTGTGCTAGTTCACGAACGCGAGACAGTGTATCAGCGACCACGTTGTTTTTTCCTGAGATGTGCTTTATGTCCGTCGTAAATTGTGAAATGTAATCAAGATGTCGGAATTGTCTTGGAGAACAGTTTTCTTTTCTAGTGTCCAACGCATAGCACAGTGGCTTGTGATCGGTGTATACCGTAAAGTGCCTAGCTTCCAGCATATGGCGGAAGTACTTGATCGCCTGGTATATTGCGAGTAATTCTCTGTCATAGGGTGAGTATTTGCTTTGTGACGAGCTCAGCTTTTTGGAGTAGAAAGCCAGTGGCTGCCATGCGCCATCCTTGTATTGTTGCAAGGCTGCTCCAACAGCCGTATCAGATGCGTCTGTCACTAATCCTAGTCTAGCCGTCAGATCAGGATGCGCTAAGAGGGCGGCTTTGCAAAGACTATTTTTGCATTCATTGAACGCCTTCAACGTGTCACCATTTATGTCAACTGGGTGTGCTCCTTTCACTGATCCAGTCAATAAAGCATGAAGAGGGGCTTGAATTCGGGCTGCTCCTGGGATAAAGTGCCTGTAGAAGTTTATCATGCCTAGGAAGCGCCTAAGCTCCTTGACGTTTTTTGGCGTGCTAAAACTTTTGATGGCTTCAACTTTTGTTTCTAGAGGCTTCACGCCGTCAGCGGAGACTGTGTATCCCAAAAACGTCGCCTTCGTGACTCCGAAAACACACTTGGCGGTGTTTATGACCATATTGTACTGCTTTAGCCGGGTAAACAGCTGGCGAAGGTGGTCTTTATGCCTCTCTTCGTCTTTAGAAAAGACGAGGAAGTCGTCCAAGTAGGCGAAGCAAAAGTCCAAGCCGCGCGTCATCTCGTCTACAAAACGCTGGAATGTTTGACCTGCATTTCTCAACCCGAAGGTAATGAATGGAAACTCGTACAGGCCGAAAGGTGTGGATATGGCGGTTTTGCAGATATCTTCGCTTGCCACTGGGATTTGATTATAAGCCTTTACCAGGTCGATTGTAGTAAAGACATGGCATCCGGAAATGTTTTGAGCAAAGTCGTGAATATGCCGTATGGGGTATCTATCAGGTACAGTTCGCGCATTCAGCATACGATAATCCCCACAAGGGCGCCACCCATTATCTTTCTTTGGCGCGAGATGGAGGGGCGATGACCAGGGGCTATCTGAAGGCCTAGCAGTGCCACATTTTAGCATGGCTTCAAATTCTTGCTTGGCTATCTTTAATTTGTCTGGGGCAAGTCTACGCGGGTTGCAGAAAACTGGTGGTCCTGGTGTAGTTTTGATGTGGTGGACTGTGTTATGGGTTCGAGTGTCCAGAGTTCCCGATGGACGAGTGATTTCTGGGAATTCTCGAAGTAGGTCGTGGTATGAAGATTCGCCTACCATTGTCTTCACCGAAGATATCGTGGTAGATGACGATGCTGGAGTAGCTGTTGTCGTTAGCGTAGTGGTGTTGTCTATAAGGCGTTTGTGCCGAACGTCGACCATCAGGTTATAAAATGATAAGAAGTCGACTCCGATGATTGCCTTCGTGACGTCAGCCACTATGAAGCGCCAGCAGAAGTCACGACGTAGTCCTAAGTCCAGGCTCAGATGGGCGAAACCATACGTAGTGATAGTCGTCCCATTTGCTGCATAAAGGTGGTAATCTGTTTTAGGCCGGGTTTGTCGAAGCGCAGTTCTGGGAAAGACGCAAAGACTACCTGTGTCCACAAGAAATTGCGTCTTGGTCCTGCGGTCTGTGACAAATAGGCGACCTGGCAGAGTGGAGCAATCGTCATTCGCCTTTACCGACCGCCCTGAGAGTTTCCCTGGTTGAAGTCGCATGGTTTGACGCATTTCTTCGCTTGGTTGCCGAACTTTGCGTGATACCAACATTTTGGAAACTTTTCATAGTTGGACCGTGAGCGCGATTGGCTACGTTGGCCGCTGGAACCTCGATTGGATGAGCGGCTGCGCTTACCTCCTGCGTTAGGTCGTGACCTCCTGTTATGAGATGTCAGGGCTTCGACCTGTTTCGTAAGTGCTGCCACCTGCCTCGTCAAGGCGTCAATAGGCGTTCCAGGTGCATAAGATGTAGAGGCAGTTTGCGGGCTGGTTGTAACTATATCCATTACAGCGTCTGCCAAATCAGCAAGGCTGCTCAACTCTGTAGTCGGTTGTGATGCGAGAGCCGTTTGGACGTGAGTCGGGAGGCGGCCAGTCCAAATTGACTTCAAGAACTCCTCGGGGACGTCTGGTCCAGCCAGTTGTTTCAGATGTCTAAGAAATTGAGAGGGCCGACGGTCACCCATCTCCTCGTGAACCAGTAGCTGCTGAACTTCTTTCTGCCTGGATGCTGACAATCTTTTTATTAGACATGCCTTGAGAGTATCATATTTATCTTTAGCTGGCGGTGTCACGATGATATCTTCAACTTCGGCTGCGTAACGGTGTTCCAGTTGGGAAATTACATAATAAAATTTTGTCGAATCTGACGTTATATTCGACAGTGCGAAGTGCCCTTCTACTTGCGCAAACCACACGGCCGGCTTCTCGGGCCAAAAAGGTGGAATGCGAATGCCCACTCTTCCGATATCGGACTGTGCAGTGGAACCGGATCCGTTCCCGCCGGTATTATTACCGGTTTCGTTGTTTCCAGTATTCGTGTTATTCGTCATTATTAACTATTTAAATTGCTGTTGCTTACGTGCAGTCTTCTATAGATGTGCTCGTGCGGAAGTCACCAGATATGGGGCACCGGTGTAGGTACCCTAGTTGTTGTAGCAATGAAACCACGCTTTCTTCTTAGCAATGTTTAATGGGCACGTTGGTGAGAAGTACATCGAATGAAGTAACTTTAGTTGAATAACGATGTAAATGGTTAACGAATACTAAGATCGCGAGCGTCGCGGAGAAGGCAAACGAGTACGGGCTTCGCGTCAGACGGTTAGATGTGAACTGGCGCGCGAGCGCCGACTGCGCTGCGCAGGCGCGAGGTATCGTACGATGCGACGTCATCCATTGTCTTCGTCGCGGAGCGCGCGTTTTCAATGACTTCGTCCGGATACGGTTTCTTCGTACGAGTTGTGGTAAGTATTTTATTTGTTTATTTATTTAATTAATATTGATTTATTATTCCTTCTTTTTCAGGTTGATTGGGAGTCGCCACAGGTGTAATTGACGTAAGTTTCCAAGCTTTAGGAAAAGTTCCCGAGGTCAGACTTAAGTTAAAAATGTGAGAAAGAGGGAGAACAATTTCGTTTTTAATGGCTTTGATTAATTGGTTAGTTATCCCGTCATGACCTGGTGCACCATGGTTTTTAAGTTTAAGGATCATAGCTTAAATTTCTTGTGGGTCTGTAGGTGTTAGGAAGAAAGAATTAGCAGGACTATGCTTTGAAGGAACTTGCGATGCCAGGTTGACTTCAGTCTCGCCTGTTTCTGTAAGAGTTGCTTCAGCAAGTTTATAGCCAACTGTAGAAAAGTATTCATTACAGATTCTTAGTGATTCTTTTGGATCCTGTGTCATCGATAAAAGTTCGTTTGCTGTAGAGTTTTTCCGATTAAGATTACATATCTTGTAAATAGTCCTCCATAATTCTTTTGGGTTGTTAGAGTTTAATTGCAACTCAGAACTTTGATGATAAGATTTTAGGTTTTTATAAGATCAAAATAAGAGTTTCTATAGCGTTTGAACGTATGTTTCAAAGATATATCATTTGGATTCAATTTCGTAAGCATGTAAAGCCTGTCACGATGGCGGGCGCAACGCAATAGTCCTGGAGTCATCCATGGTTCACAGTCAAATTTTGATCGGCTTATCCTGACCTTGCGTATATGTTTATTAACTGCTGCGGTGACGATAGCTAGAAAAGCGTGCACTGCGTCGTCAACGTTCGACTTGCTATAAACAGGACTCCAGTCAGCATGTTTTAGCTCATTTGAGACCTGAGAGCTATCTGTGACCAATCTGGTTCGACTACTAAAATGTTTATTAGGCTCAGTAGCAAGTCCTAGCAAAACTGGTTTGTGGTCTGTTAGGTCAGTGTCACAGACAGCGTTCAGCCCTCTATGTCTTGTCCTTACAAAAACGTGGTCCAGACAAGCATCCAGTTGGGTAGGTTTAGATATAGCTGAGACAAGGCCATGTTGGGCGGTGAGACAAAGATAATGGGATATATTTGGACTTTTATTAACTTCTAAAATATTTAGGTTTATATCACCAGCTAATATAAGGGTCGGATTACTTTTAAGTGAGGTCAAAAAGTCGTCCAGGGATTCCAAAAATATGGTTGGGTTAGTAAAGGAAGCAGATCTGTAAAGACCAATCAGTGTCAGATACCTAGGTACATCCACCACCAAGCAACAGGATTCAGATATCTCAGGCTCATAAGCGGTGGAATTCCAACTTTGTTTTACATACACTACAATGCCTCCATTTTTATTTATGTTACGGCTTGTAGAGTAGAGGGTGTACCCCGGCACCTGATTGATGATAGTACTATTGTCAAGCCAGCATTCTGTCAGTAGGAGAATGTCTATATCAGAATCTAAACGCTTAAGCAGTATTAAAAATTGATCAAAATTTTTTCGGATGCTTCTAATATTGCAAACTAGTAATTTTAAATTATGCACTTGGTTGAAAAATTGTTTGCCATCCTCTGGTTTAATAACTTTGCATTCAATATCCATTAGATTATCAATATTGTTAAGCAAATCTAGGTTATTCATCATCAAAAAGGTTATTATATATATTTAGAATTAACTTAGATTTATTTTGGAAAAATATTATTAAAGCCAGGAAAGACAGTAAAGCACTAATAATTATAATAAGATGCTTTATAGCTATAGGGCTAAGTGGGGTTCTCTTGCATTCAAGAAGGTTACAAGCACAAGGAATACTATGGACTGAGTAAGTTGAGCTAACTTTCAGGTGTAGGTGCAGTGTGGAGAGAGTGTATGAGTTGCAGTCACGGAGGTTGCAGTACATGAAGTGGTTAAGAAGTAGATTAGTAGCTAGATGTAGATACCTAGGTATCTGGATTACATTAAAGAAGTTATTGACTAGGTTATAACAGTTTTTTAGCATAGAAATAGGAATTTGACACAAATTATTAACATAACTAATTGTGAGTATTAGGTTAGCGAACATTCTCAAGATAATTTTTAATATTTTTATAGGAATTATAAATATGTAACAACAACCTAGTGTAAAAGATTGGAGGAGTGGTCTTGGTCTTAGTTCAATACTGAAAATATGCAAATTACACATCTTATAAGCACAATTATTTGTAAACATTAGGGTAGCGAATATGCTAAACATAAGTTTTAATATTTTTATAATCGTTGTAATTATACAACCTGGTAAACCGGATTGGCGTAATGGTCTTGCTCTCAGTTCAATACCAACAAAAGGATCAGGTACTCTGAGTAGGGTTGTTGACCTGCGAAGGTACCAATGGGTGTGTCAGATCTTGAGTAAACGAGGTACCACGGCTTAAGGTTAGCTTTTCCAGTGTTGCTTCAGATGTAACTCGTAGCACAGAGCTTGTTTCCGATCTGCGCATTAGTATGTTGCCATTCGAGACCCAGACGAATTTGAAATTCAGCTCAGAGCCGACTGCCCGAGCTTTGCTAAAGAGAATTCGGTTCCCTATGGTCAGGTGCTCATTTCGGTAAATTTGACGTGGTTTTCCTGGCAATTCGATGTCTGCTGAGGATAGCCCACGTCGTACTCTCGCTGCTTTTAATAGTTGGTCACGTGGTAGACGGCGAGTAAAAGTGATAATGGCCCTTTTACACGAGGCCAATAGACGAGACAATCCAATAAGCCAGGCCAATATTGGCTTCGTGAAAATAGAGCCAGGCCAATGCATTGGATTGTCCCAAGCTAATGGACGAAGCCAATCCAATTAAATAGAACGGTTTCGAATTTGCTGGCGCCAACGCTTCCCCCACTACTTTCCCATTGGATTGGCTTGTGTACTGGCTTCATGTGAATGCCCGGGCCAGTGAGCCAATCCAATACATGTCATGCGTGTTGTTTATTTTTAGGTTATATTCTCTTGGTTGTAACCTTTGTAGTGAGATAAGTGATAAACCATGGTTTTAACAAAGTGGACAAACGAAATGACGTCCAAATTCATTTCTCTTTACCGAGAATAGGAATGTCTGTGGAGAAACGATAGTTTAATCTATCGGAACAGAGACGCAAGAGATACCGCGTTGAAAAATGTTATTGTTGGTATGAACCTCCAAGATCTGACTATAGATGACGTGAAGAAAAAAATCAAATATTTGAGATCTACATATATGATAGAGGTTAAAAAAATAGAAAGAAGTGTTCGATCCGGTGCCGGAACATCAACAATTTACAAACCATCTTTGGCGTGGTTCGCTGAAATGGATGCATTTATCAAATATGTTAATGTCACAAGAGAAACAAAAAGTTCATCTATAAGTATTTATTTAATATAGCTAAGTAAAAAAATATTATCGTATCATCTTATTTTGCCACGGAACAGCTCCCTCGTTACAAAAATAATTCCTGTATGTATCTCTGATGTCTTTCGCTGCATTGGAATAGCGATTTCCTCCAGACCGTTCAATGCCATTTAACACCACATTCGTTTCACGCCATTGACCAGGTATAACCCGACAATTAATCACATCTTCGAAATCGACATAATTTTTTGGTGTATAGACTTTCTTATTAGTTCGTCTGAGCCAATTATGTAGGACACAAGCAGCTAAAATCAATTTGTTTCTAGTTTTGTTGTTATAGGGCCTCGAAATATTTGAAATCTAGAAACTAAAATTCCAAATGCGTTCTCCACGATCCTTCTAGCCCGTGATAGTCGAGAATTGAAAATTTTTTCCTCAAATGTAAGATTATTTCTTGAGTAGGGTATCATTAAATATTTTTTTAATGGGAAGGCATCATCTCCTACAATGACACCGCCATCAGGAATTAGTGTTCCATTTTCAAGCGCAGTTCCCAAAGACGATTGTAAAATACTCCCCCATCAGAAGCCATTCCATTTGCTCCTACATCTAAGTACGAAAAGCAGTAGTCATGGTCTACCAAAGCAAGAAGTATAATGCTGTTTTGTTTTTTGTAATTAAAAAATTGACTTCCACAGTTTGGGGGGGCAATTATATTGAAGTGCTTGCCATCAATCGCCCCATAGCATTTCGGAAAGTTCCACCGCTTACGGAATCCTTCTTCTATGATTTTCCATTCTTCCCTAGAGCTGGGGACCTGAATTTTTTTAAATTTTTGTAGGTATAGGTGTATGTAACTCATTATAAATCTTAATATTTCAATTACTTATATTAATTTAATATTACAGATCCAGCAATCCAATATCGAGAACCCTGAAAGTGGTGAACAGACAGTGTCAGACACAAACAAAGACAAAGCTTCAGGCAGTGCGGAATCGGATCAGCAAGTAAATGTGAATAGGGAGCAACAAGGCAGTCAAAAGAGAAGCGCTGATGCGCAAGACAATTCAGCAGATGACCCAGACAGTAACCGGCCATCTCAAACAGCTAGAAACAAAAGAACACGTTTAAGTCAATTGAGCGCTGCTGTAAAAAATATGCGAGAAATTTCTGCAGACCTAAACAAGAAAGAAGATACTAACAAGTTTGAAGTGTATGGAAAATATGTTGGCGTAGAATTACACTGTATGGATGAAGAGGATACAATCCTGGCACAACAAGAAATACAGTCAATTTTAACCAAATATAAATTTAAGAAAGTACAACGCAATCGCACACCAAGTTCTGATTATCAATCTCTTGTATCCCCTTCTGACGGTCGTGGAAGCGCTGATTCGAATAGCCAATCTTACCGCCCTTTTTCCAGCTATGGACATGACTATACTTTTGAAGACAATGAAACTGATATGGCTGATGTAGAAGAAGGTTTACAGTATTCTGATGTTCAATATATTGATGTGCACGACGATGACGATGATACTGCAAACGATACTAATATGACTGCACCAAACGTAGATATTATAAACTCTGCTTTTAGGAACGCATAATCTTGTGTTATCTGTTACCTGCACCATTTTTTTGTAACTATTTTTGTAATAATTGAAATAAATGATTAATACTACCTGTATTTGGTCTTTCTTTGGAAATAAATGATTAATACTACCTGTAATTGTAGCTTTGCTGACCTTGATAACATTACAGCTGGTCATAAACCAGATGATTCTCTGCATAAATAGCTATGTCTCTCTTAAGTGTTTGATGGTCTGTATGCGTGAGCTTTATAACTTTTTTATAATGAAATGGTTGTTGTTAAATTGTGTATATCTACTTATATATGTCTACTTTAATATTATATATATTTTATATTTATATAATATAGTTATGATGTATTACAAAAACGGCAAAAATCTAATTAACCTACTTTATTATTCACATACAACCGACCAAATCTTAGCATTCTCTACTAGTGGCTTTCTTAAATATTTAAAACAGGATTACTTAAAGGATTACTTAAATACATACAAATTACTACGATAAAATGGACACGAACTACATAGGAACTGAATTAGACTCGATGGAAATAGAATGCCACTTGGTTTCTGAACCAGAGAAATGTGAGTCGGTGTTAACAACAAAATATAAATTTAAAGTAATAACACATAACATAAGAAGTATAAATAAGAACTTTGACAGCTTCTGTGTGGCACTCAAAAGACTAAAAATTGAATACGATGTTGTTTGCCTTACTGAATGCAGAATAAATGAAAACTCTATTATACCTAAATTACCGGGATATACTTCATATAAGACTTGTAGGTACATTAACCAAAACAGTGGTGTCGTTGTCTTTGTTAGAGACATATGGGTAGCAACTGTAAGTGAACCGAAATTTGACGACTCCGATTGTTTGATCGTTGAGATTGCGGACATGGTTACCATTTTAGCCATTTACCGATCCCCGTCGTTTTCTAATGTTGATAGATTTCTTGAATCATTGGAAACCAACTTGGAAAACCTCTGTGACAAAAATAATCTTATAATTACTGGGGATATAAACATTAATATAACAGGCTGTACGGGAATCAATAAATGTGCAGAATATCTTTGTCTAAACGCGGAATTCGGTCTACTTCCAGCAATCACCAAACCCACAAGAGGCCTTGCCACGCTGGACCATTTCTTTGTTAAAACTGAGAAACAGGTCATAGGACTTGTTTGCAATTCGGACGTAACCGATCATGATATGATCATGCTTGGCATAGACTTGAACAAACCAAAACAAAAAAGATTAAATAGAACACGAATAAAAAGGGACCTAGAAGCTATACAAAAAGAACTGGCAGAAGTTAAGTGGGACGAGGTCTTAAACAAATCGAATGTAGATGAATCAGCACTCATTTTTATGAGCATACTAACTAATATCATAAACAGGCACACACGCCTTGTCAAAATTTGCCGTTCAAAATTCAACCTTAAACCATGGGTTACTCCAGGTTTGATGCGCTGCATGAGGCATCGAGACCATTTACATATGCTTGTTAGATCTGATCCCGATGATAAGCTAGCAAGGCACGTATACACCAGATATAGGAACTTTTTTAACGATTTACTCCGTAAGTTGAGAATAGAGTATGATAGTAATGAGATCTTAGAGTGTCAGGGTAACCAAAAGAAGTTATGGAAGACGATAACAAATGTCTGTCACCTGTCAAAAAAGAATAAAGACCCAGTAGAGCTACTGTCTACGGCCAGTAGTACAAAAACTGCTCTTAACAACTGCAACAACTATTTTACCCATGTTGGTCAAAGGTTGGCAGGCACTATCCTTGAAACGCTAAACGTGGATGAAGGAGACTTAGCTAAAGCTGCCTTGAAGAAAGATGTACCAAAATGCTCTTTTTTCATGCAGCCTACTGATAGCGGTGAAGTGGAGAAGCTTATTCTACAACTAAAGAATGGTAAGGCTCCTGGCATAGACGGGTTTGAAAATTCTTTAATCAAAGCCATTAAAAATGAGATTGTGGAACCACTCACTTCCATATTTAATAAGAGCTTATCTAGCGGAATTTTCCCAGAAGCTTGGAAAGTTGCTGTGGTTTGCCCTATCCACAAAAATGGCCCCAAGGATGTGCCTGATAATTATCGTCCCATATCACTCTTAGGAACATTCTCTAAGCTATTGGAAAAGGTAGTAAATGTAAGACTTGTTAAATACTTGGAGTCAAACAACATAATTTCTGGTAGGCAATTCGGTTTTAGGACGGGTAAATCAACAGATGGTGCTGTTTCACTTTTAACAACAACAATTGCCTCTCATCTGGATAAAAAAGAAAATTGTGTTGGTGTGTTCCTCGACTTGGCTAAAGCCTTTGATACGGTCTCCGCACACATTTTGCTCCAAAAGCTTGAAAACATCGGTATCAGAGGCGTAGCTTTAGACTGGTTCAGGAGTTATGTCTTGGGGCGGAGACAGTGCGTCAAAGTTTGTCAGTCAGTTAGTGATCCTCAAACAATATCATTTGGAGTGCCTCAAGGGAGTATATTGGGCCCTACACTGTTCATAACGTATCTTAATGACCTACTTGAATTACCCTTGAAAAACGCTGATATCATCTGCTACGCAGACGATACAGCCATTATTTTCTCGGGTAATGGTTGGGGTGAGGTACTTAAAAATGCTGAGGTAGGCATGGAAGTCATCAGCTCATGGTTGTCACGAAACTTACTGACATTAAATACACAGAAAACAAAATACATATGTTTTCAAAAAACAAGAGCTTCTGCACCGCCAACACATCCAGGCATAATGGTACATACATGTCAAGGAAACACACCTTGTAACTGTCAACGTATTGAGATAACAAATGTTATTAAATACCTCGGTATACTAATCGATGATAAACTAACCTTCCAGCAACATATAAATCTCATGTCAGGTCGAGTACGCAGGGTGATAGGCATAATGCGAAAACTAAGGGATATTGTGTCTCCAGCCATTCTCAAGATGACTTACTACGCACTGTGTCAATCACTCCTGACCTATTGTATATCCAGCTGGGGTGGCGCGGCAAAAACTCATTTAATACAGTTGGAAAGAGCTCAAAGAGCCGTTATTAAAACAATGTGTAAAAAACCACGTAGATTTCGGACCGCCTTGCTTTATAAGGAAGCTGACTTGCTGAGTGTTCGTAAACTTTTTATTTTGAAGGTATGCCTTTTTACACATAAAATAGTACTCAACTCGCATGAATACAAGTCTATGCTAGAAAAGCGGGTTTTCAAAGTTTGCGTCCCGCCTACGCGTTCTGTTTTTGCTAGACGCCTGAACCCTTACGCTGCCATGTATGTTTATAACAATATAGTCAGGCTATGCAACATAAAGAAGTGTTCAATAAACGAAGCCAAAATAGCTATTCGCAATTGGTTAAATGACGCCACATATGAAAAAACAGAAACTCTCTTGACCTCTTATGTTCATTAAAAAATAAAAATAAAAAATAAATTGCCGTAACTTTATCTAACTTTTATAAAGCTATTTATATATAGGTATTATAAATGTAAATAAATAAATATATGTATATCTAGGTATATATTGTGTGTATTATATGTATATGTAATACTTTCCATAAATGTATAAATATTTAATAAATTTATGTTATCATTATTATATCATTTTTGTAAACTATGTTTAATTTAACTTCCGATGTTTTGATTCTGGAACTTTGACTGGACTTGTAAAGATTTGTATGGTGTCCACGATACAGGCTTGCCTAGTGTGGAGACCATGATTTAACCTGTTACTTTTTAAAGTAGATAGTCCTCAAAAAGTGTGCAATGTTTTGTTTTGAAATCAATGTTATAAAATATGTTGTAACTTCTATGCACGTTTGAATAAATAATTTTGTATTTTGTATTTTTTTTCAACCTCTTGCAAATTGCATCACATACTTCTGGGATGAAAACTGACATAGCCGGCATTGAAACTCTGAAGCTTCGTTGTAAAAATCGGAAGCTGACCCCGCAAATCAGGTTTGTGAGAGTCAATTCCAATTTTACTAAAGCAGGAATAGCATCACGCATCATCGTATCCGATTTTTGTATATCAGGAGTAATTAAGCGTAGAAGAGTTTCCATCATCTCGGGCGTCATTCTCATGCACAACTTGTATTCTTCAGGATCTTCAGCTTCAAGTTCTCTTAAGATGAGATTTGATTGACCTAATGTAGGTCTCCTGGCCATCCATCCTCTAGTCCACGATATTCTTTTAAAATTTATTTCGTTTTCTAGCATATCCAAAATCTCTTTATGCATTATCTTAATAACATTTTTGAATGCAGCCCTCAAAGCAATTTTACGTCTGTCCATGACTATTACTAAAATTATTAAAATTAGTTTTACTAAAATTAGTTTTATTAATTTTATCTGAACTCACTGGCCTACTCGACTGGCTGGTGTGTAAACGACACAACACGAATTTTGCGCTTTTCATTGGATTGGCTTAGTGGCGTGGCTTATTGGACTGTCTCACGGATTTGCCTCGTGTAAAAGGCCCATAACCACTGGACGAGGAAGATCCTTGTTTCTTGCTCCCCCTCGCATACCTACTCGTCGCACATCCTCAACATCGCGTGGGTCCAAAGGCATGTCGAGGGCAGAGCAGATCAAAGATACAACATGACCTATGTTCTCACCATCGGTCTCAGGTATGCCTGTTAGCTCCACATCCTTAAGGAATTGCCGCTGTTGTCCAGCAGCTAGTTCGTGACGTAGTTCCAATACCTGAGCTCGTAGGTTGACAACCTCTGTCTTGTAGAAGTCAAGTTCTTTGAGTTGCTTTTTAATACCTGAGATATCATTTCTAAATTGATCCATCTCTTGGGTTGTTGCATTTAAAGAAGCCGTAAAAGACTCCATTTCGCTCTTCATGTTCTTGAAAGCAGTGTTTATTTGAGCTAGGATTAGAGTGAGCGGCCCTGTAGCCGACGCTTCATCTGGTGCATTGTCTGTGGTTGGGACATACTTGGACGGAGAAAAATGGATTGATGGCGTCAAATTCGCTGATTTACGGCTGATCGCCTTACAGTTCGGGCAGGAGAAGGAGCTAGCGCCTGAACGAAGTTTTTTTGCTTCCTCTCTAGAAAGCCCAACGCCTAGGCAAGGAAGGTGGAATCTCAATGCACAAGACGAGCAGGCTACCGTTTCTTCCTTTCCCTCGCCGAGCAGCTTTTGATTGCATGCTCCACAGTTCATCTTGCTCCGATCTTTTGTTTGTATTGAGAAGCCAAGTGACAGAACAGCAGCGGTTTTGGTTATGGCTGCGTTCAATCAAAGTGCACTTTGTGTTGTCTCTGACGAAATGCTGACGAATTTCTAATGACGCCCTCTAACCGCAGATTGGGGAACTGTTTCCGAAAACAGCGGATATGTTGTGTATGGGTGGTTTCCAATCGGGTTATGTTGGTCAGATTAATAACTGTCACATATCGATCGGGTCGATAACATCACCTCCAAACTAATTACCAGGTTTGCTAAAAGATTTTAACACCGAAAACTGCGGACACACTGCGATCTAATGATTAATTATCTTCACTCAATCCAGACTTGCATATCACACACTTTTCCCTATTAAAATCTCACGTTGAACAGGTGAGTTATATTAAAAACGTAAGAGCGTTCTAACTAGCGTCTTGTTATTACGATGACCGGAAGCGAAAAAAAAAGTAGTAGTACACAAATTTTTTTGAGCGCATATAGATAGATAGAACACTTTATTGCTCACATAACAACAAAAAAACAAATGTACATGGAGAACTTAACCTTATGTGGGCAAAGGCGGCCTTATCGCTGCAAGCGATCTCTTACAGGCAACCTTTGATGTTAGGGATACATAAACAGAGCTCTGCAAGTATCCATGCGATCACAAGTGCCATGAAATACAAAAGGCATAAAAAGTAGGTACCTTATTAATATTAACACTACAATGCCATATAATAATATCTTAAACAACTACATGAATAACATAAACTACATAAGATAAAATATACACATAAATAAGTAAGTATAATACATTAAAATTAATAAATATAATAAACAAAATATATATATATATATATACAGGGTGTTAATTTAATTGCGTGTCATAGCTTAGGGGGTGTTTCAGTAACGATAAAGGAACACAAAAAAAATATTTAAAAAATCCAATTTTTTATTTCATATTTTTTTCGTATTTATTTATTATTATTTTTATTTACTTTTTTTGATAATATTTTAGTGTGTGCATCTGCCCATGACACTAAACAACTTTTCCGAAGGAACATAGGTCGAAATACGAAAAAAGAATTCGCCCTCCCATACTAAAATGTGCTGTCAGCTGATGCAGTTTGTTTGAGAAGTCGAAAAATGTTTTTCGTATTTCGACCTATGTTCCTTGGGAAAAGTTGTTCAGTGTCTTGGGCAGATGCACACCCTAAAAAATTATCAAGAAAATAAATTAAGAAAAAAAATGTGAAAAAAAAAAGGATTTATTTTATATTTTTTTTGTGTTTCTTTATTGTTACTGAAACACCCCTTAAGCTATGGCACGCAATTAAATTAACACCCTGTATATATTAAACAATAAAGGGATAATCAAATGGTTTTGCTGATGAGATGAAAACGCAACTTGGTTTTCAAGACAGCGAGTGACTGAGAGTGGCGTATCTCTCGCGGAAGATCATTCCATAGTTAAGTAGCCCTTACTGTGAAAGAATCTTTATAGTAGCCAGACCGTGTGAAAGGGGGCTGCAAGATGTTGTCTGACTTACAGCGCAGTGCTAGTCCATGGTTGGAGCCCAGGTACTGGAAGCACTCCTTCAGGTAAGGAGGAGAACGGGGGTCGTACAGCACGTTATAGAGGAGAATCAGGACGTGTAAATCCCTTCGTTGCCTGATAGGAAGCCATCCCAGTTTTTCCCGATATTCGGACACGTGGTCAAACTTGCGCAATCCAAAAATGAATCTTATACATACGTTTTGAAGACGTTCAAGTTTGTTAAGGAAATCTTCATTGAGGTCTATCAGACAAACGTCTGCGTAGTCCAAGATAGGAAGAAGAAGCGATTGCGCAAGCTCAACCTTGGTCCTCACCGGAAGCAGATTCTTCCACCTCCTAAGCGACCCTACCGCCGTGAAGAGTTTCCTACTCACTTGGGAGATATGATAGGACCAGGATAACGTAGAGTCGAAGAAAACACCAAGATTTTTAACAACCTTACTATAAGGGAGTTGAACGCCATTAAACTTAAGAGGAGGGAGATTAACGTAATTTGGCCAATTAATTTGTTTGGACCCACCAATAACTATGACTTGCGATTTTGCAGGATTAACTGTTAGGCCATGAGCATTACGAGTACTCCACTGAAGGACAGTCTTGAGATCATAATTCAGTACTTCAATTGCACCATCAATCTCATCAGGTGTAAATCTGCAGGTCATCAGCGTAAAGGTGATATGAACAGGAGAGGAGAGGGGAAAGGAAGTTGATGAAGATAGAAAAAAGAAAAGGGGACAATACCCCGCCCTGGGGCACACCGGCAGTTATCGCAACAAAGCGGGAGACTTTCTCACCAGTGCGGATACATTGCTGCCTACCGGTAAGGTAACCGTTGAATCACTCCACCACTGTATCCGAGATATGCAGAGAGCGTAGCATTGAAAGGAGAATGTCGAAGTCGACCGTATTAAACGCATTACTAAAATCAAGTAAACCCATGACTGTAAGCTGCTAATTTGACATGCCCAAGCGCACATCATCAGATACCTTGGTGACAGCTGTGACGGTAGTGTGACCAGGGCGGAAGCCAGACTGAAAGGGACTAAGTATGTTGTGAGAATGTACAAAAACGGAAAGCTGATGGTGAACAAGACGTTCTAAAACTTTGGAAAGGAAAGGTAGGATTGATGTATTGTCCGCTCCGCGGCCCGGGTCCGTTACGTCCGCTGGGCCCTATGAGTTAAACGTACCCAGGAGTGCAACTGTGCACTCGTAGACACGAGCGGGAGCGTAACAAATTGGGCTGCGATACACAGCGCTCAACTTATAACTAAATACCTTAACTAAATACACACACAAAATTGGCAATAAAAATACACCTTAAATTCGGGTCCGGACTCGTGGTCTAGAACCGCCACTACATACTATCTACGGGTGACTCGCGCTTGACCGAGCCACCAAATTCGATGATAATATGCAACTCACTTACCGGTGAGATTCCCGAGATCGCGACGAGTCGAAATGGATATTTGGAGGTATACCTACTCTCAGTGTGAAGAATATGTGATGTCCAATAAATACACTTAAATATAATAAATTATAATGTGTACTGTGTCGATCCGATGATCCTGCGCCGATCTTAGTGCTGGCCACTCCCGCAGCAGGCATCCAGGTCAAACCCCAGCCTCATGTTCCAAGCACGCCGCGTTCCCCGAATGCGCAGGTCGACACACTCGACACCCGTTATAGCAGATATTCCGGAGATCTGCCTTCCAATCACAAGTCCATAGCAAATCCGCGGCGATTGCTATCAATCGTCCCACACACCACGCGGATTGCCAAGATATAGTCAAATTATCACCGGCCACGCCCCTTCCACGCGGGTTGGTAACTATACCAACGTGCGTCGTGCAATTGTCCATCCGCACTTCCCGAGCCTTCCGGTCGCCCCGCGAGCGAAACCCGTCCCGAAAGGAATTCTCGAAGACACTTATTTGTTCCAAATATCACGAAATACGAGTCCAAAATGCCGCCTACGCAGCCACCAAATATGGCGTCTCGTTTACACTGACACGAGTCACTTTACGCCTCCGAATAGATAGTTCACCACTAAATTACTTAATTGATTGCCCCGCGCAACCTCAATATGATATTCCTCCGAATCCCGATTCGGGAATAAACAACCCAAGCGCGACCACCGCTGTGGCTTATCCGATACGCGCACCCAAGCGACCGTTCGCCAGATCTCCCGTATTGCGACTGCTACTAAATGCTAACAACTATAGCGCCGGCCCGCTTTCCTTATCGCACCGACGCGCCAAAACCTCGGGCGGCGCTCGAATCGCGCCTTACATTTTCCTTGAATACCCGCCTCTAATCTAACATTTCTTATACAGAAAATAAACACCGACTTTATTTTCTACCTACATGAATAGACCCAAATTGGTTCCAAACAGTCACCCGCCCCGGACCGAGCCATCGGTCCGCTCACTATCTGGCAGGCAACTAACGAGGCCACTGCTCGTCTAAGAACCGAATCACCGACCTGGACCTCTGCCATTCTAAGTACCATCATGGCCAGGAAGCAGATTAAGAATGCGCCCCCGGCGCCAACGCAGTGGCGGTAGGTTGGCATCCCCAACCTAATACGAGGTCTCCCATACATGGGGATTGGTTCTGTCCAGCCACTTAAGGGGTTGCTGCAATACCTACAAATATTTAAACAACTACCGCTTCCAAAGCGGGAAATATGTTGCAGCAACTGAACGCAACAACAACTACAATAACATGACCGGATCTCATGCAAGGCGTTAAGTGGCTAGCCAATGGAACTGAGTGGACACCAAACGGGAGTTGAACTCAGCTTCAAATTTACAAACACGGTCATCTCAGTTCCCCAAAGTTATCATTAATCCTAACACATAACAAATGGTCCTTCGTGGACCTTACCGCTAATTCAAATAACACTCCAGTGAGAGCATGCGAGCGTATTCAAACGCACAATAACTCGAATGCTCCGACGAGGGAGGCTCATGCCGATCTCGTGCTGAATTACATACAAAAATGTGTACAATCTCCTTCAATACGCGATCAGCACCCATAAATTTGGTCCCACAGCCCAATCTGATCAGCGATAGGAGTTCCCTGCGCGATATATCCTATCCAGCGCGACCATAACGCTTCCTTAAGAAGATCTGCTACGATTACCAAATGACCTGCCTTGATCGAAAGGCCACCCAACACGCCCAGTCTTACTTGACTTCCCATACCGAAGGCGTGATTCCTTGGCCATGCTCCGTACGGCCCCCAATGATGATGTGGTTACATCGCGGCTGTCATCAAATTACCAAGACAAGCACCGAAACGCGATGTCCACAGAGTTTGTCTGTAGACATATCCTAATCTATTTAAATAGCCACTCTTCTGGCCCCCTTATAATCTACTGAGGTCCCCAACACAGCGGGTGACCCTGCAATGCAGTAGACTTGCATCTCCGAGAAGCCCCAGCCGGTTTTATCTTCCCCGGCACAATGTACACACCAGTGGCGTCTCAGACCCGTTCATCTGAGAAACCCGCTTCGCCACGTACACCTCAAGTATATGGATTCAATAACCCCGTGAGAAGAGCGGCACCCGCCCGTTCCCGTTGATCCATCAAATCTAGATCGGTGCCACATTGTTTCTTGCCGTAACTGCGCGCACATCCACTTCACCTATCAAACTAGGGGTGCGCAACTACACCCACGCAGCATACCCGCGCCCCGAGGCGTCGTAAAATCCATCCAAGGTCACCTTACTGCCCACCGATGGCAGTTGCTTGCGAGGTAGCGCGATTAGGGTGCTTTCACTAAAGCGCCAGAATGAATCGACAGCTTCCCGATTAGCTGATCCTCCCAACCACTTTGGTTTGGCGCATGAGTTGGTTCCTCGGTCTCCCAGAACCTTGCAGCTTCCCTCCCGACACACCCGTAGAAGATCCCATACTCTTTAGGCAGGTCTACAGGATTCTGTTGTGGACCTGGAACATCACATCTGCCTTGTGTCGGCTGCAATCAACCCATCCTGTTCCCGTACTATCTTAGTACTTCCCAATAACTTCCCGAGGACGGTTATTCGCGTATTACGTCCACCCGTTCGGAAAGTTCAAATCTGGATTAGCCAGATCCTATCTGTCAGTCATCCCTCGTGCCCCCAATGGCAACCCCATCCGAGGAAGGACCACAACATCCAGAACTACCGCTGAGGCACAACAACTACAGACCCCAAGTCTGACCTACAGCGTTAGGCGTACCATCGCCTCCGTATCCTATTGCCCGTTTCATGCCCCGCGCATGTTGAAAATAATGGCAACCCTTGCCTACTCTCAAATCCCATTGATGCGATGCACCGTTGAGCTACCTAATCTTATAAGGCTCGCACCATCATTCTCTTGCCATCCGAATCCCATCCCGTAAGTCTAGTCGTCGATAAACCTGACACGACTGGCTGGAGGGCAAGAGTTGAGAAGTAGGCGGCCAAACCCTAGTAGGGGAGGGTCCCCCCTGGATCCGCCCGTTGAGAGTGCACTCTTGCACTGCCCATGTAGACAAATGGGCTCTGTTTAAACTCCGATGATGTTGGGGCGCTGATGTATTAAAGAAAAGAGTAGAATTTGATGCCTGATGTTTAATCGCACAACCGTACACGATTACAGTTTGTGGCAGAGAGGGCCATACATGAATTGCTATACTTAGAACTTATAAAAACTACTATTTTCTGTTGGGTGTTGCCAACATGCTGGGGCGGCGGCAAGAAACTAAAAAAGACAAAGATACAATGCAAGTAAATAGCAGTACATGAAATAATGACTGAAAACATATGATTGCCACCAGCAAATCTAGAGGTACATCCTAAAGTATGTGGTTATTTACACGTTATTCATAAGTTTAAGAAAATATTTGAAATAAAGCGATGTTAAACAACATGGGTTTCATTTTCTAATCTTGTTATGTATGAATTACAAATTATATAGTAGAACAAGTACCTATCTTATACAATTTGCAAATTTAAAAACACATTACTTGTACAATAGTAAGTTAGGTATTTTCCTTATGAAATTGAACTTAATATTAACTTAACTAAATTCTGCTTAGTTTTTAAAGAAATGAACTAGCTTTACTCAGAGTTATTTAGAGGGAAAGCAAAGCTTTTTTATCAGAGGTATAAAACTAGTGCATTTTTATTAAAAGTCTCAACTAAACTTCTAGAAAACTAAAGTTTCTTTACACGAAATCCTAAGAAAGGTTAAAATACATGTTTAGAAAAAAACTGTAGGTACGAGTATTTTTATCTTAGGAGTCTAGATAAATCTAAAAATTAGGTAAATAGTGAAATATACTATTTATTTATTCTAATGGTAAGACACAAATACCAGACAAGGAACGTCTATACACTTTCTTATTTGGAGCCATGACGTCAACGACACGCACCCTATTATCAGGGCCTTGAAAAACCTTTACTATTCTACCTAAAGGCCACGAAAGTAGAGGCAAATTTGGTTCTCTTAACAGTACCAACATTCCTTCTTGTATATTAGGTAGGGAATCGCGCCATTTTGGACGTGATTGCAAAATATTTAAATAATGTTTATGCCAAACATTCCAGAAGTGTTCCCTTACTTTGTTACATAGTGACCAGAACTTTAACCTATTTGTAGGCGTATCAAAGGTGTTTTCTTCTGGAAAGGAAGTTAAAACTGAACCGATCAAGAAGTGACCGGGTGTTATGTAGCTGAAGTCGTTAGGGTCTGAAGCTGAGACCGGCAAGAGCGGCCTTGAGTTTAAGACAGCTTCAATTTGCGTTAAAATAGTGTTTAACTGTTCATAAGTTAATACATAATTTTGAATTATGCGCTTCAAATGAAACTTCGTACTCTTAACACCTGCCTCAGCGAGTCCTGCAAACATCGGCGAAAAACTTGGTAAAAAATGATATTTTATACATTGGCTGGTAGCAAAGCCTTGCACCGATGCTTGGTGGTCACGCCCAGAGTGAAAGTTATACGATCTTTTCAGCTCATTACTTGCCCCCTTAAAGTTTCCTCCATTATCGCAAAATATATCTGACGGTAAGCCTCGCCGCGCTATAAAGCGCTTTAAGCAAGCAATAAAACAGTCAGTCGTTAAGTCAGAACAAAGTTCTAAGTGAATCGCCTTTGTGACGAAGCATACAAATACACATATGTATCCTTTTGTTTGTATGGCTCGTCTGACGCGAGAGTTTTTTACAGTTATAGGCCCGGCCATGTCCACACCTACTTTTTGAAATGGCCTACAGGCAGTGACCCTTTGAGGCGGCAAGTTACCCATGAGCTTCTTAGCGCATTCTGCTTTTAATCTGAAACACACCAGACACTTATGAACAATTTTCTTGACGTGCCTAATGCCATTGACTATCCAGAACCGTTGGTTTATGCTAGACAGTAGTAATTTTGGACCGGCGTGTAATAATCGCAAGTGCTCATGGTGTATGATGAGATCAGTAATTCGTGAATGTTTAGGTAATATTACAGGGTGTCTCTGTGAGTATGAAACTTCTGCATTTTCTATTCTACCACCTACTCTGATTAGACCCTGATTGTCTAAAAATGGATGTAAGGGATGTAAGGAGGTTCATTATTTTTTAAGCATTTCAGTTCTTCACTGAAATGAAATTTTTGCTCTTGACCAACAACCCAAAGCAATGCCTGTTGCAATTCATTGACGGTCAAATAATTATTTTTATTTTTATTATTTTTATTTTTTAAATTGTAACAAAATCGACGCATATAAGCAACGACTCTTGTTAATTTATTTAGATCAGAGAACCGATCGAAATATTTGTAAAAATCCGTTTCTTGTTGCGTGACCAGAACGACCTTGGGAGCGGACTTTTTCATCTTAGGTAAGTTGTCAACTGGAAGAGGGGAAACCTGACCAAACTCGCACTCAGTGCTACGCAAAAAGGCTGGACCATGCCACCATTTAGAGCAGTGAGAAAGAACACTCGGCTCGACGCCCCTGCTGACCAGATCAGCTGGGTTATCTTCTGTGTTGACATACAGCCATCGCCAGTCCGCCGTCTGCTCGCGAATTAATTTCACTCTATTTGCAACGAAGGCCTGAAGCTTAACGGGGTCTGTCGCTAACCAAGCCAGAGCAATTTGTGAGTCAGAGAACAAATAAACATCATATATTTTAATTTTAGTTGACAGTGTATCATGCACTTTTCTCATCAGTTTTGTTAGCAACAACATAGCGTTAAGCTCCAGACGTGGGATGGTGAGAGGATGTTTAGATGGATTAATTCGAGACTTGGAACAAAGCAAGGAAACCGATGGAGTACCCGTACTATCCAGGATCCTTAGATAAGCGCAGCAGCCATAGCCCGTCGAACTTGAAGCGTCGGAAAAGCCGATGAGTTGCACGCGGGAAGCTGTCGACGAAATAGGTACATTCCTAGCTAACTCTATTGGTTCCAATTCTGATAAACTTCCAGCAAAGGACAACCACTCATTTTTTAAATCATTTGGTGGGATAGCATCCCAAAGAACCTTCTCTAACCACAACCTTTGCATAATAGCCTTGGCCTTGATGACAATAGGAGATAGGAACCCCAACGGGTCATAAAATTTCGAAATATAGCTGAGAATTTCTCTCTTGGTGGAAGACCGGTTGTTGAATGGCTCTGGACACGACAAAATAAAGCAGTCCTTTCTAACATCGAGAGTTATACCCAGAGTCTTCATACAATAATTATCTCTTTGAAAATCCAATTCATCGAACTGTTGCTTGCCAGCCGGAATGTCAGCTAAAACCTGAGAACAATTGGAAGCCCACTTGTGGGTCTCGAAGCCACCCTTAGCTAATAATTCGCATAACTGTTTTTTAGCATCAAGTAAAACGTTTAAGCTTGAATGTGAGAAACACGCGTCGTTGACATAAGTCGAGTCTATTATTATGAGAGAAGCCAAGGGAAAGTCAGCTTTATATTTCTCGGCTAATTCATACAAACACCGAGTGGCTAGAAAGCTTGAAGCCTTTTGACCGTAAGTAACAGTATCGAGCAGAATGCATTTAAGAGATTCAGAAGGATCTTTTCTCCAAAGGATATTTTGGAGAGAAGTATGTGCAGGGTTAAGTGCAATGCAGCGGAACATGCGCCTTATATCAGTGGTGAATGTGTAGTCGCCTAAGCGAAATAACAACATGATGTCAAGCAAATCTCTTTGCACGGTTGGGCCATTTAGCATGATATCGTTAAGCGAAACTTTCTTATCAGTTTGCATCGAGGCATCAAACACAATTCTGGTCTTGGTACTCTTACTATTCGAGTTATGAACGGAATGATGGCTCATAAAATAGACAGGATCGTTTTAAAAGTCAAAGGAATTAAAATCAACATAGTGACCATGGCCAGTTCTACATATTCATCGATAAAGTTCTGATATTCAGAGAGCAGATTTATATTTTTGTGTAGCCGCTTCTCCAAATTTAAAAACCTGTAGTAAGCAAACTCAAATGAGTTACCTAAAGTTTTGTTAATTTCATCAATTGGTAACTTTAAAGGCAACTGTACTTCAAATTTATTATTTTCTAATTTGTGAGTTGATTTAAATATTTGCTCACATTGCTCGTGCTCTGAGAAAGTCTCACTGAAGGACTGCGGAATGCTTTCAGTTTCAAAAAAATTCTCAAGTTTATTATTTATGCTTGAATTACAAGTAACACATAACAAGGATACCTGTTTGTTAGTTGCAACCGGCTGATATGGCAAAGCCCCACAGACAATGTGGCCAAACCTCGTATTAATGAAGCGGGGATGTGGCTGTTGGTGAGGAACATGGCCCTCAGTATGCTGGGAAGCAGGCTGGCTCGAAGAGGATTGTTGCTCCGAGCGTTGCGCCAGCATTAACACCTGGAAAAATATGTCCGCTCCCATTAGCATATTGATCTCGGACGGAGTGTCGAATTCAATGTCAGCGAGCTTTATGCCGGTTGGAATATTCAAAGAAGATTTATCTACTTTGTATTGAGGAAGTTTGCAGGTGATCGTGTCAAGAACATGACAATTTATTGTCACTTTGTAAGGCGTGGCCAAAGAGTGGACCTCTAAAGGAACCTCAAATTTTGCATTGCTGGATGAGTTCGTGACCCCAATGATGTTGGTATTATCCACTGCAGGCTGGATACCTAAAACTTGTATGACTTTAGAAGTGACTAGCGACACCTGTGAAGCAGAATCAAGAACAGCCTTGATGTGCACCGCCTTGCCTTGCTGAGAATATAGCTTGACTTTAACTGTAGGAAGTAAAACCCTATTGGAATCCAAATTTGAAATTAAAGCCACAGGCTTCTCTGGAGGAGGGTCAGAATGTAGCAAAGTATTATGATTCTGTTTACATATTGTACACCGGAAATGATATTTACATTTTCCAAGGTGTGGGTTTAAGCATGTTGTGCATAACTTGCTTGTCTTGCAGAAATCTATTCTACTCGCTGCAGACAAGAGCTTGAATTTCGGCTATGTTGGATGTGAAGAGATACAGACGGGTAATGGCAGCTTTGGTATAACCGCGGGCGTTTCGCAACGCCTTAATATCGTCATCGGACATTTTTACGGTTTTCAGTACTCTCACTTCTAAATATCCTATACACTACACAGCAAATTTATTTAACTAAATAAAAAAAAACGCACTGAAAAATAGCGAGTGTCGTGGGCTACTTAGCGACGATCGAACGAAATGTGAAAATCGAAGCGAAATGCGAATCTATGCTTGATTCACTGACATAGAGAATCGATTCGAAGCTCGCTATTGGTTCTAATAACTACCAACGCTAAATAATCTACCAAAGTAAAGTCTGTCTTGCTTGCACTCGATGCAGTTGACAATCTTCTGTTTCGGTCACCGACGAATATTTCCGTCCAAACGGAACGCGCGTTCGCTCGACCAAGCTTCCAGATGCTGCGTCTCTTTCGCACTTGCGTGAAGACGTCGTATGCGACTGGGCGCGAAAGTTTGAAATGCACCGGTGTTGCTATTTATCAAAATATACAGGTGGAGTGGTAAGAGTGTGGGACGATGGAACTTGCTTCGTGATCGTGAAGAAATTAATGCACAAACACGATGATTCTTAGAATTAGCGATGACACGAAGGTTTTACCTTGGCTGGTTGCGCGTCCTCGATGTACTTCCTCTTGAATTTGCTCTGACCACAGAATGTGTAGCGATGACACGAAGAAATATGCTAACTTCCTGGTTAAAAGCGTGTCCTCTGTATGAACAAATACCGTATTTTTCTTCCTGAAGTCGCTGCTCCGTCGGATGTATGTCACGATAGGTTTTGCGTGGCACTATAAGTAGGTAGAAACAGGAACCTGGATTGCCGCCGAGCTGTTTGTAGCAGGAATACGATTCTTGAGTTTCTTCAAGGGTTTGTCGAAGCGTAGATATTTGCAGGAAAATGTCTTGAATGTGATGCGTGATTCGTCTTCCAACAGGATTGCCGCCGCAACGATGATGCAGGACTGCAAATCACGATTGATGATGAAATCTTCCTGATTGCTTCCTCGAAGAATAGATACTTCGACCAAAGTGTGATTGCGTGGGCCGCGATGGTTGAAGGCGTTGCGCAGCGCCACGTGTTGCGTGAAGACGAATTGTGTTTCGCAGGCAATATTTCTCAAATCCTCCTCTTCTCTCGGTGTCGAAGGACCATGTTTAAACTCCGATGATGTTGGGGCGCTGATGTATTAAAGAAAAGAGTAGAATTTGATGCCTGATGTTTATTCGCACAACCGTACACGATTACAGTTTGTGGCAGAGAGGGCCATACATGAATTGCTATACTTAGAACTTATAAAAACTACTATTTTCTGTGGGGTGTTGCATCCCATATCACAGGGCCCGCGGTCCGTGGTAATCCCGTAAAGGGGGCAACCGTGCCCCGATAGCACCCTACCGATTGGTGGAACCGGAACCTGAAGGCTTGGGTATTCCGCCAGGGACGGCGACATGTGTTTGGCCTGAGACATTCTCTCACTCAGAGCCATCGAACAACTTACTCCGTCGCCCTGCCCCGTTTCTCGCCCCTGGCACCCGCCCGTAGGCACCTGGCCTACCCCAGAGCTCTCCTCGTATCCACCTGTAAGCACCTGACATCCTTCTGCGCTCACCTGGCACCCGCCCGTAAGCACCCGTTCTTCCTTGCCACTGACCGTTTCATCGGACTGCCCATACAGTCCATGATCAATGGACAGTGGCAGTTGCTTGTGTCCAGGTGATCCCGTGCGCCACTCTGAAGGGGTGTCCTGTGGTGCTAACCCGCTGCCAATCTCCTCTTGGCCACAGGTCTCCTGCGCTGGCTCCCTAGCCAGAGACGTCTCTACTAGAGACCCCGTGATCCCCTTGAGGTAATTTCCGCAGAAAGGGCGTCCTTCACGTCTACGGAAGACCATCCACAAACCGTATTCTCAGCCCCGTGCCAAGTGTGTGACGGTGACGTGACGCCAACTTCCCCAAATGCGTCCGACTTGGGCCGCTGCTCATCAATCGGACTCCCGAGTCCGTGACCCGTACATGCCGGCGACGTAGGTCCTCGTTGACCCCAACCCTGTCGCTTACCATGGGCAACCGCTTGGATGATATCATTCTCAAAGTCCAGACAGCTTATGTAATCGTCTGTCGCTGACATCGTCTCCTCGTGCATAACTTTCAAGCTCAAATACCGCCAGAAGGCCTCCTCTACCCTCTCCATACGGTCGCTAGACTCCAATTCCCTACCCAACAAATCGTCAAACTGGTCCTCACAGCCGATCAAAGCTGCTGTCCCAGTATACCATTGCAGCTCGGCACAAATAGCAGCCCTATATTGTTCGCGAGTCAGACAGGAAGCCATGGCACCAACTTCCTAGGGATACACACAAGGAAACACCAAAACCGTAAATAACTTAAATCTAACAAATAAAATAAATGAGTAGGTATGTCCACAAGTGGACGCCCTGCAATATTCACCGATCAGGGCACCAAGTCAACTAGTGGACAACCGAAAACCCCACTACAATCACAAACTTAATTGTCTAACTTAACTTTAACTAATATGAGGGTAGGGCTACGAGTGGACGTCCCGCTGTCCACTAGTGGGCAACCACGCTCTGCTACCAGTGTTTGTCCGCTCCGCGGCCCGGGTCCGATACGTCCGCTGGGCCCTATGAGTTAAACGTACCCAGGAGTGCAACTGTGCACTCGTAGACCCGAGCGGAAGCGTAACAAATTGGGCTGCGATACACAGCGCTCAACTTATAACTAAATACCTTAACTAAATACACACACAATATTGGCAATAAAAATACGCCTTAAATTCGGGTCCGGACCCGTGGTCTAGAACCGCCACTACATACTATCTACGGGTGACTCGCGCTTGATCGAGCCACCAAATTCGATGATAATATGCAACTCACTTACCGGTGAGATTCCCGAGATCGCGACGAGTCGAAATGGATATTTGGAGGTATATCTACTCTCAGTGTGCAAGAATATGTGATGTCCAATAAAATACACTTAAATATAATAAATTATAATGTGTACTGTGTCGATCCGATGATCCTGCGCCGATCTTAGTGCTGGCCACTCCCGCAGCAGGCATCCAGGTCAAACCCCAGCCTCATGCTCTGTGATATGGTAATCACATATCATCACGTAGTTCCCTTCCTCAATAGAATCACGTAGGAAACGTAGTGTGACGTCATGTAGACGCACGTATAAGTTAGTATATAAGATCAATTAGATTAGTAATAAAGGGAGTTCAAACAGAGTGCACTGGAGGGTTTCATTTAACTATCGAACAATATCTCATGGCGACCGTGACAGCCTTCCACTAATATTCGCCGTCGAACAATATCTCATGGCGACCGTGACAGCCTTCCACTAATATTCGCCGTCGAATAATATCTCATGGCGACCGTAGTGGATAGAGCAGCGTCTTAGTGAAGTCTTCGAAGTCGGTCATCGGGAAAAGCGCCGCATCGTGGCCACCGATTTACGGGCCTTGTAAGAAGATGGCTCCAGATCGAGGTCCGTTGTAAGGCATCCAATCCATGCTGCTTTCTGGACTATGTTACCGGATGCTGCGTGTTGACGTACGACGGGTAAGATGGCAATTTCACGCAACAACGAGATGGCAAGAGGGATGTTCGCCACCTCAAACATAGACGGTGAGTGCGAAGTGCAGGGTGGCAGCGCAATGGTTATCAAGAGCTGTCGGCGGGGAGCGACAGGATGGCAAGTGCAAGGTGCAGGTCCTATCTGCATGAGTGAAGAGCACGAAGAGCCTTCTGGACAGCAACAAGTTCAACCCCGGAGGAAGCGTTTGGAAGATAGCAGTCCTCAATTTTGGGTATTATTAATTTGTTTATTTTACATAACCTAAATACCTAGTTGGTTGTTTTTTTAGTCATAATAATCTATCTTTTGTTATGAGTGGTTAATTTTTTTTTGTTATAGTTATCTTTTAAGAATGCTAAGTTCTATTAATCAATTTCAGGTTATTTTTATTCACACAGGTATATTAAAATTAAGTAGGTGTTAACAAGATCTTAGCTCAGCAATACCTGGTTTTCAGCATTCATTAGAAAGGTTATCAAATTAATAGCGTCTATATATTAAAACGAATAAAAGATGCTGAAGATACGAACGGAAATATCAATTTTTTTTTTTAACAATAACTGTCATAAAATTTTAAACAATATCTTCATTAAAGAAAAATTCACCACACAAATTCTTAAATGATTAGTAAAAATTAGAATGCATATAACCAGTTAATGGAAGTAAACAAACGAAGTGTTAAATAGCGCGCGCGTTTCATGCGTTGCGTTTTGGTTTCGTTTTGGTTTCGTTTCGATTTCTTTTCGTTTTGCATTTCAACGTGATTACGTCACGCGCAAGCATGCCTGAAGCGTAATCATGCTTAGAATCAACGATATTGTACATTGTTCACGAAATATTTTACGCTATAATATGCTGGTTGTTGAGGTATTTTTATTAATTTATAATTAAGGGTTTTATTCGGGGTGTTTACGATTATGTTATATTAGGATAATGATTTACTAATATTAAGCTATTTGTGACGCTGCGGGTAAAATAATAAGGAAATACTAATAAAATAACAGAGTTCTAGATATCGCAGTGGAGTTGTAATCAAATGTTACAACTAATTATTACATCATAACTTGATTGACTTTGAATTATTGTTTTGCAAACTGTGCAGATTCTAGCACATCGTGGAATGTGTCTATATTTCAGTAGTTTTAAATGCTGACGTACAATTTGTTGTTTTGTATTATGCACTGCACGTGATGCGAGTGTATTTGTTTTTCAAATTTAGATCAAATTGATAATACATTCATACGGACGGGCAGACGTGATGATATGTTTGAATTTTTTTTGTGGAGTATTCCTATTCCGAGAGAATATTTAAAAATATGGTAGCAGAGATGTGTCATCTCATGCATTCTGTCTATTTTCAAGTTACGAATAGTGGAATTAAATATGTTGTTCAGTATGGGTCTACGCTATTTCCCATTTACAAAAAGTATTTTAGAATGGAAGTATATTTGAACAGAATATCGATGAAACGATTTTGGTAGTGTTTCTTGATAACGTCTCAAAATCTCACGGACGAGTATAGTTAGGAGAAGATAGGCGATAGAGTGGTTGCGTATTAAAAATCATTTTGGATTGATGTTATGTTAATTCAACTTGGTACGGCAACTTACTGATATTGCAGCCAGATGGTCCTTGTAAGTGCAAGTTGAAATAGGATTGGGATAGAAAGGAAAGTCTATTTTTCTAGGAAAATTATAAACGTTGGAAAATCTTATGTTAATAATGTATCGTAATACGATTGGATTGATCACCCAAGGGTTGATGTGTTATTAGCTGAATGATTAGTTTGAGCATAATAGTTAGGAAGGAATGATTAGGATAAGTAAGCATTATTTAATGCAATATGTGACAAACCCATTGTCTACAAAGTAGCGATAGGGGGAAAAGGCACGATAAGGTTTCAGATCCTTCATTTTGAAGATGTTGGAGACATCCAGTTAGATGTCTTAAAATATGACCTTATACTATTTATGTTATAATGAAGTTCAGTGGAACTCAGTATTATGTCGCGACAGGTCGGTAGAAAGTGCCAAAATATTGTGCTACCGATTATGGTAATTACGGGCTGGCCAACCCGGGAAATTAGTTATATGGGAATGACTAGTATCTGAAGTTCTGAAGGCGCGCCGAGACGCAGCAGGCCTAGGTAGTTAGTTACAGACCATTATAAAATGTCTATGAGTCTGACTAAGCGCGAAATGCGTTATTAAAAGGTAATGAATGACCTTAACCGGTAATGAGGAAAAATAAGAATATGATAACTCATGCATTTCATGTAGTGTGGTAAAGGGTAAACATAAATGCTATGTTCTGATCACGAATTTTCTGAGTGAATATTATGTTTTGAATAGAGTTTTTCCCTGAAAGTCTGATACGTAATTTTTTTTTTATAATTGGATAAAATATTATAATGTTATATTACACAATGGTATGAATATGAGTATCAAGAATAATGTTTTTAATTAAATTTTCTAGTATGACCGTTCGTTACATCATCGGTTAACTATAACAAAATATTGAAATAATACTTTGACTATACATAACGCATATAGCCAACAATTGTTAAAATATAGCGTCATGAATTTATAGAAATATTATTTTTCAGTATACAGATTGGTTTTTTTTTAGTTCCAATAAATTCATGATATTATTTTGTATAGTAATTAGCTTACTGGATTTATTTAGTAATAATAAGATTTAGTTTGTTTGGAATTGACTTGATTCACTTGACCATAATATTTTTAAGATTGTCATTAATGTTAAAGATAAGGTTTTTTTTTATTTTCTTCCAAGTTAAATAAAGATGAATGTACAAAAGTGGGAATACTTAATGAAAACAATATTATGTTGTGATTTGCTTAATTTTTCTTAAAAAAAAAAAAATCCATATTAAAGGAAATTGTATACTTACAGTAGTTACAAAAGTCAAATTTAATTGCAGTTCAAATTTTGAATGGTTGAGAGCGCATAAATACGTTTGGTACGTAATTTAAGTTATATTTTTTTGTATTGTATCATGATGTTTAAGTTATATTTAGTATATTTCTTGTTTATGATTATAAAGTTATCGAAATTTAGATTAATGTAACAGTAGATTTAATGTTTTATAAAAACTTTGTCCCTAGGGTTCTCTTTTCAGGGGAGGGAAGCCTATCCTTTTCAGGGGAGGTGTGATATGGTAATCACATATCATCACGTAGTTCCCTTCCTCAATAGAATCACGTAGGAAACGTAGTGTGACGTCATGTAGACGCACGTATAAGTTAGTATATAAGATCAATTAGATTAGTAATAAAGGGAGTTCAAACAGAGTGCACTGGAGGGTTTCATTTAACTATCGAACAATATCTCACTCCAAGCACGCCGCGACACCCGTTATAGCAGATATTCCGGAGATCTGCCTTCCAATCACAAGTCCATAGCAAATCCGCGGCGATTGCTATCAATCGTCCCACACACCACGCGGAATGCCAAGATATAGTCAAATTATCACCGGCCACGCCCCGTCCACGCGGGTTGGTAACTATACCAACGTGCGTCGTGCAATTGTCCATCCGCACTTCCCGAGCCTTCCGGTCGCCCCGCGAGCGAAACCCGTCCCGAAAGGAATTCTCGAAGACACTTATTTGTTCCAAATATCACGAAATACGAGTCCAAAATGCCGCCTACGCAGCCACCAAATATGGCGTCTCGTTTACACTGATACGAGTCCCTTTACGCCTCCGAATAGACAGTTCACCACTAAATTACTTAATTGATTGCCCCGCGCAACCTCAATATGATATTCCTCCGAATCCCGATTCGGGAATAAACAACCCAAGCGCGACCACCGCTGTGGCTTATCCGATACGCGCACCCAAGCGACCGTTCGCCAGATCTCCCGTATTGCGACTGCTACTAAATGCTAACAACTATAGCGCCGGCCCGCTTTCCTTATCGCACCGACGCGCCAAAACCTCGGGCGGCGCTCGAATCGCGCCTTACATTTTCCTTGAATACCCGCCTCTAATCTAACATTTCTTATACAGAAAATAAACACCGACTTTATTTTCTACCTACATGAATAGACCCAAATTGGTTCCAAACAATTGATATAGGGCGAAAGTGAGAAAAGGAAGACGGATTACTTGTTTTAGGGACAGGAATAACTGCAGCTTTACGCCAACAGCTAGGAAAGGAGCAGGAACTTAGCGAAAAGTTGAAAATGTGGGCAAGCACTGGAAGAACTAAGGCTTAGAAGAATCATTCGACGGCTAATACCATCAACGCCTTACGCGTTAGACTTGATAGCCATGATATTTTTTTCAACTTCTCGCAAAGAGACTGGTCTTAGGTTAAATGGAGGGTATAGCCAACAGGGAATTGATAGAGGACCGTTTGACGCTGTGAGGGAGTTGGGATCAAGAAGTAAAGTGTAGATTTAAGGATTCAAGGTCAAGTTGAGGGCAAGAGAAAGATTTTGATTTGCCAATGCCGAGCGAGTTGAGGAACGACCACACCTTAGAGGGGTCACCGTTCTCCACAGACGAATGAATGTGCCGACGCTGTGCGTCTCTACACATTCTGCTGCACCAGTTTCGCAACTCCTTGTACCTGTTATGATTTGCTTCCGTGGGATTGTTCCTGAATCGAACCTTTGCAGCGTTCCTTCTAGCCATTACACCTTTGATATCTTCTGTGAGCCACGGTGCAGGCAGGTGTTTCAGCTTAACAGGTCGTAGAGGTGCATGGATATCAAAAACCTGAACTAAAAGAGAATTAAAAATATCCATTTTGCTCGTCAATGGTAGCCGCATTAAACACCGCATCCCAATCAATAATGCTTAAGTCTGCCATAAACTTAACATTGATTGAGTTGAAATTTGAGCAGAGCATGGTCTTAGAAAAAAGAAAATAATACAAAATAATATATTTCGCGTTTCATTTGCAACAATGTAAGTTATCTATTCCTAGTTTAATCTAGCATCCCACACACATTCCACGGGTAGTGAAGACCTAGAACATTTCCTATGATAAAATACTAGTTAATGCATATAATCGATTATAAGCGTGCAGTTAGTAACGGTTTTTCATCGAGTGCGCACATCAGTTGAGAAAATTAAGTTTTTATAAAATGTTTATTTAAAATATTCTTCCGCTTATAGTTTATTTGTCTTTTCCAAATACAAATGGGCAAAGCGAGGTGCTTGAAGTGCCCGCCCTGAAGGAAGATGTTTTTATATCGCTATGTTTAACACCAAAAAGTATGTGGTACTTGAAAAGCGCGAGAGTGAATGATGGGAATTTAACTAACAAGATCACACCTTGGTCAGTGAATTTGCTGCTAGCTGAGAAAGGCAAAACAATACGCACTGAAGAAATAAACAACTTTGAAAATCAGGTGGTTAATATTCCTATTTGCTCTGTGAACGATATGGTTGTGCAAAAACTTATAATCAGGAAAGAATACATCAATCTTATGGGGGGGAGCAGCAGCTCAAACCCTCAGTACAACAGCCGCCACCACCACCAGCATAGAACCCGACGTGATATGAGCATTGAGCATATTGTACAGGCGGATGAGTACAAGCAAATAATTCATGATGATTTCGGTGTTGAGATAACCTATAGAGTTAATAGAACCGGATTGCGCCCTAAAACAAGCGAAACTTTAACCTCCGCAACATCACCACCAATAACAACAAAAACAACAATAACACCAACAAAAACCACAACGTTAGCCTCAAGGATTATGGAGACTACGAAAACGCCGACGACAGCATCAGATCCAACTCAAAAAACAACATTAACAACTCCAGATTTCCCAAGTAGTACCTCTATGCCGTTGTGTAAAGAGTGTTTGGATTATAAGAATATGTTGGATCATATGATTAATTGGGGATTAGATGAGATATATAAAATTGAGAACTATATAAGCGATAAGGAGGGGTGCAAGAGCGCCTTACCAGCATTAAAAATTTCTTTGAGAAGTGGTGAGTGTGTACTCTCCTTTACCTATAGCAAATTAATTTTTTTGTCTAACAGAATCTGCTTTATAAGAGAGGTCGCACTCTGGGGACCCGTATCAGTTCGTTTAGAGCATCCATCGCAACACCTAAGCCGAGGAGTAATTTACGCGCACGCACCTTCCCTCCCCGCTCTCCCGAGGCCGGTGTTGCCTGCATTACTTGAAGCTATCAATAAACGCAGTCAATCCACCAACTCATTAGCGTTATCCCAATAGACATAATCAGTTTTTGGATGAAACTGTTTTAGCGTTAGCGCCACACCTTTTCCACGCTTTGGTGTCGTCGTCGTCGTCTTCTTCTTCTTACTCTGCACAGTTTCTCTAATATATTTTTTATATTTTTCACTTCCATTCCCCATAACTTGACCATTTGGATCGAACTTGCGTTTGTGTGCGCTTGAGATGTGTAAAATATGTTTCCACATCCTGCCGAGTTATTAGTTTTTTATCAACGTGGTTTTGCATGAGCAATTCAACGAGCCTTGGAGTTATTTTATATTTCTCATTTGCAATAACCATGCTTTCAAACTTATCCGTAAACTCCACCTTTCGCCTCCCAACATAATAATCACTTCCGTTGTTTGACGTATAAATGATATTGTATTGCTGTTTATTAAGCGTTACTTGCTGTTTTCGTTTTATAAAGTGATTGCGCACCATTGTAGCCTTATCGTAAGCGGCAACACCTATAGAGATATCATCACCGCCAAGTGTTTCATCCCCATCATCCTTAACATTACTTTCATCAGCACCAGTATAATAATCTGAAGAAGAAGAACTCTCCCCACCCATATCATCATTCTTTAGTTGTTGGGGCTTAATCATCATCATCATCGCCTTCTCCTTTTTTTCATCTTTTACTTTACGTTTCAGATCAGTAGCTACGGCAGCAGCAGCAGCAGCATTCTTTGCTTTGTTATTCTTCTTATCGGACATCAGTAGAGTATTGAGGGGTTTTGTGATGGGCTCAAAAGTTTTTTCCATAGTCTCTACGAATTCAGAATTCTTATTTTCCAATGCTTTAACTTTTGCTCGCACCGCTTTTACAGATGTAATTAATTTACGTTTGAGACTCTTGCTACCAAACAACTGTTCGGGAGTAGACATTTTGATGTTGTGACCCCTTTCGAGATTCATTGTTTCTTTTTATAGGATTTGGTTGATGGTGATGGCGCAGGCGGCGGCGGTGATGCGTAGGCGGCGGCGGTGTCTAGTGTGATAAAATTATCAAAATTTTTACGATAACGCCCCTTGTTTATTTGACAGTCTTTGTTGATGAGAATAGCAGCGTTTTACCTAACAATAAAACGCTTATTAAGCGATAACCTTATTTGAAGCCTAAATATTTGAGAGTAGCGTACTTGACTTCCTGTAGCGAGTCGGTCATGATTCGAGTACTACCATTTATCCCCTCTACATATGACGTCACTTCCTGTACACCAGAGTGGGGGCGCTGACTTCGGAGCTGATTCGAGCGCCCTTGCCTCATTGGCACTCAAATATTTATGGTATTGACCAGGCAGAAGTAGACCTTAGGCTTCAAATAAGGTTATCGCTTAATAAGCGTTTTATTGTTAGGTAAAACGCTGCTATTAAGCTTTGAACCGTTATTTGAAGCCTAAATATTTGAGACCTGTTTGTTATCGCCTGGTGGACAGGACTGATATGTGAATTAAACAATTCAAAAAGTTTTCACCAATGGGTAAGTGAAAGAATACGGAAGAATCGTAAAGTATTTCTATTACACACAGCTAGTTAATTTATTTCAATCTAGACTTCCGTCATAAAGCAAAATGATTATTCCTTTGTAGGTACGAAAATAATTAGATATCGAATTAGCTATACAGATTAAACAGGTGGGTGCTTAACGATTTCACGTTATTAAAATAAACGTAATGCATTAACCGGACAGTTTTCTACCTAGCTCTTCGAGGCAACAAAGGCGGATCCTACACTACCAGGACTTGCTTTGATACCTGCCTCTTGCACCCAACCACCAATGTTGGTACGACATGCTGCCTTGGGGACGCCGCCAGTGTAAACAAATTATGTAATTTACCAATGATAATTTACTGATCTCTCGTCCTGATTGTGATAATACAATTACTTTCTTAAACCAAAAAAAAAAAAAAAAAAAAAAGGATCTGGAGTTGCATCGTCCTTATTTTTAAGAATTTGGCATCTGTCTTTTACACACGAAATCGGTTTTAGAACCATACCTAGGCTAAAAAAAAAAAAACAAAATTTGAGTGATAAAACTATTATCAAACCCAAAAAAAAAAATGTTAAATCATACACCCGGCGCACGAAGGAGAAGCTAATTAGCAGCTGAAACTGTATTCATATTTCTTTGGTACATTATACTTATATGAAACTTTCATGCAAATGATCAGAATTAGGCATGTTAGACTTTCCCTAACTAATCAAAACATTTGTGTTCCAAATGGTGGCTGTTCTAGGTTTTACACTAGTCATAGGTACTAAGTAGGCTTCAATAATTGACGCACGAGTAAGTGGAAATAAGTCGAATATCTTAGATTAGGATAACACAGTACAGAAATTGCCAATTTATCTATATGAAATGCAAGCCAATTGCATACTTATACAAGGTCAGTCCCTTTGGGACGTGAACAATCACCACCATTATGATGAGACCATTGTATTGATTTAGTTGTTCTTATCTAGATTCTTGTAGTGGTAGGCTATTTAGGTATTTAGTTTTGTCACTATAATTTTAAATAATTTTAACCATATTGTCAACACAATGTACATTGTACATGAAATAAATAAATGAAATGAAACCACCGTGTCTATGCCAGTGTATATGCTTCTTAAAAAGGATCAAGCCAAGTTGTTAAAAACAATCGGTTTGGATTCTCGTCCAACTTGCCAGACTTTTCGTCCAGCGTCATCTCTGCATCATTGAAGGCGGGATTATTTAATCTGTGGTCTAGGTTGCAAACTAAACGGGGATTAGATCCGATTAGATCGGACGAAATCATCCACTGCGGTGCGACCACTAAGTAAATCACTATTGTCGTATTAAGTTGTAATATCTATGGAATGAGGAAAAGATAAAGATTTCTTTACCTATGCCAGAGGAGGCACTTGACAGATCAGATGGGCTTGGTGTTTCGGCAGGTATAACGTTCCGTATACTGGGAATACGTGAGCTACAGCCGACGTAAAAAAATCTATCACCACGTGTGTGGCTAACTTCGTGAAGATCAGATCTGTGGCTTGGGGAAAAGGTGCGGTCTTCTCTTGGGGACACGTGAGTTGGTACGGGCGATCGCTCCAGCAGGTGATACGACAATGTATCTCTATAAGAATTCGAAAGTGGTCTGGTATTGAAAGGATATGAAATGTCAAAACCATGAGGGCAGTCAACTTTGTCTCTCCTTCGTACTTCTAGAAAGTAAAAACTGTTCTGTTGTCGCTTTGCATCATCATGCTATTGATGCATGCTTCCTATTGTAGGAGACGAGCATAATCCTTGAGGACATACCGAATCGCCAAAATCACGTGAACGTTGGAGTGAAGCTGAGCTTCCTCAGAGGTTCATTGAACCGATAGACTGTCACTGTTTGGTTAAGCGCACCAAGCCACCGCTGATGTCTATTAGTTAAAGGCTGTAGGGAAAAGAATGTCGAGCTATTCTCGGCATTAATATTCCACCATATTATTTGTCAATTTATTTAACTGTCTATTGCACACATAAAAATACAAACAAAAACACACATTTAGAAAATAGACACAACATGTACTGTTGCTGCTATGTTCATATTTTTCGGTATCTTTCAGCAATAGTTGTTGTAAATTATTGAAAAAGGGTTCGATGATTCAAAAAGCCTTCTTGGGAACTGGAAAGCTTCAATTATTTATTGCAAATATGACCATTTTTACTACTTTGAATTTCGTAAAAATTGGCTTTTAAGCGGCTTAGGACTTCTCTTTATCCCTGAACTTTTCTGGCAAAGCACATACTTTTCGTTTGCGTGAGGGTTCCAGAGTGTTTCTGGCTAGGTACTGAAAGGTTTTGCATGGAACAGGTTCCGGCTAAGCATAATTCACTTGCCACCCTTGGTACTCTAAATGACTGATAATTTACCGATACTGATAATCTACTACTGATAATCTACTGATCGAGCCATTTACCCGCTTGATCAGAACTTGAGGAAACGTTTAAGTAACAGTCTTTAAACTGCGATACGAAAACGACTTAACTCGTTAGTAATGCAAAAAAAAAAATATGTTGTCATTTGATAAAGATTTGATAAAGATTTTGTTGTGAAGTACGTTAAGAAAACAGCGGTGTGCTTTGGCTATATAGCCAGATAAAAATAAGCATTCAACAAGTCCAATTTGGTTATCCAATTCTGGGGTGGTAAAAAGCTTGAAATTTTTTGCTTCTTATTTAATAAAAAATTGAAAATTGGTCACGCATTTCCGTCCTTTGTGGGTTTGAAAAATACTTATGTTATCCATAAAACTGAAGACTAAGACCATCAGGCTCCAACAACTTCATATAAAACGTTTAATGAATAACTTTGTCTATCTCCATCTCCACATCTGTCATATCCAGGGACACATAAGGTCATGTGCTCGTAAAAAGTGATTTTGCTAAAGATCAATTTATTAATTTTAATTCGGAATTTATTTATCAAAGTGATTGGAGCCTGTAAATCTTCCCAACGACTAACAAAGTTTAGTAGCTGGCACGCCAGAAACATACTCGAATCAATATTTTCTTTTCTTGTTGTCCTCGCGGAGCATAAGATTGACTAAAGGGACAGCCCTATCCCTTGTCAGTACACTGGTACGTATCTTTATGTAAATGACGACTAGGTCTCTGAAGAGAGGACCTAGGATGTTTAATTACTGTTCTTTGCATTAAGCGATGAGGGAGGGTAGTCGTCTGTGACGTTGGAAAGCAATATTTACATTTAATAAAAATTGTGCAGGTAGTATGCTTTTGAAATCCGGGTATAGTAAAATATTCTTTGTCCGGGTTAAATAAATAAATAAATAAAGTTAAATACTGTATTATGATTCGGAGCACAACTAGAAATAGACAGGGCCTGGGTCTGCTGTGGGAGCTGCATGCACTGGTTCGGTTTAGGTAGTTTGATCATGAAATCCAGGTAGGTATACGCCGGAGAGTTGTTTAATAAAATTAGTAGCATAACTAGACAGGGCCCGAGTCTGCTATGGGAACTGTGCTTGTACGTAAATTGTGTGGTTGGTTCCCTCTTGAAATCCGGGTAAGTGTACGCCGTGTAAAATTAGGTGGTTTGTCATAATTGAAAGCATAACTAGGCATGGCCTGAGTCTGCTGAGGGGGCTGTGCTTGCGCAGCAGCTTTGTTTTGTGTAGGCGCACGGAACGGCCAAAATATTCCAAAAGTACCGTCAGCTTTTCCAATCGTAGACGAAAAATATTATTTTTTAAGCAGGTTCTCGCTAACTGGGAGTAATTTGCAAAGGCTAGCTTTCAAGAAACTATCTTTGACGGATTATAAAAGACTATATCACGACTTTGTTCAATCCTACGGCCCTATAGGCACCCACAAAACTACCTTTGACTAAAACTTCCTAACAAAACCTGGCGTGATTGAATGAGGTTATTAGTCAATGGCTGAAAAAATTGCAAGAACATTTTTTACTCCTAAACTTTATATCCAGTTTTGTATCGGATTCGGAGGACACACCAACCAATCCTTTTTATCGATATAGGGGAAAGTTGCGATCAATGGACTAGTGGGAAAGTAACTAATCGTGACTTGTTTGAAAACTGTGTATAAGGGTAGATCTAAATCAAAACAAACAGGATTAAAAAAAAAAAGAAGGATTTTCTCGGGATACAAGATCCGCGTCTTACTCGTAAAGCTTTTCATTTCATTTACACCTGCACTTATTTCTGACATTGCGTCGTTAAATATTACATATTCCGGCACATGGTTACTAGAATAAATTGTAGGTTGGAAAGCCACGCTACTTATTAGTGATGCCACTTACTTGCTCAGATGAAAAAACAAATAAACTTATCCATTTGTCGACGTCAGTGGTTTCTGGTAAACTCAAGGTATGGTATAACTGTAGTACTCGTGTCAGTCTGGACTCTGTATTTTTCTGAAAAAAAAAAAAAAAAAAAAACAAGAATGTATTAAATAAAAAGAAAGAAAAATCGAACGGTAACACCGTTATTTTACTGTGATTAATTCTGAAATAAAAATGTAAAACAATAAAACTAATTGAATAAAATGGAAAAAAAAATTGCTTATAAGTACAAAGTTGGTACTTATCTTGCAATACAACCGATCGCTACGACTAGCAAGTCCCCAATGAGGCAAGGGCGCTCGAATCAGCTCCGAAGTCAGCGCCCCCACTCTGGTGTACAGGAAGTGACGTCATATGTAGAGGGGATAAATGGTAGTACTCGAATCATGACCGACTCGCTACAGGAAGTCAAGTACGCTACTCTCAAATATTTAGGCTTCAAATAACGGTTCAAAGCTTAATAAAGGAATAACGATCCTCCCAACATCGAAGACAAATCTCTTGAAATTTATCCCACGACATGTCGGTGTTGACGTGATCATCGTAACATACACATACATACATATATAACATCACGCCTCTTTCCCGTTGGGGTAGGCAGAGACCACAGTCCTCCACCTGCTACGATCTTGACATACTTCCCTTGCTCCCTGTACTTTCATCAATCCTTTCATACATGCTCGTCGGTTTAGGGTACTTTTAACCTGGCCTTTATTCAGAACGTCCTGAATTTGGTCCTGGTACGTTCGCCTAGGCCTTCCCCTTCCAACGTTTCCATTCACTCTCGCCTGGTAGATCTCTTTCGTCAATCTTCGTTCATTCATCCTCTCTACATGACCAAACCATCTCAGCATCCCTTTCTCGATTTTGGTCACTACGTCTTCTTTTACGCCACACCGTTCTCTTATCACACTATTTCTAATCCTGTCACTAAATTTAACACCAATCATACTCCTTAGCGCTCTGATCATCGTAAGCGTGACGTAAATTCATATCATCCTGTTTAAAGAGTATAATTAGATTCGCATTGTCACGCACCAGCTGCTTAGGTATTTTACTATACGTTTGACAGAGATAAAAACACTCCATGTTTCGATGACGACCCATAGCAAAGTATTGACGTATAGCTTCTTGATCCTCTAACGCCACATCATCGAATATGATGATGCTCTCCATTTCCGCATCTTCGGGCGGTACAACTTGACTCTTATCAGAGTATTTATGAAAATTCAAACCGCTCACTCGTTTGAAAACGTCATCCAAGAACATATACTTGGGTTGAAGCAGAGACTTGGAGTACAGATAAACCGTTTTATATTTAACACCTGCGGGGTCGAGAAGAAGGGTTAGCAGCACGTTGGTTTTTCCTCAGTTTTAGGGTCCGCATATTAAACATCTAATACTGTTTGGCAGCAGTACGCCATGTTTATTTTTAATACCGACAACATCACCAACACAACCGCCCTTTTTTAAATTCCAATCTTCTACTTTTAAACGTGTCGCTGCCTGTTTAATCTTCATTGTGTTGTGCGCGTGGAGTGCGAGTGCACGTTCTTATATAGCTGATACGTGATAGAGTTGAAAAATGTTTCAAAAGAATTTCTCCTAAAGGTGTTCCGTCATGACTTGCTGCATCTAGTGGAGAATGATTTGATCCTAATATAAACCAACACTTTGTGTGCAGAGAACATCATCATTTGTTGAACGCTAATCCTGAATGCGATCAAATCGATCTCCCTTTTTTCACAAGAAAAAGTTGTCCGTATTGTGTGACGGAAAAGGAGAAGAGTGAACAACGTTTAAAAGAAGGTGAGACGGCGTAGCAGCAGCGACGAGAAGAGGTGGAAAGTGGGAAAGAAAACGAAAGTGGATGCAGTGACGGTGGTAGCAGTAGCAGCAGTGAGGATAAGAATTCGTTTTCATCATCGGAGAAAAAGTCCTCAACATCATCGGAGATTATAGAAAAAATTTGTTGCACCTGTTGCTGCACTTGTTGATTCGGACCCGCCCAAACCATTGAAAACGCGGCCAATCTCTTTTTGTTTATTTGTTTATAAATATGCTAGTTCCCAGCGGCGGTGCGTCAGTCAAACGAGCGCGTGCAAGAGGAACAGGTCTCGTCAACAGCTTGATTAACAATTTGCCATTCGAGCTGCACATTCCCGGTTACAACTATTGCGGTCCCGGCACCAAACTACGTAAACGTTTACTGCGCGGTGATAGGGGTGTGAATTTGTTGTATGAAGCGTGTAAACAGCACGATATTGCATACTCAAACAACCCCAACGACTTGGAGGCGAGACACAGAGCCGATCTGGAGTTGGCTGCAGCTGCTGAAAACAGGTACCGCGATCCAACCGCTAGATTCGGTGAAAAATTCGCCAGTTTAGCCGTTAAAAAAATCATGAAGCATAAAGTCAAACGTGGAATGGGTGTATCATTCGCCCACGTGGTGAAAGAGAGCCGACGATTGATAAAGAAGCAGCTCAGCAAGAAAAAGAAGAATAAAAACGGCGGTGGCGGTCGGATCAATAGAAACGGCCTACTGCAAACGGCCATGAAAGCGGCTAGAAAAATTGCAAAGGGGCGGTTTGTTAAAACCCCTCGGGTGATCCCTTTACCGCAAACGGGCGGTTTTTTACCCCTGATACCCCTGTTGACCGCTTTAGCCGCTACCGGTACACTCGCCGGCGGAGTCACCACCGCAGCCAAAAACATTTACGATATTGTAACAAAGAAAAAAGGAAAAAAGGGTGGCGGCGGTAGCGTTGGAAAAGGTCTCTATATTCGACCGTATAAAATAGGTATGGGGCTGTACTTGAAACCGTATTCACCAAAAAACTAAAAATGAGCTCCTCCCTAGTCATAGGAAATGTGCATCACTATAAAGAGAAGAGCGATTCGAATCTTTTGAGTGTAAAGATTCGAATCGCTCTTTTCGCTCAGTAGCTCTATTCGCTCAGTGCAATCTTTGAGTCAGAAGGATGTTTAGCTCATAGAACAAGTGAGTGAATGCGTGACGTGACGTGTATAACGTGTTTGACGATGACTACAGACACAGTTTATACAGGGTGTAACAAAAAGGGTATACCAACCCTGGAGAATGTGAATATTGAGAATCTGCCCATGAAATCGATCAACTTTTTCCAAGGAACGTAGGTCGAAAATTGTAAATACGAAAGCAAATTTTTGACCTCCTCCCATAGAAACTGCTTCAACGGTTCGCGCATTTTGCTTGGGCGGTCAAATATATTCTTTTCGTATTCTTCTTCTTCTTCTTTTCGAGTCAATGGCAAAAATGACTATAAACGCTTAGCCCAAAAAGTAGCCACATCAATAGCCTTTTGGTTGCCTTCAAAAAGGTCCCTCCGAGTGCAGGAAACTGGAGAAGTAGGACACGACAGCAAGTGTGTCATGGTTTGCAATATACCGCATTCACACTTGTCGTTATCAGAGAAGCCCCACCTCTTCATGAGTTCCCCGCACCTGCCAACGCCCGACCGCTGTCTGTTTAATGACTTCTATATGGACCAAGGAAGATCGTGACCTGGTGGCAGCTTTTCGGCAGTTGGGATATGAATGTTGTCAGGGGGGTACCTTTTTGACCACAGTTCTACCCTAGCCTTGGATGGATCTAAATCGAGCGGCATGGTGTCTTTGATAAAACTGTGACGGCTCTTAAGGCGTGAGGGTGGTGGGTTATGGCCGTAAAGTAGGTGTCTGCTGTCTAATTCCTGTTTTTGCTTCTCAATAGCACAGGCTACCCGACGCCTGACGTCCGGAGGAGCTATTCCAGCAAAGGAGTATAAGTGGCCCAGCGGTGTTGGCTTCAGGGTGCCCGTAACTATTCGGCAGGTTTCGTTGAGAGCAGTGTCCACATCCCTCGAATGAGCCGATCGCCCCCACACGGCGCATGCGTGCTCACCTGCTGAGTAGCATAGCGCTAGGCTACTAGTACGGAGGACATGAGGCACTGCTCCCCAACGGGTGGTTGTAAGACGGCGGATGATATTATTTCGGGCGCTAACTTTGCTTTTCAAATTTTGACAGTTAGCTTTGAATGTTAAAGACCTGTCCAGAGTAACACCCAGGTATTTGGGATTGTCGTTATGGGCAATTTCCACCCCACGCCAAGTAATACACAGTTTTTTACCACTGTCTCGGTTTCGGAGGTGGAATGCACAGGACTCGGTCTTGCCTGGGTTAGGTCGCAAAGAATTGGACTCATAATATGTATGGAGCTGATCAAGGGCAGCAGAAAGATGGTGTTCCACTTCAGAAAAAGCTTTAGCTTGGCAAGTAAGAGCAAGATCATCAGCATACAGGTACCTTGAAGTGTTTGGATGGGCAGGTTGGTCGTCTGTATAAATGTTAAATAAAATAGGTGCCAGCACACTTCCTTGTGGCAAGCCATTTTTTTGATTACGCCATCTGCTCTTTTCATTATTAAGAAGGAACTGGAAGCGACGATTGCGTAGCATTTCGGCCAGAAACTTAGTAAATTGGTGGTCTTTTGTACGTTCTGCCACTTTCGCCAGTAATTTTTTAATGTTTATTGTGTCGTATGCTGCAGTAAGATCGACGAAGACCGCACCAGTTATTAAACCTCGTTCGAAGCCATCCTCTATGTGCTTTCGTATTTCGACCTATGTTCCTTAGAGAAAGTTATTCAGTTTCATGGGCAGATTAAAATCCTTCAGGGTTGGTATACCCTTTCGTTACGAGTACACTTTGTATAAATCATATTAACTGATTATTCTTCTGGATTAGGCAAAACTGAGTCTAGTCTATTTGAGTCCTAGAGCACATATAGAAGTTTTGCTTAAAATTTATTATAGCCAACATTTTCCTTCATACTTGACAGGCTTAGGACTGTCAACCTAGATAGGCAGAAAATAATGATAAATAAAAAATACCTAACGAATGAAATTACTTAACTACCCGAGTACGTATTTCTAACAATCTTAAGATTAAACTAAATTCGAGGAGGGTTTTTTCTAGCTAGGTTGGCGTACTTAAAAATTTGGCTATTTACATTGATTGAATGTACATTACTCTACATATTTACATTCATATTTTTTTTACAGCTTTACATATATACATAGCGGGGCAAGTACGCATTCATATCTACGAACACCAGCTGAGACATCTTTTTTGTGGTCAGTCTTCTGCGTTTCTCCGTCAGAATATTTCCGGCCTTTGAAAATACTCTCTCGCATGGTACTGACGTTGCCAAAATGTGTAAACGCTTTAACACATATGGGTAAAGAAGGGGATAGATTTTTTTCCTTTCATACCACCATTTAAGAGGATCGCCATTTGACCATGGCAGCATGGGCTCCTGTAAATATTTGTCAAATTCAATTATTCCAGCAGCAGTTGAATTTACTGGTACCATCAGTCTGGATACCTCACGGTCGAATTCATCCCAAATAGAAGCAACAGATGTCGGTACTCTTGAAGTAGATGGGATTTCCTCAGGGATTGGCTGTCTTGCTGCTTGTGTTGAGTTGGTGTTTCAAATTTTTTGTTTTAGTGCTGAAATTGCCCTATCATAAGCCCTTTGGTCTCTAAACCCTCTATTTTTAAATCTTGGATCTAATATTGTGCATTACGCGTAAAGATAATTAGCCTCTTAAGTTTCCAAAGTGCCGTTCTATTCCTCGGTCTAAATCTGTGAGAAGGCTATTCATTTCTGGTATCTGCTGTTCAAGTCGCAGTTCTTTCCTAATGTGACTGAGCATTATTTTAGTTAAGGGTATTACCTTTGAGAGCGTTACATTTTGTTCTGAAGAAATTTCCTGAGTGACGTCGTAAAAACTTTTCAGAATTGGCAGAGCCTTCTCAATTAGTAGCCAGTCATTTGCCGTGAGTAGTAGTTCCAAAGCGAGTGTCCCTACTACTGCATCTTTGAGTGTAAAAATTCGGTGCAGCATATCGTCGGTTGAGTTCCATCGAGTCACGACATCTTGCTTCAACTTAAGCTGCGGCAAATTTAACTGTTTTTGCATTTCCTGTAACTTCTTTTTCGAAGGTTGACTTCTAGTAAAAAACTCTACAATTTGCTTTAATTTTTCTTTTGTAGGTTTTAAATGCTCTAGCGCATCTTGTAAGCATAAATTGAGTGAGTGCGCGAAACAAGGTATTTGACGCCAGTTTCCGAGTTTGATGGCTAGAGTAATGTTTGCGGCGTTGTCACTTGCAATAGCTGTGATCCTATTCTCAATTTGCCAATCAGCAAGCAGTTTTTTTAAGAATTCACATATATTAGCTCCCGTATGACGTTCATTGTATTCCATACAACCAAGCAAAATACTCTGTATAGCACAACCACTGGAAGATGTTGTAATATGATGTGCAGTAACACCGATGAATCCGTCTTGGTTGTCTGAAGTCCAACCGTCAGTAGACAGGCAGATGGCCACAGCGTCTTTTATGTTATTCTGGCATTTTTCTAAAACATTGTTGTGAACCCTCGAGAGTAAAGAATTTGATAACGTTTTTCTTGTAGGTAGACGATATCCGGGACAAAGCATATTTACAAACTTTCTGAATTCCTTGTCTTCAACAATGCTAAGAGGATGGTATTCCCTGGCTACAATAACCGTTAATTGCTCGTCGAGCTCATTCGTTCTCTTGGGAGGTAGAGGCTTGGACGTGTACTCCACCATAGAGCGCTGTTTATTCAATACCCGTACTGAGGATCCGGCGGCATTTTCCCCAGCCGCATCAACAAGCCGCAGATTTGGCAAAGAACCTTGGTCAGTCTGTGTTGGGGCACTTGCTGCTGCCACCTGAACAGAATTTTCTTCCTGCCTGTCTGGTGTTATAACAATTGTCGGATGCTTTGTTTTCATGTGCCTTCCCAAATTACTTGTATTTCGCTTCTCAATAGCACAGGCTACCCGACGCCTGACGTCCGGAGGAGCTATTCCAGCAAAGGAGTATAAGTGGCCCAGCGGTGTTGGCTTCAGGGTGCCCGTAACTATTCGGCAGGTTTCGTTGAGAGCAGTGTCCACATCCCTCGAATGAGCCGATCGCCCCCACACGGCGCATGCGTGCTCACCTGCTGAGTAGCATAGCGCTAGGCTACTAGTACGGAGGACATGAGGCACTGCTCCCCAACGGGTGGTTGTAAGACGGCGGATGATATTATTTCGGGCGCTAACTTTGCTTTTCAAATTTTGACAGTTAGCTTTGAATGTTAAAGACCTGTCCAGAGTAACACCCAGGTATTTGGGATTGTCGTTATGGGCAATTTCCACCCCACGCCAAGTAATACACAGTTTTTTACCACTGTCTCGGTTTCGGAGGTGGAATGCACAGGACTCGGTCTTGCCTGGGTTAGGTCGCAAAGAATTGGACTCATAATATGTATGGAGCTGATCAAGGGCAGCAGAAAGATGGTGTTCCACTTCAGAAAAAGCTTTAGCTTGGCAAGTAAGAGCAAGATCATCAGCATACAGGTACCTTGAAGTGTTTGGATGGGCAGGTTGGTCGTCTGTATAAATGTTAAATAAAATAGGTGCCAGCACACTTCCTTGTGGCAAGCCATTTTTTTGATTACGCCATCTGCTCTTTTCATTATTAAGAAGGAACTGGAAGCGACGATTGCGTAGCATTTCGGCCAGAAACTTAGTAAATTGGTGGTCTTTTGTACGTTCTGCCACTTTCGCCAGTAATTTTTTAATGTTTATTGTGTCGTATGCTGCAGTAAGATCGACGAAGACCGCACCAGTTATTAAACCTCGTTCGAAGCCATCCTCTATGTGCTTTCGTATTTCGACCTATGTTCCTTAGAGAAAGTTATTCAGTTTCATGGGCAGATTAAAATCCTTCAGGGTTGGTATACCCTTTCGTTACGAGTACACTTTGTATAAATCATATTAACTGATTATTCTTCTGGATTAGGCAAAACTGAGTCTAGTCTATTTGAGTCCTAGAGCACATAAAGAAGTTTTGCTTAAAATTTATTATAGCCAACATTTTCCTTCATACTTGACAGGCTTAGGACTGTCAACCTAGATAGGCAGAAAATAATGATAAATAAAAAATACCTAACGAATGAAATTACTTAACTACCCGAGTACGTATTTCTAACAATCTTAAGATTAAACTAAATTCGAGGAGGGTTTTTTCTAGCTAGGTTGGCGTACTTAAAAATTTGGCTATTTACATTGATTGAATGTACATTACTCTACATATTTACATTCATATTTTTTTTACAGCTTTACATATATACATAGCGGGGCAAGTACGCATTCATATCTACGAACACCAGCTGAGACATCTTTTTTGTGGTCAGTCTTCTGCGTTTCTCCGTCAGAATATTTCCGGCCTTTGAAAATACTCTCTCGCATGGTACTGACGTTGCCAAAATGTGTAAACGCTTTAACACATATGGGTAAAGAAGGGGATAGATTTTTTTCCTTTCATACCACCATTTAAGAGGATCGCCATTTGACCATGGCAGCATGGGCTCCTGTAAATATTTGTCAAATTCAATTATTCCAGCAGCAGTTGAATTTACTGGTACCATCAGTCTGGATACCTCACGGTCGAATTCATCCCAAATAGAAGCAACAGATGTCGGTACTCTTGAAGTAGATGGGATTTCCTCAGGGATTGGCTGTCTTGCTGCTTGTGTTGAGTTGGTGTTTCAAATTTTTTGTTTTAGTGCTGAAATTGCCCTATCATAAGCCCTTTGGTCTCTAAACCCTCTATTTTTAAATCTTGGATCTAATATTGTGCATTACGCGTAAAGATAATTAGCCTCTTAAGTTTCCAAAGTGCCGTTCTATTCCTCGGTCTAAATCTGTGAGAAGGCTATTCATTTCTGGTATCTGCTGTTCAAGTCGCAGTTCTTTCCTAATGTGACTGAGCATTATTTTAGTTAAGGGTATTACCTTTGAGAGCGTTACATTTTGTTCTGAAGAAATTTCCTGAGTGACGTCGTAAAAACTTTTCAGAATTGGCAGAGCCTTCTCAATTAGTAGCCAGTCATTTGCCGTGAGTAGTAGTTCCAAAGCGAGTGTCCCTACTACTGCATCTTTGAGTGTAAAAATTCGGTGCAGCATATCGTCGGTTGAGTTCCATCGAGTCACGACATCTTGCTTCAACTTAAGCTGCGGCAAATTTAACTGTTTTTGCATTTCCTGTAACTTCTTTTTCGAAGGTTGACTTCTAGTAAAAAACTCTACAATTTGCTTTAATTTTTCTTTTGTAGGTTTTAAATGCTCTAGCGCATCTTGTAAGCATAAATTGAGTGAGTGCGCGAAACAAGGTATTTGACGCCAGTTTCCGAGTTTGATGGCTAGAGTAATGTTTGCGGCGTTGTCACTTGCAATAGCTGTGATCCTATTCTCAATTTGCCAATCAGCAAGCAGTTTTTTTAAGAATTCACATATATTAGCTCCCGTATGACGTTCATTGTATTCCATACAACCAAGCAAAATACTCTGTATAGCACAACCACTGGAAGATGTTGTAATATGATGTGCAGTAACACCGATGAATCCGTCTTGGTTGTCTGAAGTCCAACCGTCAGTAGACAGGCAGATGGCCACAGCGTCTTTTATGTTATTCTGGCATTTTTCTAAAACATTGTTGTGAACCCTCGAGAGTAAAGAATTTGATAACGTTTTTCTTGTAGGTAGACGATATCCGGGACAAAGCATATTTACAAACTTTCTGAATTCCTTGTCTTCAACAATGCTAAGAGGATGGTATTCCCTGGCTACAATAACCGTTAATTGCTCGTCGAGCTCATTCGTTCTCTTGGGAGGTAGAGGCTTGGACGTGTACTCCACCATAGAGCGCTGTTTATTCAATACCCGTACTGAGGATCCGGCGGCATTTTCCCCAGCCGCATCAACAAGCCGCAGATTTGGCAAAGAACCTTGGTCAGTCTGTGTTGGGGCACTTGCTGCTGCCACCTGAACAGAATTTTCTTCCTGCCTGTCTGGTGTTATAACAATTGTCGGATGCTTTGTTTTCATGTGCCTTCCCAAATTACTTGTATTTCGCCCCGGAAGGGAGATTATTTGGGCGCAATAAGAACATTTCACCTTCTTAGGTTCCACTCCAGTGAAATGGTTCCACAAATCACTTCTTTTTCGTGTACTCATTTTAAGTGTCTTAATCACTCACTAAGTCTTATAGTATTTATAATTAATGAATACCTAATCCAACTATATACACCTACTAAAACAAAGTACCTACACATTAAATAAAGAAAATACTAATATCTACAATATTCACAATTAAAAGTTAGAGAACTGCACAATTTTAATGCACATCATTTAACATAAAATCGCAATAAAACATTGAAGGTCAAGGTTACATTCACGCTTTCGCGACAATTCGTCTACTAAAATAACAGTTAATAATAGTTATTTAAAATATGGAAAAAAGACCCTACTAATTTAAAAAATAAACTACTTTATAATAAATTCAGAAACAAGACAAATAAATATATAAATTATTGCAAAAATTTGTACTACAAACAACAGATATGTAAGTACTTTAAAAACACTAAAAAGCTATGGAATTTTTTAAACGAAATTAGTGGTAAAATTAGCGTAAGCATTGATGATACCCTAAAAAAATACTTTAAAATAAATACGTCGGATATTGCTAATAACTTTTCGATAGAATTCAGAGACGGTGTGTCCAGAGTGACCAACTTCTGCAACAAATTGTTTTTCAACCCAAATACCTATTCATGTCAGCCTAGTGTATCTTTGAGGATCAAACATGCCACTGAAAACGATGTGCAAAAAATAATCCAAACATTGAATGACAAGAAAAGCCTTGGTTTGGACGACATACGAGCGTCAGACCTGAAACAAATAAGCTCTGAGATTACACCAGCTATAACGCACCTTATTAACACATGCATTGATACTCAAAGCTACCCTGATAGTTTAAAAATTGGCATGATCCGACCTATTTATAAAAAAGGCAGTCATTCAGATTATAAGAAATATAGACCCATAACGATATTGTCATGCATTGACAAAGTAGTTGAGCGCTTTATTGGCAACATCATAAATAATTTTAACCTAAAAAATTGTATTATTAACGAAAATCAATTCGGCTTTCAAAAAAATCGAAGCACAGCACAGCTACTTTGTCAATTTACCAATGAAATCAACGGTCACATGAACAACAAACTGCATGTGATCGTTGTTTTCATTGATTTTACAAAAGCTTTCGATATGTTAAGATATAATACATTATATACCAAGCTTTACAACAGCGGCATACAAGGCCCTTTACTAGAGTGGTTTAAGAACTACCACACAAACCGCCGCACCCATGTTAAAGTGTGTAATGACATAAGTAAGCCAGTAGAGACCCTTCAGGGCACGGCCCAGGGCTCAATCCTTGGGCCCACTGAGTATTTACTTTACGTGAATGAAATGTGCAATATATTCAAATCCGGTTCTGTCTATCAACTTGCAGATGACACCTGTCTCGTAGCTGCTGACAAAGACGTAAAAAAAGCTGAATACATAATGCAACAAAACTTTACTTTACTGTGCAGATGGGCCCACGACGCTGGGTTGGTGATTAATATGGAAAAAACTAAAGCTATCATTTACTTATATATAAGTACTAGCCCATCGGCACGTTACGATGTCCCCAATTCATTGGTCCGAAATCTGACGTTTAGGACCAACAAATGTCAGTCGTTGTCAGTCATATTGTCAACATTGGATGCAAATAAACTTACCAACAAAATAGTCGTTTTTATTTGAAGAAACAATATACTCTTATTATTATTATCGTTATTTCTTATTATTGTTTTTGACTATAATCCAATTAATGAAACTGAAAAACCAGGCCAAATCACATATACAACAACAGTAAAGTTTGTTTTGTTTTTTCCCGCCATATTATTTCCGTTCCGTGTATTTAGTACCGACCGAAGTACTACACAACGTAGTTCAAGCGATTTCTCACAGATGGCGCTATTTTTTCTTGTATGGGGAAATTTTGAACCGCTGATTCCCAAGACCCTATCTTGACTATATAAATCTATGAAAGCTATACATATACACTCCAGCATGAACATTCACCTGGCGTTGTTGGCCACCTGCATGGCTGCCTGCATCTTAATCTTCCTAATAAATCATGCAAATGCCCTAACATTGAGTTTGTTAACAAACACATGTATATTGGCTTATTTATAGATAGTAGATTGAGTTGGAAGAGTCATATAGAATACATAAGTGATAAATTAAGATGTATATTAGGTAAATTCAATATACTTAAGTATCGACTACCATACAAAGCTCTAAGACTACTTTATCTAGCGCTAGCTGACTCAATAATTGAATACGGCCTAAGCAGCTACGGCAGAGCCACGAAAACAGACCTAAATAACATCTATCAACTGCAGATACGGCTACTGAAAGCAATTGTTCCTAATAAGATTAGAAGTAGGTATTGTGATGATTACGCCAAATTATTCAAGTTTTGCAATGTATTACCTATTCAAAATAAAATTAAACTATCTGTATTAAAACATGAGCACTGTAACATAGACATATTAACTTTGTGCCAAAGATCCGACAGATTAAGAATACTAACTGACTGTAAAGTTTTTGCTTTACCTAAAAGTAATAATACTTATGGCAAGAGACACTTTAGTTATATTCTGCCCAAAATATTAAATTGTTTACCTAAGACTGCTCAGGATGACTATTTAAATAAGCCTAACTTTAATAGATGCCGTAAAAATTACTACCTTAACCTGGAGCCCGATCAGTATAATTACCCATTATGATCTTAATTATACACACATAAATGTTAACTAATTAACTGGGTACAACCAGCAGCACGTCAATGGTAAAACTGTGGACCTTATTGCATGGTAATAGGGTTGCGAATATGTTTCCGCTGACGTGCGGTTGACTGTACTATCATATTGTACTACTGCTAACCTAACTTATTAGAACTCGCTCATCGACAGATAAGCCTTGCATGGCTTCCGTCGATGATCCCTAAATATAATATGTATTATTCTGTTTTGAAAATAATAATAAAAAAAACAAAAACAAAATATGTCAATCGTTCATCAAAAATCACAAAAAACTTTTATTATTACCTATAATACGAAATTGTACTGCAAGTATAATATAAGACGTAATACAAAGTACTTAACGTCTATTTTACTAAACAAAAAGCTCGGTTAGCGAGCGCGCGAACATGCACAGCGTGCACGCTTGACGTCACAAATCAAAACATAGAGCAATCTTACACACTCGTATGAAAATAACATTGTGTCTATTTTGTCTGAGACATGATCGTTGTGTAGCGCGAGATGTGCCGAGTGCTAAATGCAAAGAACTAAAAGATCGCAAGAGCGAATATGAATTGCACTGAGCGAAAGTGCGATTGAATCATATGTAAAGAGTCGACTCTTTTCATTCACTCACTCGCGAGTTACTCATGACTACTCCTCCCCCCTTCGCAGCAGCTGTATTATCCATGATGATAGCATTAAGCTACGACCTCTCACCGATATCGATATCAAAAGTTGTGTGCAGAAAAAGGGTATACCGCACTTTAGGGGTGTGTTCATGAGAGACACTCTACCACATAAAAATCTGAGAGGGGGAGGGGGACGGCCTTGGAAAAACGAGTGTGGTGTTATCAATTTGGATGAGATGAGGGGGGTGGGCACTCATTGGATGGCGTACTCTAAAATAGGGAATCGATGCATATACTTTGACAGTTTTGGTGATCTTAGACCTCCCAAAGAGTTTATAGAATATATGCGGAGAAGCAACAGCGGTGGTGGTGGTGGTGGACAAGTTAATATAGAGTACAACCATACACGCTTGCAGAGGAGCGATCAAATAAACTGCAGTCACCTATGTTTAAAGTTTTTATGTAATATCAAACGTTTGTTTTATAAGCATTTCTAAATAAATAGATGTTAGTACAATGATCTTGTTTCATTTCCTCTTCAACCTTCGCACACCTCGTACATGCAAGATGACGTCATCGTCATCGTTCTCTATCACACTTAGCGGTGTTTCCTCCGATTTATCGGCCGAATTTATGCCAGCAATAGAACTAGTTGATGGGGATGAATTTGAGTGCGGATTAATATATTTGAAGACTTACAACTCTATACCTAACGTTGATAAAACCAATAATATGTTCCACTATGGTAAAAAAGTGATTGAAGTGCCGGAGGGCGCTTACGAGTTGGATGATATTTTTAAATATTTAAATTAGCAACTGGTAGACTTATCAGAAAACAATCCCAACTATCTGATTGATATGGAATCTAATAGAAATACATTAAAGTGCGAAATGTTTTCCCCCGAACTACCCATTCTCTTCGACAAACCCAACTCTATTGGACAGCTGTTTGGGTTTTCACCCGCCAAATTGGAAGAAGGCAAAGTGCATTTGTCTGATAAACCGATTAATATATTAAGTACAAACACTACAAGAGTTAAGTGTAATATAATCGAAGCTTCATTCATCAACGATAAGCCAGCGCACGTATTACACGAATTCTCTCCGACCGTTCCTCCAGGATTCCAAATCATCGAGTGCCCTTCGAACGTTGTATATCTGCCCATCAAAGGCGATAGCATCAACCACATCAACGTACGTCTAGTGAATGAGCACGGACGTCTAGTCAACTTTAGAGGGGAGGAAATTTCCCTGAGACTTCACATTATAAGAAGAAGAACAACCGCTGTTGTATAATTTCATCATCATCACTATGATAATCTACAAAAGTGAGAGTACCAATCAAAACGAGATCAGTGCGCATCGAGGAGGCGCGTTAGCAACAACTACTGCATCAACAGTGGCAAGAGCACCTTCTCTAATTTCATCAAGAAAAACTAATAATAACAGGTTGAGCGGAAAGAACAGGTTATTTTTGGAAGCGATCGGATTCAAAGTTGCGCAATGCCCTCGAAATCACTTTTAAATATCACCGAAAAGGTGCAATTTGATGAGAATATAGAGAGCGTGGAAATTCACTCGTACAACCCCTACCATAACTCGTTCAACAACAACGATGAGATACGGATTTGCATCAATCGACAGGACCTGATTGTACTACCCAGCGAGAGCTATCTCCTTGTGGAGGGCACAATCCCCGCAACTACTACATTTGCGAACAACGGACCTGCATATCTCTTTCAAGAGATCCGCTATGAATTGAACGGTATTGAGATTGATAGATCGAAAAATTGCGGCATCACATCCACCATGAAGGGGCTCATCTCCTACCGAGAAGGGGCTGATAAAGCGCTTGAGAATGCCTGTTGGAATTTGGGTACAATCCCCGCAATCGCTGATGGTAATTTTAGTTTCTCCATTCCTCTAGTGCATTTGCTAGGATTCGCTGAAGACTACAAAAAGGTGATTATGAACAGCAAACACGAACTCATCCCAAATCGAGCCAGCACCGATCTGAATGCAGCTCTATGTCCCGCTGACAAAGACATTGATATTAAGATAAAGAATATCGTATGGAGAGTGCCCACCATCAAGGTGTGCGATCAGGAAAAACTCCGTCTCATGTCTATTGTGGAGAAAAACATTCCAATACCTATTGCGTTTCGTACGTGGGATTTGTATGAATATCCTGTGTTGCCGACATATCAAAAACACGTCTGGTCGGTTAAAACTGCTGCGCAACTGGAGAAACCGCGTTTCATCGTTATCGGTCTACAAACGGCTAGAAAGAGCGATAAGACAAAGGATTCGATCATTGTAATCTGACCAACTTTAGAATGTATCTAAACGCTCAGTACTACCCCAATGAATCGTTTGGGGCAAACTTTAAAAAGAGCTCATACAGCCTCCTTTACGAGGGCCACACCGAAATGATCGGGAATAGAAAAAAGTACAAAAATAATACAACAATATTTACTTTCATTGTTTTTCGAAGTATTCTCCATGACAATCGATGCACTTTTGCATTCTATCAAACCAATTATTATAACAGTAATTCCAGTCTGAAGTGGATATAGTCGAAACGGCCGATTTGTAAGCTTCGACTGCCTCTTCTGGGCCTTGAAATCGTTGACCACGTAGCATATCTTTAATTCTTGGGAATGTAAAATAATCATTGGGGATCAAGTCAGGGCTATACGGTCTTCTTCTTCTTTCGTGTCGGCAAGAACACAGGCTAAATCTTACTTGCCCAGAAAGCGGCTACCGTGGTAGCCCTCTGGTTACCGTCAAGTAAGTCCTCACGCGAGCAGGTGGTCGGGCACGCGGGACAATTAGTGAGGTGTGCCATGGTTTGCAGGAGTTCTCCACATTCACAGCTGGCGTCTGCGCTACTTAGGAACCCCCACCGGCATAGGTTATCCTTGCTTCGGCCAACTTGGGTCCTCAGCCTATTTAGACTTCTCCAGGTTGGCCAAGGTTCCTTATAGCCAGGAGGCAGGTTTTCGTTGGGGGGGTACAGTGAATGTGGGTATTCACTTGCCCAAAGTCTGCACCTCACGTCGGAAGGGTTTTGGTCGGTAGGATGGATGGTGGATACGGTGGATGGTCCATTAACCCCACGTTTTCCTGATTTAAAAACGCGATCGTTTTGCGAGCGGTATGTGAGCTCGCATTATCCTGGTGAAGAATGATGCGACGATTCGGATTAATTTTACGAAGTTCTCTTATGACTTCCGGCAAACAAACTATTGTGTACGAATCAGCAGTAACCGTTCTGCGTTCTTGTAAAGGAATCGTAGCCACATGACCAGTTTTCGATACAAACGAAGCGACCATTTTTTTCGACACGCTACGAGAGCGGACAACTTTTGTTGGCTTGACCTCGCCTTCGAAGACCCAAACAGCCGATTGATGTTTTCTTTCGGGCTCATATGAATAAATCCACGATTCATCACCAGAGACGATATTGTTAACTGCATTTGAGCTCCCTCTATCAAACCGTTGCAGAGTAGACCGACACCAATTAACACGAGCCGACTTTTGTTCCTCGGTCAAACGATGGGGCACCCAGCGGGAAACTAACTTCTTGACACCCAGTTCATCATGTAAAATAGTTTGAATCGCTGTCATACCAATGCTGAGAGAAGCCCGAATCTGCTCGTATGTCACATGTCTATCTTCTTTTATTAATTGGCGCACAGCATCGATGTTATCTTGTGTTACCGCTGTTTTTGGTCGACCAGTAGAAGGAACTGTCGTGAGAGAGGAACGTCCACGACGAAACTCAGAATACCAACGATATATAGTCGTTTTACTGGGTGCTTCTTGTTCAAAAACAGAAACAAGCTCGGCGAGACATTGTTCTTGAGATAAACCTCGACGAAAGTTGTGAAAAATTATGGCACGGAAATGTTCCCGCGTAAGCTCCATTTACCCCACTGACTTGTCAAATTCAAATGGCTACTACTCTTTTCTTTTTTACTTTTTTTAAAATTCAAAAATGGAATTGTGTTTGAAATAATACTACATGTCATAAACCAAAAAGGTTTTAATCTAATTTATTCCTGAGTATTCTATTCCCGATCTTTTCGGTTAGGCCCTCGTACGACGCTTTTGCCAATTTCCAGCGAGAGTATTATGGTGTGCGTGAAGTGAATCCGCAAGTCGGTACGGGGCACTACAAGACCAAGTATCCTCTGATTGTTATTGATACATCGCGCCAAAGCGATAGTTATCACAACGGAGCAATCGATATGAAGGTAGAGTTGGATTTTGCTGAAAATGTGTCTGGCAACACCACCGCTTACTGTTTAATAATAAACGATGTGATGTTTGAGCATAGTGTGCTCACCAACACAGTGAGAAAGATTTCTCAATAAAAAACTGCTCAAGCAAGAAAGCGGTCAGTTTAAATGTGCATCATGAACGTGAAGGACGTGTACACCGGTGCAGCTGCTGCTGTTGCTACTTCAGCTTCTGCTATCAGTGTTGTTTCCTCCGCCGCTGCCCCCCGTCTTCCTGCTGTTGCTGCTACTGTCCCTCCGTACTATCATCTCCTAGAAGAGGATCAGTGCACGTTTGCAAAGTCTCATTATGATTTCAACTACAAAGTAGAAAATCGAAAAATTTCACAACCACAGGCAGGATTCGAACCTGCGTATTTTGCGTCAGTACCCTAGCCTAGGACAGTAGCCTAGTTGGTAAAGCGTCTGCGGTACTGACGCAGAAGACGCAGGTTCGAATCCTGCCTGTGGTTGTGAAATTTTGCGATTTTCTACTTTGTAGATTTATCCGAACACTGGCAGTGTTAAAATAAAATCATGATTTCAACTATAATGATGGATTCTATATTGCGACATATCTCAATCAAAACCTTGAAGTGAAAATTGATTTTGGCGGTGTAATAAAACTCAGCCAAGAAGAGTGGTTCTCTATAATTGTGAACAATGAGCTATTGATTTCAAACTTCTTTATGGGATACCCTATCAATGAAGCGATAACCAGCGTTGTTGGAAGATTCGACCTTATCTCTTCGATGAATAATCACCGTATCTTGGTGATTTTCTCACAAAACTTCGACTCCATCACGTTAAACTATGAAAAGTGAATGAGTATTCGAAATGTCATACTCTGTGTTACGAGGCGGGTCAAAATGTTAGCGAACCAACTGCGACCATCCTACGAGAATCGTCTCAACTTTTTATCAAAAGAATTGCGTAAAATACAACCGCAAAGTGTGCAAGAAGCTAAATATGTGTTGGAGAGGAGATGTGATCGGGACTCTATTGTGGACTTCCGCCCCCAAACACTCGTGTGTCCAGCAAGTTCATCGCCTCGTTGAGGATATCTCCGATAGACTTTTTAAATTCCAAATGCAAACAGCAGCTATCTTCCTTGACGTAGCTAAAGTCTGTGATAGTCTGGCATAACGGCCTGCTTTTTTTTTTTTTTTTTTCAATTTATTTGGGTTATCCAACGGTAGTACAATAAGGTATAACTTAATTTATTTTACAAACTAAACAGACTTAATTGTAGAACCAACACCGACAACCACAGATTACTAAAATAAGGTAGCAGTTTATACAGTTTCTACAGCGTCTTACGCTTTACTCATTATCACTACTTACTATTTTTACAAAGAAATCAATCTTATGTGGAAAGAAAGGAGAGGAAAAAGATTAGGTTAAACAGTTTAAGATATATGCATGCATTACCATTTATCTAGGAGGAAGATATTTTTTCTAATGCTGTTATTAGACTTTTTTTAAAATCACTTACGCTCAAATACATAATGTCAATATCGTTGAAGTAGGTATTAAAAGATTGAGTAATACGATACATTGGCGAACGTTTACCTGCGTTTGTTCGACAACCTTTCTGGGCAAATATCATATTATCTCTGCGAACATAGGACTTACGGGGTACATTGAAATACAATTCATTACTAAGATGGATACTGTCATATTTACCATTACAAATATCATACAAGAAAAGGGTTTGTAATTGAAGACGTCTATTTCTAAGGCTCAATAAATTAAACTTTTTTAACAAATTTATATACGGCTGGCGAATACGTGAGAATTTATAATTTATACGTCGTAAAAATTTTCTTTGAAGTAATTCAAGGGCTTCTGTATACTTATTGTAATAGGGATTCCAGACTGGAACTGCATACTCTAACTGTGAGCGTATAAGACTTTTACATATATACAAGAAGGTCGATGGCCGGGTGAAATTGGAGCATGTACGCATAACAAAGCCATACATTTTATATGACCTATTGATAATATTGTCTATATGTAGATCTATATGTAGTTTGGTGTCCAGTGTGACTCCAAGGTCTCTAATAAACTGTACTCGGTCGAGTCTAACGTCACATAAGGTATAGGGGTGATTAATCGTTTTCAGTTTCTTTGAAAATGTTATGACTTTACACTTATTTAAGCCGAGCTCTAGTTTATTTTGTGTACAGTAAAGTGAAAAGCGGTTTAAATCCTGTTGAATTCTTATACAATTATCAAAATTGACAATTTTATGAAATATTTTTAAATCATCTGCATATAGAAGATAATTGCTGAACTTGAAACATTTGCCTACGTCATTTATTATGAATATAATAAATAATAGTGGGCCCAAAATTGAACCCTGGGGAACCCCAGATGTAACAGGGACGAACCCAGATTCAAATCCATTGATGACAACTTTTTGACTACGATTAGTTATATAGGACTTAAACCACCGCCACAAATTACCACGTATTCCGTTATAGGCAAATTTCTCCAATAGTATTTTGTGGTCTACTCTGTCGAAGGCCTTACGAAAATCAGTGTAAATACTGTCAGTTTGCTTGTTGGCGTCCATTGCATCAAACAAATATGAAGTATAAATTAAAAGATTAGTAGTAGTTGAACGTCTTTGTACAAAGCCATGTTGTTGTTCTAAAATAATTCCGTGCAGATGTGGATAATTTTTTTTATGAACGAACTTTTCGAAGACCTTTGACAGGGCAGGCAGTATAGAAATGGGCCTATAATTTTCCACGTCGCTTTTGGATCCACTTTTATGTACAGGTACTATACGAGCAGTTTTCCAGATCGTGGGGAAGACTCCTTCTTGACGGCATCTATTGTAAATGTAGGTTAACGGGGTATAAAGAGAATCAACCGTTTGTTTAAAGAAGAAAGAGGGGATACTATCTACTCCAGATCCTTTAGTGGCATCGAGCGAGCGGAGTTCCTTAAATACTTCATCCTCAGTTAAGCTGATGCTGCTTAAACTTAAATGTGAATCAACATTTGAATCTGGTAGATTACTGATGTCAAATTCATCACTCACTTCAGATGTTTGAAAAACAGAACCAAAAAATGACGAGAACATGTTACAGATGCCTTCAGATGTATTTGCAGTTTCGTTTTTGTAAATCATATTATCTGGTATGTCATTATTGCTTTGATTGTTATGTATGTATATCCAAAAGTACTTAATATTATCTCGAATGCTGTCTTCAACTTTGGCCATATACTTTTTGTAACATGACTCACACTCAGCCTTGAACCTATCCCTAAACATAGAAAATATATGATGGTCCGATTTATTTTGATATTTTTTCCATTTGATCCATGCGTCATTTTTATTTTTGAAAATATGTATAAGGGAGCGGGAGAACCAAATAGGGTACTGAGTTTTTTTTTGTCAAAGATGACGGGACATGTTGCCTTACAGTTGAATAAAGAATTTCATAAAAAAAGGATACAGCCGACTCCGCATCCGTACAATCATATAATTCAGTCCAGTTGATATTTTTTAGGTGTTCGTTAATTTTATCATAATCTGCAGACTTGAAATTAAATTTTTGGCACGGCTTAATTTGCAGCGGTACATAACCGTTAGTACTTGGTATCAGTGCAGAAAGTGCTGGATGATGTGAGTCGAGCGGTACCAGAGTAGTCGGTGGTAAAAATATCGAACAAGTACTTATATTGCTAATAAATAAATACAGTAGTCTATCTTTGCTGTTTTTATATTTATTGTATTGGTAGCCACTAATTAGGGATATGAAATTAATTAAATATTTATTTTGTATGCAATTATTGCTTTGAACTATTGCGGTTGAGTGGGTTTGACCAATATTCCAATCTAAGGTGGGAAGATTAAAATCTCCCACTATAATAAAGTCATTAACTTCGGGCGATTGAATAAAATGAGCTACATAGTCAAGGAATCCGGAATAAAGTTCAGAATTCACGTTCGGCGGTATATAGACCGCACTAATGACACAGCGATAGTTGTGTGTGCATAACTCTAACATAATATAATCTATAAGTGCATGTGGCTGCGGGGGGGGGGGGGGGGCTGGGGCGGCGGCGGCGGGGCGCACGGGACCACGGGCAGCTCGCGGCGCACGGCCACGAGCACGCCGCCGCCTTCGCGCCGCCCCGCAGCCTCCCGGTCGCGGTCGCTACGGAACACCCGATATCGGGAGTCTATGTAGGTACTCATTATCACAAATAGTATCCTGCAGCCATGTCTCACTCAAAATTACTATGTCATAATTATGCTGTAATATACTCATATAAAGTGTATGCAACTTTGTTCGCAAGCCCCGACAGTTTTGGTAATAAATGGATAACACCTTATTATCCATGACGCAAGACAGTAATAAATAAATAATAATTAAATGTATTGTATGCAGTGCCAGCTATGAGAATCACGCATGATATTGAAAATAAAACATGTTGTTTTCGTACACAGAAAATTAAATATATAAAATTGTGGGTTATAAACATTTTGAAAAGTAACATTTTCTTACAATAGTCTTTCCAAAAAGTCATTTTTAAAACAGGCGGTTTATTATCGATCATCAAAATAGGCAGGTATGCAGTATGAAAGATAGCGTAAGCAGGGTACGTTCGCAGCATAATAAAGGTAAATTGTTTGTTATGATTATAGAAATAAAGTTGACAAGTCAGTCGTACAACAGCAGTGTTCATTACGTTAGTACTAAAACAGCAAAGGTTACTATATGTCGTGTAAAAAAATCATTGGAATTTTACAATATCGTGTATAAATCTTATGGCAATAACTGGAGACGTGTCTGTTTTACGCGCAAGTATAGTACCATGTTTAATCCAGACGTAGGTATATTGTTTTTCCTTAGCCACTTCACGGCACTTGCGGTACAGCATCTTATTAGCCACAGTCAGGTGTTCATTGCAGTATATTTTGTGCTCAGGTCCTGAAATTCCTAATGTTGAGGAGGACAGTCCTTTCTTCGCGCGGTAGGCGGAAATAAAGTTATCACGCAGTTCCCGCGTGGTCAGTTTTACGATGATATTCTTCGGTCGTGTGTTTTGCTGGTCGGCGTGAGGGACGCGATGGATCGACACTATATCGGATTTATTTATAGTGAAGTTAATTTCACGGAATAGGTCAGACATGATGACAAGGAGGTTTTCAGATTTCCTCTCAGGCAGGTTCGAAATCTCGAAATTACAGTTTCTAGCTTGCTGCTCTAAAGATGCAATTTTGTTTTCGAGTGCACTTAGCTGTGTAGGCACCTCAGTTAATTTCGAGAATTTATTTTCGAGAGTTGAGAGGCGGTCCTCAAAGGAATCCTGGCGTCCACACACATGGTTCATGGCATCCTCTAAGGAATTGAGTTTAGAGTTAGTTTCTTGTAAAGTGTTGTTAATTTTCGCATTTTCTTCGTTGAGTTTAACCATATTAGTGTTCAGGTTCGTGAGCGATGTATTAATTTTCGATAGTTCGTTGGTAATTGTGCTTCCTACCACCTTAGAAATTGTTTCCATAACACTTTGTTCGAGTTTCTCATTCCATGCCAAAACTTGTTGGTGAAATTTGGCGTTTAGGAATTCAAAATGGTCTGGGTTTCTAGTTTTTCGTTGAGCTGCATGGGCGGAATCAAGATCCATAGCAGTCGGAATGTTAGGGTCAGACGAGATTTTGCCCGGTGGATTATTTTGCATCATAGTGTAGGTAATTAATTACTTGTCCTGTTGTAGTAAAGTCGTGATGATCCTCGCCTTGTTCGTGCGTAGAAGCGGGACGAAAAACAATAGTTATTTCCTTTATCGTAGCGGTGAGAGGTGAGGTAGCCCCGCTGCCACGGCAAAGAGATGCAGCGCGAGAGAGAAGGCACTAGATTATTATGGCACTGACTCAGCGGTTGTAGCTTGAGTCAACACTTAATGCGCACGAATTTATACCAACGCACTAGGATGTTACGGATTATTATTGTAATAGACGAAATAAGTAAAGCGTAAGAATGGCGTAAGCGTAAAACTGCGACACTACCATCTTCGGTGAGCGCATGAGACGAACTGGACTGCTTTTCAAGCTTTACTCTCTCGGTGTCCCCTTCCAACTCGTTAGGTTGATCCAAGACTTCCTTTCTAACAGATCCTTCCGCTACCGAATGAAAGGTGAGCTGTCCTCCCCTCATACCATCCAAGCTGGAGTTCCGCAAGGCTCAGCCCTATCCCCCTACTTTTTTCGTTGTACACTAGCGACATTCCAATTCCCACCGACGCAAAAATCGCTTTGTTCGCAGACGACACCGCAATCTACGCCTCTTTCCGCAACCACAACCAGATTCACTGGACCCTCCAATCCGCAATCGACTTCCTCGGGAGTTGGATCAGGAAATGGAGGATCGAGGTGAATCCGGACAAGAGCTCCGTAATTTTCTTCTCAAAGTTCAGTGCGGAGGAACCTCCCGGTACCATAAAGCTTTTCGACCGTCCCATTCCATGGGAAAGAACGGTCAAATACTTAGGCCTCCAACAGGACAGAATGCTCACGTTTAACAAACACATCCAAACCGTTCGCAACCGAGCAGCTTTTGTGCTCGGTCGTCCCCATCCCATGGTAGGACCGAAGAGTAAACTCTCCCTCCGTAACAAAGTCAGGCTTTACACAGTTTGCGTCAGGCCGATCATGACCTACGCTTGCGTGTTTTTCGGCCATGCGGCCCGCTAAAATTTGAACAAACTCCATGTTATCCAAAACCGCTTCATGCGACGTGCCACTGGGTGCCCGCAGTACGTTCGCAATCGCGAATTCCACGCAGACGTGGGCCTTTCGTCCATCAAAAAGTTTATCCAAGACACAGCTAGGCGCTTCTTCGACTCTGCTCCTCACCACCCGAACCCTCTGGTGGTGAAGGCAGCCGACTACTTCCCCCATCCTACGTGTAAATTCAAAAGACGTCCTAGGAACGTCCTTTCCGACCCTTGATGACTCCATCACCCAATATGTCAATTTGGTCAACAATAGTAGACTCCTCTCTGAAACCGTAAACTCGAACACCCGCCCCCGCCGGCGTGGTCGTGGTCGCCCCCATACTTTGGGAACTACCGGCATGTCCCAGGCCGATTCTCCGATCCCCGGCAATAACCAAAGCCGTGATTCGAGCCCTTCGAGGCGCCCTTAGGCTTGTTGCCTACTTAGTTTAGTTTTTCTGGGTAGAGCCTTCGGCTCCCCAACCGTCCGGCTAACAACAGAAGTCCTCAACCAAAAAAAAAATATAACAAGCAAAATCGTAGTCATCGGCCAGAAGTCCCCCAGGATACAAGGAAGAAGGAAAGTAAATTGTTTTAATAGGCTAAAGTGTGCCTAGTCGAGTCAGTGAACCCTCTTTTTGTGACCCGGCCATCAGCTGAGTGCAGGTCATTGCCCCCCCTCAAGCCACAGCTGTGGTAAAGTGAAGTGAAGTCACGCTTGACCTCGGTCAGCTGACTGAAAGGGCGTCGACCCCTAAAATATTATGAGCTGGGATTGATCCTCTGATACAGTGCAGTGCTCATATGTTATCGAACACATGAAAACCCTTTTTACGGCTCTGGCCATATATTTGACACCATCTATTCCGTTCCGTATTTTCAAAAATGTGTCGCAAATGGAACTAATTTTCGATTCTGTCGTCTAACAATTTAATAATGAAACGGAACGTGGAAAAAAAAAGACAATATGGCCAACTTCTGTCAGCTGACTGTCTTGTGTCAAAAATCGGGCGGTGCAAATCCATGAAAATCCTCGAAAATGTCCAGGAAAAAAGTAATTAATTAATTGCATTTTGTAAAATATATATTTGACTTCATATTTATTTATTTATTTCCGGATTGGCAATATGATTTTGTTGAGAAATCAAGTCGGATTATGACGTCCATATATTGGACAGAGCCCTTCTGAAGATATTTTTTTACATAAATAATCGACGGTTTTTGATGTTTTTTTTGTAGGTGATACCTCTGGATAAGTTAGAAGGCTATCTAGATGAATACTTTGGTCTGTCGGGTGGTGAAAATTCAGAAGATAATTGCGAAAGCGATGTAAATGAAAATGAAGATATATTTATAGAACCTTCTCAACAAGAAGTCATAGATATTCTCGAAGGTCAAAGTGGGTCCAGCTCTACCGTGCCTTTGCAGAATGCATCAAACTGTGCAGTTATAGATCAGAATATACCGGACCAGGACTCTGTGACTATTCAGAATGTGTTAAGGTCCACAAGCCCTGTTGGTCCTGAACAAGATTCAAGTGAATTGGATTCAGATCCAGAGTTAAATGTTTCTATACACGTACTTCGAAACAGACGTAGAGGTATTCATGACGACATGTCAGATACAGAAGATGATGGTGATGAAAATTTGAAAAAAGTATTTTATCCTCATACTGTACCAGTCGAAGATTTTGATAGCAGACAACTAAGACCATCACAAGTTTTCCCAAATAGGTCTTGTCCATTAGCATATTTTAGCTCCAATTTTTACCAGAGGTCTTAGATTGCCTTGTTGAGCAAACAAACTTATATACGGCCCAAAACAGGCAGAAAGACTGGGTTGATGTCACCCTAATAGAAATGAAAGCTTTTTTGGGAGTTATAGTAATGATGGGGGTGCATCCACTTCCCAATATTGATCTGTATTGGTCTTCTGACCCAATTTTCTGAGTAGAAGAAATTGCTAATGCAAACGATTTAAAAAAAAATTAAAAGCCTTCATATCAATGTTAACACAAAGATGCCCAAAAGAGGTGAAGCAGACTATGATAAGCTTTATAAAATAAGACCAATGATAACATACATGAATACAGCATTTCATAATTGTGCCAAGAATACAACATCACAAAGCATTGATGAATGTATGATTAAGTTCAAAGGCCGAAGTACACTTAAACAATACATGCCTAAAAAACCTGTGAGAGAGGCTTCAAGGTATGGGTTCGTTGCGATAGTGAGACGGGTTATTTGTATGAGTTTGAGATATATACTGACAAGAAAGAAAATGAAACTGAAACAGGTATACCGATGGCTGCCTGGAATAATGCAGCAATCACCATTGCGGCAGTTTTCGGGTTATGTCAGTTTCGGTATCTATAGACCCTAATACACCTTGTTTATTTTTTTCGAATTTTTTTAATGACAATTCGTGATTTTAGGTTAAACACTGTATATAATTGCGTTATTCCTGGTCATTTAAAAAAAAATCTTACTGGAATAATAACATTAAGTCGAATGTAAAAAGAAAATTATAATTCATAGAGCAGCAATGGTAATTATGGGGAAAATAATGTGTAAACTGATTTGCAATGAACACTACTGTACCTACCTATAAATTACCCTTTCGTAATAGAAATGTGCAGCAAATATTTACCATGCAATATCTTCGAGTCTTTCATAGCTCGAGTAGACCTCAAAATACTATAATTTTCCATACCTAGTACTAATATTCTCTAAATTACGCAGATATTTGGCTCCCGTTCGTCATTACGAAGTTACTTCTACCAGTGTCTACCTACCACTAAAGTCCCTTCATATTTTTACACTGGAATATCATTAAATCCTCATTATGATTTAAGCAGAAGTTTACAGTAGGTATCGGTTCAATTACTACCTTAGACACCAAAGATTACAGAAAAATGTTCGCTGTTAGATACAGTATTTAATACAACTTGATTTATTTTAAAGTAAGTATGAAAATAATATTCATTATGACAATATTCTAGGAACTTTTTATTAAAATAAAATATGGTAATACGTATAATATGCTTGGTTGATATAAAAAAGGATTTACACTTAATATCCATTGCGGGTTTATTCCAGGTCATTTGTAAATAAATCTTTACAGTATAGTGTGTTGTTTGCTGCTTCTCAAAGAAGTCGGTCCGGTTATCGCTATTGTGGTTCTATTCCAGGAAACTTGTCTCATCGTCTTTACAGTAATGTCTAGTACAATAAATAGGTAGAAAAAAATATACGTGCAATAGCTTGTTACCACTTTAACACGCTCTAACATACGCAATGCGATTTTCAGATTTGCCAAAGAAAAAGAATGTTAAGGATGATGATGACAGCGAATCTTACGAAGACTTCTCTCCAGTAGTCTCAGAATACGTTACAAGTCCGGAACGTCGAAATCATGCAAGCACTCCGTCATCTAGTCTCGGAGGTGTTCTGAATATACATACATATACGAGTAGATGCGGTTCAGTCGCAATTATCGCGTTCTCCATCAACTATTTCCAATATATCATTAATTTTGAAGCAATTTGATTTTGTTGCATCACCATCTGAAGTTTATATAGCTGAATAATAAGGATAGTTGCTTTACTACACCCAAGACTAGGAATCAGAAGCAAAATTTTGGAGAGATGGAAAATGTTGTGGATATTACATTGAAACCTTGCCAAGTGCTTAACCACAATCAGATATGTGCTGTTAATTCCGCAAGTCCGCCCACAAGTGCTAATAGTTTGCCAGCAGCAGGAGTAGTCACTTGTATGACTGTAGCTATTATACATAACCAAGGATCTTTAAAATCTAACCATAATATGGTTTCATCATTAAGCCCACCTCAAACGATAGAAAAAAACACAAAAGCAATGGAGATCACTGAACTGGACACTACTTTGGAACCAGAAGAAACTTTATCAGATGTGGACCTAACTTTACGTTCCAATCTATCTGACAGTGGTTCATTTTCTGTTTTGGATCCTGAGTTTAATAATAATTTATTGCACATCGTATCATCTCCTTGCGAGCTAGAAAATGACTTACAATCTTCAGTAAATGACATAACTACCTATACAACCATTCTGTCGTCGAACGTCGATCCTAAAAAAAGAACATACATAAATAACATCACGCCTCTTTCCCGTCGGGGTAGGCAGAGACCACAGTCCTCCACCTGCTACGATCTTGACATACTTCCCTTGCTTCCTGTACTTTCATCAATCCTTTCATACATGCTCGTCGGTTTAGGGTACTTTTAAACCTGGCCTTTATTCAGAACGTCCTGAATTTGGTCTTGGTACGTTCACCTAGGCCTTCCCCTTCCAAAGTTTCCATTCACTCTCGCCTGGTAGATCTCTTTCGTCAATCTTCGTTCATTCATCCTCTCTACATGACCAAACCATGTCAGCACCCCTTTCTCGATTTTGGTCACTACGCCTTCTTTTACGCCACACCGTTCTCTTATCACACTATTTCCAATCCTGTCACTCAATTTAACACCAATCATACTCCTTAGCGCTCTCATTTCCACTGCATTAATTCTACTTTCATGCTTCTTCTGCCATACCCAGCTTTCACTGCCATGCATCAGTGTTGGTACCAAAACACCCCTATGAACAGCCAAACGAGCCTTGTGAGACACCTTTTGACTCCTCATAAAGGCGTGCAGGGCACCATTCACCATGTTTCCAGCATTCACTCTTCTTTCAATATCACTTTCACACTTTCCATCTCTCGTAAACTTTGAGCCCAGATACACAAACTCCTTCACTTGTTCGACTTGTTTACCACCTATTAATATAGTACACTCTGTCATACATTCTTCTCTTTCAAGTACCTAATGGTACTTTCGTCTTGCTTACTGTAACGTCAATGAAAGGCGGTGGCTAGCGGTTGACTGGTTTATTGTAAACTTGCTTCTACCTACGTCACAGACCTATATCTACTTATTACTAAACCCAACACCTTTCCCTTTTTAATTATGCTGCGATTATACATATAATTAAATTAGGCTTCAAATTCCAGTAGCAGATCTAAAATTTATAGACGTTACATTAGCAGATCCCGCTGATGTTGTCTTTTATATGCGCGCAGCGCACGGGCTGACGCGCCCGGCGGGGGCGGCGTCGGGGGGCGCGGACCGGAGGCCGCCTCGTCTACCGGCGGGGGCTGCTGCGTGCCTCCCGGCTCCGACCCGCCGGTCGCATCCTCCATTACCTCCCCTTCTGGCTCTAGTGGTGTACCGATACTGGCACGAGATAAGGACAATCGTGACTTACTAGTCTCCATCGGTAATATTTGGTCCTAATGACGACGCCATTGGACTCCGTTTCCCACATCCACCTTGAACGAGACCGGACCCGTTTGTTTAAGCACTTTGCCTGCGGCCCACTTATCCCCTCGCGTTGAATAATTTCTTGCCAGTACCGGGTCACCTACTCCTATTTCTCTAAACGTGCCCCCGGCATTAGCAATTTGTTTTTCCTGCGCTGCCTGCGCAACTACCGCCACATCCGGTCTAAGCGCGTCAAGTCTCGGCGCAAGCGTCGCCCCAACAACAATACTGCCGGTGGCACGCCTGTAGTAGCGTGTTCACAATTACGATAGCACAATAAGAACTTATGCAAAGCCTGTAAAACATTTTCACCGTCAATAACAGCTCGTTTTATTGCCTTTTTAACAATTTTTACAGCGTTTTCAGCGGCTCCATTACCTTGTGGTCTATACGGTGCAGTACATACATGTTTTATGCAGTTCCGCTTACAATAATTCTTAAATTCTTCAGAGAAAAACGGTGGGCCGTTATCTGTCACGAGCTGTGCTGGTAAACCAAACCTTCCAAAAATAGACATAAACGCAGTTATAGTTGTTGCGGCATCAGTGCGCGACATTTGCAAAGTTTCAATCCATTTGGAGTGTGCATCAACTACAATAAGATACTTTTTTCCATCGTATTCTGCAAAATCAGCATGAACGCGTTGCCATGGAAATAACGGATATTCCCACGGATGCAGTTCCGCCCGGGGCGGGGAATCACGGACCGCCCGGCACGGTTCACATGTTCGACACACTTGTTCTAGATATAAACTTGGCCAATAGACATAATTACGGGACAAATTTTTCATTTTGTTGATTCCCAAGTGTCCTTGATGTATTTCTTCAAGAATACGTGTTCTTAATGTTGGCGGAATCACAATACGATATTTATATATCAAACAGCCAAAATCTACAATAAGATCATATTTACGGGCAAAATATGGTTTTTGTTCTTCACTACTCGGAGTCAACGGCCAACCGAATTTCACGTAACCTATAATTTTACAAAGCAAATGATCTTTACTAGTTTCTCTACTAACTTCTTTAAAGTCTACCGGCATGGTCTCATGGACCAAATGTAAATAGCTTTGCGGCTCGGTGAGGCGGCGCTCTGTCGGTAAGGGCAAACGCGACAATGCGTCCGCCGGACCGTTTTGTTTAGAATTAATGAATTTAACAGTAAAATCGTAAGCAGCTAACCGTGCGGCCCATCTTTGCAAGCGGCTAGCAGCTGTTTGTGGGATTCCAACTTTTTCCCCAAAAATGTAGCTTAGAGGTTGATGATCCGTACGCAGTTCAAAGTTTCTGCCAAATAAATATTGATGATGACGGATGATACCATAAAAAATCGCCAGAGCCTCCTTATCAAATTGACTATAATTTCTTTCCGCTTGATTGAGCGTACGCAACACACAGCTGACTGGCCGCTCACTGCCGTCCGGATAGCTATGTGCCAGCACGGGTACCAAGTGATCACGTACGAGCTCAACTAATTCGTCGAATTCTTTCAATTCGGGTTCCTCCGGCGCACACAAATCACACATTAACGAGTACGTGGCTTCACCCACTACCGATATTAACAACGGCACATGCAATTCTTCTTTAATTTCGTTTAACAGTATATATTGTTTTACTCGGCGCACGTAAGATGGCCATTGTTTTTGTTTGGAATGAATATCCAACGTTTCTAAACTCCCGATCGGCATATTTAACCGGTTCTTGCACGCGTTAAAACAATGATTTTATTAAATAAACCCGCTCGTCGCCAGTGTAACGTCAATGAAAGGCGGTGGCTAGCGGTTGACTGGTTTATTGTAAACTTGCTTCTACCTACGTCACAGACCTATATCTACTTATTACTAAACCCAACACTTACATTTACTTTCATTCTTTTCCTGTCCAAAGCCACATTCATCATTGTTACCATCTCCTGCAACTCGTCAGCAGATGACGCAAGTACAACTTGGTCATCAGCGTAGAGAATACATTTGATGAGTAACTCATTCATTCTCAGTCCACACATACTCTCTTTCAGATCAATCAAACAATTATCCATGAACAGGTTTAACAGCCAAGGTGACGCTATACATCCCTGCCTAACACCTTTTTCGATGCTAAAGCATTCAGTGTACGCCCCGTTAATTCTGACACAAGCACTGGAATCCTCATAGAGAGATTTCAGTGCTTGAATCAGATGACCGTTTACCCCATACATAGACATGCTGACCACAATTAATTCCTCAACACTCGGCCATAGGCCTTTTCCAAATCCACAAACGCGCAGTAGACTTTTTGGTTTTTAGCCAAAAACTTTTCAGCTACGCATCGCAAGGAAAAGACCTGATCTGTACATCCCATTCCCTTTCTGAATCCCGCTTGTACATACCATATTTTTTCGTCAGTATCTTTCTTCACTCTTACAATCAAAACCTTTGCAATACAGTTTGCCGACGACACTGAGAAGGCTTATCCCGCGATAATTTTTGCAGTCCTGTTGTGACCCTTTTCCCTTGTACAGCGGCACAATCACAGCCTTGCACCAGTCACCTGGTACTTGGCCGTTAATCCAACACAAGTTGAAAAGGCGGTACGGTCAACCGCTTGTCGGTAGAAACATTTTCAACTCTATTACCACGCCATAAGGTCCAAAAGTATTTCTACTGATGTGCGGCCGTGTGTACAACTGACTAGCCACAATGCCTCGCTCAGCCTTCAACATCTCGACCGACACTCTATCATACCCAGCTGCTTTACCTGATTTCATACTTTTCATCGCTTTCATAATCTCATCCATACTTATCTCACTTACATAATTCTCCTCTTCATTCTCATTTATTTCCACAGAAGACCTAGGTTTGCTGGCCTCTGCTTTTTCTCTCTCAAACAGACTTTCAAAATATTCCTTCCACCTCAGAACACATTCTTCACCTTTTATAAAAAGAACCTGCGTCTAAGATTGTCTTGTCATCTAACGTTGACCATAAAAATAATTTCCCTGCTCCTGAGATCATCGTGCCATCCACGGACGCTCTGCCTAGAAAATACGTGACTGTTTCTGAGATTGTCTTGCCCTTCAACATCGACTCTGCTAGAAATAACGTCCATGTTCCTGAGATTTTCATGACATCCAACACTGAGCCTAGAAAAGAAGCACCTGCTTCTAAGATTATCATGCCATCTAACGCTGAGCCAAGAAAATTACCTACTCCTGAAATTATCGTGCCATCCAACGCTGAGCTTGAAAAAGACGAACCTGCTTCTAATATTGTCGTACCCTTCAACAATGATTCTGCTAAGAATGTCATTCCCGTTCCTGATGATGGAATACCATCCAACACCGAGCCTAGTAGAGAAGTATCTGCTGATGTCCCCGTTCATGAGATTGCCTTACCCTCCAACACTGTTTCAGCTAGGAATGACGTCCCCCTTCCTAAGAATGAAATGCCATCCAACGCCGAGCCCAGTGGAAAAATACCTGCCCCTGAAATCATGGTGCTATCCAACGCCGAAGTTCCCATACATGAGATTGTCGTACCCTTCAAAACTAATCTAGCTGGAAATAACGTCCCAATACCTGAGAATGTAATGCCATCAAACGCCGAGCCTAGTAGAGAAGTACCTGCCCCTGAAATCACGGTGCCATTCAACGCCAATGTCCTCGTTTATGAGATTTTCGTACTTTCCAATACCGATCCTGCTATAAATGAAGCTCCCTCTCCTGAGATCGTCGTGCCCTCCAATACTGACTTAGTAAATGACGAACCTGCTCTTGCGATTGTCGTACGTTCCTCGATTGAACCTGTAAATAACGAACCTCTTCCTGTAGTCGTTGAGTCAGTCACTTCTGAATCTAGATCACCTCCATTCGAATGTGAAAACGATGCTGAAACTATAAAAAAACGATCAAGAAAACGAAAACTTGACACAGATAACTGGCAGTGCAAAAAGAAAAAAAAGTTAAGATTCAGGTCTGGCTTATAAAGGTTGTCATTCAAAACAAGAATATCCTGCAAAAACCGTGGGACCTGCCTGTACCTGTAAAAAGGCTTGTGGTGAACGCATTTCACCACAAACGAGAAAGGAGATATTTGATAAGTTTAATAAGGCTGGGAATCACGAATATCAGTGGCAATTTATAGTAAGGAATGTAGAAGTTCAAAATATTAAGCGCATTACATTAAATAGAAAATGCAACCGCACACAAACACTGGAGTATTATTTTCTTATTGACGGAGTTAAACAACGGGTTTGCAAGATTTTATTTGTAAATACTCTGAAGATATCTGATACTGTGATATTTACTGCTTTAGAAAAAGTAAAACGGGATGAAAACCTAATTGATTATCTTGGATCACATAAAAACAGACCTCACAAAACAAATTCGTCAACTGAAGAGAGTGTCGTCCAACACATTATTCTGTTCTCAACAGTGGAAGCCCATTACGTCAGAAAAGACTCTGAAAAATTATATCTATATGAAGGCCTTAATATTTTTAAAATGTAAAGATTATACAAGAAGTGGTTCGCAGAGCAAAAAAATTATTCTGGTGTTCAAATGGCAAGTGCACGACAGTATAGAAAGATATTTAATACACAGTTTAATTATTCTTTCTTTAAGCCTAAGAAAGATCAGTGTGCAATATGCACACGCTATGCACAAGCAGATGAAGAAATAAAAAATTCACTGCGAATTGATTACGATAAACATATTAAAAACAAAGAAACAGTACGCAACATTAAAGATGCAGAGAAAGAAAACACAAGTGAATCGGAAACTATAGCTATATTTGATCTAGAAAAAGTCCTTCATATTCCAAAATCAGAGCTAGAAATTTTTTACTATAAGCGCAAATACCCAGTGTACAATTTCACTATATTTGATGCAGGCCGCAAACTAGGCTACTCTTTTATGTGGCATTTAACGATAGTCAAAAGAGGCGCTGTTGAGATTGGTAGTTGCATATTGAAGTTCATAGAGAATGAACAAAAGAGGTCTGTCAATAAAATTTCATTATATTCAGACGGATGTAGAGGTCAAAATAAAAACCGCTTTATATTTGCGCTTCATTTGTATGCAGCTTCAAAGTTGGAAATGAATGTCACGCACCGATTCTTTGAAACAGGTCACAGCCAAAATGAAAGAGATTCTATGCACGCTTGCATTGAGCGTGAACTAAAAAAGAATAAATTTGTTTACACGCCGGAGCAAATGTACGGAATAGCTATGAATGCAAAAGTTACAGGTGAGAAGTACAATGTCGTAGAGATGGACCAGTCCGATTTTGTAAACATAAAACTGCTCATTGAAGGCCAGAATTGGGTGCATGACTCAAATGGAAATAAAATAATGTGGTACAACATAATGGAAGTTAACGCGTGTCACACTTATCCGGGTAAATTGAAGTTCAAATACAGTTTCGAAGATGAATATTTGGAGTTAATTACATCCGAATTACCCAGCAGAAATAGGAGGACAGCACAAAGTACACGAGGAGGAAGGGCACGAGTTGGGCGGCCACGAGTTGGACAAATTGTGGCTACTCCTTCTCCAGCTGAATCGTCAACAGTCCCAGAATTGCAAAGAGCTTACAACCAACCGTTTCCTGTGTCCAAAGCTCTGCATTCTGATCTCTTGAGTCTTTGTAAAAACAATGATATTCCACGCCATTATCACGACTTCGACTGGAAGCACAGGATCCTTAACACGAGGGTGGTCTTGAGTAGTCGTTTTAAAAGATTTTGATGCTCTGGTGATTTTAAGTTTAAATTATAAATGTAGGAAAGTTGACATCCTACAGTTCCTATTAAACTAGTTTCATTTTATATTAATTAGGAGAACTGTATATAGGGTCCTCCTGTAATGGTGCACATAATTTTAGCACATTACTCACTTGACTTAACTAATAAACCGTTACCTATCATTCATAGATATTCACGCACGATTTTTTTTTATTACAATTTCATTCAAATATCAAAAAATATGCAGCATTACATAAATACCATCTTCAAAGTGAGCAATAAGTTCAGGGAATATGAACACAAAATATTATCACTGTACACGCCATGTGTCTTCTTAAACACGGAATAGTGTTGTAGTATGTTATTGTTGTTTCACCGTTTATATTTTTTTCCTGAAACAAAGCCGCAAAGAATGCTTACGGAAACGACTTGTCGGCACAAATAGTGGCTATATGATTTTCATCGTTTATTTCTGTTTTATGAAATTATGCAAATCTATAAATTGTTACAGTACTAAAGGTAAAAATAAAGAACAATTTAAAGTATAATTGATTTCAATATTCTCCATACTTTTCTAGTTATTCAATAATTTCACAAAATCTTTTTTCCTGAACAATCTTATTTTTACGATAGTGGTTTTATTCCAGGCAGCCATCGATACATTGATGTGACTAAATTCACATATAATGCAACTGTAACTGCAAAACATTGTACTCTTTGTCATGCACACAATAACCCATATTTTTTTTTTTCAGGATTAGGTGAAGCAGTGGTGAAAAATCTGACTAAAGCACTGATTGATGAAAACTTTACAAAACGTGCATGTGGCTTTTGATATTCTTTTTTCATCGACTGAACTGTTACAAGACTTGTATGAACAAAATATATATGCTACAGCCACAGTACGATCGAATCGAACAAAACCCATGGAACCTATTGGATGTCTTAGAAATTCGTAAAAAAATAATCTTAAGAAGTTGCAGCCACCAATGTTTTTGGTTTTAATCGAATCTTAACATCAACACAAATCGGCAAAATCAATTTCAATAAATAAAAACGTCACATTGACCATGATATTTTGATTACAAAATATTGTATTTTTTAGTGGTATACGAAAATGGAAACATCCGCCATTCTAAATCAAAACTTCCTTGATCGTGCCCTTACCAGTTGACACCACCGTTCACATAAAAATGAGGTTTAAATAAAAGAGGTCGAGTATCGAGTCAAATCCATAAAATTAGGCAACGTTAACCGTGGTCAGGACCCAGTTCAGTGACCGCTAGTGACACATCAACTAAAGCGTTTCTGTGTTTCGGAAGGCACGTAACACGTGCCGTTGATTGCTACGGTTGGTTGGCAACTGTATCTAATATTAGTCGCTAAGCCAAGTCAAAGGGGTGCGCATCATTTCGTATAAATATTTTTCGTATATAAACGTCTCAATAACATTCAATTGATATTATATTTCGTAAGCTTCATTCGAAGATATAATTAACCCAGTAGTCCCAATTCTAGCCCGCGGCAACTAATCGCACATACTTTAGAGATTTTTAAAGGTTTTGAACCAGTTTTGTTCATATCGTTTGAAAAAAGCGCGCCAACACAACACGCCACCTGGCAACCCGGGCGGCACTTTTACTCATTCTTTTTCTGTGCGTGGCAACGAAAGCACATAACGCGCTCTCAATTTTCAATATTTAATATTAGTTTTATTTTAATTATTATATGCTTAAATCAAGTTTAAATTCGTGTAAATTTAGTGTGGAAAGAAGTGCATTTTAGTGAAAAATAGCAATCGAAAAAAGCATACAATGATGTAAGGTGAGTAAAAAGCACGTGGCTAGCCTCCAAATTTTGGAGTGCTGGGATCTTCAGAACGTAATTAAGGTGGGTCAAAGCTACTACTTTATTTTCATATTATTCAAAGTGTTAGTACGGATTTAGTGTGGTTCAGAAAGGCAGTAATTGTTCTATCTGGGAGGTTGGATGTAGTCCAACACGAAGGAAAATTCCGTCTGGAGGGTAACCGTGTGTTATCACGAAGACAAATTCGGTCTGGAGGCCAACCGCGTGTTGACACGACGACAAATTCGGTCTTGAGGCAAACCGTGTGTTAGCACAGACCTATAAATTGTATTGAGTTATGCAGGTTAGTGATCGATTGTATGTAGGTACTATAGCGAACACGAGGACCGGGGTTAATTTAAACGCAGTGGGTTCGCATTTATGTTTTATATTCTTTTTTTATATAGAAAGCTAATAGCAACGTCCGTACCCAGCCGTGGGCAGGAGTTGACTGGCGACTGTTTTCAGAACGTGACGTCATTATTCGAAATCAAATTCAATTTTAGAAATACTCGCCAGCCAGCTCTGCTAAAAGAAGGCTTTCGAGGAGGATCACTACATTATCCTCCCCCCGAGCAAAGAAATTTCCGAGTGAAGCTTGGAAATTTCTTGTACAAAAAATTCCCTAATCTACCTACCTATGGTGGAAAATATTACAAATGTAAGCATAACATAACCCTGCAAAATATTGCTAATATCTAGCTCATGTGACAAAACATTGTTGCTTTCAGTTTCGGTAATCTCATGAACTACGGTGCACAAAACCACCGAAAATTACACCACAACAGGTGTTACGCTTTACTACTTGCTAAACCAAAAAATACAATTTTAAAAATTTTGAAAAAAAAGAACTATCTTAGATCAAATCTAAAATTATTTTACTAGTTACGTCTCTAAGAAAATAACTGATACTATGCTCTTTGACAAATAAAGTTTGACATCCAATAATATAACATTCTCTTTCGTAATTCATGGAACCTTTACATAAATTAAAAAAGAAAACTTCCTACTCTATACTCATCCTAACTTCCCACATTAGACATTGACATAGAAAAAACGCTGAGTTTGTCTAGCAGCCTGCGGCTGATGAAAGTCAATTTGACATAAGGAAAACGCTTGAAAAACGCTACGCGTTAAATTATGCAGCCTGCAGCTGGATAATGTCAGTGACATTATTGATATACCTTTCTCTTTCAAACAAAATAAAGGCGTTGCTAAATTGAGACAAAAGCTACCCTAAGATGCTCCCAAGATACTGTGACCCAACAAAAGCCACCCACTAACCCTATGGGCATAAAAGTGGTTGTACAAGATAACAACTAGTGGCAACAATATATCCCATCAAGCTAACCTATATTTTTAATCCCAAAAATTAATGTTTAACCCCAAAAAGTGATGTTTTTCTAAAAGTATCTTAATTTGAAATCTAGTTAACATCATATGGCCTGCGGCCGATGTAAAGCGGAAGCAAAGCTAGAAAAATACACGTAGTCATATCAGCTACAAACACGATACTTGAGCCTGATCCAGACCCACTATCTAAATACATATGATTTAATAATAGTTGTACCTATGTTCTTCCCCGATAATGAAAACTGTGACATTTATCCTAACTAAACCCACTCTTTATTGAAATTATTAGAAAAATCTTTAGAAAGTTATGTCTGTAGTATAGACTTTAAAGAAAATACCGATACTTACTTGTTTACCGTCATCATAACACGTTACCTGTAGATTACCAAACAATAATACCGTCCATAGGACATACCATACCATTATTAGAACATTACCTTCTGAAAAGAATACCTTTAAAAAAAAACTTTTACCAGATTTTTTTTTGTTACCAGGTAGTAGAATAAAATAAACAAACCAAGGAATGATTGTAATTAAATCATAATTACAAACATCCAAAAAACACCCCGTTTTTCTTTCCCAGATGATCAATAAAGTTGCAATCGTTCGCAATTACAACCCTAATGAACAAACCCAAAAAATAAATTTATTAATACATGGATAGCAAAAATAAAACAATCTTCTTTTTTGAGATGGCTGAAGAGCTGCTTGCAGCCTAGCTCTGCTGGCGATGCGATGGTCGGAAGTAGCACGTCCGCCATCAGTCGTCAGTCAGGATAGCCATCTTAGTGGTGTCGCTCATGGTTAGCGATCACCGATGTGGACACGCTGAAGCGCATCCAAGGATATCGACACTCGATATCACAACTCATTGAGCATAGTATAACATGAAAAAGAGAATTAGTGTTAAGTACAAAATAAAGTTAGGACACCATGAATACATGTTTTTGGACGTCTTTCATCTATACATACATCGTCAATTAAAACATTTATGACTCACTCTTTTAACTATATGAGAGGCACTTTGACTAGAAAATTGAAAAATATAGTGAAAACCTGCTAACAAAGATTTTAGTACAAAATCATACATATATCTTTTTTATATTTACAATATTGCGTACAATGCATTTATAATCATAATGAGCTTATCTATAGTTTTTTATAGGACAATATTTCGTGATTATAGAAATAATATTGTACACGTAATATTATCTACGCAATATGAACAAATACTATAAACAAACAAAATATGACATGACATCTTTGTCAGATTGTCATCCAAAAGACATGCGCAGTTACTCTGTCGCCATCCGTCGCCTTGGAGACTTGCAAACACAAATGAATACGAAATTGGTACGTTTGTAACCAATTCAAGCATGACGAACAATATGAAAAAACTTTGATGAGGGTGATTCTCTGCTTTAGACAATACAAAAATAGCTTACAGTTGTACGGCACGTGTTATGCGTGCCGTGTCCATAAAAATTGGCACTCATAAAGTATGACGCGTCGTGGTCATCATATGGCATCATCTTCTTCACATACAGGGCATCATCTTCTTCATTATGATCCTCTTCCCTTACTTAGGACTGGTTTGTCGAGTGGCGCAACTGTAACACTTTACATAAAATGGCATAAGGGGCACGACGGCGCCTCCACCATTATAGCGAACACGAGGACCGGGGTTAATTTAAACGCAGTGGGTTCGCATTTATGTTTTATATTCTTTTTTTATATAGAAAGCTAATAGCAACGTCCGTACCCAGCCGTGGGCAGGAGTTGACTGGCGACTGTTTTCAGAACGTGACGTCATTATTCGAAATCAAATTCAATTTTAGAAATACTCGCCAGCCAGCTCTGCTAAAAGAAGGCTTTCGAGGAGGATCACTACAGTACACATGCATACTCAAGTTAAACCTGTCTTATTTATGTATTTTTTACAAGATTATCCTCATTTTGAAAAACAATAATAAATAACCACAATCCGTCTGGAACAATTTTATACTACCTCAAAATGGTACTTGGTGATTCTTATAAAATGTGCAATTCGGAAAGTTGGACATGAGCCAACACGACCGTAGATACGTAATAATCATACAATTACAGGGTCCGGAGGGTAACCGTGTGTTATCACAGGGACTTAACGGAATTTTAGTTCGTAGCTGAGAGTTTACTTATAAACTATGTATAAACTAGACAATTACCTACCCACACAATAATAAAATTATACAGACTCATTTCATCATTCGTCAAGTTCTACCCACAAAAAGAAAAACAGATTTCATTCCGAAATCATTTAAAACAGCTTACTGACAACCCACGAGCGATGTGTACTGGCCAAATGGTTTACGATTGTTTTAGTCGGTGACCCTATGAAAACGTTTGATTTGATTTACTATAAAACAGATATATGTGTTCCGTAACCAAATACAAAACGGACAAGCCAGATAGACCCATTACACACTTCAGAAGTCGTTCGAAGGGAAATAAATGAGTAAATAATTACTTTTGAATTTTAACTGGTGTACGGCAATCTCTCAAGCGAACTACCTACATATGCCATAAATATGTAAACACACAAGTTTTTAGCTCTCATAGCTTAAATAAGATACATATTACGCATCAGAAGTCCGTAGACCATAATAACTTTGAAAATATTATAAATTTATCAGGGCACTGACATATTCTAGTCAAAATATGGCTGCTGTTATCGATTTTGAAATAAAAACTTAAATAGTCTGGAGGCTAACCGCGTGTTAGCACGTGGACGTGTTATTATTAAATTGACGTTCAAGCATCGTTCAACAACAATGTTCGTATTTCTATACGGCCATTGACATATCCATCTTGCTTGCTGGATAAATAAATGTACCTGTTAGAAGAAACTGAATCTTTTAAAATCTTCAATCAACGTTAAGGCTAGACTTTGAGAAGTCGTTTCTAAATGTTTTCCTTTTTTAATATGGTAAATAAATGCCTACCTTTCATATGTAATATATAATATCATATGATGCATCAAAAGAGAGGTTCTACTTGCAGCGTAAAAAGATTTTTCTTCATAAAATATTTCTACATCACCGTTCCTAAAAACGACGTAATCTAGCAAGATTGGTAGCAACCAGGGAAGTCTGGACAGCCTCCCCTCAATTTCACCAATAGCTGGAAAGAAAGGGGGGGGGGGGAAACACAGGGCCCCCTTCTTGAGCAACGGAGGATTTCATATGGTCAAAAACCAGAATCATTTCAAGTCGCGTATGCATTAACTCTATGGCGACTGAGCTCGTGACTTGTCCCATAGACGACCTGATCCTGTTCTGCTGGCCGTCCTCTATTTATTCTATGCATAAATGTATACATTAAACAAACATACATTATTGTACACATTAAATGAAAATAAAGACTGATCCAGATATAGCAATGAACCATGAGTATTGAGTAGCTCTAATTTGGTTCATTACATTCATTTTGACGGCCAGCTAAGTGCTATCTGTCGCAAACTACCCCGTAATAATCCTATAGCTAAGGATTGCTTTCTATGAAATTTTTGCTGTGGCAAGCCAAGACCTTAGTGGGAGCAAGTCTATTCAAAACTTGCGCAAATGGAAGGCTATTGGGCTACTACTAATTCGATAGCTTAAGACTGTTTTATGATCGCACACTACTTCAATCTAAGAAGTTAACGTGTTCTCTTCATTGAAAGTGTAATAATAGTATGATGAGTTGGGGTAGTTAACACAAATTATTATATTATTTTATTGTCATAGTGTACACTCGGCCGCACGCCAGTGGAAACACTTGGACCTTGAGCAAATATCTGCTTTCGGGTGTTTGTAGCGAGCGTAGCGCTAGTTCAGCTTAAGCTGGTTTTGTTTCAACTTCCATGCTGAAGGATGTATGACCTTTGAGAAGCCGCAAATATTTCACTAACCGATAAGCCTTAAATCACGCTTGCTGCTGACTTCACATTCACGTCAAATATCTGGGCTGTATAATACTAATGCTAGGTAACCGTACCTTCGTAACTTATGTGATATTTTTTTTTTTTTGTGTTGTCATGCTCTTTTATGCGCGCATCTGCGCATCCCATACTTCATCATAGTTAATCGCGATACCGAATAACTTTTAAAAACAAACTAGCGAAGAAAAACGTTGTACGACCTAAACAACCATACCGATTTTTAGGCTTCATTTCGCTATATGTAAAGCCTTGCAAAAAACTGCTCAATTTATCGCACTTTTTTCTCCTAAAATTAAGAGTGATTCATTGTTGCGCATTGTCCATTTTATGGCCATCAACAGGTTATTTGATCGGATAATAACAGAAATATAAAATTCATTCAATAGAATGACTTGACCAAAACAATGCGGAATCGATACAATGAGAATTGGTGTAGCTTTTTAATCGGTTAAAAAGATATGAGTAACTAACAAAGATTACAAGAATTTTAATCCTAAGTTTTTGCTGATACTCCTATGAGTACTACAAAAGCCCTCTTGTCTCTCACACCAATACTGAAGGTACGTGCACGTAAGTGTCAGTTTACTATTGTCTAATGTGCGGTAGTACCTACGTTACGTATACGCAATCGATGATTCCATCTAAATTCGAAGTTAGTTGATTTCATCGTATTTTTTTTTTCTTATTCCCATAACCCTGAACAAAAACCTTATTCATAAAATATAGTTATTTGCAGCCAAGCTTTAGCTACTTTGGAATTTCTTTCCTGACCGTGGCAGAGCAGACCTAACTTCCCTTGATTTTAAATTCAACGGAAGTTGTAAGTAAACTTTTGATATGTTTGGTAAGTAAACTGAAAGGTCATAATATCCTTCTTCTTGTAGTGTTATACCCTGGCAGCGATGCCACTTTCCAGGTTTTACTTGTTTAAAAGGAACATTAATAGCGACAAAAAACATTTATTTCATACACGTAAGTTTACCCTTTTCGGTCCCAGCGTCCCCAATAGGAGATATTTGTTATAAATAAAAATAAAACTTATGGTTTTATTGTATCTTATAGTACATAATAGAACTGTCAAAATTCTGCGCTGGGTTTGACGAGACTATAAGTCTCGTGTGACATGAATTGTTTTAAATTTCTACGAAGTCGAAAGCGTGATCGATTTTATGTAAAAACAACAAAATTTAGGTCTTATGTGCCTCTGTTCTTGTAACATTATATCTGTTGTTTAATACTCTCATAAACAGCAGTTACTGTTCATTACCTATTCTCCCTTCTTTAAGTAGGCAGAAAAGACACTTAAGTAGAGACCAGATACATTCGATTTTCTACCAGAAGGGTTCTCCGAAACTTGTTTGCATTTGGTACTTATACAAAGTTATAAACAATAATAATAAAGAAATGTGCCAAACCAAGCACAATTTTACAGCATTGTGGCTCAGAGAATAGAAACGTTATCTCATAATAAATATTAAATATCAAATGAATGCTCTTTATCTAGAGAAACTATATGATATTAATTACCAGGGCAGTGCAGAGCAAAGATTTATTTATGTATTTAAAGATACATTAGGGACACAGACAGACCTCGGCCAAAGGCCTTGATCTGATGATTTTTCCAGTTACTCTTCTAGATTTCATACACTAATGTAACTGAGTTATACTCAGGAGAAATAACATTTTGCTCTGACTGTGTAAAAGTTCATAATCAGTTCATATTAGCTCTGGATACATTTGATCTCGATATATAATCTGATTCTTGGTACAAGTTACCTAACTTATACTCTCGTGACAAGAAACACCGGCACAATTCAAACAACAGTAAGCCGGACAAAAACATTCAAAACGAATTGTATTCCTTCTAAAATGTTTTGTAGTTGCTTTATAATTTTAACTGTCTATCTCATCAGCTTACACTGGCTCACAGCATTCAGATGCATCCTTTTGTGAACCTTATGATAAATTTAACCAATTTGAAATTGAAATTTTTGATATTTTTGCACTTAAATATTTGATAATGTATTTTGTTATACTTTTAAAAACGTGTAAAAGTATTTAATGTGTAATAAAGTACGAAACTTCCTGCTCTAAACATCTACTGGGTTAATTATATCTTCGAATGAAGCTTACGAAATATAATATATGATCAAACGAACTTCTTGAATGAAGTTCGATCAATATTATATGAGTAAGCTTCATTCGAAGATATAAGGTCCCACCCCTCCCAACCCCGGAATAGGAAGTTTCGAAAGCTCTACAATCTCTAAATAATGAGTAAAATTGCCGCCCGGGTTGCCAGGTGGCGTGTTGTGTTGGCGCGCTTTTTTCAAACGATATGAACAAAACTGGTTCAAAACCTTTAAAAAATCTCTAAAGTATGTGCGATTAGTTGCCGCGGGCTAGAATTGGGACTACTGGGTTAATTATATCTTCGAATGAAGCTTACTCATATAATATTGATCGAACTTCATTCAAGAAGTTCGTTTGATCATATATAATAAACGTTTCATATAACAACTATTAGCATAATTTTGTTTGACATAATGAACGTTTACTATAATGAACGTTTTCTATACCAACATTTGGCATAACTATCATTTGACCTAAATATCTTTCATATAAAATTCATTTGATATAAAATTCATTTGATATAAAATTCATTTGACATAAAATTCATTTGATATATTAATATTTATTGATTTTTTTTATTATTTATTTAATTTATAATAATAACAAAAATATAATAAAAATCAATTAATTTATAACTATTTTGTATAGGTTGTTATATGCTTATTTGATTAAAATCGTTGCAAAAAGGATACGATAGTAAATAAAATACGAGTAATACAGGTAAAGGCTCAATAAAATTGATCATAGGCGAGCGAAGCGAGCAAAAGAGTTCGGGGCACCCCGACACAGTGGGTTAGGTTCGAAGGGTATGGCGGAATTGAGCGGAGGCGAGCGGAGCGAGCTTTGCTTCATTCCGCCATGCCCTTCAGGTTAGGTTGACATGAATGCATGCGCAAGCGTGCTTGCTTGTTTGCATGCTTGTTTGCAAGGGCTTAGTAGAATCGATAATATGCGAGCGAAGCGAGCAAAAGAGTTCGGGGCACCCCGACACAGTTGGTTAGGTTCGAAGGGTATGGCGGAATTGAGCGGAGGCGAGCGGAGCGAGCTCCGCTTCATTCCGCCATACCCTTCAGGTTAGGTTGACATGAATGCATGCGCATGCCTGCTTGTTTGCATGCATGCTTGCTTGTATGCATGCTTGCTGTATGCATGCTTGCTGTATGCATGCTTGCTTACTTGTTTGTAAATATTCATTTTTATTAATTTTAAAAGCAATAATAATCTAGCACTGGTCTGCACTAGTGACAATCTAACATGTATAATTTTATTCGAAGTTCTACCTACCCACCCACCCACTTTGTGAGTGACTTAAGAAATATTAAATCAACAGCTCATATTTTATATTGCTTTTCTTAAATGGTCAGGCGTTTTAGTTGCAATTTAATTAATTGAATTTATTTTTCAGGTTTGTTACGAGTAATTTTACATTTGAATTTTATATGAAGTGATTATTATACGAAAAGATATTATATAAAATGGGTATTATACTAAATGATGATTATATGAAAAAAATAATATACGAAATGTTTATTATACGTTTTGAAATTATACGAAATGAAAATATGTGAAATGTCGATTATATGAAATAATTATTATATGAAACAAAATTATATGAAACGTTGTTATATCAATTAAATGTTATATAAAAGTTGTTATATGATCTATTACACACCCAAGTCAAAGGCCATTTGCAGTTTAAAAACTCTGACAGTCAAGTTGGCCTGGCAAATCCTAATAAGTACTTACTAGTCGCTCTGTGTAAAAACCAGTGCCCTTATGAAATATATTAGGTTAAATAACAGACTGTATAGAACGGAATAATACGACAAAAGCCGTGTGGTGCCGGCAAAGAATAGTACCAAACCATCTCTACCCGTGGGTGTCATAAGAGGCGACTAAAGGCTTATGAACCGCAGGATGGGCACCAGCATCTTTCTGTGTATCGTATCATCTTACAAACTGCGTTCACCATTAACAATGTTTACAAGCGTGGTGATTATGGTAAATCCTATCCTAAGTAGGTACCACGCGTTTGTTCTGGAGTTCAGGAGGAAGTTCCCTGTCTTGCAGTGGACGTTTAATGGATGTTACGATGATGATAATACAATAATGATGAAAGTAACAGAAACAGGCTAAAATAGTCGATTGCCTAGTTAGGTTCTTAGCCATGTTACGAGTGCTCGTTCTTGTTTTTTCGAGCATGAAAGATGAGCAATGTTGATTCTAGTCGATGAATATTATATTTACCGCATAATATAACTTTAATTATTTTTTATAATCGTGAAGATCACGGTCTTTGGTGAACAAGTTTTATATTTTGCCTCCAATTTTGATATTTTTTACGATGATAGGCTAAGAAGAAATAAGTCATTCAGCCTAGCCATAGCCATAATTAATTATCAAAGGAGTTTTACCTCTATTTTGATACACACGGGATCATTGCTAATTTATTTAGGTTCAATTAGTTTTGGAACTGTCCCACTTTCATCCTTTTTTCTATTATTTCTATGTGTTCTCTACTAAACGAGACTAAACAACAAATAACTTATGGCAAATATGCTAGTTGTATGGCCCTAAAAAAAAAGTGTGAGAGCTCTCGTTTAGTTGCTGATGCGGAACTTTTATTACAATTTAGGAACTTTCGAGTCCTAAATGGGGCTTTGGTGGAAACTATGTTTTCTTTTTAGGGTTCCGTAGCCAAATGGCAAAAATTGAACCTTTATAGATTCGTCATGTCTGTCTGTCTGTCCGTCCGTATGTCACAGCCACTTTTTTCCGAAACAATACGAGCTATACTGTTGAAACTTAGTAAGTAGATGTATTCTGTGAACCGCATTAAGATTTTTACGCAAAAATAGAAAAAACAAACAATAAATTTTAGGGTTCCCCATACATAGAACTGAAACTCAAAAATCTTTTTTTCATCCAACCCATACGTGTGGGGTATCTATGGATAGGTCTTCAAAAATGATATTGAGGTTTCTTTCTAATATAATTTTTTTCTAAACTGAATAGTTTGCGCGAGAAACACTTCCAAAGTGGTAAAATGTGTGTCCCCCCCCCCCCTGTAACTTCTAAAATAAGAGAATGATAAAACTAAAAAAAATATATGATGTACATTACTATGCAAACTTCCACCGAAAATTGGTTTGAACGAGATCTAGTAAGTAGTTTTTTTTTATACGTCATTAATCGTAAACCGCAATTTACCTTTCATTCAAACAACACAAATATGAGTTATACATCACATAATTAAAAAAAATTGCAATAAAAATACCATAACTTTTACTTATATACATACAGGTTTGTACGGAACCCTGATTTATAAAAAAGATAAGAAGTTTAACCAGATGTAATATCAAAAATGCAACAGACACACACCTCGATAAAGTGTAATAATAAAAAGCTGGAATCTCAGTGTTTTACATGAATGATCAGTTACAATGAAACCACAGGTGTTTGACCGAGGTATTCGTGTATTTTTGGCTAAAGATGACATTAATGCTGTTTTTTATGACATGACAGATAGCAATGAGCTATAACCTATAATGAAGTAGACACAAAGGTTTTGAAACTACGCCAGGGGGCTCAGCGTTTTTCTTACGTCAATGAGTAGACAGCACAGCTGCCACACCTACGCCGAATCAAATTCCCCAGGAAGCGGTCACCGCCCCACAAGACGTGGGCAGGATGGTGAAGCACCCGGGGGCAACCTCAAGCAATGCTGCCGACGCCATAGACCTCGCCATCGAGCTCTTGCTCTCCGTCCTCAAGGCCGTGAGAGCAGGCACCGATCCGGTGGCAATAGTAACGGAGCGTGTCTTCATCCTGGCTCGCATGAAGCCAGGATGCTGAGGCCCCTCCCCTCCACACCAGGCAGCCCACGTCCACTACTCCCCGTTGAGTAGTCAGGACTGCAGTGCGTGCGCGCCGCGCAAGCGTGCCGACGCTTCACCGCGCCCGCCCACCTCGAACGAGGAGCAGCCGCCGCTGGCTCGTAGGCGCTCACTAGGCCTCTCCCCCGTGGACTGTCCTCGCCGCGGCGAGAAGACCGGAGTTGACAGGCCCCTCGGGAGGCCGCCCCATCGCCACGCCTGTCGTTGCAGGCGTCGTTTGAAGCCAGCCTAAGTGGCCCCAGGCCAGAAAGGCTCTCCCCGCTGCAGCTAGCTGCAGCGAGAAGAACCCACGACGACGACACAACCTTATACCAAGAAATAGAAATAGATGATAGGAGTGAAATAAGTAGAACTTGATGGACACAATTATAGTAGCAGTAACTCAAGAAGTAACTAGTTCAAAAGTTAAAGGCTGACGGATCAAAAGAAAATATATAAAAAACACAAAAAGTTAAGAAAGCAAGGAGTCTGTGACAGTATCCACCTCTCTTACAAGGTTCCTATCTCTACCTAATTGAATACAAAACAAGCTACCTAAACAAAACACTCAGTTTTAATTTGGTTGATTAGTTTGTATGTAATTTTGTACAATGTAAGCGGGATGGGTTTCTGGAGACCTTTAATACAAGTGAGACCTAGCTCAGGCTCTAGTCTCCCACCATCTCATATTCTGTTTCTTAAAAAGAACTGTTTTGTAAAAGTGGAGAAAATAAAAACTTATTTATTTATTTACTTGGCAGCGTATCAATAATCTATCATACATTTTCTAATAAAGGAGTTTTTTTTCCAGCAGCATGGCAGTTTCCTAAAAGTAATATTCTTTATTGCCCAAATTTTAACAAAAAACATTATAATAGACATACACAAGTTGGGCTTAAAAAAACCTGTGGCTGTAAGAAAGTCAGTAAGTGTAGCAGTAGCAGTAGTGTGTGTAGGAGCAAAATTGTGCAGATATTGTAATTTGAAAAACTATTGGATATATGTATAAGAAAGTTTTCAAGAACTGATTACATATGGAAACGATCCATATATGTGATCTCACCCACCTGCACTTGTAATAATAATAAAAGAACTGGTTTATTTTATTTATCTCATGTTATGCTCAGTCAGTGATGCAATGATGGTGGTCTTAAAACTCTGTGTAATCAAGAAGTGTGTTGTTTTGCCTTATTAATTCTGGTAGGTACTTTTATGAATCCTGTCATTTACCTACAGGACAGGGAACTCCATCCAAAATTCCAGTCTTTGCTGAAACAATGGAGGGGAAGTACTATAGTCACCACTTTTGTTAGCATTATGGCTGGCACCATGGACCGTGGTTGATGGTGACCGCAGATACCTACACAAAAGGATGCTGCTGCCCATCCTATGGTTCATTAACCCTTAGTCGCCTCTTACGACACCCATGGGTAGAGATGGGTTGATGAATCAGGTTGCAACCAAGCCTGTTTTTTATATATTTATTTTTAGGATGCACTACTGTGTAGATTGGTTGTTTGTTACATATGCACTTTGGTAAACAATGAAGTAGGGTTTACTATTATCTTATCAATGGTGCTCTTCATCTATTATTTGAAATAAATATATTAGAGCGGCAGTGTAAAAAATATTGTGGAAGTATTAGTAAGTAAAGAATATATTTAGCAGTGTTGGCTGTTCTATAGGATTTTCAATACAGGAAGTCATACAGCAAGTTGATAGGGTTGGCCAAAAAACTGGTCACAAACACTTCCAGAATCAACAAAATGTAGCAAAGATTTAATTATAACAGTCAAAACGGAAAAATTTACCTTGTTGTTTCATGACATGCAAATGAACTTCAACCATAAAATGGTAGACCACATTGTTGACCAACTGTATCAAGGCTGTGGGTAAATAAAGTAATATTTTTTTATATAGAAACAGCTTTAATACGAGTCACAATTCTAAACATTTATTTATGCTAGGATTTACTTATATTTAAAAAGGCAACCTTATTTTGTGTGGACTGTGGATGTTTATGACTGGTTCTCAGCCTAAATCTTTTATTACTAACTTACTATATGCTTTCAATCTAGATGATTATTCCGCCCTGATCTTCTTCGTGCTTATATCGTCGTCGTTGTTAATATGCTGGACACAAAGGCAGCATATCAGACAGAGGCACGCACACTGGGCAAAACAGTGTGCCATCTTACATTTCCTCGTTTCCATAGTTAACAATGTCATTTTAGGTCAATGTTAGTCTAATAGTTCCCTTAGCCCTTGGCTAAAATGTGTGAAGTACTGTGGATACTTTAACCTCAAAAACTAGGTAATGGAAATAGCTTCTGACCCTTGCCTCTTTCAGTTTTTATTTTCTTAGCAATAACGCGTGGGTTTTAGTATTATTTCATTACTTTTTAATACTGTAAACAGTCTCAAAACTCGGAAAAGTATACGAGGAAACTACAATACAAATCTCAAGATCAAGAGAAATGTCATTCAAACGCACAGAGTATACAGTCATTTTGTTTGATAGCATGGCGGATGATATGGCCGATGGCTCCCAACGATTTGAACTGATTATTTTTAGTAAAATAATCCAACAATCTGACGCTAAATATTGAAACAATTAATTTTGTTCGATTTGGGTTGATAAGCTTAATTGAATGAAACTATTTTAGTCAGCGGCTGCATAATGCGTCAACACTAATTTCGCTCGTAAACTTGACATCCACGCTTGTATGGGCCCGAGCACCAACCCTTTTACCACAGAGAATAAAGCCACATAAAGCCAAAAAAGGGCAGCCTAAAAAACCTGTGCTGTAACTCAAAAAAGGACAGTTCAAATGGAGAGTAAATGGTAATGTTGGAGCATTTGTTTGGATGGACACTAAGCCAGTCTTCGTTTTGAGCACAGCGTATTTCCCCAAAGACAAAACAACTTGTAATAGGACTCAAAAGGATGGCAGCAAAGAAGCAGTGGTATGCCCAGTAGGCATTTTGGAATACACAAAGCGAATGGGAGGTGTAGATCGTTTCGATCAGAAACGTGGAAACTATCCTGTGGCAAGACGGAGCCGTAGATGGTGGATGCGAATTTTTTACTTTTTTATAGATGCTGCTATCACTAACGCTTACATCCTCTATTTTCAAATATAAGGGTCCGTTATCCTATGACAAATTTACAGTTCCGTACTGTGCTAGGAAGAAACCTGATTGACAACTATACAAGCAGGAAAAGGATTATATCCAGCTTACCAAACTTTGTTACAAAAAAATCCAGGACCCCTGACAGCAGACAAAAGGCTATTTATGGTGTTCCTGAAACTCTGAGGCTAGCAGATGTTGGTACCCATCTCCCTGGTGAACTGCCATCATATAGAAGATGTCGCAGGTGCAGCTGTATAGGCAACAGCAAAAATCTAAAATTATGTATGTGCGTCAAATGCAAGGTTGCTCTGTGTATAGTGCCATGTTTTGCCGATTTTCATAAAGCCTAGAAAGGTTTTCATAAAGCCTAGGAAGGTGCTGTCTACATAATATATACCATAAAACTCTGATATCAATATTCCCATAACACAATATTTTATTTTATCATTTCCTCTCATTCCTTCTGCCTTATAAAGGGTTAAATAATTTAAAGTGGACCGTAAGTTTTTAAACATTGTTAATTTTATAAACTTTTGTGAATCATATGTGCACTTCTTACTTTCTTTTGTTGAAACATTTGTATTCAACATTTTTACTTTATTTTACCTTGTTTGTGTTTTATCCTGACTTGTAATCTTTTGCTTTTATTGATATTTTACTGAACTTTGTAAAATATTTTTATACTTGTAAACGTTTTATGAGGCTTTCATAAAATATTTCTCGCGTTTTACCTGAACTTTTGAAAACTTTTAAGAACTTATTAAGTATTTCTGCCTGTATTTTGTTTGAACTTTCATAAAATATTTCTTGTTTTGTGTGAACCTTTTAAATACTTTCTGTGCATATTGCATTTTAATATTTTAAAATATCTTGTGTTTTGTTTAACATTCAATAATAACTTGTCGACTTTCTGTGTACTTTCAAAATATTTTGCGAACATTGTCAAATTATTTTTCTTGTGTTGTCGACTTGTTTGAACAATTAAAATATTCCTTTCAGAACCTTTTATACACAGATTGGACATTGTAAAAATTTCTTTTATTTTTCCTATTTTTCTGTGAACTTTAAATATTTTGTAATTGTGTTAACTGTGTTTGTGAACTGTGAACCCTTTTGTTTTTATTATACTTTTGTGATTATGTACCTATTGGTTGTTGACTTTACAAAAAAGTCCCACCGGTGCCCCCTGAGTTATTGAACTTGAGGAACGTGTTCAATCACGTGTCCACGTATCATACCTATATTGATCCTTGATACGAACCTTGTGGTCACGTGTTTGGACGGAGCTGTCCTTGCTTTGCTAGTTTTGCTATTGAAGAACCGAACACGATCTGCAGTTACGCGCCCGTCGTCAATAGATAGTGTCGATATTGTATTTACACTAGTATAAATAAATATTATCTGTACCAGGCCACTCAGAAAGTATTGCGAAAAATAGTTTTTATATATGGGAGACTGGCCGGTCAGAATCTTTTTCGAAAATATGATTACTTGTAAGTAAAAATATGTGTGTTCCATTTTCAAAATTTCCCTCCACATTTTTTGCGAGCCAATTCAAAGTATCGTGTCTTACTGAAAAATGGATCTGCGCCGGGAACATTTTAGAGCTATGATTTTTTACGATTTCAAGTGTCGCCTGAAACCGGATGAATCGTTCGATAGACTTCAAATGGCATTTATGGATGAAGGCCCCTCCAAGGCAACCGTGTATCGTTGGTATAACGAATTTAGGCGCGGTCGACCAACCTTGGGGGATGAAGAAAGAAGCGGTCGCCCTTTGACGGCTATTACGGAAGAAAACGTGCTAGCAGTGAAAAATTTAATCCAAGATAATAGGCGAATTACATATCAGGAGATTCAGCACATATTAAAGATTGGATCGGGAAGCGTTCACGAGATTCTACACGGGCATCTTCGCGTGAGGAGGATAGTATCGCGCTGGGTGCCGCACTACCTCACCGACGCTCAGAAGCAGGCCCGGGTGGAATGGTGCCGTGATATGCTGAACAAATTTGAAGCAGGCTCGTCTCGGCGTGTTTACGACATCGTAACAGGTGATGAGTCCTGGATTTATCAATACGATCCAGAAACCAAGCGCCAGTCGACAGTTTGGGTGTTTCAAAATGAACCAACGCCTACCAAAGTGAAGCGATCTCGAAGCGGGGGGAAGATTTTGATCGCCAGCTTTTTTAATTTGACTGGCCACTTGGCCTCAATTCCCTTACGAGATCAAAGAAGCATCAACGCCGAATGGTATACTACCAAATGTTTACCAGAAGTTTTTTCTGTTGTGAGCAACAAGCGACCAAACACAGGGCTCCGCGGACTACTGCTCCACCACGACAATGCGCCTGCACACACCGCGCTCAAAACGAGGGACTTCCTGGACAGCACACCAGTCAAACTCCTGGGTCACCCTCCTTACAGCCCTGATCTAGCACCGTGTGACTTCTTTTTATTTCCAAAAATAAAAAATCAGCTCAAGGGGATACAATTTTCGTCGCCGGAAGATGCGCTGGCTGCGTTCGAGCAGGCTGTAAACGAGGTGTCTACGGCGGACTGGAAAAAGTATTTTGAAAACTGGTTCAGACGCATGAATCTTTGTATAGAGGCTGGTGGAGAGTACTTTGAAAAGATTTAATAAAAATATATGTACCTGTAGAACAATTTTTTTTAGTGTCGCAAATATTTCTGAGTGTCCCACGTATTGTTGATTATTTAAAGGACATTTTATCATTCAATGATTTGAATAACAAAATTGTAGCATTTTGTGGAGACAATACGAACTGCAATTTTGGAGGAAAGAACAGAAAAGGGACAAATAATGTTTACGCAAAATTGAACCTGTCTCTCGGAAGACAACTCATTGGAATTGGATGTGGGGCCCACATAGTTCACAACGCGATCAAAACAGCCGCCGACTGCCTTCCTGTTGACTTCGAATGCATCATTGTAAAAATTTATTCATTTTTCTACATCTACAGCGTTCGAGTGGAATCTCTGAAAGAGATATGTGACTCCACTGACACAGAGTATCAGAAACTCTTGGGCTACAGTAAAACAAGGTGGCTCGCGTTAATGCCGGCGCTTGAGAGAGTTTTGAAAATGTTTGAACCCTTAAAAAGCTACTTTTTGGGCATTGAAAAATGTCCAAACATTTTAAGAACATTCTTCGAAAATCCCAGCTCTGAATTGTGGTTATATTTTTTGCATGCACAAGCAGCGACTTTTCATCAAGTCGTGTTGAAAATCGAGGGTCAAAAGGTATCTGCGATAGAAACTTCGAAGGAAATTAATCGTCTACGAGATAACTTGGCACTTAAAGAGAGTTCACTTTTCCTTCCTCACGCTGTCCGTAGCCTACTGGTAAAATTACAGGAAACTGATCAGGAGAATGTGAAAACTTCGGCGGCTGAGTTTTATAAGACAAACAAGGAATACTTGGAGCAGTGGTGTCAGTTTAATGCAGAGCTAGAAGTATTTGAATGGACAAATTTGGCAAAAGTACCTACCTGGGAAGAAGTACAGAATGTGACGGATTTGCTGATCACGCAAGGATTTCTTAACAGCAGCCAAGATACGGAAGTGTTCGACGAGTTTTCGCTCATTTGCAATTATGTCACAGATGCAAAAATATCAAGCTGGAACAGTGAGAATGTTGCTGCTGAAGACCGTTGGGTGGAATTGTTCACCCACTTCCGTGCTAATAATCTCAGATGCACGAGCTTTCGCATAATTTCTGAGTACGTTTTATGTCTGCCTGGAAGTAACGCACCTGTCGAAAGAGTTTTTTCTCTAATGAATAAAATATGGACAAGTGAAAAAACACAGTTAAGTGTTCCAGTTTTGAAAGCTATATTGATTACCAAGACAAACATCAACAAATCATGTAATCAGCTTCATTCTTACTTGAAAACGAGACCCGATATTTTAAAACAGATTTGCTCCGCCGACAAATATAAAACAAGTGCCTAGAGACGTTACATTAATTAAATTTATTCATTGATCTCCTTATTATTAGTAAATAAAAACCAATTAAAAAAACAATTAGTTGGTTCTTATTTTGTTCAAAATTCCTCAGGTGTCCCGCTCTGACGCAAAATATAAATGGTCACGTTACTCATACCCTAAGGAGTTAAAGTTTAGACTACAAAAAGCTCAATTTGAAGCTAGGAAAAACTTGTTAAAAAGCAAAGAGAACAGAAAAATTGTGTATGACAGAAATGTAAATTCAGTTAAGTATAATAAAGGTGACTTAATATTAGTTAAAAACCAAATAGGTGATAAGATGACTAATGTATACGAAGGCCCGTTTGAGGTCGTAGAGGAGCAGTCGCCCAATGTTGTAATTATAAGAGATAGGAAGAAATATGTTCTTCATAAAAATAATACAAAACTATTTAGAAATTAAAGGTAATTTGTTTTGTTATTTCTTTGTTTATTCCTTGGTATGAAACATATATTTTTAAGATTAGTTTTAAGAGATATTTAAGAAAAAAAAAATGTACTTTTCCTAACGTGTAGCACTTTTTTTTTTCTTTGCAACCCCCGTTATGTGGTGTATGTATGTGTTGCAATACTTAAGTGTGCCGCGCGTTAGCGACGTTATGCTGATTTCGTATTATTAAGTTTAGTATTAGCTATATTTTCTAATCGATTAATTAAGCATTCTTGTCTTGGCTCTCTTTGGAGCAACAATAAACCACTCTTAATATAAATAATGGTTTAATTCACTATGACAACCTCCACCGATGTCCCGATGCACGAGAGGACATCACACTGTTCATAGAGGCGTTTTGGTACCAACACTGATGTACGGCAGTGAAAGCTGGGTATGGCAGAAGAAGCATGAAAGTAGAATTAATGCAGTAGAAATGAGAGCGTTGAGGAGTATGATTGGTGTGAAATTGAGTGACAGGATTAGAAATAGTGTGATAAGAGAACGTTGTGGCGTAAAAGAAGACGTAATGACTAAAATTGAGAAAGGGATGCTAAGATGGTTTGGTCATGTGGAGAGGATGAATGAAGGAAGATTGACGAAAGAGATCCACAAGGCGAGAGTGAATGGAAACGTTGGAAGGGGAAGGCCTCGGCGAACGTACCAGGACCAAATTCAAGACGTTCTGAATAAAGGCCAGGTTAAAAGTACCCTAAACCGACGAGCATGTATGAAAGGATTGATGAAGGTTCAGGAAGCAAGGGAAGTATGTCAAGATCGTAGCAGGTGGAGAACTGTGGTCTCTGCCTACCCCAACGGGAACAAGGCGTGATGTTATGTATGTATATATGTGACTACGAGTTAGCTCCGTGAGAATAGTTAGAGTCTAAAAAGGCTTAAAACATGACCTCGTAAAATAATAGGGCGTGAGCACGACCCATAAAAGGCAAAAATGCCAATTTAATAAAATATAGTCGACTAATAATATAACGTACCAATAATAATATTAAATAAATAATAAAGGGACCGGCCGGCCCAAAAAATAAATATGTTATAATGTATAATTGTATACCAAAAAATAAATAAATCTGACTAAAATTTTAAATGCATGCAATGAGTGACAAAATAATGGGCCCATGTTTAAAACGAGTAGAAGTAGTAAAGTTTAGGTTAGCTACCTACCAACCAACTTATTAAAATTATAGATAGTCCATTAAAATACAGAAATGACTAGTATGCTTAATTTTTGAAGGGAACAAATCTTTATTTGTTGATAACTGGAAGGAAAATTTGGAATTGTGAGAAATAGTCTAAATAAGACGATGAAAAATGACACCAGACCTGACTTAAACTAGAGTAGTTAAGGTATATCTTTAGTTAATAAGAATATAATCAAAATGCATTATAAAAAAAATATGTGTGGTTAGTTACATTACGAGTAGAATAAGTATAAAAATGAAAAGAAAATGAAATTATGTTTATGAGAATATTGGCAACAGTACATACTATTAGATAAAAGTATAAAATAATATAGTTAGTAATAAAGTATAATGATTTGATATAAGTCCATTACCTGCCAAATAACACGAATTACATAAATCAGTATTTAAAAAAAACCTAAGCGTATTTTTGCATAATTGACAATCAATAGTATTCTTTAGGATTTCTTTGTCGAAGAAAATTCACTTTTGGTTTGGTTTAATATTAGATATTAATGATACGAATCACTGGAAAGAAACTCAAAATTAAATGGTACTTAGATGTATTTTAACATAGTTTTTATACAAAGTAAACGAACAAATGATGGAAACTTAAAATTATGCATAACTTAATTTTTTTTTGTTAATTCAAAAGAAAACATAGGTATTATTTCTAAATAAAATAAAATGTATTTGAAAGTATTATCATATCATATCAAAATTCAGACACATAAAAACTTGGCAATCAGAAGTATGAAAAAAAGGGATAGAAAAATATTTTTTGTGGTAATAAAAATTTGAAACGAATGTTTTGTTATAAGTAAGTAGTAACATAAGAAATGTATAAGAAAAAAAAAGCTTGTATTTTTTTTCTTTTTTTCTACGGGGGAGGTGTAGTGTGCTCGCCTCTCCTACCTTAGTATATAAGTATTAGTCATTAAACCTGCATCATACGGAACACACGTGTGTATTATTAAACGCTCTCCCGGGTCCCCGCACCGCAGTTGACGAGAAGGGGCACCAAATAAACTGCGATTTTACAGAGTAAGTTCATTTTAATAATTTAAGAATACAATATTTGATTCCAGTGTTCGTATGATATTTGCCGTTCTATTAGCTATAAATACATTAACTTATGTTATTCATGTGATCTTTTTAGTGGCCAAAATGATGGAGCAGGGCTTGCCATTTTTGATGAGAGTGGACGGAGGATTTTTTGTTGCAGTCCGATTCCGTAAGTTCATTTTGATGTATTTTATTATTTCAATCTTTTTCTGCAATATCCAATGAATATTTAACCAAATGTTTCCTTGTTTACAGAAGGCCACTATTGACACCATCGGCAGCATCCTCGCTGCTCTCAAGTGAGAGGAGTCCTAATGCGTATGTTTATTTTTATTATTTTTTTGTATTTCAGTATGTATTCACTCAGATAATTCCTTGTTTTCAGAAGACCACCATTGGCTTCATCGCCTTCATCGCCTGTACGACTGCCTCCGCCTGCGCCACATCGAAGTGGGGCTAGTAGTATCGATGCTTAAGTTTATCGTTTTAACTTCAATATTTTTTGCAATATCCAGTCAATATTTAACCAAATGTTTCCTTGTTTACAGACGGCCACTATTGGCACCATCAGCACCATCAGCTGCATCCTCGCTGCTCTTATGAGAAGAGTCCTGATACGTATGTTTATTTTTATTACTTTAATATTTTTTTGTATTTTAGTATGTATTCACTCAGATGATTCCTTCTTTTCAGAAGACCACCATTGGCTTCATCGCCTGTACGACTATCTCCGCCTGCGCCACATCTAAGTGGGGCTAGCACTATCTATGCGTAAGTTTATCGTTTTAACTTCAATCAATCAATCCAACGAATTTTATCGTTTTAACTTCAATAATTTTTGCAATACCTAACGAATTCGCGAAATTCAGTTATTTCTTTCTTTACAGAACCCCGTCTACTTCTTCGGCACCTCCAAGTACGCTGCCACAAGAAAGAGCCCAGTTTCCTCACCAGTAAGTGTCACGTAACTCTTTTAGTATGAGAAATCGTAAATTCGGGGTTTAGTTAGTATAAGGAGGAACTAGGGGAGCGAAATATTTATACATATATTTTTTTTGCAGCAATGAGCCTGAAGTTATTCAGGCCACAAGAGGTGGCCTAGGTCGTCGTGGTGGTGGACGCGGCCGTGGTGGTGGAAGTAGCCGTGGACGTGGACGCGGCCGTGGTAGTGGACGCGCTGGAGGGCGCGCAGCACCTGCGAGGCGCCTGGGTGATCCGCTTACCCAGGTGTATGTAAACGACGATGATTTGGATGGAGATTTGCGTGAGAGGTTGCGCCAGTTGTTCGCTAAGAGAAGAGAGCGGCAGAGATTGAAAGAAAGGAGGATGGCTGCAAGAGCTGCGCGCAACGATTTAAATGGTGATGTACGAAATGAGAGGGATGACAGAGGAGATGCGGCCCTGGCTGACGATCCGGACGGCCTTTACTTTGATTGGCGTCCTATGGACTCCTTTGAAAGCATAAGAGAGACGTTCCTTCCTGAGGAAACAGGCCCAACCTTCGCATCTCAAAGTACGCTTGAGGCCTTTCAGCAATATTGGGATACGGAAATTTTGGAGCTTATCATTTTGGAAAGAAACCGATATGCTGCCACCAAAGCTTTCCGGACGTCGACGAAATTCTTGTGTTGTTTGCATTTTGGATAATGTTCGTTATTATCCAAATGCCATCAATTACCATTAAACAAAATCCTGTTTTACCGATCATCCTCTCCTCAGGACATCTTGCTTTCGCATTATGTTCTCTTGCAAAAGATACGAGCGTCTGTGCTCGTGTCTACATTTTCAAGACAACGACCTGCCGCGAGAATCCAAAACCCATGTCCTCGACCCCATCATTTCCCACCTTAACGCCCGGTTCCAGGCTGCCTCACATTCCTCGCCAGGAGATCTGCATAGACGAAAGCTTGAGTCTGTGGAAGGGTAATCTTTCGTTTAGGCAGTACATAAAAACAAAAGCTGCCAAGTTCGGAATTAAGACTTTCGAGCTCTGTGAGTCCGAAACTGGGTACCTTTGCTCTTTCTTTGTCTGCACTGGCAAAGAATCCACTCCAGATCCCACTGTCCCTCCGACGTGTTGCAAATGCACGGCATCTGTGTTGAGCCTGATCCGCCGTTACTACAATTCAATTCAATACCTGGTCAATTTGCGGCTCGTCACTCGGGAGACATGACGGTTATGGCCTATCATGATAAGAAGAAAATACACCTCATTTCTACTTATCACGGTGCAGAGCTTGCCCTGGCACCCAGAAAACCACACCAGCCGATCGCTCCGTGGAAGCCACAACTGGTTCTTGACTACAACGCGAGCATGGGAGGTGTCGATCTTAAAGACGGCATGCTCGAAGCACACCTTCTGGAGAGAAAAAAAAGCGCAAAATGGAATATCAAGCTGTTCAAGCGCCTCCTAAACTGCTCGATTTTGAACGCCCGAATTAGCCGTGAGGCTACGGTCGGCAAACGCCTCGATCATACATCTTTCCGTCTGTAATTGGTTGAGAAAATACTTAACAGCCATTGGTCCCGCATACCGAAGCCCCGTGCTAACTCTGGTTGGCAGGAATTCGCAAACATCAGGTTCAGACTGCCTAAAGACCGTTACGTCCATAATCGCCACAGGGAGGAGGAGGAGGGCCAACATGAAGCAATTCAAGAAATGATAGAGGTAGAGGAGGAAGAGGGCGTCGTGCCTGTGGAACGAAATGAAGATGGAGGCTGGGTTGAAGTTGAGGGCGGGGGCATAGAACCTGGGGCTGGGGAAGAGGGCGGGGAAGGGGAAGTTGGTGGTGGGGACATAGGGGGTGGGTTAGGGAAACTTGGGGCTTGATAAAAAGGGCCTAGGGAAGAGGGGGCTGAGGAAGCCGCAGATTTTTTACAGGGGATTGGGGTTGGAGCTGCGGACCCCATCGTTGTCGACGATGTTTTCCTTAGGTCCGAGGACTTTGCTACATTTTCTGGCCAGGTGGAAACATTTTTGTAAACGCCGGGTCCGCAGCTCCAATTAACAGAGCCATGTGACTTGTTTTTATATGTATGGGATACCTCTATAGTTGAGAGTATTGTAGAGGAAACAAATAAATACGCGATGCAAACAATCAATAGTCTCGTCGAGGCTGAGGTTCCTATAAGTGATACTTTACGGAGATGGGAGCCCACTACGCTCGACGAGATCTATCGGTTGTTTGCTGTATTAAACTATGTGGCCCTCGATTACAGGGCCTGTGTGGATGAATACTGGACGACGGGTCCGTTAGGTATGCCCGAGTTTCGCGCAATCATGCCACGGAACAGGTTCATAATTTTAATGAGGTTCATCCACTTTGTCGATAATTTTGACATAGAACACCTCCAAGTGTACGAGCGAAAAATCCGCAAAATAAGGCCGATTTTCGATCACTGCAAAAATAAATTTTACGAGATGTACATTCATCGGCAGCATCTCGCGCTAGACGAGTTCTTTCTTCTTTGGAAGGGTAGTCTGTCATGGAAGCAGTGCATTAGGTCCAAGGCATCAAATCCTTTGAGTTACGTGAGGCCGAATCGGGCTACCTTTTGGGGTACAGTTAATACGCCAGAAAAAAACTTGATGGCCGTGGAACAAGATCCTGAGTTCGAGAATGCTACCGCTAAGGTAATTCTCGAACTTATGAAAAGAATCCTTGACCAGGGGCGCTGGATGGATGACTATTATTTCTTTTTCTTTTTATATGCTGTTATTTGGTGTTTATGTTTTGAGTATGTTCTGTGTGTTGCTGGACCTTTGCAACAAAACACAAATACAGACGGCTGAAAACAAATACCTGCTAAGGAACAACTCTTAGTTGCCATTTGGATTTAGCAACTCCAGACAGTTAAAGGTCTGTGTCATTTAAGTACATAAACAATGCTCGAATATTCTGTATATGTAATACTTTGGAACCTTGATCTGAGCTTCATGGCAGAATGACTAATATATTTTTTTTTATTTGCCGGTCTGTGAAAAATTTGATGTAGACAAAGCCACAGCTATAAGAGCAGTACACCACCGTGTTGCCCATGCTCTGTGTAATTTGGCACCAAAATTTATAAAATGGCCTACAGGTGATCGTGTCAAGAAAGTTATGGAGGATTTGAAAAATTTAGTTCCTTGCCTAATTTTTTGGGTGCTATTGTTTATAACTGTTTCTCATCTTCCTTTTATGAACAATTTAGATTTAGTAAGTTTGTACCAAATATAACCACGTCCACTCACTACAATCCTAAGTGTACTGTTGTAACTAGCTTTGAACACTGCTTCCTTAAATACAGGTCTCCTAGTTCAGGAAGTAGGGTTTGTATTTTACCTCAACTTGTACCCAATTATAAATGTACCCTAGAATTACGATCCACGCTGATTTTGGTAAATAAAGATTTTGTTATTATTTTATTTATTGACGGACCACACATAAAAGTGAACCCACCAATACAACTCAAACAATCTTACATTAATAGAAAAGGACATGCATTAGTCCAAGTTCAGGTAAAAGTAATAATTGTTACTAGATCAGTGGGGTATGATATGTAATGGCTTTTTGTTACATTCCATAATAGGTTTTTGTATCCTTAGAAAAATATAGCAATCTCTCTAACTAACACAGATTTTTAGTAATCTGCAAAAAACCTTTACGAACTTAGTTTTGCGATCCTAAAAATGGACTTAATCATTTCTCAAAATTCGACCCGGAATCGGAGGTGTCGATATTTCTCTATAGCAGTTTTATTTTGTTTCAGGCGGTGTGCACAGGAAATTTATTGTTTACCAGCGTGAATGCTGGCAATACTGGCAGTGCACATGCGCCAGGGCGTTAAGACTATCTACAGTCCAGAGACTCGGAGTATTTCCCTGAGAACTCTCGTGTATCGGTTAAGTAAAAATTATTGTAAACTTGACAATTCTGTTGATGTTGTTAATGATTCTCTTTATGCTTTCAAATCAAAAATTTGGCTCCAAATTGACAATAACTCTTGACGCTGATCTTTGTTTGTTGTGGCCAACTACAACAATGGTTGTGGATGTCAACAAAAAGAATACGATTGTACTCTTTATTTAAGTAACTACGAGTATGTAGTTAACCCCTTTTGTGCATGCTGTGGCAGCTAAAGGTAGTACAATAGCGACTTTTTTTTAGTAATCTCTGTAAATTTTGTTAAGCTTGATTGTTACTACTACTGGTTGTCCAAATAAAATTATAATAAAACTCCCACTTGGTGGGAGATGCTGCATACGGGATCCAACCAAACATCATGGTGCCATTTAAAGACAATGGAAACCTCACCATACGACAAAAAAAATAATTTCTATTTGTCATCAGCCAGGATGGCAATAGAAAGGGCTTTTGGCCTGTGGAAAGTAAGATGGAGGCGTATTAGGGAATGCCTTCCTATGATACTAAGAATGGATAAAGTCCTAGAATTAATCATGGCCACCTGTGTTCTTCACAACATATGTAAGTATTTTAAGAAATAACTTTGTTGTGGAGACAAATAATGCTCTGCTGACGACTACTATCAGGCACTGACGTCTGAAGATTCAAGATTTGCAGGGTCTGCAAAACGTGTTCAAATTGTACAACGCGGTCACATTAACTTGACGCTTGGCTTGATGAAGCTTGATTGTAACTACTACTGGTTGTCCAAAAAAAAATGGTAATAAAACTCCCACTTGGTGGGAGATGCTGCATACGGGATCCAACCAAATATTATGGTGCCATTTAAAGACAATGGAAACCTCACCATACGACAAAAAAAATAATTTCTATTTCATCAGCCAGGATGGCAATAGAAAGGAGTAGTTATAATATAGCGGTTCTACCCCAGGCGGCGTTGCGGCGCAAATGTGCGATGTAAATCTCCATACAAGATAATACAAAAATGAATATAAATTAATTAATTTTGCGCCGCAATGCGGTCAAGCGCGAGTCATCCTATGACGTCACATATGAATATAAATTAATTAATTTTGCGCCACAATGCGGTCAAGCGCGAGTCATCCTATGACGTCACATATGAATATAAATTAATTAATTTTGCTCCACAATGCGGTCAAGCGCGAGTCGTCCGATGACGTCACATCGTCGATGTTATAATTCGTCGCTTAACCGCTAGATGGCGGGAGTGACGTAGCAGTACAAACATTAGCCTACAGATGGCGCTACGTGCAAGTTGATTGATAGATCGTTATGGCAAAGCGTAAGTATATAGCGCAACGTATATAGTAATTCAACGCTTAACCGTTAGATGGCGGCAGTGACATAATACAATTTCCCTTCGTCCTACCTCCATAATGACGTCATAGCGATGCGCGATGGCAACAGCGTACAGATGGCGCTACTTGATGACGTTAGTGTAGAGCGCAACGTATGTAGTAATTGGGCGCTTAGACGCTAGATGGTGTGAGTGACGTAGTAGTACAGACAGCAGCGTACAGATGGCGCTACGTGTGATTTGATAGATATATCCTATGTAAGTGTGAAGCGCAACGTATCAATTTTGCGCCACAATGCGGTCAAGCGCGAGTCATCCTATGACGTCACATATGAATATAAGTTAATTAATTTTGCTCCACAATGCGGTCAAGCGCGAGTCATCCGATGACGTCACATCGTCGATGTTGACGTCACAACGTTGATAAAGACCCGACCTAGATAGTTCTTATTTCAAAATATTTTTGATAACCTACCGAGGTTGTTATTTATTTATAATTGATGTCACAATGTTGATGTAGACCAACGTAGATAGTTCTTATCTCGTAATATTATTAAAAACAACTTACCACCATTCTTATCGAGAAACCGCATCCGTTTCAAATATGATAAGAAAAAAATTTGCTACGGATGTAAAGTATAAAAGCTGAACACGCACTCGTTCCTGTACATTGTTAACAATACGTTATAACTGAAAAGACATCTTTAAATAACTATAATGTTCCTTTGTGAGTATTGTGGTATAAAATTCTCAAGGGAGGCGGATAGGAAACGTCATCAGCTCAATAAACATGAGTTAAAGGAGGAGGTGGAGTCTCTTAACTGCCGTCACTGTCTACAGAGGTTCTCACGACAAGATGTGCTACACCGTCATAGCAAAACATGTAAGGCATTGAGCGTTAGAGATGGAGGACCTCCACCACCGAAAAAGATGAAAATGCAGCACAACAAAACACGTGAGGGATTGAGCGTTGGAGATGGAGGACCACCATCACCACCGAAAAAGATGAAAATGCAGCAAAGGTGTGACCTATGCGATATGGATGTGGAAAACCTGCATACTCACGTAAGAAGCACAAAGCATAAGAACAAGCAAGTGGAACGGATAGAAGACAATGTTGAGATCATAAAATCTGGCTTCAAATCACGCATCGCTTCCTATAGAGTTTATAGCGATGTTGAACACCTTTTACCAACAAAGTTTATCAGCGATGTGCAAAAGTGTGTGCTTAAACTTATAGCACAAAAACAAAGCGAATTGGGAGAATCCATAAAAATTAACCTAGAGCTTTTTGCAAGTTATGTGAAACAAGTGGAGAAAAAAGAAGAGAGTGCAGTAAAGTCTTTTTTAACAAAAAATCATGTTATAAGTATGGAGGACGAGCTTGAAGGTGTTTACAAAGCTTTTACGGAGGAGATTACAACTAAGGCGGATGAATTTCAAGAGCGGGACAGTGGTTGGGCTATCGAGAAAGTCCTCTACTTAGAAGTTAACATTAATAAATGCTCCCCGCTCAAAGGGGGTAGCTATATTCAGCTCCCAAAATGGGTAGTAGATAAGCGCGCCTGCGTGAACGTTAAAAACAAAGACGATGCATGCTTCGCGTGGGCGGTGATAAGCGCACTCTACCCAAATGATAAGCACTCTGAACGCACATCATCTTATCCCAACTATAGAGATGTTTTGAAATTGGAAGGAATCAATTTTCCAGTCACCAGGAAGGATATCAAGCGCTTCGAGGAGCTCAACGACATTAGAATCAATATATTTGAGGTAGAGAAAAGCAACATTTCCGGCCCAATATACATATCGAAAACTAAACGAGGTACTCATATAAACCTGCTGTACATCGAGAGTGGCGAACGCTCCCACTACTGTTGGATCAAAAACCTGAGTAGGTTAGTAAGAAGCCAGATGACTAAATATGAGCATATGATTCATTTCTGTGATAAGTGCCTCTTGACCTTTACGAATAAAGAAAAGCTTAATGAGCACACCAAACGAGATTGTTCGGCGGTAAAAACTAATATACCAAAACCGGGTGAGAATATATTAAAATTTAAAAATCATCATAACATGTTAACGGTCCCTATAGTAGTGTATGCTGACTTTGAAGCTATTCTTAGACCGATTCCTACTTGCTCACCTAATCCAAACGCTTCATTCACAAAACAGTATCAATTTCATGAACCGTATAGATTTGGCTATTTCATTAAATGCAGCCATGACGACTCGTTAAGTAAATACGTCACTTATAGAGGTAAAGATTGTGCGCAAACTTTTATCCAATCGCTTGAGGAGAATCTGAAACCGTTCGCTGAGATACTACATAAAATTGTACCAATGACCCCGCTAACTAGCGAGCAACAAGAACAATATAATACAGCCACCGAGTGTCACATATGCGGGGTTGGGATATTAATAGCTGGCGATAAGGTCCGCGATCACTGCCATCTCACCGGTATGTTTAGGGGGGCGGCTCACTCTAGTTGCAATCTTAAATATAAAATTAAACCAGTTATACCGGTGGTTATACACAATTTATCTCATTATGACGCGCACTTTGTGATAAGTATATTGAATCGACGTGATGTATCAATTCTGCCAAAGAACAAGGAAAACTTTATAAGTTTTACAATAAAAAATCATGACTTAGATATAAATATACGCTTTATAGATTCCTGCCGTTTTATGGCCTCAAGTCTCGATAAACTCACCTCTAACCTTGAACCGCATCAGTTTGTTAACACAAATAAAAACTTTCCGGAAAACCACGCACATCTCTTAAGGCAAAAAGGAGTGTTCCCCTATGAGTACATACAAGATTGGGAGAATTTAGATGAGGAGCGATTGCCACCTCAAACGAGTTTTTATAGCAGCTTGAATAAGTGTGGTATAAGCGATGAGCAGTACGCTCACGCGCAAAATGTATGGAAAACATTAAATATAAAAACTTTGGGGGAATACTCGGACATTTATCTGAAGACGGATGTACTATTGCTTGCGGACGTATTTGAAGCTTTCCGTACGGTATGTATGACGGCATACAAGTTAGATCCAGCGCACTACTACACCGCTCCAGGTCTTAGCTGGGACGCGATGCTCAAGTTTACGCAGGTGGAAATGGAGCTTTTAACTGACATCTCAATGATAAAGTTTATCGCGAACGGTATTCGCGGCGGTTTGAGTGTGTGCTGTCAAAAATACTCTAAAGCCAATAATAAATATATGCAGGATTTTGATGAGTCATCACAAGAGTCAAACTACATCGTTTATTTAGATGCGAACAACCAATACGGGTGGGCAATGTCTCAGAATCTACCACTTAAAGATTTCCGCTGGCTCGAGCCGGATGAAGTTGAAAAATTCATGTTGGAACAAGTTCAAACTGATGGTGAAAAAGGATACTTCCTGGAAGTTGATTTGGAGTATCCTGAGCATTTACACGAGCTGCACAACGATCTACCATTCTGCGCGGAAAATAGAGTTCCGGAGGCGGCGTCAAGCAAAACCTCTAAACTGATGGCTACTCTACACGATAAGCAAAACTATATTGTGCATATCGTAAACTTGAAACAAGCACTAGAGCATGGGTTAAAAATGAAAAAAGTACATCGCATATTGGAATTTACCCAATCTCATTGGCTCAAGGGCTACATCGACCTAAACACTGAGATGAGAACGAGGGCGAAAAACGCGTTTGAGAAAGATTTTTTCAAACTAATGAATAACGCGGTGTTTGGTAAGACGATGGAGAACGTTGATAAGAGGGTTGACGTACGTCTAGTTAACAGCTGGGAGAGTCGGGGGAAACGATTAGGTGCGCGCGCACTAATTAGTCGAATAAATTTTCATAGTTGCACCACTATTAATGAAGACTTGGTTATCATACAAATGAATAGGAATAGCGTCACATATGATAAGCCTATTTATGTAGGTTTCAGCGTATTAGAGTTATCTAAAACGTTAATGTATGAGTTTCACTACTCGTACATGAAGCCAAAGTATAGTGATAAAGTTTCCCTTTTGTACACAGACACCGACTCTTTTATATATGAGATAAAAACTCGGGACTTTTACAATGATATCAGGCAGGATCTAGAGGCGAGGTTCGACACTTCCGACTATCCGGAAAATAATAGATACAACTACCCATCGGTGAATAAAAAAGTTGTGGGCAAGATGAAGGATGAGTGCGCTGGCAGGTTGATTAAAGAGTTCATTGGTATAAGATCAAAATGTTACTGCATCACGAAGGAAAACGAAGATTGTATAAAGAGAATTAAAGGTGTTAAGAGAAACGTTGTAGGTAATGAGGTGAATAGAGATAACTTTTATAGCTGTGTAAGCGGAAATGAACAAATGTATAGGGAGATGAACGTGATACGTAGTAAGCAACAGACATTATATACCCAAACTTTGAATAAGTTAACTTTAAAAAACGTAGATGATAAGCGATTTCAAATACCAAACAATAAATATAAGACACTAGCCTGGGGGCATAAGGATAAAGTTAAGTATAATTCTGTTCTAAGTGAGGAAGAGGTGTAGTAAAATAAAAAAAATATTATTTATCAACAACTTTGTTTTATTTTTATTTTTTAATTCGTGTAAAGATAAACCAAACCTAAAGCTAAGATTTCCAAGTCCACAATAGAGTCCCGATCACATTTCCTCTCCAACACATATTTAGCTTCTTGCACACTTTGCGGTTGTATCTTACGCAATTCTTTTGATAAAAAGTTGAGACGATTCTCGTAGGATGGTCGCAGTTGGTTCGCTAACATTTTGACCCGCCTCGTAACACAGAGTATGACATTTTGAATACTCATCCACTTTTCATAGTTTAACGTGATGGAGCCGAAGTTTTGTGAGAAAATCACCAAGAAACGGTGATTATTCATCGAAGAGATAAGGTCGAATCTTCCAACACCGCTTGTTATCGCTTCATTGATAGGGTGCCCCATAAAGAAGTTTGAAATCAATAGCTCATTGTTCACAATTATAGAGAACCACTCTTCTTGGTTGAGTTTTATTACACCGCCAAAATCAATTTTCACTTCAAGGTTTTGATTGAGATATGTCGCAATATAGAATCCATCATCATAGTTGAAATCATAATGAGACTTTGCAAACGTGCACTGATCCTCTTCTAGGAGATGATAGTACGGAGGGAGAGTAGCAGCAACAGCAGGAAGACGGGAGGCAGCGGCGGGGGAAACAACACTGATAGCAGAAGCTGAAGTAGCAACAGCAGCAGCTGCACCGGTGTACACGTCCTTCACGTTCATGATGCACATTTAAACTGAGCGCTTTCTTGCTTGAGCAGTTTTTTATTGAGAAATCTTTCTCACTGTGTTGGTGAGCACACTATGCTCAAACATCACATCGTTTATTATTAAACAGTAAGCGGTGGTGTTGCCAGACACATTTTCAGTAAAATCCAACTCTACCTTGATATCGATTGCTCCGTTGTGATAACTATCGCTTTGGCGCGATGTATCAATAACAATCAGTGGATACCTAGTTTTGTAGTGCCCCGTACCGACTTGCGGACTCACTAAACGCACACCATAATACTCTCGCTGGAAATTGGCAAAAGCATCGTAAAGGAGGCTGTATGAGCTCTTTTTAAAGTTTGCTGCAAACGATTCATAGGGGTAGTACTGAGCGTTTAGATACACTCTACAGTTGGTCAGATTACAATGATCGAAGTGACTCATATCCTTTGTCTTTTCGCTCTTTTTAGCCGTTTGTAGACCGATAACGATGAAACGCGGTTTCTCCAGTTGCGCAGCAGTTTTAACCGACCAAACGTGTTTTTGAGATGTCGGCAACAGAGGATATTCATACAAATCCCACGTGCGAAATGCAATAGGTATTGGAATGTTTTTCTCCACAATAGACATGAGACGGAGTTTTTCCTGATCGCACACCTTGATGGTGGGCACTCGCCATACGATATTCTTTATATTAATATCAACCTCTTTGTCAGCGGGACATAGAGCTGCATTCAGATCGGTGCTGGCTCGATTGAGGATGAGTTCGTGTTTGCTGTTCATAATCACCTTCTTGTAGTCTTCAGCGAATCCTAGCAAATGCGCTAGAGGAATGGAGAAACTGAAATCGCCATCAGTGATTGCGGGGATTGTTCCCAAATTCCAACAGGCATTCTCAAGCGCTTTATCAGCCCCTTCTCCGTAGGAGATGAGCCCCTTCATGGTGGATGTGATACCGCAGTTTCTCGATCTATCAATCTCGATACCGTTCAATTCATAGCGGATCTCTTGAAAGAGGTATGCAGGTCCGTTGTTCACAAATGTAGTAGTTGCGGGTATTGTGCCCTCCACAAGGAGATAGCTCTCGCTGGGTAGTACAATCAGGTCCTGCCGATTGATGCAAATCCGTATCTCATCGTTGTTGTTGAACGAGTTATGGTAGGGGTTGTACGAGTGAATTTCCACGCTCTCTATACTCTCATCAAATTGCACCTTTTCGGTGATATTTAAAACTGATTTCGAGGGCATTGTGGTGCAACTTTGAATCCGATCGCTTCCAAAAATAACCTGTTCTTTCCGCTCAACCTGTTACTATTAGTTTTTCTTGATGAAATTAGAGAAGGTGCTCTTGCCACTGTTGATGCAGTAGTTGTTGCTAACGCGCCTCCTCGATGCACACTGATCTCGTTTTGATTGGTACTCTCAGTTTTATAGATTATCATAGTGATGATGATGATGATGATGATGAAATTATACAACAGCGGTTGTTGTTCTTCTTCTTCTAATGTGAAGTCTAAGGGAAATTTCCTCCCCTCTAAAGTTGACTAGACGTCCGTGCTCATTCACTAGACGTACGTTGATGTGGTTGATGCTATCGCCTTTGATGGGAAGATATACAACGTTCGAAGGGCACTCGATGATTTGGAATCCCGGAGGAACGGTTGGAGAGAATTCGTGTAATACGTGCGCTGGCTTATCGTTGATGAATGAAGCTTCGATTATATTACACTCAACTCTTATAGTGTTTGTACTTAATATATTAATCGGTTTATCAGATAAATGCACTTTGCCCGCTTCCAATTTAGCGGGTGAAAACCCAAACAGCTGTCCAATAGAGTTGGGTTTGTCGAAGAGAATGGGTAGTTCGGGGGAGAACATTTCGCACTTTAATGTATTTCTATTAGATTCCATATCAATCAGATAGTTGGGATTGTTTTCTGATAAGTCTACCAGTTGCTCATTTAAATATTTAAAAATATCATCCAACTCGTAAGCGCCCTCCGGCACTTCAATCACTTTTTTACCATAGTGGAACATATTATTGGTTTTATCAACGTTAGGTATAGAGTTGTAAGTCTTCAAATATATTAATCCGCACTCAAATTCATCTCCATCACCTAGTTCTATTGCTGGCATAAATTCGGCCGATAAATCGGAGGAAACACCGCTTAGTGTGATAGAGAACGATGACGATGACGTCATCTTGCATGTAGCGATGTACGAGGTGTGCGAAGGTTGAAGAGGAAGTGAAACAAGATCATTAGACTAACATCTATTTATTTAGACATGCTTATAAAACAAACGTTTGATATTACATAAAAACTTTAAACATAGGTGACCGCAGTTTATTTGATCGCTCCTCTGCAAGCGTGTATAGTTGTACTCTATATTAACTTGTCCACCACCACCGCCGCTGCCGCTGCTGTTGCTTCTCCGCATATATTCTATAAACTCTTTGGGAGGTCTTAGATCGCCAAAACTGTCAAAGTATATGCATCGATGTCCTATTTTAGCGTACGCCACCCAATGAGTGCCCACCCCCCTCATCTCATCCAAATTGATAATACCACACTCGTTTTTCCAAGGCCGTCCCCCTCCCCCTCTCAGATTTTTATGTGGTAGAGTGTCTCTCATGAACACACCCCTAAAGTGTGGGATGCCCTCTTTCTGCACACACCTTTTGATATCGATATCGGTGAGAGGTCGTAGCTTAATGCTATCATCATGGATAATACAGCTGCTGCTGCGAAGGGGGGAGGAGCTCATTTTTAGTTTTTTGGCGAATACGGTTTCAAGTACAGCCCCATACCTTGTTTATACGGTCTAATATAGAGACCTTTTCCAACGCTACCGCCACCACCACCACCACCACCCCCTTTTTTCTTTGTTACAATATCGTAAATGTTTTTGGCTGCGGTGGTGACTCCGCCGGCGAGTGTACCGGTAGCGGCTAAAGCGGTCAACAGGGGTATCAGGGGTAAAAAACCGCCCGTTTTCGGTAAAGGGATCACCCGAGGGGTTTTAACAAACCGCCCCTTTGCAATTTTTCTAGCCGCTTTCATAGCCGTTTGCAGTAAGCCGTTTCTATTGATCCGACCGCCACCGCCGTTTTTATTCTTCTTCCTCTTGCTGAGCTGTTTCTTTATCGCTTGCCGGCTCTCTTTCACCACATGGGCGAATGATACACCCATTCCACGTTTGACTTTATGCTTCATGATCTTTTGAACGGCTAAACTGGCCAGTTTTTCACCAAATCTGGCGGTTGGATCGCGGTACCTGTTTTCAGCTGCTGCAGCCAACTCTAGATCGGCTCTGTGTCTCGCCTCCAAGTCGTTGGGGTTGTTTGAGTATGCAATATCGTGCTCTTTACACGCTTCATCCAACAAATTCACACCCTTATCGCCGCGCAGTAAACGTTTACGTAGTTTGGTGCCGGGACCGCAATAGTTGTAACCGGGAATGTGCAACTCGAATGGTAAATTGTTTATCAAGCTGTTGACGAGACCTGCTCCTCTTGCACGCTTTCGATTAACTGACGCACCGCCGCTGGGAACTAGCATATTTATAAACAAATAAAAAAGAGATTGGCTGCGTTTTCAATGGTTTGGGCGGGCCCGAAACAACAAGTGCAGCAACAGGTGCAACAAATTTTTTCTATAATCTCCGATTATGTTGAGGACTTTTTCTCCGATGGTGAAAACGAATTCTTATCCTCACTGCTGCTACTGCTACCACCGTCACTGCTTCCACTTTCGTTTTCTTTCCCACTTTCCACCTCTTCTCGTCGCTGCTGCTGCTGCTGCACCGTCTCACCTTCTTTTAAACGTTGTTCACTCTTCTCCTTCTCCCTCAAACAACGTGGACAACTTTTTCTTGTGAAAAAAGGGATATCGATGTAATCGCATTCAGGATTAGCGTTCAACAAATGATGATGTTCTCTGCACACAAAGTGTCGGTTTATATCAGGATCATTTCGCAATCGCTCAGGCAAATCATTCTCCACTAGAAAAAACAAGTCATGACGAAACACCTTTAGGAGAAATTCTTTTGATATATTTTTCAACTCTTCTTTGGTTGGTAGATTATCGGTTAATGAAGTAAACATTATCACGTATCAGCTATATAAGAACGTGCGGTCGCACTCCACGCACACAACACAATGAAGATTAAACAGCAAACGACACGTTTAAAAGTAGAAGATTGGAATTTAAAAAAGGGCGGTTGTGTGGGTGGTGATGGTGGCGGTATTAAAAATAAACATGGCGTACTGCTACCAAACAGTATTAGATGTTTAATATGCGGACCCTCAAACTGTGGAAAAACCAACGTGCTGCTAACCCTTCTTCTGGACCCCGCAGGTGTTAAATATAAAACGATTTATCTGTACTCCAAGTCTCTGCTTCAACCCAAGTATATGTTCTTGGATGAGGTTTTCAAACGAGTGAGCGGTTTGAATTTTCACAAATACTCTGATAAGAGTCAAGTTGTACCGCCCGAAGATGCGGAAATGGAGAGCATCATCATATTCGATGATGTGGCGTTAGAGGATCAAGAAGCTATACGTCAATACTTTGCTATGGGTCGTCATCGAAACATGGAGTGTTTTTATCTCTGTCAAACGTATAGTAAAATACCTAAGCAGCTGGTGCGTGATAATGCGAATCTAATTATACTCTTTAAACAGGATGATATGAATTTACGTCACGCTTACGATGATCACGTCAACACCGACATGTCGTGGGATAAATTTCAAGATATTTGTCGTCGATGTTGGGAGGATCGTTATTCCTTTATTCTCATCAACAAAGACTGTGAAATAAACAAGGGGCGTTATCGTAAAAATTTTGATAATTTCATCACACTAGACACCGTTACCGCCTACACATCACCGCCGCCGCCTGCGCCATCACCATCAACCAAATCCTATAAAAAGAAACAATGAATCTCGAAAGGGGTCACAACATCAAAATGCCTACTCCCAAACAGATGTTTGGCAGCAAGAGTCTTAAACGTAAATTAATTACATCTGTAAAAGCGGTGCGAGCAAAAGTTAAAGCATTGGAAAATAAGAATTCAGCATTCGCAGAGACAATGGAGAAAACTTTTGAACCCATCACAAAACCCCTCAATACTCTACTGATGTCTGATAAGAAGAATAACAAAGCAACGAACGCTGCTGCTGCCGTAGCTGCTGATCTGAAACGTTAAGTTAAAGATGAAAAAAAGAAGGATGAGGCGGTGATGATGATGAAGCCCCAGATAAAGCCCCAACAACTAAAGAATAAGGATATGGGTGGGGGGAAAAGTGATTACGATAAGGAGGGTAGCGAGAATTCTTCTTCTTCTTCAGATTATAATACAGGTGTTGAAAGTGGCGATGAAAATGTAATGGATGATGGAGATGTAACGCTTGGTGGTGATGATTTCGATGCTGACGATGATGATATTCTTAAAGCTGCTACAGCTACTGATAAGTTACAACTGTTAAGTGATAGCTTTATGAAGCGGGAATGGAAAGGAACGCTTAAAACACCGCAATACAATGTTATTTATGCTCCTAAGGAAAATGAATATTATATTGGTAACCATAAGGCGGTGTTTACAGATGACTTTGATAACATAGTTATTGCAAATGAAAAGTATGAAATAACGCCGGGACTCATTGAATTGCTCATGAAAAAACAAGTTAAGAAAAAATTGATAACTCCACAAGATGTGGGGACATATAGAACCATTTTACGCATCACAAGCGCACACAAAAAAGGCTTCGATCCTAATGGTCAAGTGATGGGGGACAGAAGTGAAAAATATAAAAAATATATTAAAAACACAGAACAAAGTAAGAAGAAGACGATGATGACACCAAAGCGTGGTAAAGGTGTGGCGCTAACGCTAAAACAGTTTCATCCAAAAACCGATTATGTCTATTGGGATAACGCTAATGAGTTGGTGGACAGACTGCGTTTATTGATAGCTTCAAGAAATGCAGGCAACACCGGTCTCGAGAATGAGATCAATTCAATCGTTGAGGAGCTCATCGAAGCGGGTATAATAATCGGACACACTACTGAACGGGGGGGATAAATAGAACGCGCCCACAGACCTTAACATCATTCACATCATGCCCGTCAGCAAGTTTGGACAATACTTACAGTCGTCGTCGTCGTTAACTAGCAAAAAAGATTATTCACCTTTCGGGAGGAGGAGTGGCGGTAGCAGTAGCAGCATCGTTAAAGATAAACAAGTCATCGACTGTGGAAATAAACGATTGGTATATGTTTTGAGAGGTGAAAAAAAGGGTGATGCAGTAAATAAAGCACAATTGGATGAAGTTTTAAATATGTGCTTGACAAAGACGAAAGCTAACGGAACGGAAATAACTAATCTACAGAGAAAAATTCAAGCGCTAGCTAAAAAAATCACTACAAAAACATCTTCTACTGGAACTGTCAGTGGCAGCGGTATCGGTAGCGGTAGCGGTAGCGGTAGCGGTAGCGGTATCGGTAGCGGTATCGGTAGCGGCAGCGGTAGCGGTAGCGGTAGTGGCAGCGGTAGCGGTAGCGGCAGCGGTAGCGGTAGCGGTATCGGTAGCGGTAGCGGTAGCGGTATCGGTAGCGGTAGCGGCAGCGGTAGCGGCAGCGGTAGTGCCGGCGGCGCTAGGAAAAGAAAAATTGCACCCACTCCAGCTACTGCTATAGCTGATACTGCTCCATCAAAAAAACCGCCTCCCCCTCCCCCTTCTCCAACACCAACGCCACCGCCACCACCAGCGGCCGCGACGACGACGACGACGACAACCAAAAAGAAGAAGAATAACAAGGGGGGATAATGAGTAGTCGTAGTAGTAAAGCTCAAGTTGTTAAAGAGATACACAAGTATGCGAGGAAAAATTTCCCTCGAAGACGATTCATACAAAAAGGGTTTGATGACACCTGGCAGATTGATCTTATCGATATGCAGAAATATGCTCGAGAAAACGCCGGTCACAAATATATATTGGTGTGCATAGACACCTTTTCAAAGTTTGCATGGGCGCAACCGTTGAAGAATAAAAAAGCTGATGAAGTGACCAGAGCAATGTTGAGAATCCTTCGAAACAAGGAGGGGAGAAAACCGAAAAATATTCAATCGTACGATGGCACCGAGTTTTTCAATACAACATTCAAATCTCTAATGAAAAAGTATAAGATTAATCACTACTCTACGTTCAGCGCGATGAAAGCTTCCATAGCCGAGAGGCTCATAAGAACATTAAAACATTGGTTGTGGCAACACTTTAGCCTGAGCGGCGCTTATAAATGGACCAGCTATTTGAATAAACTGGTGAAACGATATAATAGTAAAAAACATCGCACTATTCATATGCCGCCGCAGTCTGTGACTCGCGCCAACGCTGATAAGCTTTTAACTGGAGCATATAATCATATCAAAGTTATTGACCGGGGCAGCGGCAAGTTCAAGGTCGGTGATCATGTGCGCATCAGCAAATATAAATCGATCTTTTCCAAAGGATACACGGGAAATTGGAGCACGGAAATATTTAAAATAGTGAAAGCGAAAAACACGAACCCCGTCACATACTTGCTTCAAGATGCAAAGCATGAACCTATTATGGGAGCGTTTTATGAGCAAGAACTACAAAAAGTCAAATATCCCGATATATATTTGGTGGAGAAAGTTTTACGGCGAAAAGGAGATAAGGTGTTCGTCAAATGGCTCGGTATAGATGAAAAAAGTTGGATCGATAAGAGCAACAACATTATCTGAGTTCGCGGTCAAGGCTAGCACCACTACTGCAGCTGTGTGCTACATAACTATCTAATAGAGCTGTGCACTGTGTGTGTGTGTGTGCGCGCGCGCGCGCGATAAGGAAATTGTATAGTAATTTAAAATAAAACTCTGGTTCTGAATATATACACACATTGTTTTTATTTCAATATACCCTAGTATGTATAGTAATATTAGACGATTACTTACATTTGAGCGAGTTTAAAAATATTCTTATCCTAGATTAGTAGTATTACAAGACCGTAAATAGACATGTTGCTCATATATTTCCAAATATATAAACAAATATTATCACGAAACTTTAATTATAATTTTATTTAACAAAGCAAGTTTTTAATTAAACCCGAACATTCTAGAATAAGTCCATCTTAATGCTATCACGTCTTTATTGGCTATTCGTTTCTGTGTTTCCTCAGTCATGCCGAAAACAAACATTCTAGGTCGACGTTGATATATTTTTTTCTTGCGCGGCTTCTTTTCCTGTAAATGAGAATATACTTTTTACTCTTAGATCATGTTACAAAAACCTTATAACAAATTTATTTAAAAGAAAAAAATATATATATATATATATATATTTGTAGAGTATTTAAACCTGCGATTTAATTTCAGTTTTGTTTTCCGGATCGTCGATTCTACTTTTATCATTATTAGGAACCATTTTTATTTATTTATTTACAGTTTATTATACCCAAGAAAAATACATAAAAAATTAAAATTAAAAAAAATTATACAACAGGTGCTGCTATTATTCATCAGTTCCGAATGAGTCTTCTATTTGTAATGAAAATAAAATTAAGAATACATCTGCTTTATATCTAATAATGGAGTACCGAGATTGTACCAGGCACCACCATTCTTATCGGGAAACCACATCCGTTGCAGATAAACACCTGCTCATGCAGCTCTATAATAGGGCTGATTATGTGCGTGGGTGGGAGTTGAGCACATTTAATAGATGCGGGTTCCGTAAATAATAGCTTTTACATAGATTTGCTCTAGTGCGAGCGCGGTCTAGGATGACTCAATTGGAGGGTTTTATAACATTTGTTATATGGAACTATAATTATTGATTTTTTGCACAGCATGGAAGCGGATGCGAGCGCAATTAAAAGTTGTAATAATAAACTAGGTTTTTGATTTAGATTCATTCGATCTAGTTACTCCGGAACAGTTAACAGTGTTTCAAAATGTTTCTATCAAATCTTTTAAACTTGACTCTCGCTCTACAACTGCAAGCTGCAGGCGGGCATGAAAGAACAGTAGTGCTTCCACCTTTTTATGAAGATCTCTTTTTTGCACTCTGTGATGGGGAAAACTTTACCATTAAAAAGATGATGGTTTTACCACCTGCTACTGCTAATGAAACGAATAAGAAGCTTGAAGATGACGATTCACTGTGGCGTATAAAATTCTACCTAGCAAGAAGGGAGAGCACGGTGCCATCGAGTATACTCACAGTTCATCAAAACCAATTGACGGATCTACCTATATGCTTGCAAAAAAATGATGTTGTTGTTCACAAAGTTGAATTCTATAGATGTGGAGGAGGGGAAATCAAAAATCGCCCAATGCGCAGAATAAAATGTTAACAAATTTGATATGAACCGCATCACTATATTTAGATTCCTCGAACGCTTCTGCACGCGCTAAACGTATATGAGTGATCCATTTTTCAAAATCAATTAAACATTGAGAATCTCCATCAAATCAATGTATAGGTCATTATACAACTCACACCACATATAATCCAAGTCAATGTAATCTGGACATGCAGTATCATGATGCATAACTTCCATTGGATTATTAACTTAAAAATATAACGTTTTTTAGGGGAATCGAGCGGTGCCAGCGTTTGAGTAAAGTGTCCGAGCTCAGAAGTAACAGCCACATTTCTTTTCTTTTTAGATTCTCAATCCGCCGTTCTTCAACCTTTTTGAGGAGAGCTTCTTCTTCTCTTTTCTAAAAACAATGAGAAAAAATAAAATACAAATAAAATGTGATTGTGTTAATAAAATTTATAAAAAATCTTAAAACCCACTAGGTGCTTATATGATTATTTTAATATCTACCATTTTCATCTGCGCTCGAGTTGGAACCATGATTTTTTATCAGCTGATAAATATTAAATAACAAGTGATTATCGAATTAAAACACGATCTGTAAAAATAGTGAGTGTTCAACTTATATACTTTAGATTTTATTAAACCCTCAAAAATAAAACTTCATCAGCTTATCTAGAAGAACATAACATCATAAACGTTATCACATATGACTTACGCAATACCGTTACCCAATTTCGTTTGCGTCGGTTAGGTTAGCGACCGCGATAACGCTATCTTACAGCAGTCAGGAGGTCAGGTCGCCGCCCCCAAAAAAATATTTAGGGAAGGAAAATTTATTTCTAAACAGATTCAGTATTGCGTAAGCCGCATATGATAACCAACCACTATAATAGCTGATAGCGCTATAGTCGGACGTATCATTCCTAAAAAACATTTTAATATCAGCATTTAAAGTAACAAAAAGATGAGCGTTGAATCGCCCACGATTAATTGTGAGATATTCATAAAATATATGAAAAAAGTAGGGGAAAATAAAGTGCACGCGGTGAAGACATTCATCACACAAGATCATGTATTGACTATAGATGTAAACATTGAAGAGCTATATAAATCCTTTATGGAGGAAATAAAAAATAAAGTGAACGAATATCAGAAGCGTGATAGTGGGTGGCTTATCGAGAAAGTCCTTTTCGTAGACATAAACATAAGCAGATTCCCCCGCTAATATGAGATAGCCGCATCCTGTTTTCAAAAAAGAGCGCATGGAGGTTATAATTAGCGCTCTATTTCTCAGGTAAAGTGTTAACGGGTGGATTAATGATAAACGAAATTTTGTAGTTAAGTTTTTGTTATGTGTGAAAGTTGTGCAGCGAAATAAACACTGATAAAGTTTTATGTATTTGTTTTATTTTTAGAGGGGAATTTACTGATTCCTCTTATGTAAGTATGAAAATTACATTGCTATGCTTTAAACGATGGTATTTTAGGTTCGAATCCTACACCTGGCAAACATTTTTTATTTTTATATGATCTTTAATCAGATATAAATTATTAATATTGGTTATGTTAATTTGTAAAACCACAACAGAAAAGAAAGGTCACTGAAACTGCTTCGCTGAAAATAAAGCAATATGTTTTTCTCACCTATATGAAATCGTCACTACCACCATCTAGCGGCAAAGTGTTGAATTACTTGATACGTTGCGCTGCACACTTACATAGGATATATCTATCAAATCACACGTGGCGCCATCTGTACGCTGCTGACTGTACTACTACGTCACTCACACCATCTAGCGTCTAAGCGCCCAATTACTACATACGTTGCGCTCTACACTAACGTCATCAAGTAGCGCCATCTGTACGCTGTTGCCATCGCGCATCGCTATGACGTCATTATGGAGGTAGGACGAAGGGAAATTGTATTATGTCACTGCCGCCATCTTAACGGTTAAGCGTTGAATTACTATATACGTTGCGCTATATACTTACGCTTTGCCATAACGATCTATCAATCAACTTGCACGTAGCGCCATCTGTAGGCTAATGTTTGTACTGCTACGTCACTCCCGCCATCTAGCGGTTAAGCGACGAATTATAACATCGACGATGTGACGTCATCGGACGACTCGCGCTTGACCGCATTGTGGAGCAAAATTAATTAATTTATATTCATATGTGACGTCATAGGATGACTCGCGCTTGACCGCATTGTGGCGCAAAATTAATTAATTTATATTCATATGTGACGTCATAGGATGACTCGCGCTTGACCGCATTGCGGCGCAAAATTAATTAATTTATATTCATTTTTGTATTATCTTGTATGGAGATTTACATCGCACATTTGCGCCGCAACGCCGCCTGGGGTAGAACCGCTATATTATAACTACTGAAAGGGCTTTTGGCCTGTGGAAAGTAAGATGGAGACGAATTAGGGAATGCCTTCCTATGATAAAAATGGATAAAGTCCTAGAATTAATCATGGCCACCTGTGGTCTTCACAACATATGTAAGTATTAACTTTGCTGTGGAGACAAATAATGCTCTGCTGACGACTACTATCAGGCACTGACGTCTGAAGATTCAAGATTTGCAGGGTCTGCAAAACGTGTTCAAATTGTACAACGCGGTCGTCGCTTGGCTTGATGACGTCATTTTGGCGTTTGCCGGGCGAATTAAGGGAATGCGGTGGGAAGCGGGCGGGGGTTACGTATTCCAGCGAAGCGTAAAGTTAATTTGACCGCGTTGTAAATTTTTTAATTATTTTCAACGACTCCTTTGTAGAATATAAACCTTTGAGCAATATAGTGAAAAAAAATATCATGAATGCACTCATTGTTGATGTTCAAGGATTTAGAAACTTAAACAATGAATATATCATAAAAGAATGCGCTATTGATAGCGAGGAGCATACTCAAAACTTTCTGATAAAACCTCCGTACCCCTATGTGACATTGAACAAGGAAGAAAACGAACGTGTATCGTGGTTGGAAAAAAATCGCGGTATTATCTGGAGTGAAGGGCCTACCACCTCCGAAATCCATTCCTCGGCGTCCGATGGGATGCCCACTACTTCTAGGCGTCGTCGTGCTGCCCCTCCTCGTGCAGGCAAAGCAAAACGTCTACGCTCCCTCAACCCCTTCCTCCATCAAGGCGAATTGAGCCGCATCATCAACAATGTCGGCTCAGTGTCTGAAGAAGACGAGCTGGAGGGCGACAAGGGTTTAGACCGCGACACTAGCTACGAGACCATGCGTCTCGTGGCTAGAAAACTGCGTGATTATGAAGTGCTTCGGCAGGTATGTATATATTACCCTTGAAAAGACCATATAATGGTAGTGGTTTTTTTAACAAACCTCTGTCTATTACTACTTTGTTAGGAGGGCCAACATGAAGTAATTCAAGAAATGATGGAGGTAGAGGAGGAGGAAGAGGGCGTCGTGCCTGTGGAACGCAATGAAGATGGGGGCTGAGTCTAAGTTGAGGATGGGGGCATAGAACCTGGGGCTGGGGAAGAGGGCGGGGTAGGGGAAGTTGGGAGTGGGGACATAGGGGGTGGTTTAGAGGAACTTGGAGCTGGAGAAAAAGGGCCTAGGGTAGAGGGGACTGAGGAAGCTGCTGATTTTTTACAGGGGATTGGGGTCGGAGCTGCAGACCCCATCGTTGTCGACGATGATTTCGCCTGGTCCGAGGACTTTGCTTCATTTTCTGGCCAGGCAGAAACATTTTTGAAAACGCCGGGTCCGCAGCTCCAAATAACGGAGCCACGTGACTTGTTTTTATATGTATGGGATAGCTCTATAGTTGAGAGTATTGAAGAGAAAATCAATAAATACGCGATGCACACAATCGATAGTCTCGTCGAGGCTGAGGTTATAATTTAAGTGATAATTTAGGGAGATTGGAGCCCACTACGCACGACGATATCTATTGGTTGTTTGCCGTATTAATAATAATAAATAAAGCGTTTATTTGCTCTCACAAAAACAATTTCTATACAACAGGTAGGTACACTTGGAGTTTGTAGGTTTACAATAAAAAAATGTTGATTTGTGAGAGCCTGGTGTCCGTACTAGGAAAACCTGTATGACAGATCACCAGGCTCCCAACCCCATCACGAAAATCACACGGCTAAGACTAAACGGCTAAACTTTATAGCCCTCGATTACAAGGCCCGTCTGGATGAATACTGGACGACGGACTGCCACGGAACAGGTTCATAATTTTAATGAGGTTCATCCACTTTGTCGATAATTTTGATAATTTTGACATAGAACACCCCCAAGTACGAGCGAAAAATATGCAAAATAAGGCCCATTCTCGATCACTGCATAAATAAATTTAACAAGATGTACATTCATCGGCAGCATCTCGTGCCAGACGAGTTCTTTCTTCTTTGGAAGGGTCGTCTGTTGTGGAAGCAGTGCATTAGGTTCAAAGCAGCTCAATGGCATCAAATCCTTTAAGATATGTGAGGCCGCGTCGGGCTACCTTTTAGGGTGCATTTTATACGCCGAAACAAAATACTCGATGGCCGTGGAAGAAGTTCCTGAGTTCGAGAATGCTACCGCTAAGGTAGTTCTCGAATTTATGAAACGATTCCTTGACCAGGGGCGCTGGCTGGATGACTTTTATTTCCTTTTGTAGTACACGGGCTCCAACACAGATGGCGCCACTAGGTTTCTGCAACGCGGTAGCGTTGTGTCCTTCGGTAAACATGACCCCCCGATCGTATGTCCGCTCGTTATGTCTACTGCTAGATACTCGAGTGGTATTCTTATGGTTGCCTTCAAGCTATTGAACGCCATACGATACTTTCTCGTGCTCCCCATCTAAGCCCCGGTACGGTGTCTCTTTCGAAACGCCTGCCGAGTCTTTGGTGCTTCTCTTACGCACTGTTATTAGATTATTAGCTACAATAAATCTATCTTACTTGGATATCGTCGTTTATCTTGAACGCCAAACCCTACAGTGGCGCCCAACGTGGAGCCCGAAAGTCCCTAAATTCGTGGTTTCGCGATCAGGACGGCAGACAACATATCCAAATTTAAGGAGATCGTCAAGTCATACTATGGCATATAACCTGACCGAAGCACAGTTCAAGCAGTTGCTGGCATCGATCGAAGGAGGAAGAAAAGGCACGATGGCTGCTTGCAACGCCTCCTACAATAGGAAGAAGGACAGAGAAACCGTTGAAGCCTTTATTACAGCGCTGCGGGTTTTCAAGCAAATTGAAAACATTACTGACACCGATGCTATAGCTGGTCTACCGTTGGTGCTTAAAGAAGAAGCGGCAGTATGGTGGCAAGGTGCAAAGAATACTGTTACAACTTGGGAGCGATTTGAAAAAGAGCTACGTAGTACATTTGCTCCTAAAAAGGCGGAATACCTCATTTACCTTGAAGCCTGTGGAATAAAGCAAACTGCGGAGGTTTCTACTGACGACTTTATAACAAGGAAGAGAACGCTTTTTGCAGAATTACCGACAGATGAGAAGCTTAACGACAAACAACAGCTAAATATCATCTACGGTCTACTCAACCTAAGTATCAGGGAGAAGATACCCAGAGAAAAAGTTAATAACTTTGAAGATCTTCGTAAACAAGCACGCGATGTTGAAGCGTTATTGAAGGAAAGATCAATGGCAGAAATAGCAGAAGAAAAGAGAGATACAACTAAGGTCGAGCAGCCCACACATCCATCGACATGCACGTCTCGTTCTAAAAAACCAACAAGATGCAACTTTTGCAAGAAACTAGGTCATGTATTGGAAGACTGTCGGAAACGGAAAAAGATGCTCGAAGTTAATGAGAATGAAGATAAAACTCAGACAAAAGCTACTGGTTTGACCTGCTACGGATGTGGTACTCCAGGAGTTTATCGAAGCAATTGTAAGATTTGCAACAATAAAACCCCTGAGACAGCTAAGACCAAAGGGAATGTTGGTTTCTGCGCGATTAATATACAAATGGAAAAGTATTCAAGGCCAATGGTTTTCTTGAAAGTAAATGGTCTCGAGGGAAAAGCTTACATAGATATTGGTGCGAAAGTAAGTGTCGCCTCGCATGAGCTTTATAGATTGCTTCAAGCAAAAGGGCACGTGTTCCATGAAGAGAATGTGACTGTTACACTAGCTGATGGGATTGCAAAAAACCAGAATGTACTTACATTTGAGGCCCTGGTTGAACTTTGTGGTCGCAGCTTCCGCACATATTTCATTGTTCTACTTGAATCCTACGAGAATCGTACATTATTAGGTATTGACTTCCTACAAAAGGCTGGAATCGTTCTCAACATTGCTCAATTTACGTGGCACTACATCGAGAGTCCAGCTCAAGAGTTCGAATTGTACCAAGAGAAATTTGTTGTATTCAACGATAAGAGTGGTGGTCTTACTACCTGCAACAGTAGCACAACAAAAGTAGGCATGGCACCAATTAGTACGGAACAATCAAAGAAACACGGAAGGCCGATTGATGATGGAAATGGTGGGGCTTTAATAGCTATCGAAGCTACCAGACCCAAAGAAAATGCACGTCCCACATACAAACTCATCCCCATCGATCTGCCGGAGTCACCTCGAAAGAAGAGTCGCTCTGGGGAAAAAATTTTGTTTGATGGATACTCTCCGCAACTAGACTACATGATGCAAGACGCCATCAGGAGTGTGGAAGAGGCCGAGAACAACTTATCCCCACATGCCATGAGTCTTTTCGACGATGTGGGTATATGCGCCATTGATGTGATATCTGCACTTGACGAGCCACAATCACAGCAACTCGAAGAACTGTTACACGAGTTTGCGGACGTGTTCACGTCAAACGACAAAGCAGTGATTGGAGTAGAACACGTGATAAATACGGAAAACCACCTGCCTATTGCTGTCCCCCCGTACAGATTGTCACCGCAAAGAAAAGGAGTCCTAAAGGCTGAAATTGATACTATGCTGACAGATGGTATAATAGTACCCTGCACATCTCCATGGGCAGCACCAGTAGTGATGGTTCCGAAGCCAGATGGTAAGATTAGAGTCTGCATAGATTACAGAAGATTGAACGCCATCATGGTACCAGACACCTATCCAATCCCACGTATAGATGATCTACTACATGAGGCAAAACCAACTCCGTTCATGTCGGCACTAGATTTAAAAGCAGGGTATTGGCAAATTCGAGTTAGAGAGGCTGATCAGGAGAAGACAGCGTTTATTACACCTTTTGGCATATACAAATTCCTAAGAATGCCCTTTGGGTTGCGAAACGCGCCTTCAACATTTCAGAGGCTAATTGACAGATTTCGTGTCAGTCTCAGCCATGTCAAACTCTTAGCTTACCTCGACGATTTGATTGTATTTTCCGAGACATTCACGAAACATTTGTCCGATTTGAGAGACATCTTTTTGAAAATGAGAGAATTCAACTTTGTTGTTAACAAAGAAAAATGTCGATTTTGCTGTAGAAAAGTTAAATACTTGGGACATCTCATTACGCCGGAAGGACTTGAAGTGGATCCATCGAAGACAGCTGCAGTCTTAGACCGTCCTCCACCCACCAATGTGAAGCACTTGTTATCCTTTCTACAGACTTGCTCTTGGTACCGCCGTTACATCAAGAATTTCTCCGACCTTGCTGAACCGTTAACTCGCCTCACGAAAAAGAATGTTACATGGGTTTGGGGTGCAGAACAACAGAGATCTTATGAGAAACTGAAGAACCGACTCGCATCCCCTCCTATCCTGAAACAAGCTGATCATACTAAAGATTACATCATTAAAACTGATGCTAGTGATTATGCATTGGGGGCGGTACTCGTGCAAGGAGAAGGCGACACGGAACATCCTATAGAGTATGCCAGCAGACTAATGACTGAAGCCGAACGAAACTACTCTACTACGGAGAGAGAAGCGCTCGCAGTTGTTTGGGCGGTCAACGAATTCGCCGGCTACATTGAAGGCGCGCGTGTTACAATAGTAACTGATCATCAAGCCTTGCAGTGGTTAATGAAGTTGAAGTCTCCAACAGGAAGACTAGCTAGATGGGCCCTCCAATTGCAAGCTTTTGACATAAGCATCAAATACATCCCGGGACGCATTTATGTGGTGGCTGACACTCTTTCAAGACCTCCCTGCACAGAAGATGATAAAGATGAATGCGGGGTATGCACAGTGACAGTTGATATGAGCACACGAAGCCCTGCGGCGGTGCGGGCTGAGCAGCTTAAAGATGAGAAGCTGGCCAGAATAATAGAGGCTTTAGAAAGCCATCCAGAAGTTGAAAACGCTCATTATTGGAGCAACAAGGGCTATTTAATCAACAATGGCTTACTGTACAGACTTAGCAGTACTTCAGATGCAGATGAGGCTCAATTGTTAGTACCCGAACATGAATGGGCGAATATTCTGGCAGCATACCATGATGACCCTAAAGCTGGGCATTATGGAGCAGAAAAAACTCATCAAGCTATCGCCCGACGGTATCATTGGTCGGGCATGCGTAAATACATCGACAGCTATGTGCGACATTGCATTGAGTGTCAACGATATAAGGCTGCGAATCACAAGCCATCTGGGCTCTTACAAACACATGCTTTAAGTCAACGATTTGAAGTAATATCGTTTGATTTGTTTGGTCCATTACCTGCATCTTGTGATGGACTGACGTGGATCTTCATCATAGAAGATATTAATACACGCTGGGTAGAACTCTTCGCCCTAGAAGACGCAACTTCGGAAAGATGTGCGATGGTTTTGATCAATGAGATATTCCTGCGCTATGGATTCCCAAGGAGGATGGTTAGTGATAACGGACCTCAGTTCGTCAGCGCCATAATGCAGCAAGTTTCTTTTTGCCTGAAGATCAAACATGGCTTTACCCCGGTCTATCATCCAGAAGCAAATCCGGTGGAAAGAAAGAATAAAGATCTTAAGACGCAATTGGCGATTATTCTTGGGGATAACCACCGAGACTGGCCACAACATTTACCCAGTATAAGGTTCGCCATGAACACAGCTGTTTGCAAGACAACGTCGTACACTCCGGCTTACCTTACTTTTGGTCGGGAATTGAGAACGATTGACGATAACTATCATGATTATCGACAGATTGTACTAGCGGAAAACTTTATACCTGAAATCACTCCAAAACTATTACAGCTAGCAACAGTTTTGGAACGCTCGAAAGAAGTTCATGAAATGGAAGAAGAGAGAAGGAAAGAGCTGGCTGATAAAAGTAGACAATCAAGACCGGACTATTGTGAAGGAGACATGGTTATGGTAACACTGCACCCACTGAGTCAAGGAAGCAAGGGGATCTGCGCCAAATTTGCACCTCGCCGAGATGGACCTTATCGTATAAAGAAAAAGCACGGCCCAGCCTCATATGAAGTTGCAGAACCAGCCAACCCCGCAGTCAGTTTGGGTACATACCATGCGTCAGCACTGACCCCTTACAAAGGTAGGGATGAAGAACTACCCCAGCCAGCGCAGCCCCTACGAAAACGGGGAAGACCCCGCAAGGCAGATACGGCCAAGGTGCAATCCTCACACGCACGTGGAAGACCGAGGAAGAACCAGACCAACCTCGCCGGGACTGCTCGGAACAAAGAGGGGGGAGTGTAGTACACGGGCTCCAACACAGATGGCGCCACTAGGTTTCTGCAACGCGGTAGCGTTGTGTCCTTCGGTAAACATGACCCCCCGATCGTATGTCCGCTCGTTTTGTCTACTGCTAGATACTCGAGTGGTATTCTTATGGTTGCCTTCAAGCTATTGAACGCCATACGATACTTTCTCGTGCTCCCCATCTAAGCCCCGGTACGGTGTCTCTTTCGAAACGCCTGCCGAGTCTTTGGTGCTTCTCTTACGCACTGTTATTAGATTATTAGCTACAATAAATCTATCTTACTTGGATATCGTCGTTTATCTTGAACGCCAAACCCTACACTTTTACTTTTATATGCTGTTATTTGTTGTTAATGTTTTGAGTACGTTCTGAGTGTTGCTGGACCTTTGCAACAAAACACAAATACAGACAGTTACAGGTCTGTGTCATTTAAGTACATAAACAATGCTCGAATATTCTGTATATGAAATACTTTGGAACCTTGATCTAAGCTTCATGGCAGAATGACTAATATATTTTTTTTATTTGCCGGTCTGTCTGTGAATAATTTGATGTAGACAAAGCCACAGCTATAAGAGCAGTACACCACCGTGTTGCCCATGCTCTGTGTAATTTGGCACCAAAATTTATAAAATGGCCTACAGGTGATTGTGTCAAGAAAGTTATGGAGGATTTGTTCTAATTTTGTGGGTGCTATTGACGGACCACACATAAAAGTGAACCCACCAATACAACACAAACAATCTTACATTAATAGAAAAGGTTACGCATTAGTTCAAGTTCTGGTAAAAATAATAATTGTTACTAGGTCAGTGGGGTATCATATGTAATGGCTTTTTGTTACATTCCATAATAGGTTTTTGTATCCTTAGAAAAATATAACAATCTCTCTAAATAACACAGATTTTTAGTAATCTGCAAAAAACCTTTACGAACTTAGTTTTGCGATCCTAAAAATGGACTTTATCATTTCTTAAAATTCGACCCGAAATCGGAGGTGTCGATATTTCTCTAAAGCAGTTTTATTTTGTTTCAGATGGTGTGCACAGGAAATTTATTGTTTACCAGCGTGAATGCTGGCAATACTGGCAGTGCACATGCGCCAGGGCGTTAAGACTATCTACAGTCCAGAGACTCGGAGTATTTCCCTGAGAACTCTCGTGTCTCGGTCAAGTAAAAATTATTGTAAACTTGACAATTCTGTTGATGTTTTTAATGATTCTCTTTATGCTTTCAAATCAAAAATTTGGCTCCAAATTGACAATAATTCTTGACGCTGATCTTTGTTTGTTGTGGCCAACTACAACAATGGTTGTGGATGTCCACAACAAGAATACTTATTTAAGGAAATTTAAGTAACTATGTAGTTAACCCCTTTTGTGCATGCTGTGGCAGCTACAGGTAGAACAATAGCGATTTTTTTTTGTAATCTCTGTAAATTTTGTTAAGCTTGATTGTAACTACTACTGGTTGTCCAAATAAAATAAAAGTATAATAAAACTCCCACTTGGTGGGAGATGCTGCATACGGGATCCAACCAAACATCATGGTGCCATTTAAAGACAATGGAAACCTTACCATACGACAAAAAAAAATTTCTATTTGTCATCAGCCAGGATGGCAATAGAAAGGGCTTTTGGGCTGTGGAAAGTAAGATGGAGGCGAATTAGGGAATGCCTTCCTATGATACTAAGAATAGATAAAGTCCTAGAATTAATCATGGCCACCTGTGTTCTTCACAACATATGTAAGTATTTTAAGAAATAACTTTGTTGTGGAGACAAATAATGCTCTGCTGACGACTACTTTCAGGCACTGACGTCTGAAGATTCAAGATTTGCAGGGTCTGCAAAACGTGTTCAAATTGTACAACGCGGTCACATTAACTTGACGCTTGGCTTGACGAAGTCATTTTGGCGTTTGCCGGGCGAGTTAAGGGAATGCGGGCGAGTTAAGAGAATGCGGAGGGAAGCGGGCGGGGGTTTCGCATTCAAGCGAAGCGTAAAGTTAGTTTTACCGCGTTGTAAATTCTTTGATTATTTTAAACGACTCCTTTGTAGAATACTCGTATAAACCTTTGGGCAATATAGTAAAAAAAAATATCATGAATGCACTCATTGTTGATATTCAAGGATTTAAAGACTTAAACAATGAATATATCATAAAAGAATGCGCTATTGCTAGCGAGGAGCATACTCAAAACTTTCTGATAAAACCTCCGTACCCCTATGTGACATTGAACAAGGAAGAAAACGAACGTGTATTGTGGTTGGAAAAAAATCGCGGTATTATCTGGAGTGAAGGGCCTACCACCCCCGAAATCCATTCCTCGGCGATCGGACGCCCACTACTTTTAGGCGTCGTCGTGCTGCCCTTCCTCGTGCAGGCAAAGCAAAACGTCCACGCTCCCTCAACCCCTTCCTCCACCAAGGCGAATTGAGCCGCATCATCAACAATGTCGGCTCAGTGTCTGAAGAAGACGAGCTGGAGTGGGACGAGAAGTGTGTAGACCGCGACACTAGCTACGAGACCATGCGTCTCGTGGCTAGAAAACTGCGGGATTATGAAGTGCTTCGGCAGGTATGTATATACCCTTGAGAAGACCTTATAATGGTAGTGTTTTTTTTAACAAACCTCTGTCTATCACTACTTTGTTAGGAGGGCCAACATGAAGCAATTCAAGAAATGATGGAGGTAGAGGAGGAGGAAGAGGGCGTCGTGCCTGTGGAACGAAATGAAGATCGGGGCTGAGTCTAAGTTGAGGATGGGGGCATAGAACCTGGGGCTGGGGTGGGGACATAGGGGGTGGGTTAGAGGAACTTGGAGCTGGAGAAAAAGGGCCTAGGGTAGAGGGGGCTGAGGAAGTGATTTTTTACAGGGGATTGGGGTTGGAGCTGCGGACCCCATCGTTGTCGACGATGATTTCGCCTGGTCCGAGGACTTTGCTTCATTTTCTGGCCAGGCAGAAACATTTTTGAAAACGCCGGGTCCGCAGCTCCAAATAACGGAGCTACGTGACTTGTTATTGTATGTATGGTGTAACGTTGTACAACGTTCATATTTTATTTTTGCTCGTTGAACCATAACTTCACCTTAACATCGATTTCAGCGAATCGATTATCCTTAATCTCGGTCTGTCTGTACTAGACACTTAATTTCGTTTTGTCTGTACTAGAACGCTTGTTATCGTTCTCCCTTGTGATTGGACAATTTTAAACCAAACGTCATACGCGCGGCGCTCGCGCATGCGTAGAACAAGTGACCGAGGAATGACCGCTGCGATACATGCCGGTAAACAGCGATCTGGACTGGATGTTGGCACTGCTCTTGAAGCGTGTATTGTTTTCTTTTTGCGCGACAACGTATTTGTCTGTGCAAATATTATTCATATTTATTTATAACAAGCAGATTGCATTTTAATCTTGTTCAAAGTAATAAAGTGAAAGTGAAATCCCCTTTGGGTAAGTGTTGAACGTATTCTAGAACATTATCTGTAGTTAGATGCTTAAGTACTTATTTAGTTATTGTCTAGTTGTAGAATCTATTTATTGTAGTTTGAATCATTACATAGTACGAGTAGCTAGCTATTCATTTGGCCTATGCTTATAACGAATTTTAGCATTCCTTTGTCTCCAAAAGGTGTGATAATTTTAGTTACCCACTTTTGTTTTTTCTGAATCTGTAGTAACGTAAATTTATTTTCAGTTTTGGATATATTTTCTTGTAATCCGCTCTGATTGCTTTCACCGCACTACACCTGCTACTCATCTAGTACTTTCCCATTTCCGTGCCTTGGTGAAATTCAATCAGAGCGGGTGATCTTTGCATCACTTAACGCCCGGTTGTCTTGATGCTATTCCGGGGTCCAAAGTCCGCCGTGGAACGTTTAGTATTCGCCTCTTGACGGCGCATAACGACTAGCTTCTATCTGCAGACCAGAATCATCTATTACTGGCACCTTACCTCCGAGGCACTGCGGGACCCCTGGGAAGTACCACCCCCTACGAGGTAGCCACAGACGGGCCTTCCGCCCACGACCTACACTAGTTTTCGATTAATATATTTTTTATGATCGTTTTGAGTAGTTTTAATTATCATTAAACCTCCAAAACGCTACAATGGGATAGCTCTTTAGTTGAGAGTATTGTAGAGGAAATCTATAAATACGCGATGCACACAATCGATAGTCTCGTCGAGGCTGAGGTTCCTATAAGTGATACTTTAGGGAGATTGGAGCCCACTACGCCCGACGATATCTATCGGTTGTTTGCCGAATGAAACTATGTGGCCCTCGATTACAGGACCCGTCTGGATGAATACTGGACGACGGGTCTGTTAGGTATGCCCGAGTTTCACGCAATCATGCCACGGAACAGGTTCATAATTTTAATGAGGTTCATCCACTTTGTCGATAATTTTGACATAGAACACCCCCAAGTGTACGAGCGAAAAATATGCAAAATAAGGCCGATTCTCGATCACTGCATTAATAAATTTAACGAGATGTACATTCATCGGCAGCATCTCGCGCTTGACGAGTTCTTTCTTCTTTGGAAGGGTCGTCTGTTGTGAAAGCAATGCATTAGGTTCAAAGCAGCTCAATTCGGCATCAAATCCTTTAAGATATATGAGGCCGAGTCGGGCTACATTTTAGGGTGCATTTTATACGCCGCAAAAAAGTCGATGGCCGAGGAAGAAGTTCCTGAGTTCGAGAATGCTACCTAAAATGATTCCTTGACCAGGGGCGCTGGCTGGATGACTATTATTTTCTTTTATTTAAATATGCTGTTATTTGGTGTTTATGTATGTATCCGGACAAATTTAACTATGTCCTGAGTGTTGCTGGACCTTTGCTACAAAACACAAATACAGACGGCAGAAAACAAACAACTCTTAGTGGCAATTTGGATTTTTGCAACTCCAGACAGTTACAGATCTGTATCATTTAAGTACATAAACAACGCTCGAATATTCTGCAAATTAAAGACTTTGGAACCTTGATCTAAGATGACTAGTCAAATTTTTTGTTATTTGCCGGGCTGTCTGTAAATAAATTTATGTACACAAAGCCACAGCTATAAGAGCAGTACACCCCCGTGTTGCCCATACTCTGAGTAATTTTGCACCAAAATTTATAAAATCGCCTACAAGATCGTGTCAAGAAAGTTATGGAGGATTTGAAAAATGTTGTGCCTTTCCTAATGTTGTGGGTGCTATTGACGGAACACACATAAAAGTGAACCCATAGAGGTGGGCGTTATATAACGTAAATAGTTTTGATAACTATTTATTGGAGCAATAGCTTCATTACGTTACTGGCTATTGCAAAAACTATCATTTTTTTTTTATTGAAAATGGGCTTACTCTTGACCTCGATCTAGTCTTGAAGACAGAGATGAGGTCGACGATGGAACGAGCTTACCCAGAAGAAGCCTATTCACTCGCGACTTGAATAGATTCGGGTTATATGAACTCGGGAACACAGACGCAGGCAGAGAATTCCACTCTTTAGCCGTGCGCATTATAAAAGATGTTTCAAAGCGCTTTGTGCGAATGTGCGGAATATCAACCAAGTGGGAGAGTATGGTATCTATAGAGCGAAACTAGTTATTTCTGAAAACCGAAAACCATTGAGATCGCGCGTGTCAACGCTTGAACGAACGAAGCGTGATTACATTGATATTTGTTTAAATCTACAATAAAAAATCCGAAAATATTCCTAATTTAACTAAATCACGACCCACCTCTATGAACCCACCAAAACAAGACAAAAATCTTACATTAATAGTAAAGGTTACGCATTAGTCCAAGTTAAAGTAAAAGTAATTATTGTTACTAGATCAGTGGGGTATCATATGTAATGGCTTTTTGTTACATTCTACGAGTATAATAGGTTTTTGTATCTTTTGAAGACTTAGTTTTCAACTTACGATGAACAATATAAAAAAATTACCTTGCTGAAGTTTATAATATAAATTAATTATAGTCGATAGAGGTTTCTGTATATATTACAAGAAAAATATAACAATCTCTCTATATAACACAGTTTTTTAGATATCTGCAAAAAACCGAGACAGTGCGATAATTTAAAACCCGGTCCTATTGGTAACGTGCGAAAGAAAGAAGTACAAAGGGAGCATTCTTGAAGAACATATTTCAATAATTCTGGGGCTACAAGTGCTACATCACACCAGATTCTGGCACTTCTAAAAGCATAGAAAAAGCCATATACGATTTATTTATAGAAGAACAAATATCCATAGACGCTTTGCTTGCAGTAGGGTGTGATGGAACGAATGTGAAAGGAGGTAAACAAAGAGGCATTATTCGCCTGCTCGAAAAACGACTTAACAGACCGTTACAGTGGCTTATCTTCCTTCTTCACATAAACGAACCGCCTTTTCGCCACTTGTTCCAGCACATAGATGGCAAGACATCTGGACCCCAGATATTTGCAGGAACTATAGGTAAAGCTCTCAAAATCTGCGAGAAAAGGCCTGTTGTTCAATTTAAACGCATTTCTGCTGTATTTCCCGATGTTTCTGCTGAAGATATAAGCTCAGACGAAAACTATCTTTACAGGAATTTCAAGTTCAAGTTAATAGTTAGTTAATTTCCGATTGATCTAGGAAACAAATGGCCTAGAAAAATGTCCACGCACGACGGCTTACTCGTGCTAATAGAATCATGCGTTTGTATGTTTCGATGGAGTCTCCTTCTGAAAATCTAGTGGTTCTTACGAGGCTTCAGCAAAGCATATTAAAATGAAAGACAGAGAAGGCTACAAAAAAGCCCAAACTGAATCTCGTAAAACTATGCCGAAATTTAAAGTAAGCAACATTTTCGCGCTAACTAAGCTATGTTCAAGATTTCTCCATATATTATTTCAAATGTTTATTATTCCCATACATTAGATAAGCTCATAAAGTTGTGAATTATTAACTTAAATAAATATTATCCTTTATCCTTATTAGCCTTTTTTATCTTTCTGATGTGAATTTTTTAATTCAATTGTTTTTAATGAGGAGAAAAACGCAAAGCATATTGCAGATGGCGCCAGCATAGACTGTGCCTTGTTTTATCTTGGGCTGTTGTGCTGTCAACAAAACGTCGTCTAATTTATGTGAATTGAACAAAATATGTATTCTTTGATGACAGTACCGGAATTAAAAAGAGAGTTGCGAACTCGAAATGCTTCAACCACTGGGAAAAAGGCTGAATTAATAAAACGGTAAGCACATAATATTTTTGAGGTTATAAAAATAAAACTTGCATTTTTTTAATGATCTTGTTGTTTAATGTACTTTATTTGCTTACAGATTAGAGGCATATGACCGAAACTTTGATTTCAAAGCTTTTTCTGACCCTAGCAACGAAAGCAATGACCCCATATACCACTGCCCACCAGGAGCTTCCTTCAAGGATATAAATGCGGATTCTCCATTACCTCCTCTAAATAGACATGAAATACAATCGTACTTTGAGAGGTAAAATTGTAAAATAAGGCGCTTTTCATTACTCATTACCTTAGATTTTAATTTACCTAACCTAATAGTAGTGTTAAATAAGAATGTAATTTTATAAGATGGATTCCTTTGTTTTTGCAGTCAAGAGCACAGCACTGAGTCATTTCGGATTTGTTAACGCTTATTTTTATTTTAAATAGCCTAAAATGCTGTTTGTTTACAAAAAATATACGAGATTTGACAGATGACAAGGCACAGTCGCTTATGCGACACCTACCGGGAGAAAAAGGCAGTTTTTCACCTCATTAAATCTTTCGATTTTCTGGTAGAAATCAGATCTTAACTGTATTTTATATGTGACTTAAAATTATCATAATCGATATTTCGATATCGATCTTTCTGCGATAAGCCCTACAAATATTGAACGAACTTTTTTTTCTTCATACAAGAACGGCCCAACTTACTGGGCAGTTTTAGAAGAACGCCCGCTACGCTATTGGCAAATTCTGACGTAGATATTATTGTTACGTATCACTCTGAAGCGTCACGGTGGTTGGAAAGCCACTAAAGTGGCTGAAGGTTAAATTGATTATTCCCTAGAGAACAAACAAAAATATATCTGAGCAAATATCGAAATCCGTAAATTTGAATTTAAACCCTTCAGAGTCCTTTAGCCAGCCAGCACCGTTATCATCTTCATAGAACGCAAAACACAGTTATGCCGATCCTATCTGTTGGGGAAAGTAACAATAACAATTTAATTTGCCCTTTGTTTTCCTAAAAGTTAAACTTTGCAGCGTGTAAAAGTTTTCGGAGGAAAAGCATGTTTTGGCTGCTTGAAGATGTGCCTTTTGAGGCAGGACAAAGGACGCATCATCAGCATGATGAATGTCCTGCACATTAAATCAGGACCAATTCCATGGCAAGCAACATGCCCATGAACTATTACTGACACCCATGGATTATAACTGTACAATAACCGAATATACGCGTCTTGCTCTCTCCGTCCTATTCGTTAGAGTGAGACAAGCGTAATTTGTTAGTTTGATGGTGCAATCGATACTAAGTCATTTACTCAATTATAGATGCAAATTCGTTCCTACAATGTGTACACGGTTTAAATTGGGTTAGATATATTATTTAAGTTTTGTATTTGTTTTGTTCTTGATAAAACTTGGATGAAAAGTGATCTTGAAAGGTTCACAAATCACAATTTACTTAGTTAGGAAGAACTTTTATTGATATTGTGCAAATTAAAAATATTGAATAGGTACTTTTGTGAATTAGTGCATTGATTATTGTAGAAATGCCGCGTAATCTTAGCGTCGAAAATGGCGAAGGTATTAAGAGCAAAAGAAAAATCAAAAGCCCAAGACCAAGCGCTAGTCCAATTCGTCGAAGAAACACAGGACGAAGTTACTTTTTTATGTTATCTTACGTCTAAGTTTAGATTGTATTCTATAAATAGATCTTTGCTCTGTGTATATATATGAACTTCATTATAAATTGTAACAGCGACATGGATTGCCGCGATACAGGTTTTACCTAGTGCGGAATCTATCAGGAATCCTTTATAATTGTAATTTTCTTTCTGGCAATAAAAGATTTATTTATTTATTATTTAAGTCCGATACCTACGAGCTCGAACACCAGTGCCGCAAGTTTATTATACCGAGGAGCTTCAAAGGAGTAAAAGCCATAGACCAAGTCGACGCAGAAGTCCAATACCTAGCCCGAAAATTCTTATTATGAGGTGAATAACGGCTTTGATTATGTAAGTTTTGCGACATTTAGCATCTTGACTCATTTTTTTGTGGAAATAATTTGTTTTCCTTTGGGTACACAACACACAAATGAAATGTTTTCTCGCGGTTGCTCACGTTTACACTCAGTCTCAAAATAAAATCTCAAAATAGAGACCAACCTCAGTGGCCCCAGGCCAGAAAGGCTCTCCCCGCTGCAGCTGCGCTGCAGTGAGAAGAACCCACGATCGATCGTCACCTATTGCTGCTCGGAATATTGTCGCGTGCGGAAGCTCTGCCCGTCAGTCTACCTGTCATGTCGGTGGTGCAAGCCCCCTTTGCCATTTTGTGTGTTATTTTGTCTCATAATTTTGGTCTTTCATTATGTGAGTAATTTTATAATTCGAGTGTTCTGTTCTTATTTTGTAAATTCTTTTTCTAAATTAAATTCAAGCAAGGGTTTTGTTGAAATAATTGTTTTTTTTTTTGACAATTCCACTACTGTTTCTAAAATCAGAAGTGGGATAAAAGAACAAATAGCCCACAAAAAAGGAACAGATAACTCGATAGTTTGTAAAACGTTGAAATGTCGGGTACACAGTCTCGGTCGCGTCTCTAACCGTTACGTAACAGCTCAAGAAGTGTCTCACGAGATAAGGATAGGTCGCGAGGGCGTTCACGTCGCCGGACAGATGATACCCCCACGAACGTTAAGCGTCTATTACACTACGCGATATTCAGACAGTAAGACTAAGACTTAGCATAGTGTAATAGGAGTTAGCAAGTTAGTCTGTCTAATTAGACCGACCGAGTGGATTCGGCCGTGCTAACTTGCTTACTTGCTGAATATCGCGTGGTCTAATAACAATTAGCACGTTAGACCGCTCAGTCAGCGCGCGTCGCCGCAGAGGACAGTCGTCTATATTTATGCTGTGCCCCGTGACTGTGCCGCAAACATGGCTTGTTCGAAAGAAAAAGAAGTTCTTCTTAATATTCTTGATTTATATCGCGAAATGCCATATTTATGGCAAAAAAGCCACAAAGACTATTCAAACAAATCAATGCGCACGGAAGGATTCCGGGTTTTACTAGAAATATATAAAAACTTTGACGAAAATGCCACAGTCAAAACAATCAAAAAGAAGTTAATGAACATGCGTACCAATTATAATAAGGAATTAGCAAAGGTATGTAAATTTCTTGAGTTCAGTTGGTAGGTACCACCGAAAAAAACATTAGAAAAAGCATTGTATCGTATATTTATGTATTCAGAAAGCATGTTTGTTTTTTATAGGTAAATTCTTCAAGAAAAACTGGCGCAGGGACAGATGATATATATATACCATCTTTATGGTATTTTGACGCCTTAAACTTCATTGGATCAACGAGTGAACCGTGCCGCACGCCAGTAGAAAGCATTGAAGATGAGGAGGTAAATTTATTGTATTATTCAAGCTCACTCTGTGACATCTTACAATATAAAAAAGGGTACTCATGCAAAAAACTTTTTATTTTGACCAACGATGAAAGCGTGTAAAAATAATATTAACTGCTCCATACGAAAGTTCAGTAACCTCGGCACCAAAATCTATGGAACAGCACATGTTGTTTTTCACGATTCCACAGTTGGTCCCACAAGTTGTTTGTAAATTAGTGTTGGGCAAAAATGAATCCCGATTAACGATTACCCATTACACATTACATTTTGTAATGGCATTACCCATTACCTACTGTAATCCCGAAAAAAATTTGCAGGACTTGACAGAAATCGACAGAACTTGACAGAACTTGACAGGTCTTGACAGAAATTGACAAGACTTGACAAAATTGAAAGGAAGTAATCGGATCACTTGTAATGCCATTACCTACTTTGAGTAATCATTACAAGTTGTTGTTATGCGATTAACGATATAAATATAACGAATAATAAGTTTTAATAAAACAAGAATATTTTTTTATGATTTAATCGTATAAATAAAAACAAAACATTAATTTATGGTGGTACAACATCAACCATTCGGTCTTGGAAACTAACACTTCCAACAGAATTGAAATAATCCATGAATTTATTTCGTATAATATTACCATCTTCATTACGCTGGTTATTTGATGAATGTTGGAATGTAAGTAAGGGTTCAGTGGTCTGTCTCCAATCTCCTTTGTGAAACGTGCCCTCTTTTATATTTTCTGAATCAATATTCGAACGAGTTATGTAATTTGGTACTCGTTTCCTCAAAAAGTTATGCAGAGTGCAACATGCCAACACTACAGCATCCACATTGTTCAGATCTAGATTGAGAGGTCTACGTAGTACTCTGAAACGAGAACTCAAAATGCCAAAGGCATTTTCAACCACTCTTCTGGCTCGTGATAATCGATAATTAAAAATCCTTTGTTCACGATTAATATTTTTAAAAGGAAACGGTTTCATTAAGTTTTTATTCAATGCAAATGCGCTATCACCCAGAAACACGTATGGAACATCTTCGTTTGTGCCGGGTAGCGGAGAGGGAGATGGCATATTTAAAGAATTTTCCTGCATTTTCTGCCAAAACTTTGTACACTTTAAAATTGCTGCATCTCCAACGGATCCGTTTGTACCTGTGTGTACATACATAAATTCGTAGTTAGCATTGACAACAGCAAACAGCACAATACTGAAAAACCCCTTGTAGTTGTAAAACAAAGAGCCACTTTCGGGGGGTTTTTCGATAGCGATATGCTTTCCATCGCATGCTCCAACACAGTGACTGAAATTCCATTTTTTCTCAAATTCCTCGGCTGTTTTTTTCCACTCTGTTTCATTTGCAGGTATCTGGAACAATAAATATTATAATTTTATTTTATTTTTAGGGCTCACAATCATCTGACGAAGATATTTCAAGTCAACAAAGCAGACCTAATGCTCCAAAGTCTAAACAAAGCGAACCTATTGCTTCAACGTCTAAAGGACACACAATAAAAAAAAGGAAAGGAACACTGCTACAAAAACAAGAAGATATATTGAAATCCGCTGAAGCAATATTTTCAAAAGAAGAAGAAGACTGGGAAGTATTTGGAAAGTCTGTAGGCTTACAATTAAAGAATGTAGATGGAATACAAATGACATTTTGTCAAAAAATTATATCCGATGCAATTTACAATGCTAAGCTTGGTCGGCTTTCTGAAGATTCTTGTCTACTCGTCACACCTAGATCCTACAGCTATCAGATGCCCTTAATCCAATCACCAGCGTCAAGCTATTCTTCCACCCCCTCACCACACAACCGACAATCCCCTGAGATGCCTCTCAAACGTCCATCATCACACAGACAGAGCAGTCGTCCATCATCAACTATACAGTATTATCCATCGCCTTACTATTCACAACAACAACTACAGATATTACCAAGACAGACAATCCAATCGCCACAACACACCACTGAGCTAACACAACAAGCAGCCCAGTCGCCACAACAAGCAATCCAATCGCCACAACACACAATTCAGATATCACAACAAACAATCCAATCGCCACAACACACAATTCAGATACCACAACAAACAATCCAATCGACACAACAAGCAATCCAATCGCCACAACTCACGATTCAGTTCCCACAACACGCAATACAGTCGCCACAGCAGGCAATCCAATCGCCAGAACACACTATTGAGTTACCACAACAAGCTTGTTTACAGTCGCCACGACAAGCAATCCAATCGCCACAACAAGGAATTCAATCGCCACAACACACGGTTCAGATGCCACAACAAGTAGTCCAGTCACCACAACACATAAATCAGTCGCCACAACATTCATTTCCCTCGAGTATCCATGTCAACAATCCTGAGGATTTTTTAAAATACGTTGACAATGATTCAGAGTCTGCTAATGACTTCTCCCAGTCTATAATAGAAGGGAGTGCCAATATAATGAAAAATTTTTTGATATTCAATCCGAAAAAGTAATCATTTTCTGAGATTTGTTTTAATGATTGTTTTGATAATTAATATCCTTTGTATCCTTTGATTTGAAGAATAAATATTAAGTTAAAAATAATACACCGTGGTTTTACTCACCTTGATGTAATGTTTCAAGCATTTGTAGATAGCCCAGCATGTTTCTGGTATAATTGACGATAAAAGAGGTTGAGATATCAAAGAGCTAAACCTTAGGTCTTGGTAGGAGTTGCCCGTTGCCAGGAATCTTAACGTTACTACCAATCTTTGTTTTGCACTGACACTGTGTCTAAGAAGCGTATCTTGCTTTTGAATATATTCATATTCATATTTATTCAGTTTTAAATATACATCGTCATAAATTAATTAATACATGAAGTAAATTCAATAAAATAAAGTATACATAAAAAAAAAAGTATACAATAATTATATTTGCTACAATTTGTGATTTAAAAACTCCTCTACAGAGTAAAAGGCTTTCTGGGCTAGCCAAATTTTAAGCCTTCGAATGAAGCTGTTAAGACCAGAACAATCCTGGATTTCAACAGGGATTTTGTTATAAATTTGTGAACCCATAACGTGTAAGGACCTATTGAACTTATGTAAGCGTTGAAATGTAGTCGAAAACTGCCTCTCTCTCCACTTACATTGACGTTTCCCAACCCACGTATTTTTTTGGAATTCATTAGTGTTTTGTCTAACATATTTAGCAACTTCCAATATATACAGACAGGGAACTGTTAAAATGCCCAAGTCGATAAAGTATTGTCTAGCTGGTTCGTCGTGAGGTAGTCTCATGATCCGACGGATAACCTTCTTTTGCATAATAAAAGGGCGGTCGCGGTCGACCGATAAACCCCACAGATCAATCCCATATGTAAGGTGGGAGTGGAAGTAACCATAATAGGCAGTAAGCAGGTTATGTCTCGTTAAGGTTGCTGTTAGTCGAGCAATAGCATAATATGCAGAGTTGAGTTTAGCACACAAACCGTCAACATGGTCGCGCCATTGCAAGCCACTGTCAAAAATGAAACCAACAAACCGCGCCTGTTTTACGATTGGTATACTATTTCCTGCGACCACTACATGGCTTAGGGAGCTAGCCGTATTAGTTTGCCTCATCGAAAACTCTAGTAAATTGGATTTCTCCAAATTTAACTGCATCCCATTAGCAACGAACCAGTCTGCCAGTCTGCCAATGACCCCCTGAACGTTAGTAAGAAGATCTGAATCATTGTCTGCGTGGACTACAGCACAGATATCATCAGCATACATTATGAATTCAGTACAGGGCGACACAAACGGTAGGTCGTTCATTAAAAGAAGAAAAATTGTATTTCCAATATTTGACCCTTGGGGAACCGATCTGTCGCCCACCAAACCCGCCTCAGACTTTCCACTACCCACCACAGTTATCTGACTGCGATTGGAGAGGAAAGAATTTAGCAGGTCCAGGGGGACGCCACGGATACCATAATGGTCAAGCTTGGAAAAAACGAGCTGATGATCAACGAGGTCGAACGCCCGTGAAAGATCAAAAAAGACAGCAGCAACTTTTTTCTTTTGCTCTAAGCAGCTAAGCACAGTGCGTGATAGGAGCCGTGCAGCCCCAATAGTTGATCGACCAGACTGGTAAGCGAATTGACGTTCAGATAGTATATCATTTTTGTTTAAAAAACTCATAAGCCTGTCACAGATGCCGGACTCAAAAATTTTTGAAATAGAAGGGACAAGAGATATAGGGCGGTAACTTTTATGTTCCTTTCTAGAGCCCTTGCCCTTATAAACTGGGGTAACTTTTATTATTTTTAATGAATTTGGATATTTTCCATTGATAGCCGAATCATTGAATTTATCGCATAACGCATTCAAAGTGCTTAGAGGTAATTTATGCAAAATATTAGTAGGAAGTCCGTAGATATCCTTAGTTGATTTAGGTTTGATTCTTTTTATTATTTTTGCTAGTTCTTCCACTGAAAATGGAAAAAAGAAAAACGCGTTTGGTACTTTTGGTACACTGGAGCGAAGGAGTTGTAGTGCTACAGATATTTTAGGTCTGAGTGGCGTGTCACGCACGACAGATAGGTAATAATCGTTAAGTGAGTTAGCAAGCTGTACATCAGATCCCTCCGCGCCCGCGCCGCACACAGCATGCCGCAACACGGCGAGGGAGTCACCTTCACGCCCCTTATTAGTCTCATTTTTAATAATGGTCCACAAAGCACGCCCTCCGTCCGTACTCGATTCTAATATTTTGTTCAGAAACTGCTTTCGAGTTGACGTTAGTAAGCCAGCATGTTTACATTTCATGCTTAGGAAGAAATTATTTAATTCGACATTATGCGGATTAAACCGAACAAACATCGATAAAAGTTGTATAAATTGAGCACTTTCTTTGGTAGCTAGGTTACACCATGATTTATTCATATAGGAGACGGGAATCTTTTTTAGTGGACAGCATAATTCGAAAGTATGGACGAATGCATTTAATAAATCATCTAAACTAAACGAATTTGTAACTGCAGAACACGACCAGTCCCATTCACTAATCTCGTCAATAAATAGTTTAATATTCCTACTAGAAGTTATCCTCTTAACAATGTGTCTAGTTAAGTCAGAGTTCACCGGCATTTTTATGTCAATACCTACACCGTAGTGATCACTTATACCTGCGTCAACCGGGTGCGAGCTAATGCAGTGAGAGAGAAGGTCAGTATAACAATGGTCGATACACGTCTTCGATTCCCCACTAACACGCGTCGGAAAATTTACTATTGAGGTCATATTAAACCGGCCCAAAAAGCTGAGGAGTTCACATTTCTGTTTAGTGTGCTTAAGCAAATTAATATTAATGTCACCTAAAATTAAAATATAAGCATTTTCATTCATTATACTATTAAATAAAGATTCTAATTGATTAAAAAATATTTCCAAGTCACCTTCCGTACAAGATCGATATATGCAACAAACAATTATGTTTAGTTCAATTATTTGAATCGCAGCAATTTCAATATGCATTTCAATTGAAAAATTACATAAGTCAGGGCGTTCCAAAAAAGTAACACTATTATGAGCATAAATGCAGACGCCCCCATGTTTTCGCGTTAAGCGGCAATAATTCGATGTTAAATTAAAATTCATGATACTAGTCACTTTTAGTTCATCAGATTCCATCCAGTGTTCCGTCAATAAGAGCAAGTCGAATCCAGAGCCAGATTGAAGGAGATTTTCTAGTACAGGTACCTTACGTCGTAGGCATTGTACATTCTGTAGAAAAACTCGCAGCTGTTTACATCCAATCGGGGCGCATGTAGTGGAGACACTGTCAGCAGTCATAGCCGGCTTACTGGGAGCGCTCGGAATCCCCGCGCGTGCGGCGGGGACGAACGAGAAACCAGTTTGCGTAGCGGACGCCTTGCGGCCACACTGCAGGCGAGTTAAGATTCTCATAAATTCCTTCTGGAATACCAATTATAAAAGATGCGTGCCTATCAGAATTAATGTTGCGTTTTTCAACGTAGTAGTGTTCCGATATCTTGACGGTGTTTAAAAAATCTAGGACATTTTTAATGGTCGTTTCAGGTTTAAACGACCAGGCCTGAATATACTTTAACTGTTCGACGGCTTGAATCTGGTCAATTTTAGCTGATCCAATGTTGACCTTTGCACGTCTCTTCTTTTTTATAAGTTACGCCTTTCCACTCATTATCAGTCGGTCGGCCAGTCATAGTAGTTTCATCGTCAGTCTTCCGCTCGTTATCACCCGCTGTTATTGTAGCCACACCCGGGTGCGGATCGTCATTTACCGACTTAGTTTGAATTGGAGTCGACGTCACTTTTTCATTTGATTTAATGTTCTTAACTTTAGGCTGTTTCTTGTTAAGAATAGTAAGTGCAGATTTTGCGTTAGTCCTAGCTTGCCTGGCAGGTCGTTCCTGTGGTGGTGTAGGTTGTGCAGTTGTTGCTCGAACACATTCTTGTTTCTCAGTGGCAGTGGCGGTAGTTGCCGATTGAGTAAAATTGCTCTTCAGTTGCTCAATCGTAATAGTCTGCTTCGTAATTAGAGCATGTTGATCACCAATTTTAGCTTCTAAAGCACTCACTTTATTAACTAGTGAAGTAACGCTCGCCGTGAGTTCCCGTATTTGCTTTTCAAGTAAAACGGCCGTCATTTTAAGTAAGTATTATACACACAGCACACGTTAAGATGTTCACCGCAGGGGAGCGGGAGACAGACTGGAGATATATGGAGTAACTAATTTCAACAGATGTTCAAATTCAGCAACTCCTACTCTAAGGTAGTTTCTTTAGTCAGATGGTTCCAAAACACTCAATATTTGCATATTTGATAATTTTTCCCGTAGAAGTAAGTACTCCTTCACCCATATTCTTCTTTTCTTTTTTTTAAATGTATTCAAACTAATACTCGCGGTAAGAGCTACGGCGATTTTCTGGTGTTTCGAAAGTTTTCCCATGATCACACAGAGGACAACCGTCACTGACAGCGTTCGCCTTGCAAATGAGTTAGCATGCGGTATTCAGCACAGTGTAATAGCGAGCTTGTCTAATTAGACTCTCAGACAGTCTTAGTAAGACAGTCTGAATATCGCATAGTCTAATAGGGCTTTTACCGAGAGATTGGTTCGTTCGCCGTCTAACGAATCGTAAGGTACTCGTAAATGTAAATGCAATTTTTAATTCGATTTTAGCGCGACTTGATGCAGTCCAGAAAAATCGTAACGACACGAAAAACAATGTTTTTTAAAACCGACTTTGAATCTTTAAAGCAAGAACTTAGTACTATTGACTGGAATATGGCATTTAGTACTCTGAATGATGTGAACTTAATAGTTGCTTATTTCTATGTTAAAATTGTTAACTACAGAAGTAATACTTCGAATGACTCATACGAAGACTCTCTTAAACATTATAATCTTCTTTACACGTTTTTAAATTGGGTTAGATATTATTAAGTTTTGTATTCTTGGTTTATTATTGTAATTAAAATAATGTCTCCCACTTATATAATTGACAACGTTAAGGGTGCTATTAGAATAGAGACCTTTGCTTCATTCATCGAAATAAAAGTTGAAGAATCATATTAGGCACACTGAATATTATGTGAAAAAGTTACTAACTTCGGTTATTCACAATTAACCTTCCTCAATTGTCATCTCTCTTAAGAGACGCGCTAGGAGATCCTACAGTTCAACTAAAATAATTTTTAATTTAATAAAGAAAGGGCATTTAGTGCTATGAGTATCGTGAAAAATCAATTAAGAAACTAAATGGCTGTAAACACTCTCAATAGCATTATTTTTATAAGAAATTACTTGAAGACGATAAAGAAGAACTGTTACTGTTACGAGCTACCGGCTGATGTAATTTCTGCTATTGGAAGAAATTCTTAGTACTTTTTAAATCAAAATTGTCTTACTAAATTGAAGATTCATCTTAGCCTCTACATCTGCAAGTAAATCATCATTCATTTTTTTTCAGAAACAGGTACATAAGATGTTAAAATTTATATAAAGTTTCACTGTATCTTACTGTTTCAGCATGCAATATACATAACAATAAATTGCAGTTGGTCACAAAATTATTTAAATTACGAATCAGTATACAAATTATGCGACTCTAAATCAAGATAATGAAGAAATACCAGTGGAAGTATTTGATGTTGATTTTTAGCTTTTTGTATAAGAATTCTTGTCAACGTTAAACAAACACAATAAAACACATTGGTAAATACCTACACAACCCTAACCATATTTATATAAACTCAAAATGGCTACCATTACTAATGAACTATCAGATATTATAGAAATTAAAGATTACACTAATATTAACGATTTTCTTCACAACATTCCCCAAAAGTCAACTAACCTAATTAGTATTCACATAAATATTAGATCTCTTATTAAAAACTTCGCTTCTCTAGAAGAATGCATATATTCATGCAACAGATGTATCGATATAATTATCTTAACTGAAGTAAACATAACAGACTCCATTGGCTCTCTTTTCAATATTAACGGATACTACATGCACACAAAATTACGGAAAAATCGTAAAGGTGGCGGTATAATCATCTACTACCACAAAAAACATAAACTTACCTTCATACACACTAATACAAAACACTTTGAATGCATTTTATGTGAAATTACAACCATAACAAATTATTCCGTAACTTTGTGTGCTGTGTACCGTCCCCCGAGAAATAGTAAACACTTATTTCTTGATGAGCTAAAATCCATCCTAAATAAAATTAGCGCACAATCCGATATCTGCCTGATAGGAGATATTAATATTGACCTTAAAACGGAATTACCTATAAAACATAGATACAATAACATCCTTTACGGCTGTGGCATTGCGTGCGGGATCACGGATTATACACGTATAGAATTGCGTAAAAATATCTTAACAAAATCGTCTATTGACCATATTATTGCGAGATCCCGGACGCAAGACCTATTCACCGCGGCGATCGGGACACAACTCGCAGATCACCGAGCGGTTGCTATCGCCTACTGTGGCGTGAATGAAAATCATATACTGGATGTACCTTTTACTAAGACAAAATATGACTACAAAAAATTAAATTTACTTATCGAACAAATAGATTGGCAAGAAACTAAAACAATGAGTTGCCCTTTACAGATTTATAAATTTATTAGTCAAAGTTTCAAGGAATGTTATGATAGATCAAAAATAAATATAAAGGTTAAAACAAATAACTCGCGTTGTGACAATTACTGGATAAGCGATAAAATCACTAAAGCCTGTGAATTCCGTGATAACCTATTTATGCAATGGATAAAAGACACAAATGACATGATTCTTAAACGTAATTATAACAAAGCCAGAAACTTTGCCAGCAAGTTAATAGAAAAAACTAAAAATGATAACATAAAAAATCTGATATTTATAAACAAGAATAACCAAAAACAATTGTGGAACATACTTAATAAAATAACAGGACGGATAAAACCCTCTATAGATAGTATCATTATGAATGCCTTTAAAAAACAATACGATACACCTAAAGAAATCGCCAACCATTTTTCTAAAACCTTTATCAATAACGTTAAAAAAATTATACCAGCTTGCAACGAATTAACTCTTGATAAAAACCTTTACAAAAAACCTACAAACGTTTCGATACTCTTTAAAAAGGCCACAGTACAAAATATACAACCAATCATTAAATCATTAAATAGTAAAAAAGCACCCGGTAGTGATTGCATCCGAGCCATAGATATCAAATCATTATGTGATAAAATTTCGCTAGCGATTGTTAAACTTATAAACACATCTGTCGAAATGGGTCAAGTACCGTTAGAGCTTAAAACGGGAATCGTGCGGCCTATACATAAAAGCGGTAGTAAAAAAGACTATGACAATTATAGACCAATAACGATTCTACCTACACTCGATAAAATAATAGAAAAGTATATAAGTAAACAGATCCACGAATTTTATACCGATAATCAAATACTTTGCAACACACAATATGGATTCCAAAGAGGCAAAAGTACAACACAACTACTTTCTACTTTTACTGACGCAGTATACAAACATCTAGATAGTAAAATGCATATCCTGGTAGCCTTTATAGACTACAGCAAAGCGTTCGACACTCTGAAACATGATATAATTCTCGAAACGTTAGAAGACTGCGGTGTCAGAGGGCCTTTGTTAAATTGGAGTAGGGACTATCTTTCTAATCGCTCTTATCACACCAAAATAGGCGATACTCTCAGTGAAAGAGTAACTGTTACTGAAGGAACAGCACAGGGCTCGGTGCTGGGGCCCTTGCACTATCTGACCTACGTGAATAGCCTGCCAAATTTAATTAGCAACTGCGAAATATTCCAATTTGCCGATGATACTTGTCTTCTTTCGGCAGATACTGACATTGGCACAGCACTTGAGAGACTACAGACTGACTTCAATCTACTCAATATGTGGTCCCATGATGTGGGACTAATCCTTAATGCAAGAAAAACCAAAATCTTGTATATAAGTTCCTCCCAAAATAGAGCACAGGTCGATCTAAAAATATTAGCTCACACACATTGTTGCCTGCATTCAAATAGACAGTCCACATGTAACTGCCCTACCCTAGAAGTGACAGACAAACAAACATACCTCGGGCTAGTGATCGATGATAGGATGAAATGGATCTCCCATATCCATAGTGTATGTAATAAACTCCGTGCAATTTTAGCGAAATTTTCTATAATTAAAAACAAAATTCCCTATCAAATCAAGCTATCCCTCTACAAAGCCCTCGGGGAATCTATTATAGGATACGGCCTAAGTAGTTATGGGAGAACCTATAAATCTCATCTTGACCATATTTATGAGCTACAATTACGAATTCTTAAAAAAATCGTGCCACATAAAATAAAAGAACAACATAAAGACGACTACAGCAAATTGTTTGCCTACTGTAAAATACTGCCAATACACGATAAAGTAAAGTACTCACTCTTAACTGAGCATTTCTTCAACAAAGATTTACAGACACCAATAATAAAGAGAAATCCAGTTAGAAGTACTGCTCAGAAACTGCTCGTCCTACCAAGATGTCAAAATAATCATGGTTACAGCCAACTTATTTACCAAATACCATTGTTAACAAATGAATTACCAACCACTCTTAAACAAGAAATAAACAGCAAAAACATTAAAAATAAATTAAAAGCATATTTTCTAGAAAAAAATTTAATAAACTAGCTATCCACCCCCATGATGAAGCCCTAAATTTTATGAAATGATTACAATACAAACAGACAGACAAATTACCCTCGTATATATATATATATATATATATCCTGCAGTCTAACTGGCGTCCATTATTGGCTCAAATGCATTTAAAGTGGCGTCCACCTGCTTTTGGCGTCCGGTATACGGACGTCAGATTAACATCTCATTCCAAACCGTTACTTTCGACGTCCAGACAATGTTCAATTTTTTTATTTTTTTTTCATGTGGACGTCGTTTTGAAACAGCTTTGCATGAACTTGTATTTTAATTAGTTCACGCTGTCCACGCTGCGTAACGTGACGCTAGTGTCGCGGTCAGTATACTCCTGCGTATATACTTCGTACATTTTGCAGAGTTTTTGGCTTCCGCGCAACGTTGCCGTTCAGGCGCATTCCTTCCAAGAACCGAGGAGTAATAATTATATTTTGACTTTATTCCTTACCGTTCGTATCGTGCCAGTACAGTAGTGTTTTGATGCTTGCTGCTGATTGTTCGTACTAGTTACATGTTATCGGGCTTCCGACAAACAAGAGCCGAAACATGGGCAGAAAGCCAATTCGGGGTGAGTAAACTTATGTTTGATTATTATGTATCTGTAAAACCTGTTATATATTATAAAAAAACCGGCCAAGTGCGAGTCGGACTCGCGCACCGAGGGTTCCGTACCACCACATAATCATTCAAATTTCAGTAAGTTACTGTGTTAGATTTTTTGAGACCTACACGCTCTTGACCAGATTTTATTATTTGCTGTTATTTTACAGGTAATGCACCATAAATATACCAATTTTAACGTTTGTAACTTATCCCATTTTTAAGATAGAGCTAAAACAAAAATCGCCTAAAAAAACAGGTCTTTAGTATGGGAGCCCCCCTTTATTTATAACTTTTTTTATTTTTAGTATTTGTTGTTATAGCGGCAATAGAAATACATAATCTGTGAAAATTTTAACTATCTAGCTAGTATTCTTCATGAGATAAAGCTCAAACAAAATTTTGTAAAAACAGCTAACTTTGTAAGCATCTCATTCCTTTGTTTTTAAATATTTTTTAAAATAAAAAATTCAGTATTTATCTACTCAACGAGCTCTAAACAACGATACCCCACTGGATGGGGTAGGTCAAACTTTTTTTTTCGCTCCCTCTTGTAGCTGTTTTGGAGCCCCCCTTAATTTTTTCCTTTTTTTATTTTTAGTATTTGTTGTTGTAGCGGCTACAGATATACACAATTTGTGAAAATTTCTACCTATTACGGTTCATGAGATACAGCCCGCTGACAGACAGACAGACATCGGAGGCATATCAATAGGGTCCCGTTTTTTACCCTTTGGGTACGGAACCCTAAAAAAGGGGATTTATTAGTATCTGGCTAGTCAACTTGGTATGAAAAGTTCAAAAGTTTTTTTAGAGGAGTTTAAGTTTCTGGAGAAAGATCTTATTAAACAACATAAGCCACATCAAGCATACGGCCTGCGCCTGCCTGATGTACAGCGATTACCGTAACCTATGAACTCCTGCAACACGAGAGGCACCACTGCCGCGTTACTGACCCTAAAGACTTCTCTACTAATATCCCGGACTCATCCGTACCTTCACCATGTATTTTCATTTTCACAGTGTAAAAAGTTTGTCCTGTCTAGTTATCTTTCCCACTTTAATTAATCGATTGCTTTTAAGGTCGCCGGTGCTTTAAAGCTGTTTACCAAAACAGAATTGAAGAAAAAATGCGTCAGCTCAGCGCAAAGATTAAAAATAATAGGCCCCAAGAGGATATGACTACGATTGCTAATCAAAAAGAAAAAAAAGAGCCGAAAGTTATTGCTGCTGCTAGCGACGATGACTACCATTCATCAGACAATAGCAATGATAAAACATACATACCTGAAACAGAAGATGAAAATGATGAGTCTGAATATTCTGGATCTGATACAGGGAAACACGTAAGTTTTTAAAAATAGTTGGACAGGTTTAAGACTCTTATTGTAACCGAGACATTTATCTTCGTAAGGTTACTAAAACTTATAATTTAAAAAAGTTCAGTTCTGTTTTTGTGTCGCGGCGTACACTATAAATGACAGATTTTGTTTTTCAAGGTACCGAACCACAAAAAAGAAAAACCGGTCAAGTGCGAGTCGGACTCGCGCGCCGAGGGTTCCGATATACCTATAGTATTTTTGGAAACAATTAAGGCCATTTTTAGGACCGCAAAACTAAATTTGTTTGTAAAGGTTTTTTGCATATTTCTAAAAAAACTGTGCAATTTAGGAAGATCGTTTTATTTTTGCTGTAATATTTACATAAACTTCTATCGACTGTAATTAATTCAGATTTTTCCATTCAGAAACTTCGGAGATAAGTGGGGGAACGGTATTTATTTTATCATTTTTCAATATAACTTGAAAACAAGAAGTCGTAAAAAAATACAAAAATATATTTTAGAATGTACAAGTAAATCCCTTTTATATGATATCCAACTCGACCTAGTAACGACAATATGATATTTTGCCCACCCAGTTTGGGCCCCCTTTTCATTAATAATTATATATTTTTTTAAGTTCTTTCATGTGCAATTAAGTTGGGCAACCATATTCTAAAACTATTCCAAGTGTCAAGTCGATAGCATGAGTGGTTGCTGAGATATACAGGTGTGAAAGACAGACAGACAGAGTCGCACCATAAGGGTTCCTTTTTTTTACCATTTTGGTATCGGAACCCTAAAAAATGAACCTTTATAAGGTCACTTTGTTGTCAGTCTGTGTGTCTTGCCCAGTCTTGCCTTTTTTCTTAGGAACGAGTAATATAAGGGAAATTTTTACCAAATACTCGGATTTAAGGTTTCATTCCGATGTGAAAAAATCAATATAATTCTTTATTCATAAACAGTACAACGTGTGCGAAATAGTTACATATTTAAAAAATAAACAAGCATAGGATGAAAATCGAAAAAAATAATATCATATCATAAAATAATGGACTAAAGAATAAGTAATAAATTATGAATTATTCTAAGGTCACTTACAAAAAATCATCAACAGAATAATATTGCTTGTTCTAATGACAAAGATTTAAATTTTTCATTAATATGTTAACATTATTTATAGATTTTAGTTCATTTGGCAATTTTTTGATAATCTCGTCATGGAATTTATCAAAAAGCAACATAGGTATAGGCACATGTACAAAGGAAAAACTCTTTTAAAACCGTAAATATGTAGAACAACAACAAAAAAATGCACTATAACAAACTTAGGTTGGTGCGTGTGTCCAACTCTCACTTGGCCAGTTTATCTATACAAATATTAAAGAGAAAAGATTTGTATTTTTGTGTCTTTGTATCGAAACAAAAAAAATAAAAATTCTTGGACGGATTTTAATGAAATTTGGCGCAGAGATAGGTTTATACTCTGGAATAGCACATAAGCTACTTTTTACCGCGGGAATATTTCTCATTTCTACGAGAAACTCATTTTCCGTGAAAGCGTGGGACGGAAAGCTAATTTGATAAACTTACGATTTACTTCGATAAAACACCAAGTACTATTTATTTCAGATGAGTTTGCCTGGCACTTACGATCAAACAAAAGCTGATTTCGCCTATTGTGGAGAAAAAGATAATGAAATTGACGGGTATGTAAGTATTTTAGAAAATGTATTTTGTAAACGAAGTCGCTCACGCTGTTGAACATAGGGTTGCCTCGAAGACCTGACCTCTAATAGCATCATCAAATAATTTGTAAAGAGAAAAAATAAATAAACAGTTCCTCAAGGCTACCCCGTACCAGATCATCCGTCCATTCAACCTGTTTGGTGTAGTGTTCAGTACGCCTGACTCCTTCGCAGTTACGGGTTCGATCCCCGGCCGGGCAGAAAATTGAATGATGAACTTTCTTTTCCGGGTCGGGTTGTAATTCATATTTAACTATATGTGTTTGTCTATGGCATCCATGATTTGCGTTTCCCTAGCGTGAGGCTACTTATTATTTATAAAGTAGGTGGTCGCCCTATTGCACACTTTCCGTTGACTCGCGAATTTTCCATTATTTAATATTCATCATTCAAACTTCCTCCAGAATTCCAGCAAACAATGCTTAGGAGAGGAAATACCATAGTCACCACGCTTGTTAGCGTTACGGCTGGTATGGACCGCGGTTGTTGGTGACCGCAGTATGTAAGATGGTACGTTATTCAGAAAGACGCTGCTGCCCATCCTCCTGATTGTACACCCGTAGTCGCCTCTTACGACACCCTCGGGTCGAGTTATATGGGTTGGTACTATGCTTTACCGGCACCACACGGGCCATTTAATATTATATGTTTTTAAAACTGTTTTAATGCTAGGATAAACTATAGATATCTACTTATACCTTTGGCTTAGCACCAAGTTTCAGTTCCGTCTATAAATTATTATTTTTTACTTTATATTCGTTTTGATATCATTTAATTTTAAAAATAATGTAACAAAATGCTTTATACTTGATAAAAAAACGTGTACAATTTATTTCAGGCTGAATCAATTGAATGTAACGCAATTGCAGCTGTTACTGACTCCTCATCACTGGTAAGAAGTCCAGAGGGAGAAAAAAGAAAGCGTGAAAGGGATTTTTGTTTTTATTGTGAAAGTCATGTTTTAAATTTTGCAAGGCATGTTTTTAGAAACCATTCTGTGGAAGGCGAAGTTCAGAAAGCGCTGTCAGCTCCTAAAAATAGTAGGCTTCGTAAAAATATTTTAACTGATTTGCGCAAAAAGGGTAATTTCATTACTAATACTCAAAATCAATCATTCAAACCAATGAAAAAAAACAAATATTCGAAACTTGAGGACTATTTACCATGTACTAAGTGCTTAGGATTGTATGCTAGAAAACAACTTTGGAAGCACAAAAAAAAATGTGACGAGACATATTCTAACTCAAAAGTACAAATTGATGCACAAAACTTTTTATTGCGCAATAATAAAGTTAATCAGAAGTTAAAGGATAGGGTTTTTCCACGCATGCGAGCAGACAGGATATCGCTGGAAGCAAAAAAGGACCCGTTAATTTGTGCTTTTGGGTTACAATATCTTATAACACATCGAGAAGAACATTTTATTAATGTTACCTCTAGAAAAATGAGAGAGCTTGGTAAATTATTATTAGAAATAAAAAAAATTAAGCCTACCATAAAAAATCTATTAGATGCCTTGAAGCCTGAATGTTATGATACACTAGTATTAGCTACAAAAAATGCAGCCAGTTTTGATAGTTCGAAAGATCGTTATAACGCACCAACTTACGCAATGAATATTGCCACTTCAATTAAACAGTGTTGCAGCATAGCCTTATACGAATCTTATAAGTCAGAAGTCAGCGTCAGTAATGCGAAAACTCAAGCGGACCTTAACACTCTAACAAATTTAATTAAAAATCATTGGAAATTTGATGTGTCTAGTCAGGCAGCTGACGACTTGAACATGAAAAAATATAATAAAACAACTATTGTTCCATTGGCAAATGATTTGAAACGTCTGAAAGATCATTTGTGTGCAACAGCTGCACACTCAACAGCTTCGCTGACTCAATCTGACGATTTATTGAATTGTCTTGCTTATGATCAATTAATAGAAACAGTTTTCTGTCGCGTTCTTCTTTTGAATCGCCGAAGGCCTGGAGAACTACAAAGACTGCAATTGAGCTTTTACCAACAGTTTGATAAAAAAGACGATGAAAATAGTAAATACGAAGAATTTGACAAAATTCTTTCAGCAACTGAGAGGGTTCTCGTCAATAATCTCAAAAGAATCGTAATTCGCGGTAAAAGGGGGCGAGGAGTTCCAGTTTTATTCAGCAGTGATGTACAAAGGGACATAGATGTTTTGATTTCTGTGCGTCATAAATATGTGAATGAAAACAACGACTATATGTTCGCTAAAAGTGGTGGTTCACTTTTGTGCGGTTACAAAACCATTGAAAAATACTCAAAATCGTGCGGAGCAAAAAATCCAAAAGCCCTAACATCCACTCGCCTTCGAAAGCATTTGGCAACAATAACTCAATTGTTTAACATGTCAGAAAATGAAATGGAGCAACTAGCCTCATTTATGGGACACACTTTATCAGTACACAAACAAAATTATCGACTGCCAGATGATGTTTATCAGACGGCAAAAATCTCGAAACTTCTGATTCTCATGGAAAGTGGTAAAGCAGATATTTACAAGGGACGCTCGTTAGATGAAATAGATCTGGATTTGGAAGAAGATATAGCGGGTAATGATGTTCAAAATGAAGATATTCTAGATTTTACTGTGAATGACCCTATTATTGAAATAGGGTCTTCCACAGAAAAACCTATTGAAACAATGACAGAACATATTCCATCCTGTTCAACTTCCGTAAGTGAACCAACAGGTCCCAAAAAAAAACGGGTTCTGATCCCATGGACTTCAGACCAAAAAAATGTGGTATTAAAATTCTTTGCAAAACATATAAAAACCAAAAAACCTCCAAAACGAAACGAATGCGACAGCTTAAAAAATCAATATCCGGATTTATTGAAAAACAAAGATTGGCTAAAAATTAAAGTTTTTGTTCAAAACACATATACAAAAGGTACTTAATAGTCTGAGATCTGGCCTAGGTCGACTTTCACCCAGCTCATTAATGATTGAAACGTGTTTTAAATTAGAGTTAGTACACAAAAAAATAAATTGCAAACCCATTTGCAATTTATTTTTTAAGGTGTTACTAAATTTAATTTACAACACATTTCATTCATAAGCGGCTGGCTGAAGGTCCACTCTGGGTTCAAATCTTAGACTATAAGTACATACTTACCACACAGAGTGCTTATTGCTTAATTTTCCGCCAAGTTTGCCCTACCGAGTTCCGGTTGAAGGACAAGATAAGTTGATAAAGTATCAGGGTCTTATTTTCGACGATGAATGATACAAACTTTTCATCCCCTATTTCAACCCCTTAAAATCATTTTCACGCAATAAAAGGTAGGGTCCATGTGCTATGCTAAGGACAAGTCTACCTCTGTATCAAATTTCATCAAATCGGTTCAGTGGTTTAGGCGTGAAAGCGTAACAGACAGACGAATAACTTTTGCATTTATAATATTAAATAAAGTTAGGATGGCTGGACTGGCCTAATAGTGAATTCGGCGAATGAAACTAATAGCTTGTTTATCTAATGTTGTATGGCCGGAAGGATTTCGGCGTGCCTATGAGGTTCTTATTTCAGTACCTTTGCTAAAGTTAATGTTTATTTTTAAATTATGTATTATTCAGTCGTATCTTAACCGCTCTCTGGTGTGCTCGTACAGTCCCCTTCCCTAAATTTTCAATTATTATGGCATCTGGTCGGAATCCATCAGAAGATGATGGCTATGTGGATATGCAATCATTTGCATTTCGATTGCCGCCCTACGGTACGTAAATTCTCTTGTCAACTCTGAGCAATTATTATTCTGATGTTAAGAAAAAAACAGTAATTAATTAATAAATTTAATGTGGTTCCAGAAACAGACGATTCCACTTCTAATGTTTCTAGTCCTAATGAGTTAATCCCAGAAGAAGTTGTGTGGTCGTTGCCAAGTTTTTACGGTACTTAAATTTTCTTGTCAACTCTTAGCAGATTCTGATGTAAAGAAAAAGGCAGGGGTTAATTAGTAATTTAATGTGTTTACAGAATCAGATAATTCCACTTCCAATGTTTCTACGCCTAATGAGTTAATCCCAGAAGAAGTTGTATGGTCGTTGCCACCAGACACGTTGTTGGCACTAGCCGAGCCGGCAGAAACAAATGATACTGATTTTAATGTTTCTACGTCTAGTGAAGATACGTCATCGGCACGACCAGCTGCGTCGCTGGCACCAGTCGTGTCACGAGAAATTATAACGACGATAACAATTCCAAATAGTGAATTAATGAGATTTAAAATTGCGATTATTGTAGGTGTTTGCTATTGCAGTAAAATAAAGTAAATTAAATTGTGAATGTACTGCAGTTAGATAAAAATAGAGTAAGAGTTAACTTACCTTAAACTAATCAAGCAAACAAAGAAATATAACACACAATATTTTAATAAAAACAGATTGACCACAGTTTTGTTGTATAATTTCACTAATATATAACCATCGAAATAAAGTTTAAATTTGATTGTACGATCCGTGATTAAATTTAAGTATATAATATTGTTTAAAATATTAAAAATCAACGATAGGCGTTAAAAGTAAGACAAACAAATTTTGAAAAGAATCCGCGATGCGTGCATCAGGTAAAACGCTCCGTCTATAGCTACTAGATACTATCGCTTGGAAAAGTCTAGTGATAACTTTAAGTGGCCACCTAACTTATTACTATAGCGACTAGTTAAATATGGTCTTTGTCGTACCTTCCGCAATGTATCGCGGATAAATGTTCTAAAAGTTTAAAAATTACTGCCAAAGATTCGAATCTAAATAAATCATGGCGCGTCTGGAGGCCTTTTTTGAATTTTGGAAAGAAACTTAAAACTAATAATATAAATGGTTTAAATATCTGGTGTTTGGTTGTAGTTAGTTATGCGCAGTTCGTGGCGTCCTCCCGTGCTGCTAGGAATCCCGCAGTTGAAGAGGTGCAGCGGCTGAGAGCACGGTGCAAGCAGCTGATGTCAAATTGTCTCTCTGGAGACAGAGCTTGGCTGTGTTGCAGGTGCTAGCCGGAACCTACTGCCCGTAATCGGGCAGCTTTAGCTGCACGAATAAAAATGCGGCATAAGAGAGTGGCAACCTCCCAGCAACAAATATTACGTAAAGACAAAAATACTTACAAAATTGTAGAGTTCATATCGAGTAAAAATCCAAATCGTTGAGGTATTATAATTGCACAAGTCAAAGAAATAACTACAGCAGCAAAACTGCTGTATTAAAATATAGTTTAAATAGTATTTAGATTAGATTTTATAAATATTTTGCTAGATTTGACAAAAACACTCTTGTGTCCAAACAAATAATAATCACCGAGAAAGGAAAATCAAAATTTTGAATCCACTGTCAAAGAATACAAACAGCCAGTCAATACACCGAGAAAGAAGCAAAAAGTAACGAACACGAAAAAGGAATATGAGCGATAACGCTACAGCCATCCAACTTCCCCAAAAAAAAAAAAAAAAAAATTAGAAGCTCATTAATTAGAAATATTTTTTAACAGTGGGCTCCTAGTCTATAATTATTTTTACAGTTGGCTCCTAGACTATAATTATTTCTAAAAAAAAATTAAGGGCTGTGGGCTCCTAGACTAACAAACCAAAATACTAAGACTAAAAAAAATCTAACCAACCAAAAGCAAAAAGACTAATTAAAAGAGGGTCCGACAGGTAACAGCAATCCTATCGAACAAAAGCAGAAGCAAGAAAAAATAACCAAAGAAAATTATAGAACAAATTAAAATAAGAGACTAAGAAGAAAAATTAAATTAAAAACTATCTTATGCTTCTGACCACACATCGGAGACCGGCAACCGTTAGATAACGTAGCATTGCGTACAGAGCCCTTTACGAACGAGGCTTGTTCGAAAAACCAGCGATCCGAAGCTGACAGTAAACGATGTGCCTATCAGGACATAAGAAGTGACTACAAACTAGCTAACCTAATCTTACAACCTAGTTAGCCTAACACTATAACCTAGCTAGCCTAACTAATCCAAAAAAACACCCACAATAAAATAAATTAACCTAACAATACAACAACAAGTAGTCGAAACGCAAAGATAAAAGTTGAAAGTACTTTGCAATCAACTTGAAAACTTCAAAAAAAGAAATCGAGATGGGCGAGAGCCGACAAAAGACGAACGATCTCGGAAACCACCGAATATTTCAAAGAACTTTTTCGCGGGCAAACGTGAAAAAAAGGCAACTGCTCACCATATGATTTATGTCAGCATCAACATTATGGCAAGACATCATAACAACATCAAAATGCTATGGTGTTTGACGCTATACGTCATAACACTAGTTGCGTCATACTTGTTTGTTAGAGTACGCAAAAAAAAGGTTTGCGAATGAGAAAGGAGACTTTAATCTAGGGTCTAGAGCGAAACAAAAACTGTGTGAATGGCGAAAACGCGGACGAAAAGACGCGCCGTCCACACACACCAAAAAAAAAGCTTATAGTTAAATAAAAGTAAAGAGTGATACTTTTAAAAAAAAGGTGTGGTTCAGTACATTTTTATATGAATAAAAATGGTAAATATATAAAGTGGTATTCCAGAGGGAAATTTAATTCAGAACATCGTTAGTATGACTGGAGTTAAAATCAGCACAAAATTAACACATAAATATAAACCTAAAAAATAAAAGAAATGAGCATTATATAGCACAAACGGACCATTCAAGTACGGTACCCTAAAAAATAGAAATTGAGTTTCGAAATAGTGAGGGAAGGAGTGGTTGAATATGAACAAACCACGACGTGTATGACTATCAGTCAGATACAACAAGGTGAACCACGAAGTACGGAACCCTAAAAAAATAAAACTAAGTTAAATAAAGTGAGGGCAGGAGGGAGTGGAGTGAAAGGAGGAGGAGTGTGCATAATAGTCAAGGATAATTTAGAAGTAGTTACGAGAACTGATATTGAACAAATGTCCCTAGAAAACATTTTTGAAATTAGTGCTGTAGAGATACCCAAAAGTAACATAGTCATTATTAATCTTTATTACCCAAATAGTAAAAAAAACAATGATTTATTTTTTGAACGTATTGAAAACCTATTAAAATTAATATTAATGAAAGATTCTAACAAATTTGTTGTGATAGGAGGTGATTTCAACATCAACTTTTTGACTAATAATACACTAAAAAAGAAATTATCCACTCTTATGCGAACTTATAATTTTTACCAAACAGTCAAAGAAGCAACAAGAATAACCTCGACCAGCTCTAGTTGTATTGATTTGATCTTTATAAATTTTAGTGATAAATATACTCAGTCCAGTGTCCATGAATTTGGTTTTAGTGACCATAAAGGCGTACTTTTTACGACACACATAAATATACAAGAACCTAAACAATTAAAAACTATAAAAAGAATATTCAATGATAACAACATTGATAAATTCAAAAGCGAACTACGTTCAGTAAATTGGACGGAAGTAATTAAGCCAGATAAAGACGTTAATGAAAACTATAATGCATTTAGTGATACATTACAATCTATTCTAAATAAGTGTATACCAAAAAAAAATACTAAAATATGTAAACATAAAAGAGGAAACTACCTTACGCCAGGTCTCAAAAAATGCTGTCAAAACAAAAGATTATTAAAGTTATTAAAAATACACACAAATAACAACAATATCATAGATAAATATTATAAATCATATTGTAAAACCCTAAAAAAAGCAGTGTACATATCAAAAAAAATTAATAATATTAATAAATATGTTAGTTCTAAAAATAAAAGCAGGGTCATGTGGAAAATAATTAATTCTGAAACTAATCGAAAATCTCGTAATCTTAAACAAAATATTTATTTATTAGACAAACAAGCGGTCATAAAAAAACCAAAATTGGTGGCAAATTATTTCAACAAATTTTTCACATCAATCAGTAACTCCTCTGATAATGCTAATAAACTAAACTCGAAAATTATAAACAATGTAGAGAACACATTTTACCTGCGACCAATTGAGCCAAATGAAACCTACACAATTATAAAAAATCTCAAAAACAAAACTAGTTTTGGAATAGACGAAATTCCCCCAACTCTGATAAAAAAATGCGCCAGTGAACTTACTATCCCCTTCACTCAACTGATTAATCAGTCATTCCAGGAGGGCTGTTTTCCCGACTCCCTTAAGGCTGCACTGGTAAAACCAGTTCATAAGAAAGATAAAAAAACAGACGCAAATAATTATCGACCAATCGCTTTATTACCGACAGCTTCAAAAATCTTTGAAACAGCTATGGCTAAACGCCTTAATTCATTTTTAGAAAAGTTCAAGCTTCTCCATGACAGTCAATATGGGTTTCGTAAAAATCGATCGACTACCCTAGCTGTCTATAAATATATACAAAATATACTTGACATAATAGATAATAAAAAAATTGCTGTGGGTCTGCTGCTCGACATGAGTAAAGCGTATGACAGAGTCAATTATAAAATTCTGCTCGACAAACTTTATGGTCTTGGGATTCGAGGAATTGCCTCTAAATGGTTCAAATCTTATCTAGAAAACCGATGTCAATACGTGGAAATAGAAAATATTAACTTTAGTGTCGGAACTATTGAACGTATAAGGTCTGAGCAAGTTAACATTACTGGCTCTATCCCACAGGGAAGCGTGTTGGGATGTGTTCTCTTCCTTGTTTATATTAACGACCTCCCCCAGCTATTGCAGCAAAACTCTATATCTTGTGTTTGTTTTGCGGATGACCTGTCAGTGGTAGTTTCTTGTAACAATACAACAGAACTAGAAAATAAAATGAATATTGTTCTTGAAAAAATTTTAAACTGGCTCGATTGTAATAACTTAGAACTTAACTTAAAAAAAAACTAAACTAATTCAATTTAGACCGTACCAAAAAGCTGCATTGCAAATAAATTATAAATATAAATCTAACGAATTAGAAACTGTAAACTCTGCAACACTATTAGGGATAGAAATTGACTCTCATGTTAACTGGAAGTCTTACATAGAAAAGCTATCAAATAAACTGTCTTCGTTTATATACGCTCTCCGTCAACTAAAACGGGTCACAAACTTAAATACCGCACTCTCAGCGTACTACGCATACGCTCATTCAAGGCTGTCTTATGGCATCATTCTATGGGGAAACTGTTGCAATATACAAGAAATATTTGTACTCCAAAAAAAATGCGTTAGAATACTGGTGAACATCGATCAAAATGACTCCTGCAAACCCTACTTTATCAAACTGAGCATACTGACTATAACAGGTATTTATATTTTTGAAGCTTGTACCAGGCCACTCAGAAAGTATTGCGAAAAATAGTTTTTATATATGGGAGACTGGCCGGTCAGAATCTTTTTCGAAAATATGATTACTTGTAAGTAAAAATATGTGTGTTCCATTTTCAAAATTTCCCTCCACATTTTTTGCGAGCCAATTCAAAGTATCGTGTCTTACTGAAAAATGGATCTGCGCCGGGAACATTTTAGAGCTATGATTTTTTACGATTTCAAGTGTCGCCTGAAACCGGATGAATCGTTCGATAGACTTCAAATGGCATTTATGGATGAAGGCCCCTCCAAGGCAACCGTGTATCGTTGGTATAACGAATTTAGGCGCGGTCGACCAACCTTGGGGGATGAAGAAAGAAGCGGTCGCCCTTTGACGGCTATTACGGAAGAAAACGTGCTAGCAGTGAAAAATTTAATCCAAGATAATAGGCGAATTACATATCAGGAGATTCAGCACATATTAAAGATTGGATCGGGAAGCGTTCACGAGATTCTACACGGGCATCTTCGCGTGAGGAGGATAGTATCGCGCTGGGTGCCGCACTACCTCACCGACGCTCAGAAGCAGGCCCGGGTGGAATGGTGCCGTGATATGCTGAACAAATTTGAAGCAGGCTCGTCTCGGCGTGTTTACGACATCGTAACAGGTGATGAGTCCTGGATTTATCAATACGATCCAGAAACCAAGCACCAGTCGACAGTTTGGGTGTTTCAAAATGAACCAACGCCTACCAAAGTGAAGCGATCTCGAAGCGGGGGGAAGATTTTGATCGCCAGCTTTTTTAATTTGACTGGCCACTTGGCCTCAATTCCCTTACGAGATCAAAGAAGCATCAACGCCGAATGGTATACTACCAAATGTTTACCAGAAGTTTTTTCTGTTGTGAGCAACAAGCGATCAAACACAGGGCTCCGCGGACTACTGCTCCACCACGACAATGCGCCTGCACACACCGCGCTCAAAACGAGGGACTTCCTGGACAGCACACCAGTCAAACTCCTGGGTCACCCTCCTTACAGCCCTGATCTAGCACCGTGTGACTTCTTTTTATTTCCAAAAATAAAAAATCAGCTCAAGGGGATACAATTTTCGTCGCCGGAAGATGCGCTGGCTGCGTTCGAGCAGGCAGTAAACGAGGTGTCTACGGCGGGCTGGAAAAAGTGTTTTGAAAACTGGTTCAGACGCATGAATCTTTGTATAGAGGCTGGTGGAGAGTACTTTGAAAAGATTTAATAAAAATATATGTACCTGTAGAACAATTTTTTTTAGTGTCGCAAATATTTCTGAGTGTCCCACGTAAATTCGTACAAAAACACCCACAATTGTATTCTCCTGAAAAAACGATAAAGCGCAACAATCGCCACCTAAATAAACTTCAACGACCCTTCTCCAAATTAGAATTATACACATCCGCTCCCCACTCTATGATGATTAAAATATGGAATCACATTCCGAACTATATTAAAAACATAACTAAAACCGCAACGTTTGAAAACCAACTAAAAGAATTTCTAGTAAAAAAAAGTTACTACAGCATAACTGAATTTTTTACTGACAAATTAGAATAAAGTATAATAAAATTAAGTAAATAAATACACAATCTTATAAATAAATATTCTAATATTTTAAAATAAATAATTTAATAACAAATGAATAAATTATGATAATAACTATGAATGGGTAATAATATTATAAAATAAATACATAGAAATAATGACGTAGATAATTTTATGATTGTATTGTTAAATTATTATAATAATTTTTTTATGAAGTTAAATTATTGCGTACTAACATTCACTAATATAATATAGGTACTTAACATATACTAATAAATACTAACGTACATAAATTTTATTTTTATTGTGGCAACTAGTCCTCTCATGTTTGCTGTGCCCTTGCAGGGTGTCACCTGTACTTATTTTATAATTTTAACATCTTTTATACCTGTGACTGCATTAAATAAAATATGAAATATGAGTGAGTATGAACAACAGACCACAAAGTGTATGACCATCTGTCTGAGACGACACGACACTAATGAACCACGAAGTACGGAACCCTAAAAAGTTCAAAGATGAGTATAAATGTGGAGAGAGAAGGAGGGAATATAAGACCCGACTGCGGGATACACGACCAACAGTCTGATACGAAAATAAAAAAACTATAGAGGAAAGTGAAGTAGACGCGTCCCGACTCTCTCCTACATGGGCGAAAAGTCTGGACATGAGCGACCACCTAGAGTTATGAGGACTAAGTGAGGACTCTTCAAAAAAAAGCGTTCATAGAAGAAAGAGGCGAGTGCAGGAGAAAGAGCCTGTCACTACAACAAAAAAAAACTACTACGAAACAAAAATTAATGAAGAGAACTCAGGAGTACTTAGCTATAACCAAAGAACTAAGCATTCACAATGCCTCACTAACAATACTTACCACTATAATTCCATACCTTGACATCCTCACACCGAAACTACATTATATGAACGAGGAAAGGGCTTAGATCTACTCCAAATGGTGGTTCATGGTCACCAGTATCTTCAAACCGAATTACCTTGGTCAACTAATTTAGGTACATGTTCTTCCATAATGAAGGGATAGGTTCAGCAGGCTAAGTATACGCGTCGAAAAACTGAAAGTAACCTGAAAGAAGGTCTAACTCTCACAAAAAACTCGCATAAACTAACTTACCTTTAATTCCCTATACAAGCATTCAGACATACAAACAGAGTAACTACTAATAACTACTGAAATGAAATTCAGGGTAAAATTATATTTTTGGAGAAAATAAAAGACGTTTCCAGTTAAATGTATAGTTAATTTAACAATAAATGTAACTACAAGTGAAATTGCATTTATAAAAATTTTAGTCTATACAAGTCGCGTTTATAAAAACGCACATCCGCGCGGTCGTGAAAAAAAGTTTCATCTGGTTAGAGAACCTGAAAAAAAAACAGAATAGATCAATAATTTGAGCTCGGGCGTCATAAAATGCAGTAAAATATAGTAAATTAAATTGTGAATGTACTGCAGTTAGATAAAAATAGAGTAAGAGTTAACTTACCTTAAACTAATCAAGCAAACAAAGAAATATAACACACAATATTTTAATAAAAACAGATTGACCACAGTTTTGTTGTATAATTTCACTAATATATAACCATCGAAATAAAGTTTAAATTTGATTGTGCAATCCGTGATTAAATTTAAGTATATAATATTGTTTAAAATATTAAAAATCAACGATAGGCGTTAAAAGTAAGACAAACAAATTTTGAAAAGAATCCGCGATGCGTGCATCAGGTAAAACGCTCCGTCTATAGCTACTAGATACTATCGCTTGGAAAAGTCTAGTGATAACTTTAAGTGGCCACCTAACTTATTACTATAGCGACTAGTTAAATATGGTCTTTGTCGTACCTTCCGCAATGTATCGCGGATAAATGTTCTAAAAGTTTAAAAATTACTGCCAAAGATTCGAATCTAAATAAATCATGGCGCGTCTGGAGGCCTTTTTTGAATTTTGGAAAGAAACTTAAAACTAATAATATAAATGGTTTAAATATCTGGTGTTTGGTTGTAGTTAGTTATGCGCAGTTCGTGGCGTCCTCCCGTGCTGCTAGGAATCCCGCAGTTGAAGAGGTGCAGCGGCTGAGAGCACGGTGCAAGCAGCTGATGTCAAATTGTCTCTCTGGAGACAGAGCTTGGCTGTGTTGCAGGTGCTAGCCGGAACCTACTGCCCGTAATCGGGCAGCTTTAGCTGCACGAATAAAAATGCGGCATAAGAGAGTTGCTCCTCCGAATGGTTTCTGACAACATGACTTGCATGCCATTTTTATGCCTTTTTATTAAGTATACTTTTACCTAGGTCTTACATAATGTTCTTGTTTTCTATTATGTACAACCCTTTATTTTCCCCAAATAACGGGCCTTATATACAACGCGTAACTAAAAGGGTATAACAATCCGAAAGGAGGCGAATCTACCCATGAAACTAAACAACTTTTCCCGAGAAACATGGGTCGAGAAAAGAAAAATGACCTCCCATACAAAACTTCCGATCAGCTGGGTCATTTTGTATAGGAGATCGATTCTTTTTTATTCGTTTATCGACACATGTGTCTATAGCAAAAAGCTTTTCAGTTTTATGGGCAGATTTACCTCCTTTCAGATTGTTATATCCCGTTGTATAATTTTTTATAATGTCATTTTATAATGTAACATTTTTGTATTTAGTTTTAAGTTTTTAAGACAATTATGTGTAGTAAATAAGACTCACCAAACGAGTTCAAATTACATTTTTATTATGTTAAGTTAATCCTTTGATTTTGGCGTTCAACTTACACTTTTTTTATAATGTACAACCCTCTTTTTGCCTACATAACAGGCCTTATACAACGCGTAACTAAAAGGATATAACAATCCGAAAGGCGGTGAATTTTCCCATAAAACTGAACAACTTTTGCCGAGAAACATGGGTCGAAAAAAGAAAAAAACTTGACCTCCAATACAAAACTTTCTATCAGCTGGGTCATTTTGTATGGGAGATCGAATTATTTTTTCTTCGTTTTTCTACCATGCGTCCAGGAAAAAGCTTTTCAGTTTTGTGTGCAGATAGCATCCTTTCGGATTGATATATCCTTCTTATTACGCGTTGTATTATTGTTTATAATGTAACTCATTTTTTGTATTTAGTTTTAAGTTTTCAAGACAATTTTATTATGTGTAGTAAATAAGACTCAGCAAACGAGTTCAAATTACGTTCTTATTATGTTAATCCTTTGATTTTGGCTAAATAGCGGCTCTTACATCACATTATATTTTCATATAGTATTAAGTTATTAGTAATAATAAAGACATAAAAAAGTTAAATTTTTTGTTTCGTTTTTATTCTTTCCTAATGAAATCATAAAACAGATAGCATACTTATTTACCCCTGTTTTCATTTTATTCTGGAAATTCCTCATAATGGGAGATTTCCGAAAAACAGATTCCAGAAATCCCCTACATAACTCATTAAGTGAGAGGGTCTCGAGCTGCTGCACAGTCAATGTTCTGCCTCACTGTGGGATAAAGGCGTGACTATTATGTGTGTATGTATGTAACTCATTCTTAAAAAATATAGTAGTTTGCAATATCCAGTCCAGCAGTGGACTGCGTTGGGCTGATGATGATGATTACTTTTTTAAGTATGGACACTGCGGGACATCAAATAATTATGAATTTCATAAGATTGATCAGAAATAACAGATGCCTATAGTTAGTTGTTAGTATTTATCCTCATTTCTCTTTCATGCTCCATCATCAGGCCCTCATTACTATTTATTTATTATTTATTTATTGATACCATCTCAATGAGTCAAAATAGGATCCCCTGCTCTAAGTTGGCGTGAGGAGTTGGCTCATTGAAGTGACAGAATAACAAATTTCGAATTGATTAGCCATCCCTTTATCAATTCGAAAAGAGCTGATAATGTTCAAACAGCTGAACAAATTATCTTTAATCATAGCTAAAAGACACTCGATCAACTCACATTTCATACAAAAAGAAAACCAAGTCAAAATCGGTTCATCCATTGGGGAGCTACAGTGCAAAGACAGATACACAAGTCAAACTTGAAACACCATTCTTTTCATCAGTGATTAAAAAGGACCTGAGGGCATGAGATAATTTTCCGCGGTAAAATATAGGGGCGCACTAAGAAAGGATGATGGATTCCACTTCCATTCTATAGAGATTCCACTTCCATTCCAGAGGAATTCCACTAGGGACCCGGAGGGATTCCACTTCCATTTAACATGGATTCTACTCCCGTTCCAGAGGGATTCCACTTCTCTTCTATAGAGATTCCACTTCCATTTCAGATGGATTCCATTTCAATTCCATAGGTTTTTTTTCCATTCTATAGAGATTCCACTTCTATTATATAGATATTCCACTTCTACTCCAGATGGATTCCACTTCCATTCCAGAGGGACTTCTTTTCAATTCTTTAGGGATTCCACTTCCGTATTCCACTAGAGGGCTTCCATTTTCATTCTCGTGGGATTCCAATTCCACTTCCATTTTAGAGGGATTCCACTTCCATTCCAGAGAGATTGCAATTCCATGGAAGGATTCCACTTCCATTCCAGAGGAATTACACTTGGGACCCGGAGGGATTCCACCTCCATTTAGCATGGATTCTACTTCCGTTCCAGAGGGATTCCACTTCTATTTTATAGAGATTCCACTTCCATTTCAGATGGATTTCATTTCAATTCCAGAGGTTTTTTTCCATTCTATAGGGATTCCATTTCTATTATATACATATTCCACTTCTACTCCAGATGGATTCCCCTTCCATTCCAGAGGGACTCTTTTTCCATTCTATAGGGATTCCACTTCCGTATTCCACTAGAGGGCTTCCATTTTCATTCTCGTGGGATTCCAATTCCACTTCCATTTTAGAAGAGTTCCACTTCAATTCCAGAGAGATTGCAATTCCATGGAAGGATTCTACTTCCATTCCATAATGATTCAACTTCCGTTCCACAGAGATTCTATTTCCATTCCAGAGGTATTCCCCTTCTATTCCAGAGGGATTCTACTTCCATTCCATAGGGATTCGACTTTCGTTCCAGAGGGATTCTATTTCCTTTCCAGAGGGATTCCCCTTTCATTCCAGAAATATTCCAGCCCAAACCGCTGGGTCTAGAGATTCCAAATTTGGCATGTAGGTTTCTTGTAAAATATAGAGGCGCACTAAGAAAAGATTTTTGGAAATTCTACCCCTAAGGGCAGGTGAAAAGGGGTTAAATTTTATATGAAACTCCGTCCATTTAGAAGTTTGGACTTGCAAATTTTGTAGTTAGACGGAAAATTGAAAATAAATTTATACGAGTGTCAGTGTGTTTTAATAATTTAACCCCTAAGGGGGGTGAATTTGAAAGTCCTTAATTTTCATGCTAAAAGTCAATAAATCATTATTTAGTTAGACCATTTTATTCGGAACTTTACAGGAACTCTCCTATCAATAAATGAGGATATACATGTTTAAGGTTTTTTCAGTATTCAACCCCATAAAAGCGAAAATGGTATGAAAATGTCTAAAAACAAACATGGGTATCGTTTTTATGGTTTATTGGGTCGCTGATTATGAAAACGACAACAATTCTATTAAACAACGTGATGGACGTGACATATTATCATCCTCTGGTGATGGAGTTGGGGTGCGATAGGGTTGAAATGTCTAAATATTAATACGGGTTTCGTTGTGTCCGATAGGGATAGATGTGTGGATAGCGGTAGGGGTAGGGAAAGTGATAGGGGTAGGGGTAAGGATATGGGTAGGGGCAGGGGTACGATTAAGGATAGGGATAGGGCTAGGGGTAATCGTAGGGGTAGGGGTGGGTAGAATAAGGGGTAGGGGTAGAGTCAGGGATAGGGGTAGCGATAGGGGTAAGGGTAGCAAAAGGGGTAGGGGTAGGTATAGGGGTAGGGGTAGGTAGGTTAGTTATAGGGGTATAAGTGTAGGGTTAGTAGTAGGGTTAGGAGTAGGGGTAAGGATAAGGGGCATAGGGGTGGGGGCAGAGACAGGCATAGGGGTGGGGGCAGAGATGGGTATAGGGATAGCGGCAGGGATTGGAGTAGGGGTAGGGGTAAGGTAAGGGTCAGGGTGAGAGTAGAATCCCTCTGGAACGGAAGTCGAATCCCTATGGAATGGAAATAGAATCCCTCTGGAACGAAAGTTAAATCACTATGGAATGAAAGTAGGATCCCTCCATGAAATTGCAATCTCTCTGGAATGAAAATGGAAGCCCTCTAGTGGAATACGGAAGTGGAATCCCTATGGAATAGAAAAAGAATCCGTCTGGAATGGAAGTGGAATCCATCTGGAATGGAAGTGGAATCCATCTGGCATGGAAGTGGAATCTCCATATAATAGAAGTGGAATCCCTATAAAATGGAAAAAGAATCACTCTGGAATGGAAGTGGAACCCATCTGAAATGGAAGTGGAATCTTGATAGGGTAGAAGTAGAATCCCTCTGGATCGGAAGTAAAATCCACGTTTAACGGAAGTGGAATCCCTCCGGGTCCCTAGTGGAATTCCTCTGGAATGGAAGTGGAATCTCTATAGAATGAAATTGGAATCCGTCTGGAAAGTCTGGAAATCTGGAATAAAAGTGGAATCTGTCTTGAACGGAAGTGGAATCTTTACTATGGCGACATTTCTCAATGACACGGGATATTCCGAGAAATATCATGTTTTATTATTATTTATATTAATACTCAAAAATAACATTTCGTAAGTTTATCTTCTTAACTGTACTTAAGTACTCCTACATAGGAAAAAAACCGGCCAAGTGCGAGTAGGAATCGCGCACTGAGGGTTCTGTACCACCACATTATATTAATAAAGTTAGCTGATTTGAGTTGATTGAATGATAGGTAAATTGCGGTTTACGATTTATGACGTAAAAAACTACTGACTTGATTTCGTTCAAACCAATTTTCGCTGGAAGTTTGCATGGTAATGTACATCATTTATTTTTTTAGTTTTATTATTCTCTTATTTTAGAAGTTACAGGGGGGAGGACACACATTTTACCACTTTGGAAGTGTCTCTCGCGCACAGTATTCAGTTTAGAAAAAAATTATATTAGAAACCTCAATATCATTTTTGAAGACCTATGCATAGATACCCCACACGTATGGGTTTGATGAAAAAACAATTTTTGAGTTTCAGTTCTATGTATGGGGAACCCTAAAATTTATTGTTTTTTTTCTATTTTTGTGTGAAAATCTTAATGCGGTTCACAGAATACATCTACTTACTAACATTATAGTTCTTATAGTTTCGGAGAAAAGTGGCTGTGTCATATGGACAGACAGACATGACCAATCTATAAGTGTTTCGCTTTTTGCCATTTGGCTACGGAACCCTAAAAACGTTAAATCTTACTAGGTATATAGGGTCCTAATGAAATAGTGCGCATAATTTTAGCATGTTACTTAGACCATGAAACTGAACAACTTTTGCTAAGAAACATGGGTCGGAATACGAGAAAAAATTTTTACCTTCCCAAAGAAACTCCATGGCTGATAGCGCATTTAGTATGGGAGGTCAAATATTTTTTCATATTTAGACCTATTTTCATGGGAATAGTTGTTTAGTTTCTTAGTCAGAGTAACATGCTAAAGTTATGTGCACTATTTCAGTAGGACCCTATATTAGAGACTGTGGCTCAGTGCGCGCGACTCAAAATCACGTTTGTTGTATGGGAGCCCCCTTAAATATTAATTTTATTCTGTTTTTTAGTATTTGTTGTTATAGCGGCAACAGAAATACCTACATCATCTGTGAAAATTTCAGCTGTCTAACGATCACGGTTCATAAGATGCAGCATAGTGACAGACGGATAGCGGAGTCTTAGTAATATGGCCCCGTTTTTTATCCTTTGTGTACGGAACCCTAAAAAAAATTTAAATTGTTTCATCAATGTTAGTATTAGTAAGACGTACGGTAGACAGATAGATAATAATATGCTCACGTAAAATTTTTAACATCCCTCTTTTTGCATCGGAGTTTAAAAAATTTGGTCTCTCAGTTCATATAAACTTTAGTGGGAAGGCAAAATCTCACTATCAAGTATTATTCTATGCGCAAAGTTTCTTATCACTCAAGTTAGGAATGCGATTAATGAACGCGAGATTTGGCAACGTCGCATCACTAGGATGAGATGTGGAATGCGGAGGTGACATAGGTGTTATAATGGACTAACAGTAAATAATATACAAGGACGTCTTATGGTCATAAGCATGAAAGGGAGCTGAAATGAGTACCAGAATGCGGGTAAATTGTATATAAAAACCTTTCAATATTTTAGATTATGGATCATGACATTACAATCGCTGTATTATTAACGAGTAATTCATGTGAAAATATTACGATATTCATAAGTCCAACAGGTGGACGTCATAATGACGCAAAACGGGAAGACGCCAAAAGTGTATCGGGATTTATATATATATATATATAAACATATAAACATATATATATATATATATATATGTTTATATATATATATATATATACATTTTATACGGATATCTGTAAATTAAATCATTATAATTTTTTATTTTGAATTTATACAAAATTACACAATATCTAATATAACCTAATAACTTAATTGTATTTATTATTATAAGTACTTTTATTTAACTAACCTATATCTTATTAATATAACTTAACTAATCTATAACTAACAGCCACAACGCAAACAACTTTACAAACATCAAACCAAACATTCAATTCGCTCACGCACACTCGCATGCACCATTGCTTTACCTCACCTGTACGCACACATATTTAATAAGATAACTCCAACAGTAATACTTACCTACCTACCGTATCTACTCACACTCTACAAGCGCAGACTATCGTCGACGAACTATGCAATGTACGGATAAACGCCTTAGTTTTTGTTACATTGTTTTAAAAAGTTGTTGTCATTGTTTAAATATGTTACTTAAATAAATAAAAATAAAAAAAATAAAAATAACAGAATCAGCTGGTTGTTTTCAGAAACAGAAAATAACCAGATGTTCCCTTAGCTAATAGCTTTAATTATGACGAGACCAACTTTTCTGATCACCCTGGAAGACGTAAAGTTACAACAAAAATGGGGCTAAGTATCCGGAACGCATTATGAATCATAGCAAAGCAGCAAATTCTATAATCATGGCAGCATCTGCCGACGGAAAGCTATTGCCGTATTATGTGGTGTATAAATCGACCTATGTGTACAAATCAAGGACCTCTAGATTGCAGGTACAATAGAACCTAATCAGGTTGGAATGACAGTGTGACCTTTGAGGATTGGGTTCACACCGTTGCCATGCCATACCTACTTCAACGAATTGAACGAAAAAAAAATACTCATCGGTGATAATCTATCATCCCATCTTTCAATTGACTTAATTGAAGAATGCAAAGAAAAAGACTTTCTGTAATTCACAGAATAGAAACAAAATGCTAGTTATTAAGTTCAGATGTAAACCTGTTGGCAAACCTATTAAATAAATAAATAAAATATTACTTTCTGCACTTGCAAGGGCATACGACAAGAAAACATCCATTGAAAGAATAACGTTAGAGTACTTTGAACCCGGACATACTTAAATGGCTCCAGATACAGTGCATGCTGTCATTACAAATAAACTTAAATCTGCAGTAGAAGTGCACGATTTTGACGATTACATAAATCCCACAAAATCTTAGAGGTAGATGTGATAAAACTTAACGATATATTTAAGCTTATGAACGATGCCTAAGTCTCATTTCCGAATGGTTGGAATCTACAAAAATTAAAGGTAATAGAATTCAGGAGAGGCAAATTTAACAATGTTTGCATACAATTACTACAATGGAAACTTCAAAGAATCAAACTGGACAAGTCAAATATCAGCTGTTACTTATATTTTACTTATTTTAATATTTTTAGTTGCTTTTTGTAGATAATTTGAGTTTATTGTACTTTAATATTATATAACAAACTGTAAATGAGTTTGAAATAAGACAACTCAAGGTCAAACTCCAAACATAAATAAATAAATTTGAGGCACTGCAAGACAGTTTTAAGGAAGCCCAAACTGAAGTTACTCGACTACAAAATCATGTCGAGTCTTTAACGTCCGTGCAGGATCTTCATCAATCCACACTTGATAGAAATAGTTTATAGAGAGTAAAACTGCAAGAACCACATGCACAACTGGCAGAATTAAACAAGGAGAAGGAGGATGAAGAAAACAAGCATGCTGTTTCCTTACACTGCTGCTGTTCGGTACAGCGGAGACTCGGCGTCGGCGATCGGTCATGTCGTAGTTCACGTTGTCGAGGCTGGTTCAGTGGTCCCGACGTCATGAATCCATGGTCGGTGCATTATCCATATTCTCTAGAGTTCTGCAAATGTGCTAAGCTCCTGGGCAAGTTCATGCATCGACCATAGCCAACCTACCTGATTAAAGCGCGATAGCGTTCTTTTCCGTGCTAACGTTGTTACGTGGGGCAGGTTCAGATCGGTCGCCCAATTGGATGTCTCTCCGAAGAGGCGCTCGATCATTTCAGCGTGGGGCTGAGCAGGTCGGCTAGCGGAAAAATTTACGAAAACGCTGGTTACTAAAATTACTACTGAAGCATACCACAGGCAAAGTTTTGCTGGATAAATCGAAGAAAGGTGAAGCTTTGTCTTCGAAAGACAGGAGCTACCATGTGAGTTTAATTGTCGAATGCGAACTTCAATCCTTAAAAAAAATTAACCAGAAAATTCGAAAAGACGTGTGTCAAAAAAAGGGGAAAATCAAAATTTATATTACGTCCCCTTTCACGTCGTGGACGGCAAAGTAGTACAAGCCAGCGGCCTCATACATAACCGGCTTTAATCATCGCAGAAATTTGGCGCATGAACATAAAAAAAGAAATTTAGGTAGCGAAAGCGCTGACAGCAACAACAGTGGCTGCAGCTCTAAGAGTTCAAACCCTCCTGTTAAAACGAGCAAGCGGGTACGGCCTTTGCCCGATGGATTGAATTTTATTAACAAAGAAAACTCGGAAGAATTTTTACATTGGATTGAAGGTTCTTCTTCCGCTCGTGATATGCTTACATCGAAGTGGCAAGCAAATTTTGCTCTTCGCACTAATATTCTTAAAAAATGTACATACATCGAATATTTCCAAAAATTTGCGGCTCTCAAACTGCCGAACGGATACAAATTGGTGAATTTTTAAAATTTTAATTTTTGAATTAAAAAACCTTTTTGTTTACCTATATTTTTTTCTTATTAGATTCGGTTTGTTACTCTTTTATTACAGGCTGTCGTTATCAGGTCATATATTGTCCTCACAGATTCACAACGAGAGCTGTGCGTTGCCGGCCTAAAAAGAATAGTACCGACCCATCTCTTCCCGTGGGTGTCGTAAGAGGCGACTAAGGGAATGAAATCCAGAGGATGGGCAGCAGCGTCCTTCTGTGTATTATTCCATCACACTGCGGGCGCCAACCCGTCTGCCAAGCGTAGCGACTATGGTAAACCCCCCTATAAATCACCATGAACTAAAAAAATAAACACCGGCCCCTAGTCCCCGGCGGCCCCTCTATTCCTGGCTCCGGTAGCGCCCATGGTAACGGTGGGGCAGGGGGTGCGAAGAATCCCCGGCAGATGTCGAGCTACCAACAACGACGACCTCTGGCCCTGGCAACTTGCGGACCGACGAGAAGGTTGCAGAACTCGAAGAAGAATTGAGCAGGTTACATTGGGACATCTTGGGTCTATCTGAAGTCCGAAGAGAGGGGGAGGACTCGATAATCCTAAAATCAGGTAACTTGCTCTATTTCCGGGAGGGCGATCAACTGTCCCAGGGAGGTGTCGGGTTTATTGTCCGCAAGTCTCTCGTGAACAACGTGGTCATGATCGAGAGTGTGTCGTCGCGGGTAGCGTACCTTATACTCAGAATCACCAAAAGGTATTCGATGAAGGTCATACAGGTATACGCCCCCACATCGACACACTCTGATGATGAAGTCGAGGCTATGTATGAGGATATATCTAAAGCCATACATACGCCTAAGACGCACTATACCGTTGTCATGGGGGACTTCAACGCGAAATTAGGCAAGCGAGGCGATGGTGAGCTGAGGGTGAGGCAATTTGGTGTTGGATATCGGAATTCCAGAGGCCACATATTAGCCGACTTTTTGGAGAAAGAAGGACTCTTTATGATGAATTCCTTCTTCAAAAAGTCGGAAAACCGAAAATGGACCTGGATCAGTCCCACATTAAATATCAACGTAAAGCTGGAAAGAACTCGACTGATGAAGTCTACGCTCCGACCAGTACTTACCAATATCCAAAACCCCGACGGCTTTCAGCTCGAACTGCAAAACCGCATTGAATGCCTTGGTGAATGCGTAGATGTGGACGACTACAATAACGGGTTCGTGGACACTGTCCATACAATTGGGTCAAAGTACTTTAGACCCCACCGTACTAAAAGACCAAAAAGATCTCTGACCATACCCTCAAGCTAATGGAAGAAAGACGCGAAATGGTTCTGCAGTCTTCGGAAGATGCTTCTCAATATCGGCGGCTCAATAAACAGATCTCTAAGTCTCTGACTCGCGACCTTCGGCTATTTGATACTAACCATACGAGTATTAAAGAAGCAATTGAGCGGAACAAAGGCTCCAAAGTGTTCGCAAGAGATCTGTCTATTGGACAGAGCCAGTTGACGAGGCTGAAGACTGAGGATGGCAGAACCGTATCGTCCAAGCCTGAGCTACTGAGGGAAGTCGAGAAGTTCTATGGGCAGTTATGCACGTCAACCGGCCCACCCGTTAGCAGTCTGGCCAACGATCCAAGAGCTAGACTTACCCGACACCATACCGAAGATATCCCGGAGGTCAGCTTGTACGGTCAACCGCTTGTCAGTAGAAACTTTTTCAACTCTATTACGACGCCATAAGGTCCAAAAGTGTTTCTACCGATGTGCGGTCGTGTGTACGAGATAAGAATGGCTCTCAGACAGCTAAGAAACAACAAGGCACCCGGGCACGATGGAATTACGGCTGAGCTTTTGAAAGCAGGCGGATGGCCAGTGCTTAAAGCTCTTCAGAAGCTGTTTAATTCTGTCATACTCGAAGGGAAAACGCCACAGGCATGGCACAGAAGAGTGGTGGTACTCTTCTTCAAAAAGGGAGATAAGACCCTGCTGAAGAATTACAGACCCATCTCACTTCTGAGCCATGTCTATAAGCTGTTCTCGAGAGTCATTACGAACCGTCTCGCGCGCAGGCTCGACGACTTCCAGCCTCCCGAACAAGCCGGTTTTCGTAAAGGCTTCAGTACCATAGACCACATACGTACGCTACAGCAAGTTATACAGAAGACCGAAGAGTATAACCAGCCACTTTGCCTAGCGTTTGTGGACTATGAGAAGGCCTTCGATTCGATCGAGACGTGGGCCGTGCTTCGATCTCTCCAGAGGTGCCAAGTCGACTATCGGTACATTGAAGTGTTGAAGGATCTGTACAAAAACGCCACTATGTCAGTTCATCTTCAGGACCATTGCAGCGAGGAGTGAGACAGGGAGACGTCATATCTCCTAAACTGTTCACCGCTGCATTGGAAGACGTCTTCAAACTCCTGGACTGGAAAGGACTTGGCATCAACATCAATGGCGAGTACATGACCCACCTTCGACTTGCCGACGATATTTTCGTAATGGCTGAGACCCTGGAAGATCTCGGCACGATGCTCAATAACCTCAGTAGAGTTTCACAACAAGTGGGTCTTAAAATTAACATGGATAAGACGAAAATTATGTCTAACGCCCTTGATGTACCCACTCTACTCAAAGTTGGAGACTACGCTCGAAGTTGTTGATGAGTACGTATACCTGGGACAAACAGTCCAGCTGGGTAAATCCAACTTAGAGAAAGAGGTTACTCGTCAAATCCGACTCGGATGGGCAGCGTTCGGGAAGCTCCGCAACATCTTCACGTCCAAAATACCGCAGTGTCTCAAGACGAAAGTCTTTGACCAGTGTGTGTTGCCAGTGATGACATATGGCACCGAGACGTGGCCACTCACGATGGGCCTTATCAGAAAGCTCAAAGTCACCCAAAGGGCTATGGAAAGGGCTATGCTCGGAGTCTCTCTGCGCGATCGAATCAGAAATGAGTAGATCCGCAGAAGAACTAAAGTAACTGAGATAGCCCTGAGAATCGCTAAACTGAAGTGGCAGTGGGCAGGGCACATCGCAAGAAGAACCGATGGCCGATGGGGCGTGAGGGTTCTAGAGTGGCGACCACGTACCGGAAGACGAAGCGTTGGCAGGCCCCCACAAGGTGGACCGACGATCTGGTCAAGGTCGCGGGAAGCCGCTGGATGCGAGCAGCGCAGGACCGGTCGTCATGGAGATCTTAAGGGAGGCCTATGTCCAGCAGTGGACGTCTTTCGGCTGATATGATGATGATGAGATTTACAATAATCACGGGCAGGTATGCGTAAGGTGAGAGTGAGAGGAACAAGCGAAAACGAGATGCCCCTAAATTTCTCCATTCGCTTGTTATTGTTATCAGTTGTAAAATAAACACGAAGTAAAGCGCATGCCGTGTTGCATATTGCCATCGGTAAGTTCATTGTTTTTTAGGTGTGTTATCTAACTTTAAGTTATAGGTAAAATTACGTTAATTTAAACATTTATTATGATTATCAATCAGTGTGTATTGTACAGTATTTTTGTTGTGCTGTATTAAGGCAAGTGGTAAAGGTCAACTCCAGATATAATGCAAATGGCAGGATGATAGATGAACAATGACGGTTTCTACATTGTTGATAGAGAAATAGATATACTGGCGTGTCGACTGTTATTATGTCAGCTGAATGTAACTAATTTTAGTTGTTTTTCACATCTTTATTCCTAAACCATCTTTTTCAAAGCATTTTGTTTCTAATTCTATATTTCAAATAGTAAATTTCAGTTTATGTTTCGTTTAATGCTCTTTACAGAGTATGTTGAATGTACTGTAATAACAAATTTTATTATTTTAATGTTTTTTTAGACCATGCCGTTAAGATAGTTCAAAAAATGGACACAGCGGCATATCCTTAGTATCGTTCCTTCAATTTGGTAAGATAATGTAAAGCTATTTTGGATACCAGAAAATAATAAAAAACCGAGGACGTCAAGTACGACGAGTCTTCATTTCAAAGTCCAAACTGGGATATTCTAGAATGTGCAGTCAAAAGAAATAATATTCACACATATATAGCAGCTGAACATGAAATCAAGAATATTGAAAATCAAACGGATACTGACAATGAAACCCTATCATATTAACTCGTGACCGGTCGGCGCCAGCGATAAACAATTTCACAAACCGGTAGATTAAAAAAGTAACTCTTTTGATTCATATAATGAATCATAAGTTAGATTTTAAGACATCCCGTGTGTAGGAAAAATACAAAGGTCGTTTAGATAAGGAAAAACCAATTAAATTTGAATCGCTGCTTGAGCTCATGCGTAATCGAGCTGATTTAATTAAAACATTTGAGTTTTCTCACTTTCGTCTCACAAGCAGCAAACCAAAATAAAAATGTTAATAGTCAAAATCAAATTACATTAAATCTATGATTTTGGTTAAAGGTACTGATAATACCTCCCCTTCATCAACGAGACATGTCCTAAGTGTAATAATCAGCCCACTATTAATTGCCAACAAGATTAGAGGTTCGGCTGCTGCCACTGAGATTTTTAAGGAAGCCAATAGTCTTCTAAGATATTTACTTGTTTATAGAAAGAAGACTGGATTCCGAGTCAGAAGAGGGCACAGTAGGACGGAAGAGAAGAGCTTCCTCGGTCAGAAGCAGTTCGTCAAAAAGACCGAGGGTAGAAAATTTAGAAGAGCGCTTGAAGTAGCGCACGAATGACATGTTCAACACCTTAATGGCGGAAATAAGATCGATGCGCACCCCTGGTAGACCTCTTATTACTATTAATTCATAAAATATTCGACTCGATTCTCGCCACCATAAAAAAAATTAATACAATTAATTCAAATTATTATATTGGATAATTAATAATATACTTACTGTTCAAAATAAAATGAGAATCAACACGTAAACAATAAAGTGCCTTAAACATTTAATACTATTTGAAGTACTGGAACGCGTTTTTAAATTATAATCTACTTCAGAAAGTTTGAGGGTAGATCCATATTTCGAATGACAGATTTGCCGTTAGCTATTGATTTTGATCGGTTAGAGAGTAGTATATTCCTTGATTTTGATTCTGGGTAGAAGGAATTGCGTGTGGTCACAGATTAAATAATAGTAAACTAAGTGTGGTGTGATTTAATTGATATTTAATTGTGAAAATTGTGAACATTATTGAGTAGAAATGCCTCGCCCACATGCCCAAAATCTTAGCGTCGAAAATGGCGAAACCAAAAGCAAAAGAAAACCCAAAAGCCCAAGCGTTAGTCCGATTCGTCGACGGAACACAAGAAGTCCTATACCTAGCACTAGCTCGGACACAAATTCCGAAAGTTTTTATATTGCGGAGCTCCTAAGACCAAGACCAAGTCGCCGCAGGAGTCCTAGCCCGAGTTCGGACACAAGTGCCAAAAATTATTTTTTGAGGTAAATAACGCTTTTGATTATGTAAGTTTTGCGACGATAAAAGTAAAATAAGACGCGCTGTATCAAAATCTAGACAAGAGATAACAGAAGTTTCAGAGTCTCTCACCCTGAAAGGTTTATATTTTGATGGGAGAAAAGACAAAACGTTGTTATCCGAAAAGAAAGAAACTGGTTTACATCGCAAGAAAATAATGGAAGAACATATACTCGTATCTATTTTATCTGAACCAGGATCTGACTATGTCGGACACGCTACACCAGAAAAAGGGACCGGAATAGAAATTGCAACATCTATAATTGAATTGTTAAAAACGAAAGGATTCAATATGGGAGAAATACGACTGTATTGGCTGTGATGGCACTGCAACAAATACGGGTTGGAAAGGTGGTGTGATTCAATATCCTGAAAAATATCTAAAAAAACCAGTGCAGTGGGCAGTATGTCTCCTTCATGCCAATGAGCTGCCCCTGAGACACCTTTTCACAAAACTAGATGGTTCCACATCTGGCCCCCGAGAGTTTTCTGGCCCAATAGGCAAATGTCTAACTGAAAGTGAAAAGCTGGATGTGGTGAATTTCATGCCAGTTGCCGGCAATGTGCCACAAATGGAGGGTGATGATTTCAAAGATCTTAGTACAGACCAAAAATACCTTTACGAGATTTGTCAGTCAGTTACTACTGGTGTTTGCCCACCGGCAACGCACTAGTACCACCCCCCAGGTGTTGCAAGTGTCAATGGGCGGCAGTGACACTTACCATCAGGTGAGCTGCCTGCTCGTTTGCCTGCTCTAACATAAAAAAAAAACCAGAATTAGCAAATCGGCAACCTGGAAAAATGGCTCATTCAAGGTGGCTCACCTTTTCGAATCGCATCCTAAGACTCTACATAAGCACAAATGAGCCTTCAGAACACCTTCAAAGTATTGTTGAGTATATAATGAAAGTTTATGCACCAGTGTGGTTCCATATAAAAGCACATCCAGTAGTAAAAGACAGAACACATCACATATATAAATTAGTCAAATATTCAAGGTGTACGAGCAAGCTCACACATTCATACTTTCTTCTGTGCAGTGTTAAGTATTCAGAAAACAAGCCGACAGGGCCTTGTGAGAGTTCTTTACAGAGAACATGTAATTGGATATAGAATCTAGATTGGATGTTGTCGAGCACACACATAAATAGTGACATTGGATAAAGGAAAGTCGACTGGGGGTACTTGATTATAACAAGCTCTTTTTCGACGGAGATACTGGGGGTGATCTTTCAAATTTCCCCATTGTCATTTCTCTTTCACATATTGCAGTTTTTATTGCCTCGGCTCTTCTTTTGTCATCATACGCTTTGAGTAGATGTGGGTTAGAAGAGCATACTCTTAGGACATTTACTCTCTCGTCGAGATTGTATTCCTCTCCATAATAGGAATGATGGTGTATTTTGAGGTTTTCTATTGCAGCTTCGATTAGATAAGACAGACTAGCAGGGTCATGTTTTAGTTTTCTGTCGGGCCGGGTCACCTCTTCTTCAATTGCATCCCACCAGCCATCTTTATTTTCATCATATAATTGAATGTCGGGGTGATTGGCAAGTAGGTGTTCTCTGACCTTTTTGTATCTTTCACAGACCAAGTCTTCCACCGGGACGGTTAAAATGAATCTTGCTTCATCGTCGGTGATAGGGGACATAAGGTGTCCTTCAATGAATGTTGGTCGGTCTTGATTGATCTTTCTTCGCCTTTCCTCCTCATCATCGACATAATCATCTCCATAGTGCATATTTTCCTGCCAGTTGGCTTGCCTAGTGCGTTTGCAAGGAAGGTTTAATTGCCACTGTCATGTAAAGTGAAAATGTTGTCAGCAGATACAATACATAAGTTAGTATGAATGTGTGAGCTTGCTCGTACATGTACTAATACTTAAATACAGAAAGGAGATTAAAGACAACAGATTCTTAGTGCTGATGAAGAATTGGGACGCATTAGTGATCGGCTCTACTGTCATGGATTCTGCAGATGATCTTGGATTTAGTGATCTTTATACAGAAGTTAAAACAGAACTATATAATGAAGTCGGGAAGGAGATAATTGATGGATTTATTGAAGCTGCTCATTGCTCAAACCTAACAAATATTGACCGTGATGAACGAGTGCGATTGTCATTCTAATTCTCCAGCATGAGCAAAGCATATGGGCATCCAATACTTAAACCTGGAGATGGCATCAAACAGCTTAGAGAGAATTCCACAACGGAAATTCCAGTTGATGATACTTTAGCAAAAAAAACATTGTGGATGTTTCGAAAACAGTTCATTACCAATTTTTTCAAAAAGAGAGGAACATACCCCAACATGACCGTTGACAAAGATGCTCACCCCCTAATTAGGAAAGCAATTAAAGAGTCCCGCTTGCTCACAAAGAGCGAGGAAAACATGATACCTCTTAAAGCATGGAGTGACATCTCCTTAGAACAGAATTTCAATTTCAATACTGAGATTGACGAAAAAGATCTAGTCAAAGACACGGCTTGTGCCCCTTCTAGAGAAGATTGGTTTGCGCCGTACGATCCATGCGCTTTCAAATATTTATACAACCAAAAGAAGCCAAGACTTAATAACGACTACGAGCCAAGAGTGATCGCCCGATACCTCAAGGGTGAAGAAAAAGAACTAGCAAAGAAAGTCTTTGAGCAAATGGAGGGCTACTATAATCACAGCCGTGATGACATCGTCCAGTTGTGTCGGAAAGAAAAAGAACTGAATATATTAGGAAGAGTGTTCTGTAAACAAACGTTCGAAATGCGACTGATGCAGGTTGCAATGGAGAAAGCAGTCAGTGACAATGTATTTCCATTCATAAAGGAACAAACGATGACAAACACAGAATTAGAAGTCTCAAAAAGGATCGATAAGACGATAAGAAGGAAGATTCATGACGCTCTGTTTTTGTACAAGCTTGTTAATAACCTCATTGACGCTCCCTCCATCCTAAGCTCGATAGGTCTCGCTGTGCCTTTTCGCTATCCCAGAGGTGTTGTGCGCCGAGTATTCTCTCAACCGATTTGTAAAACTAATTTGGGTCTCAACTCGCCTACTACTCGCATTGTAACTCTGTACAATGACCTTAATGGACTTAACCCTGAACTCGATATATTTTGTGATCCTCTAAATACATTCAAAAATAAACTAAATTTAATGTTAACTTAACTTATTTTAAATCTTGCTCGTAGATATTGTTTATAATATTTAACTTACTATTATTATGTTTTGTTTTGTATTTTGTTCTTCATTTTTGTAGGTAATATCATTTAATTTAAGCACTTACTGTATTGACCGATCTCAATTTTGGCGATAGTTGTGTACGCCTGTCATTGGTTTTGGTATCAGTTCCTAGACTTAATATAGCATAAGTTGCAAATGTGTTAATACCATTACTGTTGGTGTACCTATTGTAATAAATAAATAAGACTTCACTAAAGATAGCTGATACGGGGCACTGCAACATCAATCTGGACTTATCCAAATGGAACCAGCTCCAACGTCACGATTTAAACAAATATGTCTTTAATATGACAAGCCTGTTGGTGTGGTCGGTAGTGAGCCTGCCTATCACGCCGTGGGCCGCGGGTTCGATTCCCGCCCAGGGCAAACATTTGTGTGATGAACACATGTGTTTGTTCTGTGTCTGGGTGTTATTTATCTATTTATATTATTATGTATGTATGTATATCAGTCTCTGATTCCCATAGTACAGGCTTTGCCTAGTTTGGGATCAGATGACCTTGTGTAAAATGTCCCCCAATATTTATTATTATTATTATTATTTAATTAGACAAATTACACGGACTCAAGAATGTTTATTCTGACTCTCATCGTTGGTTTAATCGATGTGTTGTATTATTAGGTTCACGACTCAACCCACCCAAAATAGGAGACGACCTGATGCCTGAGCCAGGTGAATTCTGCCACTACAATCAGCTTGGCGGATCCGAGGGGATGAGACAGAAATGTTGGACCCTCGTCACAATCATGATAATTCTATATGCTCTAGATGAGTGCCAGATCAAAGGTAGCGTAATGGGTCAAGGAGATAATCAAGTTATACATCTGTCCTTCAACCAAGAACAGCAGTCAAATGTAATTTATCATATTCGGCTCCTACTAAACACTCTCGATCATTTGTTTAAAGCCGGAGGTCTCAAACTAAAAGTATAGGAGACGTGGTACTCAAAAAATCTATTTGAATACTCAAAAATAAGATTCTATAAATCGATCCGCCTTGATGACTCTCTAAAGAGACTTAATAGGATGATATCAGATGTCAGTGAAGGATTTCCATCTCTAATGACACACATGAAGGGAGTCGGAACGTGCACAGAAAACTTATCAAGAAATGAGGACTCAGCGGTCATACCATTCTTATTTTATTCATTAGAAGTGGCGAACTTATTTGAAACAAAAAGGTCAGAGAACGACCATAAATGTAGGGGCTGGCCCTACACGATGTTGTTAAGGGTAAGTTAAAGTAAAAGAGTGACGCGTGCGTTTGCAAGGAAGGTTTAATTGCCACTGTCATGTAAAGTGAAAATGTTGTCAGCAGATACAATACATAAGTAATTATGAATGTGTGAGCTTGCTCGTACACAAGGGATTTGCCGGAAAATGTGAGTTATCATAGAACCTGTCATACAAAGAAACGCATAACCACATAAGCACTTTTGTTTGTTATGCCGTTGGTTTCCCAAATAAAAAAAAAAAAAAAGCTTGAACACCCAGTATACGACTCATCTGTCATATAGAGTTAGAGGTATACGTGTAGGTATACGTGGTTCCTTGCTCAGTGTATCATTTGTCCTGCGGACGAACAGAGACATGCAAACGGACATGACAAAACTGTAAGGGTTCCTTTTTGTCTAAGGAACCCTAAAGTACTATTAATTCATAAAATACTCGACTCGATTCTCGCCACCACAAAAAAAATTAATACAATTAATTCAAATTATTATATTGGATAATTAATAATATACTTACTGTTCAAAATAAAATGAGAATCAACACGTAAACAATAAAGTGCCTTAAACATTTAATACTATTTGAAGTACTGGAACGCGTTTTTAAATTATAATCTACTTCAGAAAGTTTGAGGGTAGATCCATATTTCGAATGACAGATTTGCCGTTAGCTATTGATTTTGATCGGTTAGAGAGTAGTATATTCCTTGATTTTGATTCTGGGTAGAAGGAATTGCGTGTGGTCACAGATTAAATAATAGTAAACTAAGTGTGGTGTGATTTAATTGATATTTAATTGTGAAAATTGTGAACATTATTGAGTAGAAATGCCTCGCCCACATGCCCAAAATCTTAGCGTCGAAAATGGCGAAACCAAAAGCAAAAGAAAACCCAAAAGCCCAAGCGTTAGTCCGATTCGTCGACGGAACACAAGAAGTCCTATACCTAGCACTAGCTCGGACACAAATTCCGGAAGTTTTTATATTGCGGAGCTCCTAAGACCAAGACCAAGTCGCCGCAGGAGTCCTAGCCCGAGTTCGGACACAAGTGCCAAAAATTATTTTTTGAGGTAAATAACGCTTTTGATTATGTAAGTTTTGCGACGATAAAAGTAAAATAAGACGCGCTGTATCAAAATCTAGACAAGAGATAACAGAAGTTTCAGAGTCTCTCACCCTGAAAGGTTTATATTTTGATGGGAGAAAAGACAAAACGTTGTTATCCGAAAAGAAAGAAACTGGTTTACATCGCAAGAAAATAATGGAAGAACATATACTCGTATCTATTTTATCTGAACCAGGATCTGACTATGTCGGACACGCTACACCAGAAAAAGGGACCGGAATAGAAATTGCAACATCTATAATTGAATTGTTAAAAACGAAAGGATTCAATATGGGAGAAATACGACTGTATTGGCTGTGATGGCACTGCAACAAATACGGGTTGGAAAGGTGGTGTGATTCAATATCCTGAAAAATATCTAAAAAAACCAGTGCAGTGGGCAGTATGTCTCCTTCATGCCAATGAGCTGCCCCTGAGACACCTTTTCACAAAACTAGATGGTTCCACATCTGGCCCCCGAGAGTTTTCTGGCCCAATAGGCAAATGTCTAACTGAAAGTGAAAAGCTGGATGTGGTGAATTTCATGCCAGTTGCCGGCAATGTGCCACAAATGGAGGGTGATGATTTCAAAGATCTTAGTACAGACCACAAATACCTTTACGAGATTTGTCAGTCAGTTACTACTGGTGTTTGCCCACCGGCAACGCACTAGTACCACCCCCCAGGTGTTGCAAGTGTCAATGGGCGGCAGTGACCCTTACCATCAGGTGAGCTGCCTGCTCGTTTGCCTGCTCTAACATAAAAAAAAAACCAGAATTAGCAAATCGGCAACCTGGAAAAATGGCTCATTCAAGGTGGCTCACCTTTTCGAATCGCATCCTAAGACTCTACATAAGCACAAATGAGCCTTCAGAACACCTTCAAAGTATTGTTGAGTATATAATGAAAGTTTATGCACCAGTGTGGTTCCATATAAAAGCACATCCAGTAGTAAAAGACAGAACACATCACATATATAAATTAGTCAAATATTCAAGGTGTACGAGCAAGCTCACACATTCATACTTTCTTCTGTGCAGTGTTAAGTATTCAGAAAACAAGCCGACAGGGCCTTGTGAGAGTTCTTTACAGAGAACATGTAATTGGATATAGAATCTAGATTGGATGTTGTCGAGCACACACATAAATAGTGACATTGGATAAAGGAAAGTCGACTGGGGGTACTTGATTATAACAAGCTCTTTTTCGACGGAGATACTGGGGGTGATCTTTCAAATTTCCCCATTGTCATTTCTCTTTCACATATTGCAGTTTTTATTGCCTCGGCTCTTCTTTTGTCATCATACGCTTTGAGTAGATGTGGGTTAGAAGAGCATACTCTTAGGACATTTACTCTCTCGTCGAGATTGTATTCCTCTCCATAATAGGAATGATGGTGTATTTTGAGGTTTTCTATTGCAGCTTCGATTAGATAAGACAGACTAGCAGGGTCATGTTTTAGTTTTCTGTCGGGCCGGGTCACCTCTTCTTCAATTGCATCCCACCAGCCCTCTTTATTTTCATCATATAATTGAATGTCGGGGTGATTGGCAAGTAGGTGTTCTCTGACCTTTTTGTATCTTTCACAGACCAAGTCTTCCACCGGGACGGTTAAAATGAATCTTGCTTCATCGTCGGTGATAGGGGACATAAGGTGTCCTTCAATGAATGTTGGTCGGTCTTGATTGATCTTTCTTCGCCTTTCCTCCTCATCATCGACATAATCATCTCCATAGTGCATATTTTCCTGCCAGTTGGCTTGCCTAGTGCGTTTGCAAGGAAGGTTTAATTGCCACTGTCATGTAAAGTGAAAATGTTGTCAGCAGATACAATACATAAGTTAGTATGAATGTGTGAGCTTGCTCGTACATGTACTAATACTTAAATACAGAAAGGAGATTAAAGACAACAGATTCTTAGTGCTGATGAAGAATTGGGACGCATTAGTGATCGGCTCTACTGTCATGGATTCTGCAGATGATCTTGGATTTAGTGATCTTTATACAGAAGTTAAAACAGAACTATATAATGAAGTCGGGAAGGAGATAATTGATGGATTTATTGAAGCTGCTCATTGCTCAAACCTAACAAATATTGACCGTGATGAACGAGTGCGATTGTCATTCTAATTCTCCAGCATGAGCAAAGCATATGGGCATCCAATACTTAAACCTGGAGATGGCATCAAACAGCTTAGAGAGAATTCCACAAAGGAAATTCCAGTTGATGATACTTTAGCAAAAAAAACATTGTGGATGTTTCGAAAACAGTTCATTACCAATTTTTTCAAAAAGAGAGGAACATACCCCAACATGACCGTTGACAAAGATGCTCACCCCCTACTTAGGAAAGCAATTAAAGAGTCCCGCTTGCTCACAAAGAGCGAGGAAAACATGATACCTCTTAAAGCATGGAGTGACATCTCCTTAGAACAGAATTTCAATTTCAATACTGAGATTGACGAAAAAGATCTAGTCAAAGACACGGCTTGTGCCCCTTCTAGAGAAGATTGGTTTGCGCCGTACGATCCATGCGCTTTCAAATATTTATACAACCAAAAGAAGCCAAGACTTAATAACGACTACGAGCCAAGAGTGATCGCCCGATACCTCAAGGGTGAAGAAAAAGAACTAGCAAAGAAAGTCTTTGAGCAAATGGAGGGCTACTATAATCACAGCCGTGATGACATCGTCCAGTTGTGTCGGAAAGAAAAAAAACTGAATATATTAGGAAGAGTGTTCTGTAAACAAACGTTCGAAATGCGACTGATGCAGGTTGCAATGGAGAAAGCAGTCAGTGACAATGTATTTCCATTCATAAAGGAACAAACGATGACAAACACAGAATTAGAAGTCTCAAAAAGGATCGATAAGACGATAAGAAGGAAGATTCATGACGCTCTGTTTTTGTACAAGCTTGTTAATAACCTCATTGACGCTCCCTCCATCCTAAGCTCGATAGGTCTCGCTGTGCCTTTTCGCTATCCCAGAGGTGTTGTGCGCCGAGTATTCTCTCAACCGATTTGTAAAACTAATTTGGGTCTCAACTCGCCTACTACTCGCATTGTAACTCTGTACAATGACCTTAATGGACTTAACCCTGAACTCGATATATTTTGTGATCCTCTAAATACATTCAAAAATAAACTAAATTTAATGTTAACTTAACTTATTTTAAATCTTGCTCGTAGATATTGTTTATAATATTTAACTTACTATTATTATGTTTTGTTTTGTATTTTGTTCTTCATTTTTGTAGGTAATATCATTTAATTTAAGCACTTACTGTATTGACCGATCTCAATTTTGGCGATAGTTGTGTACGCCTGTCATTGGTTTTGGTATCAGTTCCTAGACTTAATATAGCATAAGTTGCAAATGTGTTAATACCATTACTGTTGGTGTACCTATTGTAATAAATAAATAAGACTTCACTAAAGATAGCTGATACGGGGCACTGCAACATCAATCTGGACTTATCCAAATGGAACCAGCTCCAACGTCACGATTTAAACAAATATGTCTTTAATATGACAAGCCTGTTGGTGTGGTCGGTAGTGAGCCTGCCTGTCACGCCGTGGGCCGCGGGTTCGATTCCCGCCCAGGGCAAACATTTGTGTGATGAACACATGTGTTTGTTCTGTGTCTGGGTGTTATTTATCTATTTATATTATTATGTATGTATGTATATCAGTCTCTGATTCCCATAGTACAGGCTTTGCCTAGTTTGGGATCAGATGACCTTGTGTAAAATGTCCCCCAATATTTATTATTATTATTATTTAATTAGACAAATTACACGGACTCAAGAATGTTTATTCTGACTCTCATCGTTGGTTTAATCGATGTGTTGTATTATTAGGTTCACGACTCAACCCACCCAAAATAGGAGACGACCTGATGCCTGAGCCAGGTGAATTCTGCCACTACAATCAGCTTGGCGGATCCGAGGGGATGAGACAGAAATGTTGGACCCTCGTCACAATCATGATAATTCTATATGCTCTAGATGAGTGCCAGATCAAAGGTAGCGTAATGGGTCAAGGAGATAATCAAGTTATACATCTGTCCTTCAACCAAGAACAGCAGTCAAATGTAATTTATCATATTCGGCTCCTACTAAACACTCTCGATCATTTGTTTAAAGCCGGAGGTCTCAAACTAAAAGTACAGGAGACGTGGTACTCAAAAAATCTATTTGAATCCTCAAAAATAAGATTCTATAAATCGATCCGCCTTGATGACTCTCTAAAGAGACTTAATAGGATGATATCAGATGTCAGTGAAGGATTTCCATCTCTAATGACACACATGAAGGGAGTCGGAACGTGCACAGAAAACTTATCAAGAAATGAGGACTCAGCGGTCATACCATTCTTGTTTTATTCATTAGAAGTGGCGAACTTATTTGAAACAAAAAGGTCAGAGAACGACCATAAATGTAGGGGCTGGCCCTACACGATGTTGTTAAGGGTAAGTTAAAGTAAAAGAGTGACGCGTGCGTTTGCAAGGAAGGTTTAATTGCCACTGTCATGTAAAGTGAAAATGTTGTCAGCAGATACAATACATAAGTAATTATGAATGTGTGAGCTTGCTCGTACACAAGGGATTTGCCGGAAAATGTGAGTTATCATAGAACCTGTCATACAAAGAAACGCATAACCACATAAGCACTTTTGTTTGTTATGCCGTTGGTTTCCCAAATAAAAAAAAAAAAAAGCTTGAACACCCAGTATACGACTCATCTGTCATATAGAGTTAGAGGTTTACGTGTAGGTATACGTGGTTCCTTGCTCAGTGTATCATTTGTCCTGCGGACGGACAGAGACATGCAAACGGACATGACAAAACTGTAAGGGTTCCTTTTTGTCTAAGGAACCCTAAAGTACTATTAATTCATAAAATACTCGACTCGATTCTCGCCACCACAAAAAAAATTAATACAATTAATTCAAATTATTATATTGGATAATTAATAATATACTTACTGTTCAAAATAAAATGAGAATCAACACGTAAACAATAAAGTGCCTTAAACATTTAATACTATTTGAAGTACTGGAACGCGTTTTTAAATTATAATCTACTTCAGAAAGTTTGAGGGTAGATCCATATTTCGAATGACAGATTTGCCGTTAGCTATTGATTTTGATCGGTTAGAGAGTAGTATATTCCTTGATTTTGATTCTGGGTAGAAGGAATTGCGTGTGGTCACAGATTAAATAATAGTAAACTAAGTGTGGTGTGATTTAATTGATATTTAATTGTGAAAATTTTGAACATTATTGAGTAGAAATGCCTCGCCCACATGCCCAAAATCTTAGCGTCGAAAATGGCGAAACCAAAAGCAAAAGAAAACCCAAAAGCCCAAGCGTTAGCCCGATTCGTCGACGGAACACAAGAAGTCCTATACCTAGCACTAGCTCGGACACAAATTCCGGAAGTTTTTATATTGCGGAGCTCCTAAGACCAAGACCAAGTCGCCGCAGGAGTCCTAGCCCGAGTTCGGACACAAGTGCCAAAAATTATTTTTTGAGGTAAATAACGCTTTTGATTATGTAAGTTTTGCGACATTTAGCATCTTGACTTCTTATACTATTTTTTTTTGTGGAAATACTTTGTTTTACTTTAGGTACACAACACATAAATAAAATGTTTTCTCGCGGTTGCGTTGGTATTTCGCTGAGCCATCCCAAAGGTGGCAGCAATTCTCCATGCAAGACCTGGTTTTAAATTATATTTTACATTATACAGTATATGTTTTGTTGTTCAGTTTTAAGTGTGATGGAGAGTTTACAACCAAGTAGGTATTTAGGCAGTTTTTTGTCAGCGGGAAGTAAGAAAACTTTTAAAACATTTGCCAGTTGCCTGCGTTTTATTGCGTAGATTTTTGTATCTCTAAAGGTAGGTTATTAAAGAAAGGAAGGACCACAATCAACAAACCGGTTGCACGCAATTGTGAGAAAAAAACGCATCGACGAAAATTATTAAAAAGAAACGCATAAAAAAAGATCATTCGGTGAAGGACTGAAAAATTGATTGGTCGGTTTTTGGATGTTGGGATATATTTTATCATTTTTCTAAAGGACTTTTATAAAGAATTGGTATCAAAGATTGTGTATTAGGGTGGGCCGATTTTACATAATTAAGAATTTAGTATGACAACACCTCTCAAAAGTTGCGGAAAGGTTAGTAGATTACCAAAAAAATAATAAAAAAAAAACTTCGATACTACTTTTAGCCCTCTACCTAAGGTTTTCTTTTTTAAAATTACCTTTATTTCACTGAAAGACTGTTACATGTTTCACGTACTTTGCTACGAAGATTTGACTATTTTATTGCATTATTATAACTTAACTTATATTACAGAGTTCAAACAAATCAAGTTTCGACATGCTTTCGGAGCATAATCGCTCTACAGATTGTAATTAGTCTGACCTGAGATTCGTTGTCGATAGTTAAAAAATAATCATTTCTGGAGAAAATGACAATATTTTAGTTTTGTATTAATCATAAATAAAACAATTAATACCTGACAATGAGCTCTGTAATACGGCGAAGTAATACTGTGTGTCCTTTATTTGGACCCTATTCTGAACTTGATAATACTCGTAAGTGCTTGCCTACTGTTAGTGACGTTATTAAAGAAACACAAATTGAAAGAAAAATACCATGGAAGCCTTCAAACTCAGAGGTTTACACATTGGTAAGTCAAGAAATCGAGCGCGTTTGGAAAAATGCATCAATTCCAACAGTTTCCCAGGAACGAGTGAAACAATTACTGAAAACTCACTTTGATAGGTACCTCACTTTGATAGATTCCTGTCACTAATAAGTACCCAAACAGAAAAAAAACTGCAAGTTACCACAGCAAAGTAGAAGAATTTGTTAACAAATCGTCGTTTACATTATTCGATATAGCGTCATGCAAATGTGTAACAGAATGTACTTGCCCGAAAGGAAGAAAAGTTTCTACCAAAGAAATGCCTTTTCTTAGAGACAAAAGGACTTAAAGAAGAATGATTATTGGTAACACTGATAGAGCAGAAACCTTGAAAATTCAGAAAAGGATGTTAAGGTCAATGCAGCAGATCCAACCTCCTTCCCAAGACAATTACAGTTCTGATCGTTCTAAGTAACGAAGAGTTTTAGGAAAAAATTTAGATAGCACGCCTAGTGAAGAAGCTGTGCCTTGTACCTCGCAAGCAACTTACAACCAACTATCTCTTCCAACAGTTGCGACAGTTTGCGACCGATTTGGTCTGTCTTCACGATCTGCAGCTGCGGTTGCCTCAGCGGTATTAGTAGATCTTGGAGTCGTCAAAGAAAACGATCGTCACTTGGTTGTCGATAAAAATAAAATAAGACGCGCTGTATCAAAATCTAGACAAGAGATACCAGAAGTTTCAGAGTCTCTCACCCTGAAAGGTTTATATTTTGATGGGAGGAAAGACAAAACGTTGTTATCCGAAAAGAAAGGAACTGGTTTACATCGCAAGAAAATAATGGAAGAACATATACTCGTATCTATTTTATCTGAACCAGGATCTGACTATGTCGGACACGCTACACCAGAAAAAGGGACCGGAATAGAAATTGCAACATCTATAATTGAATTGTTAAAAACGAAAGGATTCAATATGGGAGAAATACGACTGTATTGGCTGTGATGGCACTGCAACAAATACGGGTTGGAAAGGTGGTGTGATTCAATATCTTGAAAAATATCTAAAAAAACCAGTGCAGTGGGCAGTATGTCTCCTTCATGCCAATGAGCTGCCCTTGAGACACCTTTTCACAAAACTAGATGGTTCCACATCTGGCCCCCGAGAGTTTTCTGGCCCAATAGGCAAATGTCTAACTGAAAGTGAAAAGCTGGATGTGGTGAATTTCATGCCAGTTGCCGGCAATGTGCCACAAATGGAGGGTGATACTTTCAAAGATCTTAGTACAGACCAAAAATACCTTTACGAGATTTGTCAGTCAGTCACTACTGGTGTTTGCCCACCGGCAACGCACTAGTACCACCCCCCAGGTGTTGCAAGTGTCAATGGGGGGCAGTGACACTTACCATCAGGTGAGCTGCCTGCTCGTTTTCCTGCTCTAAAGAAGGATAAGGGTTTATTTATCGAATAGTTCAAGATGATATGTAACTGCAAAACGAAAAGTGCATTTGACTGTTACCGGTGCTTGAAGGAGTGGTGCGAATTTCACAACAATGGTTTGGCAATAACGATACTTTCACTGGCATAGGCGGTCTTAGTCATGGGCCAATATTTGATATTGAAGAAGGATAAGGAGTTGTTCATGGAATGGTTAAGATGATATGTAACTGCAAAACCAAACATGCACTTGACTGCTACCGGTGTTTGAAGGAGTGGTGCGAAGTTCATAGATATGGGGTATTATGAAACAAAAAGTAGCAGATAAAAATGTCAACAAACCCGCAAGTGCAAAAAAGAATTAACAGAAGAAGCATTCTCTCAAATTTCAGCTGAAGACTGGCTTAAGTGCTGCAGACATGTACATGATATTGAAAAACAATATTATGAGCAAAATGGTATAGTAGAGATGATGCAAAATAGATTTATAATCAACGTAGAAGAGTCATCAGACTCATCCAGTACGTGTTCTGCGGATTTTTTGGAACAAGGAACTTTGGAAATTGAGTGGTTCAAATCCATGTCATCTGACGATGACATACAATAATTTTGTGCATCCCCTTCGATTGTGTGCATCTTGAGATTCTAGTCAGGAAATTGCAACATTATGGAGTAAAAGACAACAATCGACCTTTGACGACGTAAATAGTGCAATTTCTGATACAGTCGAATGGTTCACAGTGGGAACAAACTGCGGTTCTAACAGGCTTTTTCAAATTGACTTATGTTTATTGTATCAACCAAATTATTGTTCAATCAAACATATTTAAAAGAGCGCGTGGGTTTTTATTGTCACTTTTTTTTCACCATGCCGCCACTTTTTTTGTGAAGCGACGTAGTTTATAGACGTCATAAAGTGATCAGTGAATCCTAATATGAATAAACGACTTTGACTTTGAAATTTGATAACTTATTCATTATATTTGTCAGGTACTTTCCCAATTATATTTGAGTTTCGTAAAAAAAAAAAGATAATCCTTTGCAAGGCCTGTGATCATAATGTACACAAAAAATAGCTGAAAATTCAATAAAGAAAGAGAAAGCTATGCGACTATTTATTTCTTTTTGTATAGCTGCAACCCTAGAGGCGCTTAAATTTTTCCCCGTCAGCCATAAGAAAGTAAATTGTAAGGTATACGCTAGTACAACTATTATTAATAAGGTCTATAAAGGGAATACGATAGTTATCAAAATTTTATAAAAAATATTCAACGACCTCTAGTTTTAGTGCGTCCGCGTAAGAAATAAAAATGCCGGAGGAAATCTTAGTTACCCATGATTCTATTGAATATCGAGTTTTAAATTTTATTACAGTGTTTGCAGCAATAAGTGAATACGTAAAATGTAAGTCTTGTGATGGAGAAGTCAAATTTGAAACAGCTTCACAACGAGGACTTGGTTTTAAGATCGTTATACTGTGTGGTAAATGTGATGCTCGTATCATGAACTCCAGTTCCTTCATCAAGCATTCTTATGAGATAAACAAACGATTTTTATTTGTCATGAGAATTCTCGGATTGGGATTAAAAGGTGCAGCTAAATTTTGTGGATTAATGAACATGTCAAGTTTTGTAAAGCAAAATACGTATGACCTGATCATAAACAATATTCACTCTTGTACGAAAATAGCTACCGAGAAACTTTTCGCTTAAGCTGAAGAAAAAAATACGACTTCTAAAAACCAAGGGGATGAAAATTGTGAAGAATTAAAAGTATCTGCTAATGGAACCTGGTAAAAACGAGGATTTACTTCTTTATATGGAGTAACATCATTGATTGTGGGGAAAATTATCGATATTACGGGGAAAATTATCGATGTTGTTGTGAAAGGTCCTTCTGCAAACAATGCGAGCATTGGAAAAATAAAATGAATATAGAAGAGTACAATGAGTGGTTTGTCGATCACAAAGATATTTGTTCTGCAAATCATAATGGTTAGAGCAGGTTAGAACAGAGATGAATTAGGTTAAGAAAATCTTCTAATACCCGAGGGCTTATTTAACATTAGGGGAAAGAGAAAGCCAATAGTTAGTTGTGATTACAAACATATATCTACAAAAGTCATCAAATTACTACTTACAAAGAAAAACTTATAGCTTGCACAAATACAGAAATCTAGTAAAGCCATTTCTACTTGTAGACGGGCACACAACTGGTTGGCTCGTACCAAGCTTCAATATCCGATGCCAACATCATGAAAGATATACACCAAGATGACAATGGCGATCTTACAACTTTCTTTGAACATTACATTCTTATCTTGCATCGAGGCTTTTGTGAATCCTTGATATTTATAAGCCTTAATCTTTGAAAGGGAGAGAAAGGCAACTGCCGACAGAGAATGCTTGATGGTAAGAGCAGGTTAGAACAGAAACGAATTCATTAACGAAAATCTTCTAATACCCGAGGGCTTGTTTAGCATTAGGGGAAAGAGAAAGCCAATAGTTACTTGTGATTACAAACATATATCTACAAAAGACATCAAATTACTACTTTCAAAGAAAAACTTATAGCTTGCACAAATACAGAAATCTGGTAAAGCCATTTCTACTTGTAGACGGGCACACAACTGGTTGGCTCGTACCCAGCTTCAATATTCGATGCCAACATCATGAAAGATATACACCAAGATGACAATGGTGATCTTACAACTTTCTTTGAACATTAAATTCTAATCTTGCATCGAGGTTTTTGTGAATCCTTGATATTTGTAAGCCTTAATCTTTGAAAGGGAGAGAAAGGCAACTGCCGACAGAGAATGCTTGATGGTAAGAGCAGGTTAGAACAGAGACGAATTCGTTAACGAAAATCTTCTAATACCCGAGGGCTTGTTTAGCATTAGGGGAAAGAGAAAGCCAATAGTTACTTGTGATTACAAACATATATCTACAAGACATCAAATTACTACTTTCAAAGAAAAACTTACAGCTTGCACAAATACAGAAATCTGGTAAAGCCATTTCTACTTGTAGACGGGCACACAACTGGTTGGCTCGTACCCAGCTTCAATATCCGATGCCAACATCATGAAAGATATACACCAAGATGACAATGGCGATCTTACAACTTTATTTGAACATTACATTCTAATCTTGCATCGAGGCTTTTGTGAATCCTTGATATTTATAAGCCTTGATCTTTGAAAGGGAGAGAAAGGCAACTGCCGACAGAGAATGCTTGATGGTAAGAGCAGGTTAGAACAGAGACGAATTCGTAAACGAAAATCTTCTAATACCCGAGGGCTTGTTTAGCATTAGGGGAAAGAGAAAGCCAACAGTTACTTGTGATTACAAACATATATCTACAAAAGACATCAAATTACTACTTTCAAAGAAAAACTTATAGCGTGCACAAATACAGAAATCTGGTAAAGCCACGGACACACAACTGGTTGGCTCGTACCCAGCTTCAATATCCGATGCCAACATCATGAAAGATATACACCAAGATGACAATGGTGATCTTACAACTTTCTTGGATGACAATGGCGATCTTACAACTTTCTTTGAACATTACATTCTAATCTTGCATCGATGCTTTCGTGAATCCTTGATATTTATAAGGCTTGATCTTTGAAAGAGAGAGAAGGGCAACTGCCGACAGATAATGCTTGCTTGCTACCGAATAGTTGCTTCGTATGAATGGGCGGTTGAAGAGCTTAATGGTCGTTCGATTAAAAAGATAATTAAGACAATTTAATGATAGATTTTCGTATTTTTTCAGCAATGAATTATGTTTTAATTCCAGAAATTAACGCATAATAATATAATATGCATTGGAAAGATGTTTATTCTTACTATTGATGCCTATTGTATTAGGTAATTTGATTATTTTTAATAGTATTAGTACTGAATAAAAAAAGACGATTGCGCGATGACCTAGACAGCTTTCTGAGAGACTGGCAGTTGGAGGCTAAAAACAGGGAGAAATGGCACAATAGAGGGGAGGCCTTTGCCCAGCAGTGGGACGGTGGGACCTATTATAAGCTAGTTAAGAAAAATATGATGGTCAACTTCGACCAGAATTGATGGTCAACTTCCAGCATTACATATTTATCCGCAAATGGCCATGTTGCATCTCATTCTATCCGTTTAACAGAGTTCACCAACAGATGTTTAAGTTTTAAACGGCCGTTTAATCCATAAACGGCTGTTTAGTGATATTTTGCTGTTCACAACGCATTAATCATTGATTATGTGCTGTAATCGACTGTTTAACTTAAACGAAGTAACCAACCTAGTTTAACCGCTGGTTTTGTGCTCCATGGCGAGATACTGTATGACTTAAGTTGTAAAATAGAATTGAAAGGCCCTCAAAATTATATTTTTGAATGGTTTCGAGTGTTGGATGATTTTGAAACAAAGGGAGAGCGAGAGGAGCAGGTAAAAATGGTCAAGACCATTACAGAAAAGAAGGATGCTCATTTAAAAATAGTTTGACGCGACGGTCATAGCTTTGTAGTATTATTATGTTATCCTGCCATTTCTGTACGTCGTTCGGACAAAAGTAAATTGTGAGCGAGTAATAAAGGGAAATCTGAAAATTTGCATAATATGTAACACAGGTTCCCTCGCAATAGTTCACGTCACCTCCGTTACAGTATTTAAAACGATCTTAACTTTATTTGTAATATTTAAAGGCATTTGCTTTCTTTTAATAAGCATGAACAAGCCTTATTACTTACTTTCTACTTTTCGTCGTGAAATAGAATGATAAACGAAATATTTTTATTGGCTTTCTTGACGCGATGGTAGCACCAAGCAATCTACCAATCTATACGAATGGATATTTTACGAATATAAACGAATTTTTTCAAGCTCAAAATAAAGAAAGCTGAGACAAGTCCAACAAAATAATTTATTTGTCCTATTTGCCCATTTTAAATTGTTAAGTCTGATTTACCAGAATATACATCAATTTATTGATTTGAATTTCAGAATTTATAACTTAGCATTCATATTTGCTGAGATCTTTAGTAAAATTTAGTTTTTTTTTTGCAGTAATACTGAAGTGAGACACAATTAGATTAGCCAGAGCCTACAGCAGAATTATCCGTTTCACACGATGACTAAACTAATGGATAATGTAACTGGATATGTTTTGGTTAAATAATAATTATGAATGAATGATAATGTTATGATGATAGCCTAGCCTTCTTAGATTTAAAAAAATTTTGGGCCAAAACTTTTCAACACCTAAATGTCATTCAACAGAGTAATTCAAAGAGTGAAAAGCTTAGACTATATAATACTAACGTATAAAAGACAGATTGTATTGAGCATTAGTTCATAACCACGTTTTATCTCACTTCAACTAGAAGTGATTCATCGTAATAGAAAGAGCTAGAAATATATCGTCTGGTTATACTCGATTCTCCCCCGCCACAGGCATTTTTTGGTCGGATAATAAATGATAAGCATAATCCGACTAAAAATGCAGGATCCATAAACATAGGACAAAACCCCTCCTGTAAGGTGTCACTTAATTTGGAAGGTTTATGCCTCCATTTTTCTGTCAGACTGTGAAAGTTGTTGTTTATTTGCTTACTGGGTGTTTTTGCAAAATTTTAGTATAAAAGTGTGTTTCAGCCAATGTTTTGAGCTCAGAAATTGCTCAGAAAGTTAGTGAAAAATGTTTTGTTGCGTATTAGGCTGCAATGCCGTGAAAATTACAAAGAAAACAGTGCCGAAGTCATATCGTATCATGCGTAAGTATTTCTTAGTTTATTTTTGATATTACGCAATATTTTGCATCACGAAATATTGTGTAGTACTCAATACATTGTGGTATATTAGGTGTATGCTCAATATCGCATTTTATTTGTAAATTTTACATAAAAATATGATGATAAACATTGATATCAAAACATGATATAGTGATGGGATTTCTTACATCGATATATTTTTAACCAACTGAGGCGAAGCACAAATCTCGTACCTACCAAATGGCTTGATATATTTTAATTTTATGAGGTGTCATAAGGCTGTTCAGCTAGGTTTTAGTTAAATTTTAAACACTGATGCCATATTTTCAACCGATGGTATTGTACATAAAATACGTTTTGTTAAAGGCTATTATGATTGTTTATCTATATTGAAAAAGACAACTGTTGGTTGTAACAATATCGTAGCCTAGGAGACCAACAAACTGAGATACACCCTTAACCCTTTGATAGCATAGTTTATAACTTCTGACTTTGTACATAAAAATACATTATGTTACAGGTTAATCATTGTTAATCAATAAGTACATAGTGAAAAAGACAACTGATGGTGGAATCAATATTGGAGCCTGAGAGAACAATAAAGTGAGTTATGTTTTAATAGTTTTTAACAGCAACAAATTAAATGATTCCCAAAATATTTTTTTTTATACCCCAATACACTTCAGACAAAATGGATGAATGTACACCGAATTGGCTGAACGTACACCAAATTTGGGTACGGTTCGGTTAAGTTGTGTTAGGTTATCTTGCGACCACAACCGAGCGAACCGAGCGAGCGGAGCTAGCGTGCCGCGGCCGCTGCCGGCGAAGTGCCAGAAGCAAATTTGGTGTACATTCATCCATTTTGGTAGACAAAATTTGGTGGATATTATTTGGTAAAAATTTACTCAAATTTGGTGGCACGTTAATACACCCGTTTTTAACTTATGATATTGTACATTAAAATGTATTTTGTTACAGGTGTTTATGTTTGTACATTTTAAATAAGGAGAGAAAAAGACAATTGTTGGTGGTATTAATATCGGAGCCTGGAAGGCCAATAAACTGAGTTTTGTTCTAAACCCTTTAATAGAATCGTTTTCAACTTATGATGATGTACAAAGTAGAAAATTGCAAAAATTTTACAACCAAAGGAAGGATTTGAACCTGCGTCTTCTCCGTCAGTACCGGAGACGCTTTACCAACTAGGCTACTGTGATCCTGCCTGATGTTGTGAAATCTGCGACCTCTATACGCATTTCAACGTTGTGTTGGTGCTGCCACCTAGTAAGCATTAGCTGTACTAGACTACTAGCTGAAGTAGTCTATTATTGCAAAAAGAATTCAAGTCGAAAATTGGTAACACTACGTATGATTGAAAATGATTTTATTTTAACATTTTCTGTGTTCGGATAAATCTGCTAAGTAGAAAATTGCAAAATTCAATCATTTTGAATTATACGTAGTGTTACCATTTTCGACTTGAATTATATTTACAAAAATAGGACTTGTTGAGCTAGTATAGCTAATGCTTATTGGTGGAAGCATAAACGCAACGTTGAAATACGTATAGAGATCGCAAATTTTACAACATCATGCGGGACCCTGAGCCTAGTTGGTAAAGCGTCTCCGGTACTGACGGAGAAGATGCAGGTTCGAATCCTACCTGTGGTTGTGAAATTTTGCAATTGTCTACTTTGTAGATCTATCCGAACACAGGAAGTGTTAAAATAAAATATTCTTGTGATATTGTACTTAAAAATGCGTTTTGTTAGAGATTATTATGATTGTTAATCTTGAGTACGTAGTGAAAAAGACAACTGCTGGTCATGAAGAATCATGAGTGAAACCTGTACTAATAATAGCTTTTTGTACATTTTATTTAAGTATTAGTAGTATTATTAAGTATATAATACACTGCCTAATGGAAAATAATAAAATGATTATCCATTGTCATAATGATAGTTATTGTTAAGGATACCTATTTAAGGATCTTTTTTCTTTAAGCTAAAAATAAAATTATAAACTTAAATTAGCCTTTTTGTTTACATAATACAAGTTTAAAAATAAGTAATCCATAATGATAAAAAAAATCTGATAGTATTTGTTTTTTTTTTCACAAATTTCATCGATATAAAAATCGACAATACCTCATCACTACTTGATTATGACAGTTAAACAGTGTGACGTCACAAATGTCAGGCGCTGAAAGCATTTGAGACGGCTTACACGGGGGGTTTGGTGAAAAGCATATGGGACCGGAAGATGAGCAGACACACGTCACCACTGTGATTGTGTAACCAAAAATGCGTTTAAATTTAGTGTTCAAAAATACCGAATGGACCAATTTAATAGTACATTAACATGCTTGGCTTCAGTACCTACTTAATCTTTTAATAAATTAACAACAACATTGTAATGATATCATACTTTTAAATTTAAGACATAACTGTTATTGAGGGAGCATTATTTTTCCAACAAACCATTGTATGGTTTGGCAAAAATAATAAAAATTGTAATCATGTAAATTGTATTTTTAATCATAGAAGTATCCCGAGTACTGGCCAATCTTCAAGCGCACTAACTATCCAATCAAGCAAAGCTTTGCAAAAGTCTGACTCAGATTTTATAAACTACCTCGGATCAAGGCTCACTGAGGAAGGTGTCATTGTCAGATGCAATCCATCAGAGTAGGAAGTCTTCAAGCTGTATCATTGTAATAGCATGTACACAATGATAATAGTGTTATATTCTAAGAACCAAAGGAATAAACAAATTTTCTAATAATTTACATATTTTTTGTTCAAAATTTGTAAACATCCCTTAACTTCTGCAGTAGGTTCAAAATTGTTATTACCCCCACATTTGAGAACATCAGTTATAAGTTTATAACTTTAATTTAAAATAAAGCCAATAAAGAACACTATCAAAGCGGAAAATGTTCGAGACAAGTTAAGATCAGTTCAACATGGAATTATTGTTAGACATTCAGCAAATTTCAGAATTATAGAAGATGATGTAAATTCAATGAGAAGCTATCAAATGGATCCTGTTATTACTTTGAGTAATGTAATTTTAAGTGAAGTAATTTTCTAGAAAATAATTGATATCATACTGATATTGTCAACCCTTTATTATGGGCCTTAGTAAATACTATCAAATTTCTCTATATGAATGTCCACTCTTAGCAGAATAAGAGAGGAGTAGAAACTAAGAGTTAATCAGATATTAAAAGATCCACAACACTTCACTAATAGCTTAAATAATTTTTTTTAGGTTGCAGTGGATATCGGGAACTCAAAACCATTAACTCATTTTTTCCAACACAAAACTTCATAAATACAACAAAGTTATACTTCAATCAACATTTTTTCTTGGCCTCAGTAAATACCAACACAATTTGTTTACATGTATGTCTTATCTTAGTAGAATAGGAGAAGACAAACATTAGCTTTAAGTATGAGTATAAACTGAGAATTGACCAAGAAAACTAAACCAAAACTTTGTAAGTTACATAACCCTTTTCATTTATTTTCCTTATTTAAAAGTCTTGACAGATAAATCCACATAGTTAGGTAAGTAATCAGCCAGCATGGAGAGCTGGTAAAAAGATTGTGACCCTCGGCAATGAATAACTCACAGAGAAGAAGCTGCTATTAGGAGCTAGGAAGCAAAAACCTACAAAACTGAATTTCATCATTTACTGTTACAACAGTTTACTGCTCGACCAATCCATTCTTATTTGAAAAGAAATATGATGATAAGGGTTTTCATTTATTTTCCTTATTTAAAAGTCTTGACAGATAAATCCACATAGTTAGGTAAGTAATCAGCCAGCATGGAGAGCTGGTAAAAAGATTGTGACCCTAGGCAATGAATAATTCACAGAGAAGCTGCTATTAGGAGCTAGGAAGCCCAAACCTACAAAACTGAATTTCATCATTTACTGTTACAACCGTTTACTGCTCGACCAATCCATTCTTATTTCTTGGCCTTAGTAAATACCAACCCAAGTACTCTGCATGAATGTCCACTCTTAGCAGAATAAGAGAAGAGAACCATGCTAGCTTTGAATATCAGTATAAACTAAGAATTAGCCAAGAAATTAATAAACTAACCAACACTTTCTTCCAACAAGTTCACAAAAATTTTCACTGAGCGATACAGACCCTTTTCGAATAATTAAAAATAATAGTTTAGCCAGCTACGCGGTTGATAATGAGATAATGTTGGTTTTTGCTGTATATTGCTGTTTTATAGAGAGTCGATCAAGGCACAGACTGAAACCTACTGTTTATATGCACCCAAACTGTCCAATGAAAAAATAAGCAGAGCAGTCTTCTCTCGTCCCCTGGGTTGCTCCACTTAGAGCTGACTTGGCTCCCTGAGTAGGTTTCAATCTCGACCGGTGGCAACAGTCGGTCACTGGAGAGTCGCCCTCCGCGGTACTAGCCCCCCGGGTGAGACTCCATGAGGAGAGGCCCGGTGAACGACCAGCGAGCGGGCGGCTGTTGGTCAATGTGGTGCTGATGATGTTTTGGGCCATATCTCGGTAGTCCTTTTCTTGAGGTCCCTTGGGAGAAGCCCAGTGAGTCGTCTTCGGTGAGGCAAGGTGTCCTTGTCAGGGGGACATGCATGGTGGGGTGCCATGGTGGATGGTGTTGAGGTGAGAGTAAGGCAAAGTCATCCAGTGGCTCCCATTGCAGGTCTCTGTACATCATGTCCATTCTCATGCACCAGGGGCGTCAATGATGGCGCGCAGGGCGCGGTTTTCTAGGGCTCTTACTTTTCCCGTTTTTGGTGGTGAAGGTGAGCGCGTACCATGAGGGGTCAGCGGAGGATAGCCGTTACCTCAAGTATAAGTCTTCTGTACCATCAGTTTCGTGCGGGTTGAAAGCCACGAATTGAGGATCGGATAAAATCTGGCCCTGGCACCCTTCATGTCAGCTATGGTGTTCTGGACATGCTGGTTCATATTGAGGCCACTCTATCTCCGCCCCTAGCAATCTGAGCTTTGGGGGAGAGTACATATGCCGGTGATAAGGGCTTAAGTCTTCGTAACGCTGACCTTCATTTTTTGAGCCACTCTAGAAGGGCGTCGAGGTTAGGCTGTACCTTTTAGGCCACGTGGTAAGGTTTGTACGAGCTTGCCAAAAATACAGTGTCTTCGGTGTATAGGGCTAGCTGCACGTCGCCGTCCGTCGGGATGTCATCGGTGTAGACGGCAGCTGCACTGAGGTACTCCAGCTAGTGTAGGCCGCTTTAGCTCGAAGGTTCACGGACAAACTTCGCTCGCATAAGAAAACAAGGGAATTGATTGTGCAAGAAAGCCAAGAAAAGAAATACCATTCCAGCGCACAACACGAGCTCGTAAAATGAATGAATGAAACAAGAATGAAATGAATGATTGATTGATTGAAAAAATTAAGGAAGGACCGCTCCCAAACAGTGAAGAACGTTCGGTAAGAAAAGTGTCAAAAAAGTATGACCATAGCAAATTTGATTATTCTGCTGCAAAGCAAGAAATATTTGTTATTAAAATTATTATTTGTTAGTATAATTTATAAAGACAAAACAGATGAGCGACATGAACCACTAACCAGTCATCCAGTGCTCCGCGGTCACAATCAGTGCCCCTCAATGCCCTCCATCTAGGTCCTAGATAAAAGCGAAGATCAAATTCCAAAGTAAAGTTGCAGGATCATATTTTGTATTTTTTACTAATAATTGATGAAATTTTTTAAATTTGTTTTTCTACCGATGGAGCTGTCAGTTGAAACTGCGGAGTGTGCAGCAGCAGATCCATTTTGCTCAACACATATACCTACAAACTTTGCTGTCAAACACCTTAAGTCTTCTACTTCGTCTGGCCTATATGATTCCTTAATTTTTAATAAAATACTGCATTAGAATATTCAAGATTGTTCAAACTTCCACTTACCCAAAATTATAGGAAAAAAAAATCTAAAACAATCATAAAATAGCTCGCTGGGGGATAGGAACAACTTAGAAAAGCTTAAATGTATGAATATAAAAGATTTTTGAAACTTAGTAAATCATGGCAATTCATCAAAAATAGGCTTTGGATGATTTAACAGATCTGTTAAATGCATAAAAACATTAATAAAATACTTAAAAGTATCATTCATAACGATTTACAAAAGTTTCGTTTATTGTAGAAAAGTTCCGTATAAGAACTTCCATAGTACGATTTTCAATACAGAAACTGATCGAAATATCAAAATTTTAAAAGCCTATATCTCCGAAACTACTAGACCGATCGAGCTGAAATCTATGCTATTATGCTTCTATTTAGTAGCCCTAAAAATGCAAAAGGTCCCATCGAAATCGGAAATATTTGATTTTTCACCTGTATTTCCCACGCGGTCAATCGATAATGATACTAAAGGTGTCCAAAAAGAAGCGAAAGGCCCTGATATGATGAAAAATAAAGATATTGGTGCATAACCTTAGGGTCTGGCGTATACTCCTCTTGTCCAATGTATATGAATATGAGTGCTTTGCGCAAAAATGTATCGGACGCGCCGAAATGGTTAAAAAACTTCCTGATTAAATTATAGAAGGTAAAATCAAGAAATATTGGGTACCTAGTCAATACAAGCTTTTGCCTGAATTCTAAAATTCCGCCTGCGTTAGCCGTTTACTCCCTTTAAAAGCAATGTAATAAGACTTTTAACAGGGCAGATAGGGTTCTTAAGGCTTGGAGTTGGTAGTCAAACACAGTTTAGGGTATCAGCTCCTATTATTGCCACCAAATATACTAAATTATTACAAAAGCAAATTTCATATCGTGATATGGCTGTTGACAGGAAAAATAACAAGAGAGCATCTACTGAAGAAAACGCGCAGGCTTTCGAACTTCGCGCCGACCAAACCTTCTCTCTGTCTGTGACCAAGCCTCGGGATTGGTTGGCGCAACCATGCGTGATGCTGATTGGGCAGCAGGCGGGGAGTATGTTCTCGCTGCTGCTGTACGCGCTATACTCTCCTCCTCCAACTCGCGACATCGCCTCGATGGTGAGTTGGCTATCGGTGGTGTATGTGTGTTTGGTTGTAAGTGTTGTGATGACGTTTTACGGTGCTTGCGCGGCCGCCCTCGTCGGCGCCGTGGTTGTACAAGCTGAGTCAACTGTCCCACTCGTCAAGTGTATGGGGTGAGATCTGCAGTATGAAAACGCCCCAAAATTTGTCCTTGAAAATCGGCGATATCATACGTGGTGGGACTTACCACTCGCTGGATGACATAGGGTCCATCTCTTTGGGGCATTAATTTACGAGTAATGCCTTTCGCAGCGTTGCTCAGGGCGTGTGTGGTCAGTAGGACCAACTCGCCTTCACTGTAAGCAGACGACGGCCGACGAATAGCATCAGCGTCGTCCTTTCGCCTGTCTTGCTGTTGTTCCACCCGGTCTCGGACGTCTCGCAACGTATTAACGAACCTTTTCAAGTAGGGAGTTACCTGTGGTACGAAATTATCATTTTCAATTATTGCTATGAGATCATGGTGGGCCTCAAACGGAGTTCTCATCTCCCGTGCAAACATCATAAAAGATGGGCTCATACCGGTAGTGTTGCACTTTGCTGAATTAAGCGCAAAACGGACCTGCGGTAAGTGTTTAGGCCAAGTTCGATGCTCATTCTGCACCAGCATGGCCAGTTGTATCTTGACATCGCGATTCTTCCTTTCAGCTGGATTCGCTTCCGGGTGATACAAAGGTATCAGGTTCTGTTTAATGCCGAGCAAGTACATACACTGCTGCATAGCAGCTGACACGAACTGTGGGCCGTTGTCGGAAGTTATACGCCTGGGAAAACCATAGCGCATAAAATACTCCTCGATCATGAGGGGTGCGCACGCTTCAGCAGTAGCCTCTTTGAGGGCAAACAACTCTACCTAACGAGTGGAGGTGTCTTCCATAAGTAGCACCCACTTTTCACCGTTTTCGCCTTCTGGAAGGGGACCGAAAAAGTCAATAGCGAGTACTTCACCTCTCCGGTTCAAAATCGGAGTTTGAAGGAGACCAGCAGGTTTTAGGTTCGAATACTTGTACCGCTGACAGTCTGCACATCCTTTCAAATACTGAATGACGCGAGCCCGCATCCCAGTGAAATAGTACCGCTGACGGATACGTTCTATCGTTCGGTCCACGCCTTGATGTCCAGCTGTCCGACTGCCTCTATTTTTGATTCCGGTATAACCAATTGGAGTTCTTCTGAGTCAGAATCGGGGTTCAGGCGATACAGGACGCCTTGACTCATGAGGTAACCACGTTCGAACCAACGAACAGAAGCTAACATGTCTGTCCCTTCCACATCTTTGATTATCTTTCGAACTTCTGCATCATCTAGTTGGGCAGCTCTAAGGTCTTCTGCCCTTATTCGAGGAACATCGATGGTTACTGTGCACATACCACAGTCCTCTCGAGAGCTGTCGTCACAAATGGGTCGGCTCAACGAATCGGCGATTACGTTAGCCTTCCCCGGGGTATATTCGTATTTTATGTTGTATGCCTGTAGTTTCAGAGCCCATCGCATCAACCGTCCACTGGGTGATTTGAGAGTTAAAAGCCATTCTAACGGCTGATGATCGCTCTTCACTATGACGTCATGTCTGTCAATATATGGCCGATATTTCTCTACTGCCCAAACAACAGCAAGAGCTTCACGTTCGGTGGTACTGTACTTTCTTTCCGCAGATAAAAGCAAGCGGCTCGAGTACTCTATTGGGCGCTCCTCCTGGCCTTCGCCCTGCAGTAGTACGGCACCCAGCGCATAATCACTAGCGTCGGTACGGACGATGAACGGCTTACTATAATCGGCTTGAATTAGAATCGGAGCTGTGGTCAGCCTTCTTTTTAATTCATCAAACGCTTCACGTTGCTCTTCTTTCCATGCCCACGGCATGTTCTTTTTGGTAAACTTAGTAAGTGGTTGAGCGATTTCGGAGAATCCAGGTGCAAACTTTCGAAACCAGGAGCATGTTTGGAGGAACGTTCGCAAGTGCTTTCAGTTTTTCGGCTCATTCATTTTAAGTACTGCCTCAATCTTTGAACCATCGGGCTTAATGCCCTCTGGTGTGACAAGATGTCCCAGGTACTTAACTTCTCTTGCAGTAAAGACACACTTGTCTCGGTTGGCGCGTAGCCCAAAGACGCGTAGGCGATCAAAAACACGTTACAAGTCTTGCATGTGCTGTTCAAACCCATCTGACAGCACCAGCAAATCGTCCAAATAAGCTAGCAAAGTAATGTCGTTGACAGAACTGCCAGAAAGGAATCTGTCCATTAACCTTTGGAACGTTGCGGGAGCGTTTTTAAGCCCAAAGGGCATCCGCTTGAACCTGAACGTACCGAAAGGAGTCACAAAGGCAGTTTTGTCTCTGTCTGCTGGCGCTACGTTCACCTGCCAATAACTGGCACGTAAGTCAATGGTACTGATGTAACCTTCTCTCCTTGTCGCATGCAGTAAATCTTCAATCACAGTTAACGGATAAGTATCAGTCTTAGTGATGGCATTAAGACCACGGTAGTCAACGCAAAACCTATAGTCATCAGTTTTCTTGGGCACAAGAAGTGCTGGCGCAGCCCAGGGAGACTCGCATTCTTCAATTATTTCATCCCTTAGCATCTTATCAAGCTCAGCTTGCATTATAGACTTTTTGGCTGGCGTCAGTCGATACGGAGGTACGGCGACGGGAAGATGATCACCAGTATCAATCCTATGCTCAGCATAGGGAGTCTCTCCTCCTGGACCAAAAATATCTTCATGGCGGCATGGGATCTCAGCCAGTTTCTGACGTTGGTTTGTTGTCAATCTTGTCCCTTCATCTTCTCTTAGCACGCCAGTAGCGGTCACAATGAAACGTGGAGTCTCTTGGTTTCCCTCTTCCACCGACGCGTTGGTAGAATCTACGACAGAACATGAGGCAGGTTGATTTCTTTCTTCCCCCTCATACTCCAGAGGATATATTTGTGAACCCCTTGAAAATTTCCACGTCGAGGTGGCAAAATCTATCACCATCCCAGCTGCGTTAATAAAATCTATTCCTAAAAGCGTGTCACTATGACAAAATCTGTCGTCACAATTTTATGAACAGAGATTTTAACGTCAATGCGAGCCACTAACATATCCCGCGGCTGGATAACACCGTCAGCAAGTTTGACCATTACTCGCCTTTTAATAAATTCCTGGTTTTGTTCTCTCAGAAAACGGTACAGCGAGTGACCAGCAACGCTGCACTTGTGTCAATAAGTGCACGCAGTGTCAATAAGTGCCACGCCACGTGAACTGCAAATTTGAATGTTTAAAATTGGTCTGCGAGTCACCATTGACTTCTTGATCAGGATAACAATTGTGAAATTTACCGTATTTAATATTGTAGGACCATGTTCCACACTTTGCCCTTCATCCCTACCAGAACAGTAACCAACGTTCGTTGAAATGTTTACGTGGTCATTTACTGGCACACTTACCCTATGAACTAAAACCGGTTCAGTATAATTTTCACTGTAAGGTAATTCTACCTGACACGCCGAACTTGACCCTATAAAATTCTAATCGCGTCATATAAAAGCGAGTCGTCAGTTTCTGGGTAGTGTGAGCATTCCTTTACAGTGTCATAGGCAAGACCATTTGATAAAATTTGAGACGAGCACGCATGTGTTTCTGCCGTTTCCGATAAGTTAGTTTGTGTAAACGTAGGTGTGTTATGTTGTTCGTGTACACGAGACATCGAAGCGGTTGGAGGAAAACAAGAGTAATATTCTTAATCTCCGTCGAACACTGAAAATGTAAGACTACCTGCACTACAATTAGGACAACGTGATCGTACTACCCCCTTCGCTCCACAACCATAGCAACTTAGTACCGGTACATTTCAATTTTCGTTACCTACGCCTACAGACCTATTAACCAATTCCGAACAGTTTTCGCGGCTATGTCCATACATTTTGCAGTGTAAACAAAATTGTTGCTTCCATGATGACGTCGTTTTTGGAGTTACTTGATCAGTCGGCGTCGGCGTTGAGTAACGACGCCGGGCAGGGTCTTCGCTGGTTGTACCGTTACGAAACGTAACAGACTTGCGGCGCGACGTCTCTGGTGGCGCGGCGCTTGCAGTCGGCCGGCCTGGGCGTGTAAGAGTTGAACGTTCCGAACGCACGATAGACGTTGAACCCGCGAAGCCGCTGAGCTCCGAAGTATCTTCGATTTCACGAGCACGACATAGGAGGTCAGATAAAGATTTTACCTCTTCACGCCTCAGCTTTTCCAGTATTCTTGGGTGCAGCAAGCTATAGACCATATCAAGTTCTACCTTCTCTTTTAAATCTTCCTAAGGCAAACGAGCGAGAAAAACACGCGCCCTAGCGACGAAAATGTCCGTTTTTTCAGGTCCTTGCTCCATTGAAAAAAGTTCTCTGTAGATACGGGCAGGAGGACGACGGTCACCGTAGGCGCTGCGGAGATTCTCTACGGCTGCACTCCACGACATGACGGTCGACTTCACTCCTTGCCACCACGTAGTGGCTTCGTGCGTGAGCAGCATCGAGAAACCCCGCAGTGCGGCAGAGTCAGACACGCTCGTGCACACTTTGTAGCTCTCCACGGCATCTAGAAAGCCCTCGACGGACTCGTCGGCGGTACCGCTGAAGCGCGCTGAACATCCCGCGAAGTTGCCTGAAGGTGCTGCAGCTGCTGGTGGCGACATCGACATTGACTGTCGGTCAAACACACGTTCCATCAAACTTTCGAATGCTTCAGTCTGAGACCGTTGTATTGCGGCCACCATTCCAGCCACCGTTGATGCTGATAGCACATCCTCCTCGTCATCGGAAATTGCGTCAGCGAAGAGCGCAGACTGCCTCCGAGAATGCTGAGACTGCCGACGGCTTGATTTCTTCGGCGGCATTTTGAACTAGCCTATCTCCAAACCACAGTTGGGCGTCCAATTTAACAGGGCAGATAGGGTTCTTAAGGCTTGGAGTTGGTAGTCAAACACAGTTTAGGGTATCATCTCCCATTATTGCCACCAGATATACTAAATTATTACAAAAGCAAATTTCATATCGTGATATGGCTGCTGACAGGAAAAATAACAAGAGAGCATCTACTGAAGAAAACGCGCAGGCTTTCGAACTTCGCGCCGACCAAGCCTTCTCTCTGTCTGTGACCGAGCCTCGGGATTGGTTGGCGCGACCATGCGTGATGCTGATTGGGCAGCAGGCGGGGAGTATGTTCTCGCTGCTGCTGTACGCGCCATAGACTTTGGTTTTACAAGTTGTATCAAAAAGGGCATATCAAGCCTGAACGATGTAAATCAGTGCACGAAACTGAATGACTTTTCCCATGGAAGATATTTAGACTTAAATATTTCAAAATTATTTTGACCTCACAAGCAAAACCCGACCTATGGTACGGGAAGCTGAATTTTTATTTCGTACTTTGACCTATCTTCCTTGGGAACGTTGTTCAGTATTTAGAAGCTTTACATCCTTCAAGGTTATTACAAATTTTTGCTACACGTTGTATTGGTCTTACTTACCTATTTGTTTAGGTTGTTGTAATTCTACAAAAACAGCAAGAATCTGCAACATCTGGTCACAATTACTCATTTCATAGCGGGTCGTGAATAGACTGCCTTAAACCATAGACAATTTTGGGCCCGTGCCAGAACAAACAATACAGGCAAGAGATAGGCAGCATGGTCATTGATCTGGACTTTTTGGCGGGAACTCGACATGGGCGTTTGCCTGCTTAATTGAAATTTTGGTTTTTTGTGCATTAAGTGATTTAGTGGATAATAAAGATAGTGTGTTATGCAGTAAATTTACTACGGAGTGCGCAGCTGATGAAGATTTCAAGTGATCTCGTGTTTAAGCCCCGTTTGTGTTGTTCCAAAAAGTCACGAACATTTTCCTTCGTAAAGTTCCCTATCGCTTTACGAGGGGAGCTAAAAGAAAGATTAATGACATCAGAAATGGCTGTATGGGCTTTGTACTCTTTGCCTTTCCGAAAGGAAGAATTAAACAAAAAAAAAAAAAAGAAGGACTAAAATAATATAAAAAACAGACAAGAGGCGAAAACAGCGATTGAGATATTTTTTACTTGGTTGGTAATGCGGTTATTTCCGAGGCCGACGGCTGTAGTTGAAAATTTTATCGTGGTTCTGTGCTAAAAGGTGCGCTAATAATCAAGGTGTGTTCTACGCTCGGTTGCTGTGGCTAACAAAAATCTTCATACAGCTAACCTTGCCACTCTTGCCAGTACCAAACGTGCGGTCAGTTCCAAGATTCCCGAAAGCTTGTGAAGTGAACCATTTGAACCAATATCCTATTCATTAATTAAGGTCTAAGCGAAACTTCTGCAGTGCGTTTTCAACCTGGCGCCAATCTTATCATAATATTATGTATGCATTTTGTGGTTATGTTGAATTTGTTGGTGTTTTTATGAATCTGATTATTGCAACTATTTCTGGATAGGAAGCTGAGCTTCTTGGTGAAGTAATTCGCAGTCCTCTTTCACAGTCATTTCGACTTATTTAGTTGAAAAATCTGTTTATTTGTTGTGCTAAGATAACAGACAGTACTGAATAGAGGTGGCGCGGGGCGCCTTCATGAAACCCTTTACGCCAACAAGGATATAAACTTAAATCGGGTGGAGACTTGTGAAATGCTGTGTACTCTCAATATTTCTGTTAAGCAGTTTGTGGTAGCACTACAGTGCAGTCCTCTGACACAATAATAATACGTCTATATTATTCTAGGTCTTAGTGCGATAATTATAACTAGGTAAAATAAGTTATACCTTTTTTTTACCAAAATTTTCAGCTGGGTTGCATTAGCCGTGGTCATGGGTAGACTGAAGGGAAGCCGCTGATGTCTAAGTGCAAACTTATATTTCTAGATGTCAAATTTTTAAGATAAGATGGGGAAAAGACGGCATCTTCAAAATCTAATCTCTGAAGTCTTCCAATCTCTTATCGTCACCAATGGGAAAACTGGTTGTATTCACATTGATTGTTCATTTGTTTGCAGAAACAGTTTTATAGCTAATAACGCATACTTATAAAAAATAAATTGTTCGTGAACTATTGGAAATGAAAGTTTTGTCCTGGATGCCAGAAATTTAAATAAAATACCCACATATACTTAAGTACATACCACAAAATCATCAATATATTGTTTAAACTAGTTGTGATACAAATTTTCATTAATATTAATGCCGGAGCTCTTTGTCCCTAAATTCTTGAAAAGAATCTACGTTCTGGAAGAAATTTTTTTCCACCTTCCCATTCAAAATGTCGGTCACATGAGAACACATCAATTTTAGGTATAAAAATTTTTGAATGAAAACTGCTTGTTATAAAAAATTATGGGCGGATAAAATTGATTGACCTTTATATTATCTGCGGGTGGTAATGAGTAAATAAGATTGACCGTGATTCAAATTTTAAAAAAATTTTTCTTCGTAGATAGTTATTCTTTGTCTTTTGTAGTTCTTGTTTTTTGTTAGTATTGGAAACAGAAATCTGAGCTGACTCCTTTGATTGTTTTTATAAATCTCAAGAATATGCAAAGTAGCTTCTGCTATTAGACAAACTTCTTATGTACATATTATCCATGATAGAAATCAAGTTTTTATGGTCACTTCAAATAAGTGAAGGCAACAAAACTATTACAGTTCCTATGTTCCAAAGAAAGGGAAAGATTATATTGTTCCATAATATAAAATTATAATGTAGATTGGGTGACTCAGTGAATAGGCTTATATCATCTTGTTCCACAACTTTGTTTGATGCTTTTATCCTTTTTTCACATTTTGATTTAGCAACACATTTGGCTCTATTACAACCGCATTTAGACATTAAGCATGGTCTGTTAGAAGAAAAGTTGCAGTGTTCAACACCTCTTGAATTGCCAGTGCTGTTCATGCAGGCAAAACTCCTTGAACTAGCGACTTGATTATCAGTGTTCCTTCCGTATGCACATTGAGCAAAAGCTTTCAATTCAAAAGCTTCCGTGGGTGATAAGATGTTTTGGGTAGGTTTGGCTTCTATGCACCTTTAGATTGGTTAGAGCCTAGACTACGACCAAATATGTCATTACCCGACATTGGCCCAGCAAGACATGTCGAACGTTGCCCGTTGCTTCCTAGGGCTTGGCTGTTTAAATGATACTTCTTGCAGAAAAGTCACTTTAATGGTAAACTTGAATATAAAATATACTTTAAATAAGTACTTACTTTGAGTAAGTTCTAGTTCAAATTATTGCAGTACAATCACAGAATTGTGATTTTTTTTTATGGGTTGTAGTTTTTCATTCCCTTCGGTGACAAATCTTGTCACAACATTTTAACATTCTGCCATTAATCTGACAATTAGCTAGTTAGTCCTGCTATTTCTAAGTCGTCTCGAACTCGTTTTTTCTACGTACTGCGCTATTAAATTCAGTGCGCAATGCGCATTGCATAATTATTTTTTTTCTTTAAACTTAGGTACATTTAAATATCTGCAGGTCAATGCCTTAGATACAAGTAATATTTGCTAGTCAGTTTAGGCATTACAATGACATTTTAAGCCGAAATCATTTAAATTGTACAATATTTTGTTTATTTTTAGCCTAAGTTTTGTAAAATAAATTTCATCTTATCTTAATTTGTTATCAGTCTGATATAAATTGACGAGCATTTTATTCTGCTCAATAATCACATCATTTACATACAAGTTAAAAAGAGTATACGAGGTCAAGCCAATTACCCCATCTTATAATTTTAATCGAGTTCTTCATGGTTGTTATCAAGTTTCACGAATGCAAGGGTGAAAAATAGCATGAGTACTATGTTATTGTTCTGCCTCGGACATCCTCGGAGTGCCAGTCAATACGGAGTCTTGAATCCCTCCTAATAGTAATAGACTTGAAATTTCAAGTCAAAGTGTCGTTGTTTCGTCTGTCTGGAAATTTCCCAAAATCTTAGTGCAAGAAGAAGAACTGTTTTTAATATATTAACTTTATTTGTTTATCTCCGAGTATATTGCAAATAATTAATTGGCCAATAGGTACCAAATGCGCGTAAGGGCCATAAAAAACGACCTTATCAAAAGCATCTTGCACTGCCTCTAGGGTATTGATTTTTTTCCCGCCAATAAGTAGTCTGGTAAAAGCTGGACCCATGTTGTTATGAAAGCTGTTGCTAATTCATCTTCTACAATCGCCTATTTGGGTCTATACGCAATTGCAAGGCCAAAATAAGTTGGCGTATTTGTACGATCTTTCTCCGAACAGGGGTTTTCTTTGACAAATACAAAATCTAAGTGTTTTGTTTTTTTTTTTTATATAGGAAAGAGTCGGGTAGCCACGGACACATAAACCAAACGTATATATTTTTAATAAAAATGGACAAAACAAGATCTTTATTTATTATATAAACATTAAATAAAACACCCATAAAGTAATTTAAGGTACGTAACAATCACATAATTAATTACTTTATCTTTGCCTTAATCAAGTTTAGCAAACAGTCTTTAATTTTCGGCAATTTTTTTTTGGCGGGTAGTCCCGGACATTCATATTAGCGATGGCCAAGTCGTTCTTTAGCTTTGCAGACATCACAATAATAGTAAAGCTGTGAAGGATCAATATCTACGCATGCTTCATGCGCCCAGTCTTTACACTCGTGACATCGTTTTCAGTCTTCTTCGAATGTTTCACCGCAAATGATGCATTCTGTTCCCTGATTTCTTGACAAGTCTTGAATGTTCTGTTTTGTTTTAATTAGGGTTTCGATACCAAAATGGTAAAAAGAAGGAACCCTTATGGTGCCGCTTTGTCCGTCTGTCTGTCTGTCCGTCTGTCTGTCTGTCACACCTGTATGTCTCGGCAACCACTCATGCTATCGACTTGAAATTTGGAATAGTTTTAGAATATGGTTGTCCAACTAAATTGCACGTGAAAGAATTAAGAAAAAATTATGATTATTAATGTAAAGAGGGGGCAAAGTTTCAAATTATCGGTACTAGGTTGAGTTAGTGAGAGTGAGGGGTATCATATGAAAGGGCTTTACTTGTAGTACATTCTAAAATATATTTTTGTATTTTTTAACAACTCTTGGTTTTCAAGTTATGATGAAAAATGACAAATAAAATACCGTTACCCCTCTTATCTCCGAAGTTTGTGAATGGAAAAAATCTGAATTAATTACAGTCGATAGACGTTGAAGTAAATATTACAGCAAAAACAAAACGATATTTTTAAGTTGCACAGTTTTTTAGAAATCTGCTAAAAACCTTTACAAACAAATTTAGGTTTTCGATCCTAAAAATGGACTTTATTGCTTCCAAAAATACTAAAGGTATATCGGAACCCTCGGCGTGCGAGTCCAACTCGCACTTGACCGGTTTTTTTTCTTTGTGGCAGATGCACCTTTCTTTTTATTCTCTATTGCTTTAGCTTCTTTATATTTATTCTCTAATGCTCTAGATTTTTAGGGTTCCGTACCTCAAAAGAAAAAAACGGAACCCTTATAGGATCACTTTGTTATCCGTCTGTCTGTCAAGACCCTTTTTCTCACGAACGGTTAAAGGTATCAGGTTGAAATTAATACCATATATTAGGATCCATGAACCACACAAGATCTGAAAATTTCAATTTATTACAACGACGCAATCAAAAGATATGGCCTTTTATGTCCTCATCTCCATACATTTATGCATTAAAGCAAAACCTATAGGGTACTTCCCGTTGACCTAAAATTATGAAATTTGGCAAGAAGCTAGGTCTCATAGTACAAATAAAAGTAAAAATCTGAAATCATTAAAAACTACAATTTTTCTCACAACTAATGGTAACCAATTGAGGTGAGCTCCCGTTTCAAGAACATTCATATAAGAGAGTGGTCAAGTTGAATGGTCGCGGAGGCGATTTTTGTTTTAGTTCTATTTTAAAAACGGGACCACTTACAAAATTGAAAATTGGTATGTTTATAGTGCATAAGCTATAAAATAACAACAAATAATAAAATTTGGTCAAGCGCGTGTCGGGCTCAAAAAATCTAGCACATTAACTTACTGAAATTTCAACTAGTACAATTATTTTTTTTTTTTTTTTTTATTGATACAAACAAAATTCACTCAGCATTACAGTTACCCAAAGCGCTGGTAAACTTAAATAAAATAACAATAACATCATTTAAATCTAAATTCTCTCACAAAAGGATAAAAATGTTCTATTAATATGACACCACCTGTCAGCAAACAAATCTAGTTCAGGATATTTTTCTAGTAGCTCATTCAATAGGTAAAGGGAAGTCACAAGTGGTGAGTGCCTGTGTGCCTGCGTACGTGTCGCCTCTACAGCCAATAGCCGGTGTGTGCGGGCGCGGAGATACCTGTCCGGTACGTACAGGCTGCACTCGCGCGATACCAGCTCCGGGCAGTCTGACTCCCCGCGTATTAGCTGACACGCTGTATGTAATAACTGGACGTTCCTCCTAAGTTCTAACGAATTTATACCCAACATGCCAAGTAGAAATTTAGTAGGATAAAGAAATGGGTAGTAACCATACTTTTTCTTATACAAGAACCGGAGAAAGGCCTTTTGAATTTTCTCTAATAAAAGAGTATATGACTTCTCATGAGGACTCCATACTAGTGCAGCTGATTCTATTTTGGTACGGACTAAAGAATAGTATAACAGAATAACAGTCTTGGGATCTTGGAAACTTTTTGAATTACGGATAATAAAACCTAACCTTTTATAACAATCTTTGGCTAAAGTCTCTATGTGCCTATTAAAAGTTAATTTTGTGTCGAAGAGGACTCCTAAATCTTTAATGTTATCCACAGAAGCTATTGCGTCACTTCCCAGTAAATATGTGGCATGCACTGGGCGCTTAGCACGTGTATAAGACATGGCGCAGCATTTGGTCGGATTAAAGTTAAGCTTGTTGATGACGCTCCATTTTTGCACTGCATCGATATCCGCCTGCAAGAGTTCGCAATCCTCAATGCTCACAACCTTACGTATGAGTTTAAGGTCATCTGCATACAGCAAGCACTTTGAGTTCTGAATAACATTCTCTATGTCATTGACCATCAATATAAACAGTAGTGGTCCAAGGATGGAACCTTGGCTAACGCCAGATCGAGTATGGTACGGACTAGATACGTAGCATCCATAGCGCACAAACTGCTGACGGTCAGTGAGATAGTTTGCTATTAAACGGAGAAGCCTTGGTGTAAATCCTAATGTGGTTAGCTTATCAAGAAGAATATCATTGTCTACGCGGTCAAAAGCCTTTTTAAAGTCAAAATATATAACATCTACTTGAGACCCTTTATCTAAACAAATTGAAATATAATCAACAAGGGATAGTAAATTAGTGTTCACAGAGCGCTGACTCCTAAAACCATGCTGACAGTTAGATAGATTTGGGGATATTTGAGCTAGAATTTTCCTATGTAGAACCGATTCTAAAGCCTTAGAAATTGAAGCGCAAATAGCTATAGGACGGTAATTTTCAACACTGGAAGAATCTTTAGTTTTAGGAATAGGGGTTACACGAGAGATTTTCCAACAGGCTGGATATATTCCAGTGCGGATAATTAAATTAAATATATGATATATGGGTTGTATAAGAGAATGTCTACACGCTTTAAGAATATACGGAGGGACGTTGTCTGGACCTACTGCACTCTTTGGTTTTAATTTCCTTAAAGCTGCTTATGATTATGTGGTGGTACGGAACCCTTGGTGCGCGAGTCCGACTAGCACTTGGCCGGTTTTTTTAGTTGCAATCTCGTTTTTCTCCACCACAGCATTTTTGAATGGAGAAGAAGTGCCGGATTAAGCCAGCGCGGGGCTGTAGCAAATTCTATCCTTGGATTATTATAATAAAAAAATAATATGGTTTTTAAACATATAACAAAGTGAGATAATATTATTGAACAAAAACTTAATCGAGTTATACGAACAAATAAAAGGAGCCCTGGCTCCCAAACTAGGACTTCCTGTGACTTGACAGTCAGTGCATTCCATCGTGGAGTTCAAATCTTATTAATAATAATTAATAAACAATACAGCATTCAACTTCACATCATCAAAAGAAACACTCATAACAGTGAGTCTAACACTGGATTGCTTTACGAGTAGATGATCAAATTTATGGTATAAATAAATCTCAACTGTTCAAAACAAACTTTTCTAGATTTTATTTGGGCAAATTTATTAATAACGCTTTCCACATCGACGTTTCTAAGTAAATTGTATTCGATATTCATCAAAATTAGGCCATTAAGACGTTCTTGTCTCATCGTGTTCCTAAAGTCATTTTAAACTCGTTTTAATGTTGAGAAAGATCGTTCACCACTGCAGTTGGTGACCATAAGGGATAAATAAATGCGCAAGGCAATTTCAATATTTGGGAAATAAGATTGTAAAGAATTATTTATCAAAAGCTTGTAAAATTTCCGTTTCGTTAAAGTTCCAAAGCCTCCTGCTTTTTACTATCTATATTACGAGCCACATCAGTATCAAGCAATGCAGCGAACTGCACTATCTCATTTCCTAGGCTGTCCTCCAAATTATCTTCGTAAGCACTTAAGATGATTAGATGAGTGAAGAGTTTTTCAATATATCTTCAGTTGGAAGAGATTTTAGCTTTCGTATTACTCCAAGCTTTTCAGTAATTTTAAGGTAGGCTTCCATACGTTATCAATGATGACGATAAACACCTGAACCTGAACTTCATAAAGTTGTCCAGGTGTTTGATTTTCAGTTTTCGCGTTTGGTTGAGCCGCTATAGTGGTAAATTTTTTGTATTTCGCTTCCTTCTTCTAGAATTCTCTGCTGATATTGCTCACAGTCAGTGAGATTCTTCAGGCTTCTGCCTCAATATCTGAAAATGTGGATCGCATTGGTTGAACATACACATGTAATGAAATCATAAAGACCGTAACCAGTGTTAAGGTCTTGATCAGCTGATTACAGCGAAGCACTAGACGCTTGCAAACGTTCTAGTATTTCATTCCACGCAATTGTCATTATTCCCGTTTTCAATTTACTCATCTTTCAAACTAGACCGTAAGCTTGATTACGGCACTCTGTCTTTTGATCCACATCATTAGAAATATCTTTCAAAAATTTCTTGATAGTAGTAAAACCACATAAAAGTGCCTTAGTGTCCGACAAACTTTTAAAAACAGGAATTATTGACGTACTTTTATTAAGTACGCGTCAGTAAGACTACGCCATCGATAGGTAGAAGCGAAAGAAAATGTATATAAGTTTTCAATCAAATCAAAGAAAATTAATGCTTTTGTACAACAGTCTGCAGCGTACGGAACCCTTAGGGCGCGAGTCCGGCTCGCACTTGGCTGGTTTTTCCATTTGTGGTTGCATAGATAATGTCTTGTGCAAAAGATTTTGACAGTTTTTACACTTTTCACTGATCAGACCCACGAATAGGGTTACCATATCTCAGGATTTGCCCTGAGATTTCAAGATTTTTCGACTTCTCAGAATTGCGGCCGGATTTTGCAAATCTCGTAATGTCTCAGGATTTTCAATAAAACACACAGGTTACATTTTAAAGATTTCTTCTTCTTCTTTCTCCTGGCTTTTATCCCAATTTATTTGGGGTCAGCCCTCCTAGTATTTCTGCGCCACACCGTGCGGTTGCGGGTTGTCTCTTCGCTAGTGTTTGTGCTTCTCAGGTCATTTTTTATAGTTTGTAGCCAGGTCATTGGTGGTCGTCCACGGCCTCTTCTTCTCTCCTCTATATTCAAAACACTTTTGGTCATATGGTCATCATCTCGTCTCATCACGTGTCCGTACCAGCGCAGTCGGTTTTCTCTGAGTTTTTCTTGTATTTGGGCAACTTTGAAAGTACCACGGATGTATTCGTTTCTAATTTTATCCTTTCTAGAGACTCCTCCTGACCAACGGAGCATATTCATTTCAGTGACGTGAATTTTTTGTTCATCTGACTTTTTCATCGGCCAGCATTCGGACCCATATAGTAGAGCTGGTCTTACTGCCCTTTTGTATACATTGCCTTTGATTTTAATAGGCATGTGCGGATCACACAGGACGCCCGACAGAGATCTCCACTTCAACCATGCTGTCTGGATTCTGTTCCTTATGTCTTTTTCTGTACACACCCTAGGTGCTACGATGGATCCGAGATATTTAAATTCTTCGACTCTTTTGAGAGGTTGGTCTTCGATAGATGGACAGGAAATAGCGCCTGTACTGGCTTCTGAAAAGTCGCAGAGCATATACTCGGTCTTCTGTCTACTGACCCTCAAACCTCTCCTCTCCAAGGACTCCTGCCATAATGTCAAGTCTGCTTGTACTTCTACCAAAGATTCGGCTATAAGAACAACATCGTCGGCATACAGTAGTGACCACGGTGCTGGTTTCTGTATGTCTGCAGTAATATAGTCCATTACCAGGTTGAATAGAAGAGGGCTAAGGGTAGAGCCCTGGTGAACACCTACTTTGACCTCGAAAGATTCACTTGTTCCGGCTGGGCTGACCACTTTTGTGATTATATTGTTGTACAAATCTTTAACAAGTTTAATATACTGTTGCGGCACTAGCTGCGCTCTCAATGCTTGCCATATCAGCTGTCGCGGTATACGGTCAAAAGCCTTTTCGAGGTCAATGAAAACCAGGTGAAGATCTTGTTTACGGGTCTTGTATTTTTCCATGAGTATTTTCACTGAGTGAATGGCATCAGTGGTGCCTACGCCGCTGGTAAATCCGCACTGGTTAGGTGTAATTTTTGTTATTTTTGTTAACCTTTTTACGAGGACACACTCCCATATCTTAAGGCTGTGAGAAGTTAGTTTGATTCCTCTGTAGTTACCACAGTCCGCAACATCTCCTTTATTCTTGTAAAATGGTATCAGATTACTGGATCTCCACATGTCTGGTACTATGGTGGTTATAAGGATTTCGTTGAACAGTTTAGTCAACCATGCCACACCGGTGTCTCCTAGGTTTTTCCACAGCTCGGCTGGAATTTCATCCGGTCCGGCAGCCTTCCTATTTTTCATTTTTTGGATAGCTATTTTGACTTCCTGCGGTGAAATTGCGTCAACTGGTCCTTCAATGCATGGCAGTGTTGTAAGCGGCTCCTGTGGAAACTCCTCGTTAAGAAGGGCTTCGTAATATTCTTGCCACCTCTTACTTATTTCTATGTCAATTGTAATTAAAATTTAAACGAACTAAAAATAATCTTCTTTTGATAACAATTGAACAGTTAAAATCAATACGTATTTATCTAATCAAAACAAACTATAAAAATCCTCTTTTGGTAACAATTGCAGTTAAAATAAATACTTATTTATCCAAATAGGTATTTAATCAGTTTTATCGTATTTAATATTTGAAGAAACTTTTTTTAGTAAGTTTTTTCTTTGATTATTAATTTATGAAATGCCTCACAAGTTAAACTCTTCTAATTATATTGAACTAAAAGTATAGCTCGAACTAAAGACACGTTTAGTCGGTTTCTTTTTTTCGACCATTGAGCTCCCATGATAGAAAAAACCCTTTCTACGTTTGCGTTCTGCGCTGTAATTGCGAATATATATTGACAAATCCGCAGTATCTCTGATAATCGTAAAATGCCTATTGTCTTGAGAATGTTTGCCCACAACGCATGAAGCATTACATCAAAAAATGCTTCTTCCTGTTTTGTTATGAAAACTATTCAGAGATGCAATTTCATCGAATAATTTCACATCATCGATGTGTACTCCTTTTCCATTCAGATAATGAAGTGATAAATAATAAAAATTAATTAGTAATTGTCTTAATTTTTATTTCGAAATTTTTTCCTACCTGCCCTAAATTAACTTGATAATATTTTTTGTTTACGTAGTGAAGATCTGTAATTGGCTAATGTACTGTTTATTGTATTGGTTTGTATTTTAAGTATTAATGCTGTAGATCTTAGTTAAATTAAATAAATAAATAAATAAATAAATAAATAAAGCAACCTGATCGAAATCGATCATTTCGCCCTTTTTCAGCATCAACCAATTAAAGACTTTGAAATCATTTAAAGGCGTCATACACTTGATCAGATATTCTATGCAAGTCTTATACATATTTTTAAGGTCTTGCTTGAAAACTTCTTGGTTTTCCGCAGTGCACTTAGCCAGAAATTCTCGCACTTTTAGTGACATGAAGTTTGCGTTTGCTTGTGCTTTTAATATCTAGAACAGAATTGTTTTCTTTTTCGATGTCTTCAATTTTCGTCTGAAAGATTGACATTAATGAGTGAGCAAGAAATAAATAAAATTCGCATTTTCAAAAAAGTTATTCAAAGTGATTGGTACACCAGGAGTAGACAAAAAGGTCTGCTTCAACGGCTCATACATCTTCAATATTCTTTCGATCGCTGGAAAGAGACTAAGCCATCGTGTCTTGCTATGAAACAAAAGTTTCTGATAATTGACGTCTATATATTCGCTGATATCTTTCAACGCCTCCGTGCGTACGGTGTATTATCATCATCATATCAGCCGAAAGAGGTCCACTGCTGGACATAGGCCTCCCCTAAAGAACTCCATGACGACCAGTCCTGCGCTGCTCGCATCCAGCGGCTTCCCGCGACCTTGACCAGATCGTCAGTCCACCTTGTGGGGGGCCTGCCAACGCTTCGTCTTCCGGTACGTGGTCGCCACTCTAGAACCCTTACGCCCCATCGGCCATCGGTTCTTCTTGCGATGTGCCCTGCCCACTGCCACTTCAGTTTAGCGATTCTCTTTAGTTCTTCTGCGGATCTCCTCATTTCTGATTCGATCGCGCAGAGAGACTCCGAGCATAGCCCTTTGGGTGACTTTGAGCTTTCTGATAAGGCCCATCGTGAGCGGCCACGTCTTGGTGCCATATGTCATCACTGGCAACACACACTGGTCAAAGACTTTCGTCTTGAGACACTGCGGTATTTCGGACGTGAAGATGTTGCGGAGCTTCCCGAACGCTGCCCATCCGAGTCGGATTCGACGAGTAACCTCTTTCTCTAAGTTGGATTTACCCAGCTGGACTGTTTGTCCCAGGTACGTACTCATCAACAACTTCGAGCGTAGAGTCTCCAACTTTGAGTGGAGTGGGTACAACAAGGGCGTTAGACATAACTTTCGTCTTATCCATGTTCATTTTAAGACCCACTTGTTGTGAAACTCTACTGAGGTTTATTGAGCATCGTGCCGAGATCTTCCGGGGTCTCAGCCATTACGACAATATCGTCGGCAAATCGAAGGTGGGTCATGTACTCGCCATTAATGTTGATGCCTAGTCCTTTCCAGTCCAGGAGTTTGAAGACGTCTTCCAATGCAGCGGTGAACAGTTTAGGAGATATGACGTCTCCCTCTCTCACTCCTCGCTGCAATTGGATAGGTTTCGAGTCCTGGTCCTGAAGACGAACTGACATAGTGGCGTTTTTGTACAGATCCTTCAACACCTTAATGTACCGATAGTCGACTTGGCACCTCTGGAGAGATCGTAGCACGGCTCACGTCTCGATCGAATCGAAGGCCTTCTCAAAGTCCACAAACGCTAGGCAAAGTCTTCGGTCTTCTGTATAACTTGCCGTAGCGTATGTATGTGGTCTATGGTACTGAAGCCTTTACGAAAACCGGCTTGTTCGGGAGGCTGGAAGTCGTCGAGCCTGCGCGCGAGACGGTTCGTAATGACTCGAGAACAGCTTATAGACATGGCTCAGAAGTGAGATGGGTCTGTAATTCTTCAGCAGAGTCTTATCACCCTTTTTGAAGAAGAGCACCACCACACTTCTGTGCCATGCCTGTGGCGTTTTCCCTTCGAGTATGACAGAATTAAACAGCTTCTGAAGAGCTTTTAGCACCGGCCTTCCGCCTGCTTTCAGAAGCTCAGCCGTAATTCCATCGTGCCCGGGTGCCTTGTTGTTTCTAAGCTGTCTTAGAGCCATTCTAATCTCGTACAAGCTGACGTCCGGGATATCTTCGGTATGGTGTCGGGTAAGTCTAGTTCTTGGATCGTTGGCCAGACTGCTAACGGGTGGGCCGGTTGACGTGTATAACTGCCCATAGAACTTCTCGACTTCCCTCAGTAGCTCAGGCTTGGACGATACGGTTCTGCCATCCTCGGTCTTCAGCCTCGTCAACTGGCTCTGTCCAATAGACAGATCTCTTGCGAACACTTTGAAGCCTTTGTTCCGCTCAATCGCTTCTTTAATATGGTTAGTATTAAATAGCCGAAGGTCGCGAGTCAGAGACTTAGAGATCTGTTTATTGAGCCGCCGATATTGAGAAGCATCTTCCGAAGACTGCAGAACCATTTCGCGTCTTTCTTCCATTAGCTTGAGGGTATGGTCAGAGATCTTTTTGGTTCTTTTAGTACGGTGGGGTCTAAAGTACTTTGACCCAATTGTATGGACAGTTTCCACGAACCCGTTATTGTAGTCGTCCACATCTACGCATTCACCAAGGCATTCAAAGCGGTATTGCAGTTCGAGCTGAAAGCCGTCGGGGTTTTGGATATTGGTGGGTACTGGTCGGAGCGTAGACTTCATCAGTCGAGTTCTTTCTAGCTTTACGTTGATATTCAATGTGCCTGCCTCTTACCAACCGGTGATCGCTTCCGGTTTTAACCGCATTGATCACAGATTCATCATTGAATATTTGCTTCTTCGTCGACATGATAAAGTCAATTTTTTGTACGAGTAGCACCATCGGGACTGATCCAGGTCCAGTCGGCTAACATGTGGCCTTTGGAATTCCGATATCCAACACCAAATTACCCCACCCTCAGCTCACCATCGCCTCGCTTGCCTAATTTCGCGTTGAAGTCCCCCATGACAACGGTATAGTGGGTCTTAGGCGTATGTATGGCTTTAGATATATCCTCATACATAGCCTCGACTTCATCATCAGAGTGTGTCGATGTGGGGGCGTATACCTGTATGACCTTCAGCTAATACCTTTTGGTGATTCTGAGTATAAGGTACGCTGCCCGCGACTACACACTCTCGATCATGACCACGTTGTTCACGAGAGACTTGTGGACCAAAAACTCGACACCTCCCTGGGACAGTTGGTCGCCCTCCCGGAAATAGAGCTGATTTTAGGATTATCGAGTCCTCCCCCTCTCTTCGGACTTCAGATAGACCGAAGATGTCCCAGTGTAACCTTCTCAATTCTTCTTCGAGTTCTGCAACCTTCTCGTCGGTCCGCAATGTGCGCGTGTTATTAGTTGCCAGGGCCAGAGGTCGTCGTTGTTGGTAGCTCGACATCTGCCGGGGATTCTTCGCACCCCCTGCCCCACCGCACAGTGGGCTGAAATTAGCGTTTCATAGACATTCAATATATATTTTTTAAGTGACGCTTTTTTTGCTTGTAAACTATTGAGGATACCTACTATATGCCTTATATAATGAACTTTCAGGTTTTTAATTGTAAACAGCGCACTAAGATTTTTTTTCTCAAAAAATTGTATGGCATCAGCATAATAAATGATGATCTCTCCATTATCGCACCGTTGCGCGTTATATCCTCTTAGGTTATTAATAACTGAATTATTTTGGATTTTTTGACATACTCCATGTTGAGGCCAAACTTGCGCCTTTTTTTTTAAATCTTTTAAAAGAATTATTTTTTTTGTTTTTTTTTTTTCATTTTAAACTAATGTTAAGCTTAACATGGATGTATGTATACAGACTAGCTCCTTTAAAAACCAATCTTTTATAAAAATTACCATTTTTTTTGTTTTTAACTAATATTAAAGCTTAACATGGATTTACATAGACTTGACATTTACGAAAATTAATTGTTGATAGTGAAATTAATTAAAAACCAATAAAAACGGCTAATTATCTTTATTCTTTATATTTGTATCATACAAACATTTACACATAACGACTTAAATTTAATGAACAACTAAGTAGTGGTGAACTAACAAATTAATTATCTAACGACTCTCAACATCCCTAATTAAGTAAAATATTAAACAATAAACTAACTATCTACTGACTTATAAATTTATACTAGCTTATAATTATACATTGGTAATACTTGTCAAATATATAAATTTTAAACATCATACATAAGATACATTTTGTGATTAATACCTAGTTCGTGGCAGATGTCCAGAAGTTGTAGAAATGCCCTAAAAACTAAATTTTAGTAGTTGTTCAATACAAATAATCATAAAAATAAATGATCTCATTAGAAGAAAAAAAAGGTTGACCACCCACACGATGAAGAAGAAGATGAAAAAATATATTAAAATGAATACAATAAAAATTTGTGTTATAAAATTAAATAAAACAATAAATAGGTATATCAATTAAAAATATTGCCTATTCTGAATCACTATCTTCAGAGTCGAACTCAGAGTCGGAGTTTATTTGAGCAATATCCCTAAATTCGAATTCAGGTTTTTGAAGATTCAGCAGATCCAATGTTTCATCAAAGAAAGGTTTCTTTTTCTTTGCATCCATCGTTGGTCTTTCTGCTGATATAAGCGGATCAGACGAAAGCAGAAGAAAATTGAAAATATCTTCATTGGAATTCACTCTGCTCTTCTTACGTGACTGATGTTCTCTGAAACTTCTGAAGTCCTTGTTCCTCGCTTCTGAAGCCTCTTCAGATAAACTTCCAATCGGTACTATTGCGTTATAAGCGATAATTTCGGCCCCATTAAGCAGTATCGTGTGCACTGTTGCTGACATGTAGTACCAGTTGTACAATTCAACATACTTCTCAGCAGTTATGTACGCATATTCTTTAAATTTTGAAACATTTATAGGTTCACCTGAAGTTATGGCTTGCAAAATTACAGCAAATCTTCGGATCAGATCTTCATCTAGTCCAGTGATAGCCGCAGTCTTTTCAGGAAATTCTAAAAATCGTCGTGCAGTGTTGCCGTCGTTAGTTGTGCCATGGCCTTGTTTTATAATATCGATTAATAGGTTGAGCTCCGTTTTGAACCTGGCTTGGATAGCTTTCTTTCTTGCATCCACTGCGGCTTGGTCACGTTCCCCTCTAGCAGACCACGTCTTAATATCTAATTTATATGCGATATGCAAAAGACATTCCATCATGTTTATGCGCGCATGTAGTGAAGAAAGTCCGAGCTCCATCAAGTCAGCTTCTGTTGATTTCTTTTTAACTTCTTCCAAGTTGTTCATCTCCGTGGGCTTCGCCATACACATGTAGCACACTGCATTTGATCTTACTTTAGGAGAAAGGTATGTTTTTATTTTAGCATCAACCATGGTGAGCATCAGCTTATGACTTACCATGTTGCTATCACAATCAGATGGTTGGAGAGCTGATATCTCAGCTTTGACTCTTTCATTTTCTTCCTTCACCACTGTTTCACTTTCTTTAACAAAGGTAAACTGTACTGGACGACAATACGCTGCTGAGCACGGTTTCGGGTTCTCCCAAACTGTGATGTCTTCACATGTCATCTTCAGTGGTGATAACGAAGTCATGAAGATACTAGAGTCATCTTGTATAGAATCCATCTTCTGTTTGTATCTGCTTTGGCTGGATGCTCCGTCGAAACCGTATTTTGATATTAAAATGAGTTCTTTATTTTGTATACTTTCTGGCAAAGATTTAATTATTCTTTTTGCTGTCAGATCTAGCAAAGCTTGCAGTGAAATTTTTGCTGAGGAATCTGTCACCGCAATTGAATTTTTTGGTTCAGGTGGAAAGCACACATTCTTCTCTTTTTGCCCGCGGTAATACGAAGGGTACAAGTGGTTAAGGCCTTCTCGAATTGCTGATTCTCGCAAAGTTATATATTGCCACTTTGATAATTTGAGAGATATCAGTAACCCAAGAGCTTTTTGGGGTGAAAACGTTTCTTTACTGGTTGGTTTTGTAATTAAATTTTGAAGTTTTTCGACTGATTCTGGGTGCTTCACCATATATTCCTCTTCCCTTGCGGACACCGTCGGTGACGGTCGTGTCTAAGTAACTTTATTAAAACTAAAAATTAAGCTGTTTTCCGAAACTCAACTTAAATTCAAGTGAAATTAAGTATAAATTTGCTTAACGACTCGATTGCAGTGTGAGTGAGAAGTCTGCGTAGTGACGGTGACAGGTATATGCGCCCCACATGCGCCCGCGTTTTTCCTTATCCTGTGTGAGAGAGATAGGATCACGCTGTGACGGAGACAACTAGCGTTTGCGTCGTTTGGCTTCGTGGAAGTGCCCCAGCTACTCTCTAGACCCCGCCCACGCTGGATTTACGTTTGCCCACGGGCTGTTTACATTTAGGCCTACGCGCTTAATAAATCGATCGAACTATGGCTATGAATCAAAACTTAAGCAAACAATTATTGACTAGCGGCGGGTCTGACCCAGAGTTATACGACAAAAATGCGGCTGAAGCGGAATATGATCCCAAGATCTCGAAACAAGGCCCTCAACGCTTTAAAAGACCAAGAGAAGACGATTTATTCATATTCAAGGAAGAGATGAAAAGTATGATTAAATCACTTTTTCAAGAGCAGAAGCAAGAGCTTTTACAAGAATTTACAGGAATAAATGACAAAGTAAAGGAGATTCGAGAAGCAGTAACCAATGTTGAAAAATCAATTTCCACCCTAACCTCTCAAAACGAAGAAACCCATAAGAAAATTGGGCAGCTTGAGAGACAAGCTACTAAGGACCGAGAAATTCCCGACCGATTCTAGAAGAAAAAATTGAAGATCAACAGAGAATCTCTCGTAAGACAAGTGTTGAAATCAAAAGCGTCCCGAAAAAGCCCCATGAAAGCAGAGAAGACTTAATTCAAATGGTGCTATGTCTTTTTAACACCTTGGGCCTCGAGGTAAGTGCACGAGATTTCAAAGATATTTTTCGACTGAAACCTAGAAAGGGACAAGAGAAAAACCCCACAATTATCATTGAATTCGGATCGACATTACAGAAATTGGCTTTGCTGAAAGCGACCAAGGAATTCAATGTCAAAAACAAAGGCAAGCTCCAAGCCAAGCACCTTGGTCACACTTCTAGCGAGGATACACCAATATTCCTCTCTGAGCAGCTTACTGCCAGGGGCGCTCGACTATTTTTCCTGGCCCGTGACCTTGTTAAAGCCAAGCTGTACAAATACTGCTGGACTGGTTTCGGCAGGGTATTTGTGAGGAAGGACGATAGCTCCAAAATAATTCAAATTCAAAATGAAGCTCAGGTTCATCAACTTTTGTTAGGAAAGTGACTAGGTATTAATAATTATAAATTGGTGTTATTTCCTATGTCTCACAGTTTTACAAAGAACTTTATCGCTTTTTAAAACTGATATATTTACGACTCAGGCGAGTTCGATATAATTGTCATCGACATATAACTCGCTGTTACACAAACTTACACAACCACCCACCAACTTATACATCCAAGCATACACACGCACTTACACACCTTACATTCACAAACTTTCATACAATGTGCCTAACCTATTTAATTTCCAAATCATATAAAAACGAACGTAACCTAATGATAACTATGTACAACAATCGATTTGACTTTTGTTTTAACTTCCTCTACTTCTATGGGTAGTTTTAATACAATAAGGGAATTAGACCAAGTGCAAGGTGCCGACTCAATTAAATGTAACATTCAAGATTTGACGAATTACATAAAAATATCAAATAATAATTTAATTATCATTACTCAAAACATTAGGAGTATCTATAAGAACATTGATGATCTACAAGTAACTCTATCGCAATTATTATATGAAGTAGATATTTTAATACTTACAGAATGCAGATTAAACTCTTTAAAACCGGTTCCACTTCTTAAAAACTATACATGTTACCACTCTTCCAGACTACTCAATCAGAATGATGGGGTAGTTGTTTATATTAAAAAGAAAGGAAAGGAAATCTCCTCTCTTTCACCACTCGCCAGAAGTTAAAATTTCATCCTTACCACTTAGATAACTGGCAATCTTCCACCGTACGTTTTACAAGAAACTTCTTACCACGTACGACCGCACTGTGGAATCAGCTTCCTGCGCAGGTATTTCCGAACGGGTACAACAAGGCAGCCTTCAAGAAACGAGCCTACAAATATCTCAAAGGCCGGCAGCGCACCTGTGATCCCCCTGGTGTTGCAGGTGTCTATGGGCGTCGGTGATCACTTACCATCAGGTGACCCGCCTGCTCGTCTGCCTCCCTCTTCTATAAAAAAAAAATAACTCCTTAGATGCTCATCTTGAATTGCTTTCAAGTTATAAAAATATTTTTATCATGGGTGACATTAATATCAATCTACTAATCTCGCCTAATGAACAATCGCATGAACGCAGTAACAGACTTCACTACCTTAATGTGCTATCTTCGCATGGCCTTCTGCCTGGGCATACTCTCCCCACTAGAATCAATAGCTGCCTTGACCATGTTAACATTAAACTTGACAGAAATCAAAACTCGGCCTTCATTGCAGTTTTGAATACCACTGTTACGGACCATGATCTAGTTGTACTGGCTATATCGCATACATACAAACAAGACACGCCTAAAAAGCTTAAAACAATAGTCGACTTTGACAAGGCCTATAAAATGCTAATAGTTGCAGATGTTAGTCACTTCAATATATACGCAGATCCTAACCTATTTGCCGAAGCACTTATTCAATTCAATTCAATTCAATTTATTCATTAAAATTTACAAAAGATGTCTACAGGCAGAAGTCCCAAGGCGACATCTATATATAGGCTTGGTTAAAACTAATCTTGATGCTAATTCTAAATCAGTTTTAGTTACTAACAATAATAGGGCCTTAAAACCCTGGATAACAACTGGAGCACTCCGTTGTATAAGACTTAGAAACCACTTACAGATGAAACTAAGATTAGACCCGTATAATCCCATAATAATAATTACTTTTAAAAGATATCGCAACTTCTGTAACAATCTTATAAAGAAATTAAAACGATGGTACCACAAAGATCGCATACTTAAATCTAAAAAAAACCCTAGAGAACTCTGGCTTACCATAAATGATATCACTCAATACAAACCACCTAAAACTGCGAATGTAGATCTTCTAAATATAACCCCTACACCCCAAACCTCTGTTAATTATGTTAATAGATTTTTTGCTACTATTGGTCAGGTTCTAGCACAGTCTATCAAAAATGGGTCTGTTACAGTTTCAACTAACTTAATTTTTCCGGGCCACTTTAGGCATTCATCTTCTTTTGTACTTCTGGACACTAATCCACAAGAAGTTGAAAACATACTTATGGGACTCGACTCGGGTAGTACTCCCGGCTGGGATGGAATCCCTACTAATTTCCTAAAACTTTCTAAAGACTTCTTAGTTCCACTCATTAGTGATCTTGCTAATCTATGCTTCAACACCGGTATCTTCCCTACAACGCTTAAGAAAGCTATAATTACCCCTGTGCACAAGGGTGGAGACAGAACCGATGTGAATTATCATAGACCTATTTCAGTCCTGACTTCTATCTCAAAAACCATAGAGAGACTTTTTAATAAAAGACTAGTTAGTTACCTCAATAAATACAATATATTATCAAAATCTCAATATGGTTTTAGGAAAGGACTGTCTACTCAAGACGCGATCTTAGATCTTACATCTATGATAGTCAAGGAAATAGATAAAGGTAATAAATGTCTCACAGTTTTTCTGGATCTGAAAAAGGCCTTTGATACCGTATCTGTCCCCACTCTTGTGCAGAGACTGGAAGGTATTGATATCCGGGAGACTCCTCTAGCCCTATTTAATAGTTATCTTCATGATAGAACACAAGTAGTAAAAATTTATAAATTCCTTAGTCAGGAAGAAAACGTTACTTTTGGGGTGCCACAGGGGAGTGTCCTCGGTCCGACGCTCTTCCTCATTTATATTAATGAGCTGTGTAACCTTCGGGATGTTGGAGGGAAGATATTCTGCTACGCCGACGACACGGCCATTGTTTTTACTGCTAAATCGTGGAATGCTGTAAAAAGGATTGCTGAAGGTGGCCTAATGAAAGTGTCAAAATGGCTAAACGACAATTTTTTAACATTGAATATCCAAAAAACTAATTTTATCTGTTTCTCTCCTTACTCAAACACGCAACCTGAAACAAATTTTCAAATAAGAATACATAGCTGTGTTAATAGGGACCCCTTGTCTTGTGATTGCCCTTGTTTAGAAAAGGTAAGCTGCACCAAATATCTTGGCGTCATGATTGATCAAAGAATTAGCTGGCATTCTCACCTAGAATTGATTATGAACAGGACAAGAAAGTTAATCTGGATCTTTAAATCACTTAGGCATGTCATGTCTAAAGAAATGCTCAATAAAGTCTATACTGCACTTGTGGAATCAGTCATTACCTACTGCATCCCACTCTGGGGAGGAGCCACTAAGACCAACTTTTTGGAACTTGAACGTGCGCAAAGGTCTCTTGTGAAGGTTATGTACTTTCAGATTCAGATTCAGATAATTTTATTCAATGTAGATTCTTTACAGAATACTTATTGAATGTCATGCAGAATACAATGCAAATAGAGCGAGTCTACGCCGTTTCGGATCGTGCTATGGCAGCGTAAAAGAAACGGCAAGAAACCACTGCAGCACGGCCTACTTTAAGAGTCGGCTTTTTACAATGTGTTTCTTGTGTTTCGTTGGAATATCAGAGCACCATACCTCTTTGTCATTCATATAGTCATCCAATCTGTAGTAAGCTTTTTTACATAACGTTTGCTTTACACATTCTTTAAACTTTCTCTCAGGTAATTGCACTATATTGTCAGGTATTTTGTTGTAGTATCGTATACACAGACCAACGAAAGATGTATTGACTTTAGTTAATCTAGTATATGGTTGATCAATTTTATGCTTATTTCTAGTATTAAAATTATGCCTGTCACAAATTTTAGGTAATTGATGAATGTTCTTTCTAGCATACATTATATTTTCATAGATATACTGGCATGGCACTGTCATAATGTTGATTTCCTTGAACAGTTCTCTTAGGGAATCACGAGTCTTCAGGCAATAAATTGCTCTTATAGCCCTTTTTTGTAAAACGAATATTGAATGTATATCAGCTGCTCGGCCCCAAAGCAGTATGCCATAAGACATAATGCTATGGAAGTAGCTAAAGTAAACCAGCCTTGCAGTAGCTACATCAGTAAGTTGTCTGATTTTTCTAACAGCATATGCAGCCGAGCTCAATCGACCAGAAAGAGCCGTGATATGAGGGCCCCATTGAAGTTTAGAGTCTAGTGTTAACCCCTACAGGTACCCCACAGATACACTATATAAAGTCAGCAATCTCCTATCGGTTAGGAAGCTTTATATACTAAACCTCATCTTAAAACTCCACAGTTCATTAACATTTGACCACAACTTACTTAATAAAAGAAGGAAGGACATTGTAGTAACATCTCACCCTGTTCGTACTGTTCTTGCTAGCCGGCAATACGATTGTCAGTCCGCCTTTGTATACAACAAAGTCAATCGTATAATTAATATATATCCACTGCAATTGCACACATGTAAAAAAGCTTTAAAAGAATGGTTGGGTACACTTACCTATGAAGATGTTGAGTGTTCTGACTAGGATAGTATAGGTTGGTGCAAATACTACACTGATACCTATATTTATTTAAATATATTTCTAGTCAGCTATACACCTATATGCGGACAAAACGTACCGATCCTAAGGAGCCTATGCATGCATCCGTAAGGCATATAGGTGTATTACTGTCTTATATACATACATACTCACACACACACACACATACACACACACACACACAAACATACATACACATCAACATTTACTCCTACACACAGGAGTAATTTAATGTAATTGTTAGAATACGTTTAGGTTTAAGTGATAAATTAATTAATTTTGCTTAACTTATTGAGAGATAAGTACCGCATCCTATTGAAAATAAACAACTAAATGTTTCTCGAGTTAAATAATCAAATTAAATTAAATGTTGAATATCTAATTGATAAACTATGTACCTACAATTTGTGTTGCATCCTGTCGTGTAATTTACCATCTGTACTCGTATGTATCTTATGTTGTCTTATATTATGTTTCATAAGTTAATAAATCTATTAATTTGTTAATATCTTAAGTTCCACAAGGGAAGTTGCGAGGCATTCCCCCCACAAGTATCTTTTGATTACTTTCTGGGAAGTCTCCGTTGAATGAATTGTATTAAGATTCTTGAAATAAAAACTTTTTTTTTTTTTTTTTATATTCAATCACAGAAGCAATGTTGTTTTGGCCTTCATCTTTCAACTTAGAAATAGTTGCAAAAACGAGCTCACTGGAATCTTTGTCCGTGAGCGTCAGGTCTTCACTTCGCCTCTTTTTCTGTTTTGTTCCCAAGTCTTCAAAAGGTTTACGATTTGAGATTTTTCTTTTCGTCATAGTTCCAATTGATGATGTAGATGGCTCCAAAAGAGAAGCAGTAGCGCTTGATGATGGCTCCGAAAGTAGCACTATAGGGCTTCCCTCATGCTGAGTAATTGATTTTATATTTTCTTTTATGCAACTCGGCCAATCAACATCAGCCTCAAGCCAACTTTCGTAATTAGTTCGGAACTTCTCAAATTTCCGATGTGACAATTCATATCGTTTCTGTGCAGCCCTGGTGAATCCCCGGCAAAATTCTTTTAAAGTCACACAATCTTCTTCAGATACACTGTTGTTTAAAAGAGATAGAGCACGGTTTTAAACAAAAAATTGTAGTCACTGAGTTTCTTAGCGTTTTCCAGAATAACGAACAAATCCAAGTTTGTTACAAAGCTTGCCATGATGTTTGTACTTTCAATGATTGAAGATTACTAAATAATTTTCTTTCAGTACGTTCCTATTTATGGTGATCGAATTTAATGTATGTGCCCGAACAACTAATTTACTAACTACCCTCTTAATTAATTGCTAACAAATGAGAACTCAATTACTTAATAGATATTGGTACCTATTCAAAAAGTCAGTAGATAGTTAAAATGTCATAAACAGACAATAGTTTCCTTAATTTTATTGGGGATTTTAAGAATCATTAGATATTTAGTATTTTTAATTACAGCTAATGGGTTTTTAAGCAATTTTCACTATCTAATATTGCATACAATTAATTTTCGTAAATGTCCAGTCAAGTCTATGTAAATCCATGTTAAGCTTTAATAATACTAATACAAATGAAACAGTAAATACTTCGAAAAATCTCCTCAATAAAATTTATATCGCATTAGTCCAGTCTATAATAACTTATTGTATTCCCATATGGGGTGGTGCTTCAAAAACGCACTTTCTAACAGTGGAACGAGGTCAAAGAGCCTTACTGAAGGTAATGTACTTCAAGAAACTCAGATACCCTACAGAGAGTCTATATAAAACATGTAACCTACTATCTGTTCGTAAATTATACATCTTACATATTATTTTAAAAACACATCAGAAATTAAGGTATGATCCCAACATGCAAAAAAAGAGAAGGAACGACATTGTAGTGAGTTCTCATTCAATTAGAACAACTTTTGCGAGCAATCAGTACACGTATAGATCAACCCGCTTATACAATAAAGTTAACAATAAAGTAGAGATATTTACTAAAAACTATTATGAATGTAAATCGACTCTAGTAACTTGGCTAAAAAATATAAACTATGAAGAATGTGAGGATCTCTTAAAGACAATAACATGATATATACTACTACTTAATAGGCATACACTCTGATTTACACTCGGCCTCACACACGCACTCACACACACGCTCACACACACACACATACACACACACGCACTCACACACACGCACACATACACACACTATATAACTTCACTAGCACGCCTGCAATCATATATTTCCTTTACCCTTTACTGAAATGGTGTTTCCTATACTCATATATACACAAAATATAACATTTATTCAATTGTTACATATATGTAATGTATTAAATAAATATATGATATGTTTCCAAATATATATGCTCAATTTTATATCTTATATTGTGTGAGACATCTTGAATTTATGTTATATTTTTTAAATTTAAATTCCGATGGCACTTTTACGCTAGTAATACTTACTATAAAATACCTGGTTTTCTTAATTTATATATTTATATTTGTGCACTCAACAGCACGTCAGTAGAAACACTTTTGGACCTTATGGCGTGGTAGTAGAGTTGAGAAAGTTTCTGCCGACGAGTGGTTGACCGCACTATTCCTTAGTACCTAGATTATTTTCTAAAACTGTTTTTGTACGTACGTGCGTTTAGGAGGAGCGGGATCTTCTGGAACAGGCTATTAAGGCTTAAAAGAAGGTCCTAGCAACATGTTTTGCTTAACTTTAAGTTTTTGAAAATAAATATTTTATTTTATTTTTTATTTTTATAATATTAGTTAAAAAAAATTGTAAATATTTTTTTAAAGGCGCTAGTCTGTATACATACATCCATGTTAAGCTTAACATTAGTTTAAAATGGAAAAAAAAAAGAAAAAAAAAATTCTTTTAAAAGATTTTTTTTAAAATAGGCGCAAGTTTGGCCTCAACATGGAGTATGTCAAAAAATCCAAAATAATTCAGTTATTAATAACCTAAGAGGATATAACGCGCAATTATGCGATAATCGAGATATCATCATTTATTATGCTGATGCCATACAATTTTTTTAGAAAAAAAGCCTTAGTGCGCTGTTTACAATTAAAAACCTGAAAGTTCATTATATAAGGCATATAGTAGGTATCCTCAATCGTTTACAAGCAAAAAAAGCGTCACTTAAAAAATATATATTAAATGTCTATGAAACGCTAATTTCAGCCCACTGTGCGTTACCATGGCCGCTACCGGAGCCAGGAATAGCGGGGCCGCCGGGGACTAGGGGCCGGAGCTTATTATTGTGATTCATGTTGATTCTTAGGGGGTTTTACCATAGTCGCCACGCTTGGCAGACGGGTTGGCGCCCGCAGTAAGATGAAATAATACACAGAAGGACGCTGCTGCCCAGATTTAATTTCCCTTAGTCGCCTCTTACGACACCCACGGGAAGAGATGGGTCGGTACTATTCTTTTTAGTCCGGCACCGCATAGCTTCAGGTGTATACGGAAAAATAATTTTTTAAATTAGTCCAAATATTTTGTCCCGGTTGCCGATTAACTCCGCCAAAATTAACATTAGCGTTGTCTGCTGTAAATGATACACATTTTAACAACAAGTCGTACTTTTGCAAACTTGTTTTAATTATCTCTGTTATAGTGTCAGCAGTTTCATTGGGTGTACTCAGCACATCCAGCAGTTTTGTTTTAATGCTTTCTTGCCAGTTAAAGAATTGTATCACAATAGGAAATATTTTTTCTGCACCGTGATTACTTGCATCTGTGGAAACGCCCAAGTACTTAGTTGACATTTTGCAATGAAACTTGTACCTGTTCAATTACCCACGGAGATATCACGCCCGTAACTTAGCCTCAGTCTTTGTTCGTGCACAAGAAATACTATTCGCAGTGTTGGAATCGGCAAATATAGCCTTAACCAGTTGGCTGGTGCAATCCATAGATTAAAATGACTGGTGATGTTTCACTGTGTGAAAAGCTAAAGTAGCCTAGGCGGATCTTTTGCCGTCAGTCCAGAACTTTGTAATTGAAGTAAAGAGTCGATTTTGGTGTTACTTTGGTGCTACAGTTAAAATATTTTTCTTATGTTTTTCAATATCGGCAGCTCCCTTGAACTTAATTGAAAAATAAAAGTTACATATTGAACAAAACACTTCGGTAGGTTCTCTACCATCTTTCATAATCGGAAATCTTTGTCTTAAAACATCTGTAAATGTACAGACGTATCGTGGTCGCTTGTTACTTGAAGACATTTTAACTCGTATTTAACAGCTCCGATTCTCGCTCGCTCGCCCGTGGTGACACTCAAACCTTATTTATTAATATTGTATTTTCCGGAAATTTTGACTGTTGAGTCAAAGTCTGAAGAGTCAAAGTCGTACATAGAACAAAAAATTACGAGACACATGAATGCCTGAAGTTGTATAATTTTTGCGTAAGGCTGCAGGGCAGGGAGTCAGGGAGGGATACATAGACATGTTGAATATAAAAAGTTACGAGGAAAAAAAACGCATTTGTCGCCTATAAATTTTTTAAGAAATTTGTATATATTTGAACCTCTGAATCGCGATAAATGTAAGGTCAAATATGATTTTTACCAACCGAAATAAAAGGAAATTTAATGTCCTACAACTTTGTCTTTAACATTTTTCTAAAGAAGCGCATGGTTTAGAAGATATAAGCGAAAATCTAAAAACAGTCCGACATTTTTGAAGTTTTTGCCCTCCCCTCCAAGTTTCCACAGGCTCCTCGAGGTCAACAACTTCTTTAGGTTCTATACCCCACACTGTCCTAACACAACATCACATTAAATTCGCAATTGATTCCAGGTAGAAAGTAAGTCCCGTGTGGTGCCGGTAAATAATAATACCAACCCATACATACATACCCGTTGGTGTCGTAAGAGGCAACTAAGGGTTATAAACTGGAGGATGGGCAGCAGCATCCTCCTTTGTATCTTACATCTTACTTACTGCGGTCACCTACAACCGCGGTCCATGGTGCCAGCCGTAACGCTAATAAGCGAGGTGACTATGGTACTTCCCCTCTACATTTTTCCAGCAAAAGCTAGAATTCTGGAGGGAGCTCCCTGTCCTGTAGTGGACGTTTCATGGGATGTTATGATGAGAAAGTACCTGCCGAATGGATTATATATGCAGCAGCAGTCCGTGTTCCAAAACGCTGTGGAGTTCGAAATATGAATTCAAGTTCAAACAGCCAGCATCAGTCCTAAGTTTCCATTCAGCCAGCAGTATCAGAGCAAATTCATGTCTTCATCATCGTCATGAGGATTTGTGCAGGTCTTCGGAGTCCATGGGTCTTCAGCGGAGCCCTAAGCTAAAGTTGAAGTCCTAAATATTTACATAACATACATTTAACATTGACATAACTGTAAATGAATGGTTTTAAAACAGTCACATATTCCTCATATTGTTCATTATTTTTCTGTTCCTGCTAAAAATAAGTATTAATTATACGTCTCATTAGATGGTTGATTGCAGCGTTTCGAGTTGCGTTATTATTTGTTCATACGTCCGCTTTTCTTTGTCTTCAAACGTGTTGTAAATTTGGAGTCCTTTGTCTTCCAAACAAATTTTTGCTTCCATTTTTCGAAATTCCTTTTGTGCGATCCATTAACGAGCTTCAATGGCGGCGGCGGTCTTAGCAGTTCTATATTCGATGTACTATGTTTGCAGTATATAACTCACAACTCACTTTTTTCCGTTCGCAAGCCTCAGCGCCATGTGATGTGCGACTGGGAGATTGGAGAAAGTGAGAAGTCTGTAGATTTAAAATATTTATTAATAATACTCGATACTGGTCACCTCTAGGCACATCATAAATATCCAATCCTTTTTCACAAGCTGTCATTATAGCCAGACCAAGGAAAATATCCAAGCCTTGTCTTACAATACCTTACATCTTTCTTATACTTGCTGTTCTTAGGCCGCTATGAGCTATAGTTGGGATTCTGAATTCGGGCTTGTTAAAGTTTTGAATGGCTATAAAAAAATCATGTTTTTCTTTTATGGGTAACACATTACATTTTCTGAATAGTACCTAAGTTATAATTACCAGCACTACATTTTCTCCTTTTTTTATCGTCAATGGCAACTCTTGACCTCCTAACTTCTTTACTTGATAATATTTAAAAAAACGTATTTTAAGATTCATAACCAAATTCTTGGTAGTTTTCACATACAGGCAAGCTTTTGTTTTTCTCTGATTTCAAATGAGCTAACTTTTCTGTAAGTATACGAATCCTTTTCGAATATCGTGTAAATGTTTTTCTTAAATGTTGATATTTCAGATTTAATATTCTTACTTGCCCTTTTAATATGAGATTGATTTTTTTCAGCAACTGCTAAAGGCTCATATTTAGGTGCTGTTTGTGTCGTTTCTTTTTTCTTTCGTTTGGCGTCCCGCCACTGTTTTCTCACTTCTTTTTTTTCATTTTCGTCCATAACCTTGAACTTTTCTTTTTTAGCTTTCGTCCGTTCGGCATTCTTCCTTTTTATTTCTTCGAAATTTTCTGGATTTGTCTGTTTCAATTTCTCGCGGTACTTCCGGCATCTTTCTGCTGCAGATAAAGGCATCTTCTGCAATGAATATAACAACATTCTTTCTTACACAGTCATATAAAAAATTGTGACCCCTATAAAACCTTATCGTTTATCTGCCCATGAAATTACGTGGGACACTCAGAAATATTTGCGACACTAAAAAAAATTGTTCTACAGGTACATATATTTTTATTAAATCTTTTCAAAGTACTCTCCACCAGCCTCTATACAAAGATTCATGCGTCTGAACCAGTTTTCAAAACACTTTTTCCAGTCCGCCGTAGACACCTCGTTTACAGCCTGCTCGAACGCAGCCAGCGCATCTTCCGGCGACGAAAATTGTATCCCCTTGAGCTGATTTTTTATTTTTGGAAATAAAAAGAAGTCACACGGTGCTAGATCAGGGCTGTAAGGAGGGTGACCCAGGAGTTTGACTGGTGTGCTGTCCAGGAAGTCCCTCGTTTTGAGCGCGGTGTGTGCAGGCGCATTGTCGTGGTGGAGCAGTAGTCCGCGGAGCCCTGTGTTTGGTCGCTTGTTGCTCACAACAGAAAAAACTTCTGGTAAACATTTGGTAGTATACCATTCGGCGTTGATGCTTCTTTGATCTCGTAAGGGAATTGAGGCCAAGTGGCCAGTCAAATTAAAAAAGCTGGCGATCAAAATCTTCCCCCCGCTTCGAGATCGCTTCACTTTGGTAGGCGTTGGTTCATTTTGAAACACCCAAACTGTCGACTGGCGCTTGGTTTCTGGATCGTATTGATAAATCCAGGACTCATCACCTGTTACGATGTCGTAAACACGCCGAGACGAGCCTGCTTCAAATTTGTTCAGCATATCACGGCACCATTCCACCCGGGCCTGCTTCTGAGCGTCGGTGAGGTAGTGCGGCACCCAGCGCGATACTATCCTCCTCACGCGAAGATGCCCGTGTAGAATCTCGTGAACGCTTCCCGATCCAATCTTTAATATGTGCTGAATCTCCTGATATGTAATTCGCCTATTATCTTGGATTAAATTTTTCACTGCTAGCACGTTTTCTTCCGTAATAGCCGTCAAAGGGCGACCGCTTCTTTCTTCATCCCCCAAGGTTGGTCGACCGCGCCTAAATTCGTTATACCAACGATACACGGTTGCCTTGGAGGGGCCTTCATCCATAAATGCCATTTGAAGTCTATCGAACGATTCATCCGGTTTCAGGCGACACTTGAAATCGTAAAAAATCATAGCTCTAAAATGTTCCCGGCGCAGATCCATTTTTCAGTAAGACACGATACTTTGAATTGGCTCGCAAAAAATGTGGAGGGAAATTTTGAAAATGGAACACACATATTTTTACTTACAAGTAATCATATTTTCGAAAAAGATTCTGACCGGCCAGTCTCCCATATATAAAAACTATTTTTCGCAATACTTTCTGAGTGGCCTGGTATATAACTTTTCTCTGGGACCATAGCTCGAAATATAAATAGATCGACTTCCCGTAAATTTCTGACATTGGAACTGCATCAGCTGATAGCATATTTTGTTTAAGAGGTCGAAACTATTGATATTCCTTATGACTGCAAAAAAAGTGTATACGTGCAATATGCAATGCAAAATTCGATGATAGCTGTTAACAGCTGTACATAAGAGACGTTTGTGTCTTTGTTGCATCTAATCCACACTACTGGAGAACCCGAGGCGATGTCAGCCAAAGGACAACAAGATAAAAGTTAAAGAATTTACTATGTCAGCCTCCTGCCCAAAGACATACATTTATTTATGAAAAGAACATATTTAACATGTGCATTTTATTATATAACAAACTTCCAGACAATTTTAAATTAATGAATAAGGTTTCACTCAAATTGAATTTGACAAAGTGGCTGCTAGAGCACTGTTTTTATAGTAATAAGGAATTTCTAGACCATAGACTGATAAGTTCTAACATTCTATTTATATTTTGCTTGATTTCATATTGACATATTTTCCTTTGACATTTAATATTATTTATCTACACTCATTTCGTAATCTTTGAATTATGATTCAAAAAGTTGATACATAAGGCTGAATATTACGCAGAGTATGTATAAAAAATTAAAAAGTTACCATTACGTAACGATTTTTATATGAAAATTTTGCAAAGGTGTTACGTAATTTAACTTTTTAATCATTACATAACACTTGGATAAAATTCTTCTTGAACCTAAACCTTTTTAAAGAAGACTGAATATAAGGTCTTTTAAAGAGCCGGTTATAAATTTAACAGTTTTTCTTATTAGCTGTCAAATATCAGTAGCATATTTACGAAGTGTACCTTTTAAACAACCTATTAATTTGGAGCAGTTACAGTTACAGTTACTATAGTTACAATTATTTCATCTGTGGTGGAAAAGATGCGCGCGCAGCCTGGAATCATAGTAGGCCTTGGAGATAGGTATTAGATTTGCCGCCATTTCTAAATATTTACCTTTTTCAAGTAATTCGTGCCTGTAAAAAAATATTGTAAAAGTAGAAACAGCGGTACAGGCAGGGCACATGCAGTGACACCTAGAGATTCTCTTGAAGTGGCTACTAAAATAACTTACGATCTTTTTCCATAGAAGTCCATAAAATTGAACGACAAAACCTACAGTGAATTGGGAAATATCGAAAATCAAAAAGAAAACCACGTCTCTTTAAGAAAATGTTTTTCTTGTTTATTTCAAAAACCTAGCAGACAGATATAAGGCGGCTTCTTTACACACATAACGGTAAACAGTAACTGAAATATGTAAAAATACATAATGTAAGTTGCCTTTTTTGTTTACTTACCTTTGTTTAATTTATAAGTAAGTACCTACCTATTGCATGAGTGAAGATAAAGTAGTATACGCAACTGCATATAATATGGTATTGAACGTCACTTATCTGTAAGCACAAGCGTGGTGATTAGGGTACTTCCCCTCCACATTTTTCCAGCAAAAGCTAGAATTCTGGAGGGAGCTCCCTGTCCTGTAGTGGACATTTCATGGAATGTTATGGTGAGTTAACAATGCACCTTTCGTCATGTTTTCTGTCTCTCCGCGGCTTAACCCAGACACCCTTGTCAAAGCAGCGATGTTTGCACACGCTCACACAGACGGCTTTCACACCGTTCTGCGACGCCGCATCACATCGCTGATGTACAGGCTGCGCGGGAGCACCAACACCATCCTGATGGTCCTCGGTGACAAGCATGACTGCCCTCTGCAGCGGCACTGGGTTCGAGCGCACGTGCACGTGCCTGGCGTCGCACAGGGCGGTAGGTATTTAAATTAAACACGGAGCAGAAAGCCAATGGAGAGCGTATAGATTCGTTTTTGTTCTAAATCAAACTCACTGATTTGAAGCGGGGGGAGAGGTAAGTATCGCGACATGCAGTTGGCTTCCGCGGTCATCGCCATTTTTATAGGGCTGGGAAAAACAAACATGTAAATCTTATCGATATCGACATTTTATGTTATCTGTCAATAAGTTAAGTCAAGCTATTGTCGAACTATATGTATTTCTATTCTATTCTTATATATGGTTTCAAATAATAAAATATATAAATAGGTATGTACGTAGGTATGCATATTATCGAGAGAAGGTTTAAAGTAGGTGTAGGGTAAGTTTAGTTAGTAGTTAGGTGTAGGATTGATTACTGGGCAGAATGACGTCTGCTGGGCCGGCTAGTATAGTAATATTATAAATGGGAAAATGAGTTTGTTTGTTTAGTAAAACAAATTTTCCTTAAAGGGAGTTTTCTTAGAATTGGATTGGAAATTAAACAGAGTGATGCGAAATAAAACTTTAATCAATGTTTATTAAGAATAAAAATAATTATTGGCCTTTAAAATGAATTAGTTTGGTGTAAGTTTTTCTTATGTAATCTTTTGGGTTTAAATTGTTTTTTGTGATAAATGTCAGTCTGGTATCAATGTATTTCTTTGCTACGCATGAGGCTAAGTCTATCAAGTGATTCGTTGAATCTATATCAAATTGGTGGAAATTAATGTCTGGAAACAAATCGTAGCCCACGAAAGATTTCAGAACAATTACAGTAAAATAATCTGAGTTATATTTGGATGTCAAACTCTTTCCGCCGCATTCAGCTAATGCTCTTCTGATGAATATTTCGCAGCGGCGACATATGTCTATTACAGTTTTTGATGCATACATTAGTTTGTTTCTGACGTCTTTTAAGTATTGCAAACTATCATTTATTTGTTGCCCAAGTAACGCTCCGATGCATGTATGACATTTCACAATTTTCATTAAAGCGTGGACAATGTAGCCAGCTATATACTCAACAACTTTTTCACTGTATTCTGTGAAAAAGAAAGCTTCTTGCAATTCAGGATCGAAGTCATTGTCGATGCTCTCTGTTATACTGTCATCTTGGTCCTTGCGCCGGGTTGTCATATTAATACGATCTAATGCGGATGTACATCGTAACACTGAAATTTGGTTTAATGCTCCACAATTTCCCGTCCCTGTATTTTTTATCTGTGCGTATGTTAATAATTTTTTATATATGTTTTCAAATACCCGTGCACTTGGGTTGTTATTAGACCCGCCGTGACATCTGATAGCACCGAAAAAATGTTCAAGGTGATCCTGACTTATTTTGTGTAGTGGTAAATATTTAATTGGACAATGCGAATTAAGTACCAAATGTTGAATTAAATGTTTGGCACTTTCAATACATATACAGAAACCCAGAAACCCTGTGTGCCTCGGTGAGTTTATGAGTTTCACAGGTTGCTGTTCATTAGCTTTTGCCTTCTTCGAGTCCGTAGAAAGATTCAAAAGTTCGTCTTTTGCTATGTTCAGTTTACTTAGAACACTTACTGCATTTTCTTCATTAACTGCTCTCTTAAAATCATAGCCGTGAACATGTGAGTCTAAGATATCAAACAGATCATTCATCATTCTCAAAAAATCTATTGTACCTGACACGTTCAGAAATTTTGGCATTTCCAGCTGGTTTTTGCAAAACGCTAGTGCGTCAGCGACACTCTTGCTGAAAATTTGTGTTGCCAAACTGACTTTCATTATTTTACATTTAAAAAGTATGTGTTCAGCTCGCAGGCGATTTGCCAAATGAAAATGTTCCTCTGTTTGCAAATTATGTAAATTTACCAAATGTTGCCATGATACAGTTTGACCATCCTTATTTAAAAAAGTGCCATAAAATTCCAGAGTATTTCTAATGAGTTTGATCATGTGCGCAGGGTCCAAAAAAACAGCTACCCGAGAGTCGTTGCATGGATTTTTGAATGTAGTAACTAAATTATTTGGGTCAAAATTGCAACCCAATGACTTTGCCATAGACAAATTAGCTGGGCAGCCGTCAAATGTTACGGCAATTACTCGGATATCGATTTCTTCAATCAAGTGTATAGCTTGAGTAAGAAGGGACGCTTTTTGACTGCTAGTAATGCCATTTATCAAAAAATACCCGATAGGGATTTTAAAAGAAGCGTTTAAAGGAACCAAAATGAAAACAAGCGCTTCTTTGGCTTCCTGCTGACAATCTGATTCCAAAGTAGTTCCATAATTGACATGGCCGTAAAATCTTTTTCCTGGAGGATGATACTCAACACCGCGTTTGATTGCCATCTCATCAAATATAATGGTAGCATAAATTTGCTTTCCTTGTTTGGCCACAATTTTCAGAGCATCGAGAGCTTCTTTAGTAAATCCGGGCTGTCCATTAACTGACTGGTACCATTTCCGAAGAGTTGCAGGATTAGGCAAGCATGTGCTAAAGGTTTTCCTTACAAAGTCATATGCCTTAGGGGAGTAAAAGTGTAAAGTAATAGCAAATGCTCGAAGTTCTGCAGAGTATTTTGTTTTTGGTATGTGTCCCGTCGAACATTTTTGTAGCTGTCTTTTCATCAATTCCTGGTTTTCTACTCCAATTGCTTTTAAAATTTCTTCATTTTCTCTATCCAATAAAGATTTTTTTGTTAAACTATCTAATATTTCTTGTAAACTTGCCACTTTCTTTTTTAATGCCCTTGATTTATCTTGAAGTCTTTTATTATCTTTTTTCTTTTTATTTAAACTATATATGAGATGATCAATTTGGCGCTTCATTTTACGTTTTCGTGGTGTCATATTTACATATTGCTCCTCAGCGGCCGCTTCAATTTGTCGACCTGAAGCCTGAAATAGACATTATTAAAAATTATATTTCAATTTACTGCGTAAAAAATAATAAATTGACCAAAATAATTAAAAGCCTACCGAGCTTGTAGATGGTTCATTTTCATGAACTTGTGAAGATTGTTCGTCGGTACGAGACTCACTGGATGCCGCCGTCTGAAATATTAACACTCTTAAGATACTCGTATCATGTGTAAATAAATGTACCTACTTACTACTAGAGGTAGGTAGGTACTACGAAATAAAATAAAATAAAATCTATATAGGTATTAGGTATTTATTATTTGATTAAAATAATTAAAAACCTACCGAGCTTGTAGATAGTTCATTTTCATGAACTAGTGAAGATTGTTCGTCGGTACGAGACTCACTGGATGCCGTCTGAAATATTAACACTACTATTAATACTCGTATCATGTATCTACTTACTACCACAGGTAGGTAGGTACTACGAAATAAAATAAATCCATTATTTATTTACCAACACTTACCAAAATAGGCAAATATAATGTAGGTTTTGCTGAGCTATATAATCGGCGTCTGTTTTTCAAATTTTCAAAACAATCAGGAGTAAAATGTCTAGAACATATAACGCTGTTTTTATTCGGAATAAAATTTTCTCTGTGAGTAGCATTAGTCCAGATCTCTTTCATCACACCGTCGCCGGGAAATCTGCAAATTATAAAATGTCCAAAGTATGGTTATTATTTATTTATAATTTAGCTACATACGACATCACCCGCTTTACCGCAAAACTAACTTTTTCTGTTATTTCTTTTTTAATATTTGGCTACTAACTTTCAATCCGTGAAGTAGATACAATACGAGCTTTTATAATTTAGTTTGAAAATAAATTAAAAACTATTAGCATATTTTTATTCTAAGACACTCTCAAATATCGACATAATTTACTCCTAATAGTACCACATCACTACGCGGAGAAAAGAGACAGCTTGCGCATGGTAAGATGCGTGCGTTAGAACGAGACAATTGAAAGACATCAACGGGAGCGTTTTAGAAAATAAAACAAAGTAATTAATTTTGTTTTAAATTAAATATCAAAGAATCGGGTATATGGTTACTTACCTGTGAAATGTTATACCGTCTTTAGCATAACTTGATGTTGTAGTACACTTTCCACACCATTTGATGGAACAAGTAGGCATATTTTTGGCTATTTTGACCTCATAAAAAAGCGCGCGGGACGTCCGTTCTTCGGCAAAAACTGAGCCAGACTAAAGAAGTACTCGTGGCATACGCTTTAAAAAGCTTATGCTCGGTGAGTGCGGGGGCCCCCGCACGCGCTCTCCATTGGCTTTCTGCTCCGTGAAATTAAATAAATGAATATTTTAAAATTTTAATTTATTTTATTATTTTGACATGTTTTGATCTTTTGCCTCGGTGTTATATTATTTGAATTTAATTTAATAATTGTAATTGAAATTTGAATTGTTTTAATTGGATATGTTTTTTCTAACATATATTATAAGTTACTTACTAACAAAATATCGACAAAAATAAACTGATTTTATTTTTTTTATTTTATTATTTTTTAAAGCTAAGAAAGCTTTAAAAGCTAGCGAGTATTCGACCACTTAAATCGAATAAACGATAATGGAAATAGCAATCAGGCGCTGGACCTCGCTGGGTGGGCGTTAAAACTCTTTCACATTAGGCGATTTAGTGCGCGGCTAAGCTTTTCTGATAAAGAAGTTCTGCTGAAGAGAGACAAGCTTATAGCTCGAGGACGGTTATTACCCATTCAAAATGACTCTATACCTACGAAACCTCCAGCAGAATTCGAGGTAAAAAGAATGACCCTTACTAATAATGATGACTATACGATAAAGTTTAAAAGTGACAAAAATATAACCCACCCAACCCTTTACATATGATCGTAGCTTCACCCTCATGTCTTTTCTGCCTCGTCTATTCGAAAATTCTCTAAGACAACCGCAAGGGTACATCTTGGAATCGATGTACAGCCTCGCTTTCATTTCAAGATTCTCTGTCGCAGTCACGTGTCTCGCCAGCGCGGGCATTAAACACAACGGGGAATGTGGTTGGTACTGCATGAAGACAGTTACATCTTCATGCTCGCGATGGTAGGTACCGAGATATGTACCTTTAGTGTAAAACATATCAGTGGGGTGTTCCCCCCACTCGTACTCGGATTCGTATAGATCATCTGAGGAGTAATGTTGGAGTTCCTCGTTCACTAGAATGGGCGCACTCGCTTCCTTCCAGCCTGCAAAGGATGCATGGATTTCTTCACCAACTACCCTTACTTTGACATCGCTTATATAACCACTGAAGGCGGAGAGACGCAGTACATGAGGCCTGTCTTTTGGTAACTGGAGTAGGGTCCACAGTCTTTGTATTAACATTTCTTTCAAAGTCGCTTTTCCTAGTATGTGTAGTAGGAGGTGAATCAGCCATGGTGAAATATAAACTTTGGTTATGCATAATCAAGTGTTTATTGTAAACTTAATAGAAATTTATCGTACAATACCAGCTAGCCTATACAAGGGAGCTTCTATACAACATGTGCACTGGGCCGACTCCAAGACAGAAAGAAACCCGTCCGCTTGCTTGCGGGGTTCTTCTCGCTGCAGCGCAGCTGCAGCGGGGAGAGCCTTTCTGGCCTGGGGCCACTGAGGCTGGTCTCGAGTCGACGCCTGCAACTACAGGCGTGTCACGGGGGCGGCCTCCCGAGGGGCCTGTCGAGTCCGGTCTTCACGCCGCGGCGAGGCAGCCCACCAGGTGATTCCCCGTTGGGGGAGGCCTAGTGAGCGCCTACGAGCCAGCGGCGGCTTCTCTTCGTCGGAGGTGGGCGGGCGCGGTGCGGCGTCGGCACGCTTGCGCGGCGCGCGCGCACTGCGCACGTCGTGGTTGGGGGCTGGTGGTAGGGGCCCACAGTCCTGACTACTCGACGGGGAGTAGTGGACGTGGGCTGCCTGGTGTGGAGGGGAGGGGCCTCAGCATCCTGTCCTCATGCGAGTCAGGATGGAGACACCCTCCGTGACTATCGCCGCCGGGTCGGTGCCTGCCCTCACGGCCTTGAGGACGGAGAGCAGGAGCTCGATGGCGAGGTCAATGGCGTCGGCAGCTTTACTAGAGGTTGCCCCCGGGTGCTTCACCATCTTGCCCACGTCTTGTGGGGCGGTGACCGCTTCCTGGGGCATCTGATTCGCTGTGGATGTGGCAGCTGTGCTGGAAGGTGTCTTCGTCAGCTTCGCCTTCTTCCCGGCAGTGTGCGGGGCGGCGACCGCTTTCGAAGGCGCTGGCTGTGACTGGGTGGGGCCGGCTGCAGTGGCGGCGGCGGCGGCTGGAGTGGCGGAGGCGGTTCCCTTCCTCCTCCTCCTTCCCCTCCTCTTCCTGACCGGCCCACCGGGCTCGTTCGCGGAGGCCATAAGTGACCCCGGCGCGTTCGACTCTCCCGTGGGCTCGGCGACGACCCTGGCCGATGTTGTGGGCTGGGTGGAGGTTCGCGGTGCGGTGCCGGCTTTCCTGTTGCGAACCTCGCGGCGCAGGACTGCGCACGCGAGGCTGTTCGCCGGGTGGGCCTTCCCGCAGTTCGCGCAGGTGGCGGGCTCGGTGCGTGGGCGTGGGCACTCCTTCGCCGGGTGCTCCTCGCCGCAGCAGACGCAGGCTTGCCGCCGGTGGCAATTGTGCGAGCTGTGTCGGAACAGCTGGCACCGGTGGCACTGCGGGACTCTCTGCTTCCCACGCCATCCCTCGATCTTCACGCCGGGCACACACAGGAGCTCGCTCACTGCGTAAATGCTCGGGGTGAGGTTTGGCGTGTAGGTGAGCTGGGCGAAGTGAATGCACCCAGGGCGTCCTCGGCGGGCTTGGATGGGGCGCACGAACTGCGGTTCGTAGCCCAGGCGGCGTAGCTCGGCGGCGATGTCGTCCGGGCTCGTGTCGGCTGGCAGACCGCGTATCGCGACCTTCAGCGGCTTTTCTTCTTTCGGCGCGTAGGCGAACCACGAGAGTCCGGTCTGCCCCTCCAGCGCAGTGAGGTAGCGCTGGTAGGCCCGGAACTCATCAGCGGTTTGCGCCAGGAAGCGCAGCCCCTTGCCGTAGGGGCGCACATTCGGCGCGTGGCCCAACTGCTCCTTCAGAGCACGGAGGTGGCGGGCCCAGTCGGGGAAGTTATCCACCACTATAGGGGGTGGCTTCCGCGCCGACCGGGGCTGTCCTGCGGCTGGCTTCGCGTTTGGGGCCATCTGCTGCGTCACCGGGGTAGGGGGCGGTGAGCGGGGTTTGGCGGAGGCGGCCGCACCCGCGTATGAGGCGGGGGGCGGGGTAGGTGGCAGCGTCGGTGCGGGGGCCGTCGATGTAGACGGCGGCGGCGTCGTTGTTTGGTCCATATCTTGTGACGTGGACTGCGGCGACAGGGTGAGCCGGCGGGGCGCCGGTTGTGGAGCGGGGGGGGAGGCCGGGGGCCTGTCCCTCCTTTCGAGGCGCGGGTCACGCCATGGGACCTGCGGCGGCGGCTTGTAGGTTACTAGTGGCGTGGGCTGGACGGCCCAGGGAGGCGGCTGTCGGGGGCCCGAGGTTGCGGGGGGTTTCGTCGGGGTGCGGTGAAGCGGAGGCGAGGCGGGCGCCTTTGCGGCGCGCTCGTTGGCGTATTCTTCCCGAAGGTAGAAGGCCTGGGCAACATGAAACCCGTCCGCTCGACGCACGCCGCTTTATATTTAGTTTCGTTAGCAGTGGGGAGGTAGGGATGACGCGACACAGGCAGGTGCGCAGGCAGGTGGGCAGCCCGGTGCAGGTGTTGTTTACACAGCGGTACGTAGACGTTTCGTCGCCGTCACGGCCATGCTGACACGCGTACGTCCTCGTACGCAGAAGCTCTTGTTACACGTTATCTGCAAAAAACAAAGTTCGGATACATAACTCGCTCATCCTGACACCTATATTTTTTTTTGCTATGGTCCGGTCATCTTGACCCTTCAGTGGTTATCTGGTCCGGTCTATAAACCCTTCAGAATACCCTAAACGGTCTGGCCCGGCTAATGCGCCCTTCATGACCGTTAATATTTCTGGTCCGATCGCAAATTGATCCTTCAGACTATATAGTACTAGACCACAACCAGACCGGACGATGATTTCGTCCCTATAGCTGCCTGTAGTACGTTCAGATATAAACGCACCTCTTTTTTTTCACATATCTACCTCTTCTTACCCATTTTATTATTTTTATTAGTGTACAATTGCATTGGTTACAAATTGCGTTGACTCTGATTCGGAAGATGTCTCTGACATACTACGTCTTAAATTGTTAACTGTAGGTGAGGAGGTTTCATTATCTGTGTCAGTACAGCTATCATCGTTATGAGTTTCATGAACAAAAGAATCATTATTTATGTCAGTACTACCCGCCGTCACGTCATCATCATTGTTTAAGTTCTCTGAGATTTCGATTAAACCTGCCTGTCCACGGGGAACTTCTCGTAAGTTTTCGTGCGAGTATTTGTAAACTCTTTTATTACCGTTTATGTGTTTTAACTCATATCGGTCATTATCAAGAATACTAACAACTTGGAATGGGCCTTTATATTTGCGATCAAGTTTGGTTTGATTTCTCTCTTCATTTTTAACAAAAACAAAGTCTCCTACGGAAAACGGTCGTATCTTAGCCTTTCCTTTATTAAAGCGTTCAATGTCAGATTTCACTGATTTCTGAATGTTTGAGGAAGCCTGTAGTCGAGCTTGTCCAAGATCTAATCTTTCGACATCGTGGGGACTAGCGGATAATTCCAAAGAGCTGCTTTGGATCCCAAACATCAGCTCTAAAGGTGTAAACCCTGTAATTCTACAGCGAGTACTATTGAGAGCTAACTGAATGTCACCTAGTTGATCTTGCCATGAAGAATCTGTGTCGCATTCAATTATGGTTAGCAAACTCTTGAGAGTTCGCATCACGCGCTCAACTTGTCCATTAGCTCTACTAGAACCGGTTGCTATCAAATGCAGCTCGATGTTGTTTTCTTTGCAGAAATTTTTAAAATCAGTATTGTCATAAGAGCGCCCGCGGTCGGCAATTATTCGTTTTGGGGCGCCAAACAACTGTACTGTATTTTTGACAGCTTTGATTGCGTCTGCTGATGTTAAGGTCGTCGTATGTTCTAAGAGAATAAATTTTGTATAAGCGTCTATGATAACTGAACAATATTCTTTGCGAACACTTTTTCCACTTAGTTTGCCTGTAAGGTCTAAGTGGATAGTGTGCCATGGGACTGCCAACTTAGGTATGGGGTGTAAACGCACTTGTTGAGCACCGGATGGACCTTTTGAAGCCTTGCAAGTTACACAAGAGTCAATGAATTTTTTCACAAATTTTGACATGTTTTGAAACCAATAAAGGTCATACAATTTGTCGAGTGTTTTTTCATAACCGAGATGTTTTATTTCGCTATGAACAAGGTTAATAAGCGACCAAATCATGGAGCGAGGTAAAATGGGTAGCCATTTCGTAATTCTGCCTCGTTCTATTTTGCGAAAAAGAATCCCCTGCCTTACATCATACGTGCGTGCTAAATCAGTGGGCAAATCGTTAGAACGAATTTTGGAAATCGTATCTGAAATCTCAGGATCACGTAACTGTTTTACAGAAAGCCAATTCTTGTCTAATTCAGAAAAGTTTACGGATTTTATGTTTTTGATTGGGGTTCCAGATTCGACTGGATTTCGGGAAAGGCAGTCGGCGTGTGCCATGACTTTACCTTCTTTGTAAATGATATCAAAATCATATGCCTGTAAGATAGCCCACCATCTGTGAACCCTTGGTGTTAGATCTTTTTTTGAATGTGATGCTTTTAAAGCATTGCAATCAGTGTGAACTGTAAATTTGCGACCGTAAAGATAATGTCTAAAGTGCTCGATAGATTTAACTACTGCTAATGTCTCTAATTCGTATGAATGATACCGACTCTCTGCATCGGTTGTTTTATGGCTGAAGTAGGCAACTACGTGAGGCAAGTTATCATGTTTTTGTATTAAGATAGCCCCATAGCCATCGCTACAAGCGTCGGTATGGAGCTCTATTGGCAGTGAGGGATCGAAGATTTTTAAAACAGGCTCTGTCGTTAGCTGGTTCACAATGTTTTCGTGTTCAAGTGTCCAACAAATTTTCCCTTTTTCTGAAGTCAACGGGTACAAAGGTTTCATTATTTTTGATAAGTTAGGAATAAATTGGCGGAAGTATGTAGCTAGACCTATGAATTGTCGAACTTGTTTAGCGGTTTTAGGTGGAGGAATATTTTTTAATGCTTCTATTTTTCGGGGGTTCGGTCTGATTTCACCCGCTGAAATAACGAAGCCAAAATATTCGGTTTTTTTCTTCATAAAGGAGCATTTTTTTAAGTTAAATGAAAAACCGGCTTGGGACAAGGTATCTAATAAGTGGTCTAAGCGGGCCAAACCTTCTTCAACGGTTTCTGATGCTGAAAGTACGTCATCCATCCATGTTTAAATTGCGCGTACAATAAGGCATCGACGGCTAAAACTAGCGGGTTTCTACACCCAATACCTAAAGGAAACATTCCATTCCATATTCTGCATATGGACCACCTAGGCCCGTTTGTTAAAAGTAGGGGTGGTAATTCATATATATTAGGTGTTATTGATGGCTTTAGTAAATTCATTTTTATCAGAGCTATTAAGAACCTGAAAAGTAAATCAACTATAAAGATCTTGACTGAAATATTTAGTATTATAGGTAGTCCGAAGGTTATAGTATCAGACAGAGGGACATGTTTCTCATCGTCAATTTTCAAGAAGTTTGTTGAGTCTATTGGGGCGCGACACGTTCTAAATGCAGTTGCAACACCACGCGCTAACGGCCAGATTAAACGCTTTAACCGAACTATTCTGGAATCGTTAGCAGCATCTAATAACGGTTTAGATGAACGCGACTGGGACAAACATTTAAACAAAGTACAATGGAGTTTGAATAATACCCAAAATAAGACTACGGGAACCTCTCCGTCAGAAATCGTATTTGGGAGACGAACAATTAATCCTATCGAAGATCACTAATTAAATATTAAAGTGAAATATACTGCTTATAATGCAGTGATCACAAATCCATTAATTATGTAATGTATGCTACCTAACTTTGAATTAAATAATTTTATTGTAGCTAGAAATACAAAGTATTACATTGTTTTAATGACAGTGAATAATCACAAAATAATTATAATTTGTTATTCTAACTGAATTAAAATTGCAAATTTTGGTAAGTCGCTTTTTTAAAAATCTAATTAAATTTCCTAAAGTCATTCTTTTGTTTTCACAGGAGCCCCACATAACAACATGGAATATATTTTGCGATACGAAGCTCTACGCCCAAGTTTGATTTTTCGTTGATCCAAAAATTAAGAGGGAAGGAAAAGAAGACCTTTTTTTTGGACGACTATAATTTTAGTTAGAATAAATTGTGTGATTTTCATTGAGTCAGAATAAGTACCTATATAAGTTGTGTGATTTTCACTATGTGTGATGTTTAAACATTGCCCTATTTTCTTACTGTTAAATTTTGTATTATTTGGAAAGATTTTAAAAATTATTTGATATTGTATAGAGCCATACAAAAGACTCGAATGGCCGAAACGGAATGAGGACATTCCGTTAACAGGACGGCCGTCTGTTAGCGATGGCAAACATATTTAAAACATTTTGGCTCTTTTCAGTAACTTTTACCCGATTTTATCCAAAATTATTCGTACAAAGTTCGTTCCGAGTGGTGGCAACACGAGGACATTCTCCTCTCGACGGTGGTATCGGAACCATTCGAGTCATCTAATATTTTGAAAAAAAGCTGGATACTTTCTTAATTAGTTTGTATGTATTATCCTACGATCCAGTATTAAAATGTGTATCGATTAAATATTAGGTCTTTACCTATGAAATTGCCGTTTTGTATGGCGAATTTTAGGTAAACTCAATTTTCAGTACTAACATTTTTGCATTTTTCTTAGGAATTATAAATCCAATCTTTTTTATTTTTTTAAGCATTATTGGGAAGACATTAAGCTAACAGAAGCTTTAATTTGATTTTCGAAAAATATTATCTGTAAAAAAATATAACAAATCTAATGATGAAATCGGACGACAATTAAGACGAACAATTTTCGAACCTTAAATTTTGTATATCAAACTAAAAATAAAAACTTTATTTTATGCGTATATTAATAACCTTGAAGTCAACTTTCAAATATAAGACAAATGAAAAAAATTGCATTAGTATTATAGGAATTATGATCTCATTAATCTGTAAAAAAAATTCGGCAATTTCATAGGTAAAGACCTATTATATATCTTTTATTGGAATCTCTTGATAACGTTAAAACGTACCTATGGACAGCTATGTACCTATGGACTTAGTATCATATAAACTTTGTAGGTTCTTCTTGGGTTGGGTGGCGCAACGGCGGTTACTCTGCCCGCGCGCTAGTAACAGGAATTCGTTCCTGCGAGCAAGAGCGTCGCCAGCCGATGGCCTAGGGGGGGCAAGTTGTTATGGACAATGAGAAAAGTATGAATTTACTTGGTGGAGGATTATTTGCCAAAATCTTGGTTCTTTCTTCCTTTTCAAGTCCTTCTTTAGGAACCTTTTGCACCTTTTGTGCTATTTCTGGGATTATGTTTTGGCCAACCTCGTCAGCTTTAAGTTCTCCTAACACTCTTCTTATTTCTTCAAGTAATTGGAATGTTACTTTCTGTTCCACCTTCAATGTGCCGATTTCCTGCTTTGGAGTGATCTCTTCATCTGAAGTTTTTTGTATCTCAATTCTAAGTCCTCCTAAGTAATCTTCGAAATCTGATTTGTTGTTTAACTTTCCTTCAAGTATTTTAATTCTTTTTAGGAGGTCCTCCGTATTCGGTGGCTCTGTAGTTTTTCTTTTTGACATCTTGTCAAAGGTTCTCTACAAGATACCGTCTTTTAGAGTATAATGGGGAGAAGGTTCTTTTAGGACCAGGGTCAGCTATTGAGCCTACGATGATTATGGCTACGATTTTTTGGTCAACGATTTATCAACAGCGCCAAGGCCTTGTTAATGCAAATAATGGTTTATATTTTCATTAGGCCAACTATTTTCCTATATTTTGGCTTATTTCGGTTCAACTATTCACCGATTTCTGAGATTTTGTCGGGTCAACTATTGACCTTTGTCCTGAAGACAAGATTCAAGTCAGCCATTGACTTATTTTTGTTTTAAGTGGGTCAACTACTGACCCTGTTCTCCCACACGGAGATAGGATTGATCTATGTCTTGTAGATGAATGATAAACTGGATGGCTTGCAATCAGCCACGCCGTTGGTGGATTTGCAAACCCAGTCGTTAACTCATAAGTCTATGTGCATGTAGAAAAGAAATATATACGCGTAGTGTTGATACTTTCTTGTAATATCCTACATTTTTTCGTAAAAATAATATAATTTTATTAAAACCTGTAAGTCTGTGACTGTCACAAAAAGCAGTAACGCAGAAGTGTGGTAATCGCGTTTCTCATGCCAAGCTTGAGGCGACTTCTGCAGGTTTATTATCTTTCTGCATTTTGTAAATTATTCTATTTTGCAAAAAATGTGATATCCCACAGTTTTGAAAGAAACTACTTGTTCCAAAGTCGAGAAGTCATTAATTTCAGTCGCTTTGTCTTTTACGGTTTCTAACCAGTTTTATGTTTTTAATACCGTGGGCAATACTATCCCACGGTTTTTCTTCGTTTGTTAAAAAAAAACAAACTTCCTTTTCGTTGCCAGCATCATTTTCTTCATCCAATGTTTCCATAGAAAATGGTATGCTAAAGAAAAGATTCTACCAGTACCTGGGCGACCGAGCTTCGCTCTATAATTCGTGGATTTATCTTCGCGGAATTTTCAAAATGCTCTAAAACACGGGAAAAGCGAATATTTTTATACATGAGACCTAGCTAGATCGATTTTTTGCCCCCAAAACCCCCGTATGGTAAATTTCATCGAAATCGTTGGAGCCATTTTTGAGAAACCGATTACAGATATATTAGAGATAGATAGCAATGGACGGTTCGACGTATGGACCGACGGATGGATGCTTTGATGGACGGAGGGATAGATAAATGACCGGTCGGATGGATGAATGGACGAACGGACGGATAGATGGATGGATGGACGGACGGATAGACGGACGGTCATCTGGTGGTCATAAGAATGTGATGACAAAAAGCTGCGTGGGTACATGTTTTGTGCCTTACTGTCCATCGACCTCAACAAAATTTCCAAATAAATTGTTTTTATCTGGACCTACTGATCCAAAATTGAGGAAAATGTGGTTCAAAGCGGCTATTAGAGATGAGAATTATTCTCCTCCGCTGCTGTGAAGATCACTTTGATGTAAGTCGTCATAAATACCTACGTTTCCTAGGTACTTCTTACAAATGCTTGTAGACTTAGAATGCCTTGTCCACATACGCCGCACGATAGCGATATTGAACACTTGCTTGTATTTATTGATCGATTGCACTGTCGTCGTACTCGTATTGTATCCTTGTTGAGCTGAAATAAGTTAAGCATAGAAGCTTTTGGTGAGCAGAAGGCTCAGGGTCTTATGGAAAACACTTTCACTTTGAAGAGAAAAAACAATTTCACAAGAAAACGCGCGCGGACAATCAACTCAATAAACGAACTCCACACACAAGTATAGCGGAGCGTTCGATTTAGCTCGTGTCTCGTCGGGTCGACGTTGCATTGCGAAGGCCGCCGACCGCGAGAGTTAGAAGGGTGGTTTGTTTGTTAGAATATATAATACTAGGTGGTTTATAATACTAGGTGGTGCTATTTGTCAAATTTGTTCCGAATTTGCTTGCAAAAAACTGCACAAAAAGTATTCAAAACAAATTTTTATTTTTGAGTTGATTGAATGAAAGGTAAATTGCGGTTTACAATTTATGACGTATTAAAAAAAAACTACTAAGAGAAAGTTTGCATGGTAATGTACATCATATTTTTTTTTGTTTTATCATTACCTTGTTTTAGAAGTTACAGGGGCGGGGGGGGGAGGACATTTAACCACTTTGGAAGTGTCTCTCGCGCAAACTATTCAATTTAGAAAAAATATATATTAGAAATCTCAATATAATGTTTGAAGACCTAACCATAGATACCCCACTCGTATGGGTTTGATGAAAAAAAAGGTATGGGGAACCCTAAAATTTATTGTTTACATCTTAGATACCCCACTCGTATGAGTTTGATGAAAAAAAAGTATGGGGAACCCTAAAATTTATTGTTTACATCTACTTACCAAGTTTCAACAGTATAGTTCTTATAGTTTCGGAAAAAAGTGGCTGTGACATACGGACGGACAGACAGACATGACGAATCCATAAGGGTTCCGTTGTTTGCCCTTTGGCTACGGAACCCTAAAAATCGTAACAATTCTAAAAAATCCCAAAAAAACCCTTTAACCAGAGGATGGAAGTTTGTAAGGAACTTCTGCAAATTTTGTAATAGAGACCCCTTGTTATATGGAGATGTGGCAATCGAAATCAGCCTATTGTTTGTTTGTTAATAAAGTAATAAAAGTACCATTAAACTCACAAAAAGAAGTGAAAACCCACCTTAAACATTTTCATGTAAAATATTGCCAAGACGAGACCATATAAACATAAAACATCAGTTATTTGTTAAAAAAATGTTAACAAAGTTTTGCATCCTGGCCCCCAAACTAGGATTCCCTGTGCTATGGGAAGCCAGTTCTTTCATCTAGTTATAAAAAGTTATCAGATCTCATGTAGAGTCAAGCTTCGAACTCTAGACGCCTTAACTCTACAAGCCCTAAGTTCAGAAAATCTACACCTTAGTCAAAATATGTGGCTTGGCCGTTTTGCTACCGTCACGTGGGCGTAAGGTGAAAAATGTATTCACTGTCATTAGGGTGTCCCGTCTTTGTATGGGGATTTTTTTTATGCTACATTAACGCAATAGGTATCAAAAGTTGTTTTTTTTTCACAGATTACAGACAATCTAAAAATATTAAAATAATGTTTTTAAGGGCTCTACCGCATCTTGAATTTTTAAATTTTGCATTTTTCGGACCTATTCAGGAAACTTGAAATAAAAATCTTTGTTTCTGATATTCTATTATCAGGTGAAATGAAAAGATATACGAAAAACTAAAAAAAGAAAGATATATCTAGCAAAAAAAATTGAACACTAGAATATAAACTGAATTTTATAGTCAAAAGTTGGCATTTCTTTTTGAGATTGTAACCTGGTTCGAAAAAAAATCATCTCTTGAGTTATGGTCGGTTCTAAATTGTGAGGCCTTTGTAACCAAATTTATAGACCTTTCCACAGATTGCGTATGACAAGGAAAATCATCTATTTGTAGGCTTTTCGTTTTAAGCATGATGCTTAAATCCTCAGCAGATCGCGTTGATAGACCGTATCTATCGCTAACTTTTGTAACAGTTGGCAAAGACAATTGGTTATAGTTACCCGAAGAAGTCGAGGGCATCTTTTCAGTGGGATCTTTGACGTCCACTCGATTTTCTTTAGGTCATTACCTAACAACAGAATGCTAATGCAACAGAATTCGAGCGAAGTTCCAAACTCTTTCAAAGAGTTAAGTGGTAGATTACTTTGACAAATTGTATTTTTTTGTGTCCTGAATAACTCTTAAAAAAAAAAAAGTTAAAGCCAAGTAAAAAATTTTGAAAATCTTTCATCCCTTATTTAACCCCCTTGGGGATGAGTATTGGAAAATCCTTTCTTGGGTGGTGTTTGTGGCATGGAATAAATTAGCATACTAAATTTCACACTTATGGCTAAAGCGGTTACGGATAGACGTCAGTCAGTCAGTCTGTCAGTCAGTCAGTCAGTCGGTCAGGACATATTATTTTATTGACATTTTAGTGAACTATACTCATACCAAGTTTGACATTCGAATCACTAACCGTTCTGACGATAGAGCAAAAACAAAAAGAAATACGTTTCTTGTATGGCAACCCCCCTTATTTTCTAAAATTTTTATTTTAAGGTGATATATTTGTTTTAAAAATACATATTCTGTGAAATTTTCAACCAGCTACCTATGTCTTTTCAACAGATACAATTTTCAACCTAGTATAAAACTACACATTTTCGACATTATGCCCCACTGTACATCTCAATCGCGTCCTGCTGGGGATATTAATATTTAGCTTCGCGAGCGAAGCCGCGGGCAACAGCTAGTACCGAATATACGTAAAATTTTATCTCTCTTTACCATTAATTTTGGGTGTAGTTTATCAGCCATGATAGTTGAAACTGCTGCTCCGGTATCAATTACAATTTTAGAGGATTTTTGTTATCTCTTGTTTCTTGAACTAATGGGTCAACGGTTATGATATTTACTGAGGAATTAAATGAGTGACTTGAGTTAGTATTTATTGGACTTGTGCCTCGATAACTTCTTCTATGCTCGCTGGGTCGGCATTTTCCACGAACTCGTTGGCGTTTAAAGTATTTAAAGTTTCTTAATGTTGTTGATGATGTTTAATCTAGTGTGTTTCTTCGCCTGAAGCTTCTACTGTGGTAAACTCTACCATTTAGATCGGTTTGATTGACGTTGACTGGTTTTGAATACGAGTGTTGTCTGTATCAACGCTGGGTACGTTTGGTAGGCATTGTTTACTTGATTCGGATCATTGTAGTTTATTCGGTTGTTTTGAAGATAGTTAATAGCATGACTGCCAAGTGGTGAGCGTTTGAAGTTGATTGATCCATTATTCATAAAACAGTAAGTTAATCTGATAATTAAATTAAACACACTTGTAGATTATTTATTTGTAGACTTCTAGGTTGTTGCTGTGGATTTGATGGTGATTGTTGCTGATTGAGCCAATAGTAAGAGTTCACGCTTATGTTACCGCCGCTTGCTGAAATTATTTAGAAATAATTATTATTCAACGTCGCTGTCGCAGTTCGCCCTTAGTTTAGTTGAACCTTATACTCTCCGCCTTTTATTGGATAATTTTGCCGTCATTACCCTTAGGGCCAAAATCGTCACAAAATTTTCTTTATATACTTTAGTGGATTATTTAGGGCCAAAACCGTCGCGGAGAATTCCCTGGTTTCCCTTTTCTGAGATGCTTGCCGTCGTTACCCGTAGGCCAGTACTATCGCGTACACTCCGCGGGATTACGCAGCTGCCCGTAGATTTTTAGGTTGATCTTCCGCTGAAAGCCTGGAGGCTACCTTGCTATCTTCCAACAAGTGCAGAAGCAATCCCACTTCTGATACCAAAATTTCTTGTTATGTTCTGCGGTTGGCTGGGTTGGGGTAGTCGTGTTGAAATAAAATCGGAGCTTTAACTTAACTCAACTTTATTCTAAACTGTGCTAATCTAGCCTAGTACGCAAGACTACAAAAAGGGTCGCAGGCGTTACTACTGGTCAAGAGCAACAACTTGGTCTATTGTATAACAGTTTCTGGTCTGGTCCGGTCCAGTCCGGTCTTTTTTGACGACTATACAAATTGCTCACTCAGATCGAACAGTTTATGGAAAGGTATTTTTTTTGTTTCCCAAAAATGTTTCTTTGGGAAAGTTGTTCAATTTTGTTGACAGAGCACACCCTTGCAGTTTTCGGTGCACCGTCCCTTACAACCTTTATATCAATTATTTATCAGAATAAATTCACAGAATCTACTTACTATTATTTCCTTGATTTTGAAGGGTTTGATTATTCGACGGTTGGTAAGAGTGTGGTTGGGAAAACGATGGTCGGGAAGAGGAAGGTAATATGGTGGTCGGGGAGACGGTGGTGGGGAAGCCAGTAGTCTGGAAGCCTGTGGTTGGGAAGACGATGGTCAGGAAGCCTGTGGTTGGGAAGATGGTGGTCGGGAAGACGGTAATGGGGAAGAGGGTGGTCGGGAAGAGGGTGGTTTGGAAGACAGTAGCTGGGGAGACGGTGGTGGGGAAGATGGAGGTCGAAAAGACGGTGGTCGGGAAGAGAATGGTCGAGAACACGGTGCTTTAGGGTGTTTGGGGAGACGGTGACAGTTCCATTTTCACTCTCTCTTCATAAGTTTGACCTCCAAGTTCTAAAAAAATTAAATATATATTTAAAGAGTGTAGTGTTCGCACTGCTGCTTTTCAATTTAAAGGGTTACTGGCACATGAGACATTATGCACGTTAGGAATAGGTGGAAAGACTTGGCTCTTAAATTTTGAATGAATGAATGAGACATTATCTAATATTGGTTCAGGCACAACCCACCCTTGCCACTCCCTAACTACGCCCATGGCTACTTTTCAAAAATACTCTGCCATGCTGGTGAATTATGAAATTCGTTAGTTAATTAGTTACCAAATCTAGAAAAGCAGGCACATTTGCCGTTGTTTGTGGCTCTCCAAAGCCTTCACCCATAATCTATATTATTCTGAGCTCCCATTCATTCAGTGGCGTAGCCATAGAGGGTCCGCCGCCAGTGGCCAGGCTTTCCTTTTTTATTTCTGCTCGCATTTTTTTTGCAATATGTTTTTTATCAGTCCAAACCTGAAAGAGTAATAATATGTTGTATTTAACCTAAATTGTGTACAAGCTAAATATGTTCACTTACTGCTGTATACTTTTCACAGCTTCGCCTAAAGAATTTAACTGTTCAGCCAACAGTTCCCACAGTCTCTTAGACTTCGCCCTGCCGCCCGCTGCGTTTTGTAAATTACCCCGGGCTAGTTGGGAGTGGTGGAGCAAAATAGTAAAAAGTATGATTAAATTTTTATTATTTCCGTATAAAATATTTATTATCAAGTCGAGGACTATACCTATATTGTCAACACGGATTAACAATAATCCATAGGTATTTTTATTATTATTATTTTAAACAGGCAGGCAGTTGTTATCAACTGATAAGGCCTGTATCCAGTTGACCACTTTATGATTTGTTTAAGTTTGTTTAAATTTGTCAAATCTGTTCTTGAACTGGCAGCTGGTTCCACTGTCTCACAACTCTGTTTGATATGAAATGCCTGTGTAAGTTATTATGGGAAAAAGTTGTGGTCAGTTTAAGGGCATGTCCTCTGAGTCGGGTGTTCTCATCTCTCTTGAAAATTAATTTATCAAGTCCTTGTAAATCATAGTGTCCTTTCAGTATCTTAAAAGTCTCAATCATATCTCCACGCTCCCTCCGCTCCTTGAAAGAAGTTAGTTTCAGTGCTTTTAATCTGTCCTCACAATTTAGTCCTTTCAGTTGTCTAGGTACTTTAATAAATCTGCGTTAAACTTTTTCCAGCAACTCAATATTGACCTTTGACCTTGACCAGATCGTCGGGCCACCTTGTGGGGGGCCTGCCAACGCTTCGTCTTCCGGTACGTGGTCGCCACTCTAGAACCCTCACGCCCCATCGGCCATCGGTTCTTTTTGCGATGTGCTCTGCCCACTGCCACTTCAGTTTAACGATTCTCAGGGCTATGTCAGTTACTCTAGTTCTTCTGCGGATCTCCTCATTTCTGATTCGATAGCGCAGAGAGACTCCGAGCATAGCCCTTTCCATAGCCCTTTGGGTGACTTTGAGCTTCCTGATAAGGCCCATCGTGAGCGGCCACGTCTCGGTGCCATATGTCATCACTGGCAACACACACTGGTCAAAGACTTTCGTCTTGAGACACTGCAGTATTTTGGACGTGAAGATATTGCGGAGCTTCCCGAACGCTACCCATCCGAGTCGGATTCGACGAGTAACCACTTTCTCTAAGTTGGATTTACCCAGCTGGACTGTTTGTCCCAGGTATACGTACTCATCAACAACTTCGAGCGTAGTCTCCAACTTTGAGTGGAGTGGGTACAACAAGGGCGTTAGACATAATTTTCGTCTTATCCATGTTCATTTTAAGACCCACTTGTTGTGAAACTCTACTGAGGTTATTGAGCATCGTGCCGAGATCTTCCAGGGTCTCAGCCATTACGACAATATCGTCGGCAAATCGAAGGTGGGTCATGTACTCGCCAGTGATGTTGATGCCAAGTCCTTTCCAGTCCAGGAGTTTGAAGACGTCTTCCAATGCAGCGGTGAACAGTTGAGGAGATATGACGTCTCCCTGTCTTACTCCTCGCTGCAATTGGATAGGTTTCGAGTCCTGGTCCTAAAGACGAACAGTAGTTATAATATGTTCCTTCTACCCCAATGCGGCGTTGCGGCGTAAATGTGCGATGTAAATCTCCATACAAGATAATACAAAAATGAATATAAATTAATTAATTTTACGCCGCAATGCGTATGTTCCTGCTACCCCGAAAATACGGTCAAGCGCGAGTCATCCTATGACGTCACATCATCGATGTTATAATTCATCGCTTAACCACTGGATGGCGAGAGTGACGTAGAAGTACAGACAGTAGCGTGCAGATGGCATCACGTGTAAGTTGATAGATATATCCTACGTACGTGTGAAGTAATTCAACGCTTAGCCGTTAGATGATGTGATGGATGAATTCATACTGATAAGAAAATTATATTAATTTACTTTCAGCAAAGAAGTTTCAGGTGACCTTTTGTTTTTCGTGCTGCAAAGGATCGTGAAAAACTGCTATCGTAAAACGTATAGCAGTGTAATTTTCATATAAAAAATAACAAAATATATCAGTTTCGAACCTTGGGAACCAGAACTTAAGTCTAGCACCTTAACCAACTAGGCCACCTGACTGCTTTAAAGGCTCGTGAAAAGTTCTATCCTAAAAAGCATTGCAATGTGATTTTCATACTAACATGATGTGTGTGTGTGTGAGAGAGGAATCAATAAACTATCCTTTAAATAAAAACAAACAAACATTTTACTTTATTTAATTTCTATGTCACATATATGTTTGCAATGATATTTAACTAATTTAATTTTAATAAATTTTTATTTATTTCCTCCGGATCTGAAGCCAGCATCACATCATTTTTTGGCTCGTTTAGTTGTCAGTTTTTCTGAAGAAAGCTGCTTAAGCTGTTGAGATGATCTCTGCAAAAGAGGGAATAATTAGATATGCTTTAAAATAACAATTGCTATTAAATAATTAATAATCACAGCAACAGCTCACCTTCTTTTTAGACACAGGGTACACATACTCTTCACGTTTACCAAATGCGGTTGGTTGCACCTCCAATACCCAAGCTTTCTTTGCGTTCTTCGAGTTGGTCTCGTATATTTTTGTCCTAATTTTAACAGGGACTGATAAATGGCTGGATAAACCGCATTCGGTTAAACACTCTTCTAAAATACCATGCGCATGATAGTCGGAAGATAATTCCACTTCTCCATTTTTCATTAACTCCTCAACCAACCTTGATGATAAACGAGCTCTAGCCAAGTTCCATTTTTGATCTTCATCATCTCCAGCTTGCTCATCCATTAAAGCCGCCAAAAATAACATTTCAATAGGTGGGTTGATAGGTGACAAATTGGAGCTACATCCTTTATTCGCAAACCAAATTTCCGTACATTTAGCTACAGCACTCTCCATGATACACCGCGCACTGTTATCACCTTTAACGCCTCAACCGATACTAAACTCTGTTCATGTCGCACAGCCAACCCAACTTTTATAGCCAGTTTCTAAAGTACAGTAGGTATTGCGTAAGCGACTTTACAGTCTTAGAGGTTATTGCGGGGCGGTGACCCGACTTGACTATTGCAAAAGATCATGAAAACTATCATCATAAAAAGCAAAGCTAAAAATAAAACAAACAAATATATTAATTAATAAGAGTTTTTATTTAATTATAATACAAAATACAATGACTATCATCACCACCCATATTAGCGGAGGGAAGTGAGTTTTGCAATTATATCCAGATGTCGTACTTTCTTAAAAATCCATCCTCCGCTACTCGTATGTGATACATTATTATAATGGAATATATAGGCTTCAAATAGTATCTCTTCCATGAAGGTTTGATAAACCACTTCGAGGTTCGTTGTCAAAGTGATGACGCGCTCTTGGGTGGTGAATGTTTTGGTAATCGCCTCCTCCTCTCCTGTTTATCTTCGCCAGGTATACTTCACTGTCAGTTCTAAGCGCGTCATCGCCGTCTCATAATGATTGCGACCTTGCGCAATAAACACAATCACAGTATTTCTCGCACATAGTAAATAATCACCAGGAGATGTATGCTAAGGCGAACATCCTCGAATATTCAGTACTCATCTTCGCGATTGAAAATAGGTATGTATCGAAGAATATTTAGTAGGAAATGATGTGTTCAACTTCGACGCTACCAGCTTTTATAGTGGCTGGCGGCGGGCGGGCGGCGGTTGGTTATTGTCTTATCGTATATGGTATACGCCATACAAGTTTGTTGAATCTGTTTACAGATAAATTTTCCATCCCTAAATATTTTTTTTGGGGTGGCGACCTAACCTCGTGACTGCTGTAAGATTGCGTTATCGCAGTCGTTAACCTAACCGGCACAAACAAAATTGGGTAACGGTATTGCGTAAGTCATATGTGATAACGTTTTATGTTCTTCTAGATAAGCTCAGTATACATTATATGATGTTTCATTTTTGAGGGGTAAATAAAATCTAAAGTAAGCAGTAGTAGTAGTAGTACACAATTTTTTTTGAGCGCAGAGAATGGCCTTAGAAAAAAAGAAAATAATACAAAATAATATATATCGCGTTTCATTTGCAACAATGTAAGTTATCTATTCCTAGTTTAATCTAGCATGCCACACACATCCCACCGGCTGTGAAGACCTAGATCATTTCCTATGATTAAATACTAGTTAACGCATTTAATAGATTATAAGCGTGCAGTTAGTAACGGTTTTCATCGAGTGCGCACATCAGTTGAGAAAAGTAAGTTTTTATAAAATGTTAAGTTGGATTTACCCAGCTGGACTGTTTGTCCCAGGTATACGTACTCATCAACAACTTCGAGCGTAGAGTCTCCAACTTTAAGTGGAGTGGGTACAACAAGGGCGTTAGACATAATTTTCGTCTTATCCATGTTCATTTTAAGACCCACTTGTTGTGAAACTCTACTGAGGTTATTGAGCATCGTGTCAAGATCTTCCAGGGTCTCAGCCATTACGACAATATCGTCGGCAAATCGAAGGTGGGTCATGTACTCGCCATTGATGTTGATGCCAAGTCCTTTCCAGTCCAGGAGTTTGAAGACGTCTTCCAATGCAGCGGTGAACAATTTAGGAGATATGACGTCTCCCTGTCTCACTCCTCGCTGCAATTGGATAGGTTTTGAGTCCTGGTCCTAAAGACGAACAGTAGTTATAATATGTTCCTTCTACCCCAATGCGGCGTTGCGGCGTAAATGTGCGATGTAAATCTCCATACAAGATAATACAAAAATGAATATAAATTAATTAATTTTACGCCGCAATGCGTATGTTCCTTCTACCCCGATAATGCGGTCAAGCGCGAGTCATCCTATGACGTCACATCATCGATGTTATAATTCATCGCTTAACCACTGGATGGCTAGAGTGACGTAGAAGTACAGACAGTAGCGTGCAGATGGCATCACGTGTAAGTTGATAGATATATCCTACGTACGTGTGAAGTAATTCAAAGCTTAGCCGTTAGATGGTGTGATGGATGAATTCATACTGATAAGAAAATTATATTAATTTACTTTCAGCAAAGAAGTTTCAGGTGACCTTTTGTTTTTCGTGCCGCAAAGGATCGTGAAAAACTGCTATCGTAAAAAGTATAGCAGTGTAATGTTCATATAAAAAATAACAAAATATATCAGTTTCGAACCTTGGGAACCAGAACTTAAGTCTAGCACCTTAACCAACTAGGCCACCTGACTGCTTTAAAGGCTCGTGAAAACTTCTATCCTAAAAAGCATTGCAATGTGATTGTCGACGACGGAGGTTGCCTGCTAGCCTGATGCTGGCAGGCTTCTGTAAATATGTATATTTAAACTTAGACGTAAGTAAATTCCAAATTACGACATTGATTAGTTTTTTGGCAGTCTCTCGGTCTCTACTTGATTTACTTATATTTACTGTGTGTTTTTACCGTTTTTATTATATTTTATTAACCTGAGGAGCTGTCTTCTAATTTCGCAGCCAACCAGCGCATAAATCGGTAATAGTGATTTTCATACTAACATGATGTGTGTGTGTGTGTGTGTGAGAGGAATCAATAAACTATCCTTTAAATAAAAACAAACAAACATTTTACTTTATTTAATTTCTATGTCACATATATGTTTCCAATAATATTTAACTAATTTAATTTTAATAAATTTTTATTTATTTCTTTCGGATCTGAAGCCAGCATCACATCATTTTTTGGCTCGTTTAGTAGTCAGTTTTTCTGAAGATAGCTGCTTAAGCTTTTGAGATGATCTCTGCAAAAGAGGGAATAATTAGATATGCTTTAAAATAACAATTGCTATTAAATAATTAATAATCACAGCAACAGCTCACCTTCTTTTTAGACACAGGGTACACATACTCTTCACGTTTACCAAATGCGGTTGGTTGCACCTCCAATACCCAAGCTTTCTTTGCGTTCTTCGAGTTGGTCTCGTATATTTTTGTCCTAATTTTAACAGGGACTGATAAATGGCTGGATAAACCGCATTCGGTTAAACACTCTTCTAAAATACCATGCGCATGATAGTCGGAAGATAATTCCACTTCTCCATTTTTCATTAACTCCTCAACCAACCTTGATGATAAACGAGCTCTAGCCAAGTTCCATTTTTGATCTTCATCATCTCCAGCTTGCTCATCCATTAAAGCCGCCAAAAATAACATTTCAATAGGTGGGTTGATAGGTGACAAATTGGAGCTACATCCATTGTTCGCAAACCAAATTTCCGTATATTTAGCTACAGCACTCTCCATGATACACCGCGCACTGTTATCACCTTTAACGCCTCAACCGATACTAAACTCTGTTCATGTCGCACAGCCAACCCAACTTTTATAGCCAGTTTCTAAAGTACAGGGTATTGCGTAAGCGACTTTACAGTCTTAGAGGTTAGATAACGTTATCGCGGGGCGGTGACCCGACTTGACTATTGCAAAAGATCATGAAAACTATCATCATAAAAAGCAAAGTTAAAAATAAAACAAACAAATATATTAATTAATAAGAGTTTTTATTTAATTATAATACAAAATACAATGACTATCATCACCACCCATATTAGCGGAGGGGAGTGAGTTTTGCAATTATATCCAGATGTCGTACTTTCTTAAAAATCCATCCTCCGCTACTCGTATGTGATACATTATTATAATGGAATATATAGGCTTCAAATAGTATCTCTTCCATGAACGTTTGATAAACCACTTCGAGGTTCGTTGTCAAAGTGATGACGCGCTCTTGGGTGGTGAATGTTTTGGTAATCGCCTCCTCCTCTCCTCTTTCTCTTCGCCTGGTATAATTCACCGTCAGGTCTAAGCGCGTTATCGCCGTCTCATAATGATTGCGACCTTGCGCAATAAACGCAATCACAGTATTTCTCGCACATAGTATATAATAACCAGGGGATGTATGCTCCCCTAAGGCGAACATCCTCGAATAGGGTTGCCATTTCCCTTCTACCTGTTGCTGGATCACACTGCCCACACAGGAATCCGATGCGTCACACATGAGAGACATGGGTACATCGCTGCGTGGGTGAGACAACGTAACCGCTTCTTGCAAGCTAGATTTACATTGCTCGAAGGCTGCGCTCGACTTACCGTCCCACGGTACTTCTGTCTTATCGTGTTTCTTCGAATGATGAATAAACTTATTAAGTTCCATTTGCGACTCTACTGCGTGTGGCATGTGAGACCTATAGAAATTAATCATTCCCAAAAATCGTCGTAGTTCCTCAATGGTTTTAGGTTTGGGAAATTCGGCGATGGCTTGAACTCTGGACGACAAAGGTTTAATACCACTGGTTGTTACTTCGAATCCTAAAAAACTGACCTTTGGCTGACCAAACTCGCACTTTGCGGTGTTAATAGTGATTCCAAACTTACTGAATCGTTCAAAAACTGTCTCCAAATGTTGCCTGTGCAGCTGCTCGTCGTCGCTGGCTATGATGACGTCATCTATATACGAAAATAAAAAATTTAACCCTGCCAGGACAGTCGTATTCATGAACCTTTGGAAAGTTTGTGCTGCATTTCTCAAACCAAAACTCATTCTAGTAAATTCAAATAAGCCGAAAGGCGTTATTATGGCTGTCTTTTCTATGTCATTAGGATGAACAGGTATAAAATGGTATGCCCTATTTATGTCTAACCTTGTAAATATTTTTTTGTTCGCCAGTACATATGTGAAATCTTGTAATCTAGGTACTGGATACCGATCAGGTTTGGTTATCGCATTGAGTCTTCGATAATCACCACAAGGTCTTATTTGATTATTTGACTTAGGTACAACATGAAGGGGACTGGCCCAAGGACTTTTACTAGGTCGACATATTCCCATTTCCTGCGTAACCCTAAATTCCTCTTTAACTTTAGCATACCGGTCGGGTGGTAACGGCCTTGCCCGCGCGTATACCGGCGGACCGGTCGTGTCAATATGATGCAATACAGGGTGTTTCGGAGGTTCCTTGAAAGATGTGGGCCTAGTATTGTCCGGGTACTTTGACAAAATATCGTGATGTGGCTGTTTAACATCTAAAGTTTTGACAGAAGGTTGAGAACATTTTACTAAGGAAGTAATCACATTTATGTTGGTTACCTGATCTATAAGCTTTTTCTGGCCAACGTCTACCAATAATTTGTGATAGCTTAAAAAGTCCGCGCCGAGTATGGGTTGTTTCACATCCGCGATGATAAAGTCCCAACGGAATGCGCGACGGAGTCGTAAATTCAACACTAACGATTTTACACCATACGTCTTGATTTCGGTTCCGTTGGCGGCGTATAACTTGTAGGTAATATCCTCCGATGTCCTATCCTTCTTAGTAGCAGGAACCACAGAGACGTTTGCTCCCGTGTCAACCAAAAAATTCAACCCAGTATTCATATCAGTTATGTTAAGGCGGCTGGCAGGTAGTATAGTGCAGATTTCCGCCGTTTCCTGCACTTCATCTAGTTTTCCGCTTGTTGTTTTTTTTTCAGGAACATGGCTCGACACATTTTCGCGCTTTATCTGCGTAACGAAAATGGTAAAAGCACATCCAGTCTGGGTTTTTGTTGTACGTCGCCGTGAACTACGCGAACTGCTCCTGTTCCTGTCGTCCTGTGAACTTGAACGCTGGAAACGGGACTTACTGCGGGAGATTCTTCCTCGACTTGCCTCTAGCTTATCGAAACTGGCGTTGAGTTTCGCTATCTCGGCTAGGATGGGGTTATCCGGCGCTGAAGACGTTCCAGGCTGCTGAGTAATAGATGCTACCGTGCCGTTCCTGGTTGCTTCCAGAACATCGTCGGCAACTGATGACAGCTTACTTAGGTCTTTCGTTTCAGTCACGGCTAAGACCGCACGAACAGTGGCTGGCAGTAGGCTTTCCCAAAGCACTTTAAGGGTGTCGTCGGGCATGATATCACGGGCTAGGTCCTTCATTTTCCTTAAAAGTTGCGAAGGCTTCTGGGACCCTAGCTCCATCTCGCTCATCAATTTCTCGACTTGCCGGCGTTTTGAGCACTCATATAAATTAAGTAACTTGGTCTTGATTATGTCGTACTTGCCGGTAGTGGGCGGGTTATCCAGCACATCGGTGATATGGCCGATGACCTCTGGCCCAAGTTTTGATATCACCAAGTCATATTTTGAGGCGTCTCCCAACCTCTGTGGCGCTACGATCGCTTCAAAACAGTGAAACCACAAACGCGGCTGCCGCACCCAAAATTCTGGAATCGTTGAAGCTAACGATATTGCTGCCAAATCCATGTACGGCGGTGGCGGTGGGGGCGGTGGCGGTGGTGGTGGTGTAGCCATTTTGGGGTAACTATTGAACACTAGTTTGACAAAATTCCGGTCAAACAATTCACGAACACAACAGAAGGTAAATTCTATAGCGAACACGAGGACCGGGGTTAATTTAAACACAATGGGTTCGCATTTATGTTTTATATTATTTTTTTTATATAGAAAGCTAATAGCAACGTCCGTACCCAGCCGTGGGCAGGAGTTGACTGGCGACTGTTTTCAGAACGTGACGTCATTATTCGAAATCAAATTCAATTTTAGAAATACTCGCCAGCCAGCTCTGCTAAAAGAAGGCTTTCGAGGAGGATCACTACATTATCCTCCCCCCGGGCAAAGAAATTTCCGAGTGAAGCTTGGAAATTTCTTGTACAAATAATTCCCTAATCTACCTACCTATGGTGGAAAATATTACAAATGCAAGCATAACATAACCCTGCAAAATATTGCTAATATCTAGCTCATGTGACAAAACATTGTTGCTTTCAGTTTCGGTAATCTCATGAACTACGGTGCACAAAACCACCGAAAATTACACCACAACAGGTGTTACGCTTTACTACTTGCTAAACCAAAAAATACAATGGTTGAAAATTTTGAAAAAAGAACTATCTTAGATCAATTCTAAAATTATTTTACTAGTTACGTCTCTAACAAAATAAGTGATACTCTTTGACAAATAAAGTTTGACATCCAATAATATACAACATTCTCTTTCGTAATTCATGGAACCTTTACATAAATTAAAAAAGAAAACTTCCTACTCTATACTCATCCTAACTTCCCACATTAGACATTGACATAGAAAAAACGCTCTGAGTTTGTCTAGCAGCCTGCGGCTGATGAAAGTCAATTTGACATAAGGAAAACGCTTGAAAAATGCTACGCGTTTGGTTATGCAGCCTGCGGCTGGATAATGTCAGTGACATTACTGATATGCCTTTCTCTTTCAAAAATAAAGGCGTTGCTAAAATAAGACAAAAGCTACCCCAAGATGCTCCCAAGATACTGTGACCCAACAAAAGTCACCCACTAACCCTATGGGCATAAAAGTGGTTGTACAAGATAACAACTAGAGGCAACAATATATCCCATCAAGCCAACCTATATTTTTAATCCCAAAAACTAATATTTAACCCCAAAAAAGTGATGTTTTTCCAAAAGTATCATAATTTGAAATCTAGTTAACATCATATGGCCTGCGGCCGATGTAAAAGGGAAGGAAAGCTAGAAAAATACACGTCGTCATATCAGCTTCAAACACGATACTTGAGCCTGATCCAGACCCTCTATCTAAATACATATGATTTAATAATAGATGTACCTATATTCTTCCCCGATAATGAAAACTGTGACATTTATCCTAACTAAACCCACTCTTTATAGAAATTACTAGAAAAATCTTTAGAAAGTTATGTCTGTAGTATAGACTTCAAAGAAAATACCGATACTTTTTTACCGTCATCATCACACGTTACCTGTAGATTACCAAACAATATTACCGTCCATAGGACATACCATACCATTATTAGAACATTACCTTCTGAAAAGAATACCTTTAAAAAAAAACTTTTACCAGATTTTTTTTTTGTTACCAGGTAGTAGAATAAAATAAACAAACCAAGGAATGATTGTAATTAAATCATAATTACAAACATCCAAAAAACACCCCGTTTTTCTTTCCCAGATGATCAATAAAGTTGCAATCGTTCGCAATTACAACCCTAATGAACAAACCCAAAAAATAAATTTATTAATACATGGATAGCAAAAATAAAACAATCTTCTTTTTTGAGATGGCTGAAGAGCTGCTTGCAGCCTAGCTCTGCTGGCGATGCGATGGTCGGAAGTAGCACGTCCGCCATCAGTCGTCAGTCAGGATAGCCATCTTAGTGGTGTCGCTCATGGTTAGCGATCACCGATGTGGACACGCTGAAGCGCATCCAAGGATATCGACACTCGATATCACAACTCATTGAGCATAGTATAACATGAAAAAGAGAATTAGTGTTAAGTACAAAATAAAGTTAGGACACCATGAATACGTTTTTGGACGTCTTTCATCTATACATACATCGTCAAGTAAAACATTTATAACTCACGCTTTTAACTATATGAGAGGTTCTTTGACTAGAAAAGTGAAAAATTATAGTGAAAACCTTCAAAGAATGATTTTAGTACGAAATCATACATATATCTTTTTTATATTTACAATATTGCGTACAATGCATTTATAATCATAATGAGCCTATCTATATTTTTTTATAGGACAATATTTCGTGATTATAGGAATAATATTGTACACGTAATATTATCTACGCAATATGAACAAATACTATAAACAAACAACATATGACATGACATCTTTGTCAGATTGTCATCCAAAAGACATGCGCAGTTACTCTGTCGCCATCCGTCGCCTTGGAGACTTGCAAACACAAATGATTACAAAATTGGTACGTTTGTAACCAATTCAAGCATGACGGACAATATGAAAAAACTTTGATGAGGGTGATTCTCTGCTTTAGACAATATAAAATTAGCTTACAGTTGTACGGCACGTGTTATGCGTGCCGTGTCCATAAAAATTGGCACTCATAAAGTATGATGCGTCGTGGTCATCATATGTCATCATCTTCTTCACATACAGGGCATCATCTTCTTCACATACAGGGCATCATCTTCTTTATTAGCATCCTCTTGTCATACTTAGGACCGGTGACCGCGTAACTGTAACACTACATAAAATGGCAATAGGGGCACGGCGGCGCCTCCACCATTATAGCGAACACGAGGACCGGGGTTAATTTAAACACAATGGGTTCGCATTTATGTTTTATATTATTTTTTTTATATAGAAAGCTAATAGCAACGTCCGTACCCAGCCGTGGGCAGGAGTTGACTGGCGACTGTTTTCAGAACGTGACGTCATTATTCGAAATCAAATTCAATTTTAGAAATACTCGCCAGCCAGCTCTGCTAAAAGAAGGCTTTCGAGGAGGATCACTACAATTCACACCTTAGGTCACGACTTTAGCGCTTTGAGAGATAGGCTAATTTAGGACTCCTTATTATGATATTAAAGAAAAGTCACAGGTAGATGTAAAACTTCGCAATTATATTTTTTAGCAAAAGACACACAGTTACATGATAGTTTTTACTGGATATTTTAGAATTAATTAATTAGGCCAAAGTACAGTAGTGCGCGCGCGACAGAGATTAGGAGACGACTGGAGGTGGCGGGAAGCGCTCTACCGAAAGTGCTGATACAATGCAAAATGTGTCACTACAAGGACTATACCTATATTGTCAACACGGATTAACAATAATCCATAGGTATTTTTATTATTATTATTTTAAACAGGCAGGCAGTTGTTATCAACTGATAAGGCCTGTATCCAGTTGACCACTTTATGATTTGTTTAAGTTTGTTTAAATTTGTCAAATCTGTTCTTGAACTGGCAGCTGGTTCCACTGTCTCACAACTCTGTTTGATATGAAATGCCTGTGTGGGTTATTATGGGAAAAAGTTGTGGTCAGTTTAAGGGCATGTCCTCTGAGTCGGGTGTTCTCATCTCTCTTGAAAATTAATTTATCAAGTCCTTGTAAATCATAGTGTCCTTTCAGTATCTTAAAAGTCTCAATCATATCTCCACGCTCCCTCCGCTCCTTCAAAGAAGTTAGTTTCAGTGCTTTTAATCTGTCCTCACAATTTAGTCCTTTCAGTTGTCTAGGTACTTTAATAAATCTGCGTTAAACTTTTTCCAGCAACTCAATATTGACCTTTGACCTTGACCAGATCGTCGGTCCACCTTGTGGGGGGCCTGCCAACGCTTCGTCTTCCGGTACGTGGTCGCCACTCTAGAACCCTCACGCCCCATCGGCCATCGGTTCTTTTTGCGATGTGCCCTGCCCACTGCCACTTCAGTTTAACGATTCTCAGGGCTATGTCAGTTACTCTAGTTCTTCTGCGGATCTCCTCATTTCTGATTCGATCGCGCAGAGACTCCGAGCATAGCCCTTTCCATAGCCCTTTGGGTGACTTTGAGCTTCCTGATAAGGCCCATCGTGAGCGGCCACGTCTCGGTGCCATATGTCATCACTGGCAACACACACTGGTCAAAGACTTTCGTCTTGAGACACTGCAGTATTTTGGACGTGAAGATATTGCGGAGCTTCCCGAACGCTGCCCATCCGAGTCGGATTCCACGAGTAACCACTTTCTCTAAGTTGGATTTACCCAGCTGGACTGTTTGTCCCAGGTATACGTACTCATCAACAACTTCGAGCGTAGAGTCTCCAACTTTGAGTGGAGTGGGTACAACAAGGGCGTTAGACATAATTTTCGTCTTATCCATGTTCATTTTAAGACCCACTTGTTGTGAAACTCTACTGAGGTTATTGAGCATCGTGCCGAGATCTTCCAGGGTCTCAGCCATTACGACAATATCGTCGGCAAATCGAAGGTGGGTCATGTACTCGCCATTGATGTTGATGCCAAGTCCTTTCCAGTCCAGGAGTTTGAAGACGTCTTCCAATGCAGCGGTGAACAGTTTAGGAGATATGACGTCTCCCTGTCTCACTCCTCGCTGCAATTGGATAGGTTTCGAGTCCTGGTCCTAAAGACGAACAGTAGTTATAATATGTTCCTTCTACCCCAATGCGGCGTTGCGGCGTAAATGTGCGATGTAAATCTCCATACAAGATAATACAAAAATGAATATAAATTAATTAATTTTACGCTGCAATGCGTATGTTCCTTCTACCCCGAAAATACGGTCAAGCGCCAGTCATCCTATGACGTCACATCATCGATGTTATAATTCATCGCTTAACCACTGGATGGCTAGAGTGACGTAGAAGTACAGACAGTAGCGTGCAGATGGCATCACGTGTAAGTTTATAGATATATCCTACGTACGTGTGAAGTAATTCAAAGCTTAGCCGTTAGATGGTGTGATGGATGAATTCATACTGATAAGAAAATTATATTAATTTACTTTCAGCAAAGAAGTTTCAGGTGACCTTTTGTTTTTCGTGCTGCAAAGGATCGTGAAAAACTGCTATCGTAAAAAGTATTCATATAAAAAATAACAAAATATATCAGTTTCGAACCTTGGGAACCAGAACTTAAGTCTAGCACCTTAACCAACTAGGCCACCTGACTGCTTTAAAGGCTCGTGAAAAGTTCTATCCTAAAAAGCATTGCAATGTGATTTTCATAGTAACATGATGTGTGTGTGTGAGAGGAATCAATAAACTATCCTTTAAATAAAAACAAACAAACATTTTACTTTATTTAATTTCTATGTCACATATATGTTTCCAATAATATTTAACTAATTTAATTTTAATAAATTTTTATTTATTTCCTCCGGATCTGAAGCCAGCATCACATCATTTTTTGGCTCGTTTAGTAGTCAGTTTTTCTGAAGAAAGCTGCTTAAGCTTTTGAGATGATCTTTGCAAAAGAGGGAATAATTAGATATGCTTTAAAATAACAATTGCTATTAAATAATTAATAATCACAGCAACAGCTCACCTTCTTTTTAGACACAGGGTACACATACTCTTCACGTTTACCAAATGCGGTTGGTTGCACCTCCAATACCCAAGCTTTCTTTGCGTTCTTCGAGTTGGTCTCGTATATTTTTGTCCTCATTTTAACAGGGACTGATAAATGGCTGGATAAACCGCATTCGGTTAAACACTCTTCTAAAATACCATGCGCATGATAGTCGGAAGATAATTCCACTTCTCCATTTTTCATTAACTCCTCAACCAACCTTGATGATAAACGAGCTCTAGCCAAGTTCCATTTTTGATCTTCATCATCTCCAGCTTGCTCATCCATTAAAGCCGCCAAAAATAACATTATGGATGGATGAATTCATACTGATAAGAAAATTATATTAATTTACTTTCAGCAAAGAAGTTTCAGGTGACCTTTTGTTTTTCGTGCTGCAAAGGATTGTGAAAAACTGCTATCGTAAAAAGTATAGCAGTGTTATGTTCATATAAAAAATAACAAAATATATCAGTTTCGAACCTTGGGAACCAGAACTTAAGTCTAGCACCTTAACCAACTAGGCCACCTGACTGCTTTAAAGGCTCGTGAAAACTTCTATCCTAAAAAGCATTGCAATGTGATTTTCATACTAACATGATGTGTGTGTGTGTGAGAGAGGAATCAATAAACTATCCTTTAAATAAAAACAAACAAACATTTTACTTTATTTAATTTCTATGTCACATATATGTTTGCAATAATATTTAACTAATTTAATTTTAATAAATTTTTATTTATTACCTCCGGATCTGAAGCCAGCATCATATCATTTTTTGGCTCGTTTAGTAGTCAGTTTTTCTGAAGAAAGCTGCTTAAGCTTTTGAGATGATCTCTGCAAAAGAGGGAATAATAAGATATGCTTTAAAATAACAATTGCTATTAAATAATTAATAATCACAGCAACAGCTCACCTTCTTTTTAGACACAGGGTACACATACTCTTCACGTTTACCAAATGCGGTTGGTTGCACCTCCAATACCCAAGCTTTCTTTGCGTTCTTCGAGTTGGTCTCGTCTATTTTTGTCCTCATTTTAACAGGGACTGATAAATGGCTGGATAAACCGCATTCGGTTAAACACTCTTCTAAAATACCATGCGCATGATAGTCGGAAGATAATTCCACTTCTCCATTTTTCATTAACTCCTCAACCAACCTTGATGATAAACGAGCTCTAGCCAAGTTCCATTTTTGATCTTTATCATCTCCAGCTTGCTCATCCATTAAAGCCGCCAAAAATAACATTTCAATAGGTGGGTTGATAGGTGACAAATTGGAGCTACATCCATTGTTCGCAAACCAAATTTCCGTATATTTAGCTACAGCACTCTCCATGATACACCGCGCACTGTTATCACCTTTAACGCCTCAACCGATACTAAACTCTGTTCATGTCGCACAGCCAACCCAACTTTTATAGGCAGTTTCTAAAGTACAGTAGGTATTGCGTAAGCGACTTTACAGTCTTAGAGGTTATTGCGGGGCGGTGACCCGACTTGACTATTGCAAAAGATCATGAAAACTATCATCATAAAAAGCAAAGCTAAAAATAAAACAAACAAATATATTAATTAATAAGAGTTTTTATTTAATTATAATACAAAATACAATGACTATCATCACCACCCATATTAGCGGAGGGGAGTGAGTTTTGCAATTATATCCAGATGTCGTACTTTCTTAAAAATCCATCCTCCGCTACTCGTATGTGATACATTATTATAATGGAATATATAGGCTTCAAATAGTATCTCTTCCATGAACGTTTGATAAACCACTTCGAGGTTCGTTGTCAAAGTGATGACGCGCTCTTGGGTGGTGAATGTTTTGGTTATCGCCTCCTCCTCTCCTGTTTATCTTCGCCAGGTATACTTCACCGTCAGTTCTAAGCGCGTCATCGCCGTCTCATAATGATTGCGACCTTGCGCAATAAACACAATCACAGTATTTCTCGCACATAGTAAATAATCACCAGGAGATGTATGCTAAGGCGAACATCCTCGAATATTCAGTACTCATCTTCGCGATTGAAAATAGGTATGTATCGAAGAATATTTAGTAGGAAATGATGTGTTCAACTTCGACGCTACCAGCTTTTATAGTGGCTGGCGGCGGGCGGGCGGCGGTTGGTTATTGTCTTATCGTATATGGTATACGCTATACAAGTTTGTTGAATCTGTTTACAGATAAATTTTCCATCCCTAAATATTTTTTTTGGGGTGGCGACCTAACCTCGTGACTGCTGTAAGATTGCGTTATCGCAGTCGTTAACCTAACCGGCACAAACAAAATTGGGTAACGGTATTGCGTAAGTCAAATGTGATAACGTTTTATGTTCTTCTAGATAAGCTCAGTATACATTATATGATGTTTCATTTTTGAGGGGTAAATGAAATCTAAAGTAAGCAGTAGTAGTAGTAGTACACAATTTTTTCTGAGCGCAGAGCATGGCCTTAGAAAAAAAGAAAATAATACAAAATAATATATATCGCGTTTCATTTGCAACAATGTAAGTTATCTATTCCTAGTTTAATCTAGCATCCCACACACATCCCACCGGCTGTGAAGACCTAGATCATTTCCTATGATTAAATACTAGTTAACGCATTTTATAGATTATAAGCGTGCAGTTAGTAACGGTTTTTCATCGAGTGCGCACATCAGTTGAGAAAAGTAAGTTTTTATAAAATGTTTATTTCAAATATTCTTCCGCTCATAGTTTATTTGTCTTTTCAAAATACAAATGGGCAAAGCTAGGTGCTTGAAGTGCCCGCCCTGAAGGAAGATGTTTTTATATCGCTATGTTTAACACCAAAAAGTATGTGGTACTTGAAAAGCGCGAGAGTGAATGATGGGAATTTAACTAAAAAGATCACACCTTGGTCAGTGAATTTGCTGCTAGCTGAGAAAGGCAAGACAATACCTACTGAAGATATAAAAATTTTTGAAAATCAGGTGGTTAATATTCCTATTTGCTTTGCGAACGATATTGTTGTGCAAAAACTTATAATCAGGAAAGAATACATCAATCTTACGGGGGGGAGCAGCGGCTCAAACCCTCAATACAACAGCCGCCACCACCACCAGCATAGAACCCGACGTGATATGAGCATTGAGCATATTGTACAGGCGGATGAGTACAAGCAAATAATTCATGATGATTTCGGTGTTGAGATAACCTATAGAGTTAATAGAACCCGATTGCGCCCTAAAACAAGCGAAACTTTGACCCCTTCGACCGCAACATCACCACCAATAACAACAAAAACAACAATAACACCAACAAAAACCACAACGGTAGCCTCAAGGATTATGGAGACTACGAAAACGCCGACGACAGCATCAGATCCAACTCACAAAACAACATTTACAACTCCAGATTTCCCAAGTAGTACCTCTATGCAGTTGTCTAAAGAGTGTTTGGATTATAAGAATTTGTTGGATCATATGATTAATTGGGGATTAGATGATGTAACACTGTGATCATAGTAACCTACAAAAAAAAACTATTAAAAGTAATAATTTTAGAATCTAACTATTTACAATAAAAATTATTTATAACGAACTAACCTATTAATAATAAATATCTACATAATTTTACATTTACATTACTTTATAAACTATCAAACCGTGAAACGAATTGCCTTTCGATGCATTTCTATGCGCGCGAGTCGTTCGGGTCTACTCGGATGTTATCGGCTAGGTTCGTATTAACGGCCGAGTTTTAAAGGTGACCTCCAGCTGACCAGTCAATCGAGCGCCTACACTAGCCGTGTGAATACGTTCGCCTTGTCGCCGATTTACCCAAATCATTGTAACGGATTTCCTACATTTTTTTTACTTTCTACTATTAAGGAATCTTATAAGTATCTTTAAACCTAATTACGTTCTACAAGTTTTAATCTTAGTCTAGTTGTATTTAGAAAACTGTAGGTTACCTAGTAGATTTATAGCGAACATCTAGATATTGATGAATTATATGTGATTTACCTATTTTATCACGAAATTGTTCCGTTGTGACTTGTTAAATTACCTACCTACTTACCTACATGTTCGTTATTTTCGTATAGTTGATTTTATATTGTTTAATTTAATCCATTTAGCTACGCTTTTGAGCTAATTGTCAATTTCCACATTTAGACTACATATTTGGCGAACCGTGTCTTGTATGTGTCGGCCAATTGCTTATTTCTATGTTTTGAACTTTGTACCGTATAACGGTGATTTTATGTAAGTGTATCAGCTGATTTTGCTTGTGATCGCAACATCATTGATAATTATTTCATGCTTTGGTTCCACTTCGCCATCTACGCTTCGATTCCGGGATAATAATTGATGTTGCAGTCACATGCTCGAAGTCGGACTTTTTCTAAAACGTCCAATTTCCGGGAATTCCAGGGTCCCAGTACGAGACTACGCTCGAGCCCCTTATTAATATTCCGTTTGCTGCCTACGGTTCTGGAGCCGACACTATCGTGACTGCGCGGACCGTGACTGCCCGGACCGTGACGTCATCGATCACTATAACGGCCAGGGAAGTGGATACTATTTTTAACGTTCCGAATGAACTCAGTACAATTCGCTTACCCGCGACCCGGTTCTATTCTACCTGTATTTTTTAAATTGAACAATACAGTTACATATTTTAATTTATTCGCTAGTTTTATTTAAAAATCTAAATCTAACTAGTAACTATTTAATGTTGACGTCTAACAACGTCTCAATGAGATATATAAAATTGAGAACTATATAAGCGATAAGGAGGGGTGCAAGAGCGCCTTACCAGCATCAAAATCTCTTTGAGAAGTGGTGAGTGTGTACTCTCCTTTACCTATAGCTAATTATTTTTTTTGTCTAACAGAATCTACTTTATAAGAGAGGTCGCACTCTGGGGACCCGTATCAGTTCGCTTAGGCGTCCATTACACGATAGGTTTTGCTGTCAGTTTTGCCACAGTCATGTCTGTGACTGATGGATAACCTACCGTGTAAGAAAGTGACTGACGGTTGCATGAAGCTGATTGACGAAAATCTGAATATTTTGATTTTTGCTTCATGCAACCATCAGTCACGAATTTTGCGCGAACGTGTAATGGCATTTCATCAATCACGGTCAGTCAGCGCGCGGACAACGATGGCGTCAGACGTCGATTGCGAGTGTGAGGAGATTGCGATTTCGCGCAGCCAGACACCTCTGCCGCCGGCGCCGCTTGTGGATAATGTTCTTCAGCCAGAAAAAGATTTCATACTTACGTTCGAGACTCTCACTGAGTTATGGGATACCACAAATCCCCATTATACTAATAAATACAAACGGTAAGTATTTGATTTTATGTTATTTCAGAAGGTTTTTCATAACATGACAGTATGGTTACGTTTTTAAAATGTTACGTTTTTGCAATTTGTCTTTTTACAATGTTCTAGTGAAAAAATATTCGTAGTATAATTATAATCCTCCATGGTATAACCTAAAAATGTATGTAAAATCTGTGAATTTATACTAAATATCTTTTAAAACTAAACTTCGCGTTTCTGACAGAAATAACTATTGATATAGGTAGCATTAGAAGACCTTCGCAAACATCATCATTACTAAATCCAACCTTTTTTTATTCCAGGAACGAGAATTTGGAAAAATTGTTACCTATATTAAGAAAAATTAAACCAAATGCTACCTTGGAAGACGTAAAAAAGAAAATTAATACAATAAGGTCTAATTATCGCAGAGAGCTCAAAAAAATTACTTTATCTAAAAGATCCGGCGCTGCAACCGAAGAAATTTATACGCCTAAAATTTGGTATTTTCCATATCTACATTTCCTAAGAAGAATTGAACAACCAGTGCCGTTACAAAATTCGGAATCAATACATCAGGTAGGTATTTTAATAAGTAATAACTAATATTCTAATATAAGTAAAGTTTGAATTTATATAGTACCTACACATCCGTCAGGTTCCACATTTGTCAGATATTTTTTTTAGGGTTCTGTATCCGGTCACCAAAAAAATCTTAATGTTTCGCCATGTTCGTCTGTCTGTCTGTTCGACTCTTAGTACTAGAAAGCTGCAATTTTGAAATTCCCTACCAGCTTCTAATAGTTTTTCACATATTCTTCACTTCTGTTTGACGAAATTAGACCAAAAATTCTTATGTTGGATGTCTACTAAACAGTTTCTCAAAAATTCTTATGTTCGATGTGTAGGTACTTAAACAGGATCATAAAGACTACAGTGTAGCAACATTTTATACTATTATAGAAAGCTAATTAAATGGTTAGGGAAAAAATACACAGTGTAAAGTTAAAAGGAAATAGATTTATTTTTTTGTAATTTTCAGTTTACCCTCATTATTAAAATAATTACAAAATCTCTCTCTTACCATTTTCGCGTCTCTTGAAGGATTACGATTATTAGTGGGCTGTAAATGTAACAATTGCTCACTGTTTTGTTTTTCAATATTCCAACTAGATGCTAGATACTTTTTCGGTGATTCTTTAATCAAATAATTGTGTAAATATCAACACGTGGCTACTATCAAAGCAGCTTTACTGGGCTCGAATTCAATATTTTTCTGAAAAACCCCAAATTTTGTTCGAAGGATCCCAAATGTACATTCTATAACAGAACGGGCACGAGAGAGTCTGTAATTGAATGTTTTCCTATCATTATTACAAGCATTTTGAGGATAGGGCTTCATGAGATTTGGACCCAATGCAAAAGCTTCGTCTGCTATGAATACATATGGGAAAGTATTCGACGTATCGGGTAATGCTGTCGCTTCGGGCAAATTCAGGTTTCCTTGCTGATACAATTCCCAGAATTTTGTATAGAATAATACACCACCATCAGAGACTCGGCCATTTGCACCCACATCGAACATAATAAATTCTTTTCTTGCATTTGCCAATGCCATGAGCACGATGCTGAAATAACCTTTGTAGTTATAATACAGTGACCCAGAATGTGATGGTTTTTTAATAGAAACATGTTTTCCATCAAGAGCGCCCACACAATTCCAAAACTGATATTTTTCACCGAAATCTCTTGCAATAGCTTGCCACTCTTCTTCTGACGATGGCATCTGAAATTAATAACAATAATTTAAATGCTTGAAAGAGTCACTATAGTCTAAATAATGTAAGATTTTTTTTTTAGGTACAGCAGCATACAGCAACAGACACTGAACAGGCGTCCCAACAACGTGGTCAACAAACCAGAGAAGACACTCAAGAAAAGACATTTTCATCAATTTCATCAGTTTCTAAGCCATTGGTTTCTTCAACAACTAAAAAGAAAAAGATTAATCATAACGAGTTGCTGAATCGTGCCTGCCAATATTTAAGTGAACCATGTACTAACACTAATCAACAAACAAATTTATCCAATCCTATTGCACTGGAATGGTCCAATACATTAGACAGACTAGACCCGATTCAACGACTTTACGCAAAAAAAGCAATTAATGATATTTTATTTGAAGCAGAGCTCGGAAATTTAAACAGGAATTCCGTAAGAATTAATGATCCTCCATCTTTCCCTCATGAAATGACTTGCAATACTACACAAAACTTCAGTCCGTATTCATATTGGTCCTCCCCTTCTCCTAATAATTCTACATTAACATCTCCCCCTCCTCCTCCGTCACCTGCACCACAACAAATAGTAATAACCCAAACTCCTCCTATTTCACAACAAACCAATCCACAACAAACTGTTCCGGTAACCAGACCTATACTTTCACAATATTCTTCATCTAATACTTCTTCATTGACATCTCCCCCGCCTCCGTCACCTGCACCACAAAAAATAGTGGTAACCCAAACTATTCCTACTATTTCACAACAAACCAATCCACAACAAACTCTTCCGGTAACCAGACCTATACTTTCACAATATTCCTCATCTAATATTTCTTCATTGGCATCTCCCCCTCCAACTCCTGCTCCTATTTCACAACAAAATATAAGTTCCAATCATCATTATGATCACCAATCTCCAATATCTCATTCCACTGAATATGTTCTACATATCCCAGAAAATTCTACCCAGTCTTCAACAAATTATCAGGATATACATTCACTGTTCTCACAATTAAAATAAAAAATATAGTCACGAACACGAATAAACAATCATTACAAACTTAAACGATTTTTGGATAAATAATCATTATAAACTAAAAATAAAAAATAAATAACATAAATGTTTGTTTTTCTTACCTTCATGTAATCCTGAAGAACATAAATAAGTGCTTAACACGTATCCATAATTGCTTTGCTAATAGAAGCTGGTGACATAATCACTGAAAATTTTATGTCTTCAATATTTCTACCAGTTGCAAGATATCGCAAAGTCACTGCCAGTTTTTCTTCGGGAGTTATTGCTTTTCGCATACATGTGTCTTGTTTTTTTAAGTACGGTGTCACCAGCTCCAAAAGGTTGTCAAAACACGCATCTTTCATGCGAAAATAATTTGCATAATCTTCCTCTTCTGAACCCCGTATGTCGGCTAGTAAATTTAAGTGGGTATAAAAATCTCTTTTTAAAAGCCAACTCTTGACCCAATGCTTCCTTTTCCTTCTTCGTTTTTTGGATATCATTGACATTATAATAGCAATGCAGGCTTTCCGTTTATGGACGTCCATTTTTACGAGTGGAAACGTGTGACCCTTTGAAAACTTTGGCTTTGACTGACAAGAAACTGACAAGGATTGAGTGACCGTATAATATCATTCGTCAGTTCATCAATCACCATCAGTCAAACGTAATTCATGAATGATGGAATTGACTGTCGCTTGCATGAGCGTGTAATGGACGCCTTAGAGCATGCATCGCAACACCCAAGCCGAGGAGTAAGTTACGCGCACGCACCTCCCCTCCCCGCTCTCCCACCGCCTTCATTAACCACAATCATCATGAGTGAAGACCAACAAATCTTGAAAAATATAAACGAGCGCGGTGCCCAAGCTCAAAATTGGGCTAGAATGTCCGACATGGTGGTGGGGACACCATATAAACTTTTGGAAATTTTTCAAACCCCCAATAAATTCAGCGCAAACTCCAATCAAATAATCATAAAAATTGAGCTAGGCATGGTCCCACTGCCGAGCCGTTTCGAATCACTCTCGGACATGGAAATTAATTTCCTGGAGAGCGGATCGTTCTACGTGATTAATGAAGGGGAGATGGGTAAAAGTTGGCGTGTACGATTCCGAGATACTAATGAGAGTAACAGCGGATAAAAACTATTGTAAGTGTAACATTTAACGTAAAAAATTAGGGTTTCTTGCAATTTCTTTTCTATTAAAATAAAGATTAAACAATTGTGCTCTGCTGCTGTTTTTCTCTGCTGAAATAAGGTTTATTTTTTACTAACCGTATTTCTCTTCTTTTTTTCAGAAATAAAGACGATTACTTACATAAAAGCGATTATCCTCCCACACAACACTATATACAGGGTGTTAATTTGATTGCGTGCCATAGCTTAAGGGGTGGTTCAGTAACGATAAAGGAACTCAAAAAAAATATATAAAAAAAATCCAACTTAAAAAAAAATAAAACTATTGAAACTAAACTAACGCGGAGGGCAGAGACCTGGAGCATCGCGCTACCAAAAGCGCGTGAAAGAGTTTCAGTTATGGGCCTTTTACACGAGGCCAATCCGTGAGACAGTCCAATAAGCCACGCCACTAAGCCAATCCAATGAAAAGCGCAAAATTCGTGTTGTGTCGTTTACACACCAGCCAGTCGAGTAGGCCAGTGAGTTCAGATAAAATTAATAAAACTAATTTTAGTAAAACTAATTTTAATAATTTTAGTAATAGTCATGGACAGACGTAAAATTGCTTTGAGGGCTACATTCAAAAATGTTATTAAGATAATGCATAAAGAGATTTTGGATATGCTAGAAAACGAAATAAATTTTAAAAGAATATCGTGGACTAGAGGATGGATGGCCAGGAGACCTACATTAGGTCAATCAAATCTCATCTTAAGAGAACTTGAAGCTGAAGATCCTGAAGAATACAAGTTGTGCATGAGAATGACGCCCGAGATGATGGAAACTCTTCTACGCTTAATTACTCCTGATATACAAAAATCGGATACGATGATGCGTGATGCTATTCCTGCTTTAGTAAAATTGGAATTGACTCTCACATACCTGATTTGCGGGGTCAGCTTCCGATTTTTACAACGAAGCTTCAGAGTTTCAATGCCGGCTATGTCAGTTTTCATCCCAGAAGTATGTGATGCAATTTGCAAGAGGTTGAAAGACCAAATACAGGTAGTATTAATCATTTATTTCAATTATTACAAAAATAGTTACAAAAAAATGGTGCAGGTAACAGATAACACAAGATTATGCGTTCCTAAAAGCAGAGTTTATAATATCTACGTTTGGTGCAGTCATATTAGTATCGTTTGCAGTATCATCGTCATCGTCGTGCACATCAACATTATATTGTGTAAACCTTCTTCTACATCAGGCATATCAGTTTCATTGTCTTCAAAAGTATAGTCATGTCCATAGCTGGAAAAAGGGCGGTAAGATTGGCTATTCGAATCAGCGCTTCCACGACCGTCAGAAGGGGATACAAGAGATTGATAATCAGAACTTGGTGTGCGATTGCGTTGTACTTTCTTCAATTTATATTTGGTTAAAATTGACTGTATTTCTTGTTGTGCCAGGATTGCATCCTCTTCATCCATACAGTGTAATTCTACGCCAACATATTTTCCATACACTTCAAACTTGTTAGTATCTTCTTTCTTGTTTAGGTCTGCAGAAATTTCTCGCATATTTTTTACAGCAGCGCTCAATTGACTTAAACGTGTTCTTTTGTTTCTAGCTGTTTGAGATGGCCGGTTACTGTCTGGGTCAACTGCTGAATTGTCTTGCGCATCAGCGCTTCTCTTTTGACTGCCTTGTTGCTCCCTATTCACATTTACTTGCTGATCCGATTCCGCACTGCCTGAAGCTTTGTCTTTGTTTGTGTCTGACACTGTCTGTTCACCACTTTCAGGGTTCTCGATATTGGATTGCTGGATCTGTAATATTAAATTAATATAAGTAATTGAAATATTAAGATTTATAATGAGTTACATACACCTATACCTACAAAAATTTAAAAAATTTCAGGTCCCCAGCTCTAGGGAAGAATGGAAAATCATAGAAGAAGGATTCCGTAAGCGGTGGAACTTTCCGAAATGCTATGGGGCGATTGATGGCAAGCACTTCAATATAATTGCCCCCCCAAACTGTGGAAGTCAATTTTTTAATTACAAAAAACAAAACAGCATTATACTTCTTGCTTTGGTAGACCATGACTACTGCTTTTCGTACTTAGATGTAGGAGCAAATGGAATTGCTTCTGATGGGGGAGTATTTTACAATAGTTCTTTGGGAACTGCGCTTGAAAATGGAACACTAATTCCTGATGGCGGTGTCATTGTAGGAGATGATGCCTTCCCATTAAAAAAATATTTAATGAAACCCTACTCAAGAAATAATCTTACATTTGAGGAAAAAATTTTCAATTATCGACTATCACGGGCTAGAAGGATCGTGGAGAACGCATTTGGAATTTTAGTTTCTAGATTTCAAATATTTCGAGGCCCTATAACAACAAAACTAGAACTGCAGACAAATTGATTTTAGCTGCTTGTGTCCTACATAATTGGCTCAGACGAACTAATAAGAAAGTCTATACACCAAAAAATTATGTCGATTTCGAAGATGTGATTAATTGTCGGGTTATACCTGGTCAATGGCGTGAAACGAATGTGGTGTTAAATGGCATTGAACGGTCTGGAGGAAATCGCTATTCCAATGCAGCGAAAGACATCAGAGATACATACAGGAATTATTTTTGTAACGAGGGAGCTGTTCCGTGGCAAAATAAGATGATACGATAATATTTTTTTACTTAGCTATATTAAATAAATACTTACAGATGAACTTTTTGTTTCTCTTGTGACATTAACATATTTGATAAATGCATCCATTTCAGCGAACCACGCCAAAGATGGTTTGTAAATTGTTGATGTTCCGGCACCGGATCGAACACTTCTTTCTATTTTTTTAACCTCTATCATATATGTAGATCTCAAATATTTGATTTTTTTCTTCACGTCATCTATAGTCAGATCTTGGAGGTTCATACCAACAATAACATTTTTCAACGCGGTATCTCTTGCGTCTCTGTTCCGATAGATTAAACTATCGTTTCTCCACAGACATTCCTGTTCTCGGTAAAGAGAAATGAATTTGGACGTCATTTCGTTTGTCCACTTTGTTAAAACCATGGTTTATCACTTATCTCACTACAAAGGTTACAACCAAGACAATATAACCTAAAAATAAACAACACGCATGACATGTATTGGATTGGCTCACTGGCCCGGGCATACAGCGTTGGCGCCAGCAAATTCGAAACCGTTCTATTTAATTGGATTGGCTTCGTCCATTGGCTTGGGACAATCCAATGCATTGGCCTGGCTCTATTTTCACGAAGCCAATATTGGCCTGGCTTATTGGATTGTCTCGTCTATTGGCCTCGTGTAAAAGGGCCATTATGTATGTGCCTACCTTAACTACTGATACTCGCGCGCTGGCTAAAAACTCGCCAGTTTAGCCGTTCAAAAAATCATGAAGCATAAAGTCAAACGTGGAATGGGTTTATCATTCGCTCATGTGGTGAAAGAGAGCCGACGAGCGATAAAAAAGCAGCTCAGCAAGAAAAAGAGGAATAAAAACGGCGGCGGAAGCAGTCGGATCAATAGAAACGGCTTACTGGAAACGGCCATGAAAGCGGCTAGAAAAATTGCAAAAGGGCGGTTTGTTAAAACCCCTCGGGTGATCCCTTTACCGAAAACGGGCGGTTTTTTACCCCCGATACCCCTGTTGACCGCTTTAACCGCTACCGGTACACTCGCCGGCGGAGTCACCACCGCAGCCAAAAACATTTACGATATTGTTACAAAGAAAAAAATGGGTTGGTGGTGGCGGTAGCGTTGGAAAAGGTCTCTATATTCGACCGTATAAACAAGGTATGGGGCTGTACTTGAAACCGTATTCACCAAAAAACTAAAAATGAGCTCCTCCCCCCTTCGCAGCAGCCGTATTATCCATGATGATACTCGTAGCATTAAGCTACGACCTCTCACCGATATCGATATCAAAAGGTGTGTGCAGAAAGAGGGTATACCGCACTTTAGGGGTGTATTCATGAGATACACTCTACCACATAAAAAGCTGAGAGGAGGAGGAGGGGGACGGCCTTGAAAAAACGAGTGTGGTGTTATCAATTTGGATGAGATGAGGGGGTGGGCACTCATTGGGTGGCGTAGGCTATACTTTGACAGTTTTGGCGATCTAAGACCTCCCAAAGAGTTTATAGAATATACGAGTATGCGGAGAAGCAACAGCGGCGGTGGTGGTGGACAATTTAATATAGAGTACAACTATACACGCTTGCAGAGGAGCGATCAAATAAACTGCGGTCACCTATGTTTAAAGTTTTTATGTAATATGAAACGTTTGTTTTATAAGCATGTCTAAATAAATAGATGTTAGTATAATGATCTTGTTTCATTTCCTCTTTAACCTTCGCACACCTCGTACATCGCTACATGCAAGATGACGTCATCGTCATTGTTCTCTATCACACTAAGCGATGTTTCCTCCGATTTATCGGCCGAATTTATGCCAGCAATAGAACTAGGTGATGGGGATGAATTTGAGTGCGGATTAATATATTTGAAGACTTACACCTAACGTTGATAAAACCAATAATATGTTCCACTATGGTAAAAAAGTGATTGAAGTGCCGGAGGGCGCTTACGAGTTGGATGATATTTTTAAATATTTAAATGAGCAACTGGTAGACTTATCAGAAAACAATCCCAACTATCTGATTGATATGGAATCTAATAGAAATACATTAAAGTGCGAAATGTTTTCCCCCGAACTACCCATTCTCTTCGACAAACCCAACTCTATTGGACAGCTCTTTGGGTTTTCACCCGCTAAATTGGAAGCGGGCAAAGTGCATTTGTCTGATAAACCGATTAATATATTAAGTACAAACACTATAATCACACCAAATTAATCTCCATAGTATATTTCTCAACTCATACGCACACATACATTAGCATATCTTACATGACACTTTCCAAATGATATTATTTAACTATATATAAGTAAATGTATTCAACACATATTTATATTACCTACTTGTTTACCCTAGCTCCTTTTGGTAACTCTATAAATATACAGATTATTTTTTATATTAAGTCTTTTCTGTATCGCTCTTTCTTACTCACCTCAGGGTTTGGGCAGAATGAACAGCGTCACACCTTGCTGTGACAACATGCCGAGTCTGAACCTTTTCTCTGTCCCAAACAGCACATAGTTGACACTTTCTTGATGCTTCCCTTTAGAATAGGATTATTTTATGTAAGTAACTACTGATTTCATGTTGCCTTCTATATATAACTGTGAATTTACTTTGTAGTACTTATGAGCTAGAAATTGTCTTTTATGTACTGTATGTGTTTACAGAGAATAAACGTAATTTTTTTCTATTCTATTCTATAAGAGTTGAGTGTAATAAAATCGAAGCTTCATTCATCAACGATAAGCCAGCGCACGTATTACACGAATTCTCTCCAACCGTTCCTCCGGGATTCCAAATGTACGAAATATTCTAATTGTACTAGTATTATTTTATGCTTTTAAAAGTTAATTTTAAGAACTTGGGACAAAATTAGAGCCAAAGGGGTGATAGAAAAAATAAGCAGTAGGTACTTACTTGTAATAAATATTGTATTATCCTTTTAACTTACACTGACACACAATCTTATAAAAACCACTTCTAGACAATCTTCCACTTCAAGAGCCAAACGAGAACTGCCATAGCGAGGCTTGTGCGACCGTTAGGAAAAAATAGCCCCCTCTCGAACCCCCACTTGACTACTTCAAACCGGAAGTTCCCTACCTCTTTTTCTATTGGTCGAGAGCGCCGCCTCGCTATGACAGTTAGTACTCGCAAATCAAAACAGCTACTAATATTAAACAAATTACATATTTCGTTTACTAATTGTATAAGGATAAGAATATAAATCAATACACTAATTATTTATACATGTATAGATTTAGAAATATAAAAACAAGGTGACAATAATATTATGTTGCTGACAGTCGGCCATCCAAACGTGTCGTGCGACCTCGGACGGCTAAGAATGAATGAATGATGATCTTTATCATTGAAAATGAGACCTTCATAATAAATATATTAACACCAAACCTACTAATAACAATATAGTATTTACATTATTATTTTTCATTTATTAAATCAGTTATTATTACGGACCAGAGTTGTCCAAGATAGTAACAGGATCAGGGTTGTCCAAAAAAAGTAATAGGACCAGGGTTGTCCAAGATATTAACAGGACCAGGGTTGTCCTTGACTTACATCCTATGGACCAGGGTTGTCCAAGATATTAACAGGACCAGGGTTGTCCTTGACTTACATCCTATGGACCAGAGTTGTCCAAGATAATAACAGGACCAGCTTACCAAGAATTGAACACAATCGTGATCGTTATCCATTGAGTTGAAGCCAATGCATAGGTTTCACGGTAGCACCGAACGCAATCGTAATCGGCTTCAAGACGATTACCATTTGAACCGTCTTCAATGATAGTCATTCGATCAATTGAATGAATGATTCGGTACTATTTGACATTTGAAAGCTATTATCGGTAGCACTGAAATTAAAAAAAAAAAAGAAACAAAAATTTATTCCGATTCCGAGTCCAAAACGTCAAATGAACAAGGTTACTCCATCGTTACCTTGTTGGCATAATTTGGTAGATTTCCTGAATTTTTACGGTGTTTTCACCACATATTGTTAGGTATTGTTTTTTTTGCTGTTGCTTTTGATCTTTCTTTTGTGTTTTTGCACTCCTCCTAGCAGCGGCAGAGCAAGAATGATTAAAGAAAAGAGATCTTTTGGAGCGAAGAGTAATGCGGGACTCTTGCTTGCAGATCTCTGCTTCATCGACAGTTTTTGCCTTTCGAAAAGGACTTTTACAGATCTTTGTGAAGATCTCACTTTTGGCACAGGATTAAAGGAGCAGCGCAATGCGCTCAGATATTTATGGTACTTACCTGTGTTTTTGCATCTATATACTGTAAACATCTATCAAGATGATGTTAGTTTGTTATTTGACTAACCCTGTGAAATTTATCTACTATAAAAGAAACTAGCTTCGATCAACCCTCTCCCAAAACAGAAATTTATTGACTTTTCAGATTCTGGAGTTATGCGAGTAGTTCTTACCAACATAGTGTTGGAGATCACAGGATGATTAATGTGTGTCAAAGGACAATGTGGAATTGCCTGGCAGAGGTCACCAATGCCTCATATTTAAACTCACCACATATTTTAAGAAAATATATAAAATTCCCACAGCAACTTGAGAGAGAAGCTCTTCTATAGAGGTAATAATTAATTTGAAATTCCCGTGTGGTACGGGCAAAGAATAGTACCCAAGGATCATATATACTGATGTGGCGGGATGTCAAGGTAAATTTTTCTGCCAAAACCAGGTAAGATTATGCGACAAACACATAAGAGATACAATACTGTACAAAAATCCGCTACACAAATAACAACACCCCTGCACCACGGGTAAATGCACAGATTCAGCACTACACAAGGTAGTAGGGAAAATAGAGTGTGCGATACATCACAAATTATCAACACTAGGCGTTTTCATAGACATTGAAGGAGCCTTTGACAAAACAATGTTCCACAGCATGAGAACGGCACTAGAAACCCATGGGGTGGGAACAACCCTCAAAGACTGGATATGCAATATGCTAGAACAAAGAGTGATACAGGTAACAGTGAACGACAAAACAAGAGCCGTAGTGGCGAGGGGATACCCACAAGGAGGTGTATTGTCTCTGCTGCTATGGAATCTTGTAATAGACAGCCTCCTCACACAACTAAATGAAAAAGGTTATTTCACGATAGGATATGGCGATGATATTACCATCCGTATCAACGGCAACCACGTGAACACTATGCAACCTCATGGGACAGGTACCAGTGTGATAAACATAATCTCTCCGATAACCCTACCAAAACCGAAATGGTCCTTTTCACAAAGAAAAGGAAACTTTCAGCAATGGGAATGCCAACATTTTTCAAAACAAAATTAACTCTTTCAACCGAGGTTAAATACCTTGGAATAATGATAGACAACAAATTAACTTGGCAAAAACACCTGGACAACACACTGAAAAAAGCCAGCATAGCCGTGTGGCAATGTAAAAGACTCCTAGGTCAGAACTGGGGTCTCACTCCCAAAATTGCGCACTGGCTATACACAACAGTAGTAAGACCAATCACCACATACGGCGCGCTGGTATGGTGGCCCAGGACAACTCTTAGTACCGCTCGAGCGGACCTAGAAAAACTACAGAGACTAGCATGCATCTGCATAACGGGTGCAATGCGCACCACACCAATAGCACCCCTGCAGGTGATGCTAGACCTGCCACCCCTAGACTTATACATACAACAGGAGGCAACTCTTGCATCACTCAGGCTGGGACTGTCAGGGACACTAAGCGTAGACTCTAGAATTCACCACACAAAAATAAAAGACAAAGCCCTAAGTCACCAGCCCTTATTAGCTGCACCAAGTGACAGGATACCTAAACAAAACACCTTTAACAAAACATACAACATAAACTTACAAGAAGAAACACATGACTACTCAGGTATAAAAAACAAAACTAGGCACAGGTGCAGGTATATATTCACAAGACCTAATGCAATAAATATGATATGATATATCAAGCGCCCTAGGACAATTTAACACAGTATAACAAGCTGAATGTGTCGGCATTATACAAGCTGCAGATTCAGATTCAGATAATTTTATTCAATGTAGATTCTTTACAGAATACTTATTGAATGTCATGCAGAATACAATGCAAATAGAGCGAGTCTACGCCGTTTCGGATCGTGCTATGGCAGCGTAAAAGAAACGGCAAGAAACCACTGCAGCACGGCCTACTTTAAGAGTCTGCTTTTTACAATGTGTTTCTTGTGTTTCGCTAGAATATCAGAGCACCATACCTCTTTGTCATTCATATAGTCATCCAATCTATAGTAAGCTTTTTTACATAGCGTTTGCTTTACACATTCTTTAAACTTTCTCTCAGGTAATTGCACTATATTGTCAGGTATTTTGTTGTAGTATCGTATACACAGACCAACGAAAGATGTATTGACTTTAGTTAATCTAGTATATGGTTGATCAATTTTATGCTTATTTCTATTTCTAATTATGCCTGTCACAAATTTTTGGTAATTGATGAATGTTCTTTCTAGCATACATAATATTTTCATAGATATACTGGCATGGCACTGTCATAATGTTGATTTCCTTGAACAGTTCTCTCAGGGAATCACGAGTCTTCAGGCAATAAATTGCTGCACAAGCAATAACAGCGAGGAACATAACTTACACAAGCATTTGTATAGTCTTGAACTTTAGAACTTACCCGTGGGTGTCGTAGGAGGCGACTAAGGGTTAAAAACTCGAGGATGGGCAGCAGCATCCTCCTGTGTATCATACCATGTTACTTACTGCGGTCACCTACAACTGCGGTCCATGGTGCCAGCCATAACGCTGACAAGCGAGGTTACTGGTACTTCCCCTCCACGTTTTTCCAGCAAAAGCTAGAATTGTGGAGGGAGCTCCCTGTCTTGTAGTGGACGTTTCATGGGATGTTATGATGATGAATAATTAATTTAGATATTATATACACTTTCAACCTAAATGCCCTTAACAGTTGATTTTTTTTAGATTCATGGAAAAGTTCAGTTTCTACGAGTACTGGGCTAAAAACCTAAGACAAATGCTCCTATCACTTGCTCAAGAAAGTTAAAAAGTTGCATTGGAGATGAAATAAAAACAAAACTCATGACTAACCATATATAAACTCCTCCCTGCCTAAAACTAGCTTCAGCAAGGAGGTAGTCATAGCCCGGATGCCTGGACATATGGGCAAAGAGACTGCTGATAAATTGGCAAGGATGGGAGTGGATGAAATCTTGATAGGCTTAGAACCCCGCCTACCCATCCCCAGCAAGATAATTAAAGGGGTTTTCAAGAGAATAATTATTACAGAGGCAATTGCTCGTTGAAATACCATAGAAGTACACCGCCAATCCAAACTCTTTATAAAAGAGTATGATAAGAAAAAGACCAGACATTTATTACAGCTTCCGAAAGCAGATATAACTAAGATAGTAGGTGTAATAACAGGACACTGTATCCTGAATAGACACCTAACTATTATGAAGACGAAGGAAGATCCAGCCTGACCAGCCTGGAGTGCGGAGAAGATGAAACTAGCTTCCACTTCATCGACAACTATTGTATCAAATAAATATTCATAATGATGTTTAGATAATAGCCTTGGTCATATGCCATGCCCTAACTAAATGAAGTTATTAAGTATATGCCACTTTCCGCCAGTTGAACAAATCTTCTTTAAAATTAAAGCTCCTTTAAGTCTATTGCAGACTCTTTCTGTTTTGCTGACAAAGAAAGTGACAGTAATAGATTTAAAGCAGCTTTAACTTTGAAGACGCTTTGTGCAACTGACTGTTTGCCCTAAAGCTTCTTTGAGGGAAGGTGGCATGGCATTACCCGACTATGGCAAAAAGAAGGGTGAATTGTAACTCCGTTCAAAGAAGCTCGACAGGCGATCGAAACCATTGTCGGTCTGACAAGGACCCAATCCGCAAAACAGATATATAGATATATTTTAAGTTCAAAAACTCAACAAGTAGGTACTGCAAAATGTTGCTTTAAAAAGTATGAAACAAGAAAAATATTCAACTCAAATTATTATGTACAAACTATTGTATTAAATAAATATTCATAGTGATGTCAGATAATAGCCGTGGTCATATTATGCCACCAACCCTAAAAGCGAGCAAAGGCTTTAGGGAAAAGTGACAACAATATAACCACGGCTGTTATATGAACAATGAACATCACTATCAATATTTATTAAATACCATTGTTTATACATAACAATTTTAGTAACAATATTTTCTTGTTTCATACTATTTAGAGCAAGATTTGCCAGCTGTAATCGGGTTCTAGATTTTGAACAAATTTTTTATTTGCCATACTATTTTTCAAGTAGGTAAAGTTATGTTTAAAACCATTACATCTTTATTGACCTACTATTTAGTTAGATAGAACACTTTATTGCTCACATAATAAAAAAAAAAAACCGGTCAAGTGCGAGTCAGACTCGCGCGCCGAGGGTTCCGATATAGTATCTTTAGTATTTTTGGAAGCAATAAAGTCCATTTTTAGGACCCTAAAACTAAATTTGTTTGTAAAGGTTTTTTGCAGATTTCTAAAAACCTGTGCAACTTAGAAAGATTGTTTTATTTTTGCTGTAATATTGAAATCAATTTCTATCGACTGTAATTAATTCAGATTTTTCCTACCGCAAACTTCGGCGATAAGGGGGGGGGAATGGTATTTTTTTTGACATTTTTCATCATAACTTGAAAACTAAGAGTCTTAAAAAAGTACAAAAATATATTTTAGAATGTGCAAGTAAAGCCCTTTTATACGATACCCCACTCAGCCTAATAGCAACAATTTGGATTTTGCCCCCCCCCCCCACCTATTTGGGCCCCCTTTACATCAATAGTCATAATTTTTTTTATATTCTTTCATGTGCAATTTAGTTGGGCAACCATATTTTAAAACTATTTCAAAAGACATGTATACTAGTGGTTTTATATTCCGAGATAAAACTAACAGACTTGAAATTTATATCATATGAAGGAGAATAAAAAAAAGAAAGAAGAAGAACAAAATTTTTTTTTTGGGGCCGCCATTTTTTTTAAAATGTTTTTTTTTTAAATATTGATAAGAGTGGACTTTTTTTTTAAGTACTGGCAACACCAAAGCATTGACAGCAGGATAGCTGTATATGACGCCCGTGTGCGTGGTCAAGACAGACTACTTTCAAAGGGTAATTTTTTTTTGTTTGTGGCAAAAGGGTAATGTTTATGAGTTTTTCAAAGTAATAATTTTTTGACAGCAGTGTGTTTCAGGGCTCCCGCCCACGACCGTTTTTATAGTATTATTATAATCTAAGACCGTATTTTTGTCGGCCGATTTCTTGTATGATAATTAGAGAGGTGATCGATCAAAATAATATCGACACACGATGTCGATGATTTAATTTTTTTCTAGTAAGATACCATGAATATATTTTTTTATAAGTCTCGGTATTATCAAAATTGCTTCTTATGGTCATTATTTGTTAATATACAGGGTGTTAGGCTAGAATAACTATACAGGATGTTAGGGTAAGTATACAAGGTGTTGGGTTAGGATGACTACTATATGTACAGGGTTTTAGGGTAAGTATACAGGTTGTTAGGTTAGGATAAATACTCAGGGTTTCAGGGTAAGTATACAGGGTGTAAGATTATGATCACCACATGTACAGAGTCTTAGGGTAAGTATACAGGGTGTTAGATTAGGATCACCATATGTACAGTCTTAGGGTAAGTATACAGGGTGTTAGGATAGGATAACTATACAGGGTGTTAGTTTAGGATCACTATATGTACAGGGTTTAAGGGTCAGTATACAGGGTATTAGATTAGGATCACCATATGTACAGGGTCTTAGGGTAAGTATACAGGGTGTTACTAAACATGGTGTTAGGGTAAGTATACAGGGTGATAGGGTAGTATTACTAAACAGGCTGATAGGTTAGGATCACTATATGTACAGCGTTTTAGGGTAAGTATACAGGGTGTTAGGATAGGATAACTACACAGGATGTTTGGTTAGTATCACTTTTATGTGGGGTACAAGCAGAGAACCTCCCCGTGGTGCACCCTGGAAACTGTTCTGAGCCCGGTAACGCAGGCGTCCAGACAAGCCAATTCTCTGTGAGACTGCTCCATAATAGCTCTCGATATGTCTGTTGCGGAACGTAATGCGAAAGGTCGCTTTCGAAAGAAAGTAAAAGACCAGACTAAACGCCCTTCTCAGGGCCAATGTGAGGAGTCAGATGCATCTGACTGCAGTGCTCGGACCGTGACGTCCTAGGCTTCTACTGCCAACCAAAGCGTCAAGAGGACTCACAGTTGGAGCAGATCGGCTTCCAGCGGTGACGAGGCTGCTAATCCTTTTAAAATGCCTACCTCATTACGGGGAAGGGGGAGAGGTTGTCTACGTGGTTCGTTGGGGGCTCGCGTTGAGCTTTCCGACGAAGAATTAACGGCTAAGGTCGACGAGATGGCCCAAGCTGGACGCGAGTGTGCCACACTGATTGCAGCATCAGGTGAAAAAGAAGCGACGGCTGCGGACACGTCGATCCTCTGTCTGTTCAGACCCACTCCCTTCAAATGGAGAACGATCGTCTGCCAGCGGAGTTTAATACCACTCACAAACACATGGAATCGGTTGCGAAGGAGTCACCTTACTGGGGGACCTTCTCAAGAGGAGACGATGGCTAAAAACTTGACGAACTCCACCATCTGCCAGGGGCGCAAAATGCTGGATGCGCGGTTTGGCGGTCTGGAGGATCGACTGCTGCCTGCAAGGGTCTGTCGACCTCCATTGGCGGCTGACAAGAGGACTTTGGTGGCCTCTAATATTACTGAAAATCAGCCGTCAGCTGGTGCAGGGTCAGTACCGGCTACTGTTGGCTCTGCTGCCTCATCAAAGAAGCCAACGAAAAAACCAAGGGGTGATGCTGCCTCAGCCACACCGGCTGATGAGGGTTGGCAGACAGCCGGTACCAGACGCGCGAAGAGGAGGAAGAATGCAGCTCATTCTGCACCTTCTGGTCCTCTACCTCCTCCGAGGTGAATAAGACAAAAAAGGGTGAGGGAAAGAAACTCCGCGTCCCTAAAACAGCAGCTGTAGTGCTCACACTGCAGCCTGAGGCCACGCAGTCAGGTTTGACCTACTCAAGCGTATCAAGCAGTGTACGGGAGCGGGTTAGCTTGGCTGAGCTCGGCATAACCGGAGCTTGCCACTTCAGACAGGCTGCTACTGGCGCCCGAATGATAGAATTACCTGGTGCTAATAGCGGAGAGAAGGCAGACAAACTTGCAGAAAAGCTGCGGGAAGTCCTTCCTATTTCTGTTAAGATCACGAGGCCTGGATCATAATGCGCTTAGGTGCGTTTTGTGGGTCTCGATGATTGAACGACCGAAGCGGATGTCGAAGCGGCCGTCGTTGCGAAAGCTGAATGCCCTACAGAATTAATTAAGGTGGGGCAGATACGCCGCGGCTCTAGGGGCGCTGTATCTGTTTTAGTCAAGTGTCCAGTTGCGTCGGCCAAGCTGCTCATTGTGGAAGAGCGGCTCTTAATTGGCTGGAGCTCTGTTCGAGTACTATCCCTGGAGCAACGCCCGACGCGTTGTTTTCGCTGTATGAGGCAGGGCCACATAAGGCCAAATTGTACCTCTGCTTTCGACTGTGGCGAGTTGTGATTCCGATGTGGGCAATCTGGTCATAAGGCGGTGTCTTGTACTGCCGCCCCTTACTGTCCGGTTTGTGCAGAGGCTAAGTTACCAGCCAACCATCAGGTTGGTGGCAAGGGCTGCAATCCTCCAGCCCGTCGTTTATAAGTCTACTTCCAAATGTGGGAGGACCAAATGTGGGGTGCCGCCGCCTCTACACTAATGTAGTGCGCTCCATGGCACTCTATGGAGCGCCCATCTGGGTCGTTACCATCTTTTCCCAAAAAAAGGCGGAGATGCGCCGACCGCAACGCACAATGGCAACGCGGGTTGCTAGAGGGTATCGCACGATCAGCTTTGAGGAGGCGTGCGTATTGACAGGGTCTCCACCTTGGGATCTGGAAGCGGAATTCCTGGCAGAAGGTTATGCCAGGAAGGTGGAGGCCGCCGTAACGCAGGAGTACATCCTCCCTAGGAGGAAATCGAGGCCTGGAGAGATGAGGCGCGTATTGTCCTGCTTAATAAATGGAGCCTGCGCCTTGAAACTTTCTCTGCAGGCGTCAGGACGGTGGAGGTGGTCCGCCCGCTCCTCAAAGAGCGGGTGGACCGTAAATTCGGTGGGCTGACCTTTCCGGCTGGTGCAGGTACTGACCGGACATGGTTGTTTTGGCCGGTATCTGCACCACATAGCTGGCAGAGAACCAACTCCAGCATGCCATCATTGTGACTGCACCGAGGACACGGTGCAGCACATAGTGGTAGAATTCCCAAGATGGGCAGAGGAGTGTGCTGCCTTAGTGGCGGTAGTGGGTGGAGATCTCTCGCTGCCGGTTATTGTTCAGGCGATGGTCGGCAGCAAGAGGTCTTGGGAGGCCATGGTTTCCTTCTGTGAGTCAGACATATCGCAGAAGCATATCGCCCTGTCTCACCCGCTTCGCAGAAGGCGCAGGGGGCGCAGGAGACGGGAGTACGCCCGTCCTCCGCCCGCTCCGTAGGCTTGCGTGCGGCGGGCCGGGGAGCCCGTCGCTCGCTCTAAAAGGCCAGTGAGAGGGCGACGTCTGATGTGTGCTCAGACGTCGCCTAGGTGAGAGAACCTCTCCAGAGGCTATCGCAGGGTGGTTTGCCAAAGTAGTGCGAACGTACAGTGCTCGTGACCCACTCAAAATGCGAGAGTGGCACACGGTGGAGTTTTTAGTGGGTGCAAGCCCCACATAACCGTTCCGCTTCCCCGAACGGTGCGGCATGCGTAGGTATTTTCTCCATCACAAAAAAAAAGGATCATTATTCTATATAGTAATAACTACACAGGGTGTTGGGTTAGGATAAATATTCAGGGTGTTGGGTTAGGATCACTATAAATATAATGATCCTAACCTAACACCCTGTATAGTTATGCTATCCTTACACCCTGTGTAGTAACACCCTGTATACTTACCCTAAGACCCTGTACATATAGTGATCCTATTCTAAAACCCTGTATAGTTATCCTATCCTAACACCCTGTATACTTACCCTAAGACCCTGTACATATAGTGATCCTATTCTAAAACCCTGTATAGTTATCCTATCCTAACACCCTGTATACTTACCCTAAAACCCTGTACATATGGTGATCCTAATCTAACACCCTGTATACTTACTTACCCTAAAACCCTGTTGTAAGTAGGGTTGTCATAGTCTAATCAGTGTTGCCAAATTCCAATCAGTGATTCCGTATTTCAATAACTTTAAAAATCAATTGTAAAAAAATGGTGGCCTTTAAAAATATTATTTCTTCACCAAAATATTATCTACTATCCTATCCACCATATGAACTTGGTTTAAACCCTGTTAATCTTCCCTCGAAATAAAAATCCAACCTCCATAGTAAAATTTTACATCTCTTTTCAAGTCAATAGGCCCGTCCACACCAAGCGAGCAGCCGCGCCCGAGGCCCGCCGCGCGCGGCATGCGGCCTAATGCGCGGTCGGTGTAGACGGCCTCGCCCGCGGCAGGCGCATGCTCAGCCTCGGGCGAACGCGAACGTAGCCGAGCCGGGCGGTGTCGGTAAAACGGTTTGCTCAAAGGTGCCTCAGTCGTTTACCGCGCTCGGTGTGGACGCATCGTTGGCGTGGCGCTGGCCGCCCGACCGGTCGGCTGGTGGTCAAGTGGTCAGCTGCTGGTTAAGTGATCGGATGGTGGTCAAGTGGTCGGCTGGTGGTCAAGTAGTCGGTTAGTGGTCAAGTTGTCGGCTAGTGATCATGTGGTCAGCTGGTGGTCAAGTGGTCGGCTAGTGGTCAAGTGGTTGGGTGGTAGTCAAGTAGTCGGTTAGTGGTCAAGTGGTCGACCAATGGTTAAGTGGTCTTCTAGTGGTCCAGTGGTCGGCTAGTGGTCAAATGGTCGGCCAGTGGTCAAGTGGTCGGCTGGTGGTCAAGTAGTCGGTTAGTGGTAAAGTGGTCAAGTGGTCGGCTGGTGGTCAAGTGGTTGGCTGGTGGTCAATTGGTCGGCTGCCAGGTCGGTTTTCTTGTTTATATTCATGTGTAGCACAATAAAAGCAAAAGCTGCCACGGCCGTGCGCATGTACGGCGCCATCTTTTCCGTTTAATGGCTCGGGCTTGCTCGGGCTGCTTTAGCGAGGCAGACTAGTTGCGTGGAATTTGACGACCCCGCACGCCGCGGCGGGCGCGGCAGGGCGACTGCCGCGCGCGGTGGGCCTCGGGCGCGGCTGCTCGCTTGGTGTGGACGGGCCTAATAGCGTGAGTGGTTGCCGAGATATACATGTATGACAGACAGACAAAGTCGCGCCATAAGGGTTCCTTTTTTTACCATTTAGGTATCGGAACCCTAAAAACAAATGTACATGGAGAACTTAAACCTAATGTGGGCAAAGGCTGCCTATTGTTTATTCATAAAATTATTTAAGGTAAAGTGTGGACTTTACCTTAATTTTTTTTATAAAATATTCTTATAAGAATATTTTTAGGGTTCCGTACCTCAAAAGAAAAAAACGGAACCCTTATAGGATCACTTTGTTGTCCGTCTGTCTGTCAAGACCCTTTATCTCACGAACAGGTAAAGGTATCAAGTTGAAATTAATACCATATATTATTATCCATGAACCACACAAGATCTGAAAATTTCAATTTTTTACAACGACGCAATCAAAAGATATGGCATTTTATGTCCTCATCTCCATACATTTATTCAAAAATGAAAAACCTACAGGGTACTTCCCGTTGACCTAAAATTATGAAATTTGGCAAGAAGCTAGGTCTCACAGTACAAATAATGGGAAAAGTCTGAAATCATTAAATATTACAACTTTTCTCACAACTAATGGTAACCAGTTGTGGTGAGCTCCCGTTTCAAGAACATTCATATAAGAGAGGGGTCAAGTTGGATGGTCGCTGAGGCGATTTTTGTTTTAGTTCTATTTAAAAACGGAAACACTTACAAACTTGAAAATTGGTATGTTTATAGGGCTTAGGCTATAAAATAACAACAAATAATAAAATTTGGTCAAGCGCGTGTCGGACTCAAAAAATCTAGCACATTAACTTACTGAAATTTCAACTAATACAATTATGTTTATGTGGTGGTACGGAACCCTCAGTGCGCGAGTCCGACTCGCACTTGGCCGTGTTTTTTTAAAAGAAAACAATGTTTAAAATTTGTATTTTTTTAATAGAAAATAAACATATACCTACTATAACTTTGTTTTAATCACAGCCGGTTCTTGTTAATAAAACACCGTAGCCTAAATTAAGTTTATGTATAATCACAGTATTTACTGGCTTACAATCATCGTCAGGTAATATCATATTGTTATGAGCTAGCGGTTCGGGATTGGAGTGTAACACCAAAGTAAGTTTTTCCGTTTATTAGGACTTAGTACCTGGGCGACTGAGCTTCGCTCTATAATAGCTGCCTCAACATTAAAATATCATCGGGTGAGCAAGCTATGCTACTCGCCAACAGATGAGCATTTTGTAAAGTTCGCGTTTTAGACAGAACCTTACAGCGCCAACAGATGGCGCTGTAAGGTTCTGTCTAAAACGAGAAATTTACAAAATGCTCAAAAACACGAGGAAAACGAATTTTCTCAGCCATAAGACCTAGCTAGATCGATTTTTTGCCCCCAAAAACCCCCGAATGATAATTTCATCAAAATCGTAAGAGCCGTTTTCGAGAAACCGATTACAAACATATATATATATACAAATATTGCTCTAATAGTTAGGACTTATATACAACCCGAGCTTCCTGTTCACACCTCACCAAGTTTGCCCTCTGAGCCTCTTCGTACGGTCTTCCCTCCGTGCACTCTTCCCTCAGGGATCTCTTCCACAGTGTTTCCCCTCCAAGCAGTCCTCGCTCTGGGACCTCTTCAATGGAGTCTTCCCTCCGGGACCTCTTGTAAGGGGTCTTCCCTCCAGGACCTCTTGTATGGAGTCTTCTTTCCGTACTCTACTACCTCCGGCACCTCTTTAAGAGTGTTCCCTCTGTACCCTCTTTGAGTTACCTCTGAGACTTCCTCTTCCTTAGGACTTTTTCTTCTTTTCCTTGTTCTAATTTTCTCTTTTTAGTTTGCTTTCCACTGAACTACAGAGTAGCCATCATCATTGGTATCTTCTCAGGCGCCCACAGTCCTAACTGTTAGATGAGGAGTAGTGGGCATGGGCTGCCTAGTGGCCGCAGGGTGCGGCGGGGGAGGGGAGGGGCCTCCCCAGCTTATATATATACCCATGCTACTCGTTTCCGAACTTTCTGGAATCATTTTTTTATTTAGGTTTTTGTTAGATATTTCTAGTAATTAGCTCTCTTTCTTCAGCTATCTCTTTCTTTTATTTCTAGAATATTCTGAACAAAAAACAAATAATAAAACAGCCATATGGGTGGGTGGGATTCGAACCGGCAACCATTGGCTTGTTAGCCCAACGCGCTAACCACTGGACCATGGGGCTATTAACGATGAAATTTTGATAGTTCTTTTTGAAAGCTGGCAACCTGACGTCATGCTCGTGTCACTATGTAGGTTGTAAGGTTGATGACTGACAAACCCTGTTGACAGAATTGTTAAGCCGTTAAGGCCTGTGACAGAAAATAGGACCAATGGCTTACGTGCCTTCTGAAGCACGAAACCATTTTACTTTTCGCACCCACTGGGAGGTGACTAGAGGTTCCAATGGGGGTCACCACTATTAGCTATGCCGCTCCGAACAAAATTATTATGTCTCCATATTATACATAAGCATTACATCCATCTGCTGCTCCCTTGAAACCGCTCGGGGAGCTGGCATCCTGAAATGTTGTACAAAATGTTAAATGCATATCTACTAAACAAGAATGGCAGACTAGACTACCGAAATGCAGACAAAAAGTAATTCACAAAATATTTGGATTTCAGTCGAAAGGAAAGTGCATGATTAAACTAAAACATTTCTGTGTTTGAGAATCACTACAAACTAGACATAGCCTATGTATCTGCAGAGGAAATTACAAGAGAAACAGAAAATTTGTAACTAACCTTGACTTCCACTTTCTTCTTTCTTTTTGTCGTTTAATAATTTGTGACTGCTGCTGAGCGAATATTAGGGGCAGGTAAGGGCTTTTCAGACACAATATCAAAGAAACGTCGTCAAAAGCGCCAGATAGAAAATTTTATAACCTAGGGTGGAAAACATAACCTAAAAGAAAGACTGAGAAGTCGTGCGTTTAGTTGCTCGCTTTTTATTCAATACTTTTTATTTTTTTGAGCTAAAAATCAAATAAAAAATAATTATTTCACTCAATTAATCCCTTTCAAGCCAAAATAGTGTATAAAAAGTAACATTCTTCTAATCAAAGATTTTTAAATCGCTTCCGAAATATTTTCATGGTGAAGAAACGTAACGCATATATTTAGTTCACTTTAATCATTCATGAACCCCATCAATCGTATTCAACCAAACTGATAGTTACATGCTACCGTTTTGTTCAACACGATTACGACTCAATGGGAATCATGATACCGATTCAAATCGTTAACGATTGAGTTTCAATTCTAGCGCTGCAGGGTTGTCCTTTACTTACATCCTATGGACCAGGGCTGTCCAAACTAGCGAGAGGACCAGGGTTGTCCTTCATATCACAATAATTATAATTAATAATATTGCATACATCGAGTATATATTCTTTTTTTTTTACAGTTCTTTTGAAATTAACACCTTTATGAAATCGTAAAATGTACAAACCAATTGTAATCCATTACTTACAAAAATGTATTTTCATGACCACGCAAGTGCATTAATTTAATGATATAGTATTATTTACTCAGCTTATTTTTAGGTAATTTATCTATGTAAGTGTACAAATTATGTTAGGCATCCTCCTCCGAGGACTCACTGGAAGATGCTGAACCTTGTTCGTGTGGCCTACTAAAACTGAGCCATGGTTTCAGTTTGTCAACAGCTACCACTGTTGAGAACTTCCTACCCCCTTTTTGCGTCAAAAGTGTGTCTTCCACTTGAAAACGGTCATGGTCAAGAATGGCTGTAATCTTGTAAGAGCCTTGAAATTTGGGAACCAGTTTCTTACTTTGTCTAGTGGCGGGAACATGCCGCTCTACTCTAACCAAGTCCCCGATCTGATACTTAGGAGGCTCACAACGTCGCTCATCGTAAGCTTCCTTCTGCTTCCGTTGGCATTCTTCAATGTGGGTATTGATTTGTCGTCGTATTTCGGTTCTGTCCAGACTAGGTTCATCACCAGGTTCAGCTGCATCGGCTATTTCCGACAATATTTTACCTTCGTTGGAACCTGATGGCCTGGTCCCAAACAGTGCTTCAGACGGAGTTCGGTTAATACCTTTATTAAATGTATTATTCAGGCCCCACTGCACGTCAGGTTGTTGGTTGTTTTATTGTAGCGCTCCACCTGTCCGTTCGCTCTTGGCGTGGCTACTGCATTAAGTACATGCTTGATGCCCTTCTCTTTCATGAATCTTTTAAATGAGTTACTTGTAAACGAGGAACCCCTATCAGAGATCAGCCTACGAGGGACACCAAATATGCCAAAATACTCTTTGAGGACTCTGATGCTTGTATGCGACTTTGTGTTTCGAACAGGTTTGAGGTATTTACCTCAAACTTTGTGTATGCATCTATAATAACGAGGATGTGCATGTTTCCCTTACTACTGCGGATAAATGGACCAACGTGATCTATATGGACAGTGTCAAAAGGGATATCCTTTTTCTCAATAGGGTGCAACAGTCCTGGTCTTTTACCTCCTGATGATTTCGCATAGGCACATTCGAGGCATGAAGTGACATACTTTTTTACGAAATTTCTCATTCTAGGAAACCAATAAGATGATTTTACTTTTTCCAGGGTTTTATCGACGGAAAAATGGCCGATATTTTATTTATTTATTTATTTAACTAAGATCTACAGCATTAATACTTAAAATACAAACCAATACAATAAACAGTACATTAGCCAATTACAGATCTTCACTACGTAAACAAAAAATATTATCAAGTTAATTTAGGGCAGGTAGGAAAAAATTTCGAAATAAAAATTAAGACAATTACAAAGTTAAACAAAATTGATAAGGTTTGTCGCTCACAAATCACATTAGCAATGAAGATACGGTGTGTGTGTGAAGTAGTGTGTATTTGTGTTGAGTAGTGTCAGTGTAGTTGTATCTTAAAATGGGTTTACATGCCGCAAAGTAATAACAGATAAATTATTTATCTTTATTTTGCAAGGTACTTGCAATTTGCTTAATAAATTGAAGTTTAGTTTGGAAGAAAGGATCTGTTTCTGAGAACATTTTGTTATAAATTCGAGATAGACGTATTTTTACAGAGTTCGCTGCATAATTAGTTCGGGTTTGAGGTGTATAAAAAAGCTGCGTATGCCTGGTGCGTTTTTCCGGCACGCGCAACTGTAAAATGTCATTGACAAGCTGTGAGCAATCAAGAGTACCAGAGCATATGTCATGGAACAGTGCCATATCACGTACTAACCTTCGATTTCTCAGTGACATCAAACCATGTTTCAGACACGACTGTTCATAGGAGTCGGAAGTAAATCGACTGCGGTAGTTCAGGTGTTTAGCAAATTTTCTCTGGACACGTTCTAAGGCATTATCATATACAATATACTGTGGCTTCCATATGCTGCAACAGTATTCTAATATGCTGCGTACATAAGCGTAAAAGAGAACTTTCATACATGACAGATCTGTAAAAGGCTTTGTAATTCGGTAAATAAAACCTAGATTTTTAAAGGCCTTGTTTACAATTTGATCTACATGGGATGAAAATGTTAATTTAGTATCCAAGAGCACACCCAAGTCTTTTACAAAACTGTCTTTCGTGATTTTAGTTCCATTTAAGTGATAATAAGTGTCAATAGGTGCGCCACGTGTGAATGTGATGTGCACACATTTGCTTAGATTTACTCCAATTCTGTTTCTGACGTAATACTCAGATAATCTATTTAAATCATCTTGTAAGTTAGCGCTATCAACGCAACCTTTTATTTTGTGGTATATTTTTTTATCGTCTGCGTAAAGCAGATACTTAGCATGTCTGAAACAATCTCCTATGTCGTGAAGATAGGCTAGGTACAACAAAGGACCAAGAATTGAACCTTGGGGTACTCCTGAGGGTATGTGGATGTAATCAGAACGATATCCAGCAACTACGACAGCCTGCCTTCTGTTCGAGATGTAAGATTCTATCCATCTTAAAAGGTCTCCGTGTATTCCCAGATTTTGCAATTTTTGCAGTAGTATCACGTGATCTACACGGTCGAAAGCTTTTTCGAAATCCGTGTAGATCACGTCCACTTGAGAGCGAAATCCCATCCCGTGTAAAACGTCATCAGTAAATACAGCTAGGTTAGTTGTTGTCGAACGCCCTTTAAAGAAACCGTGTTGCTGCTCAGGTATGCCTTGCTTCATGACTGGATAAATATGGTCATAAACAACACGCTCAAAGCATTTACTCAACACGTTCAAAATCGAGATGGGTCTATAGTGTTCCACGTTACGTTTAGAACCCTTTTTATGTAATGGCACTATGTGTGCTTCTTTCCAAATTGATGGAAAGAAACTTTCTCTAATTGAGCGATTAAATAAAATGGTTACTGGTAAAGCAAGAGAGGCAGCACAGTTTTTCAGGAATAATGGCGGAATACGATCGCTTCCTGCGCTTTTATTTGGATCGAGCTTGAGAAGCAGTTTTGCAATATAGTCAGTCGACACTTCAATTGAGCTGATTGTGTGACTGTAAGAGCAATTATGGGAAGCAGGTTCAGGGTACTGATTTGCGGGTTGCATAAACATTTGTTCAAAAAAGTTACTAAAGGCCGAGCACATATCATTTGCAACTAAAGGCCGAGCACATATCATTTGCAACTAAAGGCCGAGCACATATCATTTGCATATCATCGTGATTTAGTTTAACCACTTGCCACCGGACCCCCTTGGGTACTACCCACCTATCGCCGTCTGGTGTCACCCTAAACAACTTGTCTCCCTTCAACTTGTAGTTGGTCTTTATGTCAATTACATCGTTAAGGTTAGGGTCCCTCATAATATTGGCAATACGCTGGACTTCGGAGTCAGCGTTCTGTACGGTCACAAGCCAGTTTTCTTCGCTCACACTCCTAACATTCACGGCGTCATGGGAACCTTCGGAGATGGGGTTGCGGCTAAGGGCATCTACATGGGCCATAGATGTGCCCGCCCTGTACTCAATGTCGAAGTGGTATGCATTTACTCCCACCATCGAGCCACTCGCGGTAACATATCTCTTTTCTGAAATGTCGCACGCAGTGAGTTGCAGTCCGTTACGATCTTAAACTTTAACCCGATGAGGTACACGCGAAACTTTTGGAGAGAAGATATGACCGCGAGTGTCTCTAGATCATACGAGGAATAGTTTTGCTCTTCAAGTGTTGTTTGGCGGTAAAGTATGCCACTGGCCTCAGAATTCCACACTCATTGCGCTGCAGCTACGCCAACTTTGCAGGCGTCTGTGTGTAGCTCTGTTTCCGCCTGTGGATCGTACAAAGCCAGAATTGGTTTTTCCGTCAGTTTTTCTTGCAGCTTTCGAAACGCAGTTTCCTGTTCTGGACCCCAAACCCAAGTAACGTCCTTTTTCAAATGGTAAGTAAGGGGTTTTGCAATAACAGAAAATCCAGGCACAAAACGTCGAAAAAAACTAGCCAAGCCTAGAAACTGGCGAACGTTGTGCTGATTTTGCGGAGTAGGGAACTTCTCTACAGCCTCTATCTTTCGAGAACCGGGCCGGATACCTTCTTTGGACACCTCGAAACCTAAATATTCTACAGTACGACCAAAGAACAGGAACTTTGAAATCTTAAGTGTCAGGTTCGCTTCTGAGAAAGATTTAAGGACATTTTCGAGACGATTTAGACCCTCCGAGAACGTTTTTGCCGGAATGATAACGTCATCCAGGTATGCGAGAGCCTCCTTATGATGAGCTGATCCTAGCACCTGGTTCATAATGCGCTGAAAAGTTGCAGGGGCATTAGCGAGGCCAAAGGGCATTCTGGTAAACTCGAAATGCCCGTCGGGTGTCACGAATGCAGTTTTCGGTCTATCAGGTTCGCGTATAGGGATCTGATAGTAACCAGATGCTAGATCAAGCGTTGTGTAAAATTGATGCCCAGCAAGAACATCTAGTTGGTCATCAATAAGGGGCGTAGGACAATTCTCCTTCACGGTCCTTTTATTTAAAGCACGGTAATCAATACACAATCTGTACTCTCCCGTCTTTTTGCGCACAAGTACAATTGGACTTGCGTTTGATGAAGTTGATGGTTGAATTATCCCATTCTCCAGCAATTCAGAAATCATATCCCTCACCACTTCCTTTTCTTTGATCGAGAGCCTGCAGTGGTGGTACCTAACTCGGACAGATTAGAAGCAAAGCATTCCCTATAGTTATTAAGAAGTGATAACAAAGGTTTCTTCTCTTCAGGCGAAACATCATCGCCTACCCTAACATCCGCGTCGGTTAAAGGGGAATAACTTTTCTCACCCTTGTTGACATGCATAACTTTGGCAGTCGGAGCAGTTTCCTCTCTTGCCTCACGCCCACGAGCCAACGAGTAGCCCTTTTTTAAAGTAACGACTCTACCTTGGGGAATGCTGACTACCATTTTACTCATTCCAAATTCGTTCATGCTAAACAAACCTGAAGGAACAGAGAACTAAACGTCAGACATAAGCCGAAGGCCCCCCTCGACGTACACATCGCCAGTCATGATGGGCTCAGTAATAGACGTCAATCATCGAGGTTCCTGATAAACTAATATCTTCCTTGACAAACATTTTTGTCTTATGGTTATGTGTCACGGCACCACTACAATTTTGCAACATCTGTAATTTATCACACGTCTTGTAGACAACCACATGGGATTGTTCGGTAAAAGTCTGTCCTATCATGACTGGTACGTGCATAGCTTCGTCTGGTACGATAAACAAATCCACTTCAGCCTCAACTTCATCGATCTCAACACTAGCGTGGCACTTCCCCAATACATGAACAATCGAGTTTCCAAACCCTCTGAGAGTTGGTAGGTCATTAGTATAAAAAAAATTATGTATTTTATTAAAATCGGAGGACCTAATCATACAGCACTCACTGCCGAAATCAATAAAAGCGTCAAAGGGAACTTTATTAATCTTCACAGTTTTGTGATATTTGTCCCCATAATTGCAATCATTTGACACAGACATAACAGTCTTTTCAGCGTTAAGAGTTTGCTTTGAGTAGCACTGGTCCGTGTCATGGCCAATTTTATTGCATTTGCTGCACTTTTTAATTGGGTTAGGACAATGAGGAGCGGTGTGGCCTTCTTGCTTGCAGTTAAAGCAGCGAGGAGCCTTATTGCCCTGTCTGAGTTGTATGTCATGGGGTTTGGAAGTTGCCTGTATTTTCATGGGTTTACGTTCAGTTTGGGGTCGAATGTTCCTAGCATTCCTCAAATAGGCAAGAAGTTTGTCGGGATTTTCGTACTGAACAGCTTCTGCACCCAGCCGTACAGAGCGATCATCTATCCCATGTAGAATGCACTCTACAGCTCGCTTACCTACTATGCCACATCTATTTACCAATGCAATCTTATCGTAATAATATGTTTCCAGTGAGTCTCCGAACCGGGCACGCTTAGCTAACATGTCTGTCAGCATCTGTCCGTAATTTTCATCAGCGGGAAATGCCGACAATAATTTGGCCTGCCATTCTTGCCACGAGAAAAGAACCGACGATAGTCCGTCATACCAACGCTGTGCCACTCCGCGTAGTTTAGGCAGAGCAAAATGAACTGTTTTCTTTTCCGTCCATCCGTAAATTGAGGCACATTCATTTACTTTATGAAGCCACATTGCTATCGTTTGTTCTTTTCTCGAGGGGTCAAATTCGGGAACAGTATTGTGTAGGTTCCCCAGTTTGTCAAAAGAATCAGGACGATTTGTAGATCTAAGAACATCTAAAAGTTTAGTAAAAGTAGACTCATCTTTCAACTGGCTTCTACGGTGGCTCGCCCGGCTGCGCGAGCGGCGACTGGCCCGGCTGCACGAGTGGTGACTGGCCCGACTGCGCGACCGGCGGTGAACCCGGCTGCGCGAGCGGTGACTCACCCGGCTGCGCGAGCGACGATCGGCCCGGCTGCGCCGGCGGCGACTGGCCCGGCTGCGCGAGCGGTGACTGGCCCGGCTGCGCGAGCGGCGACTGGCCCGGCTGCGCGGGCGGTGACTGGATCGGCTGCGCGAGCGGAGACCGGCCAATGGTCTCGTCTGCCCAAGCGGCTGCTGGACCATCTGAGTGACTGACCAGCCAGCAAGACCGGTGTCTAGCTCGCCGACACGACCAACCTCCCGAAGCGCTCTGTCCCAATCTGGAGGGCTGCACTCTCTCCCCGTAGGTTGAGAAGGGGAATAGGCACCGTTTTGCTCGGGCTCATTCACTGAAATTATAGAAAAGACGAACAAAAGTAAATGCTTAACAATTATGCAACGTTTGAGGCTAATATTGTTATAGGATATGAAATAAATTAATAGGGTTAGGATTACTACGCGATTCATTCCAGCGTGTTACCGCGCGCCACCGCGTGCTACGTTGTTACCTAGAAAGCGTCCTGCCATTTATCACGCCTTACCATTATACAGGGTGTCTCAGAACGATCCAACTATTACAATGCTATATAGTTAAAATAAAAACTTTTTGTAACTAATATTTATTAATACCATCAAACAGAAAAATAATGAAATTTTACTTTTTCAAAATTACATTGTTCAAATGGCGTCCGTTTAGTTGTCGGCATTCCTCGAATCTTTCACGAACATTACGGAAGATTTTTCTTAGAAGTTGTCGAGAAATCAAGCTTATCTTTTCTTCGATATTTCTTTTTAAATGTGCCAAATTTCGTGGATTGTCCTCGTAGACAACGCTCTTAAGATAACCCCATAAAAAAAATCTGGTGGGGTCAGATCGGGGCTTCGAGGCGGCCACTCAATGTCACCCCTCCGTGAAATGACCTTTTCAGGGAAGATTTCGTGTAATGCTGCTAGTGAATTGTTAGTGGTATGTGCCGTCGCTCCATCTTGCTGGAACCATGTCAACTGATTGTAATGTTCACATTCTTGCAGTCGAGGAGCAAGAAAATTGCGTATCATGTCGATATAGCGTGGTGAATTTACTGTGACTGCTCTGCCTCTGTAGTCGTCAAAAAAATAAGGCCCAATGATGCAGTTTGCTGACATAGCGACCCACACGGTTACTTTGGGGCTATGCAACGGGCGTTGATGCAACATCATTGGGTTAGATTCTCCCCAAAAGCGACAATTCTGGCGGTTTACATAACCATCCAGGTGGAAATGCGCTTCGTCACTAAAGAAAATGTTGTCAAAATTGTTAAATCTCTCCAACATTACATTCACATAATTGAGTCTTGTAACGTAATCGTTTTCATTCAGAGCTTGCACAATTTGAATTTTGTATGCCTTAAGATGCAAATCAGATCGCATGATGCGGTGAATCGTCGCTCTAGATAGTCCTAATTGTGACTCGCGCTTCCTGACGCTGACCCGAGGCTGTTGCCTTACTGAATTTGCAACTAACTCTATGTTTTCCGGTGTTCTTGCAGTTCGTGGACGGCCATGGTGGGTGTCGCCAATAGTGTTTCCGGTAGTGTTAAAAGTCTGGATCCAAGCGAGTATTGTTGCATTGCTTGGTGCTTCCCCAATATTCCGCAATCCATAATGAAGTCGGAATAACCGTCGAACACGAATCAGAGATCGATTGTTTTCATAATAAGCACGAACACAAAACGAACGATGTTTTCCCGCGTAAATCATGGCGGCAATTAAAAATTTAAGAACGGATCAGGCACAGGACACTCACTACATACAGCCAATTCGCTTAATTTGCGTTTCGTTCACTCTCGAAATAGTCGGATCGTTCTGAGACACCCTGTATTTTCCAGGTCATAAGTAGCTTAACGTAATGTAATTGAATAAAATAATAATAATTTTGTTCATTTCTTTCCACAAACAAAAAAAAACTTACAAGAACATTTGAATGTTACTTAAAGTTACTGATGTGACAGTTACTAAATGTTACGAAATGTATTGATTGGTTATGGGTTATGGTTAAGGTATTTCTATAGACTATATTATAACTATTTATATTCAACGACGTAATGCTTGAAATTGAGATGAATGAAAATTATTTCTTTTCTACTATATTCCCATTGTAATCCAACACCCGAGAAATTGCTCTGATCTAGTGCTGGTGCGTACCGCAGTGTCGAATAACCAAAACCCACAAAAAGCCGGTGCCATCAAAGGGGTCGCCTTGAACACGCAACGGTCTTGTGTAAAAGTGACACGTGTTTTAGGTTACCGATTGCTGACCTCCAAACTTCATTTCGAAGATGGCACCCCATGATGATGATGATGTTTTAGGTAAAAGAGAGAAAGAGAAAAAAAAACTACTTGTTGGCAATTATACTCAATTCTCAAAATTTTTGTTTAATTTGGGGAACAAAAATAGCTTTAAAATTATCCACTTCTTGTGGAGTGTGCTTTCGAATCCCACTTCTGAAGTTGTACGAAATATTCTAATTGTACTAGTATTAATTTTAAGAACTTGGGACAAAATTAGAGCCAAAGGGGTGATAGAAAAAATAAGCAGTAGGTACTTACTTGTAATAAATATTGTATTATCCTTTTAACTTACACTGACACACAGTCTTATAAAAACCACTTCTAGACAATCTTCCACTTCAAGAGCCAAACGAGAACTGCCATAGCGAGGCTTGTGCGACCGTTAGGAAAAAATAGCCCCCTCTCGAACCCCCACTTGACTACTTCAAACCGGAAGTTCCCTACCTCTTTTTCTATTGGTCGAGAGCGCCGCCTCGCTATGACAGTTAGTACTCGCAAATCAAAACAGCTACTAATATTAAACAAATTACATATTTCGTTTACTAATTGTACAAGGATAAGAATATAAATCAATACACTAATTATTTATACATGTATAGATTTAGAAATATAAAAACAAGGTGACAATAATATTATGTTGCTGACACAAATCATCAAGTGCCCTTCGAACGTTGTATATCTTCCCATCAAAGGCGATAGCATCAACCACAACGTACGTCTAGTGAATGAGCACGGACGTCTATTCAACTTTAGAGGGGAGGAAATTTCTCTTAGACTTCACATTGGAAGAAGAAGAACAACCGCTGTTGTATAATTTCATCATCATCATGTAACGTTGTGCTACATCGACCCGGCACCTCACTACCGGATCGGTAAAGAATTCGAGTCCCGTCTCTAATATCGACGCCATATTGCCTCCGGTTGACAGATACTTGAGAACTCTTGATCTGGCATCTACTGTCAGCTGTCAGTAACAGATTGGTTTTCCACTATTGCTGGCGTTCGAGAATTTCCGCATCTATTAAGAAAAATAGAATCAAACCCCGAATTGGGTAAGTTTCCCATTATTTCGCTATTAATTAATGTTTTCTAGAAGCTCAATAATGTATTTTAGGTAAATCTACGTTTTTCCTCACTATATTGTTGGTCCAGCCAGCTGTCTCCGCCTCGAATGTCAGGTTGGGTTAAATCTCTGTAGGAGAACTCATGAGGATGGCTGTCGATGCTTGCCCACTCACTGTATGACCAATCAGAGGCCCGAAGTTCCAATTTGCTGTATAGCGGTCCGATTGTCTTCATGGATGCATTAGCGTGGACAACAGTGGTTTCATTGATATGTTGGTTTATAATCAAGAGACTATTGTTAGCATATATGTATTTCTTTGAGCATTCACCTGTTGGACTCCATGAATACACAAAGTTGGTAGAAGGGTCCAGGTAGGCGGGAATTATGGCAGTCTTAGTCTTATATGATATAGGTATATACAATGTGCACCTATTATCATGTCTGATGATCCACTCATCTATACGCAGACAAGGCCACACCAGAAGCTTCCCATCCTGGTAGTGAGCCATAACATCAGACCTGTTGAGGTATAACATGGCAGCCACAGAGGGAGCGGTAAGGGACATACTCCGAAGAGACGCGTACACGGTAGAAAGACTGACGCACAACCTATCGACTACATCATCTAGGTGATTGACCCGTGTGTCCAGATTCACTACATGAGCCGCCAGTATAGGATCTTTAGGGGTGTCAGGTGTAGGTGAATCAAACTCAATACGACCCTTCTTTATCACGGACACTATAGCCCCAGCAACACTCCTGTAAATATCCTGATTGTTGTTCTGTTTGATGACCTTGATCCTGGGATAAGTCTCTGACAGCTCCGGGACAACACATAGCTGGGTGTTACACAGCCCCGGACCTGAGTAATGGACAACCGAGCTGGTTGTATTAGGTATGGATCCCAACCCATGATGGAACAACATATTGTGAGCAACCTTACAAGTCAGTTGACCACAACTCTCTACAGGGTGACCATCTACCATGTGTATCCCTTCAAAGGACAACATGACGGCTGGCTCTAGGTGGCATATGGTCCTCGAGGAAGTCTCCTGTCCTAACCATTTGTATACACATATGCTATCCCTGATAGCGTCCTTGGTTGTGAACTTAATTGTATCTGGGGGACATTTGAGCTTGTCTTGCCTGTAGTTGATGGTGAGAGAGTCTGGGGATGTCTCAATTATGTCATGCGTGTAGGATCCCCAGAAGAAGTAATGGGTATTGCAAGTTGCGGTCTTGAGTGTCATCTTCCAGCCCTCTATCTTGACATGATTGTGTGTTGTGTGGTTGACCATGATGGATACTCGACTAAGCTCCTCTGTGTTGCAGGGGTCGACCTCCGGTAGCCCAAATATTTGAGGCTGTGGTTTGGATGAGCATAGGAGAGGGTCTGACGAGCATGCTCCTATAAGGGCAATAATGATGTATAAGGCAATCATTGTATACTGATGGATGTTTTAGACACAAGAGTGCAAAACACGCAAAAGTGAGGAAAAACGTAGATTTACCTAAAATACATTATTGAGCTTCTAGAAAACATTAATTAATAGCGAAATAATGGGAAACTTACCCAATTCGGGGTTTGATTCTATTTTTCTTATTAGATGCGGAAATTCTTGAACGCCAGCAATAGTGGAAAACCAATCTGTCACTGACAGCTGACAGTAGATGCCAGATCAAGAGTTGTCAAGTATCTGTCAACCGGAGGCAATATGGCGTCGATATTAGAGACGGGACTCGAATTCTTTACCGATCCGGTAGTGAGGTGCCGGGTCGATGTAGCACAACGTTACAATCACTATTATAATCTATAAAACTGAGAGTACCAATCATAACGAGATCAGTGCGCATCGAGGAGGCGCGTTAGCAACAACTACTGCATCATTTCATTTCATTTGAAATGAAATGAAATTTATTCGCATAAAACATGGTAAATAATAGATAGAATTGTTTAAGTATGTGTCCTCATGTCTTACCAGAAATTGGCATGCATAATATAGGTTAACCTTAATTCGTTAATTAATGCGAATAAGAATACAATCAAATTAAAGACAAAATAAAAAATAGTTACATCATGTCAAACATTTACAAAATTAAATTAATATATGTCAAAATTTCTCAATTACCTAAAATGTCCTTAATACTATAAAAATTCTTATTCTTTAGCCATGTCAATAAACGTCTTTTAAATAATTTATTCGGCAATAATTTTAATTCTTCGGGAAGAGCATTAAAAATTTTTACACACATTGCGCTACATTGCTTAAGATACATAGTGAGTTGAGGTGTACTATCGAATACTAACCTGTCCTTATGTCTGACATTTACACGATTGTTGTGAAATTCTGAAGCTTTTTTAAATAGGCTCATATTATATTTTACAAAGGTTGCTACCTCAAGAATGTACAAGCATGGTAGTGGGAGAATCCGCAGTGATTTAAAAAGCGGTACACATGACTCGCGAGGTTTCTTGCCACACATTGCTCTGAGACATCTCTTCTGGGCTATAAAAAGGTCTTGGATAATTGTGGAATTTCCCCAGATTAACAGACCATATTTGAGCAAAGATGCCACATACCCGTGGTAAGCTGCTAAGGACGTCTCTATCGCAGATGTGTTACGCAGCCTGCTCAACACATGCACATAACGGTGCAACTTATCTCTTACAGCCTCTATCTGCTGTTTCCACCCGAGGTTAGAATCTATAATCACACCTAAAAATTTTGTTTGGGTGACTTCTGTTATTGACGAACCTTTATAACTAATATTTAGCCTAACTTTTTTTTGTCTGTGTGTCCCGAATTGAATAAAGTTTGTTTTATTTAGATTTACTGTCAAATTATTTGTCTCTAGCCATGAAACTATTGCTTCTATAGCATTATTAATTTCAAGTTCATAGCTATTAATATCTGATTCGTAAGGAATAACGACAGATACATCATCCGCAAAAAGTATACATTTGTGGCTTGTAACCTTAGGCAGGTCGTTTATGTAGAGCAAGAGCAAAAGCGGTCCGAGAACGCTGCCTTGCGGAACCCCACATGCATTTACTCTGTAATTCGATATATACGGGACTATGTCTTGTTCTTTAGATAAACTCTTAATTTCAACCGCTTGTTTCCTATTTTTAAGGTAAGAAGAAAGCCACTCCAATGCTAATCCTCTAATGCCCAGATTTTCTAACTTGCGTAGCAGTAGTTCGTGAGAAACGAAATCAAAAGCACGGGTCATGTCAAAGAAAACTGCTGTGGTTCTTCGATTAGCGTTTATGTTTTCCATTATTTCCCGTACTAAATGGAAGATGGCCATTGTGGTCGATTTCTGTGGTTGAAAGCCGAATTGATATTGGTTTAAGATTTTGAATTTTTGTACAAAGTTCAACAATCTTTTTTTCATTGCCCCTTCAAAAATTTTTGACAATATCGGAAGTAGTATTATGGGCCGATAATTTTCCAAACAAGTTTTTGGGCCTTTTTTATGTAGGGGTTTGATAATTGATATCTTAAGCAGTTCAGGAAACACACCATTTTCCAAAGACAAGTTTACTAAATGAGTAAGAGGCTTAATGAGCTGTTTGCTGCAATATTTAATCACCTTCGTGGACATATCGTCATATCCCGCAGAGTTAGTACTTCTTAGTGAAACAATTAAGGCATTGATTTCGTCCGGGGTGAAAGGGTCAAGGTAAATACTACTAGATATTCTTATTGTATTAGTGTTAACGTGATTATTAGTATTATGATTCGTCAAATTTATTAAATAGTCATTAAATTTATCCGCTATAGTTTTTGGGTCATTAATTTTCTTGTTGTCTATAATTATTTCATTTTTTAACTGCTCATTATTAATATTATTCATATTTTCTTTAATTTTTTTCCAAGTCTCCTTTCCCTTTTTTTCGCGTTTGCCAATATTTTATCATTATGCAATCTCCTAGAAACGGATAAACATCGGCGCAGGAGCTTAGAATACGCTCTATATTTCTGCTTTTTTTCTTTCTTTTCTTTACACTTATCTGATTTTACCGAATAATATTGATAACGTAAAAATCTCTTAGTTCTGCAGCTTTTTGTAAGGCCTTTGGTTATCCATTTTGGCCTACTATATTTATTAGATATTTTTATTTTTCTTAGTGGAAAACATATGCTATTAAGCGTTGTCAAGATATTGAGGAATTCGTGCATGGCTTTATTTACATCACTCTCATTAAAAATTTCCTCAAAAGACAGTTGCTCTAAATAGTTACGAAATTTGCTCATATTCTCCGTGCTATAATCTTTGACATAAACAAAGTATTTAACAATTTTAGATTCTTTTTTCTGTTCAGGTATGTTCAGAATTTGTGCAGTTTCATGATCTGATAAAAATAAGGGGAGTAATTCAGCAGTGGCTTCTTTAAAATTACTAATTAAATGATCAATACAACTATTTTTCCTAGTTGGTTCATTTACATGAAGATTAAGGTCGTAGTTTTTTACTACATCCATAAGATACTTAGAAATTTTTGATTGAACCAGTGTGTTTATATTAATATCACCAGCCAATATTATCGGAACTTTTTTATTTTTAAAATATTTAAGCAATAATTCTTCTAACGTTTCTAAGAATAATAATTTGTTTGAATCTGGGGTACTGTAGAGACAGATAATGTAGCAATCATATGATATCAAGCGTAAACCACAACATTCAAAAACTTTGTCACATGCAAAATTGTTTAAATCTGTAAGTTGCTTAAACTGTAGTTCCTTACTTGCTAGTATACAAGTTCCACCACGTTTAGTGCTATTTTTCCTGCAGTATGTGGCCGCTGTGTTATAACCAGATAATTGAATGCAACATTCACTGCCTTTTTTAATGAAGGTCTCAGTGAGACAAATTATATCAGGCCTTTTACCTTCAGAATTGAGGTCAGAGACTGTAATTTCTAATAAATCTAGTTTTGAGATAAAACCCTGTATATTTTGATGTAGCAACCTCATGTGTGATTGACTTTTACAATTAACAGGTGACGCTTCTGCATTATCTACGAAAAAAATTTTTTTTTACAGTTGTTTTTACATGTTCTAAAACTTTAAGTATGTCATCGAATATAACTTGTAGAGCTCGATAATTTATAGTTCTACTATTTTCTCGAAACATTGTTACTAGGGTTTTCGGGTACCCGGACTTTTGTACCCGGGTTTCGGGTATTTTTTTTTAAGATACCCGGGTACCCGGGTACCCGGGTACCACATTGTATTTAAGTAAAACAACACATAATTTTTAGCAACATGCTTATTATTATTAAGATAGAAAAAAAAACAATGAGACTGCGAGCAAGTGCGACAGTCGTGTCGTGAGTCGACGAACTAGGTTAATAAAAATTAGAAAACAAAACAACATATTCTTGTTGAACTTAAAAACCAAAAAAATAACTATCAATTAACTTAAATAATTAAACTATCGAAGTGAGATCAATCAACATTTCAAATCACATTTATTTCTGTAGTTTAGTGATTACCACTATCTTAAACAAGTATTATTTTTAGTCGACGAACTAGGTTCAAAAATAATTAGAAAACAAAACAACATTTTCTTGTTGAACTTAAAAATAAAAAAAAATTAAATTATCGAAAAGAGATCAATCAACGTTTCAAATCACATTTATTGCTGTGGGTTAGTATCTCTTCGTTCCAAAATTCGGTGTTCAAGTGCAGAATACATTTCGTCTGATAATGGAGTTCGGATTCTTTGCATCGAATTCAACAGAACTGATATAATAGCGTCGCATGTGAGTATTGTTGCATCTTTTCGGCTGAGCGCTTCAACTGCCAATTTAATAGGATTTAAAATATCCACCAAATTCTGTAAAACTTCTTCGTTTTGTTCATTCCAGGCGTAATTCATATCATTAAGAGTTTTTTTAATACACTTTTTAATCTTCAAGAATCGTTCAATCATAGTAACCAAACTGTTCCAGCGCGTTTTAACGTCCAAAAGCAGTTGCATTTCCTTACCCATTTCTGCTTTTATGGATTCCTGAAGAATGCTGTTTTTAAGAGGACTTTTTCGGAACATTTTAACAACTTTACGAGTCTCGTTTAAAACGTCCTTTAAATCTGGCCGGACAACGACATCAGACTCTTCGTTTTGGACGACATCGAATGATAAGTCATAGTTTTCATTTTCATCTTCTGACTCTTCTGAGTCAGAAACGTCAGAATTGTTTCGTGTTTCTCGATGGTCTTGTTTTGTATAAAGGACATCCGTGACAGCCAAATGTATGGCGTGATTCATGCACAACAACATTTCAGATGGGCTTTCTCTTCCAAATTTTCCAGAGTAAAAAAATCAACTTTTCCTGAGTAAAAAAATCAAAAATTACTACTTAACTTACCAAAAATCTTTGACGAGTATATCGATACACAACCTTCTCGAACTCTACACACAATACAGTACCTAAATAACTATATTCTTGATTTAAACTCAATATTTATTGCAGTGAAACTTGCAGTCGCCGGTTTGTAACCAAAATAACCTCAATTCGTCAGCTGATCGACAACTTTTTAATAAAATTATTGGCTTGGCTACTAGGCTTTTGAGCATCTAAATTGTGTTAGGATGCATTTGCTTTCTAATAAACACCAGGCGTTTTTTTTTGTAAATAACAAAGTTTTGTTGTAAAACCCGGGTACCCGAGTATGTCGTCAAAAATTAACCGGGTTCGAAAATCATGAAATACTCGGGTATACCCGAACCGGGTACTCGGGTCCGAAAACCCTAATTGTTACATCGTATTTTAAATTTAAATTTGAGTCAACGAAATATGCATACTCTTGTACAATAAGATCTTGATAAAGCAGATTATTAAAACTTTCAACCCTAGAATTAAACAAGTCTAGATTATATTTGTACGTCGGCAAACATATTACAATATTTGTGTGATTTATTGGTATCAAATATTGTTTTATAGAAGCAACGAGCTCTTGATAGTTTTTAGTACTTTTAAAATCTTCATCACCAACGAATATCACACAGAAGTTTTTCATCGTATAAGACGCGAGTTTTAATTCCACTTGTGTTAATAGCTGGCGGGCTCCACAGTTAGGCATCAGGTAATGGCAGAACTCGTACTCTTCCGGTAATTTCTTTTTCGCTGCCTGTAGAATCTTGCAATTTTTATTGGAACTTAGGAAACAGACTTTATTTTTGTTCTCATTCGATTTCATACTGTTAGGATTTAGAGGAACGCCGCTAGAAGAATTAACTGTTTCGGGGACCACATCCTTTGTTATAGGGATTTGTGCACTCGACAAGGTTGGTAGAGCCGATGCCTCAGAATCTACAGTGACCAGCGGAGTATTCACCGTTACGGTAGTCACGTTCTCTACAGTAGAGGTTTGGGCACTCGATGAAGCTGGTCGAGTCGGTTTCATTTTTAGGTTCATGTTTGGCATCGTTTTGTTTCCGTTTTTATTTTTACATTTTTTCTTGGTACTGGTGGTTTTAGTAAGACATAGCTTCGATAAATGTTCAAACTTTTTTCTATATCCCTCAATTTCTCGTTTTAATTCATAATTTTCCGTTAACAAATTGTGTATCTCTTGTTCCGCTTCCTGGAGTTGCATCTCAAGTGTAGACAATTTTTCCCTAAGCTCCTCAAGCTCCAAATTTTTGGTTATAGTATTTAACTCCGGACAACTACTTTGTAGTTTAAAAGATGTTTCTTGTGAATTAGGCACACTACAGTAATCTTCGCCTTCACTTTCAGATTCCGAGTTGCCAGACAAGACTTTATTTATTTATAATCTTACAATTATAAGTCAGTAGGTATTACAATATACTTAGTCAATAACTACCTTAAAGCAAGTCAAGGTATTTTTATCTGTACATAAATTAATACTCATAGGTAATTTAAGCCTACATCACGGTAACAAAGTGCGCATGATATAACTAAAACTAATAGCCTGGGTCAGCAAGTCCATGGATCATGAAGAAACTCCTCAATCGTATAAAAGGCTTTAGTGACGAGTAACCGTTTTAAACCAGCAATAAATTTACCGAGTGTTTCAGATTCTATAATTTCTTTCGGTATCCTGTTGTATTTAACACCCATTACATGCACAAATTTGGCTGATTTTTCAAGTCTGTGAGAAGGTATAGCAATATTATTGCGCCCCCTGACATTAACTCGTTGGGAGTCACCCCTCGTAGGGAACTGTCCAAGGTTGCACCGAACAAATTTTGCGACCTCAAGTATGTACGCGCAAGGAAGGGTAAGTATTTTATGCACCCTGAACAGTTCCCTCGCAGGGCAATCCCACTTTACTCCAGCCAGGACACGAATAGCTCTTTTCTGAACTCTGAAGGCTCTGAGTCTGTCAGCCGCAGTGCATCATAAACATACACCATAGGTTAGCACAGAGTGAAAATACCCAAAATAAGCTTTCCGGATATTTGAGGTGCTTACGCTGTGCTTGAGTCTTCCAAGTGCGTAGCAAGCTGAGGAAAGCTTACCTACAAGCGTCTCGATGTGTGGGGTCCACGTGAGTCCGGAGTCTACGACGAATCCTAAATACCGTACCTGATCAACCTGTGGTACAGTCGAACCGTTGCAAGAAATATTTGAATTATGGGGGCGCTTGCCTCTGAGGCCAAAGTGTATGATATTAGTCTTTTCTACATTGAGTGTCATTCCGTTCGCCCGAAACCATGTGTGAACGTCATTCATTGTGGTTTGAAGTTTAGACTTTAATAAACTATGCGAGCTTGCTGAGACAATGACACACCCGTCATCAGCAAACATTACTACCTCAGCATCCGACACAGCTGATGTCAAATCATTCATGAGGATTATAAACAAGTTGTTACCCATTACGGAGCCCTGTGGCACTGAATTGTCTCCAATCAGCTCTAACTCTGACCGAGCCTCCTTGACAGCAGTGAACTGTTGCCGCTCCTTCAAGAAGGAAGCAATAGTGCTGTGAAACGAGCCGGTGATTCCATATTTCTCAAGCTTCTTGAGGAGCAGGGTGTGATTGACGAGCTCGAAGGCACGCGACAGGTCACAGAATATCGCTGCAACCTGTCGCCCACCCTCGAGGTGATGAAGCACCCTGGTGACTAAATCGCGTGCCGCATCAACCGTGCTGCGACCACGTTGATACGCGTACTGCTGTGGGTTGAGAAAGCCATTTAAGCTTATGAACCTCATTAGTCGTGTACTCATTAAACTTTCAAACACTTTTGATAATATGGGGATTATAGATATAGGTCTATAGTGTTCGGGGCGGTGCGTTGGTTGTTGAAATGAAATGTTGGAATATTATTTCACTCTTTATTATCCATAATACTTATTAAAATTAGAATGCACCCAACCCGTTCAGTCTAATAATGTGCACTGAAGGTGGCCGCGGGGCGGCGGGCCGCTACTACATCAAAGGTGTTTGGTTACACCGAACATTCTCCCGAGGGGCAAAAATGTTAAATTAGGGTGGGGTACATTCCTGTTAATTTAATGTTAGCATAAGTATAAAACTTCGACAAAGCAAGTACTAAAAAGCATAAGTATTACTTAACCATCAAAGTATTTTAAAATAATAAAAATTTATAAAAAGTTACACTACACTGAATCATCATCACTAATAATTAATTTAGGAAACACAGGTGGTTTCACTTTTTCCTTGTTGGTAAAATCCTTCATCTCAGTTTCGCTATCGCTAATGGCGAGGTGTAGTTCCGGTCGTTGGCGGGGGTGGGGGCGGGCCTGTGCAGGGCGCCGCGCGGCTGGTCGGGGCTGCGGGCGGCTGCTCCTCTCCGCCCCACCTGTACTTGTTGACGGGTTGTTCCAACTGCGACGTGTCCTGCGCCATGCAATCACGATGACGATAATCATGATTTCCGCCAGGCAGTAAATCATCGCATAATGATGTGCATCGTGATACGATATGTCATTTGTGTCTTGGTAAGTAGAACTTTCTTTCAGCATTTTTATTTTAGCTTCCATCTCTTTAAACCATATTTTGTGTTCGGGATTTACATCCGTGTAATTTTCGTTCTCTTGATCGATAGTCAAGTTGATAACCTGGTTTATTGGCGCTATTACTGAGGTTTCCACATCGTATTTTACGTTCATTCGACTTTCATAGTGTTTACGAGCGTATGTAGTAAATTCGTTTGTCTTTATAATGCAGTCGTTATCAAGGCTTATCACGCTGGCGAGCCTAAGCTGATGCGCCGTAACTTGACCTCCACATATTGTTCGCAACTGACAGGAACCACAACAAAAATATAGGAAGTGGTTCGGTTTCGCCAGTCCTGTCCACTTGTTTTCGCACGCGGCTATGCTTGTTTTACAAACATTTTTCTCCTTGTCTTGAACACATAAATCTTTGTCCGATTTCATCTTATATATTGGAATGTTTATTTGACATAAGTAGGTAGAGATATCTCGGAAGATGCATCCTTGTAAATTTTCGTGTGTTATTGGTAAATAGCTGTCTTTTTGTAGATTTATCGCCGCGAATTCAGCAATGGGTGTTATAATTAACGCATCTTCTCGAAATGGTTTCGGTATCGGTATAACGTGATATAGATCGTAGGTTTCTCGGCTTATGAGTGGTATTATTATTTCAAATTTGAAATATTCTTCTGTCATTCTTGCTTTTATTTTCAGTAGTTTGTATATCTTCTTCAAATCTGTATGAATGTTTTCGATAGGTAGGGTTATATCATTGTTTAATAGCCCAGAAATTACGTTTAATTGTTCTTGTAGCTGATTTGGCGTAAGTAGATGCAAGTTAAATTGTCCTTGATAAATATCAGATATTGTGTCTAACATCATGTTTTGTAAACCTTTCAGGTTTTGTATCATGCTGACTGCAGTTAATAGAGACAGTGTAACATCTTGACCTTGGTTTACTGCATTGACTTCTTTTTGTAGAATATTTATCGCTTTATCAATGTTGTTCAAATGTTTGTTTATATGCTTATGTTGTTTAGCCATAAATTCTTCCGTTCTCTTCAAATAATTTTGTTGCGATTCCACAATCGATGTTTGATTAATCCATAAGTTCTTCATATGAGCTTGATTTTGTTTGATAAGTTTAATATCTTGGATATATTTCTGCGCAAAGCGTTCGTCTAAAACTCCAAATAAAGCATTAGCTATATATCCGATTCCATTCACAAGTACTCGCCGCTGTCTCGAATGCTCGTCAAAGTGTTGCGTAAGTAAGGGCCTGGCCACAGCTTTCAGCGGTGCGGGATGAGGTGCGGCGTGAGGGGCGGCGGGCGGTGCGGATTGCGGTGGTATGCCACAGCTCAGTGTTGCCATGTGCACCGTAATTACGGTAAATGCACCGTACTCAGCTGAATTTTACCACCTACCGTTGAAGCATGACAACGGTGACAATATCTACCGTATTCTTCAGAGTTCGGAGTTTTCTTAGTAAATATGGTTAAAAGTACGAGATCGAATTTCACTCCCTGACATTCACTCCCTACCCTACAAATAAATCGCAAATTTATGAACGCATCCTTACGGATGAACTAAAGCTCGGGGCTTCCCCGTACATTATTGCATCAGTATAATGCTAACAATTTGAGTGGACATTTTTAAAACCTTCTTATTCTAATAATAATGCATTATTGCATTTAGTTAGATAAAAGATACACAGTGTTTATTGCAGTCAGTGGTATATCGTCAAGTCGTGAGCTGTTTACAATCTTGAAAAAAAACTTTTTGAAACAATGAGTGAAAGTGACACAAATTCTCAGTCTGAGTTAGAAGTGCCGAAGAAAAAAAGAAAACAATACAAGCAGAAATTCCGAGAAGAGTGGCTTTTAAAACCCGAATTCCGCGATTGGTTAAGGAAGGATAGGAAAGATGAGTATGTTGCGATATGTAATATGTGTAATAATAAGACATTGACAGCTGAGATCAGCGTCCTAACGAGGCATAAGGAGACAGCTTCGCATATCAATAATGCCAAAAAGTTTTGTAGTTCTACTTCGAAAAAGCAGCAATCAATCGTCAGTGCTTTTCAAAATTCTCAAACACCATCTGAAAAAGATCTGACCAAAATTTCTACCTTGAAATTAGCTGCTTTTGTAGCAGAACACAGAATATCTTCAAACACGATGAACCATCTCACGGATTTATTGCCTCAATTGTGTCCCGACTCTAAAATAGCTAAAAGTATAAAACTCAAAAGAACAAAGGTACAAGCAGTTATCAACAATTGTATTGGATCATCCGAAAAGCAAAGTTTAGTAAAAGATTTAAAAGTGCAAAAGTTTTCAATATTAATTGATGAAAGCACCGATATCAGTGTAACTAAAACTGTAGCTATAGTAGTAAGATATTACGATTCAAAACTGGGCCAAGTAATAAGCCGGTTTTGGAATTTAGTTCAACTTTTCGAGGCAAATGCGACGAATCATTCAGCAAATGCTGAAAAAATATTTACAATAGTCATTGAATCCTTCAATAAATATTCAATCACCTTGGAAAATATAATCGGTTTTGGTTCTGATGGTGCCAACACCATGATGGGATGCCATAATTCCGTGTCCAGCCGATTCCGACACCTTTGTCCAGGCATCACCATACTGAAGTGCATCTGCCATTCTTTGCATCTCTGTGCCCAAGATGCAGCCAAAGAACTTCCTTACACTTGTGAAAAGCTGGCCCGAAATATATACAGTTACTTTAAAAACAGCAACAAAAGACAAACTGAATTTGCTGAGTTTCAGTCACACCACTAAGGGCCTGGCCACAGCTTTCAGCGGTGCGGGATGAGGTGCGGCGTGAGGGGCGGCGGGCGGTGCGGATTGCGGTGGTATGCCACAGCTCGACCAGTTGCGACCGCGGCGGCGTTAGCAGTGAACGTATTCAGAACAGCAACATAAAATAAAATGTCCCTATCAAAAGTGGCACGGTATTGCCTAGAATCAAGTGCGTTTTTAGCACAAGATATTATTCAATCTAGAATAGGAGCGCACCCAGTTAACCAAAAAAGGAGAGAACTTGGCGAATTTCACACTCATTATTACGAATACAGGAACTATCCCGATTTTTTTTTGAATATACGAGGACAAGCGTAGAAACTTTTGATTATATACTCAGCCACATACATGAAGACTTAAAAGTTAAAGTTAATTTTAAGAAAATTGTTTCACCTCCAGAACAGCTGTTTCTGACTTTAAGGTAAGTACCTACATATGTAGAAAAATGAAAGTATTAATATGTTTATTACGAAGTATTATTTATTTATGTACCATAATCTTTTATTAATCACAGATTTTGCTTATAATTATAATTATAAATTGTTTATTTACCAAGTATTTATTTATTTATGTACTCTTACCATAAACAATCATTTATCAATCACAGATTTTGCTTTTTTATTATAATTATACATATTTTTGGCATGACATTGGTTAATTTAGTTTATTTTTAGTTTAAATTATTAATATTATGTGTGCCGTAGTCAGAAGGCGGAGGTTGAGTGAAATAGCCCTGATAGCCTGTAACGCCTGTATATTGATTCATACTAATTTCGTCCATCAAAGCTTGAGTGAATTTATTTCTCAGTCTCATTTTCTGTAAAACATTAAGCTTCTCCATTTCTGGCAATAGACTCATCAAAAAATGGTAGTCATCTGACCTGGGAATGTCTTTTTCTTTGCCACCTGCTAAGTCAGCTTCCATCAACTTTAATTTTTTCTTTTCTATTTCTAAATATTCGGCACGGATTTCTGTCGCTTTCAATCGTTTTCTAGAAGAATTTTGTGTTTCTTTTTCTCTTGGAGTGGTAGCTTGAGGCGGTATCTGTTGTCCTGACAAATGTGGAGTTGGCGGCTGCGAGGAGGTAGAAGTTGATGGCACAGGTGATACCGACGGCGGTGGCGGCGATGAGTGCAAGGATGACGGCGAGACGGTTCATCTTCAGTTGCTTGAGATACTTCAGTATCTTCTTCTATTATTAAGTTAGACTCCCCCATGGTGGGCATATATTCGTCTTTCAGAAATGATAGTTGTTCAAAATATTTCCACTGAGACTGATAATCTGAACCTTCACTCCCAGACCGGAACGTAGGTACTTTTTTGAGTTCCTTCCGGTAGCCGTCTTTGAGGTTCTTCCATTTTTTCTTCAAATTATCCTCTGGAAATGAAAAGTAAATGATGTAATTTTGTATGCAACAACTTTTTTTATATCCGTTTTATATTTTGTTTACCTACTTATATACTTACACGTTAATAACTCATAAAAAATTTGCATTTATAATATTAGTAGGATTTGTTTATATATTTATTTATGTAAAACGCCCATAATATTTTACCATTAGTTAGTAGTTAGTAGTATTATTTTTTTAGAAATGTAGGTATTTCATTTATATTTACTAATACTTTTCTATTGCAGGTTTCTCGGTCACGGCGGATCATTTAGGTCTTTGGCTCAATCTTACCGATTAGGACGAAGTACAGTTGGTAAAGTAATTTATCAAACCCTAGAAGCTATTTGGAACAATTTGGTCCAAATGCATATGCCGAAGCCAACCTGTGATAAGCTAAAAAGTAACGCAGATTTATTTTTTTCAAGATGGCAATTTCCTAACTGTTTGGGTGCGATAGACGGAAAACATTTCCGTATAATAAATCCACCGAACAGTGGAAGTGCATATTACAACTATAAAAATTTTTTTTCGTTAGTTCTACAAGGAGTGTCCGATGCAGATTACAAATTTATCATTGTAGAAGTCGGCGGTAAAGGCAAACAAAGTGATGGCGGCACTTTTCATTTTTCACGATTAAATAGATTATTAACAGAAAATAGATTTAACGTTCCACCGCCGCAGATATTACCTGGTTCAAATCTGAATTTGCCATACGTGTTAATTGGCGACGAAGCCTACCCTCTTAAAACTTATTTGATGCGCCCTTATCCATCAGGTGGTTTGAATGCGGAAAAAAGAATTTTCAACAAAAGATTATCCCGAGCCAGAGTCACAATTGAATGTGCGTTTGGTATCCTAACAAATAAATTTCGCATTTTTACGAGAAGTATAGAAGCAAACAAAAAACACGCAACATTGATTATAAAGGTTGGATGCCTGTTACACAATATTATAAGAGAAAGAGATGGAGACAGAGATGAAGACTTTCAGACTTTTTTTTCGCAACTTAGGAACACGAATAATGACAATAGCGCACACAGGTCTAGACGGAATAATCGAGCTACGATTCAAGCAACTAGAATACGAGATCAATTCAAACTTTATTTCAATAATCCAACCCAAGAATAGACAAAAACTACATAAAAAATTGGTACTTACTAAATAAATAAATAAATACTTACCAGTACTACTAGGAAATTGTTGTTTTATTTCGTCCCACATTTTCTTTATAATCTATATACATAAAAGAAGAAGGTGACTGACTGACTGACTGACTGACTGACATATCAACGCACAGCCCAAACCACTGGATCTAGAGATTCCAAATTTGGCACGTAGGTTCCTTATGAGGCCTAGGGGTGCACTAAGAAAGGGTTTCACAAAATTCCACCCCTAAGGGGGTAAAATAGGGGATGAAAGTTTGTATGAAAGTCCGTCAGTTTTGAAGTTAGGATCTTCAAAATTTGTATTTAGGCTAACGACTAAAAATTAATAATTACGTGTCTCAGGGTTTTTGAAAATTCAACACCCTTAAGGGTGAAAAGGGGGATGAAGTTGAAAATTCTTTATTCTTAAAGTAAAATCCACATAATTTATTATTTAGGCATTAATGATGTAATTCTATGCAACGTTCATCACTGTTATTGAAATTCCACCCCAAATTCAACCTCTAAAAAAGGGAAATGGGGTGAAAAAGTCTATTAACCAATATGGGTATCGTTTGTATGGTTTAACGGGTCGCTGATTACGAATACTACAACAATTTTGAAATCAAACGTGGTGGACGTGAAATACCATCATCCTCCTGGGGATGGAGTTGGGGTGCGATAGGTTTGAAATGTCTAAAAATCAATATGGGTGTCGTTTGTATGGTTTATCGGGTTGCTGATTACGAAAACTACAACAATTTTGAAATCCAACGTGGTGGACGTGAAATACCATCATCCCCCTGGGGATGGAGTTGGGGTGCGATAGGTTTGAAATGTCTAAAAATCAATATGGGTGTCGTTTGTATGGTTTATCGGGTAGCTGATTACGAAAACTACAACAATTTTGAAATCCAACGTGGTGGACGTGAAATACCATCATCCCCCTGGGGATGGAGTTGGGGTGTGATAGGTTTGAAATGTCTAAAAATCAATATGGGTGTCATTTCTATGTTAGGGATAGCGGTTAAATTGGCGTAAGGGGTAGGGATAGGGACAGGTAGAGGTAGAGAGGTTGAGAGGTAGAGTGGTAGAGAGGTAGAGAGGTAGAGAGGTAGAGAGGTAGAGTGGTAGAGTGGTAGAGAGGTAGAGAGGTAGAGACGTAGAGAGGTAGAGAGGTAGAGGGGTACAGGTACAGGTAGAGGGAGAAGGAGGGGAAGGGGGAGAGGGAGGGAGTGAGGGAGGGGGAGGGGGTGATGAAAAGGGAGAGGGAGGGGGAGGGACAGAGGGAGGGGGAGAGGAAGGGGGGAGAGGGAGAGAGGGGGAGAGGGTTTCAGTTTTTCTAATATTACATAAAGGTGTCTCTCATCTCTCTCTTTACATTTGTTAGGATACTGCTGCTAAGTTCCTCTGTTCTGAGTAATTTATGAGTAACCTCTGTATATTATATAAAATTCAGCTGGATCTTGAATTATACTCATTGATTTGCGCAGGGTTAGTCCTGTTTTTCCTTAGTTTAAAATTACCCCGAAATGACGGGAAAATATCTCATTGCTTCGGAAAACCGGTAACAACATAAATACGAAATCCACGCGAGCGAAGCCGCGGGCAACAGCTAGTATTCCTATATTTATGGTGTGGATGTTTTGACATCCATATTGCTGGTCTACTCAGAACTTCGCTGATGAATTGTTCAGTATCCATTATGTAATGTAAACGGTCAACGCACGTTAAAAACAAAATTATTTGTTTTGGTCGCGCGTTGGCTAGTCCGTCCACTTGATGCCGCCGCGCGCGCCGCTTTGAGCTGTGGCCGCCTCGATACTCTCTAGTACATTTGTTTCGCTCGCACACCGCGCCGCCCGCCGCCGCCGCGCACCGCGCCAGTCAACCCGCGCCGCGGCTAGCTGTGGCATACTTCGTACGTTGTCTAGCGTTTGTTTTCGGCGCTCACCGCTAGCCGCGCCGCTCGCCGCGCCGCAATACTGGCTGTGGCCAGGGGGTAAGATATCCTCTTTCTGTTTTTAATGTTACGACTCGAACAAGTCCATCACGGCCGGGGTGTAATTCTACTACTCGCGCCATCGGCCATTTTCCGGCTGGTAAGTGGTCATCTTGAATTGTAACTAGATCTCCCTTTTGTATGTTTTTTTGTGTTTTTTGCCACTTGTTTCTAGTCGTTAGTTCTGTAAGATATTCCTGTCTCCATTTCTTCCAGATTTGTTGAAATAATTGGTTTGTTAAATGCCATCTTGTTCGAGCGTCCTCTGGCGTCTCTATGACTGTCACTCCTGCTCGTCCGGTCAGAAAATGGGCTGGTGTTAAGAAGTCAAGGTCGTCTATGTCCTCTGTGAGCGCGCACAAAGGTCGAGAGTTTAAACACGCCTCCAACTGAGATAGTAAAGTCGAGTATTCTTCAAATGTTAATCTTTGCATTCCTACGACTCTTTTTAGATGAAATTTGAGACTCCTGATTGCCCTCTCCCACAGACCTCCGGCGTTCGGCCACGAACTACAATTAAATGCCCAAGTTATTTTTATGTTTTCAAGGACGCTCATGAAGTTGCTGTCAAATGTTTGTCGAATCTGCTCGTACTCTTCCTGTAAAGCTCGATTTGCTCCCACAAAGTTTGTTCCACAGTCACTGTATAAGTAACCAGGTGCTCCACGCCTTGCCGACATCCGGCGTAGTGCTGCCAGGAAGGCTGCGCTTGATAAGTCCGACACGAGCTCAAGATGTACGGCTTTTGTGACCATACATATAAATAGAGCAATGTATCCTTTCAAGGTATTTGCATTTCTTGTCTTGTTTGCCTTGATATCAACGAACCCAGTGTAGTCCACCCCAGTGTGGTAGAAGGGGTGGGCTGGCTCTGTTCGTGCGGCCGGTAAATCACCCATAAGTTGATGTTGTTTGGTAGGGTTGTTTTTTCTACAGGTGACACAGGTGCGCAGCTGTTTCTTGACGGCGTTGATTCCTCCCGGGATCCAGTACTGCTGCCGAAGGTTGGCCAGCGTTACACGAGGACCCCCATGGAAGGTAAGTTGGTGTGCTTCACTGATCAGTAGTTCAGCTAGACGACTGTCACGAGGTATAATTTTCGGATGTTTTTTCTCCATGTTAATGTTCGCGTTTTCTAGCCGACCACCGACTCTCAAAACTCCAAAGTTGTCAATGAACGGATTTAAATTCATTAACCGGCTTTTTCCATCCAATTTGTTGTGTTTACGTAAATTTTCTATTTCCGTTCTAAATTCGCACTGTTGAACATGTTTTACTATCAGCAGTTTTGCCGCGTTCAATTCTTGTAATGTGAGATAGCTCGGCCTTTGTTTACCTGTCGTCGGCTTTACAACCCTCATTAGCCATGCAACGATGCGCATTATTTTATTAAAAGAGCTATGTTTGTGCAACAGATCATCAATCATGTGATTTTCTTGTTTTTCGATCACATTTACGAATTTTGCTTTCAGATCTTGGTTTGTTGTGTAAGTTATTGTTCTATCTTGTTCAATTGTTGCAGATAAGGGTGGCCCCTGCCACCATAGCTTATGTTCTTTCATCTGTGAAGGGTATAAGCCTCTGCTTGCAGCGTCGGCAGGATTTTCATTCGATTTGACATAATGCCAGCAAGTGGGGGGCATTACGTCAATTGTTTTCTGAACTCTGTTGGCAACGAAGGGTTTCCATCTGTTCGGCTCTCCGTGCAGCCAGCCGAGTACCACCATCGAGTCTGTCCACCCGAATATTTCAAGTTCATACTGACTTAAAGCTTCTTTCACTTTGTTCATAAGTTTAGATAATAGATGTGACCCGCTAAGCTCTAGTCGTGGGAGCGAGATAGCCTGCTTGCTAGGCACAAGTTTGGTTTTGGCGGCCAAAATTACCGCATTTGTTGTCCCTTTCACTCTTGCGTAGATGACGCATGCGTAGGCTTCCATAGACGCGTCGCAGTAGCCGTGTAATTCTATTACGTCATTTTTGCGACACATAATCCATCTTGGTATTTCGTACTGATTTATTATGTGTAGCTCTGCCTTTATTTTTAACCATTCTTTTTGTATTTCAGGTGTTACTGGATCGTCCCATTTTATGTCACATTTCCAAACTTTTTGAAATAGTAGTTTAAGTTTTGTTGTTACAGGTGCCAGCGATCCCAACGGGTCGAACAGCTTAGAGACGTCGGACAGTAGGCTTCTTTTTGTTGTTGTTGAAGATTGTTTTGGTATGTTGTACTGAAATGTAAATTTGTCCTTGGACGAGTCCCAACATAATCCAAGAGTTTTGGAAATGTTATCTGTTTTGAAGTTAAAAACTTTATCGTCTGTTTTGTTCCGTTCTTGTTTTATATCTTCCAACAGCTTTGTTTCATTCGACGACCATTTACGTAAGTTAAATCCTCCTGATTTCATGAGAGAATCCAAGTCTGATATCATCTTCTTTCCTTCTTCGATAGTATCTGAGCCATACAGTAAATCATCCATGTAAAATGCAGATTCGACTACCTTTGCTGCTTCTGGATATTTTTCTCGCTCGTCTGCCGCTAATTTCCTCAAGGTCATCATGGCCAAAAATGGCGCTGCTCGCGTTCCATATGTTACAGTTGTTAGGTTGTATATTTGAATAGGTCGTTCAGGTGTGTCTCTCCAAAAAATCTTCTGATATTTCTGATCTTGTTCATTGACTAGAATCATCCGAAACATTTTTTCTATATCGGCAGTGTACACAAACTGATATTGTCTCCATCTTAGTAGTAGCATTTGAAGGTCGATTTGTAAGTTAGGGCCAGAGTACATTAGGTCATTTAGACTATACCCCGATGATGTTTTGTGGGAGCCATTAAATACAACCCTATATTGACTTGTCAATGAGTCGATTTTCTCGAAACCGAAGTGAGGAAAATGATACTCAGTTTTCGCGCTGCTGTCCGATAGCGCCATATGATTTAAGGCTCTGTACTCACTCATGAATGTTTTATAATCGTTTTCTAATTTTGGTGATTTTTGAAATTTTTTCTCCAGGCTCCGAAACTGAGCCAGTGCTGATTGTTTAGATGACCCAAGTTTTTCTTCAATGTTTTCATTTAATGGTAATCTGACTTCATAAAATCCGTCTTCTCTTCTGTTTGTTGTTGTTGAATAAAATTGTATACAGTTTTGGTCTTCCATCGACAAATTTGGTTGTTCAGTTATTTCTTCCACTTCCCAAAATTTTTTCATTTCGTCATAATTGTGCAGTACTACATTGCATTGATATGTTTTCGCGCTCCCGCATAGCAACCAACCGAGTTGTGTTTGTTGTACGATTGGCTGTGTTGTGTTCTCGCCCTTAACCACTCCGCCGAGTAAAATGTTAGAGTAAATGTCGGCTCCTAGTAGTATGTCCACCGGCCGGCTTACATAGAATTCCGGATCGGCCAGAGATATGTTTTCGATAAATTTCCAGTGGCACTCAATATTGATAATTCCCTTGCCGCTGTTTTCGTTCACTCCCACTCCAAAAATAGACCTCTTACATCTTGTCCTTTTTATTTTTAATTGTTGCGCCGCTCTCTCTGTTATCAATGAAATTTGAGACCCTTGGTAAACCAGAGCTCTCATGATGTAAAATGTTCCGTCCATTCCCTTAACTCTTATCATTGCCGTTGATAACAAAACTTCATCAGAATAATTTTGTTCTAAGTTTTGCGGCACGTGTTCCTTTTGGTTTGTTGTTGTCACGCCCGAAGTGGCTCCGTTTTTTGCGAAGCAGTCATGTATTATGGTGTTATGTTTCTTAGTGCATTTGCGGCACGTTTTTGTCGACTTGCATTCATTGCCATTGTGACTGAATAGACAATTTATAGAAACTCGCAATTCTTTTACAGTTTTAAATTTTTGTTCTGGTTGTAATTCTAGAAATTTCTTGCAATTGTAGAGGCCGTGTTCGAGATTGCAAAATGGGCACTTTACCGTGGTCACGTTGAATGTCGATTTCCACATGTTTTTATTTCCTTTGTTAGAATAATTATTGTTAGTTTGGTTGTTATAAAATTTTCCATACGAAGTTGATAGGTTTGACTGTTGGTTCGAATGTTGATTGTAAGATTTATGTTGACTGTTGTCACTTTTGCGGCGAGAAGACTCCAAAGCTGTGAACTTTCCTTCCAAAAAGTCCAAAAAATCTTTCAAAACTGGTAGTTCACGTCAATCTTTGAGCGAATCGATGTATTCCGAGTGAGTCTCGGCGTCCAATTTCTGGTCTAAAATGTGGACTAATAGCGGGTCCCAGGTGCTTATATCGAGTCCTAGATTTTTAATGGCGTTAAGACTCTCTTGAGTTACGTCATGCATTCTTTTAATGTTCATTAATGATTGTTGTTTCAGTATAGGTAGTTCCAGAAGAATGTTGATATGCGATGTAAAAATCAATTTTTTGTTGTCGTAACGATGGTTGAGTATGTCCCAACACACCATATAGTTGTCGGAGCTAATTTGTAAATGTTGAATGAGACGTTCTGCCTCCCCGCGTATCTTACTTTTCAAAAACTGCATTTTTTGTGCCTTTGATAAGGAAGGGTTGTTATGGATGGCCTCGGAGAACAAATCCTTGAACGAGACCCATTGGTTGTAATTTCCGTTGAAGGTCGGAACTTCTAATTTAGGTGTTGTTTTCTCCCTGTGAGACTCGGACCACATCTTTGAGTTAAGTAACTTCTTTAGGTTGCTATACTCCGTTTCATGTTGGTTGAAAAGCTCTTTTAGTTGTTTGTCTTCGTATCCGTTAAGTTCACCCACAATTTCCCAATAAAGTGAGTCAATCACTGACCAGCGTGTTTCTAATGTTTTTAAGGTATCCTCAAACTCCCACTTTTCTGTTATTGTTCCCACGTCTATGCTTTGAATAGTTCTTTGAAAAGCTTTATAGTTCGCTGCTTGTTTGCGTAATTTCTCTCCCAACTTCATAAATGTTTGCTTTGGAGGCTCTCCATGCTGGTGATCTTGTTTTATATATGTTATAATTTTACTCACGGCTTCTTGGTAATACTTTGTCACTTGTTCATAATGTTTCCCCACAAAATAGTCGTTGTCTTGTCCTCAAACTGTTGCAGGATGAGATGGTTTGCATGAAAATCACCATAATGTTTTTGCAATAAACTTAACCTTTTTTCGGCGCTAGCAGCCCGACGCTCTTGGTTGTCTTTTTTGAATGTTTCATACTCCTTCTGTATTTCCGTAGAAAGTGTTGCTTGAGCTGCTTCAAGGACTTCCATTGTTGAATGTTGTTGGTATTGTTGTTAATGTTGATGTTAAATGTTCTTGTTACAATTGTTAAATGTTCTTGTTGACGCACTGCACCACTGTAAATGTTACGCTGTTCACTTGAACTTTCTGGTAAGCTCTAAGTGTGATTGAAGCACCTTCTCAATCCACCTGGTGAGACCTGCTTGTGGGAGGCCAGGGGACCGATTGCTAACACACTCGAAACTCACCAAAAAACCCAAAATGGCTCGAAGGACCAATGTTCGGGGCGGTGCGTTGGTTGTTGATTTGAAATGAAATGTTGTAAAGTTCTTTTCACTATTTATTACTCAAAATATAAAAGTAAATTGTTCAAAATACTTATTAAAATTAGAATGCACCCAACCCGTTCAGTCTAATAATGTGCACTGAAGGTGGCCGCGGGGCGGCGGGCCGCTACTACATCAAAGGTGTTTGGTTACACCGAACATCCATAGGTCGCTGGTTCAAATCCGGCTCGAAGGACCAATGTTCGGGGCGGTGCGTTGGTTGTTGAAATGAAATGTTGGAATATTATTTCACTCTTTATTATCCATAATACTTATTAAAATTAGAATGCACCCAACCCGTTCAGTCTAATAATGTGCACTGAAGGTGGCCGCGGGGCGGCGGGCCGCTACTACATCAAAGGTGTTTGGTTACACCGAACAATTGTTTTTTAGAGCATCCATTTCACCTTTGCCTTTGTAAATTGGCTGTACTTTAACAATCTTAAGACAACTAGGATATTTGCCCCTATGGACACATTCGTTAAATAATAAGCATAACGACTCAATGAAGCCAGGTGTGAATAATGATAAGAGTGATGATGGCATGTCATTTATGTCTTTTGAATTTTTAACTTTAATTTAAGAGCGACAGGAGGCGTCGAGGCCGACCAAGGCGCCGATGGCGCGATGAACTTGACGTCTTTTGTACAAACTGGCAAGAGCAGGCTCTTAATAGGGACGAATGGAGAAAAAAGAGGGAGGTCTTTGCCCAGCAGTGAGACAGCAACGGCTAAATAAGATAAGATAAGAAGATAAGAATTTTTTGAATTACTTTAATCATTTCATATAAATGTACATCATTAAAAATGAAATTAGAAACAGGGTGGTTTGCAAGGTAGTCGTCCAAGAAACACATTGGGGTGGTAATGTCAGGCATGACACTTGAGTTTGAGCACGCATCTATATAGTGGCGGTTAAGACGCCGCGCGGTGTCAGTGGCACGCGCTGTCGACGATAACCCACCGTCAGCGCGCGCCACTAAAATGTCAAGCCCGTTACTCTTTTTGTCACGACAAGTCTCCTTGGCTATCACGGCCCACACTGCTTTGCAAATGTTGTCGCTCTTTTCGATTTCACTATTAATGTGTTGCCCTCGTACAGACCACAATTTAGCAAAGTACTCAGTCTCTACCAACAAAAGTGAGTTCTGCAAAGATACATCTTGAGGAGTTTTAGCTAGTGCACTCTTGTTTTGGTGCAGTTTGTACCGCAATTGCTCCACGTCGTTGGTGACCCAGGCTTTAACATTGTCTCGGACAGGGTAGGACTTAATTGGAAAATAAACATTATATAGGTGAATTAACACATTTATAACTAATTCAAGTGCTGAACAGGGACAGTCACTCTTGTCAACAATTGATGACCAATCATACAATGAAATGCTTTGAATAAAATTATACTTATTTAGGTCAGAGAAAAGCCGCCTATCAATGGTTTTGTTGCATTGGATTTTTTTCAGCCCACCAAATTCAATCAAAACTCCAGTGTGATCCGATACAAACATTTCAAGTGGCTCTACTGTATGTATTTTATCTTTAGGTATATTTGTATAGGCATGGTCCAAACAAGTTCTTGTACTATCAGTTATCCTTGTTGGAAAGTTAACTAACGACCTAAAACATGCAGGTTTTAAGGTGTCCAACAAAATTTTTTTGGTCGGAGACGAAGTTAGTAAGTCAATATTAATATCACCGACCAACAATACTTTGTGACTTTGAATAATTTGTAGACATAATAGCTCAAAGAGTTTGTCCACAAACAAGGATATTTCCCCTGACGGTGATCGATAAATACACACAATTATTAGGTCCCTACCAACTACTTCAATAGCACAAATTTCAAAATGTGTCTCAACAGACAGTGCAACCACATCAGGACGTTCTATTGTCATCAGAGAGTTACGGGTGTAGATGCATGCGCCGCCACCAGCACGCACTGGTCTGCAGTAGCTAGCACTGAGCTTATAGTTGTCAATGTGAGTGCTGGCGAGCTGTTCAGTGTTCAGCCAGTGCTCGGTGATGCAGACCACATCGATGTTGGCACGCAGTTGGAGCTCACACTCTAGTTTGATTGTTTTATTCTTGAGGCGGTTGATATTCTGGCTCAGTATCGCTAAAGTCTCACATGCAGTGCCATCATTCTGGTTACCACTGGTATTGCATCGGATATTCTCCTGATGATAGGACTTCCTACTGTCTGTTGCCGGAGAGGCGGCTGGTGCCGGCTCCTCCGGCAAATCTTGGAAACCACTGACGAACTTCAGAGTTTTGAGGCCAAGCCTCAGGATTAAGAAAAATTTTTGCTTCCCCTTCTGGTATGGAGATAACAAAAGATGCATATTTGCCATGTTTTATATTTAGTTTTATAATGTCGTATTTGCCTGTACCAAACTGTTGAATGTGAGTTTTCATTGCCTCAACTGTTGTTTCGGGATGTAAAAAGCAAACATGAACCTTAAATATCCTATCTGCTGAGAAAATGTGTGTTAATGTTTTTGGATTAGCGCTACCTTTAATTACTGAAGTGGTTGTGCGTTTTCGCTTCCTTGTTACCGTTTGCCATGGCTTGTTTGATTTTTTTTCGTTGCTGTCATCGTGTTCATTCACCGCATCGTCAGTTTCAGGTATAGGTGGTGGCTCAGTGCCCGTGGAGGTCTCATCTGTTGACTGGTTCTGAGTCTGGTCCTCATCATCACCGCCGGGTGCATCATTTTGAGTGCTTTTGCCACGACGCCGCCGGTTTCTGGTCTTGGTAGGCTTTTTAGGCTGATGACTGTGGACATTACACAAGTTCAGGTCAGCGAGTGTTAAGGATAGTGATGATATTGTGCTATTTGCCAAGTTTAAACTACTCTTTAACTCCTGGACGTCTGCAGTGAGAGTTACATTTTGTGTTGTTAAAAGCTTGACGTCATTACTCATTTCGCACAACGTTACAGTAAGTTGAGATTTTTGATCATCAATGCCTACGATTTTTAAATCAAGATCAGAGTTCTTTTTTATCAGCATGCTGACATCATTTTTTAATGATTTAACAAGGTTCAGGAGGGTAATAAGGTCGTCGTTGTTACCTGAAGATTTTCCTCCCACAGCCTCTACTTGCGCCTTTCCTTTGCACATTTCTTTGGGTGCTTTGCTCGATCCCCGAGTCATGTTCACGTTGCTGTAGCTATTTACGCGCATCAACAATAGCAAGAGCACCTTCTCTAATTTCATCAAGAAAAACTAATAATAACAGGTTGAGCGGAAAGAACAGGTTATTTTTGGAAGCGATCGGATTCAAAGTTGCACAATGCCCTCGAAATCAGTTTTAAATATCACCGAAAAGGTGCAATTTGATGATAGTATAGAGAGCGTGGAAATTCACTCTTACAACCCCTACCATAACTCGTTCAACAACAACGATGAGATACGGATTTGCATCAATCAGCAGGACCTGATTGTACTACCCAGCGAGAGCTATCTCCTTGTGGAGGGCACAATCGCCGCAACTACTACATTTGCGAACAATGGACCTGCATACCTCTTTCAAGAGATCCGCTATGAATTGAACGGTATCGAGATTGATAGATCGAAAAACTGCGGCATCACATCCACCATGAAGGGGCTCATCTCCTACGGAGAAGGGGCTGATAAAGCGCTTGAGAATGCCTGTTGGAATTTGGGTACAATCCCTGCAATCGCTGACGGTGATTTTAGTTTCTCCATTCCTCTAGCGCATTTGCTAGGATTCGCTGAAGACTACAAAAAGGTGATTATGAACAGCAAACACGAACTCATCCTAAATCGAGCCAGCACCGATCTGAATGCAGCTCTATGTCCCGCTGACAAAGACATTGATATAAAGATAAAGAATATAGTATGGCGAGTGCCCACCATCAAGGTGTGCGATCAGGAAAAACTCCGTCTCATGTCTATTGTGGAGAAAAACATTCCAATACCTATTGCGTTTCGTACGTGGGATTTGTATGAATATCCTCTGTTGCCGACATCTCAAAAACACGCCTGATCGGTTGAAACTGCTGCGCAACTGGAGAAACCGCGTTTCATCGTTATCGGTCTACAAACGGCTAGAAAGAGCGATAAGACAAAGGATATGAGTCATTTCGATCATTGTAGTCTGACCAACTGTAGAGTGTATCTAAACGCTCAGTACTACCCCTATGAATCGTTTGGAGCAAACTTTAAAAAGAGCTCATACAGCCTCCTTTACGACGCTTTTTCCAATTTCCAGCGAGAGTATTATGGTGTGCGTGAAGTGAGTCCGCAAGTCGTTACGGGGCACTACAAGACCAAGTATCCTCTGATTGTTATTGATACATCGCGCCAAAGCGATAGTTATCACAACGGAGCAATCGATATCAAGTTAGAGTTGGATTTTGCTGAAAATGTGTCTGGCGACACCACCGCTTACTGTTTAATAATAAACGATGTGATGTTTGAGCATAGTGTGCTCACCAACACAGTGAGAAAGATTTCTCAATAAAAAACTGCTCAAGCAAGAAAGCGGTCAGTTTAAATGTGCATCATGAACGTGAAGGACGTGTACACCGGTGCAGCTGCTGCTGTTGCTACTTCAGCTTCTGCTATCAGTGTTGTTTCCCCCGCCGCTGCCTCCCGTCTTCCTGCTGTTGCTGCTACTCTCCCTCCGTACTATCATCTCCTAGAAGAGGATCAGTGCACGTTTGCAAAGTCTTATTATGATTTCAACTATGATGATGGATTCTATATTGCGACATATCTCAATCAAAACCTTGAAGTGAAAATTGATTTTGGCGGTGTAATAAAACTCAACCAAGAAGAGTGGTTCTCTATAATTGTGAACAATGAGCTATTGATTTCAAACTTCTTTATGGGACACCCTTTCAATGAAGCGATAATCAGCGGTGTTGGAAGATTCGACCTCTCTTCGATGAATAATCACCGTTTCTTGGTGATTTTCTCACAAAACTTCGGCTCCATCACGTTAAACTATGAAAAGTGGAAATGTCATACTCTATGTTACGAGGCGGGTCAAAATGTTAGCGAACCAACTGCGACCATCCTACGAGAATCGTCTCAACTTTTTATCAAAAGAATTGCGTAAGATACAACCGCAAAGTGTGCAAGAAGCTAAATATGTGTTGGAGAGAAAATGCGATCGGGACTCTATTGTGGACTTGGAAATCTTAGCTTTAGGTTTGGTTTATCTGTACACGAATTAATAATAATAATAAAGCAAAGTAGTTGATAAATTGTATTTTTTTATTTTCATACACCTCTTCCTCACTTAATATAGAATCATACTTAATTATATCCTTATGCCTCCAGGCTAATGTCTTATATTTATTGTTAGGTATTTGAAATCGCTTATCATCTGCGTTTTTCAAAGTTAACTTATTCAAAGTTTGGGTATATAATGTCTGTTGCTTACTACGTATCACGTTCATCTCCCTATACATTTGTTCATTTCCGCTTACGCAGCTATAAAAGTTATCTCTATTCACCTCATTACCTACAACGTTTCTCTTAACACCTTTAATTCTCTTTATACAATCTTCGTTTTCCTTCGTGATGCAGTAACATTTTGATCTTATACCAATGAACTCTTTAATCAACCTGCCAGCGCACTCATCCTTCATCTTGCCCACAACTTTTTTATTCACCGATGGGTAGTTGTATCTATTATTTTCCGGATAGTCGGAAGTGTCGAACCTCGCCACTAGATCCTGCCTGATATCATTGTAAAAGTCCCGAGTTTTTATCTCATATATAAAAGAGTCGGTGTCTGTGTACAAAAGGGAAACTTTATCACTATACTTTGGCTTCATGTACGAGTAGTTAAACTACGTTTTAGATAACTCTAATACGCTGAAACCTACATAAATAGGCTTATCATTTGTGACGCTATTCCTATTCATTTGTATGATAACCAAGTCTTCATTAATAGTGGTGCAACTATGAAAATTTATTCGACTAATTAGTGCGCGCGCACCTAATCGTTTCCCCCGACTCTCCCAGCTGTTAACTAGACGTACGTCAACCCTCTTATCAACGTTCTCCATCATCTTACCAAACACCGCGTTATTCATTAGTGTGTAAAAATCTTTCTCAAACGCGTTTTTCGCCCTCGTTCTCATCTCAGTGTTTAGGTCGATGTAGCCCTTGAGCCAATGAGATTGGGTAAATTCCAATATGCGATGTACTTTTTTCATTTTTAACCCATGCTCTAGTGCTTGTTTCAAGTTTATGATATGCACAATATAGTTTTGCTTATCGTGTAGAGTAGCCATCAGTTTAGAGGTTTTGCTTGACGCCGCCTCCGGAACTCTATTTTCCGCGTAGAATAGTAGATCGTTGTGGAGCTCGTGTAAATGTTCAGGATACTCCAAATCAACTTCCAGGAAGTATCCTTTTTCACCATCAGTTTGAACTTGTTCCAACATGAATTTTTCAACTACGTCCGGCTCGAGCCAGCGGAAATCTTTAAGTGGTAGATTCTGAGACATTGCCCACCCGTATTGGTTGTTCGCATCTTAATAAAAGATGCAGTTAGACTCTTGTGATGACTCATCAAAATCCTGCATATATTTATTATTGGCTTTAGAGTATTTTTGACAGCACACACTCAAACCGCCGCGAATACCGTTCGCGATAAACTTTATCATTGAGATGTCAGTTAAAAGCTCCATTTCCACCTGCGTAAACTTGAGCATCGCGTCCCAGCTAAGACCTGGAGCGGTGTAGTAGTGCGCTGGATCTAACTTGTATGCCGTCATACATACCGTACGGAAAGCTTCAAATACGTCCGCAAGCAATAGTACATCCGTCTTCAGATAAATGTCCGAGTATTCACCCAAAGTTTTTATATTGAATGTTTTCCATACATTTTGCGCGTGAGCGTACTGCTCATCGCTTATACCACACTTATTCAAGCTGCTATAAAAACTGGTTTGAGGTGGCAATCGCTCCTCATCTAAATTCTCCCAATCTTGTATGTAGTCATAGGGGAACACTCTTTTTTGCCTTAATAGATGCGCGTGATTCTCTAGAAAGTTTTTATTTGTGTTAACAAACTGATGCGGTTCAAGGTAAAGGTGAGTTTATCGAGACTTGAGGCCATAAAACGGCAGGAATCTATAAACCGTATATTTATATCTAAGTCATGATTTTTTATACTAAAACTTATAAAGTTTTCCTTGTTCTTTGGCAGAATTGATACGTCATGTTGATTCAACATACTTATCACAAAGTGCGCGTCATAATGAGATAGATTGTGTATAACCACCGGTATAACTGGTTTAATTTTATATTTAAGATTGCAACTAGAGTGAGCCGCTCCCCTAAACATGCCGGTGAGATGGCAGTGATCGCGAACTTTATCATCGGCTATTGATATCTCGCTCGCGCACGACATAAGCGCAGAATTTTTTTTTCCGCATATGTGGCACTCGGTAGCTGTATTATATTGTTCTTGTTGTTCGCTCGTTAGCGGGGTCATTGGTACAATTTTATGTAGTATCTCAGCGAACGGTTTCAGATTCTCCTCAAGCGATTGGATAAAAGTTTGCGCACAATCTTTACCTCTATAAGTGACGTATTTACTTAAGGAGTCGTCATGGCTGCATTTAATGAAATAGCCAAAACAATACGGTTCATGAAATTGATACTGTTTTGTGAATGAAGCGTTTGGATTAGGTGAGCAAGTAGGAATCGGTCTAAGAATAGCTTCAAAGTCAGCATACACTACTATAGGGACCGTGTTTTGTCCGCTCCGCGGCCCGGGTCCGATACGTCCGCTGGGCCCTATGAGTAAAACGTACCCAGGAGTGCAACTGTGCACTCGTAGACCCGAGCGGGAGCGTAACAAATTGGGCTGCGATACACAGCGCTAAACTTATAACTAACTACCTTAACTATATTACACGTATCGTACCGAAGATGGTACGCTCGTGACCGGTGTCACACCCGTTACGTGCAGAATAACCCCACGTCGTCCCACTGCGGAGGCACCCGTTGCCGCTAGTATGCCCGCACCCTAAGGACGACCACTTAAGGAAACTATCATCCCACAATAAACCCTCTCCAACCGGCTGGAGTATCCAGGGTCGATGACCGAAACAATTATAATGTTTATTTCGAGAGCACCAAAATTCCGTTAAGAGCACCAACCCGAACTACGTCCCTCAATGACCGCCCGGTGGCCTCTAACCCGTCGGACCGTCAAATCTGCTCCGAATAAATTACGCACCCACTAATATAATTTTGGTGCCCCGGATGACTCGCGCTAGACCGAAATTGCAACCCTTTTCACAAGTAGGCAAAGTGACTTACCGATCGTATTCCCGTGGTCGCGACGAGTCGAAATGTACATTTGGAAGTGTACCTACTATTTGTGTGCAAGTAGTAATGTCCAATAAATACACTTAAATATAATAAATTATAATGTGTACTGTGTCGATCCGATGATCCTGCGCCGATCTTAGTGCTGGCCACTCCCGCAGCAGGCATCCAGGTCAAACCCCAGCCTCATGCTCCAAGCACGCCGCGTTCCCCGAATGCGCAGGTCGACACACTCGACACCCGTTATAGCAGATATTCCGGAAATCTGCCTTCCAATCACAAGTCCATAGCAAATCCGCGGCTATTGCTATCAATCGTCCCACACACCACGCGGATTGCCAAGATATAATCAAATTATCACCGGCCACGCCCCGTCTAGCGTGGTACTTATTAAAACGAGTTACTTATATACAATTGTCCATCAACCGCAGTTCCTGTCCTCCCTGCGATCCAGGAAACTGTCCCGAACGGTATATTCACTACACACTTATTCCCGTAGCATGACAAATATTAGTCCATACGCGCCGCTTGCGTCGACCCAAAAAAATGGCGTCTCGTTCACCGCACACGAGTCCACTTTACGCCGCCCGAAGTATTTTTCACCACTAAATTACTTGATTGCCCCGCGCAACCTCAATATGCTAGTCCTCCGAATCTCGATTCGGGAATAAAACAAATTCCAAGCGCGGCCTTGGCCTATCTTGTATGGAGATTTACATCGCACATTTACGCCGCAACGCCGCATTGGGGTAGAAGGAACTACTACGAACTGACATAGTGGTGTTTTTGTACAGATCCTTCAACACTTCAATGTACCGATAGTCGACTTGGCACCTCTGGAGAGATCGTAGCACGGCCCACGTCTCGGTCGAATCGAAGGCCTTCTCATAGTCCACAAACGCTAGGCAAAGTAGCTGGTTATACTCTTCGGTCTTCTGTATAACTTGCCGTAGCGTATGTATGTGGTCTATGGTACTGAAGCCTTTACGAAAACCGGCTTGTTCGGGAGGCTGGAGGTCGTCGAGCCTGCGCGCGAGACGGTTCGTAATGACTCTCGAGAACAGCTTATAGACATGGCTCAGAAGTGAGATGGGTCTGTAATTCTTCAGCAGGGTCTTATCACCCTTTTTGAAGAAGAGTACCACCACACTTCTGTGCCATGCCTGTGGGGTTTTCCCTTCGAATATGACTGAATTAAACAGCTTCTTAACGAACTTCTCGACTTCCCTCAGTAGCTCAGGCTTGGACGATACGGTTCTGCCATCTTCGGTCTTCAGTCTCGTCAACTGGCTCTGTCCAATAGACAGATCTCTTGCGAACACTTTGGAGCCTTTGTTCCGCTCAATCGCTTCTTTAATATGGTTAGTATTAAATAGCCGAAGGTCGCGAGTCAGAGACTTAGAGATCTGTTTATTGAGCCGCCGACTTTAATATGGTTAGTATTAAATAGCCGAAGGTCGCGAGTCAGAGACTTAGAGATCTGTTTATTGAGCCGCCGATATTGAGAAGCATCTTCCGGAGACTGCAGAACCATTTCGCGTCTTTCTTCCATTAGCTTGAGGGTATGGTCAGAGATCTTTTTGGTTTAGTACGGTGGGGTCTAAAGTACTTTGACCCAATTATATGGACAGTTTCCACGAACCCGTTATTGTAGTCGTCCACATCTACGCATTCACCAAGGAATTCAAAGCGGTTTTGCAGTTCGAGCTGAAAGCCGTCGGGGTTTTGGATATTGGTGGGTACTGGTCGGAGCGTAGACTTCATCCGTCGAGTTTTTTCCAGCTTTACGTTGATATTCAATGTGCCTCTTACCAACCGGTGATCGCTTCCGGTTTTAACTGCATTGATCACAGAGACATTGAATATTTGCTTCTTCGTCGACATTATAAAGTCAATCTCATTTTTTGTAGAACCATCGGGACTGATCCAGGTCCATTTTCGGTTTTCCGACTTTTTGAAGAAGGAATTCATCATAAAGAGTCCTTCTTTCTCCAAAAAGTCGGCTAACATGTGGCCTCTTGAATTCCGATATCCAACACCAAATTGCCCCACCCTCAGCTCACCATCGCCTCGCTTGCCTAATTTCGCGTTGAAGTCCCCCATGACAACGGTATAGTGGGTCTTAGGCGTATGTATGGCTTTAGATATATCCTCATACATAGCCTCGACTTCATCATCAGAGTGTGTCGATGTGGGGGCGTATACCTGTATGATCTTCAGCGAATACCTTTTGGTGATTCTGATTAAAACGTACGCTACCCGCGACGACACACTCTCGATCATGACCACGTTGTTCACGAGAGACTTGCGGACAATAAACCCGAAACCTCCCTGGGACAGTTGGTCGCCCTCCCGGAAATAGAGCAAGTTACCTGATTTTAGGATTATCGAGTCCTCCCCCTCTCTTCGGACTTCAGATAGACCCAAGATGTCCCAGTGTAACCTGCTCAATTCTTTTTCGAGTTCTGCAACCTTCTCGTCGGTCCGCAATGTGCGCGAAAAAAGTATGGACTCCTTATTTGACATGCATGCTCTAATATAGGTCTTACATAGGTTTTAAGTATTGTCAGCATCATGTCCGGTGTTAAAGTGCCGAAGGCTTTACGGATAAGGTAGATGAAGGACTTAGTCTGTTTTCAGATCTTTGATATGTGATTCTCCCACTTAAGATTATCTGCCACTATGAGTCCTAGGTCAACTTTATTTAGGTACGAATAACGAGATCCGGCTCGTAAAGGATCAGAAAGAATGTATGGATTTTTTTTACGGATCAATATGACAATTTCACGTTTATTACAATACAATAATCCAACATTCAATACATATAAGTTTATTTTGAAATTTATATTTATTTTTACATTGAATAATATTATTGTTACTACAGAGTTCTAAGTTCTAAGTTAAGGTTGTCGTTTCCGCACTTAGCAGGACTAATTGGACCATTGTACGTGGGCCTATCTAGCCATCAATTTAGCCACCCTAACTGTTGCCAGAACTCGGTCAGTTTGTCCAGTTTGTTTGGTAGTTGATCTAAAGTTATGTCTGCTCCAAGTGTGTTTTCTCTGATAGTGTTAATTACTTCGCACTCCAGAATGACGTGTTCGATGGTTTCGTCCCTTTCCATACAGGCCCTGCATAGAGGGCTGTCTGTTATGCCTAAGGTGTAGTAATGTTTGTTGAGAGCAATGTGTCCTGTTATTGTGCCTACTGCATTACGGAGCTTTGTCCTATTCATCTGTAGTAGCTGTCTTGTCAAACGGCTGTTGGTTGATGGTATTACTTTTTTGGACTGTTTGCATGTTGCAATGTCATTCCATTGTTTGTCTGCTTCTCTTCGTGTTTGTTCTCGTATCCATGTCCTAAACTGGTTGAAGGGTAGCGGCAGTATTGGTTCTGGTCCTTCATAGGTCTTGTTGGACCCTTCCCTTGCCAGTTGGTCTGCCGCATCATTTCCCATGGAACCACTGTGTCCTTTTATCCATTGTAATGTTATGTTGTTTTTTTGTGATGACTTTTGTAATTCTTCATGGCATTGTAATATCAGTCCTGAGGTCGTATAGCTGCCTCTCAGCGTTTGGAGTACTGATGCGCTGTCCGAGACTATACGAATGCTCGTGTCAGTAATGTTCCTTGCAGTTATCGCTTGTGCGGCTTGTATAATGCCGACACATTCAGCTTGGTATACTGTGTTATATTGTCGTAGGGCGCTTGATATTTCAATATTAAGGTTTTGAGAATACGTACCTGCGCCTGTGCCTAGTTTTGTTTTTGACCCATCAGTGTATATGCGCAGTTCATTTATACCTGAGTAGTCATGTGTTTCTTCTTGTAAGTTTATGTTGTATGTTTTGTTAAAGGTGTTTTGTTTAGGTACCCTATCACATGGTGCAGCTAATAGCGGTTGGTGACTTAGGGCTTTGTCTTTTATTATTGTGTGGTGAATTCTAGAGTCTGTGCTTAGTGTCCTTGACAGTCCCAGTCTGAGTGATGCTAGAGTTGCCTCCTGTTGTATATATAAGTGTAGCGGTGGCAGGTCTAGCATCATCTGCAGGGCTGCTGTTGGTGTAGTGCGCATTGCACCCGTTATGCAGATGCATGCTAGTCTCTGTAGTTTTTCTAGGTCCGCTAGAGCGGTGCTTAGAGTTGTCCTGGGCCACCATACTAGCGCGCCGTATGTTGTGATCGGTCTTACTACTGTTGTGTATAGCCAGTGCGCAATTTTGGATGTGAGACCCCAGTTCTGACCTAGGAGTCTTTTGCATTGCCACATGGCTATGCTGGCTTTTTTTAGTGTGTTGTCTAGGTGTTTCTGCCAAGATAATTTGTTGTCTAAGATTATTCCAAGGTATTTAACCTCGGTTGAAATAGTTAGTTTTGTTTTGAAAAATGTTGGCATTTCCATTGTTGGAAGTTTCCTTTTCTTTGTAAAAAGGACCATTTCGGTCTTGGTGGGGTTAACAGAAAGATTGTGTTTATCGCACCATTTCTCTATTGTCTTTAATGCCTGTCCCATGAGGTTGCATAAGGTGTTCTCGTGGTTGCCGTTGATTAGAATGGTGATATCATCGGCATATCCTACTGTGAAGTAACCTTTGTCATTTAGTTGTGTCAGGAGACTATCTATTACAAGGTTCCATAGTAGTGGAGACAGTACTTCTCCTTGTGGGCATCCTCTCGCCACTACGGCTCTTGTTTTGTCATTCACTGTTACCTGTATCGCTCTTTGTTCTAGCATGTTGCATATCCAGTCTCTGAGGGTTGTTCCCACCCCGTGAGTCTCTAGTGCAGTTTTCATGCTATGGAACGTTGTTTTGTCAAAGGCTCCTTCAATGTCTATGAATACGCCTAGTGTTGATAGTTTGTGATGTATTGCACACTCTAATTTCCCTACCACCACGTGTAGTGCTGAATCTGTGCATTTACCCGTGGTGTAGGCGTGTTGTCGTTTGTGCAACGGATTTTTGTGCAGTATTGTGTCTCTTATGTGTTTTTTCAATAAGAATGATGTTAGACTAATTGGTCTAAAAGATTTGGCTTGTGTATAGTCGCTTTTACCTGGTTTTGGCAGAAAAAATACCTTGACATCCCGCCACATCAGTGGTACGTACCCGTGGGCTAGACATGCCCGGTATATCTGCACCAGCCAGGGTGTGAGTATGTCCATTCCTCACTGTAGTAAGGCAGGGAATATTCCGTCCAGCCCTGCAGATTTGTAACGCTGGAACGTTGCTAAAGCCCACCTTACCTTGTCTTGGGTTACTATTACCTCCGCTGTCTTCCAATCTTGTTCTGTGGCCATTTTTGTTGTTGTTGTTGTCCACGTGTCGGTCTCGGTGACTCGGCAGTCCGGGAAGTGTGTCTCTAGTAGAACCCTACAAGTTTCGTTGTCCGTGGTGGTGTATGTGTTGTCTGGTTTCTTGAGGGTACCTATAATGTTTTGAGGTTCTGCGGCTATGATTTTCCTTACCCTAGCTGCTTCATTGTTCGATTCTATTGACTCGCAGTATTGATGCCATGCCTTCCTTCTGCAAGTTCTGATCATCTTTTTGTATGCGTATTGTGCGTCTTTGTAGGCTATCCAGTTTACGTCTAGCCTAGTGTTTTTTGCTCTGTTGAACAGTTTTTTTAGTTTCTTTTTCAGCTTACCTAGACCTGCGTTCCACCATTGGCCTTTGTTTTTGGCTCTGGTAAAGCTAGGTTGTATCGGGCATGTGGCTGTGAATGTGTTAGTGATTATGTTTGTTATTGTACTTACGTTGTCGTCAATTGCTTTCGTGTCCGTTAGCATTACCTGCATTGTGGTTTTTGTTAGGGGTCAATTCACACGTACCACAACCACACCACGTCGCAACGACATAATGTGGTCAAGCTGTGGTTACGTGTGAATAGTGTCGCAGCGGCTTTTTGCAGTTGCGTTGTGGTACCGACAAAATGTCGATGTGGTTGCGTTGTCGCTGTCGTTGCGATGTGGTAACCACGTGGTCATGTGCAGTTATACTCCGGCTTTCGTAGAGGAAACACGGCTTGACTGAACGTAGTCATGGAGGAAAGATTGTTGTTGCTAACCTTGTTATGGATTTTATTAATAAGAAGAAGACGTCGACATCAGCGTATTCGTCGAAATAGAATTTATTGGGTACATCCTTTATTGGAAAACAAAAGTCAAAGCCAATTTCGTACTGATTATCCTAAATATCGAAGGTTCAAGAAGAAATTTTATAAAAAATTTAGAATGACCAAGAATACATTTGACTACTTGTTAAACGGACTGAATAGTGAGTTGCAAAAAAAAGACACGGCCATGAGAAAAAGCATACCATCTGTTGAACGTCTGGCAATGACATTGAGGTGAGTAATTTTTTTTTGTAGTTGAATATTTTTAAGTACTTAGAAAATATAATCAGTTCCATCTACCGGGACAGACTTACCGGGCAGATGAAATTAATTTATAAAATATAAAATACAGGTGCAAATTAAGAGGCCGTACCTACCTGGTTTTGCTCGCGGCACTAGCGCCACTTTCATTAAAAAAAATATGTTTAATTTATTTAAGAAATACGTAAAAATATCTTATTATTTTTATGGAAGTGGCGCTAGTGTTGCGAGCAAAACCAGTCAAGTCAAGTCAAAATATTTTATTCAAAGTAAGTAAAATCAAGTTACAGCTTTTTGAACGTCAAAAATTAAAATAAATTAAATTAAAAAATGTCACAATGAAATTTCTTAATTAGTCTCTTAACTTTAGCATACTTTTTACAGTTTTTGCGACTACTAGACATACCCATAACATTCTTTGTTGTCTGACCAGGCCAGGTACGGCCTCTGAATTCATTAACAATAAAAACTAAGATTATGATTGTGGGCACGTTTTATATAGTTTCCTATTATTACAACAGTATGCATGTACAGTTAGCGTCATATCGACCTACCCTTATGTGTCAAATTTCTGCAACTGAATTTCAACCTAATTTTAAACGCATAGAGATCAACAGCAGTTGTGGTTTTTTCACAGATTTTCGTAGGTCGATGTGTCACTGACTGTACGTTACGCACACGCCACGTATCCGGTCTGCTCAGGCTTTTATTTATTACTAATGAGTTAATTTGTAACTTAACTGTGGTAGGGAGGATAGAAGGCGAAAACAAAGAGCGTACTTGTATAGGTATTTTTATTTATTTTGACATTCAAAAATCAACAGAAGGTTAAATCAAAGGTTTCAATCAAAATATATCACTTAATCTCCGAAAATATCATTTATGATCGGATCATTATAGTTTGAAGCCTGAGAAGAAACGCTGAGTGGAGATTCTGGCACTGAAACATCACTTGGTGTGGATGTAGTACGCAAATTGCGAAGCTGTGGAGAGCCTGTTTCCATATCCGGCCGATACATAGACGTTGATGGTCGCTCGTACGGTTGGTACGCTGGTGTCGTATACCCCTGTCCATATTCACTGTAATTATCATTACGTGTAGTTGTAGGTGTGTGATATTTTTGAATTACATTCAATATTTCTATCTGAGCATTCTGTTTCCAATCATCGCGAATGGTCTTAAATCTATCGTATAAAGATAGCAAAAAATGCATATCACTGTCACAGGACTTGTCAGGTTCCTGTGTACGAGTATGTGCAGTTACTTGATCGCTCAAATGACTTGTTATTTTTTTTATTAACCCATATTCTGCATCATCTTTTTTTTTTGGCTATATTTTGGTCTCTTCCAAACTTCAGAGTCACTCGTTTCAGTAGTAATCGTCTGTATTATCGATTTGTTCAATGCCATCGTCTTTGTTTTGTACTGGTAGAGACGATGTTGTATTTCGATTTTCAGACAATGGCTTTAAAAATAATAATTGACTAAAGTAGTAGTATCTCTTCGAACTACCTGCTGAACCGCTTCTCTGTGAATTTTGTTTTTTAAGGTCTCTGTTGAAAGAGTCTCTTAAGCTTTTCCATTTTCTTTGTAAGTTGGCAGCTGAAAAGATAATTGGTAGAAAAGTAAGTTGGTAGTTAAATAAGAAAATAACATATAAAATTATAATATTTCATCATCATCATCATCATCATTACAGCTGGAAGACGTCCACTGCTAAACATAGGCCTCCCCCAAGGATTTCCAATATGAACGGTCCTAATAACAGACTGTAATGCCCAGTGTCACTTTGACAATTAAGACGAATCTAACGACACCTCACAAGCTAAAATCCATCAAGCCGTACAGGCTACAGGGCGTGCCAAAGAAATCCATATACATACATACTTTCGATACATGTATAATTTTTTTGTTACAGATATTTGGCAACGGGGTGTTCGTTTGAAGATCTCTCCGATACTTTTAAATGTGGTACATCAACTGCTAGCAAAATTGTCCAAGACGTGTGCCGCCTGATTTGGGATAAATTACAGCCTATTCATTTACCACCATGTAATAAAACAATGTGGCTTGATATTGCGAACAAATTTAAAAAGAAAGCAAATTTTCCAAACTGCTTAGGGGCTGTAGATGGGAAACATATTAGGATTATTCATCCACCACGCAGTGGTTCATTATTCTTTAATTATAAACATTTCTTTTCTATTGTTTTAATGGCCGTATGTGACGACGATTATTTATTCGTGAATGTTGATGTAGGAGCCTACAGTAAATCTTCCGATTCAACTATTTGGAGGGACTGCAGTTTATATGATGCAATGGAAAGAAATGATTTAGATCTACCTGGACCGCAAGCAATTACCCCTGTAGGTAGGCCCTTGCCTATGGTATTCATTGGCGATGAAGCCTTTGGATTACACAAACATTTGCTGCGACCATACAGCGGCAAGCAATTAACAATGAAAAAACGTGTTTTTAACTATAGATTGTCACGAGCACGAAGATTTGTGGAATGTTCCTTTGGCATTTTGACTAACAAATGGCGAATATTGCATAGGCCAATTAACGTGTCAGTTGAATTTGCAACAGACATAGTGAAAGCATGTGTCGTATTACATAATATAGTACGCAAACGAGATGGCTATAAATTCGATGACACTTTATCGATGACTTCAAATTTGTTACGAATGCATTCCTTGGATCAAAGTCATGGCGGCATTCGAGCAGATTCTGTTAGAAATGAATTTGCAGACTATTTTGTGAGCCCTGAAGGTGAATTATCGTGGCAGTACAATAAAGCATGAATGGTGTAATTAGGTATTATACTCGGTTTAATAAATAAATAGTAATTAAAAAACTTACCACACTGGTTTTTTTCTTTTGTTTCCTTACTATCAAAATCTTCATAAAACTTCATGCAAAGGCTTTCCCATGCTTTGTTTTTTAATATGCGATTGGCATACTCCTCTGTCCTTTGATCCCAAATGCATGGCAAATTGCGAATCTCCTCAATAAACATATCCGTGTCAAAAGTCTCGGAGTCGGACATTTTAATTTTGCGCACAACCGCGCGGCAACCCAGTACAACGCAGAATGAAAGAGGGGAGCGCAGGGGGCAGCTAGGCGCGCGCTGTTGATGACGTCATGTCGTGGCGATGTGGCCGCGGTGCCGCCGCCGCGTGGCGGCGTTGCCGTCGCGATGTGGTTTCGATGTGGTCGTATTACACAGGTGGTCGATAACAACGGCAAAATGTGGTACGTGTAAATTGTATATTCATTTTCAACACAAAATATACGCCCGACCACATGGCGTGGCTGTGGTGTGGTTGTGGTACGTGTGAATTGACCCTTAGGGTCCCGCCGGAGAAGGCGGTAAGTAAAATATTAACAATATTTTTAACAAGTTGATTGCAAGGAGTACAATATTATCTGTTTAGTGTGTGTGTTTACAATAGGTATGTATGTGTATGTAATGTATGTGTATTTTAAATATTTGGATCTCAGTTATTTATTATTATTTATTGATTTTGATTTTAATTTATTTTTTATTCTTTTACAGGTTCCACGACGACGACGACGCGCCACAACTTCATTGATTAGAAGACTATAAAAATAATTAAACAATGTCATTTATCGATCACCTACTTAACCAGCCTTAAGGATAGAATTTTTTTTTTAACTGTTTTATCGCAATTTTGTTTGTTTCTAATTTCTTTAAGCAAATTTTGTATTTCCTATCAAATGCAATATCTTTGATCCTCCGCTGATCTTTCATAAAATAATTATTTATTTCTAACGTGATTTTTCTCATATCATTAATTAAAGAGTTACAAAATCTTTATAACGTAATTATTGGTCGTATCATTGATTAGAAGGCTATAAAAATAATTAAACAATGTCATTTATCGATCACCTACTTAACCAGCTTAAAAATATATATATTTTTTTAAACTGTTTTATCGTAATTTTGTTTGTTTTTAACTTCTTTAAGCAAATTTTGTATTTCCTATCAAATACAATATCTTTGATCCTCCGCTGATCTATTTTTTCTGCAAATAATGAATCCGCGATTATGCCATCAAAATGTTTGGCTTCCAATTTCAGTTTGAAAATGAAGTCATAAAGATTAGGGTGCTTCAAACCAAAGCGTCGATTCAATCGATTGTGTCATCCTTCGAGCGCGTTGGTGGTTCGATGACGCTGTCCAGCGCAGCTTAAGACATTCGGTGATTGTTGTGGATACCACTCATTTTCATAGTATGTTCTAAATTTACGCATTTCCAGCGTATCAGGAGCCGTCTCCAAAATATATTGCCACGCTTCTGTAATAAGAAAAAAATATATAGGGTAGCCCGCACTCGGCAAACAAATGAATCCTAACCTCAACTCAACAACTCAATACATACCTACTCGACCAAAACAAAAATAACAAGTCACATAAGAGCTCGGGAACACAGACGCAGGCAGAGAATTCCACGCCTTAACTGTGCGCATTATAAAGGATGTTTAAAAGCGCTTTGTGCGGATGTGTGGAATATCAACCAAATATGGGTGATATCCTGCGGTGCGTCTGGATTTCAGATGGTAGAAGGGGGATGGCGGAATAAGCTCATGGAGCTCTTGGGCACACTCTCCGAAGTACAATCTGTAAAAGACCGACAGACATGCAATTTTGCGCCGGTGGGCTAGGCTGTGAAACTTGGTTTTCACTAGCATCTCATCACCAACGAGCTTTCTTTCGGCTTCGGCGAGGCAGAATGTGTTCTTTATAACGTGTAACTATCTTGTAGGCTCACTACCGCGCCTACAAGGTACGCGGGTGGCGGAAATCCGACAGCGCTGGCGGATGGGCGCGCTCAACTCAGTTCAGCTGACGCTCAAAGAGCGCACCGAACAAGCTACGAGTATGCACGCCCTGCGACATGAGTCTGGCATGGATGCTGTTATAAGTGCTTTCCGATCCTTGGGTAACATTGATTTATTTTTTCTATTATGACATAAAAACAAGAATCGTCAAATAACTCCGATGCTGACAGTTGTTTGCTTTGCATGGGTACCTCGTGGAGAGCCAATCACGATTCACACCGCACCGCGGCTTTTCATCATCGGAGTTCCGTGCCGCGCATTTTACACATAAGTGTAAGATTTTTGCTCTAAACTTAACTATAAAGCGGCCATTCGTAAAGAATACAGAGTGTAAAACACATCTCCCGCAAACTGAAACGAGTCTTTAAACCCTGTATAAATAGTAGATTGTATCACAAGGCTGTAAAATAATATTTTTAAGGCGAGGGCGCTATTTTGAATCCAGAGCGAAATGAAGGATTCTTGAGTAGAATCCCGAGCATGGCGAGGGATTCTAAAGTAGAATCCTGAATGTAGGGAGGCATTCAATTGATCGCCCAAGGTAAAAATATTTTGGCAGCCGCGTAATACACTCTACTTTCCACCTTCCTCTATGAGAAAAGAATAAGAGGCTCATAGAGACACACACTCATCATTAATTTTAAACATATAATACCATTACAATATTATTACTTGATGAAACAATACTAAAAATCATTATAAGAATTTTTGCTGGAATATATTCTCCTTGGCCGGAGTCGAAGCTGAAGTACAAATGGTTTGAGTGTCTGTCTACGGTTAGTTGCTTAGGACTGTGTGCAAGAGAAGCAATTACTTCTCTTTTAAAACAGTGTTTGCTGTTTTCGTCTGTAGGGTAATCGCACATTATATCCCTTTTGTCTGCTGCTTCTGTTACGATAGATACAATAGATACAAAGATGATATAATACACTTTTGTAACCATTGTGGAAACTAGTCTGTAGAACTTTTGTTTCACTTTTAAGGCACGATTTAATATAGTTTTTCTACTTTGTTGCGATTTGACACTTATGATACATGTTATGATATCTACTTATTTTGAGCCTCTGACTACAAAACGAGTATCTCATTCAGATACTGGATACTTAATGAAGCATCAAAAGAATTTCCTGCTTGTTTGTAAACTTCTTTGTCATTCCGATATTGTTTGGCGCAAGAATATAGTTCGTCGAGCGATTCCTATACAAAAATTCCCCCAATGATATGTACGAGTACACCGGCACCATGTACTGATGGACTCAGAGGTTAAAATTTTATTTCAATACAAATATTTAAAAAAAAACGTGTAAATATTGAGGAAAACGAGTGAGATTTGAGATACACTCCCTCTCACACACACACGCTTTTTGTTTTACGAAATTTGTAAATATATTACTCAAACAAGCGTGATCTTATGATTACTGATTGATACTAAGTGCAATTTAGGGAAATGGGTAGAATCAATAATAAAATCATGGTTAAAATTCATCGAAATCGCCACAAAAAAGTTTAAAAACTATGTATTTATACCTATAGTTAAAAATATCATAATACCTTTGCAACATATATTTTTTTTGTATGGAGACTGCTTTAAAAGTACACTGAAAAATTTATAGTTATTGTATTCATTGCGACATATTTTAAGTGTTGTGTACACAACGATGTTTCATGTTTGTGAGATAACTTTGTAATATAAAGTACTGTTATTGTTTTTGCAGATCTTCCTCGTGAAGTACTTCCTTAAGCCTAATGTAAAGCCAACTGCTACAAGCCTTTTAGTGAAAAACGATAAATTGAGTCTTGTGGAATCAGCTGTGTTCCTAGGTATTACCTTAGACAACAAATTACAATGGGGACCGCGTATTAATAAATTGTCGAACAGACTTAGTTCTGCAGCATACGCAGTGAAAAGAATAAGAGCTCTGACGGATGTAGACACCGCGAGGTTAGTCTACTTCAGTTATTTCCATAGTCTCATGTCATATGGCCTTTTGTTATGGGGTCATGCTGCGGATGCAAACAGCATTTTTTTACTACAAAAGCGAGCTGTTCGTGCAATTTATAAAATGAAGCCTAGAGAATCTCTTCGAAATAAATTTAAAGAAATCAACATTTTGACTTTTGTGTCGCAATACATTTATGAGAATTTAATATATGCTAAACGGAATATACATATTTTTGATAAAAATTGTGACAGGCACAGTGTCAACATAAGAAACAAGAATCAACTTGCTTCTCATGTCAGCCGTATTCACAAAATTAGTAAAACATATAAAGGTCAATGTATACGCTTCTATAATAAGGTACCCACTGATATTGAAAGTTTACCGTTAGATAAATTCAAAACTGTAATCAAGCAGAAATTATGTAAAAAGGGTTATTATAAAATATCAGATTATCTAGAAGAGAAAAATCCATGGGATTAGACTACGGTTCTAATAGAATAGAATAGAATGCTTTATTTGCTTTAGACATGGTTTTAAAGGGATGACAATGTTTTTCTTAGTATCACACATCTAGCCTATTAATAGCATGCAAATTTAATTCAATTAGTACTTACAACTTAATTCTAAATAATAATTTATTCCTATTTTCAAGATTTACCAATTAATTATTTTTTATTTATTTAAAATGTCAAGATTTAAAAAAGACAACACAAGGAAAACATCAAATTAATAGCTAGTTATTTAGAAATTCAACTACAGAATAGAACATGTGCTGCAGCAACCACAAACGCAATGCATTTTTAAATTTGGACTGGGGCAGATCCCTAATTTCTTTGGGTAATTTATTAAATATGTCTATACACATAGCATAACAATTTTTTTTATACCGTGTACTTTTTGGTATTACATCATGAACCAGTCTATCTGGTTTTCTAAGGTTTATTTCAGTCGTATATTTGTGTTGTATAAATAAATCGTAGTTCTGCTTAACAAAAGTCGCGACTTCTAATATATAGAGACAGGGCAGTGGCAGTATCTTCAACTGAGCAAAAAGAGGTCTACAAGGCGTGTCAGGTGCTACACCAAAGATTGCTCTTATACATTTTTTTTGTGCTATGAAAGCTTTTTTACTAGTAGTCCCATTGCCCCAAATTAAGAGGCCATAACGGAGGACCGACTCTACGTAGGCAAAGTAAGCGACAGTAGCGGTCTGCTTTGTCGCTACCTTGGTTAACCTATATAGGGCGTAGGTAAAACTATTGATTTTTCCACATACCCGATCTACTTGTTCTTTCCAGTCTAAATTAACATCTAATTGTATTCCCAGAAATAATGTGGCCTGCAAATTCTGAATAGCAATACTGTCATGACTTATATTTAAGGTTGTATTACTAGTGAAATTAACTAACAGGCTAATTCAAAATTAAAACTGACCTATGTATGTTGTATATCAACTTTGTACATTCAAACATATTTAAAAGAGCGCGTGGGTTTTTATTGTCGCTTCTTTTTTTTCCCACAATGGCGCCACATTGTTTGTGAAGCGATGTAGTTTAGCTGACGTCATTAAGAGATTTTAATATCCAACAATGAATAAACGATTTTGATTTGATTTGATTGATTTGATTAACATTTTGTTTAATGCATGGTGGGAAATCGTGCTCTGCTGAGCACATTTCGGAAGACCTACCCAGTTTGTCCTAAATACCGCTTGAGTGAGGAAGCGTAGAAAGACCTGAGTGGCCTCCAAAGACCAGTACCTGACGAGGAATAGGAAAGACGAATAGCAGCTATTGGTTTCCGAGGCAAACATTTTTTTTGGGTCACTAAGGCAGTGAATGTTACCAAGGTAAAAGTATTCATTAGGTATTTGTTAAGTTTTATTAATTTCCTGTAAGTGTGCATACGATGCTGCTATGGATGTGTGCACTTTCGAGCGGAGCGAGAAAGGTATTGTATTCGTGAAAAAAAAACTTTTTCTAATTTTCTCAAAAATGTGTTCTATATCACTTATACATCATAAAAAACAAGTCTCCCAAAAATGTCCGTCCGTCGGTCGGTCGGTCCGTCGGTCGGTCTGTCCGTCACGCTTTGGCCTAGCGGCTAAACGAATGGTCCGATTGACACCAGATTTTGAATTTAGGAGTTTTATGCAAATCCATCGAAGGGTTCTAAGTGGTTTCTTGCTTGCTCTCATTTTGAGGGTAGCTGTCATACAACGAACATGAAAAATTGAAAATTTCTCAAAAACGGCTCATAGAATCTTGATGAAACTTTGCATGACCAAGCACCTCCATGTAAGATATCTTGCGCCAGTATCAATTTATCTGTGTAATTTCACATAAGGGGTGTTCCTGTACCACCAAATCGTAAATATGTGATTTACCCAAAGATGGTTCCATTGAGTTAATAAAATTTTTATATAATATTAATCCTGGATTGGTTGTTTACCTGACTGGATATTACTTATGTTTTTTTTTTTTTTTCAATATAATTTAGTACACACGGTGTACCAAAAACTGAAAAGGCTTGCTCAGTAGACCAAACTGAACAATAATCCATAAGGAACATGTGAAGGGAAATTTAAAAAATCTCCATGCTAGTATCCTACGGTAGTATCCATTGATCTGTGAAAATTCATATAAAGGGTGTTCCAGTAAGTACTACCAAAAGTTAAATATGTGATTTAATCGAAATCGTTTGAGGTTTGATTGTTTTGATGTTTGACATTTTGAATTCTGAATTGATCTGTATATTTCATTCGAACATTTTTTTGGAAAGAACGTAAATAAAAGTTTGTATTTCCATACTATGTGTATGGCATTACAAATTTAAGTTTGCGGTTGATAGTTTTTCCTTGAGTATTGCGAGAAAGTAAGTGCAGTGCTGCTGTACCATTTATTTTTGAATATCACGTAATTATAAATTACATCAGAATGTATTTTTACACATGTAAAAAAGGATTCTTAATGACTTGTAACCATTTGTTATAAATAAATATTTCATTTCATTTCATTACTAAGCACTGAAAGTACATACTTAGTACATACTAAAGTTGATTCCGTGCTTCGGAAGACACGTTAAGCCTAGGAATATGTGGCAGAAAGGGAAAAAGACTGGATAGGGGTATATTTAAAGTGTGTGGCCGCGAAGAACATACTTTCACTATATAAGGTGGAATCAAAGGTACGCGCACTAACAAAACCTGAGACTCCGCTGCTTGTATGGAGTGCATTCACTTACTCATTTTGGCATTAACGTTGTAAAAATAATAATAAAAAAACTTACTTTAAAAATTGGGTCGGTTGGGAATATACCGCCCCCACTTGTTTACATAATAAGTGGTCGCGTCACTTCGTGTTAAGACGGCCAAAGAGGTGAAAAAATTAATTATTTATTCATTTAATGCTGTTGCCTCTTCAAACTCAGGAGAAAATCTTAGCCTGCCGACTACCGATATTGTGTTCGAGTGGGTTGAACACGTTGACCATACCATTTTCTCGGTCAGCATCCAAAATGGTTTTCCTTGCTAGGCCGCTTTCCATAGCGTGCTTGATAATTGTCCTGGGCAAGCTGTTTATCACTGATTTGTTTACTGATTGACTAATTTAAGCAAATATGAATCAATAAGTGTTAGTTTTATTTTTATTTGTAAATAAAAACATTGACATAAATAAATCAACTTATCATAGCAACCTAGCAACAGCTGCAGAGGCTGTATGGAGATTATACTCGTATCCCTAAGAAGGTTATAATCTCATTAGGATTTTTGTAGCGGCAAGGCATTATTTTGTTCTATTATTTCATATTTCTTGAATCAGAATCGAAAATAAGTAGTTTAGTTGTCATAAAAACGTAATTTTTTTTTCTGTCTGTTACGTGTATCCGAACGTATATAAAATTAAGATCTAAGTGTTGCCACATGTATAAAATTTGTACTATGTATTTCCTTCTTGTCATGGCCGCCTGCCCAACAATAAATGCTCTGAATCAAAAGCGTCTTTATTAATTTAAATATATACGCCCGCACAAGTTACAACATGGTGCCATCGTGGGATTATTAGTCAAAAGCCCATCAAGCCGTCGATTCAAGCCACAGTCACGGATTCGAGTGAGTCAAAAATTTTTTTTTCAATATCACGCCGCCGCCGCGCCGCTGAGAAGTCGAAATGCCTGACCCTCCTCCGCCGCCGCCGCCGCCCAAGAATCCGACAACTCGTCCTTTGCCTCCAAATAACTTTAGCTTGGATGTTAACGCTAGCAATATGCCATTAGCCTGGCGTAATTTCAAGACTAACTTCGATATTTTCATGGTTGCAAATGGCCTCGAGGGAGAACAAGATCCACGTAAGGTAGCCATTTTGCTTCATACCATTGGTCCCGATGCTCTTCAAATATTTCATTCCTTTGACGTCGAGATGTCTAGCATCACATTTAAGGACTTGTTAACCAAGTTTGAGAACTATTTTGCGCCGCGTGTCAACATCTCAATGGAGAGACACAAGCTGTTTAATCGAAAACAAGCCGCAGGGGAAGAAATCGAGTCGTACGCCACAGATCTCAAGAATTTAAGCATACAATGCAACTTCGAAAGTCTTGCTGACAGTTTGCTAAAAGATATCTTTTCCTGGAACCTAAATTCTTCATGCGCGTACATAAGAGAACGCATTTTGTTAGACAAACCAGCAACATTCGAAGAAGCTGTCAGTCTCGCCAAAACATTAAGAAATACGAAGCAGGAAGCACAAGCCCTAGCATCTAATGAAATCATCGCCGCCACTGTCAGTAGTCGTCCATCGTCACGTCAGAGTCATCAAGCCAACAACGGTAATCAACGTCAACGTAGTCAAACTCGTCAAGACAATACAATTCGTCCAGGTAGTCACAGTCGTCAAGAGAGTCACCACCGTCCAAGAAGTCAAGATCGTCAATCCAGTCAACAAGCGTCATACAAGTCTAATATATGCTCAAAATGTGGTCAAGTTCACCGTCTACGCTGTCCAGCCTTAGGAGTCACCTGCAGGAATTGCAACAAGCTGAACCATTTTGCCAAGTGCTGCCGCTACAAGCAAGTAAGAATAGTAGAAGAAGAACAAACTGTTATAGCTAACGAGGCAGATACCTTCTATTTCAATTGTCTTTTTATTGATGCAGCTACTCTTAAAGATTCTTACCAAGCCAGTCTGTCTATAAACAATAAGAACATTGATTTTCTTCTTGATACAGGTGCCGACGCTGACATTTTGTCATTTAACTGTTATAAATCACTTAATCTGCCCCTGTCCAACATAAAGAAAAGCTCTTATAAGCTTTCAACACTAAGTGGTGAAGTCTTACCTACAGTAGGTTATTGCAGTCTATCAGTCAAACATAATAATAAAGTTTACAATGTCAATTTTCATATTGTGGATTTGCCTTGCAAGAATATAATAGGTCGCAACAGTTGTGAGGTCCTTAAATTGATTAAAAGAGTTCACAATGTTCAATTTAGTCAATCTACGGACACTCTGCTGGTTGAATATAAAGATCTTTTTACCGGAATAGGTTGTCTTAAAGATTATGAATGCCACTTGTCAATGAAACCAGATGCCACTCCTTCAGTCGATGCTTGCCGCAGAATCCCATTTAGTCTCTTGGAACAATTAAAGGAAGAGTTATCTTTGTTAGAAAAAGATCAAATTATTATCAAAGTCAATGAACCTACTGACTGGGTTAGTTCAATTGTAATCACTTCCAAGAAAAATGGCAAACTCCGCCTGTGCATTGATCCAAGAAAACTAAACAAGGCTATAATGCGTCCACACTATCAATTTCCTACTATAGACGAGATAAAGTACAGCCTTTCTGGTTCCCAGTACTTTACAACTCTTGATGCAAATAAAGGATTCTATATGTTAAAGTTAGATGAACCGTCTTCAAAACTCTGTACTTTCATCACACCTCAAGGTAGGTATAGATTCCTCAGACTTCCCTTTGGCATAAATGCTGCCCCAGAACTGTTTCATTCTATAATGACACAAAAATTCTCTGATATCCCAGGCGTCAAGATCATGATGGATGATTTTCTCATATATGGTCAGACAAGAGAAGAACATGATTTTAGACTAAAACAAGTCTTAGAGAGAGCTAGGCAGTTAGGGATAAAATTCAATAAAGAAAAATCGAACATATGTCAGACAGAAGTCAAATATTTGGGCCACATCTTCACTCAAGATGGTGTGCGAGTAGATGATACTAAAGTCAAAGCTATTTGTGATATGCCTTGCCCCCAAAACGTAGCAGAACTACAAAGGTTCTTGGGTATGGTGACATACCTTGGTTCCTATATAGAAAATTTGTCAGAGAAAACCTCAAATCTAAGAAAACTTTTGTCTAAAGAAAATGAATGGTGTTGGCAGGACATCCATACTTCTGAATTTAATTTATTAAAAGAATGTATCACCAAAGCCCCTATTCTGACATACTATGACCCTAATAAAACAATCACTTTGTCAGTGGATTCCTCCAAGGATGCCATGGGTGCGGTTATCTGTCATGACAATCACCCGATTGCATATGCTTCAGCTTCATTAAGCCCATGTCAACAGTCATATTCCCAAATTGAAAAGGAGCTATTAGCTATCCTATTTGGTTGTACGAAGTTCCATCAATATGTGTATGGTCGTCACATACTAGTCGAAACAGACCACAAACCCATAGTCTCGCTTACTAACAAGCCAATTTACAATATTCCTCCCCGTCTACAACGAATAATGTTGAGATTACAACCATATGACCTGAATGTAACGTATAAACCTGGCAAATACTTATATGTCGCTGATACTCTGTCTAGAGCAGCCTTACCTGAACAGTCATTACTTGATCTAGATTCTGACCTAGATTTACATGTCAACTTAGTCCTCAAGTCACTGTCAATCAGTCCTCAGAGACTAAAAGATATCCAAGAACAGACCTCCAAAGACCAGGAATTGTCACTATTAATTAAATATTGCACATCAGGTTGGCCAGAACATAAAAAATCAGTTCCAGACATTATTAGACCATATTTCCCTTTGAAAACTGACTTACATACAATTAATGGCATTGTTTTTAAAAATAACAGTGTTATTATACCCTTAGTAATGAGAAATGACTTATTAAAACAGATTCATGCTGGTCATCAAGGAATCAACAGTTGTCAAAGATTAGCTAAAAACCATGTATATTGGCCTAACATGTATTCTGATATAGAAAAATATGTCAATAATTGTCATATCTGCCTCACTAACAGACGCAGTAATTCTAAAGAGCCCCTACAGCCTCATGAAGTCAAACCAATTCCTTGGTACAAGGTTGGTGTTGATCTATTTGATCTCAATTCAGATAAATATGTCATAGTCGTTGACTATTTTTCCAAATATTTTGAACTCACCAAGCTGATAGGTGGTTCCAATAGTAAGATTGTTATAAGTCAACTAAAATCTATATTTTCCAGACATGGAATTCCCAACATTTTAATGTCCGACAATGGTCCCCCATTCAACTCCAAAGAGTTTCAAGATTTTGCCTCAGATTGGCAAATACAACATATAACTTCAAGCCCCTATTTAGCACGGTCCAACGGACTCGTAGAAAGAACTATTGGCACTGTAAAAAACATTTTAAAAAAATGTTTTGCTGATAATTCTGACCCTTATCTAGCATTATTGCAGTACAGAAATACCCCTAAAGATTGCATGTATTCTCCTGCACAATTACTCATGTCTAGGTCTCTTAGGTCCACACTCCCAGTCCTAGAACAATCTTTGAAGCCTAGAGTACCTAACTACAGGTTGCTTAAAGATAAGATACAAAAACAAAATAACCAATCACAGATTTATTATGATAAACATACAAAGCCTTTGTCTTCACTAAGCATTAGTGATAAAATATACTTTAAAAAACACCCCAATAGTGTTTGGATTCCCGGTACAGTTTCAGCCTTTGGTCCACAACCTAGGTCTTACATCATTTCCTCTCCAGAAGGTACTTTCCGCCGCAACCGCCAACATATCCTGAAACCAAAATATTCTCCATTACAGTCTAGTTCATTCTGTCCCTTATCACCTCCCAAATCCAACAGTCATCCTGTTTTTCAGCCTGACGCTGATCCTCCTCAACGTTCCTCGCAGACTTCCAGTCCTAAGCTGTCCTCGCCTTCGTCATATCACTCCCCTCGTCCAGTCACTCCCGTCCAAAACCCTGAAATAATACCAAGCACTGAACCAACTCCAAACGTTCACATAAACCAACCCAACGTTACTTATTCATCTTTTGGTAGAGCTATTATTAAGCCTCGTAGATTTTGGTAAATCATAAGTTTTACTTTGTTTTTATTTCGATTGTTTTTGTCATGTAATTTATTAGATTTGTCATAACCTCAAAATTGTATTTTTGTTCACAGATTATTGTAATGTCAAAGTCAAATTGAAGTTTAGCAAATGTCAATGTTACGTCACTTTTAGGGATGTTCGTTTCATATCATAGATAATAAGTTTGAATTGAAAAAAAAAAAAAAATGTACTTACGTTCCGTTTCATGATTTGTCTTTGTAAAAGAAACTTTCTTTTTTAACAGGGAAGATGTTACGTGTATCCGAACGTATATAAAATTAAGATCTAAGTGTTGCCACATGTATAAAATTTGTACTATGTATTTCCTTCTTGTCATGGCCGCCTGCCCAACAATAAATGCTCTGAATCAAAAGCGTCTTTATTAATTTAAATATATACGCCCGCACAAGTTACAACACTGTCTTTCTCATTCCTGTGCGTCGCGTCGGTTTAAAAAATTTTTGGTCTTTCTTTACATTTTTATCAAAGTGAAGTGAAATCTCCTTCATTTGCGATTATCATAGATAAATAAGTAAAACTTATGAAATTTTCCTGAGAACTGAACCAAATAGTGCGAGAGCCGGCTCAAGAAATGCCTACCTCATAAAATACCCCAACAGCCATTTTTTGTTTCGTTAACCGAAATTTAAACACTTATTAAAAACGTCTGCTAGCGGCGATCCTGCCGAATCATTGAAATAATAATTTTCGAAAAAATGTTGTACCTGCCTCATCAAATACCCAAAGAAAGTACAGGTTAACTATTGTTTAATTATGTTTAAAAAATGGTCTGCCATTGCGCTTCCTACCGAAATTACTAGGCAAACTCTAAGAATCATGCTTTTACTACACCCCCAACCTACCTCATCGAATACCCGAATGAGACCTACACCAAATAATAACTAAAATGCACCTGATATTGGATCAAAGGGGCTTTTAGATACATTTTTAAACGTATTTAAGTGTCGCTTAACGATCCAAAGGTAGCCTGTCGGGGTATTTGATGAGGTAGGCATTTCTTGAGCTGGCTCTCCCACTAAAATCAATACAAAGAAAATTTCCTGTACTACTTATAAATCTGTGAAAAAATAGTAGTTTATGCAACTGTCATATAAAATAGGTTATTAAAATACGAGTTTGGGTTTATCACACGAGGCGTAGCCGAGTGTGATAATAGCATCAAACGAGTGTTTTAATACCATATTATATGCAGTTGCGTATACTACTTTATCTTCACTCATGCAATAGGTAGGTACTTACTTATAAAAATTAAACTAAAGTAAGTAAACAACAAAGGTAACTTATATTATGCAGGTAACTTATATAATTCTGATATGAGTCTAAAGAAGCCGCCTTAATATATCCGCTAAGTCTTCTTTGAAATATACAAGCAGAACATTTTCTTAACAAGACATGGTTTTCTTTTCGATTTTCATTCTTTCCTAATTCATTGTAGGTTATGTCATAAAATGTCCTAGACTAATATGGGAGAAGATCATAAGTTATTGAGTATCTTCTGGTGTAACTGCAGTATCCTGACTGCACCACTTTATCAACTTTTTCAATAAACTTTCAGATTACTTTCACGGGCACAAAATACTTGGAAAAGATAAATATTTGAAAATGGCGGCAAATCTAATATCTATTTCCAAGTTCTTCTAATTTCAGGCTGCGCGCGCATATTTTCCACTACAGATAAAATAATTGTAACTATAGTAACTGTTACTGTAACTGCTCCAAAATAATAGGTTGTTTATAAGGTCCACTTTGTAAATATGCTACTGATATTTGACAGCTACTAAGAAAAACTGTTACATTTATAACCGGCTCTTGTTATGATTAAAAAGTTAAATTACGTAACACCTTTGCTAAATTTTCATACAAAAATCGTTACGTAATGGTAACTTTTTAATTTTTTATGCATACTCTGCGTAAATAATATTCAGCCTTATGTACCAACTTTTTGTATCATAAGTCAAAGATTACGACATGAGTGTAGATAAATGCCTTAACGATACACAAATCAGGAATACCTGACAATGGTACTCATTTATCACGAGTGTGGGGAGGTTTTACAGCGTGCCGAATATGTGTACGAGGCACGCTATGGAAGACTGCCTGGTGGTGTTTGTTGTGTTTTTTATTTCAAGTGAAAAGTGGCTGACCCATATTGCCAGCTTATTATGGTCGCTGATGGTGACATACATTAACGAGTGCACGCTTTATTTCAATCGCTTGACCCTCACAAAGTTAGTTATGAGTTATAATGTAAGTGGTGTATTCCTATGCAACCCACTTTCCAAAGAAACATAAATTATTATTTTTTGAAAATCAAAATTTTATTGAAATATCTACGCGAATGCATTCCATATAAGCAGTGGAAATTGGGGTTTCATTAGTGTGCGTACCTTTAATTACACCCAATATAGAAAAAAGTAAAACTTTTGGAAGTCGAAATTTTTTGTCGTGTCTGACTGGAACATGTTTCTTGGGGAAAGTTGTTTGGTTTCATGGTCTGAACTCACCCCTCAATTTCGCAAATTGAACTTTTTGCAAACTGGTCATTGTGCAAACTGGACATTTTGCAAATTAGACAATCTTCAAACTGGACATTTTTCAATTGAACATTTTGCAAACTGGTCATTTTGCAAACTGGACATTATGCAAATAGGTCATTTTTTCACCACTGGACATTTTGCAAACTGGACATTATGCAAATAGGTCATTTTTTCACCACTGGACATTTTGCAAAATGGACATTATGCACCGAAAGTGTCTTTTAGGTAGCAAAACTATGTTTTCTTCAGCAAGAACTTCTTCAAACAGTTTTCTTGAGCCGACTGATTCGTTTTTATCGTTTGCATGTTTCTTGTAGTGACGGTAAAAATTCACGTTTGGTTTTTATAATCAGTTCTCAATACAACTTCATAGTTCTTTGCATATAGTGCTTCATAGTTTGGGTAGCTTAGATAAGAAACTTTTGACTGACTCCTTCAAACGTGGCAAACGTTCCGAATTATTATTTCCTGATGCCGAATTTCTGTTTTGTCGTCGCATTTCAGTCTCATATCTCTCTTTGTTTGAACCGTTGGTTTTGTATAACATGCTTTGGAGTCGAATCTAAGCCGCTAACCACCTCCATTTCTTTATTATTTGTCTCCTCGTTCATCTCTTCAGAACTACTAGTTTGTAGCGTTAGGAAAGTGTTTACGGAGTAGGCCATGCACAGATAATATATAGTCCTTGTAAAATAAGAAGGGAACTAAACATCTCTAGAGCAAGAAGCTGTGCGTGTGACCAACTGATAACATTAAGAATAATATTAAGTGATGAGGTGGCAGAATTGTGCCTACTCCTTAACTCGAAACCAAATAAACCACTAACAAAAAATCATTTTTATGTACCTTAAAGTATTCTATATGTTATTATGTATTGTAGGTACTTGTTATTTAATTCAGTTCAATATCTAATCTGCAAAAACAATATGAAAGATAGATAGATAGAAACTCTTTATTGCACACAAATTAAGAGTAATATAATGATGCAACTGAAAATAATTCGAAAGAAATAATAAGTGACTGGATGAATCAAGCTAAAGTTACTCGTAGAATAAAAAAGAAGGTAAGATATACATTGTATAATGTGCTCATTGCAGAATTTTACTTACTCAACCAGGGGCAGATCTACCTATATAAGGGCTTTTTGGGCTGCATCTTAGAGACCCGTTGATAAAAAGGGCCCTTTGCCCCCATAGAGGACAATGGAGAGTATTGTGAATAAAAAACTTTAATCTTAATAATTCCTATCGTAAGGTTGAGCTAGTGATGTCAAAAATACTATACATTAAAAACAGTTTCTTGCAAATGACAATAAGTTGAGTAATTAAATACGCACCCGAGTAGTTAGCCCAGGGCCCACTAAACTCATGGTCTGCCCCTGTACAAAACTTACTTCTTACAATACGCTTATTCTTATTATTACTTTCTTATAATTAGATGGTTAAAATAACTAACCTGTAAGTGAAATTCTACAATAATTATACGAGGCTCCTTGTCTGAGACGGTTTTACTACTGTAGTATACGCATCCATGCGTTTAGCATCGCATCTGTCAATATTCATTACGTTTAACTAAATCAAGAAGTTTGATGAACCACAAGAGGAGGGTAGGGTGGGAATTAGGTACCGTCCCAGACAAGGAGCCTCGTATGATTATGGTAGAACTTCACTATTACAAATATATTTTTTTTATTTCAAATTATTACAAATATATTTATTTCAAGATTTAGTTTTACAATACTTGAATTGACCATGGTCCCCACACTAGGCAAGCCTGTATCGTGGGGTCCCAAAACAAAAACGTTACATTATAGTACAAGCCTCATAATCTAATTGAAAATTTACCTTATAACAACTACAAACACAGTTTACAAGTAAGAAGAAAAATAATTTAATTTAATTTTATGACTATCAGTATTACCAAAAATTATACGATAAAATAATAATGTTATCTTATAAAATATGTTTCACATTTTATACAAAAATATACATAGACACACATACATATACAAACAATTACATACATATGTTTATATAATAAATATGTACATACAAATGATATATACATCATATCATGTTATAAACATCACATACAACAATATAAGTGTTGCGATTCATTACATTACACTAACGGTGCAAGTAGCGCTTCTGTTTCAGCGTAACTTTTTTGTACTAACCAAGATTTAATTTTCTGTTTTGCATCTACTTTGGAACATTTAATAATCTTACAGTGTTTCTCAGCTTTATTGTACAAGAAGGCTGCAATGTACGGACTAAAACGTCGGGCAAAAGTAGTACGTATGTTGGGAACTGGCGTTTGACAAACACGACGTTTTACTATGTTGTCGTAATCATCGGACTGTAACACGGAACCGTGTTTTAGGAGTGTTATCCTAAGTATAAATAATTTCCTAACGCTTAGCACTCCAGCTTCTCTATACAACTCTAAAGTTGGATACCTGCGTGGTTTTTTTAGCATGGTCTTAATTACAGCTCGTTGAGCTCTTTCAAGTCGTATATTATGTGTTTTTGCAATGCCCCCCCAACTAGATATACAGTACGTTGTAATAGACTCACAAAGTGCGTAGTAGGTCATTTTCAGAATATCCAGATCCGCAGAATTTCTGAGTTTCCTCATGATATTAATTATTCTTCTTACTCTTCCCGATAGGCATGCAACGTGTTCCTTGAAGTTTAGCTTCTGATCTACAAGTACACCCAAATATTTGATAACCTCAGTTTTAGTCAAGGTTTCACAACTGCATGTCATATTTGCTTGAAAGTCACAAGAGTGTATTTTAAGATCTGGGAGTAAGGGCGGTTCCGAAGCTTTAGTTTTGTGAAAATACATGCTTTTAGTTTTTGTTACATTAAGAGTTAAGAGATTTTGAGACAACCAGCCATAGACCTGAGACATACCAAGTTCCGCATTTGAGTGTGCCTGAGACCAGCTCTCTCCGTGAAAGACCAATACAGTGTCGTCTGCGTAGCAGATTGTTGCTGAATTTTTAAGAGGCAAAGTGTGAATGTCGTCCATATACAAAATAAACAGGGTAGGTCCTAAGATGCTACCCTGTGGCACTCCGAAAAGTACAGGACGATAGTCGCTGAAAGTTTGGTCGACCCTTAGACACTGTCTCCTGTCCGTGAGGTAACTTTTAAACCAGTTGAGGGCTACGCCTCTAATGCCAGCTTTTTCTAGTTTGTTTAAAAGTATCGGAATGGAGACAGTGTCGAATGCCTTCGCCAGGTCCAGGAACACTCCAATGCAGCATTGAGATTTGTCGAGGTAGGATGCCACTGTAGAAGTCAAGAGGTTTACGGCGTCCTCCGTGGACTTGCCCCTACGAAATCCAAACTGATTGTCTGAAATTAGTTTGTTTGACTCCAGGTACTGAATAAGTCGCTTATTTACAATTTTTTCTAATAATTTTGAAAACGCACCCAAAAGTGATATTGGACGATAATTATCAGGTATATCTTTTGCACCATTTTTGTGTTTGCATTACGGATACTTTTGATAAATGAGTTGCTAAAACCATCAATACCAGGAGCTTTGTCCTTCTGCAGAAGATTTATCAGCGCCTCCACTTCACCAGTGTCTGTAGGCCTCATAAAAAACGAGTGAACTGGTGAGAGCTTTGCACTGCTGTCATTTGCGGACAATGGACGTTGATTCTGATTACACAGTATTTTATTTGCCAATTGTTCGCCGATGGATGAAAAATAAGAATTGCAGATATTAAGCGATTCCTTAGAATCAGTCGCACCTTCTACGGACAAAAGTTCGAGGGGCTCTTTTTTACTAGACGTTAGGTAACAGATATTATTAATTGTTTTCCATAGTTTTTTTTTGTCACTTACAGGTAAGTTCGTTTAACCATCTAAATAATTATACTCTCTCATTGTCTGAGACGGTTTTACTACTGTAGATGCTTCATAAGTTGTGAATGAAACCGTGTATGAATAATCAAATAAGATAATTATTTATTTTAAAAGTCTTTTAGCACTATTTAGGGGTAGGCTATTTAGGACTCCATATTATGATATTAAATAAAAGTCACAGATAAATGTAAAACTTCGCAATTATATTTTTAGCAAAAGACACACTAATAGTTTACCGGATATTTTGGATTTTTTTAATTAGGCCAAAGCACAGTAGTGCGCGCGACAGGGTGTTGGCAACACCACATATAATATTTAAAAAATTAAAAAATCTGTCTTTTCTCTGTCCCTGTCAGTGTCAGCTTTTGATTAAGATGGTGAACAGTTTTCGTGATTCTGCTCGTTGCGGTATTGGTTACTACACGTGTGCGAAATCTAAATTTACTTTTTTCATTGAAATCGGTCTTTGAACATAACCATATTGTACTTTCTGTGTTTTGTGCTTGTGTTTTTTGTATATCTGGGTAAGTATATATACTAACAACTGTTCTGGTGATGGAGGAGCCCCCAGATGGGGGCGGGGATGGGGATCCACCCCACAAATAAAAGAACTCAGGAACATGCCGACTCGTCTCAGCCAAAAAGAGATTACTCTTCTCCTCCTCAGGCCTCAGTCCAACACACATACACGTTACCTGAATTTGCTTCTACCAAGCTTAAATATGGGGATACAGATGTAGGTCCATTCATAGTCCATGTCTCGCGTGAAGAACCTGACCCATCTGCGGGTCTTACTATAAGACTTCTAAAATTTGCACAAATTGTGTATAAAAACAACATCCCTGGCATTCTGAAGGAAGGCATCAAGTCTGCAGGACGTAACCGAATTGTTGTTGAGTTGAAAGATGCTGTTTCGGCCAACTCCTTCATGGAAAACTCTCTCCTCCAAGAACTCAAATACAAGGCTATTATTCCACCTTTCCACATAACCCGCATGGGTGTAATCAGAAATGTTCCAGTAGAGTGGTCCATGGAGGAGTTTTTAAAATCTCTGGACTGTTCAATCCCAAGTTCTCTGGCCATAAAAGCTAGAAGACTGAATAGAAAGTTTACAACAAACAATAAAACCGAATGGATTCCGACACAGACTGTGGTCGTAACTTTTCTTGGACAGAAACTCCCTGAAAAAGTATTCTGTTGTTATACTTCACTCCCTGTAGGGATATACACTCTCCCTACCATCCAATGCAATAATTGTTGCCGCTTTGGTCATGTTAAGGATAAGTGCAGATCAAAACCTAGATGTTTTAAATGCGCCCAACCTCATGCCGGCATTTCATGCTCTGTACCAGATGACCAGGCTACCTGCCTTTTATGCTCTGGCTCCCACCTTGCCACTCACTCTAATTGTCCAGAACACATCCGACAAAGAGCAATAAAACTAGTCATGTCCGAAGAAAATATTCCGTACTCTGAAGCTTCCCTCCGTTATCGCCCGGTTAGGCGAACATTTGCTGAATCAGCTCGCTCTCATTCCCCCTTCTCTTCCCCTTCTCACCCTCCAATGAGCCCCCTTACTCCTCGATACATCGACCCTTCTCCTACCAGCTCTCCTACTACATCCTACCGCAAAACCATCACAGCTATTCGTCGTCCCCCACCTCCTCTTAGCAAAAGCTATGATAAAGAGGCACACGCCTCTATAATTAACACTCCCCACTCTTCCCAGCCCAATGGCTGTGCTCTCAATCCCTCTGAAACAAATGTCCCTAAGAATCCTCAATTAGATGATATTCTAGAACTCATATTCTTTTTACTTAATGTCATAATTCAAAATAAAATCCCCCTACCGAACAATGTCTCAGAAAAACTGAATCAAATCTCTTTCACAAATATCCAAAATGCCTCAACAGACAGTTCTACTACAATGGAACTGCAAGAGCATTCGTCATAAAAAATTTGAAATTATATCCTTAATAAATTCTCACAAACCCCAGATTCTGGCCATATCGGAGACATGGCTGAGGCCGGGATCCCGTTTTCGGATTCCTGGCTTCTCGTGTCTCCGAGATGACCACGATAGTGGCTGGGATGGTTGTGCCCTGCTTGTCAGGCGTTCTCTTATATACTCTTATATCCCACTTCCTCCCCATTCCCCGAATTTTAACATAGTCGCTCTTAGAGCCTTAAATATTACATTTGTATCCATTTATATTCCTTCTCCCAATTCCTCTATAGTGTCCGAACTAGATTCGATCCTTACTTCCCTTCCTTCTCCTCTGGTTGTTGTTGGTGATTTTAATTGCCACCACACCATGTGGGGTTCCCACTATTGTGACTCCCCATCCTCTACCCTTTTGGACCTCTTGGACAATAACAACCTATGTTTACTGAATGATGGCAGTCCTACTAGAAGAACATCTCCCGTTCAGAATCCAAGCTGTGTCGATCTTTCCCTTACTTCCCCAAATTTATTCTCCCAGAGCTCTTGGAGGGTCCTATCACACTCCCATGGGAGTGATCATCTCCCTATTCTTATTTCCTTCTCCCAATATGTCCCTGTGTGCCCTCCTTCTATCCCCCCCCTTCTAAAATATCGTCTTTCAAAAGCCAATTGGGCTGAATACAGTTTGTCCGTATCAAGTCAAACAGATTCATTCCCTACCATCACAACAGAAAACTTTCTTCAAATTTATGATGATTTTGTGGCCGCTATGATATTGTCTGCCAACCAATTTATTCCTATAAAGAAGACGCCAAGAGACAGTATTCCTTCCCCTCCGTGGTGGGATTCTGAATGTACTGAATATATTCGAATGCGTGACGAAGAAGAGGAAATATTTTTGGATAGTCCTTCTATTGATACTTTTCTTAATTTTCAGAGAATTAATGCAAAATCTAAAATGGAACTGTCTAAAAAAAAGCGAAACGGATGGTCTGGCTTCTGTGAAAGCCTTTGCCCCCGTATACCCCCTTCTGTCGTTTGGAAAAATATTAACAAGTTTCGTGGTTCCTATAGAGATAATAACCCTACATCTAATGACCCTTCTGTTTGGCTCGATAATTTCTTGGATAGACTGGCTCCTCCCTTTGTCCCTTTTGAAAATTGCTTTCCCTCCTCTTCTCCTCCTTCTCTCTCCTACGATCCTATGGACGATCCCTTCTCCTTCTATGAACTTTCCTCAGTACTGAACCACCTGCACGACTCTACGCCAGGCATAGATGGCATCCCATACTCCTTTTTAAAGAAATGCTCAGAATCTACCAAACTAATTTTTCTCTCCTTAATAAACAAAATTTACGAAACAGGCCTCGTCCCGGATTCCTGGAAACACCAAATTATAATCCCCATACTCAAACCCCGTAAAGACCCTAACGACCCTGCTTCTTATAGACCTATTGCATTATCGTCAGTGTTAGCTAAAATAATGGAGCACATGATTAAAAATAGGTTGGAATGGATCCTCGAGGGTAGAAACATTTTGTCTAAGTCTCAATTTGGCTTCAGGAAATGTACGGGCACAATGGATAGTTTAAGTATTTTTTCTTCTGAAATCCGACTTGCCTTTTCAAGAGGCCAACACCTTGTGGGTGTATTCCTCGACATCACATCGGCTTATGATAACGTCCTTCTCCCGCTACTCAGGCAAAAAATGCTTCAGCTGAGTCTTCCCGGGAGAATGATTAAAATCATTTTTAACCTATTCATGGCCCGTACAGTTTCTGTCCGCTCTCAGGGAATATTACTTCCACCAAGGACAATTTGGAAAGGTTTGCCGCAGGGCTCTGTCCTTAGCCCGTTACTCTATAACCTATACACTTCCGATCTTGATAGCTCTTGCTCCTCTGACTGTAATATTTTGCAGTACGCTGACGATATTGCAATATATTTTGCCTCGGAATCCATTTCGGAATGCTCGATTCGCTTAAACAGCGCTTTAGAAAACCTGAGCGTCTGGCTATCTGATCATGGATTATCATTATCGGTTCCCAAGAGTTCTGTTGTTGTCTTTTCAAGAAAAAGAGTAATTCCAGACATTAATATAGTTCTAGATAACGAAAGTATCGAAGTTAACGACTGCGCCAAATTCTTGGGTGTCTACTTTGATTCTAGATTGTCGGGTACCATCCACCTAAATTACATCAAGGAAAAATGTGAACGTGGTATTAACATATTGAGAGCCCTTTCAGGTGTATGGTGGGGTGCTCATCCATATACCCAAAAACTCCTATACAATGCAATTATCCGTAGTCACTTTGACTATGGTTCATTTTTACTAGAACCATGTAATAAGACTGCATTGGCCCTCTGGGATAAAATCCAGGCTAAGTGTCTCCGTATAATTTGTGGAGCTATGAGATCTTCCCCCATAAAAGCTCTACAAGTAGAGTGCCTTGAACCACCGTTATTTTTGCGTAGACAATACTTATGTGACAGATTTTTCTTTAAAATTGCTCAAAATTCTTTACATCCCCTACTCACCTCACTTTGCCAACTTTCTAATTTAATCCCTACTTCTAGTTATTGGACCCATAAACAATCTCCTTGCCTATACAAAAGCTACCAAAAATTCATCAACGGCCCTCCAGTTTTTCAATTTCCCGGCAATCCTTTATTCTCGATCCCCTTTCATGCCCTTGTGTTTAAACCTAACATAATTACCTATTTCGGTGTTGAAAAAGACGACCCTGGAGCTAGCTCACATTTTAATAAAATTCTCAATGAAAAATTTCCTGGCTGGTTGACTCTGTTCACCGATGCCTCAAAAACCTCAGAGGACCAAGCTGTTGGTTCTGCAGTATGGGTCCCTCGATTTAATGTGACACTAAGTTTCAAATGTCCTCCAAACATCTCAGTTTTTTCCGGTGAAGCCATTGCTATCTTTGAAGCAGTTTCTTTAGTTGAATCACATAAACTTCATAAATCAATCATTTTTACTGACTCCCGCAGTTGTCTCGAAGATATCTTAAAGTTTCCCTTTCGGTGTAAAGATGTTCATCCCATCAACCTTAAAACCAGAGAACTCCTCTACAAGTGTCACTCTACTGGTACTGAGATAGTCCTTGCATGGATCCCGGGTCATTCCGGGATACCTGGTAATGAACAGGCAGACATATGTGCTAAATGGTCCACCCGCAATGGCACAGAGACTTATTCAAACTGTTTCTCTCGGGATCTATGCTCAGCTGCCAAATCCGATCTAAATGAACTTTGGTCTGAGGATTGGAATATATCTCGACGCAATAAAGGCAAACATTATGGTAGAATTCAACCAAATCTTCCTGTTAAACCTTGGTTTTTTAAATACCGCGAAGCCAAAAAATTTTGTACTTCAACAATAGTTCGATTGCGGCTTGGCCATAACTGCAGCCCTCACTTTCTAGCCAAAATTAGGGTTAGGGATCACTCATTGTGTGAATGCGGCCTTGAGGAGGGTACGATAGATCACTTATTTTTTAATTGCCCAAGGATCCCCGTTTCTCTTTATGACATCCTTCCCCCCACTATCCTTCGCCCTACTAATATGGATTGTGTCCTGTCCTCCCTGGATCCCCCCCTTATATATATTTTATTTAAATATATTGAAAGATATAAAATTAAATTATGATTCCCCCTATTATTATTATTTATTATATTATTGAATATGTACACTTATTTAACTGTTGCATGCATATTTTATGTTGTGTTGTCCTGTTTGTTCTAGATGAACCGACTATTTGGCTGATCATCGCTGTACCGTGTACTTTCCAACCTCGACACTGGCAGAATTGTCCTAGATGACAGAAGCCATATTATAAATTTTGAATTTGAATTTGAACAGTTTTCGTCAGCATTAAAGCAAGTTTTTCCCAAGAACCAGCGTTTTATAAAATACAGTCCACCCTAAACCTCACATGGTCCATCATCGCCGTTTTATCAAAAAAGAAGTGCAAGAAGCCGGGGATCTGCAAGTTTTCGTCACGTTGACGCAACATTCCAGCACCCACGCTACTGCGGCAGCTTCTGTTTTCTCTGCCGAGGAGCGCAGCAACAGTGCTAAAATCAGATCTCTGCGAAAAAACTTCATCAACCTGGGAAAAAAATTAAGATTTCATCGAGCAAGAAAGTCGATCAGGTTTGCGAAACGTCGTCGTGTCAAGCAAGATATTTCACCCAGCCACTGCCATTTTGTTTTCATACGAAGTCAGTCAAGAATAGATTGACAAACAAATTAGCAAGCTAACTGTATGAAGAAACGGTGCACCGGTGTATACGTCTAGCTGTGAGTGATCGTACAAAGTTCACAAGACGACTTCGTTTGGCACGCGGGAAGGCAGCGTAGTTATACGAGAGCAACGACGCCTGTACTTCACGAACAGGCTGGAGCCGCGAGGCACGCGCACGGTGTGCGCGGCGCGGATTGGAGGTTTTTCGTTTTCGGCGGGTCGTCTCTCGCTCATCATTCGTCCATTCCTTATCGTGTGTTTACGCGCTTATGCTCGGTAGTCATCGCTCACGCAAGAATTTCATTCACATTTGTAAGTACAATTAGACGCCATATTACGTTTGTCCACAACGGAGTGCATAGTTTACAGTGCAAAGTGACAATTGCAGTGTTAATTTATAACATTCTGACCAAATTTTCCTTATTGATAAGTGCTAAAATAGTGCAATCAGTTATTGTGATAGCTTTTATCTAAAAAATGGAGCTGAACGAGTTGGTTGCTGCGCGCGGTTATGTCAAAGGTACCCTTACTCGTCTTTACACTTTTATATCACGGCCTGAGGAGGTCAAAGCAGCTCACACCGAGATATTGATTGCCAAAAGGCAGAAGTTATCTGAAGTTTTTGCTCAATACGAATCTTACAATATAAAAATTTTGTCTGAAGACCCCGAAGACAAAGAAAATATCAACGAGTTTGAAAATAGGTACTATGCTATTTTGACTGCCTTGAATGAGGAAATAAAGCAGCGCAAAGATCAAACGCAGCAACCAATGATGTCTCCAGTGTCAAAAATAAAATTACCACCAATTGATGTGCCAATATTCAGCGGTAAGTTTACTGAATACATACCATTTATCAACTTGTACAATTCAGTAATAAATGATAACAAAGGAATCGATTTAGTTCAGAAATTATATTATTTGAGGATGCACCTTACAGGTGAGCCCCATGATTTAATTAAAAACTTACCCCTGACTTCTGAAAGTTACCCTAAGGCGCTTAAATTGTTAAATGATAGGTACAATAATAAGTTTAAAATTATCAATGATCACATAGGCACTATATTAGATTCTTCTTCTTCTTCGTGTCAATGTTCAAATACCAGATCCTTTTAAATGTCTTCCTCCCAAAACCTTGCCACTTCTATGGCTTTATTCGACGCCTCACGAAGATCGTCGCCAGTGCAGGTGGAGGGGCACAGTGGACAAGAGAGCAAGTGCGCCATGTTCTGAGATGGAGCTCCACAGTCACAGTGCTTTAGCATTTAGCTTTAGTGCTTTAGCATATTTATATTAGATTTAAAACCATTATCAAAATCCAATTCATCAATTTCCAGCATCAATCCAGCAATTTGAGAGACTTTGTTTCAACAGTGAAGCAAGAACTTGCCGCACTATCTAACCTAGATTCAAAGGTTAAATCTTGGGATGCTATAATGGTGTGTGTTCTTTCCCGCAAACTAGACTTGTATACTTCACGGGCATACCAGCTCGAGAGAGATACGCAAGAAGAGCCCACGCTGGAAAATTTTTTGAGCTTCTTGGAGAAGCGAGCGCTGGCGCTGGAAAATGCTGAGCCGAGTCTGGACCAGCATCGTCAGCAGCAGAAACAACATCGTCCGGGTTCTTCGGGTCCAGTAGTTACCAACACTGCAGCGCAGGAGCCTACGTGCCTGTACTGTAAGTCTAATCATAAATTATATTTATGCAAAAGTTTTCAATTGCTACCTACCACAAAGAGGATACAGTTTGTTAAAGACAAATCCCTTTCCAAGATATGTTTAGGTTCACATTTAAATAAATGCAAGTACCACTTTCGGTGTACAGAGTGTCGCAAACCCCACAACACTCTGCTACATAGTAACACCGACAATGTTAATAATACTCAACAACAGCAAGCTGCTGCATCTCCCGCCTCCTTGGTGGCTAATAATTCTAATACTGTTCTTTTACCTACAGCAAAAGTGAAGATTTTTGCCCGCGATGGCACGGAGCTACATTTTAAAGCCCTACTTGACAGTGGGTCTCAGCTGTCTTTCATTTCAGAGAAAGCAGTGCAGCTGCTTGATTTAAAGCCCACTCAAAATAATGTCAATATTGTAGGAATCACAAATGCAAAAACAAATGTTAAGCGTTGCTTACCTATTGAAATTCACTCCATGATAAGGCCATTTAAGGTTTCGATTACCTGCCATGTCGTAGAGCAAATAACTTGTCAATTACCACAAAATAAATTTGATCTCACACATTTAAGGATCCCAAAAAACATCAAGCTAGCGGATGAAGACTTCAATATTCCAAGTGACATTGATCTGCTAATAGGGGCTGACGTATTTTTTCAGGTGTTGCTGCCGTCGAAGTCGCTGAGCATTCAGTCAGCGACGCCACTTGAGGGCCGGCAGTGCGCTGCGCCCGTCGCCCAACAGCCGTGCATCATCAACACGCAACTGGGTCACGTCATCGGGGGAAATTTACCCCATCAAGCTTCATCCAACCTATGTTGCAAGGTTTCTTTAAAATGTACTGTATGTGAGTCAGACATTAATGAAAATCTGTCAAAGTTATGGAAAACTGAAAGTGTTCCCCAAATTTATAACGAACAGTCTTCAGAGCACGAGCTTGCTGAATATATTTTTAGAAGCACTGTTCAATTGAAGGAAAATCGCTTTGAGGTTGCTTTGCCTCTTAAACTACCACTAAGTGAAGTCAATGCTGAATTAGGAGATTCTTTCCATTTTGCTTTAAAAATATTTTTAAATTTAGAAAAGAAAATACATAAAGATCCTAACCTGTTTGCAGATTATCAAAAGTTTATTCATGACTTTTTGAATTTAAACCACGGACATTACGTAGATATCGAGTTGTATGAGTTAAATAAAGATGATATTTATTTTTTAGCTCATTTTCCAGTTTTCAATCCGCATAGTAAAAGTACCAGCCTCCGCTCTGTATTTGACGGGTCCATGAAAACAAACAAAAAGGTTTCGCTCAATGATCTCCTCCTGAATGGGCCAACCGTCCAGAGGGATCTCTTTGACATATTGTTATTGTTCAGATTCGGTACCTACACATTCACTACCGATATAAAACAAATGTTTCGAAATGTGCGCGTTTTACCTGAACATACTTCTTTACAGAATATATTATGGCGAGGTCACCCAGATGAAGCCATCAGATGTATCAGGCTTGACACAGTAACCTATGGGCTAAAGAGCTCAAGCTACCTAGCCACACGTTGCTTGAAAGAACTCTCATTGCGTAATGAACAAATACTCCCATTGGCGTCGTTCATTATTGACAATTGTACATATGTTGATGATGTGCTCTATTCAAATAATGATTTAGATGTCATTCTAGAAGCCAAATCACAGCTCATACAGCTCTTACTGCAAGGTAGTTTCCATACACATAAATGGTCCTCCAATTTCAGTAAAATACTCGCTGACATTCCTTCAACTGAACAGCACTTTGACGATTTAGAGCTTGAAAGAGATGATTGTAGTTTGAAAACGCTAGGTTTAAAGTTAGTTATTAAAGATGATAAATTCAAAATAACATGCCCAGAACCCTTTGACTACAATAACATAACAAAAAGGAATATTCTGGCATACATAGGTAAATTTTATGATCCTATGGGATTTGTAGGTCCCACCATTGTGCAAGCAAAAGCTATAATGCAAAAATTATGGTCTTCTAAGACAGACTGGAATTCCACACCTGATGACGACATCAGGGCAGAATGGCTTAATTTTACTTCCAGTCTGGCAACTGTGGAGCCAATTTTTATTGACAGAAATATTAACGTGTCTGACTCGGATACAGTCGAACTTATAGGCTTCTCTGACGCCTCAAGTTCCATGGCGTACGGCTGTTGCGTGTACCTGCGTGTCACTCATCCATCAGGTAAGGTAGATGTGCATTTACTCTGTTCCAAATCCCGCATAAATCCGCTACGAAATAAAAACATGACAGTTCCACGCTTAGAGTTAAACGCTTTTTAGGGTTCCGATACCAAAATGGTAAAAAAAAGGAACCCTTATGGTGCCGCTCTGTCTGTCTGTCTGTCTGTCTGTCCGTCTGTCTGTCACACCTCTATATCTCAGCAACCACTTACGCTATCGAGCTGAAATTTGGAATAGTTTTAGAATATAGTTGCCCAACTTAATTGCACATGAAAATTTTTTGAAAAAAGTATGATTATTAATGTAAAGGGGGCCAAAATAGGCGGGGCCAAATTTCAAATTGTCGCTACTAGGTCGAGTGGGGTATCATATGAAAGGGCTTTACTTGTACATTTTAAAATATATTTTTGTATTTTTTTAAGTTTCTTAGTTTTCAAGTTATGATGAAAAATGTCAAAAAAAATACCATTCCCCCCCCCCCTTATCTCCGAAGTTTGAGTAAGGGAAAATCTGAATTAATTACAGTTGACAGAGGTTTATGTAAACTTTACAGCAAAAATAAAACGATCTTTCTAAGTTGCACAGTTTTTCAGAAATCTGCAAAAAACCTTTACAAACAAATTTAGTTTTGCGGTCCTGAAAATGGACTTTATTGCTTCCAAAAATACTATAGGTATATCGGAACCCTCGGCGCGCGAGTCCGACTCGCACTTGACCGGTTTTTTTACTTCTCTCTATGCTTGTCAATAAAGTCAGGCATACGCTAAAATTGAAACTTTCTATAAGTAAAGTCTACTTATTTACTGATTCTCAAATCGTGCTTGCATGGTTGCATACAGAACCAATGAAACTTATGGCTTATGTGGCGAACAGAGTGAAGGCAATATCTAGTTATACTTCTGACTGTCATTGGCTTTACGTTAACACCAAGGACAACCCTGCGGATTTTATCAGCAGAAGACTTAGTCCACAGGAGCTTAGCGCCTGCGAAATGTGGTGGCATGGGCCTGAATTTTTGCATGCCAGTGAGTATAAATTTAATTTAGCTATAGGCTTACCTACGGAGTTACCTGAGATGAAGACCGACTTACCATTGACCAGCCACCAGGCAGCATCGATTACTCAAGTAAATGGTTTGTTTGAGAGACTGCACAGGCATTCTAGCATCCACAAAATGATTCGGGTCTTAGCTTATGTTTTAAGATTTATTAATTGTTTAAAAAGAAACAAGGTCCCACATGAATTTCTTTCTAGTACTGAATTAGACTGTGCTTTAATGTTGCTGGTAAAAAATGAACAAGAAACGTTTTTCAAGGATGAAATGGAATGTTTGAGAAAGAGTAGCAGTGTAAAGGGTCCTTTACAAAGCTTGCATCCTTTCATCGATAACATGAGGATATTACGAGTAGGTGGTAGGTTACATCACTCCAACATTCCATTCTCTCAAAAGCATCAATCTATATTGCCGAAAGAATCGCATATCACTAAATGTATTATCATAAGTGAACATGAAAGGCTTCTCCATGCTGGACCTAAGCTTTTATTATCTAATTTAAACCAAAAATTTTGGATCACTAACGGTTTGAGGTACGTTAAGAAAATAGTGCATAAATGCATTGTATGTTTCAGACAGAAGGCTACTGCCTCGAAACACTTAATGGGTTCCTTGCCGGCAGGAAGGGTGACGGCCATGAGTCGCCCTTTTGAAACGGTTGGCGTAGATTTCGCTGGGCCGATAAATGTAAAGCTCTCGCGCATTAGACGTTCAGCTATTGGCAAAGGCTATATTTGCGTATTTGTCTGCTTTGCCACAAAGGCACTGCATTTAGAATTGGCGTCAGATCTCACATCTGATACTTATCTTGCGTGTCTAAGACGGTTTATTTCCAGACGGGGCTTGCCCAAGGATATCTACTCTGATAACGCCGCAACTTTTAAAGGAGCGAGGAACCAATTAACTGAGCTATTTGCTCTTCAGTCTTCTAGAGACCACCAAAGTAAGGTGCATCAATTTGTAGCTGAAAGAAGAATCAGCTGTCACAGCATTCCCAGCTATTCCCCTTCCTTTGGTGGTTTATGGGAGGCAGGGGTTAAGAGTACGAAATACCATCTAAAAAGAGTCTTACAGAGTCATTTGTTAACTTATGAACAAATCAATACTGTCTTGGCTGAGATAGAATGTGTACTTAATTCTAGACCTTTGATACCTCTATCGTCGTCAGATGTAAACGACTATAGTTATTTAACTCCTGGTCATTTCCTAATAGGAAACGCCTTGACAATGTATCCTGAAAGTGATGTACATGATATACCTCAGAATAGGCTTAAATTTTGGCAGGTAACTACTCAGCTAAAACAGACCTTTTGGAGGATGTGGTATAAACATTATCTTAATGTGCTGCAAAATAGACCAAAATGGCTTAATGTCTGGCCTAATGTAAAGATTGGTACTCTAGTAATTTTAAGAGAAGATAATGTTCCTACCATGTCTTGGCCCATGGCCAGAATTGTAAAGGTTTTCCCGGGCCATGATGGTCTTGTACGAGCAGTTGAAGTTAAGACTCCAAATGGTAGAACTCACACACGTTCTATTTTAAAGATCTGTGTTTTACCTATTGATGAATAGATATACTTAAGGTTACTTTATTACCTAAGTGTAGAGCTTAGAATCATAAAGTTAAAAAGAAAAATAGCCAGATTTAGGTTTGTTCCTTTCTTTATTGCTTTATAAAGTAAGATTTCATACCTACTCTTTATACATTAAGTTTCATAAAGTAAGTTTACATATTGGTTTTCATACCTACTTCCTTAACACTTTGTGAGGCCGCAGCATGTTGGCAACACCACATATAATATTAAAAAAGTAAAAAATCTGTCTTTTCTCTGTCCCTGTCAGTGTCAGCTTTTGATTAAGATGGTGAACAGTTTTCGTGAGCATTAAAGCAAGTTTTTCCCAAGAACCAGCGTTTTATAAAATACAGTCCACCCTAAACCTCACACAGGGGTTATAATCCGTTCCACGAGTCAATGCAAAAGCTTACCAACACATTTTGCAGCCGCAGAACCAGACAAAGTACGACGAATCAGACGAACCAGAGTATATTTAACGGAAAAAATAACATTGTCTTACAAAACTTGTTTTTTCTGATAGCTTTAGCCGATTACTATTGATCATGGAGCACAATACTCGTAGCCTTGATATAGCTGCAAAATGTGTTGGTAAGCTTTGGCATTGACTCGTGGAACGGACTATAGGAGACGACTGGTGGTGGCGGAAAGCGCTCTACCGAAAGTGCTGATACAATGCAAATGTGTCACTACAACATTCCTCCCCTAATTTAAAAAAAAATACATTAAAATATTTTATTTAACAGTTGGAAAAATAAAATCTTTAACAATCCAAAAACATCCCTAATTATATTCCTGAATAAAATCTAAGTAATCAAAAATTTAAAATTTTAAACCATAAGTACAATACAATTTTGCAAATTACCAAAAACACAGTAACATATTATAATTCTTAACCGATTACACGGACACTTTAGTACTTGTACACTATTGCTGTAACCGGTATATCTTTGACTAAAACTTTTTTGGCACGCCGACCACAAAATTTGCATCCCATTAGTAGGCACATTGATATTACCAAGGTGATGATAATGATGATAAAAATTCCATAAAGTTCTATTTTCTTCTCCAAAGTAGTTGTTGTAGTCGCGTCGTTCGCGCCTGTTTGCGCTATTATCACTTCCGAGTTCTTACTAGAAGGATTTCCCATAATGGCAAAGATGCTCATATGAACTTGAATAAAAAAAAATTAGTAACTGCAAAGCCGCGAGCTCGTCGCGGGCCTCTTCTATCAAGTTTTATTGTCATATCCGGCCAGCTTAGGCGGTTTATTACAAAATGTTCTATTGAACGAACACGATCTTCACGACTTCGAGATAAACCTATTACGGGTTTAGCGGGGTCTTATACAGGGTGGCCCATTGATAGGCGTTCAAAAGAAAAAATAAGATGCCTCATGCTAAGGGGTACCCAAATCACCCCCATGTATATTCCGCGATTATTTGTAGTTTTCGAGTTATAAATTATTTTATCAATTTAAAAATTTTCTGCCGAAGAAAATTTAAAAATTCATATATTTTAGTTTTACTGAACATTTTTTAAATTTTCTTTTTGTGTCATGATTGTCTTGAACGTTACTTTCATACACAAAATAATGAACTTCCTAACATTCCTACATGTTACTCAAAAAGTGTGGTAAATAAAATTTTCTAACAATTCAATAGGCCGATTAAAATTTAGATCATTAATTTAAAAATACAAAATGGATGTTCCATAGATTGTGGCTCGTTTTAAAAACTTTTCAAGTCTCTAGGCTACCCAAACATAATTTGTTTTTCTTGTGCTTAATTAGGTATTTTTCGCTGCAATTGGCGTTTTAGTGTTGAGAGAGAAAAAACCCTGAATAAATAATTTGCCTATTTAGGTGATTCCTATTGCAAATCAAGATAGTGATAAGGCTTCCGTACAAAGTCCGTCTGGAAAAGTAGCGCTTTTTGCCTGTTTCTGTCGTAAAGCAGCAGTGTTTGCACTCTTGAGTTTCGGTAGAATTTTAAGAGATCTGGCAAAATTTCTGGTACATGAGCGATTCTATTTTATTCCTTAGGGTGGTCCTTCAGAATTTGGTTGTTTTTTCCGTAAGAATCACAACTTTATAAGGTATTTTGAAAGTATTTTGGTACTTAAAATGGTATTTTTCGCTGAAATTGGCGTTCAAAACATGTTAGAGAAAAATATGAATCTTAATTTAGGTTAAAATAATTAATTTTCCAATTTTAATAACCTATTTTTAGGCAAATTATGATAATGGTGTGTCAGATTCAGATAATTTTATTCAATGTAGATTCTTTACCAATACTTATTGAATGTCATGCAGAATACAATGCAAATAGAGCGAGTCTACGCCGTTTCGGATCGTGCTATGGCAGCGTAAAAGAAACGGCAAGAAACCACTGCAGCACGGCCTACTTTAAGAGTCGGCTTTTTACAATGTGTTTCTTGTGTTTCGCTGGAATACCAGAGCACCATACCTCCTTGTCATTGATATAGTCATCTAATCTATAGTAAGCTTTTTTACATAATGTTTGCTTTACACATTCTTTAAACTTTCTCTCTGGTCTGGTGGTGTCAGACTTTACAGAATAGCCCCACCACCTTCAAAACTGCCACAAGATTAACGAACATTGTAAAATTTATCAATTAAAACCTAAATTAAGATTCAGGTTTTTCTCAAGAATCATTTGAACGCCAATTTCAGCGAAAAATACTATTTTAAGTACCAAAATACTTTAAAAATACCCTATCAAGTAGTCATTTTTACGAAAAAAACAACCAAATTCTGAAGGACCACCCTAAGAAATAAAAAAGAATCACTTATGTACTGTAGAGCCTTCATGGTGTTATAGCCACGAATGCCTTATAATCGGGTAAAATTAAATTATTTTCAAAGATTGTCAAAACGAATGTTGCTTTGTTTTTATTGATTCAGTAGTTGTATGCCAACCGGGAAGGCAATAGTATCCTCGTTCTGGTCATCTACCAGCATACGCCGCTTCTCGGCAACGAATGTTTTAAAAGTGTGGCACCGAGCCCTTGTAACCGCGATTATAGTTTTTAAGTGCATTCTCTCAATAAATCAAATATTACCAGATTAATCATATTTAATTTCAGCTAAAACGTAAGGGCTCTCGCTAAGGGTCTTTACATATGGTGGAGGCGCCTGTTTGACGATCTAGTACTCTTGTTAGCAAGCAGAAGAAAGAGACGTTCCAACTCTATAAGATACGCTGAAGAAGCAAAAATATGGAATCGATTATGTTTACGGGAAGAGAGGATGCCAATGACTTCTTCACGCAGTTCGAGGGAATCGCCTCGTTAAAAAAATTAGATGAAAATGAGAAGCTACTTTTGCTCCCTGCCACATTAAACGGTCCAGCTCTATGTTTTTATAGAGCGGATTTTTCTGACAAAAGCACGTACAAAGAACTAAAAGAGCTACTTATCAGTGAATTTTCTCCTAAAAGGGATTTCTCAAGATTATTTTATGAGAAGAAGCAAGAGGATAAAGAATCATCGATTGAGTACTACTACACATTGCTTGAATTAGCCTCAAAGTCCAAGATTACCGACGATGATATCTTTATAAATCAATATTTGAAAGGTTCAAAACCTTTTTTGAAGAAAATGCTGGCCACTACCATTAATTCATCGAAATCTGACTTTAAAAAATTACTGTTACAGTTAGACAGCTTATATGACAGAAGCGAATATTTGTCAACAAATGTAGCTCAAAATAAAAGTTTTACACTATATCAGCCTATGACGCGGAATGATAATAACATTTTTAACCAAAATCTACCGGGCGTATCTGATGGAACCCCACAGAGATTTTTTAGAAGAAGTTCGCCTCCAGGAATTTTGATAACTCCAAACGAAGTTGACCGAAATCAATCGCAGACATATCGGAGAAGCTCTCCGCCACAATTGATGAGAAAAATTCATCGCGATTCATGTTTTGTGCACTCGACAGGCGATTCTGCACGTAGCCACCGATGTTTTTATGAAAGAGATTTTTCGCCTATATCAAGAAGTTTCCGCAACAAAAATTTTTACAACCAGCGATCTACGACGACGAATAGAACCCTATCGCCGCGACATTTTTTTGATTCCAGGTCAACAAATCGCTATAATTACCAACGTCGTCGTAAGCAGGAATGTCAAAATTATTTGCAACGTCAATCTCAGGAAGTCGCTGCTGCAATGTCTCAGGACTCCTGGTCTGTTCCATCTAATATCAAGAGTGCCCATGATGTCGGAATCCAAGTTGAGCCATCACCATCTTCGGATAATACTTCAGGTCGGAGAAAACCAATTTTATTATGTAAATTAGCCAGGAAAGAGAAATTTTTCGATGTTTGTGCTTTATTAGATTCAGGTGCCACAGTGTCTTGCATCTCAAGATCTGTTTGCGATCAATTTAACTTAAATTTGAACTATTCTTATGTACCTGATTTAAAAGCTGTGAATGGTCAGTCTTTGAATACATCAGGAGAAGTAAATGTAACTTTTTCGGTAAATGACGTTAATTTTCAGCAAAAATGTATCGTAGTAGACAATTTATCTTGCGATATGATTTTAGGGCAAGATTTTTGCTTTGACAATTCTATTGTGATTAATTTCTTACAACGAAAGATTTCTTGTATGGGCAAAGAAATTCCTTTTTATTATCCCACAGCTAACTATGTCAATAACACAGCTACTATTGATTTTGTTAAAACTTACGAGTTATTTGAAGAAAATTACATCTACTCTATGTCACAAGGTGATAATATGAACTTGGTCAAAGAAGACTCACAATCTCAATCGTCTCCTGATAAAACGCACGAGCAATCTCATATTTTGTCTGTCAATTACAAAGTAAAGACGGAACAATCATTGTCAACATTGTCTTCGTTTCTTGAATTGGTGACATTCTTATTTTGCACGCTAGTGTATTTTTCTACATGCAGCTTTCAAGCCATTTATAAATTTTTCTCAGTCTCTCTTTTAAATATTCAAGGCTTTTTAAATACCTGTAGCCTTGATCTACATGTTAGTGTTACTTCTAATGAAAACATTTCTTCCGAGATTCGAGCGCTACTACAGATGACTGGTCGTGCGTTTGCGATTCAAAATATCACTCGAGTTCAAGCGAAACAGAAGCGATACTATGACAAGAGAACTCACTTTCGCCATTTCGGCTCAGGTGATACTGTTTTAATTTCTCGTAGTTTAGTTGGAAAAGCAATAAAGCTTTCTCGCCTTTACAAGGGTCCTTACATTATTGTAAACCGCTTATCAAATACTAATAATTATATAGTAAAAAAAAAAGGATCTAGAGGCTTATGTCATGATATTGTACATGGAAATAGACTAAAACGATTTATTTCAAGGTCTATATAATTTTATAGTTAGGAATAGTGTAATTAATCCTTTATGTGCATTTATTTTTCAGCTTAAACTTTTTCCACTTTAGGTATAGTATGAAAGGGTCCTTATATTATAGCACTGGCCCTCTGTCCCTCACAGATGTTGTAAAAGGTCCTTTATATTATAACTTTCTAATCCCCTCCCCTAGTCTTAGTCTCCTCAATTTTTAAAAATCTTTGGATACAGTCACGCTACTCGCTAATAGATGGCGCTATAGGTTTTTGTAAAACTCGCAATTTTTGTTAAAATGCTTGTTAGTACCGAAAAAAAGCGAATTTTCCTAGACATGAAAACTTACTAAATCGATTTTTCGCTTTATATATCTGATGTAAAGTCACAACTATTTATTTGTGAATAGTTATATAGGGTCAAAGCAGCTAGTTATTTCCAACAGTGAAAACTAGTTTGTACCGTTTTAGTACATAAAGCTGCGGTCCACTTTTGCCAGGCTGCTTGTGATTTTCACAATTTTGATACTATTTCATATCTTGTCAAGCATCATGGCCTTTGTCACTTCAATGCACTGCTGATACTCAGGAGTGCAATCCTCTAAATTTCTTTGAGTGAAATTTTTGGAATGTACTGTTGTGGTGTGGTGGTTCGTTTTTGAGTCGAAGTTTTTGATGATCTCAAGTTATGATTTTAAGTTCTTTTATTTAATTTCTTTTTGTGTGGATATGGAAAATGCAATTCATTTTTCATTTTGAAAAATAGACTTGTTAAATTTATATGACTATTTGGGTCACAGTCATTTGGACTGAAGTTTACTTATTTCTATTTCCAATTTATTTGAGTTGTAATATATATATATTAATGCTCTTAATTATTGCAGTTATGTTAGGTAGATAGGTAATTTAGGTAGGTATTTTTTTTTTCTTTTCAGATTTCTTCAACAACTTAGCAAATGTTAGGAATGTTATAAATTTCTAATTTTTTTTTAAATTAAATTCTTTTTTTTTCAAAATAGCTGCAATAAGGATCATTTTCATGTCTGGGGCGAGGCTTTTTCTGAGGTTTTTCCTCGCTTGAGCCTTAACATTTACGCCTAACACTTCGGTTAACTTCAGTAATAAAAATATAAGTATTTTTTTTTCAATATACAAGTTATAACTGTATACTTTTAAATATTTGTGTTATCCTTTTAGGATCATTAAGTTGAATTGCTATAATGTTGAATTCTTTGAATGTTGAAATATTGAGTTTGTTATGCCTACTTTTTAAGGCTAATCGTCAGTCGTTCTTTCATGGAGATGATCTTCAATTATATTGTATAGTATCTAAGTCCCTCCGAAGGTAGGTAGATTATAAGTAGAAGGACACTCAACCCGTGTTAAGTTTCTTTCTAAATCTTTGAGGACAATCAGCTTCACTTATTTTCCTCAAAATTTCTTTTATAATTTTTTATAACTATTGTAATATTACTTGAAAGGAACTTTGACATAATTTTTGGATTACTTTAATGCTCTAAGGGACAGACAGTCAGAGTAATTATAAAGTGTCTTAACATATTTTTTTTTTAAACTTGAATTTTATCTTGAGTTGCATAAATTTAAATTTTGAATATCAAATTTACCTTTAATTTTTGAATTGTAGAATCCAAAGCCTAATCTAGACACACGGTTGTGTGTCAAAGCCAAGTTCTAAAATTTTTGAAATTTAACTGTTTTTCTCTTTTCCTTTCAAATTAGTTGGAAATCAAAATTAACTAATTAATTTAATTAGTTATTTTTTTTCCGATGGGGGGGGTAAATGTAGAGCCTTCATGGTGTTTTAGCCACGAATGCCTTATAATCGGGTAAAATTAAATTATTTTCAAAGATTGTCAAAACGAATGTTGCTTTGTTTTTATTGATTCAGTAGTTGTATGCCAACCGGGAAGGCAATAGTATCCTCGTTCTGGTCATCTACCAGCATACGCCGCTTCTCGGCAACGAATGTTTTAAAAGTGTGGCACCGAGCCCTTGTAACCGCGATTATAGTTTGTAAGTGCATTCTCTCAATAAATCAAATATTACCAGATTAATCATATTTAATTTCAGCTAAAACGTAAGGGCTCTCGCTAAGGGTCTTTACAGTACCAAAAATTTTTCCAGCTCTCTTAAAACTTCTACCGAAACACAATAGTGCAAACACTGCTGCTTTACGACAGAAACAGGCAAAAGGTGGTACTTTTCCAGATGGACGTTCTACAGAAGCCCTACCATCATCATAATGTGCAATAGGAATCACCAAAATAGGCAAATTATGTATTTGGAACCTAAATTAACATTCAGGGTTTTTTTCCTCTCAACACGTAAACGCCAATTTCAGCAAAAAATACCCCACTAAGCACAATATTTTTTTTATGTTTTGGGTAGCCTGAAAAGTTTTTAAAACCAGTTACAATCTATGGAACATCCTTTTTGTATTTTAAATTAAAGATCAAAGTTTTAATCGGCCCATTAAATTGTTTGAAAATAATATTTACCATACTTTCTGAGTAACAAGTAGGAATGTTAGGAAGTTCATTATTTTTTGTATGAAAGTAACGTTCAAGAAAGTTATGACACAAAAAGAAAATTGAAAAAATTTTCAGTGAAGAAAAAGATATGAATTTTTAAATCTCCTTTAGCAGTAAAATTTAAAAATTAAGGAAATAATTAATAACTTGAAAATTACAAATAATCGCGGAACATACATGGGGGTGATTTGGATACCCCTTAGTATGAGGCATCAAATTTTTTCTTTTGAACGCCTATCAATGGGCCACCCTGTATATATTTTTAAGAAATTTTCCTAAACCCAACCACCCTGACACTTCAAGCTACAGATGCAGTTAATACCGACACACAACATGATACACACACACACACAACACACCCCAATCAGTGTACTTCGCATGAGCCCGTACCTGGTAGAAAACCACAGACCTCTCTCTGGTCGAGATTCGAATTACCTTCGATAAATAATAATATTTTTTTTTAATAAAAACTTTTTTAAGAACAAAGCAACTCAACCAATAAAATTTAAAAAATCTATAACTCACTAGTGAGTTATAGCAATAAAAAAGTCACAGTTTGATTATGGGTGTTATTCTGTACCTAATTGCGGTGACCATAGAGTCACTTTATGAGCAAGTGTGTTGAAAAAATAGTAATAATTACTAATGGATAAATAAAAAAATATCCTATTTTTTATCCACTCTTTTGTCTCATATCTGCACATTTCGATTCAAAGATAAACATTGTATATACAGGATGAAATTTCTATAGAGCTATCTCGTAAACTTTTTCAAGATCTTGGTTTCAACGTAAATCTCAAAGAGCATTTTAACTCCAAAAAAGATATGTATTTACCTAGGTCTAACAATAGATTCAAGAACAATGTCACAATCAGTTTTTAGAGAAAAATAATGCTCTTTTTTAGAAAAAGATATATAATTGAAGAAAATTGGTCATTGCAAGATCAGGAAATTTTCTCAGTTGTTGGGAAAATTTACTTCAGTTTGTCCAGCTATTCCATATTTAGGGGTATATACTAAAATACTAAAAAGGGAAAGATATCTAGCTCTATTAAATAATAATGACAATGAGAAAATGCCATTATCAAACTCTGTATTTTCTGAATTAGAATGATGGACTAAGAACATAGATAACAAACATCAGTCCCAAATATTTAAAAATTATTAAGCGAACGTTTCTACTCTGGTGCCTCATATGGAACTCTTAACACGGTTAGATCAGCTATTGCATTACTAGTTGGATCATAAGTTAGTGCAGATGAGAGGATAAAAAGATTCTTAAAAGGTGTGTTTAGACTAAAGCCACCAAAACCAAGGTGTACTCAACTTGGGATCCAGGCTTAGTGTTAGAATATCTAGACAAAAATTATCCAAATGATAATTTGGACTTACAAAAAGCAACTAAAAAACTTGTCACAACTGAAACAACTTGCTATGTTTTTACGCTCCCATTTGGTTTGAAATCAAAGGACATCCGTCTTGCAAAGATGGAGCAAGACATTTCTGGAAGTTAGTTGATTATTCCAGATATCTCCCATCAATTGTAACTAAATTTGCTAGCATTCAATATAAAGTAAACTCAGCTTTTTTGTATAACAAAATCAATAAAGAAATATATATTTATGACAAAACATATTACGAGTGTAAAAAACAAATAGGACTTTGGCTGCAAAGTCTAAACTATGAGGATACGGAGTTACTCATGCAACGTGTAACGTAATAATTATCTCTATTTCACACACACACACACATACATACATATATTCACACACCCACACACCCATACACAAATACATACATTCTTTCTTAATGTTAAGTACTTTAGTTAAGATGAAAGAAAATTAGTTTAGTTTAATACATAATACATTTTGCTTTGTATCTAGATAGGGAAGAGCGCAGTCTCCTAATACAGGCATTGTAATGCTTAACTGGAGACTCCAGTCATTTGTTAAAATGTGCAACTTTTTAAGAAATAAAGATTTTTATTTATTTTTTTATTTTTTATCTCCCAAAAGAACGAAAGAGTGTAGTCGATCCTGTTTTCGTACATAATGCCTATTTTGCGCACCCTGAAAACTTGTTCTTGTGTATGCTATCTGACGAACAAAAAGAAATAAGAGAACTCGCTGCTAGGCGCATTCTAAAAGCAAGAGCAGCGCCTGCTTCTGGACAGCTTCGTATATTTGAAGTACCAATGATTAACTTAAACGCTTCGACTTACATTGATTTGGTCGATTGGCAGCAAACATATAATCAGCCACCAATATAAACCAATGTTTCGGATGAAACTCTTCTTTCTTAAAAGGAATCAGGAGGTAATGATGAAGTTCTTTTTATGCGACTGTCATGTCATACACAGGCTATCGAACGAGTAGTAAAGATAGTCACAGAGGCATCTTTACAGCTATGTCACAAAGAATCAAGAGAAGCTTTGATTAAAAATAAAATTGACTCTCGAACAAGAATGCCAAAGTTTGAAAGCAAGAGAGGTTTTAAAGCTATTTAAATGTATTTTTCTCTTTTTCTTTTATGTTCAATTTATCTTTCACAATTATAATTTATATTCTACTACATGAGTTTATTTTTACTAAACACATTCGTTCTACCTAATAGGTAACACAAATTGGTAGTCCTTAAAAAAAAAATCATTTTTTTTTAAGTCGATGCGCAGGTAGAAGTAGACGACTTAGGATCTTGTTTTTTGTTATTTTTTTCATAATTAGAGGTGGGTGACGTTTTTATCGCTATTAATAAAATAACTGGACAAAAAAAAAATCATTCAAAAGCGACCCCACCCTATTTTGCATACAGAATGAATTGACAACTTGTACACGTTTCTCTTTGTGGAGTTGGAGTATCCCGTGGCAATTTTATTATTTTCTACGTTACGTGAAATAAAATCTCTTCTCCTTTGTATATCCAAGTTCCAGTAACTATCCCAAATCGTTCGTCTTTTTTCTTCTGTAATATTAACTGTACATTTTCTTAGAAATTTATCTTTACAAACAATACTTATTTTTATTTTCTTAGGTTTTACCATTGGATGTTTGTCTCTGCTTAGTTTTAGTCAAGCTTCTTCAGACGTTTTTTCTTTGCTGGTGGGGGTACATTATTTTCTTCTTCAGGTATTCCATCTGGTTGGCTATTTTGATTTTCAATGATAATTTTAGGATTGCGAAATGTTTCCAACCTTTCTTCGTGTTCTATATGAACATTGTCTTCCAAATTTACATCAAAATTTTCAATAGAAATCTCAGAAAAGGGTATCTTGTCCTTATTATTTTTCCTTTTTGAATGTGGTAAAATACGATTATCTTCATATTAATCATTTAGTTCATTCTGCTGAAAATTTATTGTTTTAGAAATATTTTGTTGACCTCGGCCGACATTCCTTTGTCTTCCATAAATCTGTTCTCTTCTGGTTGTATATTTAAATTTCCATTAAAATTTCCAACAGAGGGCATCGCGTCTTCATATTTTTTTTCTTTACAGGTGGTGCACCACAATTATTTTCATACAGTTCATCTTGTCGCAAATTTATCGTTTCAGAAATATTTTCAAGACTTATAAATACATTTAAAATTAACATAATTGCATAAGAAAACGAAAATATTTTTTTCTGTTACAGATTCTGAAATCGCACCTCGCAAAAAAATTTATAAAGTAAAAGACTAAGAAGAAAATTAAGATTTTACAAAAACAAACATCAGTGGCCCTGTAAAGTTAATTCAGGCCTCTATTCGTAAACGCTACACAGCCACGGAAAAAGCTATAGCTTTGGCTATTTATAAGAACTCTCTTAGGACTTACAAGGCGCTAAAACATATGTTATCTCTCCCAAGTGCTAGGACCCTCCAAACATTTTTGCAAAAGATGGAACTTGAACCAGGCATCAATCAAACAACAATTGAATATTAAAAAAAGGTGTGAAGCTCAACGAGAAAGAAAAAGTGTGTGTTTTACTTTTTGACATATAACCCACGAACTGACAAAAGTGGAAGGATATGTGGATTGTGGAGATGGTGTCCGAAAATCTGACATTGCTGATCACGCCCTGGTTTTTATGTTACAAGGAGTCTTCAAAAAAATTAAACAGCCGTTCGCTTATTATTTTGTGAAAGGTACTACGTCCTCGCAAACTCTGGCAATTCTAATAAAAAGTGATAATGGCAGTTGCAACTACTAGCTACGACGTATTAGCAATGGTCTGCGATCAAGATCCGACAAATGTCGAAAGTCTGACCTTGCTAAAATGTTTCAGAAATACCCCCCTGAAAGCCCCCCCTATTTTATATTGACGACAAGACTTTTATAATGTTTGACAAACCACGCCTATTTGAGTCAATCAGAAATAATTCTTACCAGGCTGGGGAAGTTGTCCTCAATGAGAAAAAAGTCAAATGGCATAGCAAATGGCATGGTCTCATAGATTTGGAGCAAAGGAACAAGAGTACCTTACATTTCAAAACCATAACAAAAATTCACGTGAATCCGAAGTATAAAGCTGAGATGAAGGTCAAGTTGGCTGCGCAGATACTTAGCACTACTGTCGCTGCAATTCTAAAACTATTAGCTGAAAGGCACGAGAGTGGCGGAAAAGGCCGTGAAATTTTAGAAAATGCAACAGTTATCGAAACATTCTGAAGAAAAAAATGTGTAGAGAAATGCACAAGGGATTGAGACGAGAGATAAAAGAGTAGCTGATGATGGAAATAAGAAATTTGATTGGAAAGGAGATGAAAAAAATGATAGCAAAGACAAAGAGACTGATACCATGTATGACAAAAGTGTAGAGATAGATACTAATGACAAAATCATTGGCGAGTTCGTTATATTATGGGATAAACATATGAACTCGACAGCCATCGCTTCTCCAATAAGTTTACCCCTACAGAATGATTTTACTGAAGAAGACAAATTAGATTTCCCATCTCCAATAAATGTTATTTGTGAAACTCAAATTGAAAATCGTAAACAAGAAATAACCAAAAGCACTGAATAACAAGAACTGTGCTCAGTTTAATTATACACCAAATTTAAAAAGGAAAAGTTCTCAAGATAAAAAATTAATGAAAATTTAGATGAAAAAAGTATACGTTTACAGGATATCAGAAACTCTTATCCTCAAAAAAGTGAACCCCAGAAAATTGTACTACTTCTAGCGTTTCTAGGAAGAAAGAAAATAAGTCTCTGAAGACGATAGTTATGCGTAGTGACATGTAATGCATGCAAAAAATAAATGCCGTTTCAAACTTACACAATTCAGTGCATGGTGTGCAAAAACTTTAACTGTTTAAAATGTAGCCAAGGACAACAAATGTTTGATTACATTTGTAACGCATCATCATAACATACCATGAACGTCCACTACAGGACAGGGAGCTCCCTCCAGAATTCTAGCTTTTGCTGGAAAAATGTGGAGGGGAAGTACCATAGTCACCTCACTTGTTAGCGTTACGGCTGGCACTATGGACCGCGGTTGTAGGTGACCGCAGTAAGTAAGATGTTAGATACAAAGGAGGATGCTGCTGCCCATCCTCCAGTTAACCCTTAGTCGCCTCTTACGACACCCACGGGTATGTATGGGTTGGTACTATTCTTTGCCGGCATCACACGGGTAACGCATGCTTTGCCGAATAATTTTAAGTTTCAATGAATGAATACCAATTTTTGTTGAATTAAAAAAAATAATAATAAAACATTTTCACATTTTTCATTTTCAATTCGTAATTTCATTCACTACGGTTTTATTTGTTCGAATCTCTTTAATGAGCACAGATAGGTGCATTCCACGAAATTATGGATCGCGTTCTCACGAACGCGAGATAACGACGCCGCCATGAGGAGGCACAAGCTAGCGCTTCGTCAGCGTCCCCCGTACCTACCGGCGTCGCGATCACCGGTAACTTCGCCAAATGCAAGAGTCGCTACAGCAGAGAGCCCGACCAATCCTAAGAGGGCTTCATAGCATAGACGCCGTCGAAACTTATAAAGCTGGCGTAAATGTCACAGACCCCAATGCATTGAGAGGACTTTCTATGCTCTTAGAGAAGGAGGCTGCGATCTGGTGACAAGGTGTCAAGTCACTGGTCTAAACGTGGCCCGAAGCCATCCATAACCTACGCAGCGCATTCGGAGACCGCCGCCCTCCAACTCGAATCTCCAAGGCATTGTTCCAGTCCGAACTGTCCGCCAGCGAGAAGACAGACTTATTAATCGCAAAAGCATGCGCCCTGTTGGCTAGACTGACGCGGGGTAACCTGAGTAAGAAAATTGAACTAGATATGGTCTACGCCTTACTACATGTCAAATAAATAATTATGAATTATGAATTATGACATCAACGCATTGGTAAATGGGTTAGACGCGAAAAGGTCCACGCGTTCGCGGAGCTTATATGTCTTCCCGGCAGGTGGAGGACAGCGTGGACCTAGAGCCGTGCCCCCCGGCCGACTTTGACGTCCGCGCCCCCCGCTCGCCGCGTGACATCGCCGCTGCGGGTCACAAAACGTCCTTTGCGCCCCCCTTTGACAAGAACAAACGTTCCAGCACTTCTTGTGGAGAACCAACGCAAGAGCCGTCAAAGAAATCAGCTACTAACCCTCCGCCAGCGCCACCACGTCAAACGAGTCTCTTACTTGTAAGTCACTATGATAGCATTATTGATTTAAATCCGGCTCGCGTCAAATTTTTCTTCCTCTTTATCTATTGAAAAATTTTAACAGTGACACCTGCTGTGTCTAAATGTCAAAAATAAATTTAAAATGATACGATAATTATTTTAATTTTCAGATGCTACTCCAAGAAAAAAAAACAATTGTTAAGGCAGCTGCAGGCTACAAAATGCAAGTTGCAATCTTTAAAAAAGAGCGCTAAAGTAATTGAATCCTCGGAATCAACGGTTTTAAAAGTACGTACTCGTTGAATCTGCAATAAAAAATAGAAAAAGAGAACCACGAGGTAAAATATTTACGACCCAGCAAAAAATATCTGCGCCGGCGATTTATATACGCTCACCCAAAACTTATAGGTATTTGCAAAATTTGGTGCCGTTACCAGGTATATGAAAATGAATTTATGTTTTAAAACCCCAATGGAACCGGGCATCAGCCAGTAAGTACTGGATCATTTAAAAAATATTACATCAGAAATAGACCTGAAATATAGATTGTGCATTTTATGTTTTGAGGAACAATTTATTCGCCCAAGTTATCTGTTCTTATAAAACAAGTAAGAAGAGCTGAAATGGTAACTGGTTATGACGACGACGTTGCGACTGTGTGCGACTAAGGCTCCACTAATATGGGAGAAAATCCGCTGCGATCATGGACACAGCGTTAGTGGTGCGTGAACTTGATCGCCTGTTTGAATGTACCAATGGACTTTCGAATAGTGAAAAAGTCAAAAGCGGCATTCAAGAGAATGTGTCAGCAATAACTACTCATTTGCAAGTGTGTGCTGATTTTAGAAGAAAAATTACCACTATGAAATTAATAAAATATGGAGAAACCTGTAAAAACGTTAAATGTTTGGGTGGATACATGACTTCCTTGAGTTCTCTGCAGGATTTATGGCACCATGTCAACGATTTAGGGTTTAAGTACCTAAATCTAAGACATATCAACCAGGAAAATTTGTTTGGTCTAATTCGCCTACACCGTCCGATCAAAAAAAAAACTCAACTTGCAAGGGATTTAGTGGAGCCTTAAAGACCTTCATTGTTTCAGGAATGACTGCTCCACGTAGTCGTGGGGCAAACTGTCAAAGGGACTACAAAAAACTGCTAACAGATTTTCATAATCTTGATGTGTTAATTTAGGATGATATTGTTTGACCTTAAAAAAAGTCTTTTTCACTAGTTTTTGTTACCACTTATATAATTTACCACTTAAAATTATGTTTTTTTGTTGGATTTAGACTAAGCGAATGTGTGCGCCCGCCGCATAAGTTACTTCGGGAAATATCAATTCGGTAGCTTCATCATTAGATTTTGACGTTTTTAACGCCAGCGTCAGTTCAGTTAGAAACTTACTAAGCAATGAGTTTTTCGTGTTGCCAGACTAGGTTTGGAACCTTTTTCTTTCCATTAATTAGTTACTTGTTTCGTACCTTTCTTGTACCTTGTAACTTTAGCGAAACTTATAAGCGTACCTTTTTTTAGTTTTCTAATTTAATTTGTTTGCTTTGTTACAACTTATAGACCTTGAGTTCTTAACCAAATTGAAATGTTTACCAGGAAACTAGTAGTGAAAACTTGTAATTAGTTGTATGGTATGTATTTAAATAATATACACGTTTTTTAAAACTGATGGTTTTCCGATAAACAAATAAAATAAATAAAATATTCAGTAAGGAGCAAGGAACGGATCGCGTCGGAGTGTTCGTCGCTCGCATCCATGCCCTTATAGCCTGGTTGCCCTGTAAGATAGGAGAACGAATGCAGATCGACACCGTATACTGACTTCTGAACAGAAGTATTCGCAAACTTCGTCAGCGGGAACAGATGTTTTTTCTGGATGAGCTGATAGAAAAAGCCAGATCCATTAAAGAAACCCTAGCGGAAACGGATGTGACATCGGGTTCGAGCGCGTCGACGCACGCGCGTAACAGCGCGAGCACGAGCATGGCGCGGGCAAGCTAGATTCGCGCGCGCCGCTACCGGGGTTCGCCGCGCGAAGTGCCCCATGCGCTCCGCCCACTCCGCGAGGTCAGCGCGCCGACGACGAGGCGCGTTCGCCGCACACGAGCGCTAGCGGCACGCCCATCTCTTCGCATACGTCTCAGGCTCAGGTGACAAACTCACCCGCTATTGGCAAGAAAAACTTTTCTGTGTTTATTGCCGTCGTAACGGTCATGAAAGAAGTGATTGTGATAAGCGAAAAAGCAAAAGTGATAAAACGGCTTGTTACGGTTGTGGTAAAAAAGGTGTGATAAGGTAAAATTATTATAATTTGCTGTAGGAAAAACGCGTTTGTTAGATCCTCGGCTGAACGTAATGGCGTTCAACCTCGACAGGCATGCCGTCGAGGCTTTGGCCAACCAAGGTCTCCTTACTCACACGACGACCCATATCCCCGCAGTAGTAGGGATTCGTGCGTTCTGGCGCACTCCCAGCCCCCTCCCGGTCGGCCACCCCCCGTGCGCCAGCTCCCGGGGTGTCGATTCCTAAAAAAAAAAAAAAGTTTTTTTTTCAGTCCTACTGAAACACCTCATCTAAATCGATTGCACGCATGCCCAAAGTTGTATCTAGCTTCGTTCCTTAAATAGCAGCTTTCTTATTTACACTCCTAGATGATCTCTGGTAGAGATCGCTCTCAGCGATAAGACCGCCTTTGCCCACTATAACCTTAAGTGTTATTCTTTGTGTATTCTTATTTTTATGTGTGCAATAAAGAATTTATTCATTCATTCATTTGCTAATGATACTTACGTACTTAATGACCCTGTCGTCCGAGCGCGAAGACTCATTACTAATCACCTGCGAGCCTAATTACGTTGGCTGCCTGACTCATCGTCACCAACATTGTCATACTTTTACTATGGTGTACGCTAGGGTTTTCGGACCCGAGTACCCGGTTCGGGTATACCCGAGTATTTCATGATTTTCGAACCCGGTTAATTTTTGACGACATACTCGGGTACCCGGGTTTTACAACAAAACTTTGTTATTTACAAAAAAAAACGCCTGGTGTTTATTAGAAAGCAAATGCATCCTAACACAAATTAGTTGCTCAAAAGCCTAGTAGCCAAGCCAATAATTTTATTAAAAAGTTGTCGATCAGCTGACGAATTGAGGTTATTTTGGTTACAAACCGGCGACTGCAAGTTTTACTGCAATAAATATTGAGTTTAAATCAAGAATATAGTTATTTAGGTACTGTATTGTGTGTAGAGTTCGAGAAGGTTGTGTATCGATATACTCGTCAAAGATTTTTGGTAAGTTAAGTAGTAATTTTTGATTTTTTTACTCTGGAAAAGTTGATAAAAGGTTTAAATGAATGTACTAAAATGTTACAATTTCTTTTTAGATAATATGGAAAAACCACTATCTTTAGCATGGAAATACTTTAAAAAAGATAAAAACAATAGTGATTTGGCCCAATGTTCGATATGTCCGAAAATAATTTCCTGTAAAGGATCTTCCACAAGTGCTTTGTTAAAACATTTAGATAAAGTACACAAAATAAAAGGAAAAGAAGTTGAAATAAATTCAGCAGCACAGCCATCATCTTCTTCACGCGCAATATCTGATTCTGTTCAAGAAAGCACTGAAAATGAATTACTTCCAAAACGGCATAGACCAAACACACATAATCTAGATACCTATTTCCGACCGCCACGCGATATTTCCGAAATCGTAGCACGCTTGGCCGTTAAAGATGGTATATCGATCCTTGCTATCACACGCAGCGAATTTATTCGAGAAGCGTTTAAGCAAAAAAATCTAGATTTACCGAAAAGCGAGGGCAAAGTGATGGAACTTATTGTAAAGTGTTACGAAGAAAAAAAAAATGAAACGATCAAAAACCTTCAAAAGTTAATTACATCAAATTCACGTTTTAGCACAACTGTGGATGAATGGACCAGTCTAAAAAACAGGCGTTATCTAAACCTTAACCTGCACACCCCTGAAAATAGGGTATTCAATCTCGGACTCGTTTTTATTCCTGGAAAATGCGGTGCAGCAGAAGTAAAAGACATGGTACAAAATCATCTAAGTGATTTCAAAATGAGTTTAGAAAACCACATTGTAGCCAACACTTCAGATGGCGCTTCCGTGATGAAAAAATTTGGAAGAGAAAGCCCATCTGAAATGTTGTTGTGCATGAATCACGCCATACATTTGGCTGTCACGGATGTCCTTTATACAAAACAAGACCATCGAGAAACACGAAACAATTCTGACGTTTCTGACTCAGAAGAGTCAGAAGATGAAAATGAAAACTATGACTTATCATTCGATGTCGTCCAAAACGAAGAGTCTGATGTCGTTGTCCGGCCAGATTTAAAGGACGTTTTAAACGAGACTCGTAAAGTTGTTAAAATGTTCCAAAAAGGCCACTTAAAAACAGCATTCTTCAGGAATCCATAAAAGCAGAAATGGGTAAGGAAATGCAACTGCTTTTGGACGTTAAAACGCGCTGGAACAGTTTGGTTACTATGATTGAACGATTCTTGAAGATTAAAAAGTGTATTAAAAAAACTCTTAATGATATGAATTACGCCTGGAATGAACAAAACGAAGAAGTTTTACAGAATTTGGTGGATATTTTAAATCCTATTAAATTGGCAGTTGAAGCGCTCAGCCGAAAAGATGCAACAATACTCACATGCGACGCTATTATATCAGTTCTGTTGAATTCGATGCAAAGAATCCGAACTCCATTATCAGACGAAATGTATTCTGCACTTGAACACCGAATTTTGGAACGAAGAGATACTAAACTATTTACCCTATGCAAATATTTGCACAACCCAAGCAATTTTGCGTCGAATCTTTTCCCAAATGCATCAAAAGCAAATATGATCTCGTACGCGGAAAGCCTAATAAGACGTTTGTTTTCAAACTGTAACCAAGATAAGCGTTCAAGTGATGATGAAGATGATCTCCCGCTAAGATCGCTGACTGAAGCTCCGTTTGAAATACAATTGAATGAAGCAATAAACAATATTACTAAAGAGGTCTGCACAGAAACATCAGCTGAAAATATTCGGCTTAAAAAAGAATTTCAGGTTATTAAATATTTGTTTTTCATAACATAGTATAATAAAGGAAAGTCGCTTTTCGCATCTGTCTGTTTGTCCATAGGTATAATACTTGTATCTTTAAAACTACACAACCGATTTTGATGCGGGTTTTTAAGAAGATAGACTGAATCAAAAGGAAGGTTTATAACTAAAATTTACCGCGGGAAACTTCTGATTCCCACGGGAAATGAGCGGGTCGCATGGCGGGTGAAACTACAAGACAGTCAGCTTGTCGAACGTATATTTTGTAGCTTTATGTTATCATTATCAATCAATATCAATGATTTTTATTTATTGTTTTAGATGTACGAAATCAACAAAAAACGCACACACAATTTGGAGCTGCTCTATAAAGCTTTATTAACAATAAAGCCCACATCAACAGAAAGCGAACGAGTGTTTTCAGTAGCTGGTGGATTTGTCACAAAAACAAGAAATCGGCTGTCGGATCGGTCTCTTACTGCTTTGGTGTTTTTGAAATCTTATTTCATAAATGAACAGTAATTTTTAATGAAAAATAATACTTGCTTAAGATAGTGGTGGTAAATTGGTAATCACTAAACCACAGCAATAAATGTGATTTGAAACGTTGATTGATCTCTTTTCGATAATTTTTTTTTTTTTTTTTTTTTAAGTTCAACAAGAATATGTTGTTTTGTTTTCTAATTATTTTTGAACCTAGTTCGTCGACTAAAAATAATACTTGTTTAAGATAGTGGTAATCACTAAACTACAGAAATAAATGTGATTTGAAATGTTGATTGATCTCACTTCGATAGTTTAATTATTTAAGTTAATTGATAGTTATTCTTTGGTTTTTAAGTTCAACAAGAATATGTTGTTTTGTTTTCTAATTTTTATTAACCTAGTTCGTCGACTCACGACACGACTGTCGCACTTGCTCGCAGTCTCATTGTTTTTTTTTCTATCTTAATAATAATAAGCATGTTGCTAAAAATTATGTGTTATTTTACTTAAATACAATGTGGTACCCGGGTACCCGGGTTTACCCGGGTATCTTAAAAAAAAATACCCGAAACCCGGGTACGAAAAAAGTCCGGGTACCCGAAAACCCTAGTGTACGCAGATCTTCAAACGTTATAATACGAGGGCCAAACCGAAAAGATCGGGAATAGAATACTCAGGAATAAATTAGATTAAAACCTTTTTGGTTTATGACATGTAGTATTATTTCAAACACAATTCCATTTTTGAATTTTAAAAAAAGTAAAAAAGAAAAGAGTAGTAGCCATTTGAGTTTGACAACTCAGTGGGGAAAATGGAGCTTACGCGGGAACATTTCCGCGCCATAATTTTTCACAACTTTCGTCGAGGTTTATCTCAAGAACAATGTCTCGCCGAGCTTGTTTCTGTTTATGAACTTGAAGCACCCAGTAAAACGACTATATATCGTTGGTATTCTGAGTTTCGTCGTGGACGTTCCTCTCTCACGACAGTTCCTTCTACTGGTCGACCAAAAACAGCGGTAACACAAGATAACATCGATGCTGTGCGCCAATTAATAAAAGAAGATAGACATGTGACATACGAGCAGATTCGGGCTTCTCTCAGCATTGGTATGACAGCGATTCAAACTATTTTACATGATGAACTGGGTGTCAAGAAGTTAGTTTCCCGCTGGGTGCCCCATCGTTTGACCGAGGAACAAAAGTTGGCTCGTGTTAATTGGTGTCGGTCTACTCTGCAACGGTTCAATAGAGGGAGCTCAAATGCAGTTTACAATATCGTCTCTGGTGATGAATCGTGGATTTATTCATATGAGCCCGAAAGAAAACATCAATCGGCTGTTTGGGCCTTCGAAGGCGAGGTCAAGCCAACAAAAGTTGTCCGCTCTCGTAGCGTGTCGAAAAAAATGGTCGCTTCGTTTGTATCGAAAACTGGTCATGTGGCTACGATTCGTTTACAAGAACGCAGAACGTTTTTAGAAGCGTTTTCAAATCAGGAAAACGTGGAGTTAATGGACCATCCACCGTATAGCCCTGACTTGAAGCCCAGTGATTATTTTACATTCCCAAGAATTAAAGATATGCTACGTGGTCAACGATTTCAAGGCCCAGAAGAGGCAGTCGAAGCTTACAAATCGGCCGTTTCGACTATATCCACTTCAGACTGGAATTACTGTTATAATAATTGGTTTGATAGAATGCAAAAGTGCATCGATTGTCACGGAGAATACTTCGAAAAACAATGAAAGTATTATATTTGTACTTTTTTCTATTCCCGATCATTTCGGTGTGGCCCTCGTATAACCCTATTTTAAAGCCTTTCACTTATCAAATGTGAGATAACACACATGCCTATTCTTGTATGAAAATTAAACCATAGTAGGTACCTAATAATGAACCATGTATGTTACTCTGATGACTAAGTTATAGTATCACTTAGAGATTAATCAACAGTATATTATCTGTTTTTCATAGAAATAAGTATTATGTTCCTCCATAAATGAACTCTGCTTACTGTGTTTCGAAAGGCACGTTTACGTTACGTACTTTAGATTAATTACCTACAAGTTTTATCCATATCACATTGCACAAGACATTCTTTTAAAACCTGATTTCAGGTAAGTATGATACAGAACATCGTTTATGATGATGATTGAGAAATAATTCTAAACATCAATGAACTTGTTCTGGTCACATTCCTCTTAATGTCTGCGATTTGAATTTCAAATATCACTTTCTAACTAGTTCCCTTAATTGATAAATCAATCATCAGCACTTGTATAAAACGGCAAAGCACTCTTCATTACATACAAAGTGTTGTTTAACAGTTCGAGTGCTTAAGTCAAAATAATTTGTAGTGTATAAACCTTATTGTGTGGACTTCTCAATGGCAGCAAATATGGATGTGAGTATTACTATTTTTATGTTATTTGAATTTATTCCCCTCTTTGTGTTGTGTACTTTAGAGTTGTATTTAATAATTTTACTTTATACTTATTTTTCCTTTACTTTTTCACAGCTCACTTGTTGTATGGGCAACACTATTGACTACGAAGAAAATACATACAAGCAATACTACTTTCCAACATCAGACGACGAAGAGGTCGTCCCATATCCAAAGAAAAGAACGAACACGGAGTCCATAGACGAGTTCTTCGAAGAGGTTCCGAAAAAGAAAAAAGCGACTAAATCATCCACTGTGGGCCGAGGAACAACAACTGGAATGTCATATATTTCAACAAACGAAGACGACGGAGCAAATGCAACGCATCTTATAAAAATAGAAATTATCGATCTCAAGAAAGTAACGAACGTCCCGCCGCCGGTGGAATATTGGAAACATGCGGACGTACGTGTGAAATACTACGTGCAGCCAAACCAAAAAACCAACCACCACCAACGGATAAGGCAGATAATATATAACGTAACCAAGGAAATTAATGATTCAGCTAAATCAAAAAAATATACCTTTAAAACTGACTAAATCAAATAACTGTCAGCTTTTTTGTTAAAACGTTAAAATACCATGTTCACAATTAATTACTTAGTAATAATGAAGTACTCAGTAACGAGAAAAGTTTAACGTAATGCGATAATCACTTAGACAATCAAGTTACCGTAATTAGGTGAGACATACAACTTCATATATATACGGATTTGATTTTTGTAAATAGATTTATTTGCAGTTCGGACTTACTGTGGGTGGTGTAAGATTTCGAAATGGCTAATAGTAACAGTCAAATTGTTACTAGTGTTTTCTTTACTAAGGAAAGTGAGGAGTGTATTATGGATTCTTCTGATGATGTTGCATTAGCTGAAATCTGTGATATTGTGGAGTCTGCAGAATGTGCTATAGAGTTCTTCAGGAGTGAATTTGACACTGATAACCAGATTTCTTTTGATTCTCAATATGATCAAATCTTGTGTGAGATTGCTGAAGATGTTGAAAACAAGTAAGTTCAATTTTGTTTTTCAACCTTCTTATTTTTATTAAAATATTTTAACGAACATTTATTTTAATAATTTTTGTTTTATTTTTATAGTGTTCAAGTTGGAGGAGGTTTAAAGCGTAAAGCTGATGATGTCATCGAACGTGGAACGAAGAGAAGACGACTGAGTGAACCATCTACATCAAGGGATGCGGATTCAACGGTCCAGTCGACCCCTACATCAGATCAACACAACGAGATGATACAATGTGAAGTTTGCAAGATTCCTGTGAAAAAGAGGTACATAGCAAATCATTATCGGAGCAATATTCACAAAAACAATGTATTACGTATTCATCACAGTTTTCCAAATGTTACTTTACTTGAAAGTGCATTCGGAAAAAGAATTTATACGTATAGAGTTAAACCATTGTCCGATAATGATGAGCTTTTGGAATTTAACTTATTTTTTGATTCTGTTAAGGATATACTTGTGACTTTATTGAATGAGGGCATTTTAGAGTTAAAAACTTTTAAAGTCAACTTCATTTTACATGCAAATTTCATTCAACATTGTAAAGAACTGACTAACACGTTTGATTTTCAAACTCCCAATTATATAATGAATGAATCTGATAATATTATTGAATTTCTCAATTGTTTGCGGGACACATTATTAAATAAAATTGCGGAGTTTGAAAAAAAAGACAGTGGTTGGTCAATTAAGAATATAATTAGTGTGGATATGAATATTAATAAGTATAATCCACTACGTGGATCGTCATACATAGATTTACCACCAGATATTCGTAATAAGAAGGCAGTTATTAACGTAAAAAATGCAGATGTTCAATGTTTAAAATGGGCTTTACTCTCAGCATTGTATCCTGCAGAGAAAAGTTCAGATAGAGTCAGTTCCTATTCAAAGTTTGAGAACAAACTTAATTTTAGTGGTATTCAATTCCCTGTGAAGTTAACCGATATTCATAAAATAGAAAAGCTGAATAATATTAGCATCAACGTTTACGGTTTAGAATATGATTCAGCAAGTAAAATGAATTCTGTGATAGGTCCACTATATTTTACAAAATCACACAAAGCTACGCATATTAACTTACTATACATAACAAATGGAAGTAATGGTCATTACTGTTATATATTTGGGGTGGTAGGGGCCTACCTCCTAGCGGTCCACCCCGGGCAACGGCGCCGCGGGACACTATGTTCTGTGGCGGCGGCTGAAGGTCCCTCACAGCGGTGGTAGGCTTTGGCCGCCTGGCTCGCGACCACCCTCCCGCCGGAGCCCGACGCCAAACAGCTTAGCTGTGTTCCGTCGGAGTGCGGGAGTGCCAGTGCCATTGGGGGATGGGAGGTGGTCAGTAGCGCGGCTCTGATTCGGTCTAGGTCTCTAAGCAAGTTTGTACCGGGTAACTCATACTGGAGGGTAGCGGGATCCGAGGCACGGTCCCTGCCGTTGGCCGACCGCAGGTAGTAGGGGGCCCAAGTACCACGAAAGCCGACGTGGGAAAGGCTGCCCCGCCAACTAGCGAAAAATCCCGAAATGCTCCATCGTGCCAGATGGCGACTGGACGGGAGGACCCGATGGACCCATTTCGGGGAGGCTCGGGCGTCCCCGCAGTCTCCAGATGAGTTCCCCACAGGTCGAATGAGCTGAAGCGTCCAATTGGAAAAAGGAGTAGCGTCTCGACCATTCTTCCATTTCCCCACCACACACTCCTCAAAATGAAAAAAAGAACGAAAAGAATTAAGATTACCAAACGGCGGCACTTCCTCCCGCTTAAAGTGCACCTTACAAATATCAGGGGGTTGCACTCAAATATCGACCCGGTCCACCATCATCTCGAGACCGAGAAGCCGCACTTATTCTTTTTAACGGAGACGCAAATAGGAACACCGTCGGACGCGGCGTACCTCAACTACCCAGGATACTCGTTGGAACACAAGTTCAAAAAACGAGCTGGGGTCTGTGTGTACGTTCGCGATGACATTTGCTATCGGCGTCTCCGTTGCTTTGAGGATTCCGGGTTTTCTACAATCTGGCTACTGGTGGACACCGGGGTCGAGAAATCTCTCTACGCCGGTGTCTATCGGTCGCACAGCAGTGACGAGGAGACATCCAGGCTCTTTGAACAGCTAATGGAGAAGGCGGATTGTGCCCAACAACGGTACCCAACAGCGCAGCTTCATTTTCTGGGGGACTTTAATGCCCACCACAGCGAGTGGTTGTTCCCATACCAGAAAACTGACCATGCTGGGAGAGAGGCGCGCAAACTAGCACTGTCGCTAGATCTCACCCAGCTGGTGAATGTTGCTACGCGGGTGCCAGACGTTGACGGACACACGCCCAATTGCTTGGACTTGCTGCTGACTACAGATCCGGACAGGCACTCCGTGTCGGTATCAGCCCCGCTGGGAACATCCGACCACTGTCTGGTGAAGTCCGTGTCGATCATCTCTCCTCCGGATGATAGCCCAAGAGGCACGAGGCGAGTTTGGCGATACGAGTCAGCAGACTGGGATGAGATGCGGCACTTCTTTGCGTCCTACCCATGGCAGCCAGTGTGTTTTTCTTCGGGCGACCCCACCTGTTCAGCTGAAGCGGTTGCTGATGTGATACGGCAGGGAATGGAATACTATATTCCATTCTCCGATATACCGCTCGGTCACAAAGCCCGACCTTGGTTCAATGCGGACTGCGCTCGCGCTGAGGCTCGAATGCAGTCTGCATACCAAGCCTGGGTTCAAGCCCGTGACCGCAAAGTTCGTGCTCGGCGGGTTCGCGCGAAGAAAAGAGCATTTAATGCTGCTGCAAAGTCCTGCAACCGGGTGATCCGGAAGGCCCGTTACGACCACGTCAGTCGCATAGGGACCAAACTTGCATCCTACCCCTCTGGTAGTAAACAATTTTGGTCCCTTTCCAAGTCAGTCGAAAACAACTTCTGCCGTCCTACATTACCTCCCCTGCTGAAACCAGACGGGTCACTAGCCCACTCCGCAACAGAGAAAGCAAATTTATTTGCATCTCTATTTGCGAGCAATTCTCGCCTAGATGCAGACTCTAATCAGCCACCGACGATTCCTCGCTGTGATTCTTCGATGTCGGAGATCACAATACACTCAAAAGAGGTTCGTAGAGTACTTCGAAGTCTAGACGTGAACAAAGCTAGCGGTCCTGATGGAATACCAGCAAGAGTCTTGAGGAACTGTGCGCCTGAGTTGTCTCCTGTGCTGACGCGTTTGTATCGCCTCTCTCTTAAAACAAGAACGGTGCCTAAACCTTGGAAGGTTGCCAATGTACAGCCGGTACCCAAGAAGGGTAGTCGTGCCGACCCCACCAACTATCGTCCGATCGCCATCACCTCCATACTCTGCAAAGTTATGGAAAGGGTACTAAATGGAAAATTGCTGACTTACCTAGAAACTAACGACCTACTCAGTGATCGTCAGTATGGCTTCCGCCGGGGACGATCAACTGGGGATCTTCTAGTGTATGTTACGCATTGCTGGGGCGAGGCCATCGAGAAACACGGCGAAGCCCTTGCCGTATCACTGGACATCTCGAAGGCCTTTGACAGGGTATGGCACGCAAGTCTGCTGAGCAAACTTCCTGCATACGGCATTCCCGCTGACTTTTGCTCTTGGATTTCTGACTTCCTGAGTGAACGGTCGATCCGAGTAGTCCTTGATGGCTGCTCCTCTGACCTCATGGCTATTGACGCCGGGGTTCCTCAGGGGTCTGTTCTCTCTGCGACTCTTTTCCTGCTGCACATCAACGACCTACTTGGTCCTAATATTGTTGGGTACGCAGATGACAGTACTGTCGTCGAGAGATATATGTCAAGCGCAAAAGCCAGCAGTGACGAAATACGTTCTTTGAGAGAGGCCACGGTAGAGCGTATAAACTCAACCTTAAGTCTTGTCTCCGACTGGGGTGACAAAAATCTGGTGAGTTTCAACGCCACCAAAACACAAGCGTGTCTATTCACTGCCAAAAGGAGTCCATTCAATCTGGCTCCTACTTTTCGAGGTACATCTGTACGGGTCACCGACAGCCTCGAGCTTCTTGGCATGAAGCTGTGTGCAAACCTGAACTTCGGCGCCAACATTGAGTCAAAAGCTCAAACTGCGGCCAAAAAGTTGGGTATCCTCAATAAGGTTAAGCGGTATTTCTCTCCTGGACAGTTGCTAGTTTTATACAAAGCACAAGTCCGATCTTGCATGGAGAATTGCTGCCACCTTTGGGATGGCTCAGCCAAATACCAACTAGCCGCTCTAGACTTGATCGATCGCAGAGCCAAGAAGCTCGTTGGTGATGAGATGCTAGTGAAAAACCAAGTTTCACAGCCTAGCCCACCGGCGCAAAATTGCATGTCTGTCGGTCTTTTACAGATTGTACTTCGGAGAGTGTGCCCAAGAGCTCCATGAGCTTATTCCGCCATCCCCCTTCTACCATCGGGAATCCAGACGCACCGCAGGGTATCACCCATATCTGGTTGATATTCCACACATTAGCACAAAGCGCTTTGAAACATCCTTTATAATGCGCACAGCTAAGGAGTGGAATTCTCTGCCTGCGTCTGTGTTCCCGAGCTCTTATAACCCGAATCTATTTAAGTCGCGAGTGAATAGGCTTCTTCTGGGCAAGCTCGTTCCATCGTCGACCTCATCTCTGTCCTCAAGGCTAGATCGAGGTCAAGAGTAAGCCCATACATAGTAAAAAAAAAAAAAAAAAAATATAAAAAATTTGTCTCGCTTAGTCAAACGTCAGATAACATCAAGAAATGATGCTATTTACATTTGTGATGGATGTCTCATTTATTTTAGTACCCAGGAATCTCTCAACAGTCACAGAGCTCATGATTGTTCTCACATCCGTACAGATCTTCCAAATAGCAATATCACTAGAAAGAACTGGTTTGGTCAAAACGTTCCATCAGATAAATTAACCTTTGAAAATTATGAAAGAGAAAAACGTGTCCCTTTTGTGATTTATGCTGATTTCGAATCGTTTCTTAACCCGATCGAAACATGTTCTAATGACCCTTCTAAATCTTCTACGACAAATGTACAAAGACATGATGTATACAGCTTTGGTTACTATGTCAAATGTTCATATGACGATAAACTGTCCAAATATGTAACATATACTGGGGAGAATTGTGCAGAAGTTTTTTTATCCAAATTACGAGAAGATGTTGAAATTATAAACAAAGCTAATTCCTTTCAAAAGTGTCCTCTTCCTCTCACTGAATCGGACAAAATAGCAATCAGAGACGCTTCTGAGTGCTACATATGTGAGAAAAGTCTTAACTCAGAACGACATATAGACTATGACTGGCACACTGGTCATTTCAGAGGTGTGAGTCATGAAGTCTGTAGTAAAAAAATCCATAAGATCTCTTTCATACCAGTTATACTTCATAACCTTAGCAATTATGATGCTCATTTTATTGTACGTGCTTTGAATTTCACAGAAGGTGAGATCCAAATAATACCTCAAAATAAAGAAAAATACATTTCTTTTTCAAAAATATTAAATGTGAAAGGTAAAACCGTTAGTTTAAGATTTATAGATTCTTTTAAGTTTCTATCAAGTAGTTTAGAATCACTAGCTTGTAATCTAAATGAAAATCAGAGAAATGAAAAAGGAGTATCCTTCCAATGATGATTTCAAATTATTAAAACGAAAAGGTGTATATCCATATGAACATATGACTTCATTTGAATCATTGCAGTTACCTTCTTTACCTCCTATTGAATGCTTCACTAGTTTATTGACTGGGTGTCGTATTTCCGTAGAGGAATATAATCATGCAAAAATGTGTGGTCTCTTTTTAACTGTCGAACTATGGGTGATTACTCTGATCTTTATTTTTTTTTTTTTATTTGTATGTTCAGCGGGTATCCTTCGACATGATGGTCGAAGACATTTTCCAGCCAGACATTGACTACGACGACACATTTTTTTTTTTTTTGTCATTACTCTTTAATGTGGTGGTGGTGAAATGGTAAGGTATCCCATTCACTACAGACTTGTTATTTATTTTCTTTATTTAAAAACAGATGTACTACTTCTAACTGATATATTTGAAAGTTTTAGAAATGTATGTATGCGAACTTACGATTTAGACCCAGCTCACTATTATACCGCTCCTGGTTTAAGTTGGGATGCCATGTTAAAATATACTCAGATTGATCTTGAATTACTTACAGATGTTGATAAAATTGCTTTTATAAAGTCAGGCATTCGGGGAGGTATATCACAATGCAGTAATCGATTTGCTAAAGCAAATAATCCGTATATGGATGACTTTGACAAAAATGAACTTATTTCATATTTAGTTTATCTTGATGCTAATAATTTATATGGGTGGGCTATGTCTCAGTATTTACCTATCTCAGATTTTGAATGGGTTGACCCTAAGACTGACTATAATATACCAATCACTTCAGATTATGGTTATATTTTAGAAGTTGATATCGAATACCCCGAACATTTACATGATGCACATAACGATTTTCCGCTATGTCCGGAAAATATTTGTGTAGGTAATACGAAAGAAAAGAAATTAGTTCCGAATTTGTATAACAAACAGAAATATGTTATTCATTATAGAAATCTTTTACAATGTATAAAACTTGGTTTACGCGTTCTTAAAGTTCACCGGATATTGAAATTTAAGCAAAGTCCTTGGTTGAAAAAATATATTGAATTGAACACTCAGTTGCGCACAATTGCAACATCTGACTTTGAAAAAGATTTCTATAAGTTAATGAATAACGCAATATTTGGAAAGACTATGGAAAATATCGAAAAAAGAGTAAATGTAAAATTATTAACACATTGGCAAAAACATGGCAAAATTAAAGGTGTTCAATCTTACCTTGCTCGTCCAGAGTTCCACAGCCTTTCTATATTTTCTGAAAGTTTAGTTGCAGTTCAGCTTCGTAAAACTAAACTTTATTACAATAAACCAATATATTTAGGTTTTTGTATATTAGACTTATCAAAAACCTTAATGTATGACTTCCACTATGAATATATGAAAAAATCATTTCTCAATTTAAAATTATTGTACACTGACAGTCTTGTTTACCAAATTTTTTGTAATGACTTTTATAAAGAAATAAAAAATTATTTAAATGAACATTTTGACACATCAGATTATCCATCTGATAATATTTATGATTTTCCACAAGTAAATAAAAAGAAATTAGGCTATTTTAAAGATGAGAACAATGGTAAATTGTTTTCGGAGTTTGTAGGACTGCGATCGAAAATGTATGCAATGAAAGTAGAAAAGAAAACCATTACTAAAGCAAAAGGAGTAAATAAAAATGTAACTAAAAGTTTAACTTTAGAAAACTACAAGTCATGTTTATTTAATAAAAGTATACAGCATGCTGAAATGTATAGATTTAGAAGCATTAAACATATTATTTTTACTAAAAAAATAAATAAAATATCTTTGTCATATAATGGCACAAAGCGATACGTTATTCCAAATTCAACGGACACGTTAGCTTGAGGTCATTATAAAATACCTCAGTCATAAATTAGTTTAGTACCTCTAAAATTGGCTATTGTTTATATTGCGTGTAGTTTTAATTATATTAGTGATAAAAGAAATGTTGTATAACTGTAGATTTAAGAAATTATTGTAATGTATATTTTACTGTAAAAGTATCTTTCACATTTTGTTTATCTCACGAACTTTGTAGTATTGAATTTTGTGTTTTTTGTTTGATTATAAGAACTTTGTATTATTTAAAATTATGTATATTTTTTGATTTGCACTTCATTCAAATAGACGTGTTTTTATAACTTATAATGTTTCATTTTGAACACCCGTTTACTGCAATAGTCGCTGGTCCTAGTGGTTGTGGAAAATCAAACTTTGTTTGTAATTTTTTAAAATATCTGAAAAATATATGCACTCAAGAATTTCATAATATACTGTGGTGTTATGATGAGATGCAACCGTTATATAATTTAGATGGAGTAAACTACTATCAAGGTATCCCAGACTTAAGTATGTTTGATGGGAAAAATCCTCAACTTATTATACGAGGGCCACACCGAAATGAACGGGAATAGAAAAAAGTACAAAAATAATACAACAATATTTACTTTCATTGTTTTTCGAAGTATTCTCCGTGACAATCGATGCACTTTTGCATTCTATCAAACCAATTATTATAACAGTAATTCCAGTCTGAAGTGGATATAGTCGAAACGGCCGATTTGTAAGCTTCGACTGCCTCTTCTGGGCCTTGAAATTCTTGGGAATGTAAAATAATCATTGGGGCTCAAGTCAGGGCTATACGGTGGATGGTCCATTAACTCCACGTTTTCCTGATTTAAAAACGCGATCGTTTTGCGAGCGGTATGTGAGCTCGCATTATCCTGGTGAAGAATGATGCGACGATTCGGATTAATTTTACGAAGTTATCTTATGACTTCCGGCAAACAAACTATTGTGTACCAATCAGCAGTAACCGTTCTGCGTTCTTGTAAAGGAATCGTAGCCACATGACCAGTTTTCGATACAAACGAAGCGACCATTTTTTTTCGACACGCTACGAGAGCGGACAACTTTTGTTGGCTTGACCTCGCCTTCGAAGACCCAAACAGCCGATTGATGTTTTCTTTCGGGCTCATATGAATAAATCCACGATTCATCACCAGAGACTATATTGTAAACTGCATTTGAGCTCCCTCTATTGAACCGTTGCAGAGTAGACCGACACCAATTAACACGAGCCGACTTTTGTTCCTCGGTCAAACGATGGGGCACCCAGCGGGAAACTAACTTCTTGACACCCAGTTCTTCATGTAAAATAGTTTGAATTGCTGTCATAGCAATGCTGAGAGAAGCCCGAATCTGCTCGTATGTCACATGTCTATCTTCTTTTATTAATTGGCGCACAGCATCGATGTTATCTTGTGTTACCGCTGTTTTTGGTCGACCAGTAGAAGGAACTGTCGTGAGAGAGGAACGTCCACGACGAAACTCAGAATACCAACGATATATAGTCGTTTTACTGGGTGCTTCAAGTTCATAAACAAAAACAAGCTCGACGAGACATTGTTCTTAAGATAAACCTCGACGAAAGTTGTGAAAAATTATGGCACGGAAATGTTCCCGCGTAAGCTCCATTTTCCCCACTGACTTGTCAAATTCAAATGGCTACTACTCTTTTCTTTTTTACTTTTTTTAAAATTCAAAAATGAAATTGTGTTTGAAATAATACTACATGTCATAAACCAAAAAGGTTTTAATCTAATTTATTCCTGAGTATTCTATTCCCGATCTTTTCGGTTTGGCCCTCGTAATTGATGATCTTATGAGAGAATGTGATGGTCGAATAGTTGATATTTTTACTAAAGGGAGTCATCATCGTAATTTGAGTGTGTTCTACATAACACAAAACTTATTTCATCAAGGAAAAGGACAGAGAGATATATCATTGAATTCGAGTTATATTATTTATTTTAAAAATCCTCGTGATAAAACTCAGATACGTTTTCTTGCACGTCAACTTGTACCTGAAAATCCAAAATGCGTTGAAGATGCTTATAGAGATGCCACTAGTAATCCTCATGGATATTTGATGATCGATTTAAAACAAAATACAGAAGACGCTTATCGCTTAAAAACTAATGTATTTCCCAATGAATATACGGTATGTTACGTTCCTAAAAGTGGGTATAAATACAGTTACACAAAAAAGTAATCAACACTAATAAACCATGAAATGTAGAGTGAAGACACATGGATATTTCCTAAAAGCATTAAAAATAAAATAAAAAATAAAATAAAAATAGCCTTTATTCTACCATAATAATTAATACATTTGGAATTTGTTTTTTTTTTTCATGCTTGTCAATATCATTAATACTTCATTTTAGTTATTTTAAATTAAAGTCAATATATTAATTCATGTCATAAATTCGTCACTCTTCCAGAAATATAACTAGATATTATTAAAATGTAGATATTTAATTTATAAAAGCATGCTATTACAAAATTATGGAAGTCGCCTCTTTGGCGTAGGCCTCCCCCATAGTTCTACATTTTTCTCTGTCAGTGGCTTGTCTCCTCCAGTCCGGTCCACATCTTTCTTTAAATATGTCTTCCCATCTCTTTCTCGGTCGTCCTCTTTTTCTTTTCCCTTCTCTTGGTAGCCAGTCGGTGATCTTTTTCGTCCATCTTCCGTTATCCATTCTCATGACGTGTCCAGCCCAGTTCCATTTTAGAGTTCTAATTTGTTGTCGTATGTCTGTTATTTTAGTATTTTTTCGTATATCTTCGTTTGTAATTCGGTCACTTAATCTTATGCCTAACATACTTCTTTCCATTTTTCTCTGATGTATCGCTAGTTTTTTCTCTTCTTGCACTCTTAGTGCCCATGATTGGAATCCGTATGTTAGACACGGTAGAATTGTAGTCTCATACAATTTGCTTTTCACTTTTATGCTAATGTTCTTGTTTTTCATTATTTCTTTGTAACTCCAATATTTTCTCCATGACAAGGTGATTCTTCTGTTTACTTCTTTCTCAGTTAGATCTTCGAACGAGATAGTTTGTCCTAGGTATATGTATTCTTTTGTGTATTCTATGATTTCCCCTTCTACTATTATCATATCTTCATCGCTGTTTGTCATAATTTTAGTTTTTGAGGCATTTAATGTTAGTCCAATTTTCTTACTTTCTTTTGCCAGGTCTTGTATCATTGTTTGTAGTTGTAGAGGATCTTCAGCAAATACCGCAATATCGTCGGCAAAACGTAGATGACTTAGATATTGTCCATCAATTTTAATGCCTTGTCTGTCCCACTCTAGGTTTCTAAATAACATTTCTAGAACTGATGAAAATATCTTCGGCGATAGTGGGTCACCTTGTCGGACACCTTTTCGTATAGGAAATTCCGGTCCTTCTGTCTCTAGTTTAATTTTAGCCGTATTCTTAGAGTATATGTTGTGGAGTAGCTCTACATACTTTACGTCAATGCCTTGACTTAGTAGAGCGTTCCAGATCGCATCAAACTGCAAGGAATCAAATGCTTTGGTAAAATCTATGAAGCAAATATATAGAGTCTTGCCATATTCTTTTGTTTTCTCTATCAATTGTGTTACAACATGTATGTGGTCTATCGTCGAAAATTTTTTCCGGAATCCTGCTTGCTCTCTCGGCTGGTTTTCGTCTAGATTTTTCGATAATCGGTTTAATAAAATTTTTGAGAAAATTTTGTATATGTTTGTCATGATGCTTATGGGTCTGTAGTTGTTAAGATCCGCTCTTTCTCCTTTTTTGTAAAGTAGAGTCGTGGTAGATTGTGACCATTGGATAGGCGTCACCTTTTTTTGTAATATGTTATTAAACATAGTCTGTAGAGGTCGTTGTAATGGTTCCGAAATTGATTTTAATATTTCGTTAGTAATCTGGTCTTCTCCGGGTGTTTTGTTGTTTTTCTGAGTTTTTATGGCAAAATCGATCTCAGATATTAATATCTCAGGAATTTTCTCAGGAATGTTTCCGTCTGTTATTATGTAATTCTCAATGTAATCTTTAAACTCTGATGAAGCATCCGATGAGTAGAGACTTTTATAAAATTCTGTTGCTTCGTTTATTATATCCAAACGTTTCGCTAAAATATTTCCTTTTTGTCTTTCATGTTAGTGGCCCATTTTGATGTCATCTGTAGTTCTTTGAAGGCTTTTTTTATTGCTCCTGACTTGTTTATAAACTTCACGAAGACGTTTTTCCTGTGCTCCATTTTGTTTTTTGAAATTTCTCTATTTATTTGTTTACTAATTTGGGTTATTTTGTCCCGTACCAATTTTGTTCTTTTTTCCTTGTAGAGTTGTTTTCGTTCATCTAACAACAGCTTTAGGTTGGTATTTTTCCGGTCTTTTTGGTCTCCCTGTGTTTTTGGTATTTCATTCATGAGATTCCGCATTTCCTCTTGGAAGTTATTGTACTGTATATGAACATCGGACGTTTTCTCTAATGTCTTTATAAACCTATTTTCTAGGTGATTTCCGCTCTCTCTCGTAAGTGTAGGTAGATTTTTCGTGCATGTTATCTTTTGTTTAAAGAACTTTCTCTTTTTTGTTAATGATAGGTGTATTTTACATCTTATCATACGATGGTCAGTATTAAAGTTGAGATTCTTTATTATGTCGAAACTTTGTATGTCTTTGTGATTATTCGCTAGTATATAATCTATTTCGTTGCGATATAGAGCATTTGGTGATTGCCAGGTCCACTTTTTATTCGGTTTTATTTTGTACATGCTATTTACGAATTTAAGGTTTTTTTCTCTACCAGTCTCTGACCATGTTCTGATCTTTTCCCACACGAGTAGTTTCCAAACGCGGCTTCTTCACATTGTTGTGCTTGTCCAATTTGTGCGTTGAAGTCGCCCATTAATACAATTTTTTTCGTTTTTGAAGCCTCAGTGGCTTTTTCAAGATTTTCGTAGAAAAGTTCTAGTTCGTCTTTTTTACATTTCTCTGTAGGTGCATATGCAAGGATAATGTAAAGGGAGTTTACATTAATGGTCAATTCTAGCGTGGCTAATCTCTCGCCATAGCTTTGAAAGCCAACTATGCTCTCTTTGAGGTGTTTCTTTACTAAAAATCCGACACCGTATCTTCCTTTGATTCCTTGGCAGTGGTAAAGTATGAATTCAGGATATTCTTCTAGGTCTTCGTCTCCTCTTCTTGTTTCACACATACCTAATACGTCCCATTTTATGTCTTCAATAGCATATTTCAGCGCTATTATTCGTGTATCGGATAGTAATGTTCTTACATTTAGGCTAGCCAAGTATATACAATAAGGTTTTGATGGGTGTTTGTTTTTATTTGGGGGGTTTTGGTTTTTAGCCTCCAACAAGGTGTCACCGGCTACCAACCGGCTTGGAGGGCGTTGGGAGAGGGGGGCTGTTTGCTAGTCAGAGTATTCAGCTTCGTTTAAGGTTTCGTTAGGTTGTTTGTTTCTCGTTGTTGGTCGACGCTTCATATATGCAGATATGTCATAAGTTTTATTTTTCTTTGGAATTGAGGTTAAGTTACGGCCTTCGTTTCTCATATTTTCAGTAGCTTTTGGAGATTCTGACAAATTTCTCTTATGGGTTTTCATATTATTGTTTCTTTTTTGTTTCGGGCTCTTTTCTTTTAGAGTAATAATTTTATCGTATCGCAACGCAACCTTTTTCCCTTGCTCTCGTTGAATTTTCAGCTCAGCTTGAAGATCTTTCCGTTTTTGTAGGACTGCTTGCGTGAAGTCTTCTTTCACGTACATTGATGAGTTTTCTAGTATTTTTTTTTTTTTTAAATTTCTATTTTTCGCCCTACCGTGGTCAAGGTTATTACAATAGGTCTTATTTTTGTTTCGCTTTTTTCCCTAGTCTTTTTACGTCTTCAATTTCGCTTTTGTGGCAGTGGACTTTCATAGTGTTGTTGATGATATTCAGCACAAGTTTTTGGAGATTTTCATAGCTACTATTTTCTGATTCTTCGACGCCAAAAAGTATCACATTCTTCTTTTTCACCAGTCTTTCTAGATACTCTATAGTTTTTTGTTGTTCGTCAATTTTATTTTCCAATTCTGCTGTTTTAAATTCGATTTGGTTTAATTTTTCGTCAATGTGACTATTTATAGATTTTGTGATGTTCTCTTCCATTTCATTTATTTTTGTTTTCTGTTCTGTTATATCTCGTTGCATTTGTAATAATAAATCTACGATATTGACGTCTGTGGTGTTTGCATTTACTGCCATCTTGTATCCAGTAGCAGAACTAAGTAGGTCTCTTGAAGGCAGATTTTGTTTAGTTTTTCAACTCCTCGATAGATGGCGCTTTTTTTGTTGTTGCTGTTATTCAATCTGGCGCTGAACCCTAGATGACTAATCTTTTGAGGTTATATTTTAACCGTTAAATGAAACCATGAAAATCTATGTTAATCTCTATATATTCTTTGAAAAAAGTATTGCACTGACCTTTCGCGCACGTTATTTTGCTGGGCTATAGGTGCTTTGTTCCGTTAACCACTGTTATTGATGATGTTTGTTGTCAACAGTTTTTTCGTTATTTTTGTTCTTATTTCTCACTATTATCCATTGTCTTCAATTTTACAGGTGTTGTAGACGATTTTGCACAATAATCACTATATTTCTTGGATATTTATTAACTTAAAATATTATTAGAATGTAAACAACACAGAAACGATGTTACTTCGAGCACTACAGCGCCCTCTCCCTAAAATCATTACATATACTAAAACCAAAATATCGAAAAGTATTGCTTCGGACTTGTGAAAAAGAAGAAATCGATTGTATATGTGAGTGTATATTTAATGTCTTAAATGGGAAAGTTCCATTAGAGGAAGAACAAAAAATTAAACTGAATAAGTATAAACATATTCTAAGGAAACTTATTTCAAAAGGAGAACATAAACTAATGAAAAACATAATTTTTCAGAAAGGAGGAGCTTTTCTGCCAATCATTCTAGGTTCAGTACTGAGTGCATTGCTAGGTTCATTAATAAACAAATATTGTAACAAACTAAAATAATGGATCATGCAAAGAAAATGATATTGATTGAACCTGAAGTAATGGAGAAACTTAAAAATAATACTTGTCATACTAAAACTGACAGTCTTTCACAACTGGACGAAGAAATAGATAAAGTTTTAAAAACAAAATTGGATGACAGAGAAAAATGGTCACTTTATTTGCAAACACTGCAAAGATATTTATATTTTATTAACAAGGATCGAAAACCGCTACAAATTCCCTTAATCTCTTTTGATGATTCAGACAGTAAAGACGAGTTCGTAAAAACACACGTGAAAAGTGTCAACGAAACTACAAAAGAAGAAAATAAAGATTACTTCGTTAAATCACAATTGCTTCAACTTATACCAAAAACATACAAACTGAAGGGTGAGCTTTTAATAGATTTGCTTCTGAAGAACAAAGATAAAATATATTGGAATGAAAAGGGCACCGTTTTTATAAACAACAAAGAAGTCAACAAAAGTAATATTGTAGATTTGCTGAATGATGTTATAAGACCACTAAAAAATAGTTCTCCTCATGGTTGGGTGGAATTTAATACTATTTTAAAAGATCTACATGTACCGCTAAGTTACATAGGCAATCCTAAAAGAGCAACTTACATTAATGTATTGTCTAAGACTCCAGAACTCGGTAAACGATTCGATACATCAGCTGATTCTTCTAAATCATCTGAGTTTATTACTCCGTAATCACACCTAAAAAATAATAAAGATCAATTAAAAAGAAAAATTAACTGGGAAAGATGGACCCCTTATTAGAAATTCAAAAAATTTACTATGATGTATCCAACCCTGCTGGCTATAGCAGTTTAAATAAACTATCTCAAGCTATGAAAGGTAGCATTACAAAAGAAGAAACAAGGAAGTGGTTGGAATCTCAAGATACTTACACTTTACATAAACCTGTTCAACGACGATTTTCGAGGAATAAGTATATTTTGTCTAGCATCAATGATCTCTGGCAAGCTGACTTAAGTGATATGCGAACTTATAGTGAATATAATGATGGTAATAAATACATTTTATGCGTAATTGATGTTTTTAGTAAATATGCCTTTGCAAGAGCTATACAAAATAAGAATTCTCATACGATCAAACAAGCATTTAAAAGTATATTCTCTGAAGCAAAAACTACACCTAGACATTTGCAGTCTGATAAGGGTACCGAATTTATGTCTAAGGACGTACAAAGTTTTTTAAAAAGTTACAATATCAACTATTGTACAACAAATAACCCTGATATAAAAGCTAGCATAGTAGAAAGATTTCAAAGAACTTTAAAAATGAAGATGTGGCGTTATTTTACTCATAGGAATACTTACAGATATGTAGACATTTTACAAGATTTACTTGAATCGTATAATCACAGTTATCACAGAAGTATAAAGATGCGTCCCTGTGATGTTACTAATAATAATATCATGACAGTTTGGCGTAATTTATACGATAAATCGGAGACCCAAAAAAGTTACTCGCTACAACCTAAATTTAGAGTTGGTGATTATGTTAGAATAACAAAATATAAACACATATTTCAAAAAGGCTATGAGACTAATTGGAGTGACGAAATTTTTGTAGTCACATGAATCATTACTCGTACACCTTGGTTAGTCTATACTTTAAGTGATTTGCAAGGTGAAGCTATTACAGGAACATTTTATGAATAAGAATTACAAAAAGTTACATATGACCAATCAACAAAGTACAAAATAGATAAAATCATACGTACACGGTACTCTGGCCCCAGAAACGAGTTGTTAGTGAAGTGGAAAGGTTATCCAAACAAATTTAATAGTTGGATTTTAGCATCAACTTTAGAGAAGCCATGAATAGTGACAATGAATTTTATTTAACTCTACCTAGTAACAGTTCTTTTGCCTACTTTCCTGATAATAAGACTTACACATTTTTCAACTAAATTACCGAAATCAATAAAGTTAGATGGAGAATGGTCAGTGGGAGTTGTCGAGTTTCAGTACCCTTGTACAATGTTTACAGTTCAAAATGATAATAACATTGTGTATATAACCAAAAGAATGGTTGTACCTAATGAAGTAGAACCGTCTATCGTAACTTATAAAAGCCATATACCAGCATCAAGTTATGAAGATATAGACGACGTTATAGTGGCACTTAATTCAAAAGGAACATTCAAATTGCGACATGATAAAATTTCAAAGTTTGTTAGTCTTTCTGGAAATATTGATGATCTAATAAGTTTAAAATTTAATTTAAGATTTATTCGAACTTGATGAAATTATTAATATACCACAAATGACAGAAAATCGAACAATTTATACTACTACTAAAACAAAATATCTAGCCGTTAAAATGACACAGTTTTACCTATGACAGAGTCAGACAAACATTTATGCATTCAACATACAAACCGAAATATGTCCGAAACATACATTACAAATTGGCGAGTCTATTTGCGACATATGACTTATGATTAGCAATGAAAACAAACCGTTTTGTCGGTCGACAGTAAAAGAATGGACCGAACGATGGATCAAGTTACACACTCGAGACGCTTGAATATTTTCGTGCTGCGATAAATGTTCTACACGAGTTATGTGCGAAATGGGTTAATGACATTAGATCAAGGATGTGTTATGAGAGGAGAATCCTTTATGATACACGCTTAACATAACTACAAAACTAAATATTTACGCAACCCGAAATGGACATGCATAACCCAAGTATATTTTCACTAAATTACATCCTTAACACTTCATTGCCCATAGAAATTATTACAGAAAGCCATAATGAAACGTATAACGTTATTCAGCAGAGTATCAATATTCTAAAAAGCCAAGAATTGGAACAATGGACACCAGGTGATTCTACACCCTACATGACGATATACGTAATTCAATGCATTAGCAGCTATTTTGTTGCCATTTACAGTTTGTAATTTGAGACGGTGGTGCAAGAGGAATACTCGTAACAGTAGAGAGTACTCCATTCCTACAAAAAGGGCAAATGACATAGAGAATGAATGAGACCAAAACTTCTACATTTGCACCACCACCACCTGTTCAGCCGGCGGCCCCCAGGATATCGCACATATTGAAAAGTTCCGAGAATAGGGTGGACCGTACTACCTCACCTATACAGCGTACAATGGACCGCGCTGCCTCTCCTATACCGCAATGAAAAATTTTTTTTAGTCTCTGTGAATTGAATCTTTAACAACATTCTTTTTCATTTATCGTTGTAACTCAGTTTAAAAGATACTTTAATTTTAAATGACTGATATTGTTTACGTGAAATGACATTGGCAAAAGATGAAATATTTAAGTTACTTTTTATGTTATAATGCTATCTGAATATTTGATAAAATGACATAATTAAGTCCTGGTTATTTACATTTTCTTGTTTGAGTTGGAAATATGTACACACAGTCGCACATCAGTAGAAACACTTTTGGACCTTATAGCGTGGTAATAGAGTTGAAAAAGTTTCTACCGACAAGCGGTTGACCCATCGATCGTACAAAGTTCAAATTATTGTATTTTTCTAATAACGCGGGGTAAGGCGTCGCTTATACGAGGGCCAAACCGAAAAGATCGGGAATAGAATACTCAGGAATAAATTAGATTAAAACCTTTTTGGTTTATGACATGTAGTATTATTTCAAACACAATTTGGGACTGGGGGATTTAAGGTACTTAATGTGCATTAATATAAGACGATGAAAGATCTTGGGCATCGGAAACGTGTAGCGGTAAAAACCCTTATCAATATTTATTACAAGATTTTTTATTTCTCGAAATAAATGACAAAGGTGCTATTAATATTAATGGCATACCAAAAGATTTAAAATTGAAAGGAATTTCTTACAAAATACTTTAAGTAAGTCGTCACAGCTAACATACATAATTCATAATATATTAAATTAGTATTTATATTATCAAATAATATTATGCAGGAAAGAATCACTCGACCGTAGACCCGCCGTCTAGTCGAGGGTACACCCCTATCACTACTCTCACCTAAACGGCAGCCGTAACAGCGTGGCGATGTGTCTCCACAAGAAAAAGTAAAGGAAAATAGCACACTTAAAATGATTGTGCTTTTATTTAGCCTTACCATTTTGTCACCCTTTTTTTCAGCCCAGCGATACACTCCAGTTTAGGTATGAGCACCCCAGTAGTAGGAATGTGTTGGTTCTAGACCACATTTTTTGGGCCTCCTAAAAAAAGCTCATCACAATCACGGGGGTGGAAAAAGGTCGACATATACTCGCGGACCTAAAAAATCTCTTTACAGACGATAAAACTTTTATTGCGATTATTGCTTGGGTTCTTGTAAAGGATCGATTTGTACCTGCGTGCAGGACATGATTCAACCTGTTTAAATGATCTCGTCTTATAAAAGTAATTTTGGCCTAATAAATCCCATACGTTCCGTGATTTAGTTTAGTTTAGAACTGTATGTGGCAGGCGAGGATCCAAGGGAGGGGGGGGTCACAGGGGTCACGACCCCCCCCCCCCCCCGAAACCCAAACAGTTTTTTTTTCGTTTATTTAGAAATCCCGGTACCCAATCTATATACAACGTGTTAATGGAATAAGCGAAACCCTCATACACCCCAACTGATTGTAATTAAAATTAATCCATTCCCGTAAAAAACACTGAAGAAAGATTTCTCTTTCTAGATATTGTTATTTTAAAGTTACGCCACGCCCACTTCCCTCCCCTCCTCACTGCTCATGAACCGCGCGGCGTCGCCGACAGCGCGCGTATCAACAGATATATTTAGAATAGAAGCGGCAAAAATTTTAATAATATATTTTTTTTTAAAGTTCTATCAAAAACCCGTGAAATTGATTCTACTCTCGACTCTGAACAAACAATTTTCTCAGTTTCGCTTGTTCCGTTAACACGTTGTATATGTTACAGTCAAAACCCTTAACCCAGTCAAAAACCTTATCGACTAACGTTCAAAACCCTTATTGACTGACACCCTTGTATTTTAGGTTCGTTAGCTAAGGTGGGTTAGGTTATCTTGCGACCACCACGCACGAGTCGAGCTTATGTTACTCAGGAATGTAGCATTCAATAGTGAAAAAAAAATTGGTATTTGTCCCGTAGCTTTTGTGTTAATTCGTTACAAACATAAATACAAACACATTAAAATACAAAACTTTCCTCTTTATCTTTCTTCTTTCTTAAATATGTAAAATAGCTTGTCATGATTGATTCATAAACGTCGAGCCGTAACTATGGCTACAGATCTGAAATTTTGTACACAGGTTTTTGCACTTCAAAACCACCCATTATGAAAAGATTATCCAAAATGCATCCCCTAATGGGGTGAAATATAAGGGATGAAAGTTTGTATGAAAGTCCTTTGTTTCTTGAGTTATTTTCCGTATGTTGGTCTGTAAGTCTTTCATTTTTAAAGGTAGAATCATAAATTTGGTTTTGAGCTCTCCGTAGACGTGTTTCTTTACTTCTTATTATTAGCTAAAATCCAAATTTCAAGTACATAACTCATGTAAAAACTATAGGATTTTGATACGAACTTTCATATCTTATTTTACCCCCTTGGGTTTAGCTGACGTCATTAAGACCACATTCAGGTCACTGCGTTTGCGCTTGCGTATAGAAGAATCGATCGCGATTTATTGCAAAAATGGTAAAGTGTAGTAAATGTCCAAAACAAGTGTCGAAAAAATACCCCGGCTTACAGTGCACTAAATGTTGTAAGTGGTTACACTCGACCTGTGCTTCGTTAACCAGTGATCAACTGGCGACATTGAACGCCATGGAATCCGTGGATTGGAAGTGTCGAGAGTGCTCAGGCAGGGCCAAACCTAAGCGTTTATCTTGCATAATGCCGGATGCTGAAGACGAAGAAGACACCGACGCCGATATTCCCAACAAAAGTATGATGGAAAAAATACTCGAGGAAATACGGGTACAAATCGGCCAAATGTTAAAAACGGAACTAGAATCTACCTTACAATTTTACTCCGACAAGATCGACGAATACGAAAAAAAGATTGAATCTTACGTAACAAGCATGAAATCTTGCATGAATCAGTGCAAAGATCTAAAAAATACGTGTAAAAATCTAACCTTGAGAAATGATGAAATGGAGCAAAAAATAAACAGCTTGGAACAAAAATTTATTGCAAACCAAATAGAAATATGTGGGATACAAGAAAATGAAAACCAGAATATTTCAGAAATTACTCAGAAAATCTGCTCGAAACTACAAACAAACCCTACAGATATAGTCACGGCCTACCGTAAAAAGAAAAACCGCCAAACCTCCAACAAAACAAAGGATATACCCACTATAATCGTGTCGCTAAGGGAAGGGTGCCGCAACAAATGGCTAGACTCATACAAAGCAACAGAAATCAAGGCGGAAGAGATAGGTGGACAGGGAAACACTAAAATATACCTACGTGAGTCCCTGACGCCCCAAACATCTTATCTTCTATGGAAGGCTAAATCTGAGCTGAAAGAAAAGGGACTATGTAAGTTCGTATGGTGTAAGAATGGTCTCGTCATGGTGCGCAAGCAAGAAAAGGATAAATTTTACATAATCAGATGCACCAACGACATAGAAAACTTGGCCTTTGAACTAAAAAAATACGAAAATTAAACGACAACAAAAAAAAAAAAAATGAATGAATGTTAATCTTATTATCGCAACTTAATGGACCTTAACCCACAAATAATAGAAACTACACATAAATCGTGGAATAATTTTTCAGATGACATTATCTCGAGCCACAACTCTTTTTTATCACTACATGTCAACATCAGATCGATGATTAAAAACTTCGCCCAACTAGAGTCAATAATTGCACAGTCAACAAAAACAATACACTTTATTGCGGTCACAGAAGCAAACATATCCAGCGCATGTGAACAAATGTTTCAACTAAAAAACTACTCTATGAATACCTGTCTTAGAAATCAACGGAAAGGAGGAGGTGTCATCGTATATGTCCATAATAGTGCTAACTTCACTCGATCGACACATACAACAACCTACTGCGAGTGCGTTGCGGGAACCGTGGAGACTGATTTTTATAAAACCCATGTATGCGCTATATACAGACCCCCGGCACTAAGCAAATCTCTTTTCCTGCAAGAAGTAAACAATATTATAAACAAAACTCCGGTAAGTCATAACTACTTATTATTAAGCGATATAAACATAAATTTAAAATTACGAAATGCATTGACTAAACAATATCTGAACTTATTGCATGAGAGGGGATTTGAATGTGCAATTAATCAGTATACGCGTATAGAAACTAAGGGTGAACAGACCTCCAAAACCTGTTTAGACCATCTATATATATAAAAGAAGAAGGTGACTGACTGACTGACTGACTGACATATGGGCATTTTCACAAAAAATTGCACCCCTCACTTTTCGGCTGTCCCACAGTTTTAAAATAAAATTGTGCATTCTTATGAATGTTATATTATGGTTTTGTTCATCTGAGTCTAACAAGATATATTATATTTGTATTTTTAATATAGCTAATTGTTTTAATTATATTTAATTGTTTAAATAACGACAGCTAAACATGTTAATAGCTGTCATTTTGGCCTGTCCCAGTGCGTCTCTGCCTCGATAATACCGAATTTACCAGAAATATTTCCTACCAACATATTATAGTAAACGATGTGTGCCGATTGTATGATATTATTTCCGTCACGTAAAGTTAAATTTATAAATTAAACTCTATTGATTCAGGCGTAGAGTTGCTTTTTCCACAAAGGTCAAATTTTGAGCCGTCCGGACATGTCAGTACAGTGACGGCCCAAAGCGTGTTTCATTTTCTACCAGAAAGTTTAATTTATTTAAAATAGCAACATTATCCTTAAACGATCGTCCTCCATTTTGTAAATCAGTCAGTTTGTCAAAGTTCTTGCTGTGAAAAGGTTATATTACTTGTGCCAGCGGATGATCACGTTTTTAAAGTCAGGTTTGAAGCATTTTTTTTCTTACATCTGGTTAAGTCTGAATCTGCATTTATGTTCATTGGATTTGGACGTAATTAATAATCGTTTCTATCAGTTTTAAGTCAGATAAATATCGTTATTTTGGTCAAAATATTTTTTTGTTTTATTTTACGAGTATAAATGTGACGTCAGTTTAGTGACGAATCATGTCGTCACATATATGTCGGACAGTTCAAGTGACCAAACTGACCTATAAGGCTTGGGTTACATTACAGTCAAGGTTAATAAGTCCATACTTCTAGAGATAATATGGCAAACGATCGATTTTCTCGAAAGTGTGTTATATTTTTTGGATATTACTTTGATTTATTATGTAGAATTGGTTACGAGCTATGAATTTATTAGCAAAAAATTTAAAAATGATTATTCGTTTTTGCCGCGCGACTATGAATGAGAATTTGGACTTGATTATATAGTTTGTTATTTTCAGGTAGTAAAAACAAAGTGCACCATGCCACTTACTGGTGCAGAAAGGACAAAAAGATATAGAGAGAGATTAAGACAAATACGTCCAGAAGAATTTGAACGACAAAGAAAAAAAAATCTGGACCAGGTTAAATGTAAAAAAAAGAAAATTTCTGAGCTCACTCCAGAAGAAGCGGAAATAAGAAGGGAAAAATGGAAAGAAGAAAAAAGAATTAGTAGAAAAAAACAAAAGAAAGCTAAGGAACCTGAGGTAGTTGATAATGCCCCACGACCTGAGACAGCACAGCAAGAAAAACTACACAGGAACCATAGAAGATCTTAAAAGAAAAAATGAAAAATATCGTAAACGATACCAAAGATTGAAACTAAAAACAGATAAACAAATTGAAGACTTAAATTTAACGATCATGAAATTGAAAGCCAGGCAAGAAATTTTGGAACATACTATGAAAAACACGTACCAAAATTGCACCAATACAAAAGAAAAGCAGGTTCTTAAAAATTTGGCTCTAAACTCTGCAAACAAAAGCATGGTGTCAAGAATGCTAGGTCTCAGCTGCAAAGCAAGAATAAAGCGAAAGAAGGTTAGACGACATGACATACCAGAAATAACAAAGTTTTACACAAGAGATGACGTGAGTCGTAATACTGCTGGTAAAAAGGAAGTTCGCACAAAAAATAAAGAAAAAGTTCAGATTCGATATTTGCTAGATACGCTAGTGAATACTTTCCGTAAGTACAAAGCTGAAAATGGTCGATTCGGTTTTACTACATTTTATAAACACAAGCCGTTTTATGTATTATCGCCGGGCTTGTCTTCAAGATCTACTTGCTTGTGTATAAAACACAGCAATTTTGGATTTCTCCATGATGCGATGGTAAAATGCGGTTTGATCACTGGTAGTATACAAAATGCTTTAAGCCAAGTATCATGTGACTCGAATAACTATGAGTGCATGTGGAGCAAATGTGATATATGCAAGGACAAGAAAGTGCACTACCACCAAAAAGACGAAGAAGAACTAAGGCAGGAAGTTGAATGGTTTCGTTGGGAGAGACAAGATCATACTTACAAGAAGAAAGACGGACAAGATACGAAAGAAATGACAACAAAAAAAATGGCAAAAGTAACAAAAAAGGGAACTCTCAATGACTTGAAGAATGAGTATGAAAGAGACTTGGTATTATTTAAAAAACACAATATCAACATGAAGCATCAGCAAACTCAATATCAGAAGGCAGTATCAGAGCTTAAAGAGAATGAAGTGTTGGTAGTTTGTGATTTCTCGGAAAACTATCAAGCCAAACTTGCTGAACAATGCCAGTCTATGTATTATGGGGCATCAAATCTTCAAATATGTCTCCACACGGGAATGGTATTTTGGAAAAACCGATCTCAGTCATTCTGTACGCTGTCAGACAATACTTGCCACCAACCACCAGCGATTTGGGCACACTTGATACCCATTCTAGACATGATAAAGCGTGAATCTCCTGAAATTACGGTAATACACTTCTACTCGGACAGCCCTTCATCACAGTATCGCCAAAAAAACAATTTTTATTTACTGGTTTACTACACAAAACTGTACCAGCTGCAATATACCACTTGGTCATTCTACGAATCCGGCCACGGCAAAAACGTCGCTGATGGGATAGGAGGCAGTATCAAACGAACTCTAGACAGAAAAGTTTGCTGTGGTAACGATGTGGTTGACGCAAGGGATGCGTATGACCTGTTAAAAGAAAGCCTAAAAGTTACTAAAATCTTCCTGATTGACAATGCCGAAGCTGAAAATGTGGCGAAAAATTTACCTGACAAGATACCTGTTCTAAAGGGCACAATGCAATTACACCAAGTAATGACCAGCCTCGACAGAGATTCAAACATAATACAATTTAGAGATGTGGGCTGTTTTTGTGGTGATTTTCGAGGTCTGTGCACTTGCTTTGCACCGAAATTGCATTCCGTAATATCCAATGCGCCTAGTTTGCCTTCAACTTCCAAAAAAGCAACGGAAACCGCCTTGGATAACTTGCCTTTACTTCGGCTTTCAACCTCCAAATCAACAAAAAAGGATACGGGAAGCACTAAGAATAATTTACCCACAATACGACCACCAACCTCCAAATCAATGGTCAGTGTCCCGGGTACTGAAAGTATCGAGGATAATTTGCCCGCATTGCGGCCAGCAACTCCCAAGTCAAAGCAAAGAGCCACAGGGACAGAAAGCCTCAAGAATATTTTAACGGGATGTAATACAGATGACTTTTCCATATCTTGGCCTCCAACTTCAAACAGAGGAACGGGAAGTTTCACTGAAAATTCACCTTTAAAATCTGCGGGAATTGCCATAGAGAGCTCCATAAGAAATGAAGTAACAAAAGATCAAGCTAATGAGTTTCCGCGGCTTGAATTTTCAGAGGAAATTCATAATGTCGATGATAATTTTGACTTGAACACTATTGATGCATCTGATTTGATCTTTCTAGCTAAAGACGCTCAAAACCCACCACCGATTGTCATGACTGAACATTCCAAAGAAAGTGCGGTATTAGATTCTGAGAAAGTTTTACGTGGGAATGCCAGTACTGACATTTTTGATATGAATAAAGATGCTCAAAACCCACCACCGGTCATCATCATTGAACATGTCCTAGAAAATGCGGTATCTGATACTGCGAAACATTTGAGCAGGAGTAGCAGTGATATAAATAAAGATAGTCCAAACCTGCCACTGGTCAACATTATTGATCATAAGCAAGAAACCGCGGTATCTGATACTGAGAAACTTTTACGTGGGAGTGCTAGTGCTGACATGCTTGATAAAAATGCGAACGTATCTGATCCTTTGGTTTTTGTAGATAAAAAGTGTTTAAATATCCAAGTAAAAAAAGAAAATTCCAGCCAAAAACACAATCACTTTGTAGACCCAAAAAAAGAGGTTATAAAAATACCACAAGACAAGAAAGATTTTCCAAAACTACTTGCCACAGCCACAGCAAAACGTATCCCTAAAAAGCGTTCAATAATAATTCACGAAGATATTATATATATCTCAAAATTGCTGAAACACGTGTTTCTTTGTTTCTTATTGTTAGAGAAAATCCAAATTTTCAAGTACCGCATGTAAAACTGTAGGGGATGATATCTCAAAATGTCTGAAACACGTGTTTCTTTGTTTCTTATCATTAGCTTAAATCCAAATTTTCAAGTACCTCATTTGTCTGGATGAATTTCTAAAACTGCTAAAACACGTACTTTTTATTTTTTATAGAAGCTCAAAACCAAATTTGTGTATTTTAAAAAATGAGAGACTTAATTATAAGTAGATTAACATACGGTTAAAGTGCGATTTTTAAGAAATGCTTAAACATGTGTTTCTTTATTCTTACCAAAAACTTAAATTCAAATGTGTGTGAATCTAACTCAAGAAACAAAGGACTTTCACACAAACTTGCATCACTTATTTCACCCCTTTAGGGGATGAATTTTGGAAAATCCTTCCTTAGTGGGTGGTTTGAAGAGCAAAAAACCAGATTAAAATTTCAGATGTGTAGCTATAGCGGTTACGGCTCGGCGTTGATGAATCAGTCATTAAGTCAGGACAAGCTATTTTATACAGAGTAGCCCATTGATTTAAAAAAATATTTTTCTTATTAGATAATTAACTATTTAAACCTAAATTGAGATTTAGATTTTTCTCTTACATGTTTTGAACGCCAATTTCAGCGAACAATACCATTTAAAGTATCAAAATTCTTTCAGAACACCCTATCTAGTACCTAGTCATTTTTACGGAAAAAAAAAACCGGCCAAGTGCGAGTCGGACTCGCGCACTGAGGGTTCCGTACCACCACATAAACATAATTGTATTAGTTGAAATTTCAGTAAGTTAATGTGCTAGATTTTTTGAGTCCGACACGCGCTTGACCAAATTTTATTATTTGTTGTTATTTTATAGCCTATGCCCTATAAACATACCAATTTTCAAGTTTGTAAGTGTTCCCGTTTTTAAATAGAACTAAAACAAAAATCGCCTCAGCAACCATCCAACTTGACCCCTCTCTTATATGAATGTTCTTGAAACGGGAGCTCACCACAATTGGTTACCATTAGTTGTGAGAAAAGTTGTAATATTTAATGATTTCAGACTTTTCCCATTATTTGTACTGTGAGACCTAGCTTCTTGCCAAATTTCATAATTTTAGGTCAACGGGAAGTACCCTGTAGGTTTTTCATTTTTGAATAAATGTATGGAGATGAGGACATAAAATGCCATATCTTTTGATTGCGTCGTTGTAAAAAATTTAAATTTTCAGGTCTTGTGTGGTTCATGGATCCTAATATATGGTATTAATTTCAACCTGATACCTTTACCCGTTAGTGAGATAAAGGGTCTTGACAGACAGACAGACAGACAGACAGACAGACAGACAGACAGACGGACAACAAAGTGATCCTATAAGGGTTCCGTTTTTTTCTTTTGAGGTACGGAACCCTAAAAACAACTAAATTCTGAAGGCCCACCCTAAAAAATAAAATAGGATCGCTCATGTGGCAAAATTTTTACCAGCTCTCTTAAAACTTCTACTGAAAAACAATAGTGTAAATACTAGGTACTTACTGCTTTACGACAAAAACAGGCAAGGGGCGGTACTTTTCAGACGGAATTTATACAGAAACTATCATATTTGGCAATAGGAGTCACAAAAATAGGCAATTTATTTATTTGGAGCCTAAATTAATATTCAGAATTTGTTCCCTCTCAACTTTTAAACACCAATTTCAGCGAAAAATATCCCATTATGCACCAATTTTTTTTCAGCCAATGTTTTGGATAGCCTAGAGACTTTTCAATCTATGGAACATCCTTTTTGTATTTTTAAAATTGACCATCAAAATTTTAATCGGCTCATTAAATTATTCGAAAAATTTATTTACCATATCTTTTAAATAATAAATAGGAATGTTAGGAGGTTCATTATTTTATGTATAAGAGTAACGTTAAATAAAATCAAGATACAAAAAGAAAACTGAAAAAATGTTCTGTTAAAAAAAATGAGAATTTTCAAAACTCTTTCGGCAGAAGATTTTAAAAATTAATAGAATAATTTATAACTCGAAAACTACAAATAATCGCGGAACATACATGGAGGTGATTTGGATACCCCTTAGCATGAGGCATCGATTTTTTTCGTTTGGACGCCTATCAATGGGTCACCCTGTATATTTAGATTGTTTTCAGTAGATCTGTTACGTGAAATATCGAACTCACTTCTATGGTGAATTTGCAATATGTGTATGCCTGTCTCTGTGACGTGATATACGAGTATGAAAAACATTAGCTTTTTTTCTTTGCTCATAAAACTACCTATGCTAATTTTTGTTCGGGTAAAAATAATGGTGTTGTTATGTTCAGCCTCGATGACCCCCCCTAAAATCTAGGGCTGGAACCGCGCCTGGTATGTGGTGACATAGGTTACGATTTTCCTTCGAAGTGGTGCATGGTTTGCGTTAAGTGTATATGATAGTATCACGTATTTACACATCGTGTTCTTCACCATCATCGTAACGAACATGGATGTGACTATACTGAGTGTATTAACTCTCTACTCACTTGTTTAGTCTTTTGTATGCCGATAGCAGAAGTTAATGTACCTTTCCGAATAAACTCCTCCAATGGGCAGAGTAAACCGTTGGAGAAAGAATAAAAAAAAAACTTTTTAGTCTGGTTACTTAATGAGCAGTCTCTCTAAATGTTATTGATTTCTATACATCATTGTTAAAGCTGGCATCTTGTATGAAAATGAAAACGTGGACTTTGAAGAAAATTAACAACTAACAAACACTATTATTTCAAATTCGAGTTCAAACAAAAGGACAGTTTATGAATCTCTCAATGAGTTCTTTGGAGTGCCTAAGAAAAAATTTGCAAAGCTGTGTTCGTCTACTGTTGGGAGATCGACGGCTGATGGAATGTTATACGTCTCAACCTCATCAAAATTGAGATTTACAACGTAAAGAAATTGATGAACATCCACCCAGCAAAACATTGGAAAAATGCTGCATATTAGTCAGGTTCTACTTTAATAAAACAATAGCCACCACCAACGAAATCTTGGACTGATATAAAGCATGACAAAGGAAATATCCAATTCTGCTGATTGTAAAAATTACACCTTTCAGCATAAACTAAAGTAATAATATTGTAAAACTAGTTCCCACTACACTCAACGGTTAGCAAGCGTATTCAAGTGACTCTACCTGACCGTGCGTCATTTTATTACTTCAGTTGTATTCTATAAGGAGTTAATATTTACTTGAGTGTTATCATTATTATGTCTGTGCTGAATTAAGCAAATTATTCAGATAATGGGTAAAGCAGCTATTTTGAGCAACTACGCTCACTCAATTCGCTGGTGGTACATTCGTGAAATGGTGATGGTGGTTCGAAATGGTTGAAGATAGTGATATAATTTCACACTTCACCTCGTGCAATGGTCATCCAAGAAGTACTAATATGCCCCACCACCCACACTTACTGAAAGGCATATACTAATTTGTACTTAAATGGAAAGTTAAGTTTAAGGGAAAGATTTGATGACGAATATTCACCCAATAAAACCTCACGAAATGCAATGCTCAATAGGTGTTCCTATTAGAACTGATACACAAATGACATGCCAATATTATCAATCAGAGGCTCCACAGCAGACTGAACACTACGTCAAGGGATATTTCTGTTCTAAGCAAAAATGGAGAAGAGAATGTGAATGGGGTCTTTTTTCTAACACCCATAAAAAGCTGACTACATCTCTAATGATCAATGAACATGAGTGTTATCAAGCAGTTCAGAAGTATCTAGAAGGAAAATTGCCCGAAACATATTATCCTGATGCGGATTGTAGTATTTGGTCTGGTGCAGCCAATGAAGAGATATTTTATATAGTTCATGAACATGAAACATTGATTGACCATTATAATTTAGAGTATGTGGACCCGATCTTTAGAGGGGGAGTATGCAAAAGTGATTACTGCAAAACCTATTATGAGAATGTTTTATGGATTGACTTGGCTGATAGTAATGTGACGTGCCACAATATGGAATCGGTCCCAATCAAACTATGCACTTCACCAGGTGCAAAGGATGATCATGATGTCTGGATTTCTAGTAGTTATATACCTCTAACTAATTTGATTGGAGTATGTCACGGATTTAATTATTGTGGTAAGGAATATTTTTTGACCAAGCAAGGCCATTTGTTCAGTTATCCCTCCGCTACTGCACAGATGAAAAGATGTAAACGTGACGAAAGTAATTAAAGTTAACAACGTGGAAGGACATGGTACAAGTTTACAAAGCACATTTGGAGACATTAGATTGTTAAAAGCTTGCCGACGAGCACATTCTTCTTGAGAAAAAAAAAGGTTTCCAAGTGCGCACAAGTTTTAAGTGAGAGAGTTGCAGCAATGCTGACATTTTGTTCCAAATTTGGTATACATACCATTACTGGCGCCTCATTTTTTATTGTTTCTAAAAATATTGGTAATCATTAATATATTAATTTTCATTTTAAGGTGAGAAAGATGGAATGAAGAAAGCTCAACAATGCACTGCTTACACTGCTTCTCTGTTACTTTTCTTTGATAAGCTTTTTGACAGTGTTAACTCTTCGAAAGGGAAGGGAGCTCTAAAGATAATGGAAAGATGCGTATTGCAGTCACAGCCAACAGTGGCCACGTCGATTTTGGAAAGAAGCAATAAGATTGTTAAAAAATATCAAATATGTGACATATAATAGGCAAGGTAGTCAAAAAATGGTCACTGTTCCATCGTTACGTAACTGGATAACAACACTGGAGTCTTTTATAAGAATATGGGATTATTTAAAATCCAAGTCTACGAAATATCTTTACACTCGCCACTTGAACCAAGACCCACTTGATTTTTTTTAGAAGAGTTTGAGCACTGAATTCTAGAAATATCAATCCTGACTTTTGGTCATTTTTTAACACATTCAAATCAATATTACATTTAAGTGGAACAAATTGTACATCTTACAAATACAGATAAAAGAGGAGTTGTAGAAGAAAAAATAAGTATGAATACAAAATCTTTTACAGCTGGTTGGGTCACTCGTAAAATCTCATAACTTATTTGTAAAAGTGACTTAAAGATACGTATAGGAAACGAAAATTTGTACCGTCTCTTTAAAAAGAATGCAACATTCCTTGTTCATTAGCTTATAAAAACAGTTTGACGGGTTCTTTACCACGATATGGATTTTTGATGAGTTTCCGATATTTCGGCGCTGTTGCAAGCACCACAAATTATTTATATATTTTATAAATAATTATATTTATATATTTAAAAAAAAAATATTTAAAAAAGTTTAATAATATATATATTTTTAAAAAAAACCATCAAAATGGAGCAAAAAATAAACTCGGCTTCAGATTTTGATGTAGGTGATTTTGACATCGATAGTTATTGCGCGGCGTCAAAAAGACTTAATGCTTTTCCCCAAAGATCCTCATTCACTGTGGTAGACTACCCTGCAGCGTTGAAGAAGGATCTTTGGATCTTTGGGTAAAAAATACTAAACTGGTGGACGAGTTATGGCCTGCGAATAAGGAAATGGCGACGATCGAATTTTCGTTGTTCAATTATGGGGCCGACACAATATACCTCTTACTGAGGTATAAATACATAAAAGCAGAAAAAGCTGATCAAATCAGTAACTTGAAGGCCGTAGTGTCAAAGGCTTTGGAAGCAGCTTTCCACGATTTGGACGCTGCTTCCAAAACCCGCAGACGGTACGGTCGTCAAGTTAATTTCGACGAAAATAAAATCTTCATATACGATTGGAAGCCATTTGCATCGTCCTTCCAATCGTATATGGGGACAATGGTCCCCAAAGATGTTGACGTTATCTTTTACCGGGCAGGACACGGATTACTCTGCCCGGTAAAAGATTTTACTGAAATGACGGCAGGCCTGTTCCTGATTTCGGAGTTAGAACTGCTCCAAATTCACCTCGGAACAGTTCTAACTCGGAAATGCGGCAGCGACGAATATTTGGCGGTATCTTTGGAGAAAGCCCGCCAAATGTTCGTCAAAGGCGGAAACACGTATTCGAAGTTTGCCATAGGAAAAGTTGGACATGCATCCGGTCGGACTCGTCCAGAATTGAAGATAAGACATAACTTGTCTTATCTTCAATTCTATAATCCGACTGGACATATCATTAAGGCACACAAGAAAGCACCAATTGTAAGCTCCTTTGTCTTTCGAGACTACAACGGTGTCGATGATGTCATCGACACCGTCTTGAAAGACAAAGAAGCAGCAATTGGTGCTTTATTGAATTATAATGACGCCTTATCGGGTTCGGTACCACTGCGTGTAGAAGGCGTGTTTAACTACACCAATAATAAGTAGTATATAAGTATAAATACAAAATATTTTACAGCTGGTTGGGTCACTCGTAAAATCTCATAACTTATTGGTCCATTTGCAATTTGTAAAATTGACTTAAAGATACGTATAGGAAGCGACAATTTGTACCGTCTCTTTAAAATAGTGGTGGGCGTTTTTTCTTAAAACGCTTTCACGAAACGCTTATTTGGCATAAAACGAACGAACGCTTTTCTGGTCTTACAAAAAACCGGTTTCGGAAAAACTACTCAAAAATTATGGATGTTGAAACGAACGAACGCCTTTTATTTCACATCTCTTTCTCTCTCGCGGCAGCAAGGGAGGAGTGAGTGAGAAAATAACAGTTCGTTACATAACCATTCTCACTCACCGTACGTTATCCTACTCAAAAGTGAACTCTATCTTTATGCGCGTAAGATTCAAACTGTAATTGTAATATTCCCGAAAACGTTTTGTAGAAACTAGTTTTTTCGCTCAAAGTTATCCTACTCAAAAATGAACTCAATTTAAATAGTATTAGAGTTTTTTGATCGTGGTCAAAGTCAAAAAACTATTTCGAGGAACTGGTTTCTTTCGCTATCTTGTGAAATGAGTCGTCTGTCAGAGACAGTAGGTTGAAATTTCTATGACAACCAATAATTACAAAATAAATAACGCTGGAGTAGGATAAGTTTTTGGCGGGAATGTGAATGTGTGAATTTTATTAATGTTTTGCAATTCTCTTGTGTTGTTTAAGTGACAATTTTTCTTAATTATTGGTTGCCCGCTAATACTTCGTAAACGCAGTATTTCTTCCGTTTCGAGTGTAAATATTAGTGTGAAAAATGTACAAAGACACAAAAATACTTGTAAAGTAGCTGTAAATACATAAATAGTGTAAAATATTACTCATGATAGGACAATAAGGTTTGGACAAAATGTCGCTGTCGGTGAGAAAAAATACTAGTGAAATTTGGGACTATTTTGATAAACTTCAAGATGGCAAAGCAAAATGTAAGTCATGTAAGGAGTTATTTAGTTATAAATCCACGACAGCCAACCTAAAAAACCATCTCAAAAGAAAGCATATTTCGCTATATACTTCTCTTCCGTCTGTTGTGGAGAAGTCAACAACAAGTTCAACTATTACCCGACTAGAAGACAGGTGTGCAGATTCACCAGTCAACTTAGATTCTTCAACAACGGCGATGATGACATCGGCGAGTACATCGACGGCAACGGTGATATTAGAGTCAGTTCAACAGGGACCGTCATCATCTAGTGGACGTCTTCCGAACGTGAACCTAGCACTAGTGTTGTTGAGCAACGAAGACAGGAAACCGTTGCAGGAAAAAAACGAAAAATACAAAATGATATGGATACTTACATAACAAAAAAAATTTCCAAGGAACAAAAAGTACTAATTGATAAAGATGTTTTGGATCTATGCGTGGACGCATTCCATCCATTCAGCATTGTCGAAGAACGGACTTTTAAAAAACTAATGCGTTGGATACCGGGATACAAACTACCATCGCGTAAAACGTTGTCGAATAACCAGTTAACACTGTTATATAATAAGACTAAGGAAAAAAATTTTCCCGAGGTTGCTGCCGAATATGACGCCATATGTATAACTTTCGACTTATGGACATGGATAATGTTTTCAATATCTAGTGAAAGTGAGTGTCGATGTTTTGGGGGAGGGGGGGATTAGGGACAAAGACGTTAGAGCAGAATATGTGGCAGCCAGTGAAAGGAATTTAAAGGAGGGGCAAAGACTTGTGCGCCGCATAAGCAAGAAAATTTATGAATAAAGTAATTAAGAAGTTATTGAAGGTCGCTCTACATATGCTCGTGAATGAGGAACATTAAGAAGTTATTGAAGGTCGCTCTACATATGCTTGTGAATGAGGAAGCTATTCTCGGCTTCCCGCAGTTTGCGCCTTGTTCTCCAGTTTTTGTCCATATTTGGTCCCGCGACAAAGGGCCGTGAATGTGACAAGCCTCTACATTCGCATCCAGCTCAGTGGTAGTTTATTTAGTTCGTGATTTGCTCAATTTCCCTCGCACATTTTTGGAATGTTACCAGAGTGAACCCGTATTGTAGGACGTAAAGAGCAAGGATTACAAAAACAAATTCAAAAACTTTGACGCATGGAAGCGTATTGGTAGTATTTTGGAAATCCCGGTGGAAGAGTTAAAAAAGAAAAAAGATTCATTGCTGGCCAGTTACAGGAGTTACAAGAATAAAGTGAATAATTCTATCACATCCGCAGCAGGTACCGAAGATGTATGTAAAAAACTTAAGTCTCCCATTTGCCTATTCCCCGTGTTCCCACCCTTAACGGTAGACTATGGGGTGCTGGATTGTGGCCAGCGATGATCCCAATATTTAAACGGCAACACTCCGCGAGAAAGCGATGCAGAGGCTGGGCCTAGCGGTGTAGGCACAGACAGTAAAAACCAGCAGCCCACTGCTGGGCCTGTGAAAGGGAGAAGGGGGAAAATGTCCCTCATTGCCAAAAAAGACAGTGGAGGAGGAAAATACCTAGTGAAAGTGAGTGTCGAGCCTTTGGGGGAGGGGAGATTAGGCACAAGTGACGTTAGAGCGGAATATGTGGTAGCCAGTGGAAGAGATGTGATTTTAAAGGCGCGAAAGCTTGTGAGCCGCATAAGCAAGAAAATTAATGAATACAATAATTAAGAAGTTAAAGTTTAAGTTAAAACTCAGTCTCGGGACGGCACGCGTTCGAGTAAGTCGTGTCTGCTTATTGAGCAGGAATTGCCTTTGTATAGCTTGATCAATGGAGGGGCTGTATGTAGGTATCGTATGCGCCTGCGGCCGACAGATAAGGTTCGTTGGAACCGGCTCGTGCAGCGTCGCATTCCATGATGCGTAATTTATTCTATAAATAACATGGATGATATCGAAATTTATCAACAACCCCAAGAAGATCAAGGAAGTGAAAATACGGTGCGTACACCAAGTCCTCATGTTTATTACGATGAACATTAGAAAAAAATACTGAATTTAGAAAAAATGGAGACAGAACAGACAGAGGTAGTAAGAAAAGATTGAGAGAGCAAGAAAATGAAATAGAAGATTTGTTGAAGATCAAGATATCTCAAAAGGTTGTTCTAACAATGTAAAATCCAGACAGACTAGAAGTATATGTGTCATATACAGAGCAATTTCCGAAACACTTTGCCCTAAACTGCTGATACGGAACCAACTATACTCGTACTCTTGCCTATGTCTATTAAGGAAGCTTTAGAAAACGATTCAGCAAGAAAATTTCAACCACTTACATATTATAATGACCGCCAACAGCGAAGCGGAACATAATGCTATATAATTTGTTTTCCCTCAAGCAAATTTATTACTCTGTCACTTCCATGTCTGTCAAGCTTTTCAAGATGTACTTTATGCTGAAAGTGAAGAATCGGCGTCCGAAAACTTTGCTGAATAAAATGGTCACTTGGCTAGTTTGCGGTTCGAGTATGCTGATAGAAAAACAGTTGGCATATTTACTGATATTTTTAGTATATAATTTTTATTTCGCTCTTTTCGGTTATAAACCAAACAAATTACAGTTTTGAAGTCGGTATAAATTACTTATTAAGTTATTTTAATTCCTTTTTAGGGTTGCGATACCAAATTGGTAAAAACAAGGAACCCTTATAGTGCGACTTTGTCTGTCTGTCAATCACACCTGTATATCTCAGGAACCACTCATGCTATCGACTTGAAATTGGGAATAGTTTTGAAATATGGTTTCCCAACTTAATTGCACATGAAAGAGTTAAAAAAAATTATAGGTATTTATGTAAAGGGGGCCCAAATAGGGGTGGCAAAATTTCAAATTGTCGTTACTAGGTTAAGTGGGGCTCATACGAAAGGGCTTTACTTGTGCATTCATGTTGTATTCGTTATCAATTTTAATCTGATACCTCTACCCGTTTGTGAGAAAAGGGTCTTGAGTCAAGACACAACGATCGACAATTTAATCTAGGGGATTCTTTGCAGGTAAGAACTATGTGAATGTTTACGCAACAGCTTTTAACAATTATCTCGCATTTTGATATAATTTGCGTTTAGCGATTTTAGGTTATGTTTTTGGTGTTGGTTTTTGTTAGCTGGTTTTTGCTGTTGGATGTTTGTTTATTGACATAAATGTGAGTGCACGGCGTAAATATAGCAATTTTCAAGTGTTTTGCTTCATAAATAAACTCAGTACCTAATCTACGCGGGCGAAAGAGTTGATGTTATAAATATTTTATTTATGTCTGGGTGTTTGTTGGGTGATGTTGGATTTCTTTATTTTCAGATTTCCTTAAAATGAGTGATCCGGAAACTGATTCGGAAGTAAAAACCGATGCTTCAACTTCGACTCCGAAAAAGAAACAGAGAAGAATGTGTTCTTTTCTTGATGTTTGGATGAAAAGTTATTCGTTCATCAAACCCGCTCCAAATAATAAGTTTAGGGCGCTTTGTACACTGTGCTTAAAAGAGTTTAGCATATCTCATGGTGGCAAGAATGATATAGAAAAGCACCAAAAATGTAATGAACACCAAAAAAGAGAGAGAAGTGCTAGTTTATCTACATCGCTGAAATTATTTTTGAAAACCGATCAAATGACTACTCAAGAAGAAAAAGTGATTGCCGCTGAGGTCACTAAAACTTACCACTCGGTGAAGCATTGTTTATCATTCAATTCATTAGATTGTGATACAAAACTAGACCATATTTTGTATGATGATTCTAAAATAGCTGATAAATTGACGCTTGGACGAACTAAGGCCAGTGCCATTGCACACAACGTTTTAGGACCAGCATCAACTCAAGAGGCCGTCGAAATTTTGCAAAACGACACATTTTATAGTGTAGCTACTGATGCGTCCAATCATGGTGCTATAAAAATGTTTCCACTGATGGTGAGATTTTACAGCCCAACTACAAATTTGAAAACGTGTGTTCTTGACTTTTATGAAGATGCAAATGAAACTGCATCAGCCATCCATACGAATTTAGTAACACGACTGAGAGAGTGCAATATTGATATTAAAAATCTTACTAGTTACTGTGCAGATAATGCAAATGTAAACTTTGGCTGCCGCAATTCAGTTTTTCAATTATTGCGCCATGATAATGAAAACATTTTATCAGTGGGATGTCCTGCACACATCTTACACAATAGTGTAAAGCATGGGCTGAGTAAGATTAACTTTGATTTAGAGAATTTCATTCTAAAACTTCATAACCATTTTTCATATTATGCAAAAAGAGTTGACGCTTTGAAAGATTTTTACGTTGATCACGAAGCTGAATTTGCTCCTGTCCTGCGACATGTGAAGACAAGATGGCTGTCACTTCTGCCTGCCGTGGAACGTGCTACTAAATCTTTCGATATCCTGAAAGATTATTTCATATCATTGGGAGAAGAGGAATGCCCCAGTGCACTGTGGCAATTTTTTAATTCTGACGAAACAGAACCTTGTTTGGCATTCTATCAAAATGCCCTGAAAGTCTTACAGGATGCAGTGATATGTCTTGAAAACGAAACATTGCTGTGTTTTGAAGGTCACAAAATAATGCAAGAAGTTAGTAAAAAATTGAGGCAGAGAATCGAAGATGAATTTATGGGATTTACGTGCAGTAATTTGATAAAAAAGTTGCCTGCTGATAAAGTAACTAAAATAAAAAAAGACTGTTGTGCGTGGTACAAATATGTTCTTCATTACATAGAAACTAAATATGATCTCAAGGATAGCAGACTGGACATATTTAAACCATTTTCTCTCGAGGATGATTCATTTACTTACACGTCAATGGTAAACATTGTTGAAAACCTAAAAATTGATGCGTTTTTCGACATGGACCAACTTTATGAAGAAGTTTGTAATATCAAAGAATTATTGAAGGCAGCAGTGCAAAACAAAGATTTAACTCCGCTACAAAAATGGCACAACATTTTTAAAGACAATCAAGATTTTGTTAATCTGCAGAAAATATTTTCTTTTATGGCTTCAATTCCAGTATCAAACGCAACAACAGAAAGGGTATTTTCCCAGGTTAATTTAATTTGGTCTGAGAGGCGAAACCGTTTGACACTTGAGCACGTGAAAGCAGAAATTCAAATTAAAACCAACTTTCATATGACGTGCAATGAATTTTATAACTATGTTATAAAAAACAAGGCCATTCTAAAGGCGGCAAAGTCCAATGAAAAATATAATTTTAATAAAAATAAAAAAAATACATAAATAATTACTTTATTCTTCTGAAGTGCGTCAATTACGCTTAAAGTGCCATTTTATTTATAATTTCTACTAGTCCAGCTGCTGCTACCTACTCCAACAAGACTGATTACTTATTATGTAAGATTAATGCATATTTAATTTAGGTAATATAATACAATACCTTGTACTAGTAGTTTAAAATGCAATAAATTAAACCCTGATTTAAAAACACCTTGTGTTTTGTTTACTGTCCCGATCTGCAACCCTAAATCCCGATTTTTTGACCTCATGTACCGACCTAAACCAAATCGGACCTGGCACCACTAGTCTTGACAGACAGACAGACGGACAACAAAGTTATCCTATGAGGGTTCCGTTTTTACTTTCGAGCGGAGCGAGAAAGGTATTGTATTCGTGAAAAAAAAAGGTTTTTCTAATTTTGTCAAAAATGTGTTCTATATCACTTATACATCATAAAAAACAAGTCTCCCAAAAATGTCCGTCCGTCGGTCGGTCGGTCGGTTGGTCGGTTGGTCGGTCGGTCCGTCGGTCTGTCCGTCACGCTTTGGCCTAGCGGCTAAACGAACGGTCCGATTGACACCAAATTTTGAATTTAGGAGTTTTATGCAAATCCATCGAAGGGTTCTAAGTGGTTTCTTGCTGGCTCTCATTTTGAGAGTAGCTGTCATACAACGAAAAGGAAAATTTGAAATTTTCTCAAAAACGGCTCATAGAATCTTGATGAAACTTTGCATGACCAAGCATCTCCATGTAAGATATCTTGCACTAGTATCAATTGATGTGTGTAATTTCATATAAGGGGTGTTCCTGTACCACCAAATCGTAATTATGTGATTTACCCAAAATTGGATCCATTGATTTTATTAAAATTTTATATAATATTAATCCTGGATTGGTTGTCTACCTGACTGGATATTCTTTATGATTTTTTGAATAATATTTTGTACACAGGGTGTACCAAAAACTGAAAGGGCTTGCTCAGTAGACTAAACTGAACAATTATCCATAACGTTTTGGAAAATTAAAAAATCTCCATGCAAGTATCCTACGGTGGTATCCATTGATCTGTGAAAATTCATATAAAGGGTGTTCCAGTACTAGCAAAAGTTAAACATGTGATTTACTCGAAATCGTTTGAGGTTTTACTGTTTGACAATTTGAATTCTGAATTGATCTGTATATTTCATTCGAACATTTTTTTGGTAAAACGTAAATAAAAGTTTGTATTTCCATACTAAGTGTAGGGCATTACAAATTTAAGTTTGCGGTTGATAGTTATTCCTTGAGTATTGCGAGAAAGTAAGTGCAGCGCGACTGTACCATTTATTTTATTTTGAGATACGGAACCCTAAAAACGGATGGAGTGACTGTGAAAGCTAAATTGGCTGAATGGCAATTAATCGCTGATCAATATAATAGCCGTACAACCCTCTGTTCTCGCAGAAGAGAAAACTTGAAAGCTCAGTGGGATAGCATGAAAAAGGTGGCTAGAATAGATACGGCAAGTACTAGGAAGCATATGATCCAAAAAGGTCACTTGTTATTATTTATTGGTATATTGTGCTATGTGCCTGCATTTCCACATGCATGCACATGGTAACTTTCATTGTGTATGTACTCGAAACTCTCATTTGCAAAACAAAACTTTGATGCTTCTAGCTCCGAATTTGGTTTGGGCTGGACATCCTGCGTTTTCCTTATCTCATTTTCAGTAACTGGACATTTTATGTAGTCCTTGTGCAGTGAAGCTATAGCGTCACTGACTTTATGTATTATTTTGTTGGCAGTTGGCGCACTCCAACCACAAAATTGTCACCAATACCTATTTGGGTTGAATTTGCAATCTTTTTGAAATCTGAGGGTTCCCAGCTGATTTATCGGTGAAATTAAAGTTTCTAATAAAAAAAACCGGTCAAGTGCGAGTTGGACTCGCGCGCCGAGGGTTCCGATATACCTATAGTATTTTTAGAAGCGATAAAATCCATTTTTAGGACCGCAAAACTTAATTTGTTTGTAACGGTTTTTTTGCAGATTACTTAAAATCTGTGCAACTTAGAAAGATCGTTTAATTTTTGCTGTAATATTTACATAAACTTCTATCGACTGTAATTAATTTAGATTTTTCCTTTCACAAGCTTCGGAGAAAAGGGGAACGGTATTTTTTTTGAAATTTTTCATCACAACTTCAAAACTAAGTAAGTTAAGTAAGTAAGTACTTAAGTTTTTTATTTTCTCACCACAATTTGACAGAATTTTTATGCTTAGACTATTATTGTATAGCATTCATTTACTTATATATAAGTACTAGCCCATCGGCACGTTACAATGTCCCCAATTCGTTGGTCCGAAATCTGACGTTTAGGACCAACAAATGTCAGTCGTTGTCAGTCAAATTGTCAACATTGGATGCAAATAAACTTACCAACAAAATGGAATGTTCTTAGTTAAAACAATGTACTCTTATTATTATTATTGTTATTTCTTATTATTGTTTTTGACTATAATCCAATTAATGAAACTGAAAAACCAGGCCTAAATCACATATAAACAGTAAAAAGTTTGTTTTGTTTTTTCCCGCCATATTATTTCCGTTCCGTGTATTTAGTACCGACCGAAGTACTACACAACGTAGTTCACGCGATTTTTCACAGATGGCGCTATTTTTTCTTGTATGGGGAAATTTTGAACCGCTTGTTCCCAAGACCCTATCTTGACTATATAAATCTATGATAGCATTACAAAATTGTGGGAGACTGATGCCTAAACTAGACACAGGGCCTGTATGTCAGGACATCAGGTCTCCAACTCTTAGCAGCTAATATTACAAGTGAAGCAACACGTAGAGATAATAACAGTAATTGGTAAGAATTCTTATTTTTTGATAAAAAAAATTGTTTAAACTAATGGTAGTTAGTATTTGTTAGTATTATTAGTAGGTGATAATAATAGAAAGTTTGTTGAAAATTTATTTAAGTGTAATAAGCAATTTCTCTGTGCTGTCATAGAGTCTAAGACTAAGAGTCATAAAAAAATACAAATATTTTTAATTGTACAAGTAAAGCCCTTTCATATGATACCCCACTCAACCTAGTAACCACAATTAGAAAATTTGCCCGGTCCATTCGGGTCCTCTTTACATTAATAATCATAATTATTTCAAAATTCATTCATGTTCAATTAAGTTGGGCAACCATATTCTAAAACTATTCCAAATTTCAAGTCGATAGCGTGAGTGGTTGCTGAGATATACAGGTGTGACAGACAGACAGACAGACAGACAAAGCGGCACCATAAGGGTTCCTTTTTTTTACCATTTTGGTATCGGAACCCTAAAAATCATCCCCTTTTTCACCCCCTTGAAGGGTGATTTTTAAGAAATGCTTGATGGAATTTTAGTTTCATTGGTAGTTGTTCTTGTAGTGACCACTGTTGCTGTTTCTTTATTTTTTACTAAAAGCTTAAATTCTTTGTGTGAATCTAGTTTAAGAAACAAAGGACTTTCATACAAACTTTCATCCCTTGAATTTTCCAAAATTCTTATTTCAAATTAGTCAGTCAGGTCAAGCTCTTTATATGTTTTTTTTATTGATACATATTTGATATAAATTTTTTATATTTTTGTTACTGTTTGTTGTGTATCTATACATGTTTAATATAAATATTATAGTTCTTTTTTTATTTACTAGTTTTTATTTACTAGTAAGTCCACTATATTAGTTAACACATATTCTTTGAAAATTTCTAACGGCTACCCATTAGGCGCGGGACATATCTAACAGGCGTCAGTCGCGGGTATGGCGCGGGTTGCGCAGAGTGTTGGATTTGACTTCAGAAGCGGATATCCTCAGTTTGCGAGTTTTTCGGAAGGATAATATCCAAACAAACCCTAAAATAAAACAGTCGTGTTTATATCTATAATAATTTTGGAGATATAAAGAAAATCGAGAAAAATCCATAGATACCATAGAAAAAAATATTTTCTTCCCTAATATTTATTTTTTATTAAATGTCTTATGGACTGATAGGGATTCACTAAAATCACCAGGAAAACCAAAAATAACTACATTCCACCTCTTTTGAGGCGATAAAATTTAATTTTTATGATTTTGTTATTGTTATTTTTACTCATGAATCTCTTTATTGTAGCATTTTTTTAAATGCGCATTCGTTAAATGAGCGTTTTCATAAAATGTTGTACCCGCTATATTTGGCGTGTCCCCAGAGTTTAGTCATTAATTTAAACAAATTATTTTTAATTTATCGCGATTTTGTAGTTTTCTGGGAAATTATGTGATATTAATGATTAACTAAGTATAAAAATATATCGTAAATTAATGAATATATACTGAATTTGCAACAAAATACTTCTGCGGAACTTCATTACTTTAGCTGTCCCCACCCCGAAATCCTGAAGACATGCGTTATTTAAACGTAATTGGCTTCATATATCTCCCTACATGTCATATTTTTTAGAATGGCAATAATTTGCTTTTTAGGAATATGTAAATTAAGTCTTTATTAGTATTCTAATAAAGTTTAAAATTCGATTTGAATTCTGTCCCCAGATTCTTAACATCCTGACAAGTCAATTATGTTACCACAGAATCTAAGAAAATATAAACAAATAGGGATATTTTCTTTGTGAAATGGCAACAATTTTAATAGCTGTCCGCCATTTAACAATTATTCGGCCATTTGCACCGGGATCGTGACGCGAGTTGGAAGTGTCCACACAGTGTTTCCAAAAAAAACAAAGTCAGGTAAGTTACCACAATTTCTCTCACTTTTCTTCAACACTACATAAAATCTATTGTTATACTAATAAAGTGTTTTATAGGGATAGCGATACTGGAAATATTAAAGATTTAACTATAGAACTTAATTAACAGTGAATTTATAAAACTGGGCGAGGATGCTAGTGTTACTTCCATTATGTTACCAATTTGGATGGTAACTATATGCTGACTCGCAAAGTAACATAATTGACACATAAAGATGAGTTCACATGATGGTCATTATTAAATTGAATTTTGAGTTGAATAATATTTACAAAATTTGCATTTTTTCCTTTTTGAGCTAGACTTTCTTTAATAATAGGCATAAGATTTTAGATTATTCTAGAGCATTTTTTTTTTCAACCGTAGATACCTTATTCTGATATTTTTATGACAATAGTGTCAAGGTTTCAGGATCGATTCCAATAATGGAAATGAATGTAAATTTAAAATGTTCATGTTGTATCTGGGTGCTATCATAGTATAGGGGTCCGTTTCATGACGTACAAGCTAAAAGTATCAATCCTTTAATAAAAATAAATAAATATAGATAACAATTCACAAGTATACATAAAATACAAAAATATTGTGTCATCTTCGATAAACATTTCCGACATACTAATGTTGTCGTTTTGGGTATTTTTATTAGTGTTGCTATTTAATTTTACAAGAAATTGTAGATTTGTATGTCGTTAAACCAACCTCTGAAGTCCTGACTTTTTATATTATTTAAAAATACAATTATTTTAGGGTCAGAATCACAATGCCTTTGACGGCTAAAGAAAAGATGCGTCGGTATAGAGAGCGTTTAAAACTTGAACGCCCGGAGGAGTATAAAGCTCAGATGGAAAGAAATTTAGCGAGAAACAAAGCAAACAAGAAAAGTATTACAGAATTTACAGCAGAGGAAGCTAAATTACAGAAACAGAAATGGAGAGAGTATCAAAGAAAGAGTAGAGCTAAAAAAAGAGAAAATAGTGAGTCTGCTGAAAGTTCTAGCTTACCTAGTAGTGAAACAGATTCCAATTTAGTGATCAATGTCAAATCTCTTGAAAAAGAAAAGAAAATGGCTTTAAAGTGGAAAAGCAAGTGTAATCTTTTAACCAGAATAGTAAATAAATTACAGAATAGTTTAGAAGCACAAAAATGTAAAACTGATCGATACAAAAAAAGAGCACAAAGAATTCAAGCAAAAAGCGTTATGACCATAGAAAATTTGCAAAGTAAATATGATAAAATAAAAGCAAGAGAGGAGGTCCTGGAAAGCGCATTAAAAAAAACATATCACAATTGCAAAAAAAATTCAGAAAAAAGGATATTGAAGAAAATCGTTATCAACTCAAAATATCACCGTCGATATGTAACAAATATGTTGGGTTTGAAAGGAAAATCAAGACAAAGAAACATTAAGAATAGAAAGAAATGTATAGAGATTATATTATTTTACCTTCGAGACGATGTAAGTCGAATGACATCTGGGAAGAGAGAATGCAGGACAAAAGATAAACAAAAGGAGCAAATCAGATATTTGGTAGACAGTTTGAAAAATGTATACAGAAAGTATAGAGAAGAAGGTGGACGATACCGATTCACAACTTTTTTCAAGAACAAGCCCTTTTACGTGCTTTCACCTTCAATTCAGTCTAGAGAAACTTGCCAGTGCATCAAACATGCAAACATAGATTTCCAATTTACTGCTTTGAAAAAACAAGGGGTCCTGAAACAAACTCTGAATGATCAATTGTCACTATTAGTTTGTAACAAACAGTCGTACAACTGCATGTACAATAAATGTGACAAGTGCAAGGATAGACAACTAAAAGTTTCGGAAGATCAAACACTACTACAAAAAGAAGTGAGTTGGTGTAAATGGGAACGAAAAGACTTTTACTACAAAGACAAAAGTGGAAAAAAGAAAAAAACAGTCAAAACAGTAAAGTCAAAGATAACAGGGTCTCTTCAAAAACTTGCACAAGACTTTAATACTGATATCCATGCATTCAAAAAACACCACTACAACATGATATATCAACAAAAACAATATCAAAATGCAGTAGCCAACTTGAGAGAAAATGAAGCTCTAGTGGTTTGAGATTTTTCCGAAAACTACGATAGTAAATTGCCGGTTGAAGTGCAATCGAGACACTTTTCAAATACACAAATCAGTTTGCATACCGGTATGATATATTGGAAAAATAAAGCAAAGTCATTTTCCACTTTGTCCAACAATACTTCGCATCAACCTGCAGCTATCCCGCCCGCATCTGACTCCAATTTTAGAGGAAATAAAAAAAGAGTCTCCTGAAGTTGATGTTGTTCATTTCTTTTCCGATGGACCAAGTTCACAATACAGGCAGAAGGCAAACTTCTATTTGCTTGCACATTTCACGGCAAAATTTAGTTTCAAATATGCAACATGGTCATACTTTGAGGCGGGCCACGGAAAGAGTGTTGCAGATGGCATTGGTGGCTGCGTTAAAAGGACTCTCGACCGTAACGTCTGCTATGGCAGTGACATCACAAACGCCGAAGATGCCCTTGATACGTTGAATAAAAGCAACATACGGGTACAAGTGCATGTCATTCCTGAAAAAGAAGTAATCGAAATTGAGAAAATTATCCCAAAAAAAATGCCGGTGCTAAAAGGCACTATGAAATTGCATCAGGTTGTAACTTTAAACACAGACGCCATTAAATACAGGGACTTGAGTTGTTTTTGTGGCACTGATAGGGGTTGTTGTCAGTGTTTGGCTCCTGAACTTCATATACTGCAATTCAAAAGTGATCTTAAAGTTCAGCCGGCTGCATCTCACTTGCAGCCACCTGGACCAATACCAGCGAAAACTGATGGCATGCCTTCGAAACGAGCACGCAAAGACGATCTCAAAATTGAAGATCAGTTGGCAGAATCTGACGTCAAGGTTGAACCAGCAAAGAGTGCGGTCATTCTTTCGAAGCGAGCCCGGAAAGATAGTTTCAAAGCTGAAGTTCAGTCGGTTGGATCTAACATCATGATTGAACCAGAAAAGAGTGAGGTCATTCTGTCGAAGCGAGCCAGGAAAGATAGTTTTAAAGCTGAAGTTCAGTCGGTTGGATCTGACGTCAAGATTGAACCAGCAAAGAGTGAGGTAATTTATTCAAGCAAAAATGAATTCAAAAGTAATACGAAACATGTATCATCGATTATTGGTGTACGTGGCCGGAGGATGGTCAAAGAAATCTGCAATTTAAATTCTGAGAGCTTATCTAACGTTAAGGTTGAACCAGCAAAGAGTGCGGTCATTCTTTCGAAGCGAGCCCGGAAAGATAGTTTCAAAGCTGAAGTTCAGTCGGTTGGATCTAACATCATGATTGAACCAGAAAAGAGTGAGGTCATTCTGTCGAAGCGAGCCAGGAAAGATAGTTTTAAAGCTGAAGTTCAGTCGGTTGGATCTGACGTCAAGATTGAACCAGCAAAGAGTGAGGTAATTTATTCAAGCAAAAATGAATTCAAAAGTAATACGAAACATGTATCATCGATTATTGGTGTACGTGGCCGGAGGATGGTCAAAGAAATCTGCAATTTAAATTCTGAGAGCTACCCCTCTGAGACAGAAAAACGAGAAAGTGATGGTTTTGTAATAAATTTTGACTGGCCTGATAATGCTGCTTCTATAAAAAGTCCGGACTGTTGTAATAATAGTGAATTTGAAAAAAATAAACTAATTGAAGAATTTAAGAAGTGCACCAAATGTAGTCTTTCTTTGATTGATAAAACAATAAGATGCATGGCATGCAAGAACTTATACTGTAACGATTGTTCTGGTGGAGAAATTTATTGTGACTATATTTGCGAGACTTGTTTAGGACCAAGGTACCTATATTTTACGTTTTTTACCAACACCTATTTAGATTAACCTAACCAGTTTCCTTTTCAATTTTGGAATAACTTTTAAGTTTTTTTTTTCAGTGACTCTGAATAATTAGCTAATATAGCTAAACGAAATCATGGATGTTGACAAGTTTTTAACCAAAGCAGATTTCCTGCAATGTTTACTGAACTGGCCTTGGATGGAAACACACTTCATGCGAGCGAATATGTGTTTTGGATGCAACAGAGCTGTGAATCCCTTCAAGCGGCAAATGCATTTTATTATATTAGATATGGATGAGACAGAAATTATCAGTTTGTTACAGTGTTCGTATTTTTGGTGCGATTTTTGCTCTTTTTCTGTATACTTACATTACCCTCGGGATGAATGTGAATTTTGCTAAGAAGTTTTAAGTTTTTGGTTTGTTTTTATTTTGATAAGTTTAATTATAGTCATAAAAAAATATATAGTTGACTTACCTAGCTGCTGCTTGCATAGCTTTGAGACTTTCTTTTGTTATTTAATGGTTCAGTAAAGTTTGCATTATACATTCGAGAAGAATGTGAATTTTTTTAAGGAGATTTAAGTTTTTTGATTTGTTTTTATTTTGATGTTTAATTATAGTCATTAAAAAATATATAGTTGACTTACCTAGAAGACTGTTGAGCTGCATAGCTTTGAGATTTTCTTTTGTTATTTAAGGGTTCAGTTTGCATTATACATTCGAGAAGTATGTGAATTTTGCTGAGAAGATTTAAGTTTTTTATGTATGTTTTTATGTTGATAAGTCTAACTATAGTTATTAAAAATATATAGTTGACTTATCTAGAAGACTGTTGAATTGCATAGCTTTGAGATTTTCTTTTGTTGTTTAAGTGTTCAGTTTTCATTATATACTCGTACATATCTTCTGATATTTAATTATTGATCTTAACTGAAAGTCCTTAGTATTCATTTTTCATTATATTCCATTATTCATTTTTATTAAATAAATAGATAATGTTTAAAAATATAAAGTCTACAATTTAATTGTAGACTTTAATTGTGTGCCATAGATTAGAGGGTGTTTCAGTAACACAAAAGGAGCCTAATAGAAATATAAAACAAAATAAAATAAAACTAACAAATAGTCGGTATGTATTTATAATGATTCCCAGAGCTGTGTCTGGCCGCTGCGCTATAACCAATCCCGCGCTGCACTCGAGTTGCTATCGACCAGTTACAGGACACGCGTGGGTTCGGTTATAGCGCGATGGTCAGACGCAGCCCTTGGAATTATTATAAATATCTACTATTGTTTTCATTTTTGGGCTTTATGTTTTTTTATATTTTTTATGGGCTCCTTTAAGTTACTGAAACACCTCCTAAGCTATGGCACGCAATTAAATTAACACCCTGTATATAATAATGTTAAAGTTTGTGGTTAAGATTTTCAGTTTTTGTAACTTTGTTAATAATTTTATGGGAAAAAGTTTGTTAGATCTCATTAAAAATATACATGTACCTGTGATGATTACGGTGCCTTCTCAATAAATACCGATTAATAGTTAATGATAATAAATAATGAGACTGAAGTTTTGTACAATCCTATAATATTATAGCTATCATTAAAATTGATGCTACTTTTTATAAAATAAAAAAGCCTTTTATTAGCCACCACAGTCCATCACCCATTCAACACCTAAAACTCCACCTGTGTAACCTAACCTTTATAATTATGTTACTGTCAGTTTTGTTACCTTCTTCTCAATTATTCAAACATTTCTGTTATTTAGTACGGAAATATTGAGGTTTTGAGGCATTTAAATTGTAATAAAATAATTATTTTGCAAAATAAATCAATTTGAAGCCAATTCTTAAAGAAATGCACAAAGCAAATAGAAAAATATTACGACTCGGAATCCTTGGTATCAAAACTGACATTCAATCAGAGTTATTGAGAAAAATAACAACTTGTGAAATTTGTTATTATGTTTTTTATAAACACAGTTAAAATTTGAAAAATCAGTTGTATTGTTTCAAACTTGCAATTAAAACACTCTCGGAATTGTGGTAACATAATTGACAAGCCTTTTTTGACTAGCTCTCATATTTTCTTTGATATTTTCATATTTAAGAAGTATTTTTAATTTATTTTTATAGACTATAGCCAAGGGTTGCCAACGTTAGCTCCTGCCAGTTTCTAACAGGCGAAATAAACTAAATACTTTGCAGTTTCGTTTACACTACTTTAGTACGCATCCAAAAATGCAGTACAATTGCTCTATTTTGATTGTATTCTGCATGTTAAGACTTTCATTTAGTGTTTTATGAACTTAATTCAAACTTTGTTAAATTTTTTCTTCAATGAAAGATATTATGTGGTATTGGGAAGGGGTCCGCCCTCGTTAGGCAATTGCTAAAACCCAATACCTATGCATATTATCTGGAGAAGCGGGGGTGAGGTGTCATGGAGCCCATGGCACTGCTTTGCCTCAGCAGGAACTGACCCGTTCTGCTGAGGGATGTCCTTCTCGGCCCCGACCAGAGGACTTAATGCAGGGGGGGGTGTGAGGGCGCCAACCCTCATGCTAGTCAGCGAGAACAATGACGACTATGGCATGAATACGGATCGGATATTTCTTACGAGTTTGGATATGTATAATATTTTTGTAGAAAAATCCCGTCTACATGGGCCGAAAAACAGACCTTTAGACATTGTGATTGACGAAAGAACCATGATTGTTTTAAACACATTATATCCAAATGACCCACCAAATAATGTTAATGCACAAAACAAAGCTTTCAGAGATAAAATTTTGTAAGTAAATGCGAAAAATTTTACAACGACATTAAGAGAAATTATAAATACTTTTGTAAAAAAAACAAGCAATGGCTCAATACGACTTCCGATATTTATATACCAAGATTGGAAACAGAACAAAGTTCTGTCTTACAACAAGATGAGGCTACATATCAAAATAATTCTACGACTACATTATCTTTGGAAACTGGCACTATTCTGTCTAAAGAACTTCAAGCACCTGATAGACATCAAGAACGACCTGAGTTATCATCCTTATCACTCAAAGAACCGAGCCCTGGAACTTCCTTTGATGTTCCATCTACTTCAACGTCATACGAAAATCTAAGTGAACGCCAAAAGCGACGTGCACTTAAAAGCCTTGAAAATTTGCTTCAAGATGAACCTCCTTCAAAAATTATCAAAGTGGTATCCAAAATTGTTAGTAATGAAAAATCTGGTTTAAAGCTCGATAAAGGATCTGCTCAGGAGTTTGAGTTTGTTTTAAACGAACGCTTAAAGACCCCACAACTCGTTCTAAAAAAATTGCGACCACAATAAATCTAAATCGGAACCCAAGCCCTATACCCCTGATGAAGCTCTGTCATTGATAATCGATCGAAAATTAACTGTAGATGATTACACTTCCATGTAGAAAGATTTAAAAGAAAGGGGTTTCCCAGCTTATTCTCCGTATCACTAAGTGCATGCAGCAAAAAAAATGTGTTATCCTGATGAAGAAATAAGCGTAACAGAAAGAGAAGCCAGTGTGTCATTTCAAAGCTTACTACTACATACAGTCCGACGAATTATAAAAGTCTTTTTACAAGCAAAAAAATTCGGATAGCGAAGAAGATGACAAAGAAAATTGTTTGTTCGCTACAACATACATTCCTTTATATTTAAAAAAGACTGATGGTTTTGTACTGTGGTCCAACCCAAGTCCACAATCCTTTCGATTTTGTCGTCCTTTGAGAATCCAATACAGATCTGAGAAAAAAGAACTCATTCTTAAAGAGAAAGCAGGCGTAGAAAATGAAATAAACAATTTAACACCACTTTATGCGGAAACTTCCGCGGGTCAAAGTAATATCTCAGAACCTAAGTTACACCTGACTATTATAGACGGTAAAGTGTTTAACATCATTACAGGAACAACTTCTCAACTACGCGTGGACACGTAAATGCGTGATTTGCATAGTCACCACACTCGTTAGCGTTGCAGCTGACATAATGGATCGCGATAGTTGGCTATAGCAGTATACAAGAGGCAAAAGTTATTTTATTTGGATTAAGTTACAATAAAGAATATCTTAAAAAAATATATAGGCCAATTACAAGCTACTACAGATACATAGAAATTATTTTAGTCACTGTACGGTAACGATACATGAATATACAAGATTTTAGTTTATAACAAGAGTAGGTTCTCTACTTATAAGTGTTCTCATAGTTCGAGTGCTGCCACAAAATAGGTCAAAACGATGGTCATTGTTTATGAGATTAATTACTTTAAGGGTTCTTGGGCAAAAAACTGTTGTTTCTATAGTTAGTACGACCAAGAGAGACATGAAGTCATTTGTGATGACGTACATTTCTGGTTAGAATTCTGAGACACAGATTACTTAGGATTTCCGGACTATCTATTTCACCTTGAGCAACATTTATTAATAAGCAAAATATTGATGGCCCATATGAAACATCACAGAATGAAAAAAGAAAATAAAAAAGACAACTAATAATGAAGACGTCATTGTACTCAACAATTGGTATCAGTATTGAATAAAAACTTAAAGAAAAGAAAATGACGATGACAAATAATCTCTCTGCTTTGTTTTTGGATATTAGTAATAATCCGCAGGACTGGGACGGGGATTAGATTTTAGCCGCAGAGAATTTAGAGAACGTGTTGTGATCATTTAATTTCAGTTTTCAGCTTGTACAATATTCTACAAAAATCACAAGTTGATGTCGGTTATTGAAGCCACAAAATAAAAGAATTTCAATTATAGTTGTATAGTTGCGTGTTGAATCTCAGTCTGAATTCGATCAAATTTATGAGAACACGTTGCAAAACAACTCTGCTCCTCAATTGAGACGTAACGTACGCTGCGCTCAAACAGAATACAAACGACTTTATGTTCAAGTTATCGATAACATATATTCTGAAATCAATGATCGATATGGCGAAAATTTTTAAACTGAAGTTTTTTCAATTGTTTCAACAACAAAATCGTTAATTACCGCTCAGATTTTCCTGCGGAGGCTTTAGGTTCATTGTTTGACATGTACGCAAACTATTTTGACAAACAAACATTAAAAAACCAGTCGATTTGTTTATATTTTTCCCCCGAATTAAAAGATCGTAATGTTTTTGTTATTGTTTGTTGTCAGCGCTTACACGAATCGTGTATGCGTCAGTGTGGAGCGCTTAAGCGAGCAAAAAATCAGCGCTTAAGCGAGCAAGAAATCAGCGCTTACACGAAACGTGTATGCGGCAGTGTGGAGCGCTTAAGCGAACAAGAAATCAGGGCTTACACGAAACGTGTGTGTATCAGTGTGGAGCGGTTAAGGGCTCCCGCACACGACCGAGAATCGGTGGGCGATTATCGGCCAGGACAAGGAGGGAAGATTCAGGTGATAACACGTCAGAGCGGGATGCCGACAAAAAATCGGTCACCGATTCTCGGTCGTGTGCGGGAGCCCTAAGCAAAGAACCAAAATTTTCGGGCACAGGCCTCGAACCAGTGGAACGGGTAATGTTCAATTATACTTAAAAAGGAGCCCTAGCACATATCTATATTCCAGAACTTGATGCATACTTTTTGATTGATCGACACTGTAAGCGTCAGGTTTTTTATAAGACCAAGAATAGCTTATCAGTATTATAAAGAATTTATAGCTAATGAGTCAATCGAAGTGGTTAGCACCCACGCAACGAGTAGGCATAACGAAATAATTAAAATACCTCTTTTACCGATATTTCAAACTGTCGAATCTCAAAGTTTTAGATTTATGACGTTGAAAGCAAGTACGTGACCGACCGCTTGTCGGTAGAAACTTTTTCAACTCTATTACCACGCCATAAGTGTTTCTACCGATGTGCGGCCGTGTGTACGATGGACTAATAGGCAGCAATACATTGGAACAGCTTCAGGCAAACATCAATATGGAGCCAAAAAAGATCATTACCAAACGTGCAATTATAGATTTAATTTATAACTCATCTTTTCAACAAGTTATAAATTTGCCGCCACGAAGCGAAGTTAGGGTAAAGCTGCCTGTAAATTTATTACAGGGCGATATAATAATCAACTATCATGAATTTGAGACCGATGTTCGCATGCCAGAAGATTTGATACGTTGCTAAAAGGAATCAGTAGTTATAACGCTGACTGAGAAATTTAGAGTTGAGCCTGTTGAAAATGATGACAGGTAGTGTAGTAAACAATTTAAAAGATTGCAATGACGGATTCAGTGAGATGGAAGGAGGAAACAAAAAGTTAATAATATAAATGTTTTGCATTACAACAAAACAGTTATTATGTGTCGAATAAAATACACAGTGTTGTATGAAGAATGCTATTTGTAAATGGCTACATACCAGATAAATACTACGAGCTTATTTGAACTCCCGCGGTTGCCTCGCCCATAGATGCAAGTGTCATAGACAAGCTGTCAAATCTGAATGACGTCATTGTCTTCATAAACCAGCAAGGCCCTTTGGTGCAACACTGTGTATTTTATTCGACACATAATAACTGTTTTGTTGTAATGCAAAACATTTATATTATGTGTCTTGCTAAAATACACAGTGTTGTATGAAGACCTGTTTGATATCTGCTGGTGAAACAAACAAATGCCAATGTGAATAATTAACTTTTAGTGGTAATAAGGTGCCCCACGTATGAATAAACAAACGATACAATAAAGGCAACACTTATGTATGAACCACTTGTAGTAGGTAGTGTATTTTATTCAGTGTGATACTAATTTTAGATGAAAGTAAGAATCTTAAACTTATTTATTTCTTAATGATGTTAGACTAGCTAAACAAATCAAGAGATAAAATGAAAGAATGTTATATATTTTAATAATCGATTGAAGGTAGAAAATCTGTGATTAAGGTCATTAATTAACCTGTTGAATAGTCCCATGGCATGTGCTTAAAAATATTATTTTTTCAAAGATTTAGCAATGTTCTGATACTTATAGCAAGTAATGGATAGTTCCATGATGGACTGAAAGTATTTCACAGTGAAAATATGTTTAAAAGAAGATAAGAGGAAAAAATAAGAGGTTTTCTTTATTTCTTGTATTTAATGTTCATTAAATTCTACTGAGATGGCAATCTGGTGAATTATCTTAAATTACTATAAGATCATTATAATGTTTTCGAAATGTTCAGACACTTCCCGGGTAAGTACTTTAACTCAGGTCTTTTCCGATGGCAAAATTCTTTGTTCAACTTTTTGACGCCGAGTTTCGGTTAATTGAAACGATCCAAGTTGGACTCGTAATCCAAACTGGTGCCTATTGTAGGTACATAGTCAAAGTTTGCTTACTTGTTCTATCATACATATTTGTAGGTCCTGATATCCTTTGCGTAGGAGTCTGCTTTAGATCTGAATTTACTAGATTAGTTGCCGTAATGATAAATATCTATGTAGGTGCATGGTATTTCTACTTGGAAATGCCTGGGATTCAGGTAAAATTCGACTATGTTTTTGCCTTCCGGAGGCGAAGAAAAGGAATTGTGCAGTTTTTCTTGATATAATCAATAGCATTTTTAAACTTTGTACTTATTGTTTTTAACCAACAGTAAACACATTTATTTTAGGTACCGTACAGAATACTTCCAAGAGTCGCTCAAAGTTCTTTTTGGGATATTTCTGAAACACTCATAAAATTATAGTAGAATTTAAATGACATGTAGTGTATTAAATGGGTTGTCCCATCAATTTGTTTCCATGTATAGTTATGTGATTTGTAAGACACACATTCTACAAATTATTAATTTACACATTCTACAAATTAATAAATCAGTACAGCGCGTTCAGGATAAGCCTGTCTATGACGGTTATTTTCTGCGCATGGGTGACAGGCGGAGAGCAAATGAACGATTCGCTCACCCCCGCGCTAAATTTATTTTTTTATCTTTTTTTTTTTGACTTCTGCGCATCAACGGACACAGACGGAGTTATTTTGCACGCAGTATAACAACATTTTATTGACGCGCATGTCAGCAAGTAACTGGTAACAAAACCCGTATAAGCTGAACCTGTGCCACTCTACAACTTCCGGAGCTCCAGACCCGCTCCAGGCCAAAGTGTTACCACTGTCGTGAGGCAGACTTTACTATGACACAAATAAATCCCTGTTGTGCTATAATGTTCACAGCTATAATGTAGTAAGAATAGATGTCCGTCAACTATTACTTACTAGTATCTACTTTAGGTTTCAGTAGTTCGTCTGTTTTCACACTTGCCGGAACAGTAAAGAATATTCCGCTAGGATAATTCATATGACCATATCTAAAATGGATTCTTCAAAGTGTCTAGACGTCCGCCATCTAATAGCACTGATTCCACTCATCTGAGTGGAATCAGTGCTATTAGAGTATGTATGTAGTATGTATGTAGGTATTTTCGTCTTTGATACTATTTATTTCAAAGTTTTAAGGAAAAAAGAAAAATAAACTCAATCAAGGTTTAACGTGGGCAAGTTCCGCACAGACCAGAGCACGCTCACTTTTATAAATATATGTAATGGCTTCCGTAGCCATAGGTCCCACTCGAATTATCGATTTGTCGACTGCTGATGATTCACCATTCCGTCGGACCTTTCCTGGTAAGCCGAAATCGTTAGGTTAGGCTTTTTAAACAAGCTTCCGCAGCCTGAGGTAACAGGTAACAATCTGGAGCTGGTCGATTTCTCGACCTAAAGGCAATCCGCTTTTCCGTTGACTGATTTATAAGTAAGCGGCCGACAGCGTTGGTTTGAGCTGCTCGGTTAGTTCCTAATATGTTGATTAGGCCCTTATTGAGGTGCGTGCACCTGACTGCGTTCTCTGTGTGTGGTGTCAGTAAGATTTAACTTTTTCTTCGTTCACTGGCCCATAACTACCAACGCAATAAGGACAGGGTCAGTATAACAGTTGTGCAGGCCCTTCTGGCCCTGTTTTACCGAGGCAGCCACGCAGCGAGCCTTGCGTGGTGAGGCATGCCTCGCCTGAGGCTGCCTCTAATCCGTACACACCTTTAATAATAATAAAATTAGTTTATTTACTCCCACAAATGGTTTCTTGCAAATAACCTATCAGCATGGGTATTTTCAAATAACAACAACCAGGTTTTGACACCGTGTTCGTTCTGCCAACATTCTCTGTCCGTTTTAAGCAAGTGGGTTTATTTTGGTATACTTAACAGTTCTCTCGGTTTCAGGTTTTTAGAGCCAGTGATTCTCTTAAGTTTAGATAATAAAACAGTCCTGCACTATAACTTATTTTAAGAGCGACCTTGATGCCAACAGGTCAATGTCTGGCCCCGCCCCAATACCTCCGCAGTAGTTAGGGGCAGCAAGTGCTATATAGGGGTTGGCAGTCTCCGCGACCACCGGTCAGCTAACATATGAGTCCTTCGTGACAATAAAGACTACAAACATGTACGATGTCAGAGGCCTTTGGCGGCTCAGCAATTCTGACACAAGGTTTGTGAGGTCGGTCATTGACCTTACAGCCCATATAATATGATGATGATGACTACAAGGGTCTCCGAGACCTGGTCAACTTATTTCAAATACTTAATTCCAGACTAGCCCTGCGTGGAGTTAAAGAAGGTGCACGGAAGTAGTCAAGTTCATTATTTATCTGTTAACACTTCTTCTTAAAAATGATTTGTTCCTTACAGAAGTTGGTATAATGCTGGAGGTGCCATATTCGCCAATCTGTAATTGCCCAGTTAGTATTTATTTACATATACCATCGGATATTAACCAACCATGTCTCTTAACCTCGAGATTAATTTATTAAACCCGTCTAGTTAAGAAACAGGAATACATGAACTTGGCTGACCCACTGCGGTGTGTCTAGTCATTTTCCTTTAGTTATTATAACCTGGTGGTCTAATATATAGGGATATAAAATAAGGTAGGTATTGTATAGTTTAAAATTATAAGATTAGTTTTCAAACACATCCACGTAATAGAGATTTGCATTGTGGTATGGCATCCTCCGAGCCATCCGGTAGGCATCAGCAACTGCTACTTTCTATTATAAGTTTGGGCTAGTTTCCGCAACCTGACACCCTTAAAAAGAAAGTAACAATTCACAATAACACTCATGAATTTACAGCTTGTCTGTTTATGATTCTTAAGAACTTTTATCTTAAAGATTCTTTTGAAAAGAAGTATTTTTCTTGGCTTGCATGGAAGCAGAGGGTTTCAGCCATGTCTGTGCCCCCCTTCCCCCCCCCCCCCACTCCCCTCCCTTACCTGAAGGAAGAGGATTTAATGCCTTTTACTATTATGCATTCTTGTGAGGGAGGAGCATTATGAGAAACTATGGAAACTGAGATGAGTACAAAATTCTAGAGCAGATAGGTACTTACCCAAAATACATACATTCAACGCATCAATCACCATTTTCTGATGCTCGGACTATAAATAATTTATTATTTTGTGGCCTTGATCTTTGACTTTACAGCCGTTTTTGATACAGTAAAGCATGGGATATACCAGCTACAACTTGTTGTACAGTGATAGCATTGCTGATAATAAAATCAATCCTTATTAGTAAGCAGTTTGTGAGTACTCACTTATTCTTAGATGAGGCAAAGCAATTCATTACTTTATAAACTGTTATACAATACTATATCAATACTCGTATAGTGCTGGTTTAACAAATCTTTTGCAAACAATTATATTATTAGATATTTTGGCGAGATCTAATTCTATTGGGTTGGATGACAGATTAGATCACATAGATAGATATTTAGAATCACTTAAATCTTTGCTTAACATAAATCAATTTATTGAAGGCAGATGATAAGTCATCAAGCTGGACCCTACGGCGAGACGTTCTTCGCGTGCTTCTAGTGCTTCTAGTCAACGCGGTAGAAGTCAAAGTAGAAAGAGAACACGCGAATTCGCATCATCAGGTACTGATAGTGAAACTTTAGACAAACAGATAATCGAACTACGAAAAACGAATTCGAGGAAAAGTAGAGCTAGATCAGAAACACCGAACCCAGCAACGAAAGGAAAAGGTCGAGGAAAGCGTACAAGATCATCTGTAACCAAAGGTAAGAAAGATTTGCCTCAAGTGAGTGAATTTGCTTCTCCGACTTCGGTTGTTGATGCATTGAGATCATCTGTGTCACAGATATCTGAATCACCCTTTACTGGTAGCGATAGGGGACATTCATCTGGAATTCAACTTGATTTATCAAGCACTTCAGGTGTCGGTCCTAGTTTAGAATCGTTACCGTCTGACAGACCGTGTGTCATTGACGCTTCGACATCTTCAACTTCAGTGCAGGTTACTGATCGACTCGAAACACCCGCAGTTCAGGTAGAAATTTCACAACCTCCAGTTATAACTGCTGATCTAAATACAGCTGAATCTGCAGTATTTAGTAGGGAGTCCGAAATTGTCTTTTCTATATTGACAGAACTAGGTTACGTACCTGACACAACTCAAGCAGTTTCAATTAATTTGTTTAGATATTTTGTGCAATTACTGTCATCCAGGAAAACTAATAGATTTTCTCACGCTGAAGCAATTTATAATCAATCAGAACTTCCCGAAGAAGTAAGTCTAGAACAGAAATTTTGCAATCTCGCTGAGTTTTGTTTAAGTTGTAAGAGAACCATTACAAGAATGGAAGTTGATCAGCAGGCAACGATTACTCAAATGAACGAGCAAATTATCCAACTGCGCGCTGAGTTAAACGACTTAGCAGTGCGTTACAACGCATCTCAAACTCAATTTCTAAATCGGTCAACAGGTCAAAACATTTCAAATGGAACTTCTGGTAAATACATCAATTGGGGTACGAAACACGTTAGTTTGCAATCCAAGAGATATGTTCCTGTTACTATGATCTCTGATTTGTGTAGATCTGTGATGAGAATCCGTTTTACGACGGTTTCTGGTCGAGAAGAAATTGTCACCCAAATTAACAAGATTCAGGGCGACCCTATATCCAAAACATGTCGATTTCCGAGTAGTAGTGAGGATGCTTATATTGATGTTTCTTCAGGATTGGTTGCGACATATGTTTCTCGTATCTTGAATGCATGCGATATGGGTGAAAGATCCCTCGAACATACTGAAAATACCATTCAGAAGAAATTTTCTTCCTTGGACGATGCAAAACAATCTTGTCATCATGCAGTGAAAGGGTTGTTGTCATTAATAAGTAACTTTTCTTTACCTGACCTTGGTAATGATATTCATACGGTTGAAACCTTTGAAAATCATTATGGTTTGACCTGGAAATGACCATTAGATTTAATTAGATTAATGCATGTTTAATTTAACTTGATTTCTTTGTTACAATCTTGTGTGGATTTAGTTTTTATTTAGAATTTTAATTTGTTTGTATATTTGTTTGTACCTTGGATCGCGGATTGGAGAGGCGATTTGGTCCATTCGAGACGAATTATCTCTACGCAGTGTCTACGATACTTTACCCAAGGTGTAAAAACAAGGCCTTCCGAGACCAAAGATCCTGTGATCGAGCAATTGCGGCTCTAAAACAAAAACTGGACAATCAGGCCAAACCCCAAGACAACCAACAGAAGAACAAGCGACACCATCTTCTTCAAACACAGTTCCCGCATCATCAAATTCTATATGGGAAGAGTTTGACATCAAAGAGTCCAGGCTGATGACCCCAGAAAACCCAACAGCAGCTGGAATTATCGATAAATACCTTCAAGAGCCTATGTTGTTACGTACACATGGCAATGCTCTAAAGCGGTAGCACGAACGAAAGAACGTTTATCTCCTTTATCAGTTTGTTTTAAAACGTTTTCATTATTAATGTTGCATATACTAGCAGGAATTGCGCCTCCAGTTGTACGGCGCCAAGTAGCATATTCCGTTGAACGAGCCAAATTAGAAGGAGACGATAGGCACCCTTTGCATAACCATCACCAAGTAAAGCAGAGGTTGAAAAGCCGTAACAGCTTTTTTAAATCCTCAAAGCCACTTGTCGGTGAGCCATCCACTGAGAGGTGTCGGATGTGGAAAGAGGAGCACTCACTTACTGAGTTTATTCAGCCAGCAGAAAGCCTCCCCCCTGGACATGACCTGCCCAGACCGATCTGGAAGTCTCTAAACAGACTACGGACACAGGTCGGTCGGTGCAAAGACAGCCTGTGTAGGTGGGGTTTCACCGACAGCTCTAATAACAAATGTGAGTGCGGTACCTCCCCACAAACAATGGAACACCTAACCTCCTGTCCCGCATGTCCCGACACATGTACGCGTGATGACCTTTTTAAAGCCACAAATGACGCAGTAAATGTGGCAACGTTCTGGGCTACAAAAATTTAAACATTTGTAATTGATCGGCACGCTAAGAAGAAGAAGAAGAAGAAGAAGATATTATGGCAACACCGGTGCCATGTGAAAGTCTTTTCGAAGGCTGGAAATACTCTTTCAGAAAAACTGAGGAAGCTGAAGAAAAAAAATTAATCTCAACTTTTGATTGTGAATATGATTAATCTTGATTTTAGTATACCTAGGTAGGTTACCCCTCATTAGAATGTGTCTACCCGTCTACCTTTTGTTATAATCTAAGCCTGTCAAGTATGCGAAGGGAATTATTGGTTAAAGATTTAATTTAATTTTGAGTTTTAGTCACACTGAAATAATTTATGTAAAGACTTTAGAATGTGCGTATACTTATATGAAGATTTTGTGTAAGTGTGGTTTAAGGCATTATAAAATGTACATTTAAGTGTTTAAGAAAACTCCCTCGAGAATAACAGGAAATAACTGAGGATTTGAACATTTTTTTGAGGTTGAATTATGAAGATATTTTGTTCTAAACGACGTGACGAAGTTGCCTTAACTACCTGGAATGCAATTACTATAATCTACAAGGCTTAGAATTTATTTGAAACATGAATCTTTGTTACCTACACCTACTTATTATTGTAACAAATTAATCGCCCATGACTCACTCACTCACTAGTCTGCGAGCTAGCATCGCGGTGCTGTTATATATCAAGCACTCAAAGACATAACGGTTACGTTAACCTTGGATTTTATTTTATTTCAGATAATTCTGAAGAGGCAACTGACGCTTTAGTATTTTTGTAAGTTGGAATAAATACTACGTGGAAGTTACCCACAAAGGCATGAATGCTAGTCTGAAAGCGCGACTTGTGACGCAAGCTTTCTTTTTAGTCCATGAAAATGGTGTAGAGACATGTAGAGATCAAAGCTTTGACTTGCGACGGTACTAAAGCGAATCTCGCTATAGCTGAAAAGCTAGGCTGCTGTTTGGACGTTAAAAATTTACAAACCACAATTCTGGATCCGCGAACAGGACAACAATGCTTCTTCTTTTTAGATCCCTGCCATATGCTCAAGCTTGTGCGAAATTCATTAGAACACTACAAGTTCTTTTCCAAACCAAACTAAGCAGATTACATTCAGTAGTTTATAGTTCAAAAAAAGCACGAATTACAGGAACTATTTTACTTGGCAAACAAATTAAAAGCAAACCACATTTCCTTTAAAAAAAATCATGAACGTTCGACTAGCAGCCCAGCTTTTTTTTCAGTGTGGCCGCTGCATTGATATTTTGTAAAAATGTGATGAAGTTGCCCATGCTCGATAATGACAACGTCCTTGTGACAGCAGAATTTTTAAAATTGATTAATGATTTATTCGACATCCTTGATAGTAAAACTTGAGGCGATGGACTAATGCAGGCTTTAAATCCGAAAAACTATGAAACTGCTTTTGCGAAATTAGACGAAGCAAGAGCAGTTCTTGTGAATTTGAAAACTGACGTTCAAAACCGTCAAAAAAACAAAGAGAGTCAATCTTTTAAGTCTCCTCGTTACACAGGTTTTCTTGGATTTCTTGTGTGCATAGAAAGTGCAAAACGGCCTATTTGAAAACTTGGTTTTGGGTCCTAATGCACAAATGACATACTTACCACTGCACAAAATAAGTCAGGATCATATAGAGATTTCTTTTTTCGGTTGTTATGAGCCACGGCGGTTATTCAGATAATCCAACTGCTCGTCAATTTGTAGCCATATATAAAAAAAATTGTTAGTCCATACTGAATTGATCCGGAATGAAAGGGGTACACACTGTATACCACTAGAAACACTTTCAATTCTCAATTGTACGTCCGCGATCGAAAAAAATTATTCTAGCTCGCAACAAAAGGAATTAGAAATACCTTTAACGGACAATCCCTCAGAAGAGAATGAATGACATGATTACTTTATCACCTTTTGGCGAGAAAGTTGTCGAATATATTGCTAGTTTTGTAATATTTACTATTACTAAAAAAAAATTAAGTGCAGCACATGTATAAATTCCCTCACAGGCACACACATCTCGCCAGCATGAGTCTCGTTATCAATCGCTCCCCAATTCAGGTAGGAGGATCCACTACGGTGCGGTACTACACCAATGTTGACCAACTGATAATCCAAGGCGGAGAGGCCAAAGAAGAAATTGACGCGGTAACAGGTGAAGTCAAGAGGAAAACCGTGTGCACGGACAGCTTTGTGATCTCGTCTGCCATATGGTTTGCCAAGGGCCTTCACGAAATGACACTAGATCAAGAGATGGGACCCGCAAGAGCTTCAGGAGGTGAACGGAGCTCCCCTGATCCTGGTAAGTCAAGGCTGTACTTCTGCACGAGTCTCAGATCTCACTTGGGAAAGAGGTGACGGAGCCCAATAAAGTTGCACTTCAGAAACGCTGGAATGCCTTGGTTGTATCCTCATCAATACAAGACAGGGTAACTCAGGAATTCATGGACTACACCTTTAAAGCTGTGGTGAAGTTTCAGAAAACCATGGCCAGTCGTCCTCTTCTGCGCAAGGCTCTGGTTGACCAGTACCTGAATACGGAGTATGAGGGTATGGAGGGAGTGGTCAAGTCACAGGTCCTCATGACTTGGGCAAACTCTGGGTTCAAGGCAATCCTCTTCATGGAGTCCTTCATTGACGCCGGGAGCACCGCACTAGAGATAGAGCCTGTTTTGGATCAGGCCATCACCTTGAAAACAGCTCTTACTCAGGCGCGCACAGATGCGAACTTTGCGTATTCCAGGGTTCGAAATCCCAACGCACACCCCGACCTCATACACAAGAACTACGACCATCTGTATGTAGCGGCCATCCTATATGCAAAGAAAGTAAACACTGTGGGACAGAACTTCAAAACGTCTGCGTCCATAACCAGTTCCTACGTCAACATGATAAAACGCTACCTGGAAGAAGACAGCTGCTTTGACATTGGAGAACCCTCCGAAGTTGTCAAGCAGAAACTTGGCAAATTAGGCCTAGTCGCTCGCACCAGAAAGAGGACGCACGAATACAATGACGATGACGGAACAGAAAGGCGTCGTCGTCGCGTTTAGCCATTAAGTTTTCGCTCCCTGCTTCCCTGTGTGCCTAATCTTTCTTCTTTAATCTTTAAAAGGCCTATGTGGTCAACCGAATGAGGAAAGTTAGCATTTCAAAAAAGTAGAGGAGGTCTGAAGTACGATTCGATGAAAGTGATTGAAATTTGTCGTCTTTGTGAAGTGCAAATCCGAAAACATTTAACTCCTGACAAAAAAGTTAGTCGCTCTTGTTCGACGCAGAAAGTCACAAATAAAGAAATGGAATACTCTAGCAACACCTTATAAACAGTACTGCTATTGAAACACATTTCAATAGACCGCTAGGAGAACCATTTGATAAGCTGACTTATGTAGAGTTTTATGAAAAATACATCGTTCACACGAAACGGCCGTCTACGAAAACATATGAATAACAAATATATAAATTGGCTAACGTGAATAAATTTCACGATTCGACAAAGGAGCGAGCTCGTCGCGCGAATTTTTATGGTTGAACCCAACAAGGGCGAACAATTTCATTTAAGATTATTTTTAAATAAATCCAGAGTCGCAGTTACACCGATTGAATCTTGGTGGCCCGAATTGTAATTTTTATCAGGACGCTGTCAAAGCTGTAGGTCTCCCATACTATGCGGGAAACATCCACACATTATCTTGCTTCTAGCTGTAAACCACTTGTGGGCAACCCCGGCCCGCGGGCCGGATGCGGCCCGTCGTACTTTTTGATCCGGCCCGCAAATCATTTCAAAATTCATGAAAAAGAATCCTAGCGCGGGCAAGGGTCGATGACTTCTCACCGGTACGTCACGGAGATCCTGGAAGAGTATGTGGTCCCCTATGCCGGTTTTGTTGGCGAGGGGTTCACATTGATGCATGATAACGCTCGCGCTCACACTGCCTTCAAGAGGTTGGGATCTCTTTCATGCAGTGGCCAGCGAGAAGTCCAGCCCTGAACCCAATAGAGCACCTCTGGGACCATTTAAAACGCAAGGTTTGGTCTCGTGATCCCGCCCCTACGACTCTCCAGGAGCTCGTAGAGGCCGTTATTGAAGAATGAGTCAATAACGGCCTCTACGAGCAAGACGGTGAAGCAATAGTTCAAATAGATTTCGCCGAAAATTATGCTCTAGTTAGGCAAGATGAAATTCAGAGCGCTTATTGGAGCCATGACCAAGTTACCATTTTCATATGCTGCATCTGGCTGTCTAACCAGGAAATAAAGCCAAGCTAAAGAGATAGCAGATTACCCCTCTTAACGCCCAATTTATTTTGACACACGATGCACTAAACACCATTTTTTTTTTCAGCTCTTTTATGAGTTACGAAGACGAGCGGCGACAAGAATAGCAAATATCGGAAACACCCTAACAGAATTTGACACAGAAGAATTATATTTCAGAGACATAATAATAATAATGATAATGAAACGTAAACTCCCATCATTTATAATTGATGACTTATGGGTAAGTAAAAGTAATTATAGTACTAACAGAACATTGAGAAAGGCAGTGCTCGAAGACATGATTCACGGTCCTTGTAGACCTCCTCTTCGGGAAAATCTATCATGTTATTATAGCGAAAAACAAAAATATACAAAAAAAAACCCGGAACGGGATATTCCCGTTACTCATATAGATGAAAGAGGTTTTGTTAATTTGCGGCGCAACGGTAGTAATGAAGTTATTATTAAATTCCACGATTGAGATATTACAGTTAACGATTGCTAGATCGTACCGTACAATGTCGCTCTTCTTTTGAAGTATGATGTCTACATTAACGCAAAAATATCCTCACAGCGTTCTGTTATTAAATATGTATTTTAATATATGACGAAAGGATCTGATGAAGCTCGCTTTACTGTTGTTGCTGAAAATCAAATAAACGAAATTGAAAATACGTAACTAAACAAACAGTGTAAAGAACACTTGAATTCGATACAACTTATCGGGTTCCTAACGTCAGACAGCGCTGTGTTCACTTAGAAGGTAACCAAACGATTTACTTGATTTACTTTAAACGTAATAATATCGATGAAGCAGTCGGTAACTTAGGTTAGCGGTCTATTGAAACACATTTCAATAGACCGCTAGGAGAACCATTTGATAAGCTGACTTATGTATCATGGCTCGTGGACCAATACTAAAGATCTCACACAGCCGAAATCATTTATAATTCGGATGTAGTAATTTACGATGACACCCAAATGGCACACAAGTATTTGCTTCATTAGATGGATATTTGCGCAATTGATGAATTCGGTTTAAATATTTGGAGGTAACGTTATGATTTTCTCAGGTGACTTTCGACAAATCGCACCAGTTATTCGCAATGCCCTTGCGCTCGAGCAGGCGTTGGCTAACAAGAGGAATGAAAACTCGAAGCAGCAGCATAAGCGTCAAATACTCGTCAAACATTGGTTATTAAATATGCTCGTCAAATACTGGTTTGTTAATGATCATTAATTCATAAATAATCAAAGAAATCGTAAACGACGCCTAGAAATGATGACGTCATAGTTTGTGTACTTTATACCACAAAAATATCCTTGACTTTATACATAAAAATCTATAGATAATCTATACGTATAATAAAATCGTAAAGGCAAAAAAGTCTGTATATTGAACATATTGAGAAAAAAACCAACAAGGGCTAAAATGATTAACTGAACATGTTTGTAGTTTTTTTTTTTATCGGACCTGAATCATCATGATTTTTTTGTATGAAAGACAAGATTTATGCTGAACCAATACAAAACCTGGAACATTAATTTGCGTGACAGAAAACGCGTAGCTGCTGAAGAGATAGCTCAAATGAGTTTAAGAACTTTAAATAGATCATTTTTAAAAAGGTGCCGTGCTTGTAGTCGTGTAGGAAGTGGGCAATTTGAACATACTTTGTCTCTAAATGAATAAAAATTGCGTTCATAAATTTGTTTTTTTTTTTTTGCATTAACCTACAAATTATTAAACTAGGCCTTTTTTTAGTACAGAATCTGTCCAGAAACGTCTGAAGGTGAATAATAATGTAGGTACTGTTCTAATATCAAGCACATTCTTTGTAAAATCGTTACTAAGAATTTAGTGAGAGAGTAGTATATTCCTTGTCTTAGCCCCTTACTTACGAAAATAGCCATAATTTTTTTTTTGGCTATTGTTTAAGATAATTGATATGATACCTTTTTGAAATCCCTATGAAACAAGCAAATTCATAGGGCTATGTGCAGCGATAGCTCAATACATTTTTTTTTCACCACAGTAGGTCTAAGTTGAGGATAATTAAAAGACCAAAAAATAAAACCACAAATGACCTAATTTGATTATGGTTACCTATTAAATTTTAACAAAACATTGATTGAATATGTTAGAACCACCAACTGGCTACATTTTACAGAAGAAACAAACGAATTATCACTGTATTTCTGCACACAGCTGAAGAAAACAGACGAAACAAGTGTTAAATTCGATATTTTCTACAAAAAAAAATTGTATCTCGAACACTATGACACTTTTACAAAGTAATTTTTTTTTGGATGATAGCTGACCCTTACACCTTGATTCTCCTTAAATTTGTCGTGGTACTTACTGGACACCCTGTATACGAATGCAAAACATCAAGCGGATACTGCAGGGCAAACTGACCCCGAACAGGACGGTGTCACAGCTGCGAGGCGGTGATTGAACCTGAGTAGACTTACTGTGAGATCTGCGGGGTGGACACAGCACGGGCCCAGCGACTCAAACGTGCAACACACGCAGGAATAAAAATAAAAATACGGTTTTTCAAACATACTCGTAGCTAGTTTCATGTGCATTTGTAACTTAAATATGATTTTAAAATACAATATTTGTTCATTGATTTTTAAAATTCTATTTTTATAATCACTTTTGTGGTTAATGTACGTGGATTGTAAGAGGGGAACCAATCCCATGGCCTCCGCGATCACCCGACCTTACTCCGTTCGACTTTTACGTGCGGGGAAGAGCCAAAGAACTAGTCTACTTCACGGAAGTAGAAACGCGTGAAGAATTAATCAACAGAATTAATGCTGCATTCGAAATGATGAGGGGAGAGATGCTGCTGCGGACGACAACCGTTGAAATAAGACGCAGATGTCGCGCGTGTATTGAAAATGGAGGGCGACAATTTGAGCAATTACTTAAATGAATAAATTCATTTAAATGTAATTTAATTGTTTTATTACCCACTGACATTTAGGTAACAGAGAAAAACCCTTTGAATGGGTAATTTAAGTACTCCTCTCATTTAAATTGATTGCTACATTTTTTGACTAATTTACAGTTGTTAAATTTTTCAAACATTTTAATTTTCTGTTTCGTCAAAAACCTCCTACTTGATAAAATTGTCAAATAAGTCCTGACTTTTTGTTTTAGTAGATGTAAATTACATACCGTTAGAAAGCTCATACAGCAATGTTTTGATGTAGTCCTAAGTTCTCGATCGCCTTCATTTTATTTTTTTAATGCACGTCAAATTTATGCTCTAAGTATTTTTTTTACATCTTTTTGTACCTTTAAAGACTCACAACTTTTTTTCCTACACAACATCTGTACCAAACAATAATTTTATGAGAGCTACTATTAAACATTAAAGATATTCGAATTTAAAGTTAAAACACTGGTTATTTTCTGTAAAATTAAGTAAAAATTTAAAAAAAAACGGTGGGGCCAAGGTCAAATAATTTTGCCAAGTGGGTAGCAGATGACCCCAACCAACCACCATTTTTGTATGTTCAACGTTCTACCAAACATCCTGTATAATGACTTGTAATTACCAATTACGAATAAATGAGTATTTGAATACTTGGAACTTGGTTTATTAGATTAGCTCACCTGACAAATCTCAAAAAAGAAAAAATATAACTAACCCACTTAAATTGGGGCACTATTGGTAATTAACTGTTAGCAATTGGCTCTGCACCAGCGGGGTGCCATAGGACTACAACTACTAACTACTAATTGGGTTTGTATAAAAAATATAATAGCAGTTAAAAATAAAATATCTTCTGCGACATGCTAAATGTTCTAAATGGTGTTAACTATAAACCCCTCAAGCATTTGCACTGTTTCCAACCATCCTGTAAATATCACACTAAGAAAGGACATCCACACATGGAAAGAATCGGACACAACGTCTAAAACAAATTGAAGCATAGTATATTGCATTTGAAAAACAAAACAAGATAGAGTTCTAAGTAAAGAAAATCATCAGAAGGTTGGGTGGGTGGCTGCCCGCTTTGTGGGCATTGGGTTCATTATACTTGTGCCAGTGCGGATGATGAAAACATTGAAGAAATTTACATTTGTGTTCATTGTGATAATAGGTAGGTATCCCATCTTGCCACATTTAAATTTTTAAAATGGTTTTTCGCGGGTCCTTAATTATTTATTAAAAATAAATGTAGAAAATTGGTCTCCAAAAGACATAGAAAGACATATGCCACAAATATGAATAATTATAATGAACTTTTGTTATTTCACTTAGCTACCCCATCATCATGTAGGTCTCGAATTTTAAGATTGTCTTGATTCTTAATACAAATAAATAATTCAGTATGAACTGAAAAGATTCATACAAGATACACAAAGATAAACGCTGGACCAAAGTAGATAGACGGTGTGACAGCAGGTTCTTTGGCAGGAGCCAAATTAGTTCATCAGTTATGGCATTCTACGGTTTATTAATTAAAAGGTTGTGTCTCCCTTTTCATAGCCCCATATCCCGAAATCAAGGAATATGTACTATGTCATAGTAAAAAGTCTAAGCTTTCAGCTCAATTAAATGGAGTTAGGAGAAAAAGTAAAAACAAAACTGGAGTAAAGAGGAAGATAACATGCAAACCTGTCTGTCATTTAGGCACCAAAGTAATAAGTGGGCCCACAAAATATAGACTGCACCAGACCTGCCGGAAACTCCATCTCAATGGAAAAACTACTTCCAGGAAATTTAAAGTTAGTACAGTCAATAAACCAAGTGCATTATTTTGCAAAGTCTGTTGATAGATATCAACGAGAAAATGACACAAGTCAATTCCAGGCCATCCTCGAACCATAAAAAAATAAATTTCTTATTGTTGGTGGTGCTAGTCCACCCACAGTCACAAGAAGTCTAGTTAAAAATACAATACCTTTCAGCTTTTCTTTTATGTAGACCTTATTTCTTATCCTACATGAATGTATTCTCAAAACAATAAGAAAAAACAAACAAAGAATTTAAAAAAGTTCACAAATAAACCAAATACCTTATTTTATTCTTGGACCTTCATTAATACCAGAATAACCTCAGCAGAATGAGAGAAAACAATCACCCCAGCATCAGAGATGGTACAAACTAAGAAATAGCCAAAAAATCTGCAATTAAACCATAAGCTCACCTAATGCTTTCTTTGCCTTTTTGGCCACGGTTAATACTATCACATTTATTAACATGAATGTCTACTCTTAGCAGAATGAGAGAAAACAATCATGCGGGCAATTAGAGACATTAACTGAGAATTAGCCAAAAACAAGCTCTCACAATTCCTGTGAATGCAAGGGAACAACATGACAGTATTCAGTCAATAGACTTGAGAAATCTACAACACATTACAAGTTGACAACGGAAACAATGCAGTAGGTGTAGGTACATTTATATATCATTTCTGTATCATTGAACTATTGCTAGGAGTGCTTTGCAATGGAAAGAATTTGACATGAAGTCTTCCAAAAAGCGGCAGCGGACATAGAATACAAGAATGTGATCAACAGTTAGGAGCTGCAGAATCAATAGCTATAAAATGGTGATATAGAATCACTAGGTTCAAGTCATATTCTGTACATTTAGTCAAGCGATAGTATTATATTATAATATGAACTATTTCAGAGTAAAATCAGCTGCACGAGCTCCCTCAATTCACCAATCAATCAGGAAAGGTACGATGTGATGATTGAGACCTATTGAGACATTCTCGTGGTAATTTTCTCGAGGAAATGAAGATTGAAGTTTACGTAGCGCGAATGATCTCGCACGACAGGATTTTGTAGCCATTTTAAGGAACATAGTGTTTTATATCCTCTTTGAAGGAACACTGCACGAGCACCTAGCACAAAACCACAGGACTCAAAAACAAAAAAAAGAGATTTACAACACACCAACAGAGCCTAGCCAAGCCAAACAAAAGAGGAGATATATAATTATTTTTTACGCCCTAGGTATTTCCCCAAAGAAAAAAAAAAAAAGAACGAATGAATGAATGAAGGGCAAACGCAGACGGTGGGCATCTGTCCACGTTAAATTCCCTGAATAAAAGGCTGTATGGACCTATGATTCTTTTCCATACAGTATAAAAGAAACAATTTCCCTTAGTTTGTGGTAAGATCCCCGTTGACACTTATCTGACAGCTGGGCTGGAATATCCCCGGAGCGTCTCGTTTTGACGTAAATCAGCTGGTGATCAGCTGTTACTTTATCAATATGTCTATTCTTCCGTAGCGTAGAACAAAGTTGAATAGTTTGAGTTTTGCTTTTCGTAGTTCATGGAGATTTCGTGGTAACCTCTCGTTTTGAAAGCAACATTCTAGTTACTCTACAATAAATTCGACTGTTTATGAACAAAGCGGTGCTGTGACTGTGTTAACTTTGATATTTTATACACCAAAACAAACGAGAATCGAGTTCGAGTTGTTTATCAAACTGTGTTTAGGTATTTTTTTATCATATGTAACTACAGTTTTGTAATATGTTAGTTAGTGTTTTTTAAGAGACTATTTTTAGTACATCACTTCAACACTAACTTCGTTGGTTTTAATAAAACTACCTATTCCAACAAAGGCTAAGTACTTATTTATGAGTTTATTTCTTTTATATAATATGTAACTTTAATATTACTTCTTCAGGTCTTTAATTGAGAATGTTCCTGCTGCAGCATTAAGCTAAATCTTGCGCTTTACCTTCCGTCTATATTATTTTAAGCTACTACAGTTTCTAGACCAGTCTGCATCAATTATGCAGGTCTCATCCAGAAAAGAATACCTAGTCATAAACAAACAAAAAGTGTTCTCTCTTCAATGTCATAAGGCACAGGTTCATAACTTCTGAAATTTTATACCACAATACATGCTTTAAAATCCAACTAAATATTGGTGTCGATTCTGGCAGACCCAAACTAAGTACTTATAGACGATTGGATTGGACTGCTCCAAATTTTGCTCCGGACCACGATTTTGTCCACTAGCATTGCAGATTGTCCCAAACGACAACTTTGCTATTGGGCAAAATCATGGTACGGAGGTAAATTCAGAGCAGTCCGATTCGATCATCTATTAGTACTTTTAAATTGACATGTCTAAGTGTTGCCGTCTTTGTCAATCCCTATAGACTAATGAAAGACCATCATTTTCAGATCTGTCAAATTTATTTAGGTTTTAGTCCGCCAGAATCAACACCATTGTGTACTACCCCAACACCAGAATTTGGAGCATGACAGAAGTGATCCTTACCCTGCCTTCATCCTGCACATCCCCTAGTTACCAAGCAGTGACATGCCGTCGACCTCCTATCACCTATCGTTTCTATGCGATAGATTTCTATGTTAGGAAAAGACCTAAGAAACCACAAGTTCTAGCCATGGTCTGAATAACTTTACCACAGGAACATAACTGAATTATGAAAAAGATATTTCAACTTTCATAAAAAAAATAATTATAATAATTAAAAATAATAATTTATTATAGAAAGTTATTCAATTTCATGGGCAGATTATGAGGTTTTAGGATTACAGTGTTTTACTTACATGGCAACATAAATAAATTACACAAAATTGGTGTTAATATATCTTTAATTACCTGGGCAACCGAGCTTTGCTCTGTTTAATTTTAAAAAAAGCTTACACAAAAGCTTAAATAGATAACGCTGTAGCGTTTCAGAAGTGCACTATTTTCAAGAAATGCTCAAAAACTTGAGAAACTTTCACCCCCCAAAAACCCCTGTTTTACAAATTTCATCACCATTGTGTATATATAAACAAATATAGGTCTATATCCAGCAGTGGACATCTTTCGGCTGATATGATCATGATGATATACAAATATTGCTTGTTTAATAGTAAATGATGAACTTGTTTATAATAGTTAAAGCCAGCCAATTTGATTTTGTTCTCCCGTCTAGTGGACTGTCTTACACAGGTATTTCGCATGAGGGATCAGATTAGGGAAATTTCTCTGTGTTGGGAGATCACCCAGGATTCTACTTCACTCATTATTTGGCTCTTCTTTATGTTTGAAGGTGTCAAAAATGCCTTTTTATAGATGGCTCTTATTGATTATCATAGTCGTGGAGAGTGCCCTTTGTCTAACTCTTCATAATGATGGAACCCCTTCCATCATCATGGCTGGTTGTTCTTCATGAAAGAAAGTGTTTAGTGCATCATCATAACTGATTTTTTTCATGATTAAAGCTTTGAGAGTGCCTCTACATGTTCTGCAATCTGCTCTACACTACAGGATCTGCAATAAAAAGAAATATAACAGATTCAAAAAGGGTAATAAAGTGTAACTGGAACAACTTTTCCGTGACTTTTCCTAAGGAACATATCCTATGAACATGTATTCCTAATACAAAATTTTTATGCTGTGATGCAGTTTCTAAAGAAAGTTGTTCTTTTTGTAATTTTACAAATTGGGAGTCCATATAGTTTCCACACATTCAAAGTGATCATACAACTGTGTGTAAATGTAAGTGTGTAAGTGTAATACACTGGGTGCTCACAACAATTTGAAAACTTTTGTTGTATAGATTATTTTTATGGTCACTTTGAATGTGTGCCACTATATGGACACCTATTTTTGATACAACTATACATTTAAATTAATTACTGTAATGTGGTTCAAAGAAAATCGAAATTTCATGAGATTAAAATACACTTGAATAAATATAATGAAAAAACAATTTTCACCGACTTCAAATAACTTACACCCTGTATGTTTATTCTATTAATTATGCAGAATAATTCTTAATTAATTGCCTTCTCTGTTGCGGAGTGAGCTAGTGACCCGTCTGGTTTCAGCAAGTGAGGTAATGTGGGACGGCAGAAGTTTGTTTTAACCAATTTAGATATGGACCAAAATTGTTTACTATGAGAGGGGTAGGATGCAAGTTTGGTCCCTACGCGACTGACATTGTCATAATGTGTCTTTCGGATCACCCTCTTGCAGAACTTTGCAGCAGACTTAAATGCATTTTTCTTCGTGCGAACCCGCCGAGCATAAATTTTGTCATCACGGGCTTGAACCCAGGCTTGGTATGCAGACTGCTTTTGAGCTTCAGTGCAAGCAATGATCCAAGGTCGGGCTTTGAGACCAAGCGGTATGTCAGAGAATGGAGTATTCCATCCCCTGCCATATCACATCCGCAACCGCTTCAGCTAAACAATCGGGATCGCCCGAAGAAAAACACACTAATTGCTGTCATGAGTAGGACGCAAAGAAGTTCATCCCAGTCTGCTGGCTCGTATTGCCAAACTCGCCTTGCGTCTCTTGGGCTATCATCCAGAGGAGAGCTGATCGACACGGACTTCACCAGATAGTGGTCGGATGTTCTTAGTGGGGCTGATACCAACACTGTAGTCAGTCGTAAGGCCAACCAATTAAGAGTGTGTCCGTCAACATTGGGCACCGACGTAGCTACATTCACCAGGTGGCTGAGATCTAGCGACAATGCAAACCTGCATATGTCTCTTCCAGCATGTTTTGAGGGTAAAGGGGCCGGGCTCCTAATTCCCAACGGCCACTGCGACCTGTACAGATCTATTGTAGCCATGGTCATTTCTCTGGTATGGGACCACAAACTCGCTATGGTGGGCCTTAGTCCCTCATATAATGAGGCTACACTTGTTGGTACCGAAGTTGGGCACCTTCCGCCTTCTCCATTAGGTGTTCAAAGAGCCTGGTACAATATGTCTTATTGTTCTCACACTAACCTACTCCTAAAATAATATAAAGTGTGTTATTCTTATAATACAACTGTGATATGATTGATAACATTTAATCAACAAAGTTAATTTTGTAATACAACCTGTCATAGTGGAGACCCTGGGTAGTTATCCTGTTTCGAATGTGAATAATTCTACATGTTTTTAAAAATTTTGAATTCCATGTTTGATATTTACATCATCTAAGCCATCTGTGAAGAAAAATGTGAAGATTATTAATAAAAATGCACAAAAATTGAACCAAATAGCAAAAATATAAAACAAAATCAGGTATAGTATCAAAATGTTTTTAATAAGGTACCTGCTTTGAAAAGATTTCATCCAAAAGTCGACGTCTTTCCGCTATGTCTGGGGATTGCTGCAAAAATTACAAAGCTGCGAGTAGGTTATTAACTCGCTCGCCGTGTTCCAAAATGAACAAACGCTGCTAAAAGCGTATACCTACGGTACTGACGGACGGTCCGAATCTCAAACTAAAAAAACTAAAGTCCGTCATATACATATTCTGTATTGCCGGCTCCAGACTCTCGCGACTCGCGAGGCGCCTCGCACGAGGCTCTCGCACGAGTCTTAGCGAGTAAAGGCTGCAGGAGTGCTAGCCATCCACACACTCGATTTATTCAGTTGCCCGCTTCGCCTACTAAAATATGGACGTAATTGAAGTTACTGCGTAAGTCACCATTAATGATATTTTTATATTTAATTCTTTGCTAATCCGATCCCATGCGTCGTTCATTTTATTTTATCCTTGTGATATAGTTTTTTTTATTTCAAATAATTGGTTCTATTTGATAAAATTCCACAAAAGTGGTACACAAGTCATTACTACACCCCGTAGTGATAAAAAATACGTGGATCCTTTTAACAACAAAGTGAGCGAGCACGAGAAAGTGGTCGATTCCCTCGCCTCACCCCCTCGCGTCCTTTGACTCGCGTCTGAAAAACTGACACTAAACGGAGCGCCAGCGAGGCGAGGCGAGGGATGACGAGGGGACACGAGTGCACCGTCCTCACTCTCGTGCTCCTGTTCCCTCGTGTTGCCTCGTGGAGAGTCTGGATGGGGCATATGAGCTAGTGAAGAAAGCTAGTCATGTACATGTTCTGTATGAGCTAGGAAATCATTAAAAATCTATTTTTTTTTTCCTGAATGGTAAGTGTTTTCACCAGAAAAACTGTGGTAGTAACATTTATTAGTCCCATGTCACATATTTCTTAGTGTCGCGACCAGTAGTCGCGAACTGTATTTGTAAAAATGTAAATAATAAATTTTGCAACGGGTAACGCCTGAAGTACAGTCAACGTAATGCTAAAGATAGTGATTTCCGCCCCGCTTCGAACATTCATTGTGAGAGCCCATTTCAAAGATGGCCACTCTCCCCGCCGCAAGCTAAAGAAGCAGTCCCTTAATACCAGTGCAAGGAAGAGATCCCGTTCCCGAGGACGGCTGAAGTAACAAAGTTAAGTGAAGTAACATCCCCATTTTTGTACATTGACATCCTGTCATTTCTCAATTTTGTCGCGTGTCCATTTTACCATGTGTCTCACTAATCTACCTACACCAGATATCATCATATCTTACTCTATTTAAACTATATTTAACAAATCTGGACCATTACATGAAGTTACGGAAATCACACCTTTGAAACAGCAAAGATATGTTAATATTCTGTTAAGCGTCTTTCAGGCCTGAGATGATAAGATCTGTGGAATTACCCACCTTTTTACTTATTACGAGCTCGAAACTCCCAGTGAGTTTGGTTTCATTCCTAGTGAAAGGAGAAGTGTCGCACAGCAGTGCGAAAATAAGTAAAAAGCAAAAATTGATGTTTCTGAAATTTTCGAGAAATGAGATTTTTCGTTTTTCTAAAAGTGCATATCTCCATAACTATCAGTTCTGGAAACAAAATTTAAATCGTGAATTATAGGAATTTTAATTCTCTACAAATCTGTGCAAAAAACATTCGAATTACAGTTTAATTCTCTACCACACTGTGCACAGCACATTTCTGGCTAAAATGCATGTAACCGAAGATATAAGCGAAAGATATGGCGGCGGGGGCGAAGGGGAAGGGGAAATTTTGAATTTTGCACTTAAACACTTACAAACCATCCTAGACAACATATCAAAAATTTGGAGTCGTTGCACCGTTTGTAAGGTAGCCCCCCCTCTATTCAGTGGATTATCCCTCAAAAATGTGCGCCAAATCTATTCTCATTTCCATTAATGACAAAGTCATTAAAAACAAGATTCAGATTCAGATAAGATTCAGATTCAGATTTCGCCACCAGTACATTTGGAGACTTCAAACAAGATGGATGACATAGACAATGAAGAATTGTTTGCAACTGCACTTTTACTGGTGCTCGAGAAGAGGGAACGTCGTTATTGGGTGCACCCGTGAATCCTCAGAGATTGGCAGAGAGCTAATTCTATCTCGAGCATTTCTTATTTCGTAGTCGAGAAAAAGCAGGTCGGACTTGCACTCGGCTTGTACTAGCGAGATTCTGAATGAACTGGCATACAGTGGTCACCCTAAGGAGCCCCACTATGGAAAAAGATAAATTAGCGGCTTCTGATCAAACTGGTGCCAATCGAAAGAATACTAAAATACAAACTAAAAATGTCATATGACCAATTGTCCTACCTGATATACTTTCGGAGATATCAAGGTATGAATTTTTTTATTATTATTATTTCTGATAAAACTCGTGCCAATCGAAAGAGTACTAACATACAAACAAAAATGTTCATGACAAATAGTCCTAAATGATTTTCGAAGATATATGAAGTTTCTTTTTAAATTAATTTTTTTAGTTCCAAATAATCCAAATTTGTGTAAAAATTATTATTAAAAACCAAACACTGATGTCCAAGTCAGTCAGATTGGCCACAGCCTTAATTTTGGCAAAGGCGAGTGAAGAATTCCACGTTGCAGTGTAATCATCTCACAATAGGGCATTTTCCTTCTCTTTCTTGTTGTATACATTTTTCTCTGTCAGTGGCTACAAAGTTGTCCAGTTTTATCAGTTAAAAAAATATATGTTTTTTTTAAACCTTGATATCTCTGAAAGTATATCAGGTAGGACCATTTATCATATGACATTTTTAATTTGTATTTTGGTATTCTTTCGATTGGCATCAGTGTCATCAGCGGCCGCAATTATTTCTTTTTTCCATATTAAGGCTCTTTAGGGTAACCACTAGTACGCCAGTCCCCATTCAAAAATGTTCGATGCTCTTTCTGGATGTGTGTGGCGGTCGGTACATTTTGTTCGCAAGCGCTGCTTTCTGAACTTCTTTTTCCGTTCTGAAGACCCGAACACCCAGAAAAATTCAGAACAAAATGTCAGGGCTTTTTCCGTTCTGAAACCGTTACAGAAAGTGTGCGCCAGGTAGAACATTTTGTATGAAAAGCAGTGCGTTCTGATTTCAGAATTTCCGGATGTTTGCGGCCGGCCTTAAGCAGTCTGTAAGCGCACTTTGGAACAGGTGGCCTGTGACAATCCGTTTGACAGATAAGTAATGTTGCCATCTAAAAATCTGTTGTGCCACCACTCACTGGCCAAAAAAATCATGGGCCATTGCGAAGAGGAGCCGTGATGCTTGAGTAAGGCTTTTCCTTATCGCTGGTGCCTAAGATTTTTGTACTCACGCCAAAACAGCGCATGTTCTTCTTACGTCAATAGTTCTTCTTTGTCTTTTTTTCACAATTTTGAATTTTTTTCTGCTCGTCGTCGTCGCCGCGATGGGCCATGCATGTGTTGCTGATGACAGGGCCTAGCAATGGTATCCCAAATTTGACAAGTCACTGGAGGGTGGACCATTGCCAGGTCGTCTTAGAAAAGGACGATTTCCGTCCTTTTTCAACAAACCGGAAACTATAACATGAATAATCCTAGTCTGCGTGCGTCACCAGCTATCTTTATAGTTTTTACTTTTTCAGTAGTTTTTTGACGTGGATGCGCTGTGGTGCTTTCGTTTGGGAGGTCCTTTTGTCCGTACGGACCGTCAGTACCGGACATTGACGTAAGAAAAACGCTGCGCCCCCTGGCGTAGTTTCCAAAATCTTTGGTACCGGACGAGATCGTGTGTTGTTTTTTAGGGCTCCCGCCCACGACCGTATTTTTGTCGGCCGATTTCTTGTATGGTGATTAGGGAGGTGATCGATCAAAATAATATCGACACACGATGTCGATGATTTTATTTTTGTTAATAAGATTCCATGAATTATTAATTATATTTAATTTTTACTTTCGAGCGGAGCGAGAAAGGTATTGTATTCGTGAAAAAAAAAGCTTTTCTAATTTTCTCAAAAATGTGTTCTATATCACTTATACATCATAAAAAACAAGCCTCCCAAAAATGTCCGTCCGTCGGTCGGTCGATCGGTCGGTCGGTCCGTCGGTCAGTCTGTCTGTCACGCTTTGGCCTAGCGGCTTTACGAATGGTCCGATTGACACCATATTTTGAATTTAGGAGTTTTATGCAAATCCATCGAAGGTGTTAAGTGGTTTCTTGCTGGCTCTCATTTTGAGGGTAACTGTCATACAACGAAAATGAAAAATTGAAATTTTCACAAAAAGGGCTCATAGAATCTTTATGAAACTTTGCATGACCAAGCATCTCCATGTAAGATATCTTGCGCCAGTATCGATCAATTGATCTATGTAATTTAATATAAGGGGTGTTCCTGTACCACCAAATCGTAAATATGTGTTACCCAAAATTGGTTCCATTGAGTTTATTAAAATTTTCTATAATATTAATCCTGGATTGGTTGTCTACCTGACTGGAAATTCTTTATGATTTTTTTGAATAAAATTTAGTACCTATACAGGGTGTACCAAAAACTGAAAGGGCTTGCTCAGTAGACTAAACTGAACAATTATCCATAAGGAACATGTGTTGGGAAATTAAAAAATCTCCAAGCAAGTATCCTACGGTAGTATCCATTGATCTGTGAAAATTCATATAAAGGGTGTTCTAGTACTACCAAAAGTTAAACATGTGATTTACTCGAAATCGTTTGAGGTTTGTTTGTTTTATTGTTTGACAATTTAAATTCTGAAATGATCTGTATATTTCATTCGAACATTTTTTTGGAAAAACTTTAATAAAAGTTTGTAATTCCATACTATGTGTATGGCATTACAAATTTAAGTTTGCGGTTGACAGTTTTTCCTTGAGTATTGCAAGAAAGTAAGTGTAGTGCTGCTGTACCATTTATTTTATGTCTCGGTATTATCAAAAATGCTTTTAATGGTCATTATTTGTTAATATACAGGTTGGCTAGGATAACTATACAGCATGTTAGGGTAAGTATACAAGGTGTTAGGTTATGATGACTACTATATGTCACATCTTAAATTAATGTTATATATTAATAATTCCGATGGCACTTTTACGCTAGTAATACTTACTATAAAATACCTGGTTTTCTTAATTTATATATTTTTTATTTGTACTTTCCTTAGTACCTAGATTATTTTCTAAAACTGTTTTTGTACGTACGTGCGTTTAGGAGGAGCGGAGTCTCCTGGAACAGGCTATTAAGGCCTTTAAGGAGGCCCTAGCAACAAGTTTTGCTTAACTTTAAGTTTTTGATAATAAATATTTTACATTTTATTATATTTATATATGTACAGGTTGTTAGGGTAAGTAAACAGGGTGTTAGGCTAGGATTACTATACAGGATGTTAGAGTAAGTATACAGGGTGTTAGATTAGGATCACTATATGTACAGGGTCTTAAGGTAAGTGTACAGGATGTTACTACACAGGGTGTTAGGATAGGATAACTATACAGTGTGTAATGTTAGGTATATTTTGTGTATAGTGATCCTAACCTTACACCCTGTATATTTATCCAAACCCAACGCCCTGTGTAGTTATCCTAACCTAACACCCTGTATATTTACCCTAACACCCTGTATAATTATCCTATCCTAACACCCTGTATACTTACCCTAACACCCTGTACATTTAGTAGTCATCCTAACCTAACACCTTTTATACTGACTGTTACTTACTGCCAGCGGTCACTCAACGAATAGTTCTCTCGAAAGCCGCGGGGTGCGGTGCGGCGCGGTGGAGGGCTCGCGACACATTAGCAAATGCACAGACGAGATTTCGGCATTTGGATCTCGGTACTTTAATTTTCTTTAACCCTAACATCCTGTATAGTTATCCTAGCCTAAAAGCCTGTATATTAACAAATAATGGCCATTAGAAGCATTTTTGATAATACCGAGACTTATAAAAAAATATGTTCATGGAATCTTATCTTACTAACAAAAAATACTTAGAACTGATTGTAGGGTTAAGTGCAGCAGTGTTTATAAGAGAAAGTAATGATCACAATAATAAACAATATATTAGTACAAATTTACAGAAAAGTCCATTCACAAGTGACAATCAAAAATCTAACAAAGTACAGTTGCTTAGAAACCAACATGTGACATTGGTATCACATTGTCTTTGCTCTAACAAAAATAAAATCATCGACATCGTGTGTAGATATTATTTTGATAGATCACCTCCCTAAACGTCATACATGAAAATCGGTCACCGATTATCGGTCGTGTACGGAGCCCTAATCGTCTGAAACCCAAATTTTGGTACTGGCAGCACTCACGTGACGGGGACTGACAGGGTTCAAGTCAAGTTCGTTTGATTTCACACTACTTTTTTTTAGAGGTGGGTCGTTTTCGTTTTTCGGAATACCGAAACTAGCTATCGTTATAGTAGCCGATAGCGGCTTTTGAAACTATTTATTTTAATAACTATTTATTTTTGAGTATCGCTTGACGTTCGGAAAACAACTATCAGAATAACCGAAATGCGTGTTGGTTATTTTTATGAAATACGTGATTTAGGAATATTTTCGGATTTTTGACTAGATTTAAACAAATATCGAAATCAAATTAACTTCGCCCTGTAATCAAGCTTCGTTCGTTCACGCGTTGAGTCGCGAGATCTCAATGGTTTTCGGTTTTCAGAAATAACTAGTTTCGCTCGATAGATAGTTTTCGCAATAGCCAATAACGTAATGAAGCTATTGCACCAATAAATAGTTATCAAAACTATTTACGTTATTTAACGCCCACCTCTACTTTTTTTGAAGATTGTTTTGCAGTATCTTGAGACGGCCGATTACCATTATATTGAAAGTTTAACTTGATTTGGACTTGGTGAGGGCCTTCAGTCATTGCTTCAGTCAGCAGGGACTTGCTTGGCATATCCGAGAAGGAATCGCGCACTCGTCTTCTGCACTGCTATATCTGGCCTATGTGGTGCTATCGACACATGCTGACTATAAGTTGGACACAGCGGATTACCAATGATGAAGTTCTATGGCGGGTTGACAGAAAACGCGAACTTTTGCAAACCGTCAAATGAAGAAAAGTTGCATACTTAGGGCATGTGTTAAGGCACGGAAGGTACGTGCTGGTGCAACTCATAACCTCTCATAACTTGTAGGAGCAGACTCATAATGATGGGCAAAGTTGCAGGAAAAAGAAGAGTAGGTCGGAGAAAGAAGTCTTGGTTGCGGAACATCAAGGAGTAGACTGGGATTGCGAGTGCTGACTAACTTTCTCGCCTCGCTGGAGACAAGAAGAAATATGCAGAGCTGACTGCCAACCTTCACAAGTTGGAGAGGCACTATTAGAAGAAGAAGAGAAGGAATACAATCAGGTCCCCTGTACAATGAAGTCGCCAAGGATTTAAACGAGCTTGGAGTGTTCAACTGGACGGAATTGGCACAGAACAGGGAAGCCCAAGAACTAATTTGACTCGCAGAGCCACATAGATGTAAACTCATCTTTTGGAATGACTCATTGAATCACCTAAACTGTTCTTAAAGATGATTAATAGAATTATAAAAATATTAATTAATTAAATTTACAATATAATCTTACTTTAAAGTTAATCATGTGATGTAGGTTGGTCTCAACTACTATTTACAGGACATATTAAATGAGCCATGCCAATGGCCTTGGGTCCCTCAACGACTCTGACTCCACAATATGATGATGAGTTTAGCCGGGGACCTATGACTAAATAATAAGTCAGGAAATGTAACTGCGCTCAAAAAATGACTGAACGAAAGACGTTCCATAAGAAGAAGTTGTTGCACGCGTCAATTACTCAACTACTACTAACTGACATAGCACGCGCGCGAACGAATCCCTGCTCTCTTTCTGAATTTGAACCAATTGATTCGTATTTTGAATATACGTCTTTATGGTTTCACGTAGGGCCACTTTTTGTGTGGAATTTGTTCTGAGTTAGAGTTCCTGACTTATTTTTATTCGTAGCCGGGTAGCCGTAGCCTATTTTTAAATGATTAAATTAGCAAGAATTATATTCATCTACTTATTCTGGACTTTTTTCTATTTCAGGAGTCAAGTGAAAAGACCAAACATAAAGAAATAAATAAAAGAAATACTGGGCACTGAAAAAGATCATGAAAAACAAAGACCTTAGAATGACTACAAAACGAAAAGCATAATATGGGCCCCAAATAAAGATTACGGGGACAAACAATCGAGGACCTAAGATGTAAAAAAAACCAGCCAATTGCGAAACTGGTTGATGTTGAAGAACTGAGTTGAAGTTCGCATGATTTGTAAAGTACTTTTGGTGTTGAATAAATTTTGGTTATGAGTCTTATGATGTTGCAATAAATGATTGTAATTGTCTATCTGATAATGTGTTTTATTCAAATTGTGAGAAGGAAGAACAGACAGCTCACCTATAAATAAGTGTCTTTGCCGCCAGTATTAGTAGGTCATAGTAGTTTTGCTAAGCCCACTTTCAGTAAGCGCCCATATATCTACTGTGTGAATCATGTAAAAGATTACCAACACCTATACAGACCGGTACAGGTATTGGTAATCTTTCAAACCCTTGCACATAATTTTCAAATCAGGTGCTTTATTACCTAGTTTATGGGACATACAAGAAGAACAATGTCTTTTAATAAAATGGCAGATGATTCTAAATCTTAGTGGTCCATAACGTGAGTCAATGGCCTGACTTCAACAATTTCCACTGTTTCAGTCCCGCGTAACCCTTCTCCAGAGAAGACCTGTTGTTAATTTAATTTCATTAATTTCATACTCCCATCTAGTGGCCAGTCTTCCCCGCTTTCTTTTGCCAGATCTTGGACTAGTATATGGGACATGTAAACAATTTCTTTTAAAAACAAGACACATGATTCTAAATCTTAGTGGTCCATAACATGAGCTACTGGCCTGACCCTCATTATGGCTTGCAATTATTTCTATGCAATGGAGGAAATAGATAACAAAATCAGTCTTTTATTTAAGTAGGTACTATATTGTAGGCCCCATGTGGTGCCGGCAAAGAGTAGTACCAACCCAACTTTGCCCGTGGGTGTCGTAAGAGGCGACTAAGGTTTAATGTTTCGTATCATCTTACATTCTGTGGTCACCAGAGAACCACGGTCCATGGTGCCAGATGTAATGCTAACAAGCATGGTGACCATGGTACTTCCCCTCCACATTGTATTAGCAAAAGCTGGCATTTTAGAGGGAGTTCCCTGTACTGTAGTGGATGTTTCTGAGGTACCTATATTACTTCATCATAACATCCCATGAAACATCCACTACAGGACAGGGAGCTCCATAAGTACCATAGTCACCTCGCTTGTTAGCGTTACGGCTGGCACCGCGGTTTTAGGTGACCGCAGTAAGTAAGATGTAATACAAAGGAGGATGCTGCTGCCCATCCTCCAGTTAACCCTTAGTCGCCTCTTACGACACCCACGGCTATGTATGGGTTGGTACTATTCTTTGCTGGCACCCCACGGAACACTATATTACTTAGTTTCTTATAAATCTAAATACTTACATATGACTTGAAACAACTTTATGACATGGAGGAAATAAAATCAGCATTTTATCGAATAATAATCAGCCTTTTATTCTAAACTTCATGTTTTCCAAATGTTTTTCTTCAAAGTATGTCTCTCCGTTCAGTCTGCCTCTTGGCATAAGCCTTCTCCAATCAGATTTCTATGTTTCTGTCCTACAATAACCCTTCTCCAGAGAGGACCTGTTGTCAATTTAATTTCATACTCCCATCATTTCTTCGTCAACAAGTGCCTTAGGTCCATACTCCACATCTACTGGCCAGACACAATCAGTAACAAAGATTTGTAGGCCCGATGCCAGCAAAGGCCTATTCAACATGAAATTGCGCAGCAAAGTGGCGGTAGATTGGGCATACCCTCCGGTGTAACGACGTAAACGCGGCTTCAATAGCATTTGAGTGGCAGACGTAGACCTGGGCGACCCGTTCACTCCTGATGATGTACCGTCGAAAGCGAGCTCAAGGCTACTGGACTGACATGGAAAGAAGGACGGCGCAAGACAGGGGGAAGTGGAGACAGCTCGTGAAGGCCCTATGCACCAGCGGGGTGTCCTAGGATAACAACAACGTCTAGTGGCCTGTCATCCCTGCTTTCTTTTGTCAGATCTTGGATAGGTACCAATTTGTTGATAACTTGCTCCACTCTCCTTAGATATCGGGGATCATATGCCCTGTCCATCTCCACTGTCTTGGTCAATTCTGGTAAAATGTCTGTAAGCATTATTTTGGTAATATCCATCCAGCACTTCGCACATAACCATATTAGTTCACATCAGAGGATTACCAAGATTTATTCATACAAATTTACCCATAAAAGATAGTATTAACCTGAAAAATCACACTGCCTCATTAAGAATAAGATAATAAAGCAATACACCATGATAAATTTATTTAAAACGTAGAAGATCCACTCTAAACACAGATAAATGACCCAGTTGCAAAACTGCTCGATTAACAACTTTATTTTGCGGTCGAAATACCTGGCAGCTATACATTTCAACCGCAAATATAAAAAAGTTCCACGGGGAAACAGACTTCTGTTCAAAAAAGTCAGCTGTTTTATGTCAAATGTATCTGCCTCCGGTCGCCCCGGATTTCTACGGAAAACTTTCCAGCTGTCAAGCACAATACGACAAAATCAAATAGACACATAGTTGTGTCAGTTTTCATATAACCAATGGATTACATTGATTTGGTCGGATTGTCACCGGAAATTTTGACTTTTTCGTTAAAAAGCAGCAAAGGAATTAATTAATACAGCCTTACCTAATTAATAGTCACACAGATGAGACAAAACATACGACAGAAAGGAAAGAAATAGTATATTGTATAGTTTTGTCTCACTCACTTATTTGTGTAGGCCAAAATCCTTAAAAATCATAAAAAAGCTGCATAAAACTACATTTCTGAACGAAAACCATAAACAATCCTAAGGATTACGCATACGAGGGGCAAAACGGCTCTACACACGCTTTGCGGACTTCGTGTGCGTGGACCCTAAGCTTTTTCCTCCGTGTGCGTTGACCCTTCCACGTGAAAATAGACTCGGCCTATTTTTTAGCCTGGATGCCAAGTCCTTTGGCCGTGAATTGAATGAGTTGGTTGTAGGGTTGCCAGATCCCATTTTAGTGATTTCCCCAAACTACTGACTGATGCGGAATATGAAAATGCGGTAGTAGTTTAACCAAGGAGGTTTAAGTAGCAGCTCTTTCTGCTAAGGAAGGAGCCATAAGCGTTCTTGCGAGGGACCTCCATACTAAAATGTATGGATTTTTATCAAATCCTATAAACGTAAAATTTTTATCTTTCTCTCTGAGAAATATGTGACATGGGACTAATAAATGCTACTATCACAGTTTTTCTGGTGGAAACACTTACCATTCAGGAAAAACACGGTGTTAAAAATCACGCATAAAATGGCTATTACGGATGATTTACGCTTCTGTTAGTAGTAATGATCATTTCATTCAATTCACAAGTAAAAAATGATATGTTTTCACTTTCGCAAATAAAGTTTATACTAAAAAATTAGCTTTTTAAAGATATCTTGATTTTTGTAAAACTTAACTGAGTATTTTGACCGACTAGCATGGGCGACAGTGAGACGCTTTACACTTCACTAGCTCATACAGAATATGTATAAAGCGGACTCTATGGTTTTTTACTCTGAGAGTTTAACCCTTAATAAGGCATAGGGAGAATGCTTCCCACCACACTGTATTCGATTGATTCACATAAAAAAAAAATCATAAAGATATATTACTTAACTCAAAATAAAGGCACAGATAGACATGCTAGTAAATGAGCATGCTTACTAGCATGCTAGAAACGAGCATGCTCTTTAACTGTCTACACTTGCTTGCAAAAAGAATGCTCGTTACTAGCATGCTACCAAATAAGCATGCTCAAATCAAATACTCTTGACACACATGCCATTAAGTAGCATGCTAATATAAGGTGTAATTTAATTAGACCCAAATATTTCTAGGGGTGGTGTAACTTTGATAAAGAAACAGGTTTTTCAAAGTTTTAGCGAAATCGACTCGCTGGTTTTTTTTTTGTAATTTTCAAACAAAAAAATAATAAATCTTTGCAATCATCCTGTAGTATTGATTTCCACCGTACTACAAGTATGGCACCTGCACACTCACACACACAAGATCGGCCGCCTTGCGCGCGATTGGCTTACGACTATTCATTCAATTAATTCAAAGGGCGGCAGCGCGGGGGGGGCAAGCACCACGACGTCTGCGGCCGCGGGACGCTCTGTGTGGATCGCGCATGCCACGCACGCACCGACCGAGTCCCTAGGAAATAAACTAGAAACCTAGCATTCGCGCCTCGTGCTACGCCTTGCAGGATCGGATGAGCGACGACAGGCCGGACCTTTACCTACCATCGCCTACATAGGTACCTAACTGTCCTATAAACGGACCATGGGTTGTGCCGTGGGCAGAGGGAGGAAGGAGCCTAAGCCGCCATACCTACCTAGGCAGCTACTTGCCTGAGGAGTAGGTAGTTAGGTACCTACATAACAAATTCATTCATTTATTCATATCGTTGTGGGTTGCAAGGTTGATGACCGTACTCACAAACCCTGGTACCGCCAGATGCCAAAGGCCTCTGACATGGCTCATTAACGACTACATCCGTAGATAGGTAATAGTCGGGACCATCGGGTTGACGTGCCCTCCGAAGCAATCATGTAACATTTCGGACAATCGGGTGATTCATCCTGCAATATCCTAACCAAACTGGGCTGGTCGCACAAAAATATTTTTGTTTGACAGTGTCCCCATCGGGAAACGAACCCCCTGATCGAGAGCCAAGCACTCTAACACTAGACCACGGAGGCTGTAGGTACATAACAAATTTACAAGTACCTATTGCTATAATACGTACGTAAAGTACAGTCAAGAGCACATCACGCCTGACACATTGGACTTTGTACCGTTTTTATTTCAATAGACGTACGAGCTAGAGTCGCACTGCAAGTGTCAAGCTTGACCTGTCGTTGACTGTACCTACTTGCGGTCGAAATGTATGGCACGTCATACCTACCTACTTTTCGCCCGCAATCCCGAGCTGTTGCGTCCTATACCTCTTCTTACGTGCGCACGTACAGTCAAGAGCACATCAAGCTTGACACATTGGACTTCGTACCGTTCTTATTTCAATAGACATTCGGGCTAGAGTCACACTGCCAGTGTCAAGGTTGACCTGTCGTTGACTGTACATGATTAAGGACCATAGTTAAGGACCTTAGGTACAGTCAAGAACAAGTCAAGCTTCATAGTTTCATCATGATTAGCCCGTACAAAGTCCAACGTGTCAAGCTTGACTTGCTCCTGGCTGTACCTAGATATTCAAGAACCTATTTTTCAATTCAATCCAATTAAAACTAGAAAAGTTCGTAGGTTCCTACTTCTCTCAATTAAGCTCTTACGACGGTATCAGAGTAGGTAATCTTTACCTACCTACTTACCACCGTTTTTGCTACGTCCATCAGTTTACTTAACCTACCATACTTATGAGAAGGAACTAGGATATCATTATCATAAGATCCCATAAAAAGTTATTGGTCAACTCGTCCGATCCGAACTAGGACCATCTGGGACGAGTTGATAAAATTCAAAATACACCCCCCTTAGTTGCTCTACAATTAATTTTACATCGACAACAAAAGTCACCACGCTTATTAGCGTTGCAGCTGGCACACTTCCTGGACAGGTACCTTCTCGTACCGTTCGCGTTCGAGACGGCAGCTAGCTGGAGTACGGAGGCCAGGGAGATCGGGCGTCGACTTAGGGCGCAAGGTGGTGACGCCCGTTCTGGGTCGTTCCTGGTGCCATGGGCACCTTTGCACCAGAATCGACCAGGGGCAGCTTGCCTCACTTCTTATCAAAAGTACAATTATGATGAGTTTTATGTTACCACGCTTATTAGCGTTGCAGCTGGCACAACGGACAGCTGTTATTTATTAGTGACCGCAGCAGCAAGGTGGTAGCACGCTACTGCCCGCCCTCTGGTTGATACCGCCGGCGACTAAGTCGCCTTTTACGACATGCATGGGGAGAAAGGGTTGGTGCTATTCTTGCGCCGGCACACGCATGGACGAACAGAACAGAGGATAAACAACATCAGCTCTTGGACAGGTACCGTCTCGTACCGTTCCAGGTCAAGACGGCGGCTAGCTACAGTACGGAGGCCAGGGTAATCTTGCCTCACTTCTTATCAAAAGTACAATTATGATGAGTTTTATATCACTTACTTGAGAAATAATTTCCCATACAAACATCCACACCCCTTTTTACTCCCATAGAAGATTTCCGGGATAGATAGGTACTATGTACCTAGATATGTCCTTCCCAGGGTAAAGGCAAATTTTATCTAAATCGGTTCAGCGGAACAAGCATGAGGAGGTATTGATTGTCTTTGGTTACCTAAGCTTTCTTTTAAACTTTACCTGAAGAGTAGAAAAACAAATTGTAGGACGACACGGGAACAGAAACATTGTCTGGTATCAAGTCGTCCTAGCTGGACCAAGATCGGATCGAACAAGTTGACGAAAAAATCCACGCAGAATTTCACATAAATGAATGCTTAGCTGGTACCTACCTAAAGATGTCCTTCCCAGGGTAAAAGCAAATTTTATCTAAATCGAATCAGCGGAACAAGCATGAGGAGGTATGGATTGTCTTTGGTTACCTAAGCTTTTTATCAACTTTACCTGAAGAGTAGAAAAACAAATTGTGGGACGACACGGGAACAGAAACATTGTCTTTTATCAACTCGTTCTAGCTGGACCAAGATCGGATCGAACAAGTTGACGAAAAAATCCACGCAGATATTCACATAAAAGAATGCTTAGCTGGTATCTATCTAAATACATTTGGAAATAACTACCTACAACATTCACCACGCCGCCGCCGCGCCGTTAGCGTTGCGACTGGCACAATGGTCGGCAGAGGTTGGTGACCGTAGTATGGTGTGGTAGGTACGATAAGCCCCCGTAGTTGGATATCCCTTAGTCGCTTTTTACGACTCCCAGTTGTTTTGTATCATTCATTTTACATTGCATTTCCATTTTTAATTAGACAATCAATAGTAGGTGTAAGTACCTACCTACTTACAGGCCGCGCGACGAGTTACTTAAGGCCTCTGGGAGGAGTGGAGGGGGTATGCGCAGTTGCAATATTTGCAAGCAAAATAGGTACTACTGCCTGCACATACCCCCTCCACTCCCGTCCAGACTCCGTCCAGCTTTTACTCGTCGCGCGGACTGTACCTAACGTGTCAGTAGGTAGGTAATTTAATTATCTAGATTTTTGTGGAAGGCAGGTATTGTCAAGAGCAGTGTCAAGCTTGACACTTGCAGCGCGACTCTAGCTCCTCCGGCGATTGAAATAAGAACGGTACAAAGTCCAATGTGTCAAGCTTGATGTGTTCTTGACTGTACCGTAGTAAAACAATTTTGTAGTAGGTACCTATTTATTTATTGACAAGCTCTGGTAGGTAGGTATTACAGTTTTTAGCGTCGGTTGATTGATTAATATTTATTCGAAACAAGTAAAGTCAAATAGGGGACCGCGGCTCGGCGGCTCTGTCGGCATGCTTTGACCGCGGTAGCACACGTGCGGGCGGCATTTGTCAAAGGTGAAGCTATGAAATCGACATAACTTTAACTTCCCATCACACTTTCAGGCTTTGGACTGTCAAATTAATACAACTTGATTTTCGTAAGTAACGAAAGTAGGTAATTGTAGTTAATTTGAAATCCTATACCTACCTACGTGTTACTTACTGTAGTGTAACCTACTAAATCAGTTTTACAAGATTATTTACTAAATTATTTACACGAGTCACTTTAGTTTTCACCACATCAAAATGTTGAACGTGACCACCTATTTGTCGGATACATTGTCTTGCACGGTCAATGCTGTGTCTGCGCACTTCACTTAAAACATCAGTTTCACTGGCCATGAAGTTAAAAGCCCTGGTAATGCGGGCGCGCAGTTCCTCCTCGGTGCGAATAGTATGGCCGTCATTGCCATACACAAGGTCCTTGGCCCTACCCCAGACGTGGAAATCTAGCGGCGTGAGATCCGGCGAACGTGCTGGCCAGGCGATTGGACCACCGCGCCCGATCCAACGCCCCTGGAACTCCTGCGTCAGGTAATTCCGCACCGTCCGGTCGTAGTGCGCCGGCGCGCCGTCGTGCTGGAAATACAACCAGCGGCGGTTCCACACCGGAACTTTCAGCAGCAGCTCAGGGAGGACACGCTGCAGGAAGTCCAGGTACGTCGCCCCGTTTAGTCTTGGGAGGAACCAGGGCACTTGTCACTATTTCTCCGACTTCATGGTAACATATTGCCATGTTTTGGTATTCTTGGTTCGTAAAACCGTAAGGCATTTTGCCAAATATCAATCGCGGCCATAAGACGTATGCGTAATGCACAAGGTAAGTAGAGCAACTGAAGGCGGGCGGGCGGGCGCACGCGGCGGCGCCGGCGGCACGATGCACCGGGCCGGTCGCGCGTGCGCATGCGTGTGTTGGCGGTTGGACAACTTGGACAAAAAGAGGGCGGGGTTTACGCACCGCTCACTGCATTTCATTCATATTTTTTATTAGTGTGAATGTATCGATGGTGCCACGTGACACTACAGAGTGTTCATTTTACGAATTTTAGTGGTATTGTTTTTGGGATTTTTCTCGAAAACTAGCGAATAGAAATCAATAAAAATAACACCAATGGTATTCATTTAGATGCTTGAGATAACCCTAACAATATTTGGGTCTAATTAAATTACACCTTATATAACCTATAAGACGTTAGTGAAAATGGAAAATCAAGTGGACCTTCGAATTGAACTTAATAAAATTGTTGTTTCGTCGCCCCAGCTAGACATTTTCATCACAGAACACTATTTACTTGTATTTTGATGCGATACACACCTGTGACAGCTTTCAACTGATTGACACTAGCATGCTCATAAGCAAACCTGTTCACACGTGCTCAAAACCCAACCCCGTTCCACCCGCGCCGCAGGTAGCATGCTAGAAAATTGAACGACGGTCAATTTTTTGACATTGACATAAGCATGCTAGAAATGAGCATGCTTATGTCTAGCAAAGCGTGTAAACACATGCTACTAGTTAGCATTTGCTAAGTAGTAGCATGCTTTACTAGCATGTCTATCTGAACCCTTACCTTGGTGTACCCGAACACAGATATATTAGTTATTTTTTAATGGCAACATTTTCTTCAAATGTCATATCTGTCAATGGCAAGGAGGTTTAAGTAGCAGCTCTTTCTGCTAAGGCGAGAGCCATAAGCGTATCACTTTCTTGCGAGGGACCTCCATACTTAAATGTATGGATTTTTATCAAATCTTAAAAAACGTAAATTTTTTATCTTTCTCTCTGAGAAATATGTGACATGGGACTAATAAATGCTACTACCACAGTTTTTCTGGTAAAACACTTACCATTCAGAAAAAAAACTGTGTTAAAAATCACGCACAAAATGGCTATAACGGATTATTTACGCTTCCGTTCTTAGTATTAATGATCAATTCACTAGTAAAAAAAGATATATTTTCACTTTCGCAAACAAAGTTTATACTAAAACATTAGATTTTTAAAGATTTCTTGATTTTTGTAAAACTTAACTGAGTTTTTTGGCCGACTAGTATAGGCGACAGTGAGACGCTTTACACACTGAACAATGGCAATTTGACATCAAAGCTGAAGTTGTCATTTCTAGTGCGATTTTTGCCGCAATTTCCGTAAGTTCTGTAGTTTTTTACTGCTCCTAATCACAAACATTCTTGTCAGTACATTTTGTACCTTGTTTCATAAACTTGATCATATTCTCGAGGTCCTGGTATGAACAAATTATGTTTTCATTTATACGATTTGTATTCGTTTTAGCTGATCAAATATGGTGGGAAACTATTTACCTATACCCGTTTAAAAAATGTTTATGTGGGATACTATTAGCCTATAACCGTACAGAAAATATCTTGTTAAATATATAGTACTAAGACAAAATGTTGTCTGTCTGTTTGGAGGAAATCTTTATAATTCGTTTTAAGGATTCCTTACCCAAAGTATTCCAACAGGACTCTATTACCAAGTCAACGTCTTCCGTCTGTCTGTCTGTCCGACCTATATGTGGTGTCATGGCTATATGTTTTATTTATTTTTTGTTTTATGTTTCATAGTCTGAATACATGGTTTTAGTTTCCGTTTAATGCCTTTTTACACCCTGTAGGTGTATAAACAAAGTGATGTTTAAGAGGCCTATTACATTTTGAGCGTGTTTTTGCGCAAAATAGCAAATTTTGGCGTCCTTAATCTGAGAAACGGAAAGATTTTGACAACTTTAACTTATAAAATGTTGAAGAATAGTTATTATTTAAGTTCGTAGCGGCCTCGCTTTTTACAATTTTTTCTTATATTGGTAGATATAGCCAATACTCCGAAGCAAGTTTTTATAAAATGCGCGAAGGCACTTTTTTGAGCTCGTGGATTAAACTATTGGGCTAGGCAAACAAAATTAAAATAATACAATAAAATCTCTTATATAATAGTTTAGTTCGTAGCGGCCTCGGAATTTTGAAAATATATTGGAAAATCTAGAAAAAAAATCAATTCCGTACGAAAAAAACTACAAAAAACGCTCAGGTTTAACTGCAAATTGCTCTTTACTATATTAATATTATTTCGTATAACTTATACCATACTAAACTTTGGTATAAAGAAAATAAAAATCGCCTACGCTTGTTTAAAAACAATTCGTTTTAATTCCTTAATTGAACGTACTTAAAACTGCCAAATTTCTCCATAATCCGATGCGCTGGCCTTTCAAACGCAATAATAGTATCAAATAACTTGAAAATACAAAAAGTATTTATATCGTTTAGTTTCAGCTACAAAACAGTGTCGAAAAATCTGGACGCCGAGTGAGATTTTCCACTTTTCATTTTTTTGAACGAAATTTTGTGATAGGCCTCTTAAGAACATTTTTTGACTCATTTTTCTCAATTATATTACTTTTGGTCCTTTTGAACACATTTAATTTTAACAAGAAATAACTTAAAACCTATATAAAATAATGAAAAATTTAATTATTTTGTCTGATCAAAACCTGCAATTCGAAAGTCTGGGGCAATAACTAGTCTCATTAAAGACTATGCAGAAACGGGCATAGGGTAATTATGTCACACATAAATAATCCTAAACGGATATAGGGAAATAATTTCCCACCTAAAAAAACCACTTCGCATTTTTTCTTTACTTTACTTTTTGCCTGATTAAGTGTTAATTCATAATTATTTACTTATTTGCCGGTTACATGGTACATAATAAATAAGGTGTTACAACAATACAAGTCCAGCATGTATACGACGCACAAAATAACTTTGGCCCTGTCATTATGCGCAGAAGAAAAAATGGCCCATTTTTTAAATACTGCGCATCAATGACAGGGCCAAAGTTATTTTGTGCGACGTGTAACACTCCGTCGGAGCACAGCAAATATTGTTATATTAGTTTTTAAAAAAGCGTTATTTCTACAACAAAGAAGCAAAATCGTGCAAAATGAAAAAACTTCATACATTTTCGAATTTCTGTTAGTGTAAATATTCTGAAATCTCCTATACTATTTCGTCAACATAATCTTCAGAAATGAAAATTCAATAGCCAAATTGGTAGAAACCAGTCACGCTGCCCGATGCGCTGCGCGCGACGCGCGTGGGTTGCGTGGCGTGGCGAAGGTGTGCGAGGGTGTAGCACTTGCGATGAGTTAAACATGCGACCACCTTTAATTTAGATTTTTTTGCTACGCACTCTGAATGTAGTACTACTAAGGCGTCGTCTAATGGTTACAGCGTTTATATTATAGCGCTTATGGATATAGCCCGATCTTGAGGTTCCGGGTTTGATTCCCGGTCGAAACACTGTCAAACGAAAATCCCATTGTGCGATCTCCCCGCACAATGAATCACCTGATTTCCATAACGATTCTATTTCCCAAAATTTCCCCTAAAGAGTGAATTGTTTCCGTAAAATTGCGAAAAAACCCCTATCTGGCAGCCCTGGTTGGTTGGAGCAAGACGGACCATTAACTATAGAATGAATGAATGAACTATATTGGCCGTCTAGACACGGCTAATTATAGGGCCCCATACAAAGCCCTGCCTGCAGGGACTTGCTTGCAATGCCGCTGACAATCGTACTTTGTGTGGGCATGCAGGGCCGACAAAATCGCTACATCGGCCCTGCAACACCAGCTCTACACGCTGGCCCTGCATGCCCACAAAAAGTACGATTGGCAGTGGCACGATTCAAAGAGATTTTCCACGAGCCGCAAACGGCGTTCACACGTTGGCCGTGCCCTCATTTCAAATAAGTGCGTAGGAGCAGATGGACGTTTTATTTTAAATAAGTAAAATTTTATTTTTATTTTCTAATATGGTGCAGCTGGAAATAAAAATTAAAAGCATTGTTTAGGTATATTTCAGCGGCAGCGATAGTCTCCGCGTACACGTCCATCTTGCTTGACAGACCTACACGACACGAAATGAGCCGCACCAACGTGTCAACGTTGTCATCGAGCTTGCCGAGGCGGCGCGGCCAACGGGTGGCCCAACGTGAACTGGGGCCTAAAGGGATTTGCCACGAGCCGCAAACGGCGTTCACACGTTGGCCGTGCCATCATTTCAAATAAGTGCGTAGGAGCAATTATATACTCATTGAGCAGATGGATGTTTATTTTAAATAAATAAAAATAATTTTGGTTTTTTTTTTTCAAATGTGGTGCAGCTGGAAATATATTTAAAAAAAACTTCTTTATCTACACTCATGTCGTAAACTTTGAAAGGGATTTGCCACGAGCCGCAAACGGCGTTCACACGTTGGCCGTGCCATCATTTCAAATAAGTGCGTAGTAGGAGCAATTATATACTCATTGAGCAGATGGATGTTTATTTTAAATAAATAAAAATAATTTTGTTTTTTTTTTTCAAATGTGGTGCAGCTGGAAATATATTTAAAAAAAACTTCTTTATCTACACTCATGTCGTAAACTTTGAAATATGATTCAAAAAGTTGATACGTAAGGCTGTATATTACGCAGAGTATATATAAAAAATTAAAAAGTTACCATTACGTAACGATTTTTGTATGAAAATTTTGCAAAGGTGTTACGTAATTTAATTTTTTAATCATTACATAACACTTGGATACAATTCTCCTTGAATCTAAACTTTTTTTAAGAAGACTGAATAGAAGGTCTTTTAGAGAGCCCGTTAGTAATATATCAGTTTTTCTTAGTAGCTGTCAAATATCAGTAGCATATTACAAGGTGTACCATATAAACAACCTATTATTTTGGAGCAGTTAGAGTAACAGTTACTATAGTTACCATAATTTCATCTGTGGCTCAAAATATGCGCGCGCAGCCTGAAATTAGAAAGGACTTGGAAAAAGATATTAGATTTGCCGCTATTTTCAAACATTTACCTTTTTCAAGTATTTTGTGCCCGTGAAAGTAATGTGAAAGTTTATTGAAAAAGTAGATAAAGTGGTGCAGTCAGGATACTGCACTCACACCAGAAGATACTCAATAACTTATGATCCTCTCTCATATTAGCCTAGGACATTTTACGACATAACCTACAATGAAGTGGGAAAGAATGAAAATCTAAAAGAAAACCATGTTAAGAAAATGTTCTGCTTGTATATTTCAAAGAAGACCTAGCGGATATATTAAGGCGGCTTCTATAGACTTATATCAGAACTGTAGTATACATAATATAAGTTGCCTTTGTTGTTTACTTACTTTTGTTTTATTTTTATAAGTAAGTACCTACCTTTTGTATGAGTGAAGATAAAGTAGTATACGCAACTGCATATAATATGGTATTAAAACACTCGTTTGATGCTATTATCACACTCGGCTGCGCCTCGTGTAATAAACCCAAACTCGTGTTTTAATAACCAGTTTTATATGACAGTTGCATAAACTACTATTATGCAACAAATACTAAGAACGTGTTATGAACATAGGAACTATAACGAGTAGTAGTAGCCAGAGAGGCGAGCGACCTAAAACTGCAAGCATTTTCTAAAATCAGTTTTTTTGTATTATGTCACGTTAATGGAGTAGATAAATAGTTTTCCGTCAGTCAGCTGGATTCGTTGGCGTTTGGCCTGTATAACCTATTTAAATTTTAGATAGCATATTTAAATGCAAAACTCACATTTTGACTTGCTTAAGTGATTTAAGAATGATTAACACAGACCAATCACGCCATACATAGTTTAAGTATTATTTTTGAGATAATAATAATATTTTTCACCTGTATACCAAATTCTAGATTTCAGAAAATAGTAGCGTGAATACATAATTATTTTTTGAAAAATCAAAAACCAACGCTAACGAATCCAGCTGACTGACGGAAGGCTATTTCTCTACTCAACTGATGTGACGTAGTATTAGAAAATCAGCTTTTAGAATATGCTTGCAATTTTAGGTCGCTCGCCTCTCGGGCTATAGCAACAAATAGGAAATTAAATACACAACATACATGAAATGACATAAGTCGACCTAGAACACGAGTATCACCCAAATTATTTTAAAATTACATAGGTAGGATAATATTTGGTAATTGTAAAATTATTTTTTGTTTAAATCCGATCTGGCATATTGAAGTAAAAGTAGGAAATGTGTACAGCCACTTTTAGCATTTTTTGTGTCTTTAATTAGAGCTTATTAAACTACGGCACTTTTACTCGCAATCTGTCTGACCCAATATTTGAGAAATCATTCGGCGAGAAATATTTTCCGCTTAGACCCATTTACTTATATATAAGTACTAGCCCATCGGCACTTTACAATGTCCCCAATTCGTTGGTCCGAAATCTGACGTTTAGGACCAACAAATGTCAGTCATATTGTCAACATTGGATGCAAATAAACTTACCAACAAAATGGAATGTTCTTAGTTGAAGAAACAATATACTCTTATTATTATTATTGTTATTTCTTATTATTGTTTTTGACTATTATCCAATTAATAAAACTCAAAAACCAGGCCTAAATCACATATAAACAGTAAAAAGTTTGTTTTGTTTTTTCCCGCCATATTCCGTGTCCGTGTATTTAGTACCGACCGAAGTACTACACAACGTAGTTCACGCGATTTTTCACAGATGGCGCTATTTTTTCTTGTATGGGGAAATTTTGAACCGCTTGTTCCCAAGACCCTATCTTGACTATATAAATCTATGCTTAGACCCCTAAATCACAGACATCGTCAGTCTTTTACCGTCCAGTGACGGCCTCTATAATCCGTTCCACGAGTCAATGCAAAAGCTTACCAACACATTTGGCAGCCGTAGAACTAGACAAAGTACGACGAACCAGAGCAACCAGTATATTTAACGGAAAAAAAAAACGGCCATGTGCGAGTCGGACTCGCGAACTGAGGGTTCCGTACCACCACATACCTAATCATAATTGTATTAGTTGAAATTTCAGTAAGTTAATGTGCTAGATTTTTTGAGTGCGACACGCGCTTGGCCAAATTTTATTATTTGTTATTATTTTATAGCTTATGAACTATAAACGTACCAATTTCAATATTGTAAGTGTTCCCGTTTTTAAAATAGATTTTAAAACGAAAATCGCACCCTCGACCATCCAACTTGACCTTTCTCTAATATGAATGTTCTCGAAACGGGAGCTCACCACAATTGGTTACCATTAGTTGTGAGTAAAGTTGTAATATTTAATGATTTCAGACTTTTCCCTTTATTTGTACCGTGAGACCTAGCTTCTTGCCAAATTTCATAATTTTAGGTCAACGGGAAGTACCCTGTAGGTTTTGATTTTTTGCATAAATGTATGGAGATGAGGACATAAAAAGCTATATCTTTTGATTACGTCGTTGTAAAAAATTTAAATTTTCAGATCTTGTGTGGTTCATGGACCCTAACATATGGTATTAATTTCAAGCTGATACCTCTACCCGTTCGTGAGATAAAGGGTCTTGACAGACAGACAGACGGACAACAAAGTGATCCTATAAGGGTTCCGTTTTAAGTTTTAAGGTACGGAACCCTAAAAATAACATTGTCTTACAAACTTGTTTTTTCTGACAACTTTAGCTGATTACTATTGATCATGGAGCACAATAGCCTTGATATAGCTGCAAAATGTGTTGGTAAGCTTTGGCATTGACTCGTGGAACGGACTACATCATGTTTTTTTCACGTTTACCAACCCACTTTGCAGCTACGAGTATACAAGTTGCAAAGTGGGTTGTTAAAAATAAATGGAAACACTATTTTAGCCTGTTACCAAGAGCACGAAACTGAACAACTTTCCCTAAGAAATAAATGTTTTACTTCCTATAAAAAAGCGCAGTCACCTTTCTATGGGAAGTAAAAATTCTGTTTTCGTATTTCGACCTATGGTCTTTGGGAAAAGTTGTTCAGTTTCACTGTCTTAGTAACATACAAAAATTGTGCTTATAATGCATTTTTTTCGTTTACGCTTACCAAACACATTTTGCAGCCATGACACTAGTAAACCAGAGTATATTTGCATAACTTTTACAAACTTGTTTTTTCTGTCAGCTTTAGCCGATTGCTTTTGACATGGCTGCAAAATGTGTTGGTAAGTATTGCAATAAACGAAAAAAATTGATCATCCATATGTTTTTACAACTTGTATAATAAAGCAAACGATCGGCTTTATTAGAAAGCTTTTACATTAAACAACAAACAGGCAGTTGTACAACGCTTTTTTAAAGTTAAAGCTGTGTTCAATCTCCTACAATCACTTTCTGTTTCGATGACAGAGAAAGTGACAGCAACATATTTGTATTTTTGTATAAAAGCTTTAGAGCTCTCTCACATAAGACGGTTTAGCAGCGCTGCAACCGCAGACCATTTCACATTGCAGCGGTTTCAGCGCTGCTAAGTTGCGAAGTGAATACGCGGCAGGAGCTCGCAGTAGTGACACTTCGCGCTATGCAGACACATGCGAGGTAGCTGAGCTGGAGCTGGGAAAAATACAACTAAATACGATTGCTCCATTCCCCTAGCTTGTGCTTTTCTTGTAAATATTTTCGTGTGCAATAAAGAAGAGCAGGCTGCGCTGTGCCAAGCTAGAAAAATATGGGGAACCCTAAATACATCTACTTACCAAGTTTCAACAGTATAGTAGGTACTTATAGTTTCGGAAAAAAGTGTCTGTGACATACGGACGGACAGACAGACATGACGAATCCATAAGGGTTCCGTTTCTTGCCATTTGGCTACGGAACCCTAAAAATGGAGCAATCCTATTGGTTGTAATTACCCAGCTCACGGCTTTAGGTACTTCGCATCAGGTGTAAGCCACCCTAATGTGAGAGCGCTCGGTGTGGACGCAATCGGACTGCTTCTAAGGAGCTTCGCGTCGTGGGAGTGGTATTTCAACAGACTTGCGGGTCACTTTACATTAGTACTTATTTATTATACAGTCTCCTCATAATAATATTCTTAAATGACTACATTATAACAAAAAAAATACGACTTACATAGATAGGTACTTAAGTAGACTTGAGCAAAATAGGCACAGCCACGAGCTCATCAATCTTGACACTCGCGGTGCGACAACGGTTCTCTAGTGTCGAGTTTGACGTGCTGTTGACTGTACAAGTTTTAGTTTCCTAATCAAATCACAGATTTTTAATTCTTAATCTTAATGGCAAGTAGGTGGTACAATTATTAAACTGTGGTACAATTATTCTACTCCTTCTTTTCGAGTCAACAGCCAGAAGTGACTACAAAATCTTAGCCCAAAACGTGGCCACATTATTAGCCTTTTGATTGCTTTCAAAAAGGTCCCTCCGAGTGCAGGCAACCGGAGTAGTAGGGCACGACATAAATACCCTGAAGGTTGTGAATCTACGAGTATCTATGAATCTAAAGTCTAAACCACTGTCCCCCAAGATACAGGCTATGCTTAGCTTAGTTTAGGTGGCAGAGTTTAACTATTTGTAAATGTATAAATTCATGATTTGTGCTATTGTTAGAAAACGAGTGTAGTAGACTTTAAGGGCACTGCATGTTATCCTACGTCATCTAGTACACGAAATTTGCAACTTTGTAGCGATAGTAGTGGCCTACTAGGTCCACAAAACGTTGGTCTGCCAATCCGAAACCTGGCAGGTTTTGTACACTCGGATCGCAAAGTGGTTAAGTGACAGATTACACGAATGAAATCTATTCGTTGAAATAGAAGGTACCTATACAAGTAAAAAACAACAGGTCTGCCTTTCATCCTATTAACAATTTCGCAATTACTTTTCCTATAGTTGAAATACGAATAAAAATTTACTTTTGAAAAAGTTACAAATATAATGCGCTATAGCTGATGCAGTTTCTACCTTCAGTATGATGGGCAGATTCAACTCCTTAAGTGCCTGATACACGGTCGGCAACATGGGTCCCGACCAGACAGAGGTGACCTTGGCTGGCAAACATTCGGGTTCTATAGAGAATTGGTTGTAAACTGCGAACTACACGGTCGGAACGCGAAATACAAGGTCGGAACAGACCAAGGTCACCTCTGTCGGGATCCATGTTGCCGACCGTGTATCAGGCACTTTAGGGTTTTTGTCGTTAAGAATACAGCGTGTAACGGAACGGTGTGATAATAATAAAGGGTGTGAATCTGAACATGAAACTGAACAATTCCCCGCAAGGAACGCAGGTCACAGATCAGAAATAAGTCTAGATAACGCAAACTCCCCGTATGGTGCCGGCAAAGAATAGTGCCAACCCATACATACCCGTGGGTGTCGTAAGAGGCGACTAAGGGTTAACTGGAGGATGGGCAGCAGCATCCTCCTTTGTATCTTACATCTTAATTACTGCGGTCACCTACAAGCGCGATCCATGGTGCCAGCCGTAACGCTAACAAGCGAGGTGACTATGGTACTTCCCCTCCACATTTTTTCCAGCAAAAGCTAGAATTCTGGAGGGAGCTCCCTGTCCTGTAGTGGACGTTTCGTGGGATGTTATGATGAACGCAATATCCGCAGTTTGTTAGAAAACGAAGCGTGTCACAGTTCTCGGTGATATGAAAAGCCCATGACAAGGAAACTAAGCGTTTTGAGCTTAGTTTGGGCACGCAAAGTAGGTACACTTGAGTCATCTAGACTTATTTCTGATCTGTGGTCACAGACCAAAATAAATTTTTGAGCTAACTTAGCTTAGTTTAACTTAAAGTTAGCTTTAAGTTAAATTTCGAACACAATCTAACTATAGTTATCGAATAAATAATAATAATAAGCTCCCATAGAAACTACATCAGCTGATAGCGCATTTTGTAAAGGAGGTCAAATTTGGTTTTTCATATTTCGACCTATGTTCCTTGGGAAAAGTTGTTCAGTTTCATATAGATTCACGCCCTTTAGTATTATCACACTTTTCCGTTACACGTCGTATAGCGTCCTATAGAAATAGTGAACATAATTTTGGTATGGTACTTAGACCACGAAACTGAACAACTTTTCCCAAGAAACATAGTTCGAAATACGAAAAGCAGTTATCGATCTACCACACAAAATGCGCTATTAGCTAAAGCAGTCCTCTACAAGGTTAAAAATTAGGATTCGTATTTCGACCTACGTTCCTTGGGAAAAGTAATCAGTTTCATGTAAGTAAGCAACATACTCAGGAAGGACCATATGTACGCTTTTCGATACCCATTTTACAAATAAAACAGTTAAAATCACCAAGTTTGAGAATAACATAAAAATCTTCCTATCCACAAAAGCTACAAACACTGTGTTGAATGCAGTTTTTCCGAAATTAGTAAATGATTTTTCAACATAAACCTTATCGTATTCTTAATAAATAAAACATCTTTGCTTAACCAAGGTTGAAAAAAAGAATGATTTGTACTAAACTAACTAATTTCGGTAAATCTAAGTATCCAAACAAAATAATAAACACTATGAAACAAACACTTATAACAAAATTGTTGTCCTAAAAAAATAAGTTTTTATTCTTATTCATCTGAACAACAACTCACAAAGAAATTAATTCAATATTTTTTGTTTCAGCATATTTAGGACTACATAGTGCATACAGTGGCGCCCTCATCACATGAAATGTATTACTATGCAATGAAAATTAAAATAAAACTTAAATTACAAAACAAAATCTCAAATTATTGGCCCTTACCATGCACGAATTCATTAAAGTAGGGCCAAAGTAAGAATCTGTTTTGACGTTTCCTTAACACCAACTGACAAGGTCCATTTTTCCTTGCAGACAATGGGTCCCCATACACGTTAAATCCGCGATCCTGCGATCCAGTGAGATGCAGCTATACGAAAGAAAGAGAAAGCTATAGGACCATAGACTAGGTATAGCTGCATCTCTACCGGATCGCAGGATCGCGGATTTAACGTGTGCGGGCACCCAATAATTTTTGATATGTTTGGCAGGTGTCACAACGGACCTATTACGAAGGCCTTACTTTAAGGACTGACAATCCCTATACTAGAAATTGAAACCCGGAAACGCATAAAATTCACTGAAACTAGATGGCGCTAACAAATGATCAGGAAAGTAATTATGGCCTACAGAATATTCTGTTAAAACCTATTCAAAATTTCAACATACCTTCAATATGACGAAACGCTAACGTTGTAATTTGGTATGATCTTTAGCAGAATAATAGTTCAGGAAGCAAGGGAAGTATGTCAAGATCGTAGCAGGTGGAGAACTGTGGTCTCTGCCTACCCCGACGGGAACAAGGCGTGATGTTATGTATGTATGTAGAATACTCGATAGATGGTAATAACTGCGCTGATAATTTTTTAGCGCCATCTTTTATATAATTTTCGGGGTTACGATTTCGCTCAGTCCTTATAATTCGTCCATGCCCTTTGTAACTTTTTTAATAAACAAAAAACAGAACCATTCAGAAATAAATAAAAAGTAAACAAATTATAATTTTAGTGTCAAAATACTGTAACCTGATTAGAATGAGAGTAGTACGGAACGATGCGTAAGATACTGGAGCGACAGAGACGCGTATCGCCCCGTCCTGTCCTGCTCTCAATCAAGCTAATTTGTTTCGACTGTAGTATACAATTCTAAGAAATAAGTGATGCAGAGATGAAGATGCAGTCTTAAACAAAACCATGGAGGACTGATCATCCTCTGACCCCCTTATAGAAATGGTATCCTGGGTGTAAAACTAGATGGCGCTAATAAATAGCCTGAGAAGTTATTACGAAACGAGTATTCTGCTATAAAAATACACCAAATTCCAGTGGAGTTTCTTTGTATTGAAATTTTGAATGATTTTTAGCTAAATACTCGGTATACCATAATTCGTTTCCAGATTATTAGATTTTTTCTAGGTTACATTTTCTAGTATGGGGGATTGTCAGTCCTGAGAAAAACTAAAATTATTCAGAATCATATACCTAAGATTATTTTAAGACCTTTGGCAAAATTCCTCCAAATATAAATATGAACAACTCTCTTTTTCAAAGAAACTAGAGCAAAACAAAAGTGAAAGAAAAGACTTCAACTATTCTGCCGATAGTACGAAGATTTCAGTACTAGCACGTTTCAGTTTAGCACGATCCGAAACGGCGTACACTCGCTCTATTTGCATTGTATTCTGCATGACATTCAATAAGTATTCTGTAAAGAAAGAATCTACATTGAATAAAATTATTTGAATCTGAATCAGTAACAGCTTGCATCCCGCGACGCGTGTTTTTTTGGAAAGTTGTTCAATTTTAGCAAAGCAAAGGTGCATACACACCAAAGTTACACAGAGCGGCGAGTCGCACTAGTCGCCCCGTTATGTTGTTCCACATAAAATATCTTCGGTGTGGATGCACCTTTGCCATGGAGGAATAATAAGGACTGATCATCCCCTTATAGAAATCATAACCCAGAAAAGTATAAACAGCTGACAAATAATCAGCAAAACTATAGTGGTCTATCGAGTATACTGCTAAAAGAAATGTTAAATTTCTACGTTAGTTTCTTTCTACATGTTAACGACTGTGTTATTTTAACTATGTTTAAATTTAGAACGTTTTTTAGCAGAATACTCGTTAGGCCATAATCACTTTCCTGATTATTTGTTAGCGCCATCTAGTTTCAGTGTTTTATGCTTTTTCGGGTTACAATTTCTAGAATCCATGCCTTCAGCTAGCGATCAAAAAGTTACCCTATATATAGGGTGTTAGGGATAGCCTTCTGAATACTGAAGGGGAATGATCAGTCAACGACACTGAACAACTTTCATTGAACAAAACTTTCAGGAAAAGAAAAAAAAATTCGCGTCTCCATATAAAATTGTAAACTAGATCGGGCAGTTTGTATGGAGAAGCCGATTTTTTTTTTCATTTCCTGAAAGTTTTGTTCACTGAAAGTTGTTCAGTGTCGTTGACTGATCATGCCCCTTCAGTATTCGGAAGGCTGTCCCTAACACCCTTTATTTGCAAAATCCATTTTTCATATTAAGAAATTGTAGTTTAAAAAATGCTCTTAAATCTAATCAGACCGGGACACATGCATCTGGTCTGTTATTGCTCCGTCTGCGTTTAGGTTTCTTCTTTTCCCCCTTGTTCTCATTTTCTTCGTCCTCACTCTCTTTAGCTTCAAGCGGCAGCATTTGAAGAAGAATCTGCTCGACAAAGTTTACAAACTTGATTTTTCTGCCAGTGTTCACTTTGTACATCAAGTACGAGTTGACAAGCAAGGCTTGAATCATGTAAGCAATATGGTGGCTGAACTTCCGTTTTGGAGTTTGCCCACATTGAGACAGCAGACGGATTTGTTTGGGCTTGTGTGTGTGTTTAAACAAATTTTCTATTATGTTGCAATAAAATGCTTTGTTCTCTGCTGGTTTCGAGTCAAATTCTGTTGAAATCACGTAGGCTTTAAAATGTGGTCCTACAATTTTGGCAACGCAGACTCCTTTTTCATTGTAACCGTGAACAATTGTTGTTTCCTTTGATTGAGATCGGTTGTTTTCCTTTTTTCCACGTTTTTTTGCAACGGACGATCCCTCTTTGTGTGTCCGCACTGGCATCTTTGTACTGCTTGCTTTGTATTTTAGGAACGCAGGGTTTCTCGGCCGGTTCTTCTTCAACACTCCCGTTAGGTATGTCTTACGTTTCAGGAAGTCTTCAGCCATTGTAACCGAGGAGTAATAATTATTGACCGTGTGCAAAGATCGTCCTGCGTCTAAGAAGTCTTCCATCAGAGCCCTTGCTATCTTCTCTCCTCGAACTTCTAGCTGTTTCGTCGGATCAACTAGGAATACTCTTTGAAAAATTCCATTGTCATCAGATATGAAATGCATTCTAACTCGGTCTGCTTTGCTTCTGATAAAGTTCGATTTATTAAAGTAAAGCACCACTTCTTTGTCAATAACCATGTGTTTACCAGGCACCATGATTGACTTCATCAAAGCATTGAACTTGTCTGCTAGTGGCTTTGCCAAATCGTACCAGCTCCGATAAGCCTTCTTGGTTCTCTTTAAGTCCCTGTGCATGAGAAGGCCGAAGAGCATAGCATAGCGTTCCTTTCTCAGGAACATGTTGAGATCTGTGTTAAGTGACCTTCCAAAGATCCGTTCTGGGTTGGATAATGTGTGTCCTATCATGAAATGGGTACTCAGTAGGGTATAAACCTCATCGATATCAGTAGGGGTGAATACTTTTTTCTTTGTGTTGGCAAACTGAGTGCCTCTAGCATTAATGGTGTCCACAAGAAATTGTACGAAGTCTCGGTTGAAGACAAGGTAGAAATAGTCCAGCGGCGAGTGAGCGGGGGGGGCGAGGATGGCGGGCGCGGCGGTGAAGGGGAAGGGGAAGGGGAAGGAGTGCGCGGCGCGAGAGGCCGGCCGGGCTCCGGCGCCGGCTGCTCGTCCTCCTCCGCCCCGCTGCTGCAGGAGCTGGAGGAGTAGCCTGCAGAGTCTTCATCTTCACTGTCAGCTCTGTAAAAACATAACAAGCAAATCAAAATTCTTTTTCAATACATTTGCTCGAAAAACGTACTTACAAGGACGTAAACATTGCTCGTAAGTAGTTACTTACCGAACTAGTGCGGTAAGTAAAAAAAGTATAATAACAAGGAGTTTTTACACTCTGATCATAAAATTATTTTGGAAAAATACTACAGTGGTGACTTTTTACTTGGGTGACGACTGCCTACCTATATTTAAAATAAAATGGAGAGTACCAGGAGAACATAAATCGACAAGAGGCTGACAGTACCCATGGTTGGTTCTTTTACCAAGTGTATTACTTATACCCTTAGATTATGAATAACGGCAGCTTATTATACCTGTTTTCTCAAAAATGTATTAAAAAAACGTCGTAAGATACACGTCCGTAAGGGTTATGACAAACTCGTGTCGATGGTGAACCCCCGACTTCGTCTCGGGCTTACAAAACGTCAACTCGTTTGTAATAAATAACCCTACTTACGGAACTTGTATCTTAAACTACTATTTTCATTTTAGGATAATTATCACTTTATGACATCCTTTAAACACAGCTTTAAATTACGTCGCTTCTGGCGCCATGTAGGAAAACAAACAAGCGACAAGAAACTAGGTGTATCTATAGAGTCGATTCCTGCGTGGCCGCTGATAAACTAAGGGCCTCCGCACAGTGAAGCGTTCGTACGCGTCGTCAAACCCGCGCGTCAGACGCGCAGTTTGCCATACGCATCCTTTCCAATAAAGATGCACCTGACGAACCGCCTCAAATCAGATCTGGCTCAATCTCGAACGAAGGCTGGGACAACATAATCCAGGAAGTGGAAGACAGTGAAGAGCGGGTCCCCTCGTTTCACCGCCTCTGCCGCAGGATATGTCTCGAGGTCTCGAGCCAAAGCCCAAAAGACTTCTGTATGACGCCAACGGTCACCTACATTTCAGAGCCCAAGACAGGGCCGAGATCTTGGCAGAAAGCCTAGACCTATAATTTTCGCCGAACGACCCTGCCCCTGCGCAGCACGGTGGTGGTGATGTTATTCATATTCATATATCGGGCAGGCAGGTGGGTCGCTTGTGAGCTTACGAAGTGTATTCCAGGCTTTTTTAGAATAATGGGTCAAGTTGATGTTCTCCACCATCGTTATCCACTTCTTACGGCGGCATTCGCCAAGCATTTCCATGAGCTCTTCACCGGCTGTTATTGTTGCTTCTGAGAATGGGTCCTTGTTGCACGAGGCTTCATATTCTGTTAGTTTTTTCGCAGTATTTTTTGTTAGGCCCGGGACATAGTTCCTACGACAACCACGTGGAATACACTGGCGAGATGCCCACTGAATAACTTCTACAAATTCGTCATAGTTATTGGGACTAGGAGGAGTCTCGAGCAGTTTTTCGTCAATTTTGGATGCGTACAGGTCCCAGTTTGCCTTTGTGAAATTAAAACGGCGTCTGAAAGGAACAGAAATTGGTTTGACTACCGGTTGAACATTGCACATAACTGGTCTATGTTGAGTTTTTGGTATGGGTTGGCATACGGTTTTAATTGAATTCGGACTAATATTGGAACTAGTAAATATTAAGTCGGGGTTATAGCCTCGGTTCCAACGTCGACTATTGAATGATGCGGGGAGTTTGGAGTTGTGTATCAGCGTCAAATCATGAAGATCGGCCCAATTTTCAACTGCAACGCCATTTGGTAAATCACCACGGACGGGATTTGGTAAATCACCACGGACGGGAGAGTGAGTATTCCGAGTGCAGCAAAGTATGGTTTGGCGGAGACGTCCTGCCTCACGTGTACAATAGCTCGAATCGCTCTTTTCTGCATTCGAAAGGCCCTCTCCCATTCGACGGCACACCCCCACAGCTCAGCACCGGACGTCAACTGTGAATGCACAGTAGCAAAATAACATGAACGCGCCACATCCTGCGGGACCACTCGAGCCAGTCGCCACAATGCAAAACAGGCACTCCCTAATTTGCTACACGTCTTCATGATATGGGACTCCCACGTGAGACCGAAATCCAATTCAAAACCCAAAAACGCAGTGCATTTTATTTGGTCCAGTTTAGTACCACCCACTTGTACCGTGATTGGTCTTTGCGTTCTGCCTCCCAGATGAAAATGGATGAAATGTGTCTTCTTCAGGTTCAATACTAGACCATTATAATTGAACCACTGTGACAATTGGACCGCGGCTTCGTTTAACCTTTCTTCTAACTGCTGTATACACGGGGCGCACACGACACAAGCGACGTCATCGGCGTACATTAGCGTCTCTCCGGCCTGTATGGCCTCAGGCAGGTCATTGAGAAGCAATGAAATAAATGGTACAGCAGCACTGCACTTACTTTCTCGCAATACTCAAGGAAAAACTATCAACCGCAAACTTAAATTTGTAATGCCATACACATAGTATGGAGATACAAACTTTTATTCACGTTTTTCCAAAAAAATGTTCGAATGAAATATACAGATCAATTCAGAATTCAAATTGTCAAACATTAAAACAAACAAACATCAAACGATTTCGAGTAAATCACATATGAATTTTCAAAGATCAATAGATACTACCGTAGGATACTTGCATGGAGATTTTTTTAATTTCCCAACACATGTTCCTTATGGATTATTGTTCAGTTTAGTCTACTGAGCAAGCCCTTTCAGTTTTTGGTACAGCCTGTGTACTAAATTTTATCCAATAAATCATAAAGAATATCCAGTCAGGTAGACAACCAATCCAGGAGTAATCTATATATATAAAAGAAGAAGGTGACTGACTGACTGACATATCAACGCACAGCCCAAACCGCTGGGTCTAGAGATTCCAAATTTGGCACGTAGGTTTCTTATGAGGCCTAGGGGTGCACTAAGAAAGGGTTTTACAAAATTCCACCCCAAAGGGGGTAAAATAGGGTATGAAAGTCCGTCAGTTTTGAAGTTAGGATCTTCAAAATTTGTATTTAGGCTGACGACTAAAAATTAATATTTACGTGTCTCAGGGTTTTTGAAAATTTGACACCCTTAAGGGTAAAAAGGGGGATAAAGTTAAAAATTCTTTATTTTTAAAGTAAAATCCACATAATTTATTATTTAGGCATTAATGATGTAATTCTATGCAACGTTCATCACTGTTATTGAAATTCCACCCCAAATTCAACCCCTAAAAAAGTGAAATGGGGTGAAAATGTCTAAAAACCAAGATGGGTATCGTTTGTATGGTTTATCGGGTCGCTGATTACGAAAACTACAACAATTTTGAAATCCAACGTGGTGGACGCTAAATACCATCACTCCCTTGGGATGGGGTTGGGGTGCGATAGGGTTGAAATGTGAATATGGGTGTCGTTTGTATGGTTTGTCGGGTCGCTGATTGCGAAAACTACAACAATTTTGAAATCCAACGTGGTAGACGTGAAATACCATCATCCCCCTGGGGATGGAGTTGGGGTGCGATAGGTTTGAAATGTCTAAAAATCAATATGGGTGTCGTTTGTATGGTTTATCGGGTCGCTGATTACGAAAGCTATAACAACTTTGAAATCCAACGTGGTGGACGTGAAATACCATCATCCCCTGGGGATGGGGTTGGGGTGCGATAGGTTTGAAATATCTAAAAATAAATATGGGTGTCGTTTCTATGTTAGGGATAGCGGTTAAATTGGCGTTAGGGGTAGGGATAGGAGCACGGATAGTGAGAGGTAGAGGTAGAGAGGTGGAGAGGTAGAGATGTAGGGTAGAGAGGTAGTGAGGTAGAGGGAGAAGGAGGGGAAGGGGGAGAGGGAGGGAGAGAGGGAGGGGGTGAGGGAGAGGGAGAGGGAGGGGCAGGGGAGAGGGAGGAGGAGAGACAGAGGGAGGGGGAGAGGAAGGGGAGAGAGGGAGAGGGTTTTAGTTTTTCTCAATTACTTCTGCGAATTGGCTCTGTATTGAAATATTACATAAAGGTGTCTCTCATCTCTCTCTTTACATTTGTTAGTATACTGATGCTAAGTTCCTCTGTTCTGAGTAATTTATGAGTAACGTCTGTATATTACGAGTATATAAAATTCAGCTGGATCTTGAATTATACTCATTGATTTGCGCAGGGTTAGTCCTGTTTTTCCTTAGTTTAAAATTACCCCGAAATGACGGGAAAATATCTAATTTCTTCGGAAAACCGGTAACAACTTAAATACGAAATACTCGCGAGCGAAGCCGCGGGCAACAGCTAGTATTATAGAAAATTTTAATGAACTAAATGGAACCAATTTTGGGTAAATCACATATTTACGATTTGGTGGTACAGGAACACCCCTTCTATGAAATTACACAGATCATTTGATACTGGCGCAAGATAACTTACATGGAGATGCTTGGTCATGCAAAGTTTCATCAAGATTCTATGAGCCGTTTTTGAGAAAATTACAATTTATCATTTTCGTTGTATGACAGCTACCCTCAAAATGAGAGCCAGCCAGAAACCACTTAGAACCCTACGATGGATTTGCATAAAACTCCTAAATTCCAAATATGGTGTCAATCGGACCATTCGTTTAGCCGCTAGGCGAAAGCGTGACGGACAGACCGACCGACCGACGGACGGAAATTTTTGGGAGACTTGTTTTTTATGATGTATAAGTGAGTAAGTGTCTCCCAAAAAGAGGTTTTATTAATGTTATAATAATATTGCGCCTACAAAAGTTGTAAATTAAGTTTTTGGGAGAAAATAAACACAATATAGAACACATTTTTGAGAAAATTAGAAAAACTTTTTTTTTCACGAATACAATACCTTTCTCGCTCCGCTCGAAGGTAAAAAGGATGTTCGATACTGCAGACCCCTGAGCTTCACCCATAGTCGTGGAGAGAGCATCCGACTTGACGCGACCGCCACACGCCACCAACACCTGCGACCTTCCTCGCAGAATATCCGTGAACAATGCGTGTGCCGGTCCCCGAATCCCATAGTGATGGAGTTTATGGGCGAGCACGGAGTGGTCGGCTACATCAAACGCCTTGGAGAGGTCGCAGCACAGCACTGCCACCTGCAAGTTGCGCTCCCGCGCGTCCAGCACCCGGCGCACCACCTCCCGCGCGAGCCCGCGAGTCGAGCGCCCCGCACGGTAAGCGTATTGGCGGTCGGACAAGGCTTCGATTGAATGTAGATAGCTAGTCAACCTCTCACTCAGGCCTTTCTCTAGAATTTTCGCTACTGCCGGTATAATTGCAATGGGTCTATATCCATCAATATCCTCTCTCTTTCCTTTACCTTTGAATAGCGGTGATATTTTGCTTATTTTCAAAGGTAAAGGAAAGGCGCCCAACCTAAGACATTGATTGAAAAAGGTGCGCTAGCACTGGAGAAAGCTGTGCGGCGGCCGAGTTTAAAAGATCCATAGAGACCTCGTAAATATCTTTGGTGGGATTATGAGGTATTCGCGTCCTAATGATTTTAAATACTTCATCTGGAGTAAAAAACCGAAGACGAAGAGAGCGGTCAACAGGCGGGTGCGCGGCGAGCAGCGCGGCTATTACGCAAGGCAGATCGGCGGCGGGCGCTCCGCATGCAGAAGCGGCTGGCACAAAGCGTAAGTTCATGGCATCGACCACGTCCTTCTTGCACCTAAACTTCGCCTCTTGAGAGTTCACGGCTATCTCTGTGAAGTCAATGCTTGAGTTGTTGTCTTTTCCCCTTTCTTTATTTACAACTTTCCACATAGCTCTACATCGATTTTGGCTGTTACATATTAACTTAGAATAGTGCTCAGATTTTTTCAAATTATTTAATGAGACATATTTTTTATCAAAAGCATCGATAAAATTTTCAATTTGTTAGACAGGGAGAAGGCGTTTGACAGGGTGCGGCACGACGGTCTGGTCTTCAAACTGTCAAAAACCCAGATCCCCAGGCACATCGTCACCCTCGCCGCTTCATTCCTACGTGACGCTTCGACGTGTCCGTGGAGGGCCAACCAACAGGGTCTTCCGCGACCTATTTAGCGGTCGTGGGGTTACGGGTAGTGGGGATATCCCCGTATCCCGAGCCGTTCTCATTGGGCATCTGGCCCAATGGTAATGAATGAGAGGTATGATTTTCACGCCGCCGGCGAGGCAGCCCACCAGGTGATTCCCCGTTGGGGGAGGCCTAGTGAGCGCCTACAAGCCAGGCGGCGACTTTGCTGACGATGGAGGGGCCCACAGTCCTAACTACTCGCCGAGGAGTAGTGGACGTGGGCTGCCTGGTGAGGAGTGGAGGGGCCTCAACACCCTGATCGCATGTTGATCAGAATGGAGACACCCTCCATGACGATCCGCGTTGGGTCCCTGCCCGCCAATACTGCTTGCAGTAGATCGAGCAGGAGCCCAATGGCGAATTCAATCGCCTCCTTCGGGTGCTCCGCCTTCGTACCTACAGCTTGTGGGGCGGCGACCGCTTCCGAAGGCTTCGGAAGCGATGTCTGGAGGGCAGCGGTTGTAGGTGGCGCCTCCGATTGCTTCGTGCTCTCCCCCGCTGTGGGCGGGGGGACGACCGCGATCGGAGCTGCAGGCTGGGCTGGGATGGTGGCGGAGGTCCCCTTTCTCCTCCCCCCCCTCCCCCTCCTCTTCTTCGTGGTCCCTCCGGGCTCATTCGCGGAGGCCATAAGTGACCCCGGCGCGTTTGACTCTCCTGAGGGCACCGCTATCACGCGACCCGGTGTGACTGGCTGCGCGGAAGTCTTCCGAGCTGTGGCGCTGGCTTTCCCGTTTCTGGTCTCACGGCGCAGGACCGCACACGTAAGGCTGTTGGCGGGATGGGACTTCTTACAATTGGCGCAGGTGGCGGGCTCGGTGCGAGGTCGTGGGCACTCCTTGGCGGTGTGTTCGCCCCCGCAGCACACGCAGGCTAGCCTCCGGTGGCAGTTTTGGGAGCTGTGGCGAAACGACTGACACCGGTGGCACTGCGGGACTCCTTGTTTGGCACGCCATCCCTCGATCTTCACGCCGGGAATACACAGGAGCTCTGTAACTGCGTATATACCCGGGGTGAGGTTAGGCGTGCGGGTGAGCTGCGCGAAGTGCACGCAGCCTGGGCGATCTTGACGGGCTCGGATGGGGCGTACAAACTCCGGTTTGAAGCCCAAGGCACGGAGTTCGGCGGCGATCGCATCGGGGTTGGCATCAGCTGGGAGGCCGCGGATAGCGACCTTGAGTGGCTTCTCTAGTTTCGGCGCATAGGTGAACCAGGAGAGTCCGGTCTGCCTCTCCAGCGCGGTGAGGTATCGTTGGTAGGCCCGGAACTCATCCTCGGTGCGCGCCAAGAAGCGCATCCCCTGGCCAAAGGGACGCACATTCGGCGCGTGTCCTAGCTGCCCCTTCAGCACGTGCAGGTGGTGTGCCCAGTCGGGGAAGTGGTCCACCACAATGGGTGGCGGCTTCCGCACCGACTGAGTGGTACTGGTGGCTGGCTTTGATGGTGTAGGGGCCGGCTGTGTCCTCGTCGAAGGGGGCGGCGAGTTGGTGTCCATCACTTGTGATGGTGGAGACCGGCGGGGTGCCGGTTGTGGCGCGGGGGGCGGGTTGTCCTCCCTATGAATGCGCGGGTCCCGCCACGGGACTCGCGCAGGAATCTTGCGCGAAGTGTTGGGCAGCCAGTGTGGTAAGCAGCCCGGCGGCTTGAACAACGTTGGGTTGAAATCTTCCACTGGACCTCCGAAGGGCGGTGGGGTTTCGAGCTGGCTTGCGGATTCTAGGACGACAAGAGCGGCCTCATCCATCCACCTTGTAGTCTCGCGGGCGACATTGGGCTGGGTCTTGTGCTTCTGCACTCTTCCTCGACCAATGGAGCGCGGCAGCGTGGGAGCCATGGCTCCCTATGGGTGTGGCGGCGTGGCTGGGAGTCGCGTCCGCACGAAGTAATCCTACCCCCGGGCGGCCGGGGGCAGGAGGGTGGCAGGTGTTTTGCCAATAAAAATGTTACCACTAATGTGGGTAGGTATAAAAAAAAACTTCCGAGTGCGGATCAAATCTACGACGCGACTGGCGATCCCCGTGGAGGGCGCAATCTCACAAAAGAGGCTAATTCCCGCAGGAGTACCACAAGGAAGCTACCTGTCTTCGACACTGAATTCCGTTTACACAGACGACGTTCGAACAGTGGGAGATGTACTTACAGCTTGCCCTTTACGCCGACGACACCGCCCTACCAGCTCGTACAGACCTAAACACGCAGCAAAGAAGATCCAGCCGACAATTGACGCTCTTCCGGTATGGCTCGAGAAGTGGCGTCTAAAAGTGAACGTCAGGACGCCATCTTCGAAACCCCGCGGTACTTGAGGACCGACGTCATGTACCGGTACCTGGAGTGGGAAGCCGTAGATGACTGTGTCCAGCTGGCGAGACGAATGTTGGACAGGACGGAGCATTCGTCTCACTCCCACCTGCACACCATCGCGCCCTCCCACGCACGACCACCAGATAAAGACACCCTACCACAACGTGGGTGACTCACTAGGCTTCTCCCGAGGGACCTCCTGCAAAGGACTACTGAGGGGGAGGTAGGCCAACACACCATCAACATGGCACTGACCAACAGCCGCCGACGGAGCAATCCCGGGGCGTGAGAAGACTGCACACGCCAATTTAGTAAGAGCAGACTTGTTGAGCAGACGGGTTCGATTCCCGCTCAGGCCAACATTTGTGTATTGAACATAGGTGTTTTTTCTAATTATCATCATCATAACATTCCATGAAACATTCACTGCAGGACAGGGAGCTCCCTGCAGAATGACAGTTTTTCGGAGGGGGCAGTACCACAGTCACCGCGCTTGTTAGCGTTGCGGCTGGCAAAATGGACCGCCGCAGTAGGTAAGATGCTTAGACCAAGAAAATGAACAACTTTTACCAAGAAACACGAACCGAAATCGGATAACTTTTTATGGCTTCTCCTGCATACAAACCTTCAACAGTCGACAGTGTTTCAGTATGGAACTACCAAACATTTTTCTCCAATTTCGACCCATGTTTCTTTGTGATTAGAAAAGTTTTTCAGTTTCGTGGTCTGAGCACACCCTTGAGCTCTTGCGTGTTTTTGTGATATTTTCGGTGCCAGACGTAACGCTAACAAGCTTAGTGACTAAGGTACTTCCCCTCCACATTTTTTTCCAGCAAGAGCTGAAACTCTGGCCCTCTTTCCAATATTGGACGTGTTATGGGATGTTATGAAGATGACTGCAGGCTCCAAGCGATTCCCCATGCGAGCCACCGTGTGACCCTAGCGAGTAGCCAGGCGACCCCTCCACTAGGCGTCAGGCGCTAAGCAAGCCGCCTGCAGCGCGAACCGAACTTAGCCTAATGAATGGAGCAAACGTCAATTTTATTGCGTGAGTGATCAATTTATCAAGTATTAGAATTCCAGCAGGACAGAGCTATGCGTGCAAGCACGACGGTACAATACGTGCCTCTGTCGCTCCAATATCTTACACATCGCTCCGTCCTGCTCTCACTCCGTCTTTCTAATGAAGCTACATTAGTTCCGACTGCAGCCGACTTAGCACCCTCCAGTTGTCAGTTTATCTAGGCCCATAGATTAAAGACTTTAAGCATGGTCACGTTTTTTTGACAGCCGAGCAGTGCTACACATGTTAAAAGGCAAGGATGGCTACATGTATTAGTGTATAAAACTATCTCTGTCTAAAATATCAAAACCGTAATTTGTAAATTTGCTAAACATTTTCCTCCACTGACATTTCTTCGCGCTTGTAAGTGATTGATTAGATGACATAATTCCCTAATTAAAGTGACATTTCTCCGAGATATATTTTCTCTTGGGGAGCGTGCTAAGCAGGCAGGAGGAGTGCTCGCGCTGCTGTCAATACAAACAAAAAGCAAATCAAAAGTCAACTTACTTCACATACTCCTCCGCCAAATCATTCTCCACTTTCTCCACCAGCCTGTAGCAGCCCTCCCTCGCAAACCTGGAATGTACAAATTTACCTATTAACAATTTAAAAAGACAATATACGCACACTTTTTCATTTTTTATGGTGGATGAGCTTACTCTTGACCTCGATCTAGCCCGGAGGGCAGAGATGAGGTCGACGATGGAACGAGCTTACCCAGAAGAAGCCTATTCCCTCGCGACTTGAATACATTCGGGTTGTACGAACTCGGGAACACAGACGCAGGCAGAGAATTACTCTAAACTGGCTTCTTATTCTTCTCATATCAAAGACAAAAATATTTTTGCAATAAATTTGCCCAAAATGTGGCTACATCAATAGCTCTTTGTTTGAATTCAAAAAGGTCCTCCATAGTGCAAGAAACTGAAGAGGTAGGGCATGACAGTGTGTCACGGATTGCAAAATTTCACACTCACACTTCTTTTTCGACAGTCTTTTACACCTTGTGTAATAAACAAAAAAGTATTTTAAAGAATTAAACCAACTTTGAGAATAAAAATATAGAAATAAAAGTTTTTGGGGTCGGTGCCAGCCTGAATATTAGAAATAAAACGTGTGTACAGTTGCATAGCATACCACGACTATTAAGTGTCACGTTTACGCGTTTCATTCCTAATATCCAGGCTGGCACCAACCTCAAAAACTTTTATTTCTCTATTTTAATCTTGAAGACGGTTTAATTTGTGAAACTACTTTTCTATTTCTGTATTCTTTCAATTTCAGTTGTACTTGAAACTATACTTCTAAGTAATATTGTTTTTTAACACCTTAACTCAATTATTACTTTGTAACTGCTGCACCGATTTAGTCGAAATGTGCTCTGTAACAAGTTGAATAATAACTAGTTCTACTAAAAAAGAATGATTGCAATCTGACTTTTAATTTCTGAGATATGCGTGGACAAACATACATACAAGCATACATACACTTACGAAGTTTGGTACATTTATTTAGAAGCTCATATAAGTAGACTAGCATATGCGAAAATTTGAAAATTGGATATTTTTGACAATATTACATACATACGGGTCAAAATGATAACCTCCTATTTTTGAAGTCAGTTAAAAATAAGTTTATTACCTGGGTCTATTGAACGAAGCTGCTAAATAGTGGTCAGCCTCAGTGCGCTTGTAGCTGCAATCCTCGTCGTTCAATGATGAGCAGGTGCTGCACTCCAGCTCCGACTCTGAAGCCGATTCTAACGTTGACCAGCTGAAATTAAAAATATGGAATATATTAAAACTACAAAGTAGAAAATCGCAAAATTTCACAACCACAGGCAGGATTTAAACCTGCGTCTTCTGCGTAAGTACCGCAGACGCTTTACCAACTAGGCTACTGTGGTCCTGCCCGATGTTGTGAAATTTAGCGACCTCTTTACGCATTTCAACGTTGCGTTTGTGCTGCCACCTAGTAAGCGTTTTTGCTGTACTAGCTCAACTAGTCCATCATTGCAGATAGATTTCGAGTTGAAAATTGGTAACACTACGTGTAATTGAAAATGATTTATATTTTAACACTTCCTGTGTTCGGATAAATCTACAAAGTAGAAAATCGCAAAATTTCACAACCACAGGCAGGATTCGAACCTGCGTCTTCTGCGTAAGTACCGCAGACGCTTTACCAACTAGGCTACTGTGGTCCTGCCCGATGTTGTGAAATTAGTAGTGTTACCAATTTTCAACTCGAAATCTATCTGCAATGATGGACTAGTTGAGCTAGTACAGCAAAAACGCTTACTAGGTGGCAGCACAAACGCAACGTTGAAATGCGTAAAGAGGTCGCTAAATTTCACAACATCGGGCAGGACCACAGTAGCCTAGTTGGTAAAGCGTCTGCGGTACTTACGCAGAAGACGCAGGTTCGAATCCTGCCTGTGGTTGTGAAATTTTGCGATTTTCTACTTTGTAGATTTATCCGAACACAGGAAGTGTTAAAATATAAATCATTTATATTAAAACTCTTACAAAGAAAAAATAAAAGTAAAAGAGAAAAACAAATTGCACTTTTTTTTGGATAGGACATATTGCTCGGTATATGGACCAAAGGTGGTACGTATGTACATACTGAATAAATCATGTCTATGTTCAAATAAAGCCACAAAATGGAAAGGTCCCAGAGGCATAAGAAAAGTTGGTAGGCCTAAGAAGCATTGGGCAGACAACATCATAACAATAGTCATGGTCAAGGAAAAAAAATGACAGAAGTGGAAAGAACTGAAGGAGGCCTACACCCTAAGAGGGGTCCGAACCGAAGGAAGCAAAGAAACTAACAAAACTAACACTTAGTCACTACGTAAACTAACTGACAATACTAACCAGAACTACTATGTAAAACTTACATTTCACTGTTTGGAATAAAAAAGGCTTTTTTTATTTATTTACTAATAAGTGATATGATCACTGATCAATGTGATGTATGCAATGGTGCAGACACAAGCAAGATCAGATAAAAGATATCTTGATAATTGGGCACACGCAGAGTCCAGCTATCTCACACTCATTCATGGGCATGAAGCACCCAAGCCCCTTGAGGATGTGTCCTGCCTTGTAGGGGGCGGAAAAGAGGATACTACACAAAGAATTAGGATTTAAAAAAAAAATTACACTTTCATAAAAGAAATTTTGATTGCCTGTTTGAATAAATTATATATATATTCTTTATTGTGCACAATTAAACAAAAAAGTAGTGATAGAGGAGGTTCACAATGGCGAGCTTATCTCTATGAAGAGATCTCTTCCAGCCAACCAGAGTTTAGTGTGAAAAAGTATATGACGGGGACAAGAATAAGTACACATGAAATAATAATAAGAAATAAGTATTAAGTACATCTACAATATTATAATAATACATAGTTATAACTACATATACCTACTGTAGACTACATATACTAATATACCTACAATATAATAATACATATATTATCAAGATAAGTTTGATAAGAAGTGCTCTTACAGCCTTTTCTTGAAAAAAGTGACGGATGGGCTGTCTTGAATATATTTGGGAAGTTTGTTCCACATTAGAGTAGCAAGCACAGAAAAGGAATTGAACAGGAATTTTGTGATAGCACTAGGACATTCCAGCATCTATGCTAAGTTTATAAATTTTTATTTTTATCAATTGTCTTGGAAAAATTTGGCCTAAATAAAATTGAATTTACAATGAAGTCTTGAAAAATCTCTGCTGTTGTAAGCTTATCTGCTTGACTATGCAAGAACACAACTCTTAGGCAAGTTGATGATCACCCGTCAACCAAAAACAACCTATTGTTGAGTGTTGCATTTGTTTTATATTTAGGGGGAGCAGAGCCTCCTTAGCCTCCTTTTATAAAATGAATAAACAAATAGTTTTAAAAAACGTACAATCATAAAAACTATTTCAGAAAAAAATATCAAAATATTTTGAATTGTGTTTGTGTCCCAGCTCCACAATGCTCTCAAACCATTGAGCTAGCAGCATTGGCTCATTTTCTCCCTAGATTTCTCGCCGTAAATATGGATGCCACACCACATGGCTATCAAATTTTATAATCATATACCTACCCATTTAAAAAACACAGAAAAACCTAAATTATTTAACTTACAATTGAAAAAAATTCTTGTAAAAAAAATTTACTATAATATAAAAGAATTCTTTGACGACAAATTTGTTTGAATAATAAAATGCTTCGATGACTCTAGGAAAATAAAATACAACTATTACAATTATGAATTAAACTTTAAAACATTATTATATTACTAAAAATTGATGACATATAAAATTATTATTATATTATTGTAAATTGTTAAACGTGACTTAATTTTAATTTTATATTCAATCTAATTTAATGGCTCGACTATACATTTTGAAAGAAAAATGTGCAATTAGTCATCTCGTTTGCTGTGCCCTTGCAGGGCGTCACTTGTTCTTTAGCTATTTAAGTAAACATCTGTTGTACAGTGACTTGCAAATAAATATTATGAATTATGAATATTAAGACCGTAGTACTAGTAGTTTTGTGGATGTACTACTGCACCTAATACCTAACTCCAATCCTAATAAAATATAACGCGGATGGTCTCTGGTCAGGTGCATAAAATGTGATTGGCTTCCCGCAAGGTAAACATGTACAGTACAGCGAATAACCGTTAGCCAGCATCGGCATCTTTCTGAAGCTACGATCTGGAAGCTACCTAATTATATATATACTTAGACATGACTTAGACTTTAAAAACTACTTACGAATCCTCGTCAGAACTAGTCTTCATTGTCTGCGCTTTTCAGGGTCCTTGTAGACTTTCAGGAAACTATAGGTACCTGTGCACAAAACAGAGTCACAGCTTAGAGTTTGAAAACGAATTTGCTAGGTTTTCATACCTACCTACATATAAGTAATTCTGTTCCAATCGTGTACTTACCTGTAAATAGCTGGGTAACTAATGTCTCGTTATGTGTAGCCTTATTCTTATTTGGGTAAAACTTTAGATTATGGACCGTAACAACAAAGAATAATCTTTACCGACATAAAAGTACCACAAAACTTTTGCACCAAGCCCCCCTACATATATACTAATCTGTGCCTCGAACAAACACACTTTTTTTTTTTTTGGTTTTATTCTTCCTTTCGGAAAGGCAAAGAGTACAAAGCCCATACAGCCATGTCTGATGTGTTTAATCTTTCTTTTTGCTCCCCTCGTAAAGCGATAGTGAACTTTACGAAGGAAAATGTTCGTGACTTTTTGGGACAACACAAACGGGGCCTAAACACGAGATCACTTGAAATCTTCATCAGCTGCGCACTCCGTAGTAAATTTACTGCATAACACACTATCTTTATTATCCACTAAATCACTAAATGCACAAAAAAACAAAATTACAATTAAGCAGGGAAACGCCCATGTCGAGTTCCCGCCAAAAAGCCCAAACACAGACTACGATGAAACTGACGTTTCCAACAAACAAAACCACAGATTAGTTTTTTTTTTTAGTATATATGAGTGTTCCCAGTGCCTGTGAGGAGTTTCGCCTTTCGGACGATAGAAAAGACAATCCGCGGTTGGCGGTTTGCTGCGTCAAAATTAAAATATAATTCATAAGTTTAAAAGATATAAAATTAAGTGTCTTAAGGGACTTAGTTTTACTTAGTTTCACTATCTGGAGTTTTTTATATTTTTTATTTATTTATTATGCATTAAATTACAAAAATATAGTGGACATCAGTCGTCGTAAACCAGCGAAAGAAATACTCCTGACAAATGAGCATAATCAGGACCGCATAAGTTTTTGACTGGAATATTATAATTTTGATTTGGAAATTAGCCTAGTCATATTTTGTAGATGAGAAAACATTTAAAAGCGACACACATTGTTGACGACGGCAGAAACTCCTCGCCTCCTTGACATTGTCATTATTTCTCTGGTTAATTTTACTTTTCAATAAAACATTACCGGAAATGTATCGTTTTCTATATTTGGTGTCAGAAAATAATTAAAAAACCCACTAAATATGCGTTTAAAAGTTATAATACGAACGGAATAAGTGTGTGTATAATAACTGTAACAATAAAAAGACCCAAAATATCGTCTAGTGCACAACGTCTTCATCTATAGGCTAAATATGCGCGCCATCTGGCGGATCTTGATAGTGCCTTATTAGCGGTAGCTTCGGAGCGCATCACCGCTTCTAAAAGTCTGCTCGCCGCAGAGCACCAGCTCCTGCGTCTCCCTAGCGCACCAACGGTCGGGTCGCGACAGGTCTTTCTGCACAGAAAAATCAGTGGGGCCCCCAATGTCGGACACACAGACTACGTCGGACCCTCGCCGACGCCCCAAGCGATAACGGGGGACATTGCTGATGCTCATGCCCGGGACCAGGCTTCGGTTTTACCAGAGAAGACCATAGCTTTAGCTACCGCGCCTTTATCTAGTCCATTTCCTGAGCGCGTCGCCACCTCTGAGCGTCTGTTCGCCGCAAAGAACCATCTCCTGCGTCTAGCCAGCGCCACAACGGCTGGCTGGTCTTACTGCACATTAAAAGCAGTGGGGCCCCCATTGTCAGACCCTCGCCGGCGCCCAAAGCGATGACGGAGGGCATCGTTGATGTTCATGCCTGGGACCATGCTTCCGTTCCTCCAGAGACGACTATGGATTCATCTACCACGCCTCTTGCCAGTCCGGTGAAGCTTTAAGATTTCACACCTTCATATCATTTAACACCTTCTCTACACACACAATGGTGTTGATTCTGGCAGACACAAACTAAAACTAAACTAAATTTGACAGGCCTAAAAGTGTTGATGTCTTTGTTACTCACTATAGGTTCGAAAAAAGATAGCAACATTTTTAGGCCTGCCAAATATAGTTTAGTTTTAGTTTGTGTCTGCCAGAATCTACGCCATTGTCAACAAAGTTTTAACACTTTACACAACGTAGGTAAGAACCCTGTTGTTGTAAAGGAGGTGCTGCTGCCTAAATCCTCTGCCAGTCCGCGTTCTGCACTTTTAAACACTCCGTTAGAGCGTGCTGAGAATTTGGCAAGCTTCATCTCCTCTGAGCTTCAACCCTTCAAGACGGTAAGTGCCTTGTCCTCTGAGGTACGACCCTCCAAGCGGGTGAGTGACCTCTTCTCTGAGGTTTGTATAATAAATTGTCGAACAGACTTAGTTCTGCAGCATACGCAGTGAAAAGAATAAGAGCTCTGACGGATGTAGACACCGCGAGGTTAGTCTACTTCAGTTATTTCCATAGTCTCATGTCATATGGACTTTTGTTATGGGGTCATGCTGCGGATGCAAACAGCATTTTTTTACTACAAAAGCGAGCTGTTCGTGCAATTTATAAAATGAAGCCTAGAGAATCTCTTCGAAATAAATTTAAAGAAATCAACATTTTGACTTTTGTGTCGCAATACATTTATGAGAATTTAATATATGCTAAACGGAATATACATATTTTTGATAAAAATTGTGACAGGCACAGTGTCAACATAAGAAACAAGAATCAACTTGCTTCTCATGTCAGCCGTATTCACAAAATTAGTAAAACATATAAAGGTCAATGTATACGCTTCTATAATAAGGTACCCACTGATATTGAAAGTTTACCGTTAGATAAATTCAAAACTGTAATCAAGCAGAAATTATGTAAGAAGGGTTATTATAAAATATCAGATTATCTAGAAGAGAAAAATCCATGGGATTAGACTACGGTTCTAACAGGCTAATTCAAAATTAAAACTGACCTATGTATGTTGTATATCAACCTTGTACATTCAAACATATTTCAAAGAGCGCGTGGGTTTTTATTGTCGCTTCTTTTTTTTCCCACAATGGCGCCACATTTTTTGTGAAGCGATGTAGTTTAGCTGACGTCATTAAGAGATTTTAATATCCAACAATGAATAAACGATTTTGATTTGATTTGATTTGTCCTTCCCAGGAGGTGTGTGCCCTCTCCTCTGAGGTTCGTCTCTCCCAGGAGGTAAGTGCCCTCCGCTCTGAGTTTCGTCCCTTCCAGGAGGTTAGTGCCCTCTCCTCTAAGGTACATTCATTCCAGGAGGTAGGTGCTCTCCCTTCTGAGATTCGTCCTTGCCAGGATGTGAGTGCCCTCTCCTCTAAGGTACATCCCTCCCAGGAGGTGAGTGCTCTCTCCTCTGAGGTTCCTTCCTCCCAGGAGGTGAGTGCCTTCTCCTTTGAGGTACGTCCCTCCGAGGAAGTAAGTGTCCTCTCCTCTAAGGTACATCCCTCCCAGGAGGTGAGTGCCCTCTCCTCTAAGGTACGTACCTCTCAGAAGGTGAGTGCCCTCTCCTCTGAGGTACATCCCTCTCAGGAGGTGAGTGCCCTCTCCTCTGAGGTACGTCCCTCCGAGGAGGTGAGTGCCCTCTCCTCTGAGTTACGTCTCTCCCAAGAGGTGAGTGCCCTCTCCTCTTTGGTTAGTCTCTCCCAGGGAGTGACTGCCTTGTCCTCTGAGGTGCGTTCCTCCCAGGTGGTGAGTGAGGAATTATTATTGTTTACCTGGAGAAAGTTGCAGCCCGTGGTTGCAGCCAAGCGCCAACAGCTCTTTACTGCAGACCTAAAACGCTGATTGTGTTGTGAACGTTCGTTTATCTACTCCCGTACCGGAATATTCCAAATTCAAAACCAATGACAGTTTCGAAATTGAGGTCATTGTCCCCTATCATTTTCATTTCCACACTGATCCATACTACGAGCAGTACGGAAATGGAGTATGGATTATCATTGTGCAACTGTTATAATCAAGGAGGTTTAAGTAGCAGCTCTTTCTGCTAAGGGGAGCCAATTGAGCCAATTGAGCCATAAGCGTAGCACTTTCTTGCGAGGGACCTCCATACAAAAATGTATGGTTTTTTTTTCAAATCCTAAAAACGTAAAATTTTTATGTTTCTCTCTAAGAAATATGTGACATGGGACTAATAAATGCTACTACCACAATTTTTCTGGCGAAAACACTTACGATTCAGGAAAAAAACGGTGTTAAAAATCACGCATAAAATGGCTATTACGGATTATTTACGCTTCTGTTAGTATTAATGATCAATTCACCTGTAAAAAAACTATATATTTTTACTTTCACAAACAAAGATTATACTAAAACATTAGATTTTTAAAGATATCTTGATTTTTGTAAAACTTAACTGAGTTTTTAGACCGACTAGAATGGGTGACAGTGAGACGCTTTACACTTCACTAGCCCATACAGAATATGTATATGGCAGACTCTATAGTTTTTTACTCTGAGGTTATATCTTAGAGTAAAAAACTATAGAGTCCGCCATATACATATTCTGTATGAGCTAGTGACGTGTCAAGCGTCGCACTGTCGCCCATGCTAGTCGGTCAAAAAACTCAGTTAAGTTTTATAAAAATCAAGATATCTTTAAAAATCTAATGTTTTAGTATAAACTTTGTTTGCGAAAGTGAAAATATATCCTTTTTTACTTGTGAATTGATCATTAATACTAAGAACGGAAGCGTAAATAATCCGTAATAGCCATTTTATGCGTGATTTTAACACCGTTTTTTTCCTGAATGGTAAGTGTTTTCACCAGAAAAACTGTGGTAGTAGCATTTATTAGTCCATGTCACATATTTCTCAGAATGAAAGATAAAAATTTCACGTTTTTAGGATTTGAAAAAAATCCATACATTTTAGTATGGAGGTCCCTCGCAAGAAAGTGCTACGCTTATGGCTCCCTCCTTAGCAGCAAGAGCTGCTACTTAAACCTCCTTGGGTTATATAGGCTAAGGCAATACTACCACAGTACTACATACAGCCTACTCTAAAGTAATGAGCAGGTTTCGCAGCTAAGCGTTAACTGAGTATTCAAATGTGTCGATAGAGGGCGCTGAAGAGAGTTGCTAAAAAACTTTAAATAAATCTGTCATAGATGAAGCGTGAAGTAAAACAACCTCCTTAGACAACACTAAGAAAAAATAAGTTGACAGTTAAACTTTCCTACAACAACGCCATCTGTCAAGAAAATTAAAACTAGTTTTTCTTTTTTTTAAACCGGCTCATTGTGTAAAAATACTAAAGTGGGAACTTTGTACTTGGGTAACCTTTATAAGAAAATGGAGAGTACCAGGAAAACATAAATCGACAAGAGGCTAACAGTACCCATGGTTGGCTCGCTTTTATATGACCGTGGCAACAAAAGTAGAAATGGTTTAAACAAAATTGAAGTGCCAGGCAGGAGAACATGAATCTACAAGAGGCTGTCAGTAACCATATACCGGATATAACAGTATGCAATGAAATTAATATTAAAGCAACTTCATCCACAAGCTCTGGATGTGGAACAACTTCAGGAATAACTTTTAATAACTGTACTAACTGTCCTCTTAGTTAAATAAATTATTTACTACTCTTTAAAATTTTTATTTTATTTTGTCGGTCGTAGATAAAGTTGTGTCCGTCTCCCCAGCAACCCATGCGAGATATGGCCAAGTGGCATACACCAAAATTTAGTGGAAATTGGTTCATTCCATCAGTAAAGTGTCAGATTCAGTGCATCAAAACTGATGACACTACGAGCTGAAAACTTTGGGTGGCTGTAGAGACGTCTCGTCAGCCAGCCCATTCTATACAGGGAAAACTACGAAGATTACATAAAAGCAAAATAGCTCCACATTTACTACATGTCTAGTGCAATTGATTGTAAAAAAGCCGAATCGAAAATGTCCATATGGTAGGAGCCCTTCATCAATAATTATGGGTGGCTGGAGAGACGTTTTCCCAGCCAGCCCATGTGATATCTCGGAACATATAGTAGGTAGGAAGATAAAACAAAGCTTAATATTTACTACCTACTCGGAAAAGTAGGTAGCAAATATTTCAAAATCCTAGCTCCACTAACTTTTGAGATATTTGTATTTTTTCATGGGCTTGCTGGGGAGACGTCTCGCCAGCAAGCCCATGCTGTAACTCAAAAAGTACTGCACGTAGAATGCTGAGCGATATACCAATAGAGAGTGCATATTTGATGCAATAAGCACCAAGAAAAGTGAGTCCCTAGGTCTTACGGTTTCGGTGCTAGAAACAAATATCATTTTCCCGCCGAAAATTTTGAATGCATGATGTGAAGTGCGACGTTGCCGTTCTGTGCAACTCTGCATGTTGCTGTTAGAGCATTCAAAAATCAATCTTGTATCCTTATAGTTAAAAGGTACTGTAGACGCACGTGTAGATTATTTGTAATTTGAGAATAGTTCGGGAGACGGTGTACTTAGTAAAAGACTGATTGCTTATCAAGAAGTTTTTATTTATTTGTGGACGACATGTTAAGAACGAAAGAGATAATATGTATTTTAGCTCACGTGAAGACTAACTGGTGCCTCAATCTCTTTTTAGCAACCGTGACAACTGTATTCTAGGAGGAGATGTAGGTTTAATGGTCTCAGTAACAAACTAAAATTTTTAAAGTATTCTTAAATTGTCCTGTAATTAATAAGTTAAGAAAACTGATTTATTAAATAAATACGTGAGCCAAAATACATATTGTGTCTTTTGTTCTTCACATGTTGTCCACAAATAAATAAAAACTTCTTGTTAACCAATCAGCCTTTTAAGTACACCGTCTCCCGAACTATTCTCAAATTACAAATAATCTACACGTGCGTCTACAGGACCTCTTAACTATTAGGACACAAGATTGATTTTTGAATGCTCTAACAGCAACATGTAGAATTGCACAGAATGGCAACGTTGCACTTCACATCATGCATTCCAAATTTTCAGCGGGAAAATGATTTTTGTTTCTAGCATCGAAACCATAAGACCTAGGGACTCACTTTTCTTGGTGCTTATTGCATCAAATATGCACTCTCTATTGGTAGTACTTTTTGAGTTACAGCATGGGCTTGCTGGCGAGACGTCTCCCCAGCAAGCCCATGAAAAAATACAAATATCTCAAAAGTTAGTGGAGCTAGGATTTTGAAATATTTGCTACCTACTGTTCCGAGTAGGTAGTAAATATTAAGCTTTGTTTCATCTTCCTACCTACTATATGTTCCGAGATATCACATGGGCTGGCTGGGAAAACGTCTCTCCAGCCACCCATAATTATTGATGAAGTACTCCTACCATATGGACATTTTCGATTCGGCTTTTTTACAATCAATTGCACTAGACATGCAGTAAATGTGGAACTATTTTGCTTTTATGTAATCTTCGTAGTTTTCCCTGTATAGAATGGGCTGGCTGACGAGACGTCTCTACAGCCACCCAAAGTTTTCAGCTCGTAGTGTCATCAGTTTTGATGCACTGAATCTGACACTTTACTGATGGAATGAACCAATTTCCACTAAATTTTGGTGTATGCCACTTGGCCATATCTCGCATGGGTTGCTGGGGAGACGGACACGATAAAGTTTTGTATGCAACTTTACATAATTAAATAAATAAATAAATAATAATTTATTCTTGAGAGACATTTACAAAATGAACAAACACATGTGCAGTGATATTCACGCATCAGCTCGCAGAGATGCTAGTGAATCAAGAAATAATAATAATAATAATTCCCCAAAAAGTTACAATAACATTAGATTTACATTTAGCATCATTAAACTTAACACACAAAGTAACAAAAATGTGCAATACATTGACTCCCACACTAGGTCAAGCCTGTATCATGGGCAGCCTAAACAAAAAAACAGGGTAGAAAAGACATAAAGATATTCAGAATTCTCCATCGATGAAAAACTTAAAACAGGAAAATAAACAGGGGTTGTTGACAAATACATAAGTAACATAATATTATTTGGAAATAATATTAAAGGAGTTCCGGCACTTAATACTCAAAATGTATAAAAAATCGAATGGGCTTGCGGCTTTTTGGCGGGAACTCGACATGGGCGTTTGCCTGCTTTGTTGAAATTTTATTTATTTGTGCATTTAGTGATTTAGTGGATAATAAAGATAGTGTGTTATGCAGTAAATTTACTACGGAGTGCGCAGCTGATGAAGATTTCAAGTGATCTCGTGTTTAAGCCCCGTTTGTGTTGTCCCAAAAAGTCACAAACATTTTCCTTCGTAAAGTTCACTATCACATTTTCGATTCGGCTTTTTTACAATCAATTGCACTAGACATGCAGTAAATGTAGAACTATTTTGCTTTTATGTAATCTTCGTAGTTTTTCCTGTATAGAATGGGCTGGCTGACGAGACGTCTCTACAGCCTCCCAAAGTTTTCAGCTCGTAGTGTCGTCAGTTTTGATGCACTGAATCTGAGACTTTACTGATGGAATGAACCATTGGCGTAGTTTCCAAAATCTTTGGAATGAACCAATTTCCACAAAATTTTGGTGTATGCCACTTGGCTATATCTTGCACGGGCTTGCTGGGATGACGGACTAGAGGTGGGCGTTAAATAACGTAAATAGTTTTGATAACTAGTTATTGGTGCAATAGCTTCATTACGTTATTGGCTATTGCGAAAACTATCTATCGAGCGAAACTAGTTATTTCTGAAAACCGAATACCATTGAGATCGCGCGACTCAACGCGTGAACGAACGAAGCTTGATTACAGCGCGAAGTTAATTTGATTTCGATATTTGTTTAAAGCTACAGTCAAAAATCTGAAAGTATTCCTAATGTAACTAAATCACGTATTTCATAAAAATAACCAACACGCATTTCGGTTATTCTGATACCCGTTTTTCGAACGCTAAGCGATATTCAAAAATAACTAGTTATTAAAATAAATAGTTTCAAAAGCCGCTATCGGCTACTATAACGATAGCTAGTTTCGGTATTCCGAAAAACGAAAACGACCCACCTCTATGACGGACACTTGTTCGCTGGCAACGTCCATAATTAACAATTTTTTTGGCATTCTACCCATTTTTGGGGACATATCTGCCAGTGTCGAATGAATGATTTACATTGTGCTCCCAGTGGACCTTGGAGGAGCTCCTCCAAGCAGTGGACGAAGCGAAGGAAAATGTCCGAGACTTTTTGAGACGGTCCACACACAATAAAGGGCCCCATACAAAGCCCTGCTTGCAGGGCCCTGCTAGCAGTGCGCACTGCCAATCGTACTTTGTTTGGTCTTGCAGGGCCGATGTAACTGCATTTAGTCGGCCCTGCATGACCACACAAAGTACGATTGGCAGTGGAACTGCAAGCAGGGCCCTGCAGGCAGGGCTTTGTATAGGCCGTTTAAAGGGGGGTTAAGGCCCCCATTCACGGCAGGCCACCTTGCAGTCCGCCGTTAATGCAGGATCGTGAATGTTGCTGCAGGCCTGCACGATGGACGGCAACACCTTGAAGGATGCGGCTCGAGTCCTGCACAAGACCTGCAAGCTCCGCCCACCGCTTGCAGTCCGCCGCGCTGGAGTGTGAGTGACTTGGCGTCCTGCTTCGCAGACTGCCTCGTATCAAGCAGGAGCGTGAATTGGGCTGCAAGACTGCAGTGCGCCATTTTTATCACAATGGACAACACAGGCTTAGTGGAATTTATACAAATATATAAAGAAAATCGTTGTTTATGGGACCCAAGGTCTGGGGCTACCTGATACTTGGGGTTACCTGGGACTTTAGGCTACATGGGACTTGGCGCTACCTTTGTACTTGGGGCTACTTGTTATTTGGGGCTACTTGGTACTTGGGGCTACCTGATACTAGGGGCTAAACATAATAAAACAAAACATAGAAGTATAGCTCTGCTATTTTCTTTCTTTTAGAGCTCTGAAATGCATACTGTGACACAACCGACACTTGTGAAAAATTAAACAGTACTGATGATGGACGGCCAGGCAGGACAGTGTGTGTTCTACGTCCTGCAAGCTCCGCCCCCTCGCTCCTGCAAGGCGGCCTGCCGTGAATGGGGGGCTTTAAAAAGTCCTTGACCAATCATATTTTTTTAAAAATGAGTAAGGACAGCTACTCATGCCCCAATCTATGTCTGAACTACGCTTTGCTGAAAACAAGCTAGACTAAAGTAGCGCCAACGTAAGAAGTCCGTTTTGACGTTTCCATAAACACCAACGCACAAGGTTCATTTTTATTTGCAGGTCGTATATTGCATACGTTTGACATCTCTCAGAAAAGACCTATTACGGTACGGTGCTTGCAGTGCCACTGCCAATCGTACTTTGTGTTGGCATGCAGGGCCGACAAAATCGCCGTTACATCGGCCCTGCAAGACAACACACGGTACGATTGGCAGTGTGCACTGCAAGCAGGGCCCTGCAGGCAGGGCTTTGTATGGGCCGTTTAACTTTGAAAAGCAAGCAAGCTCTATGGTATGGTTTCAAATGAATGAGCTACTGAGGTTGATTGTTGATCAATATTTGAATGAATCAATCAATCATTCATTTGATCAATTTTGATCGTTTGTTTTCATTCCTTTTCATTTTTAATTTTATTCTTCCGAAGAAACCATTTATTTCTGTCGTTTGTTTTTTTTTCACAGAACGGGTGAAGGATTATTCAATGGATTTTATATCCGGGGTTTTTTTTTTTTGCGAATCTCCATCGTGTATTCACTTCACTACGTGACATTGGCGGAATTGTGAACACACAAAAGCCACTCAGAATTGTTACTGTATTTGTTGTACAGTCTTCCTCCAGAAATGCGTGTTGTAGTAGGAAAGTGTAGTAGTCATGCTTCTAAAAATGTTGCTGCAGTGCAGTCTTGGGTAATTTGGGTATGTTTGAAAGGAAACTAGTAAATTGTATCTAAGTACGTAATGATCTGCTGTATCCCGAGTCATTTCATTTAATTTGTTAAGTACAATGTGTTGGAATGCACATTACTTCCTACTTGTTCTTCATCTTTGCCTCGTAACTGTGGGCTTTCACCAACAAATACACGCATAAAAGCTTGTCGGGCGTACTGTTCCTCTGCCATTTAAAGTGAGGCCTGATTATCGTAAGATTTTTGTATAAGTAATGTAATTGATGTAGGTACCTCCCTACATGTTTGTATTCTTGGTTAATTCTTAGTTTCTACCAACTCTTGAAACCGCCATGATTCTCTTCTCATATTCTGCTAAGAGTGGACATTTATGTTGAGAAGAAGAGTTAGTATTTACTAAGGTCAAAAGTAAACTGCATTGGATGAAGTAAACTTACTCTTTTAGCATTAAATAAATGTCTGAGCAAAGCCCAGAGTGGTCATGAGATGGCAATGTCCATCGTTAAATAGAATCTTGTAATGCGAAGGCCTCCCCCAAGCCATCTCCGTTCTCTTCACAAGCAGCCACTCTTGTCTAGGCTGTGCCAGCTCGTCCAATCATCTTTCCAGCGTCTAAGGTTGTCTTCCTTGTTTACATTTCCTGTTTCTTGCGTATTCAGGAACTAATAGTCTACAATGACATAGTAGGTATGTCTTAGTTAAAATATATGTCATGTTTGTAAGAGCCTTTTAACAAAGGCCTCCTTCAATTTTTCCTCTGGTTTCTGTCTGGTGCCACTCTGGTCCAGCGAGCTGAATTGTGTTGATTTGGCCAGCTTGTTTTATTTATTTTAGTGGTCCTTAGGTATTAATTTATTTTTATAATATTCTCCTTTTTCTGATTGCGTTTACCTCCGAGTCATTGGAGATAAAAAATAAAAGCTATCAAGCTAGTGTAATAAATCGAGTTATACATCACTCAAAATTGCCAAACAGAGCAAGAGGAATGAACAGCCTGGTGGCCTTTCTAGCTGCCCTGATAAGTAAAATATTTCAGCTCTGTTAAGTGGTGTTAGCAAAGAAACCTTCAATGCCAATGTCTGGCCAATAAGTTGTATTTATTTCATTTGAAATTATCTAATATAAAGTTTAATCTACTATTTGTTGGGTTAAAGTATTGGCTTGCTCAGCATGGGCTGCAGTTGACACTGCTACTACAAAATAATTTAATAGCGGCCATCTACTTTGTCCTTTAATTTTAGTTAAGATTATAAATAATGCCCACTAACCTGTCTTTGAAGGCTTTTGTCCTCGCTTTCCTAGCAGTCAGTGCCATTTCAAATGGATTTTATACAATTACTAAATGATAATAAACAAATAAAATAACTCAATTAAATTACAATAAAATAATTCAATATTGTCAGTCAAAATATAAAGTTTAAAATAAAATTATATGGAGTGTTGACAGCTGTGGCCAGTGTAAAGAGTGTGAATATATCATAGCCTATGTCGTGTCCCACTACTGGATAAATAAATACCCCTTCTAACTAGCAGGTTGTATCTGTCTTTATTGTATACTAGGTTTTACCTGGGATAAATTGTAGCCTATGTGTTAGTCTAGTGCTTGATCAATCTACCTCCCAAACATCAAAATCGGTTCAGCTGTTTAGGCGTGATAGTGGAACAAGCAAACAAATAAACAAACATCCATACTTTCGTATTTTTTGTATTAGTGAGACTAACCGTATTAAGGTCAGTCGGGGCAAGTGCGGCATACTTTTTATAAAGTTGACTATCATAGTAAATATTTCAGTATCTATCAACTGTTGGGCATTAAAGTGAATATTAAATTACGGCATATTTTACTCGCAATTTGCACGGACATAAATGGTGCAAATCGGATCACTTTTGTTGGAAATATTTGTATTTGAACATAGATTTATATAGTCAAGATAGGGTCTTGGGAACAAGCGGTTCAAAATTTCCCCATACAAGAAAAAATAGCGCCATCTGTGAGAAATTGCGTGAACTACGTTGTGTAGTACTTCGGTCGGTACTAAATATAAGGAACGGAAATAATATGGCGGGAAAAAACAAAACAAACTTTTTACTGTTTATATGTGATTTAGGCCTGGTTTTTCAGTTTCATTAATTGGATTATAGTCAAAAACAATAATAAGAAATAACGATAATAATAATAAGAGTAAATTGTTTCTTCAAATAAAAACATCCATTTTGTTGGTAAGTTTATTTGCATCCAATGTTGACAATATGACTGACAACGACTGACATTTGTTGGTCCTAAACGTCAGATTTCGGACCAACGAATTGGGGACAGAGTAACGTGCCGATGGGCTAGTACTTATATATAAGTAAATGTATTTGAAGTGAACTATACCCTGTGGACGCACTTTCCCAAAAATGGGGCAAGTGCGACACACTTTCAAAAATAATATTATCTATGGTTTTCTGACGTTTTGGTACCTTTAAAAAAAAAGCCGTTATCGAAACAAACAAGACAGTCTATTTAAAACTTTATTACTACCCACTTAAGGTTTAAAATCTGTTGGCAAACACAAAAAGGGGTAAGTGCGCCATACCTTTACTGGTCAGTGGCTATCAACCTTTTTATTTGCCTAATTTTTATTGAAAATTTGAGGAAGATTGGATCGTTCTACTATTTGCGCGTATATTTTAAAGCCATCTATTTGATGCTTTGGGTGATAAAAATAACTGTAGACGTATTGTGCTTATTCATTATTATTTTAGGTCTTACAACATCAGACTTACAATTAGTACAAAAATCGAAACGGTTTGCTTATAACTAATAAATATTCAAAGTAATAAGAAATTTTACATGGATTTTAAGGTAAATAGAACAAAAAAATACAAAAACAAAATATATTGACGGTTATTTTAATTCCCTTGCAACGTGTTTGGTAATAACAATACTACCATGGATTCGAACTTTTTTACTATGGATGGAACCCAATCTGTCAACTCGAAAAATAAATCAGACCAAAATGTATGGGCACCCTTTTTTTAAGTTACTGAGTTGCTTCCATAGGTGCAGATAAATTAAGAATGACCGTGTAAGCATAATCTAAAGAAATATCTTCTATTATAAAAGCTGACTCAAAAATAAGATAAGTTTTACTAACAAACAGAAAAATAAAGAGCCTATGTGCTTAATTAATAATCAAAAATAACTTTAATAATAACTTTATTAATAAGTCAGTCTTACCTTATGCATATTTTTAACTTATTCTCATAATATGGCACTTGTTTATTTATTTGGCATTTATAAAAATAAAACAAAGAATGGCATCTAAAATACTATAGTAAAACTAAAAACTGAGTCAGTCTTGCCAATAATATTTCTTTTTAAAAATAATTCCCATCTTTATCATCCATTAGAACATACTGTAGAGGATCCTCACTGATTTGTAAAAGTTCAATTACTTTGACAATATTGTCTGCAGGCACAATATCTAAATCTTGACGTTTAGGCTGGACAAATGTAAGATCTTTCCCTTGTTTGAGAACCGATTTAAAAAATGAAATCTTGAATTTCCCTTCCATTTTGCCCTCTAATACCCCTATATAATATTTCCATGTTTTCCTATTATAATATCTGGTAAGTACTGTATCTCCAACATTATATTTTTCATCAAGGTTCTTTATCGTATTTTGGACACTAGCTTGAGTAGCAGCTAAATTAAATTTTTTATCAATAACTTTAAAATGTGTTTTGTCAAACTTAATTTTTGGAAAATTTTCTTTGAACTCAGAATTTATTGAGACGGATTCCAATATAGTGACTTTCTTTTTAGTGTTTTCTGTCGATTCCGGTGATTTTTTTATTTCTAATAACGGGTAAGATTCTTTACATTTTTGTTTCTTAATTGCCGGTTCTTCCTTACTTTTATTTATACCCTTTTCTTGCTTAATTTTATGTGTGTGTGTGTTGCTTCCATAACTATTTCTGTATTGTTTTACTTCACTTACTGGAATGTCTTCTAAGTCTCTAATTTCTTGCACTATTTTCTCAATTTCCTCTTCTCTTGTTGATTCATTTATACCGAGATAATCATCTAATTCAGCTGCATTTGAATCATTTAAAATGTCTGAGAGTGTATTTTCAATATCAGACTCATCATGTACACTCATCTCCATACTGTCCGATGTAGTATCGACACTGGAAGATTTCACTCTTCTCAATTTTGTATTTTTCTTTTTACGTTGCCCTTTCCCTTGCTTGTTTTCTTTGCTCTGTGCCTTTCCTTTTCCTGGTCCCTTTCCTTTAGCCAGTAACTTTCCTTTTCCCTGTCCCTTTCCTTTTTCTTGTCCATTCCTTCTACTTAATTCTTTACCTATTTGTTCTTTTTCATGTACCATATCACTACAGCTATCATTTGTTTTTTCTTTCGAGCTGTTTTGGCCATTTTCTAGATTTTCTGATATTCCAGAAGAGCCAGGTGTGGGGTAAATTTTTAAAGCTTTATCTTCTAAATCTTTATTGAGCTCAGTTTGTTTAATCTTTTTTGTTACAGTCTTTGACTTTGATTTCTTGCGTTTCATTTCTTCTTCTTTCTGACTTAAAACGATTAATACATTGTCATGAGTTAATACTTCTGCATTTCCTGATACTCTTACTTTCTTTTTCTTTGGCAACTCGTTTTCAACTCTTTTAATTTTTTGCAGAAGAAGACTTTCAAAGGAGCTGTGCGAACAACAAGGTTTGTGGAGTTGTGGGGAAGGTTTGTGGACTTGCGACGGGTGTGGTTGTTGAAAGACGAGAAGGGTATTTATTTTTTGCAGGCAAAGTGAACTCAGTGTCAACGGTTTTGAAGTTGAATTATCTGGATTTGGAGTAGCGCTCTGTTTGTATTTTTTCCATCTTTTCAAGGCATCAGGATCAAATTCATTCTCGGATATTACATCTCGATTAAATGGATATATACCTCCTTTTTTGAATCCATTTTTGATAATCTGACTATCCATGTTTTGCCATACTTGTCCAACAATGACTGAAAAATCTTTTTTTGGCAGATTTTGTCCTATATGAGCTCGTTGCCATTTCACAATCCTTTTATCCCAATCATCTTTTAAAGGTTTGAATACCGACAAATCCAAAGGTTGTAATAAATGGCTTGAGTGGGGTGGAAGTTTTATTATGGTAATGTTATTCTGCTTCGCTTTCTCTATTACTGATAGTCGGACATGAGTGCTATGTCCATCATAAAGTAAAAGGGTTGGTTCACCTTTATTTTCTATCATGGGTATGAAAGATTTGGTCATAAATTGTTCAAAAGCTTCTGCTTCAATCCAACCATTTTTCGTTGCTGTGAAAGTAGTTCCCGGAAATGCCTCAGGGGATGTCCACTCACTCCACAGGTATTTACCCTTAAATATTATAAATGGTGGACCTTTCTCTCCTGCAGCACTGCTTGCAAATAACACGGTAGTGTTATTCTTTCCAGATGATGAAGTAGTTCTCGTAGAAGCAAAGCCCTTCAAACCCACGACTTTTGTTTTTTTTGGGTCACTACAATAGAATGTCTCGTCCAGGTTCCAAATACGATCAGGTCGATTTTCAAGATTTAAATCTTTGATTGTTTCCTCAAGTAGGTTAAAGTAGTTATGAATAATGAATGGGTCTGCTGCTTTTTTTCTTGCGTATTCTACAGCTTGAGGTTTTTTTATAGACAAACCATTCCTACGTGCAAAGTTGGTGAACCAATCACTTCCTGGCACACCATCTTTAAAAGGTGATGTGATATTCTTCAATTTAATATAATCAGCAACCAATTCGATGACTTCTTCCCTTGAGAGGCCAAATCCCCACTTTTCCATTATATGCAAATTTTCAGCCAGAATTTTCTCAGTATCCGGTGATAGGACGGTTGGTCTACCAAGTGTAAGGGATTTCTGCCCTCTGCGCCCTGTGACATGATCCATAATTGTTGTTCGGGGGATCTTATAAATTTTTGCCGCTTCGTATCCCGACATTTTGTTATTTTTTACAGCTTCTACAGCTTTCGATAAAGTTTCCTTTGACCAAGACGGTCCTTCTTTTTTTCTCTTATAGTTACGAACCATATTGAAAAGTTTGTCTGAAATAAAGAAAATAACTATTGAACAACAGTTTACATATCTTCTAAAATGAAAAAAAAAAGTATTTAAGTATAGTCCGACAAAAAAGAGTATAAATTTATAACTATCAACATCATCGTGTCGTCCCTTTCAAATCAACGCGGGTTAAAGGGGACGACACAATGGTGTAGCTAATTATTATTTTTTTCTATTTTTTAACGTACTGTATGCTTGCCGATAACCAACATTTTACAAAATTTTTAAAAATGGGTCTTTTCTACCCTTAATAAACTCGTTATCAGAGTTCGGAATCTGCCGGTCATTCAAGTTCCGCATTCTAGGAACGGTGCGTCCACATCTGGCGAATGCCCAGCTCGCAAGAAACTCGCCGCGCGTGCTCTTTATACGAGTCTTGTATGAGTTGCGAAAAGAGACGCACCAAACACTTGCAGAAACTGCACACGTGCAGCTTGCTGGTGGCTTGCGAGTCGCTCGCGAGCTGCGCATTCGCGAGATGTGGACACACCCTTACTCTCTTTTTTACTTCTCCCAGGTTTATTTCGTCAAGAAAATTATTTTTAAAGCATTTCACTAAAAGGTTGACAATCCCCGACTTGAGGTAAGTGCGTCATAGCAACGCACTTGCCCCGAGAAGCTTAGACGCACTTCACCCTTTCAAAATCTTTCAAATCAATATTTGTAACATGTAAATTACAAACTATTTGGCCAAATAACAACAAAAGCAATATTGACACGTAAAGTATAAGGATAAAAGAGTAATCTTACCTTATTTTTAACTCGTAAAACAATGAGTATCAATTATTTTTCGACACGTGGAGGAGCAGCAGTCAACTCGACTTCACAGTACATTTGACACTAAAATTAAGATGGCGACTTACGCCACGGCGACACGTGTGTTGCCATAAACAATTAATATTTCCGCCTAAATTTAGTTCCGGCTTTAAAACTAGATGGCATTCAGTTTTAATATTTGATTAGTTTATCTAAATTCGATGCCAGAGGCACTTGCCCCGTAGAGGCACTTGCCCCGACTGACCTTATATCAGAGAAGCATTATTTTGTTCGCATCCTTGGATTGAACAATATTCTGAATAAGGAGGTACTTGCCATGTATCTAAAGAACATTAAATCTTTGATATGTATGATGGCTCTTGGATAAGTTTTAGGTACCTTATCTGAATAGGTATTGGCATAAGGTGGATGTGGCTTTAGTGTGTTACAAGCAAACTATCCTAATCCCCTCTGCTGGAAGAAAATGTTCTATGCTTACTCGTGAAAGTTTCCCTTAAAGTTTTACAAAGCTCTGGAATGGAATATTGAAGTTTTATAGAATGATCCACTAATGGTTAATCTGTATTTGGTTATTTTATTTTCTGATTGCTTGTTCATTGATGAAGTAGATGCGGTTCCAAATATCTTTTTTATTGTAAATGGGTCAGTAATTTAAGGGATATATTTTGATGCTTGTTTCAGCTTGTTTGTTCTTTGGACGTCCATATTGTGCCATATTGTTTGATTGCGACCAAGTCTTCATATCTTAACTCTTATCCGGGCCCCATGTATACAGATACCTATGCTACGTAAAATCTGAATAGAGTGACATGGATCCTATACTATTAAACAAGCAATATTTGTATATATATATATTTGTAATCGGTTTCTCGAACACAGCTCTAACGATTTTGATGAAATTTTGTATGCAGGGGTTTTTGGGGGCAAAAAATCGATCTAGCTAGGTCTCATGTCTGGGAAAATTCGTTTTCACCTACTTTTTTAATATTTATTAGCGCGTTTTAGTGCGTTCAAGAAACCTACAGCGCCATCTGTTGTTGAGTAGCATAGCTTGCATATTTTTAGGTTCAGGCGGCTATTACAGAGCGAAGCTCGGTCGCCCAGGTACAGGTACTATAAATACATCAAGGACAACCAATGTAGGGGGTTGTGGTCGATAAAAAGCCTCTGCTACAATAAGGGTTAAATAGCTTCTATCTAGTCTAAACATTTCTAAGAGAAGTTGCGGAAACCTTCTTCAAAGTTAAAGCTGATACTTTCTCAGACAACAAAACAGAAAATTTCATCAATTGTTTCAAAGGAGCTTTGGTGTCAAAGATGCTTTCTGCAACTGGTTGTAAACGTCATTAACTATAAATTAATCTTTGAATATAAAAATAAAAGAACTGCGCAGGTTGGACTTCAGGATATTCTTCTGATATAGTCCAAACGATGGAGGGATGATCTCGCATCCTTAAATTTTCTTACAAAAGATGTACGTAACGAAAACGTTGTTACGAAATATCGTAACTACGAGTAAATACTCGTAGTAAACTATAATAGAGGTGCAGTAAATAAGGTCATTAAATTATTATTATTATTACATAAACTTATAACAAAATTATTACACCAATCACGAAACACAAGACACTACTAAGCGTTCAACAATCTAAGTGCTTTGTGAAGTACATGAGGGTCTGCCAAATATATATTTGTCTTGGTGTTAGGACATTAGTGGTCAAGTAAAGTTCTGTGGTTGGAAATGTTCTAGGTTTACGAAAGATAATTTTTAAATTCATTTTCTTGGCTTTTTCAAGAGCATTGTACCTGATTGAGGGACAAGCTCCTCAAGCTGTAATACCATACATAATAATAGATTGTGACAAGGCAAAATAAACAGACATTAGAGCAGTGGCGTAGCGTGCCATCTCGGCGCCCGGAGCAGGAGACCCATTTGCAATGAGGTATCTTTTATTGAAGGTAAAATAGGATGAGCGGTTTTACAAGCGGATTCTACGGGCCTTATGAGCAGCGAAGTCAGAAATAACTTTGTCAAAATCAATATTTGTAGCCAATTCTTGTTCAATCGACAATATAGTCAAGTTTGATAGTCTAGCGGAGCTCATAGCAGATCTGAGGATGATCTGAGGTAATTTTTTATTAGCTTCAACTTCGAAAAACTTCTCTCACAACTTGCAACACTAATCGCCAGTCAAATATATACGAGTCAAGATGACTATATTTAGAACCGAAATTCCAAGATTCAGTTTTTGAATGAACTGGAGGAGCTCTAGTGGTCCTTTACCCCTTATATCTTCCTCTGATTCAAAACTGGCTACAAACTGCTGGAGACGCTTCCGCTCCATCTGAAACTCGTCCTTGTCGATGTCTTCTAATACATAGGAAAGATCACACTCGTACTTGCTGTCCAAAAGTTTCGCTGGCCTCAAAAATCCGAACTCGTCCGATATTTCTTGAATTTGCTGGAATCGAGTCGTCATTTCTTGAATGATCTTGTCGAATGATGCGAACACCTCTCGACGGAGTTCCTACTCGTGAGACAAAGCTGCATCTTCAAAAGATTCATCACCATGCATGCGTTTTTTCCTGCGAATTCTTCTCGTTTTGAGTTCCGAGTTTTTCGCAGATATCATATACCTACTTACACTGGAATCACTTCCGCTGCTGCATGATGAGGATGCCACCGAAGACGTTAACGTAGCTTTCGAACCAGAACTGGAACTGAAATATTTCAGTAATGCACCTTGAGACTTCTTCGCATCTGCTTCTTTCTTAGTCTTTTTTTTTCGGAATTTAGCACCGCTTTCTTGGACTCTTTTCATTTTCAAAAACTAGGTACTATGTTTGTAATTTTTTATTAAATCATTTATAACCCTACTTATATTTAAATCAGTGCAGCTGTCGACGTCGTCGTGGCCATTGTATCTGAAACAGTTTTAATTAACAGTTTTAGTTTTTTTTTTATTGTTTTTTGTTCTTTTTTATTAGGTTTCTTTTCCGATTTATTTATATTTAGTTTTTCTGAAACGTTTCTTTTTTGTGCGTTCGTCTTTGTTTGATGCTCTTTTTCAATATGTTTTATTTGTTCTTGTATTTTTCGCTTCCTGTATTTTTCGACAACATCGTCATGTGTGATTACCTCTGCACCTGGTGCAATTTTTTGTCTCTTAGTTTTTGTGTTATTTCCGTGACTTAGGGTAGGGTGGGGTAAAGATCCGCAATTTTAGGTTTTCATTTTTTTTCTCACCCAATAAGTAAAAGGTCCCACATGTTTTGGCTTCACTGGAAAGCTTAATTTATGTGCTACAATATACAATTTTATTACTAGCAAAATAAGCACGATTTAGGAAAAAAAAGGAAATTTAGACAACCTTGCCTTTGCGGACCTTTGCCCCACTGTTTGGGGTAAATATAGATTGTGACAAGGCAAAATAAACAGACATTAGAGCAGTGGCGTAGCGTGCCATCTCGGCGCCCGGAGCAGGAGACCCATTTGCAATGAGGTATCTTTTATTGAAGGTAAAATAGGATGAGCGGTTTTACAAGCGGATTCTACGGGCCTTATGAGCAGCGAAGTCAGAAATAACTTTGTCAAAATCAATATTTGTAGCCAATTCTTGTTCAATCGACAATATAGTCAAGTTTGATAGTCTAGCGGAGCTCATAGCAGATCTGAGGATGATCTGAGGTAATTTTTTATTAGCTTCAACTTCGAAAAACTTCTCTCACAACTTGCAACACTAATCGCCAGTCAAATATATACGAGTCAAGATGACTATATTTAGAACCGAAATTCCAAGATTCAGTTTTTGAATGAACTGGAGGAGCTCTAGTGGTCCTTTACCCCTTATATCTTCCTCTGATTCAAAACTGGCTACAAACTGCTGGAGACGCTTCCGCTCCATCTGAAACTCGTCCTTGTCGATGTCTTCTAATACATAGGAAAGATCACACTCGTACTTGCTGTCCAAAAGTTTCGCTGGCCTCAAAAATCCGAACTCGTCCGATATTTCTTGAATTTGCTGGAATCGAGTCGTCATTTCTTGAATGATCTTGTCGAATGATGCGAACACCTCTCGACGGAGTTCCTACTCGTGAGACAAAGCTGCATCTTCAAAAGATTCATCACCATGCATGCGTTTTTTCCTGCGAATTCTTCTCGTTTTGAGTTCCGAGTTTTTCGCAGATATCATATACCTACTTACACTGGAATCACTTCCGCTGCTGCATGATGAGGATGCCACCGAAGACGTTAACGTAGCTTTCGAACCAGAACTGGAACTGAAATATTTCAGTAATGCACCTTGAGACTTCTTCGCATCTGCTTCTTTCTTAGTCTTTTTTTTTCGGAATTTAGCACCGCTTTCTTGGACTCTTTTCATTTTCAAAAACTAGGTACTATGTTTGTAATTTTTTATTAAATCATTTATAACCCTACTTATATTTAAATCAGTGCAGCTGTCGACGTCGTCGTGGCCATTGTATCTGAAACAGTTTTAATTAACAGTTTTAGTTTTTTTTTTATTGTTTTTTGTTCTTTTTTATTAGGTTTCTTTTCCGATTTATTTATATTTAGTTTTTCTGAAACGTTTCTTTTTTGTGCGTTCGTCTTTGTTTGATGCTCTTTTTCAATATGTTTTATTTGTTCTTGTATTTTTCGCTTCCTGTATTTTTCGACAACATCGTCATGTGTGATTACCTCTGCACCTGGTGCAATTTTTTGTCTCTTAGTTTTTGTGTTATTTCCGTGACTTAGGGTAGGGTGGGGTAAAGATCCGCAATTTTAGGTTTTCATTTTTTTTCTCACCCAATAAGTAAAAGGTCCCACATGTTTTGGCTTCACTGGAAAGCTTAATTTATGTGCTACAATATACAATTTTATTACTAGCAAAATAAGCACGATTTAGGAAAAAAAAGGAAATTTAGACAACCTTGCCTTTGCGGACCTTTGCCCCACTGTTTGGGGTAAACGTCCGCAGATGCGGGGCAATTGTCCGCAGCTGCGGATCTTTGCCCCATTGAAATGAAATACACGGAAAAATTAACTTTAATCAGTCTATTTATTCGGAAAAATTAACTTTAATCAGTTTATTTATTCACAGTTATGAGTAAAACCATTCCAGTTCACTGACTGAATAAACATTTCGGGTTGTGCTGGTTTTTTTTGGCTCCTTTATACTCGAAACGACTGATCCCCATTCATAATCGAGAATGTCAGGCCGGTCGGGCCATTTCCATAATTTTCCAGCTTTCACCATTGATGATACAGTGGCATGGGTTTCTGAAACGCCAGTAATAACTCCTGGAAACAGTTTTTCTTCATATCGAACGGTACAAAATTCGCCTATGCACCTCTTTGGAGGCACCATCCTGAGATATTGTTCGATAGTTAAATGAAACCCTCAAGTGTACTCTGTTTAAATTCCCCTTTATTACTAATCTAATTGATCTTATATACTAACTTATACGTGCGTCTACATGACGTCACACTACGTTTCCTACGTGTTTCTATTGAGGAAGGGAACTACGTGATGATATGTGATTACCATATCACACCTCCCCTGAAAAGGATAGGCTTCCCTCCCCTGAAAAGAGAATCCTAGGGACAAACTTTTTATAAAACATTAAATCTACTGTTACATTAATCTAAATTTCGATAACTTTACAATCATAACCAAGAAATATACTAAATATAACTTAAACATCATGATACAATACAAAAAATTATAACTTAAATTACGTACCAAACGCATTTATGCGCTCTCAACCATTCAAAATTGAACTGCAATACTTTATAATACTTATTAAATTTGACTTCTGTAACTACTGTAAGTATACAATTTCCTTTAATATGGATATTTTTTTTTAAAAGAAAAAACCGGCCAAGTGCGAGTCGGACTCGCGCAATGAGGGTTCCGTACCACCACATAAACATAATTGTATTAGTTGAAATTTCAGTAAGTTAATGTGCTAGATTTTTTAAGTCCGACACGCGCTTGACCAAATTTTATTATTTGTTGTTATGTTATAGCCTATGCCCTATAAACATACCAATTTTCAAGTTTGTAAGTGTTCCCGTTTTTAAATAGAACTAAAACAAAAATCGCCTCAGCAACCATCCAACTTGACCCCTCTCTTATATGAATGTTCTTGAAACGGGAGCTCACCACAATTGGTTACCATTAGTTGTGAGAAAAGTTGTAATATTTAATGATTTCAGACTTTTCCCATTATTTGTACTGTGAGACCTAGCTTCTTGCCAAATTTCATAATTTTAGGTCAACGGGAAGTACCCTGTAGGTTTTTCATTTTTGAATAAATGTATGGAGATGAAGACACAAAATGCCATATCTTTTGATTGCGTCGTTGTAAAAAATTGAAATTTTCAGATCTTGTGTGGTTCATGGATCCTAATATATGGTATTAATTTCAACCTGATACCTTTGCCCGTTCGTGAGATAAAGGGTCTTGACAGACAGACAGACAGACAGACAGACAGACGGACAACAAAGTGATCCTATAAGGGTTCCGTTTTTTTCTTTTGAGGTACGGAACCCTAATAAGTAAATCACAACATAATATTGTTTTCATTAAGTATTTCCACTTTTGTACATTCATCTTTATTTTACTTGGAAGAAAATAAAAAAAAAAACCGTATCTTTAACATTAATGACAATCTTAAAAATATTATGGTCAAGTGAATCAAGACAATACCAAACAAACTAAATCTAATTATTACTAATAAAATCCAGTAAGCTAATTACTATACAAAATAATATCATGAATTTATTGGAACTAAAAAAAAACAATCTGTATACTGAAAAATAATATTTCTATAAATTCATGACGCTATATTTTAACAATTGTTGGCTATATGCGTTATGTATAGTCTAAGTATTATTTCAATAATTTGTTATAGTTAACCAATGATGTAACGAACGGTCATACTAGAGAATTTAATTAAAAACATTATTCTTGATACTCATATTCATACCATTGTGTAATATAACATTATAATATTTTATCCAATTATATAAAAAAATTTTACGTATCAGCCTTTCAGGGAAAAAACTCTATTCAAAACATAATATTCACTTAGAAAATTCGTGATCAGAACATAGCATTTATGTTTACCCTTTACCACACTACATGGAATGCATGAGTTATCATATTCTTATTTTCCCTCATTACCGGTTAAGGTCATTAATTACCTTTTAATAACGCATTTCGCGCTTAGTCAGACTCATAGACATTTTATAATGGTCTGTAACTAAATACCTAGGCCTGCTGCGTCTCGGCGCGCCTTCAGAACTTCAGATACTAGTCATTCCCATATAACTAATTTCCCGGGTTGGCCAGCCCGTAATTACCATAATCGGTAGCACAATATTTTGGCACTTTCTACCGACCTGTCGCGACATAATACTGAGTTCCACTGAACTTCATTATAACATAAATAGTATAAGGTCATATTTTAAGACATCTAACTGGATGTCTCCAACATCTTCAAAATGAAGGATCTGAAACCTTATCGTGCCTTTTCCCCCTATCGCTACTTTGTAGACAATGGGTTTGTCACATATTGCATTAAATAATGCTTACTTATCCTAATCATTCCTTCCTAACTATTATGCTCAAACTAATCATTCAGCTAATAACACATCAACTCTTGGGTGATCAATCCAATCGTATTACGATACATTATTAACATAAGATTTTCCAACGTTTATAATTTTCCTAGAAAAATAGACTTTCCTTTCTATCCCAATCCTATTTCAACTTGCACTTACAAGGACCATCTGGCTGCAATATCAGTAAGTTGACGTACCAAGTTGAATTAACATAACATCAACCCAAAATGATTTTTAATACGCAACCACTCTATCGCCTATCTTCTCCTAACTATACTCGTCCGTGTGATTTTGAGACTTTATCAAGAAACACTACCAAAATCGTTTCATCGATATTCTGTTCAAATATACTTCCATTCTAAATTACTTTTTGTAAATGGGAAATAGCGTAGACCCATACTGAACAACATATTTAATTCCACTATTCGTAACTTGAAAATAGACAGAATGTTGAGATGACACATCTCTGCTACCATATTTTTAAATATTCTCTCGGAATAGGAATACTCCACAAAAAAAATTCAAACATATCATCACGTCTGCCCGTCCGTATGAATGTATTATCAATTTGATCTAAATTTGAAAAACAAATACACTCGCATCACGTGCAGTGCATAATACAAAACAACAAATTGTACGTCAGCATTTAAAACTACTGAAATATAGACACATTCCACGATGTGCTAGAATCTGCACAGTTTGCAAAACAATAATTCAAAGTCAATCAAGTTATGATGTAATAATTAGTTGTAACATTTGATTACAACTCCACTGCGATATCTAGAACTCTGTTATTTTATTAGTATTTCCTTATTATTTTACCCGCAGCGTCACAAATAGCTTAATATTAGTAAATCATTATCCTAATATAACATAATCGTAAACACCCCGAATAAATACCCTTAATTATTAATTAATAAAAATACCTCTACAACCAGCATATTATAGCGTAAAATATTTCGTGAATAATGTACAATGTCGTTGATTCTAAGCATGATTACGCTTCAGGCATGCTTGCGCGTGACGTAATCACGTTGAAATGCAAAACGAAAAGAAATCGAAACGAAACCAAAACTAAAACGAAACCAAAACGCAACGCATGAAACGCGCGCGCTATTTAACACTTCGTTTGTTTACTTCCATTAACTGGTTATATGCATTCTAATTTTTACTAAACATTTAAGAATTTGTGTGGTGATTTTTTCTTTAATGAAGATATTGTTTAAAATTTTATGACAGTTATTGTTAAAAAAAATTGATATTTCCGTTCGTATCTTCAGCATCTTTTATTCGTTTTAATATATAGACGCTATTAATTTGATAACCTTTCTAATGTTATTTGAACTACAATACATGAATGCTGAAAACCAGGTATTGCTGAGCTAAGATCTTGTTAACACCTACTTAATTTTAATATACCTGTGTGAATAAAAATAACCTGAAATTGATTAATAGAACTTAGCATTCTTAAAAGATAACTATAACTAAAAAAAATTAACCACTCAAAACAAAAGATAGATTATTATGACTAAAAAAAAAACAACCAACTAGGTATTTATGTTATGTAAAATAAACAAATTAATAATACCCAAAATTGAGGACTGCTATCTTCCAAACGCTTCCTCCGGGGTTGAACTTGTTGCTGTCCAGAAGGCTCTTCGTGCTCTTCACTCATGCAGATAGGACCTGCACCTTGCACTTGCCATCCTGTCGCTCCCCGCCGACAGCTCTTGATAACCATTGCGCTGCCGCCCTGCACTTCGCACTCACCGTCTATGTTTGAGGTGGCGAACATCCCTCTTGCCATCTCGTCGTTGCGTGAAATTGCCATCTTACCCGTCGTACGTTAACACGCAGCATCCGGTAACGTAGTCCAGAAAGCAGCATGGATTGGATGCCTTACAACGGACCTCGATCTGGAGCCATCTTCTTACAAGGCCCGTAAATCGGTGGCCACGATGCGGCGCTTTTCCCGATGACCGACTTCGAAGACTTCACTAAGACGCTGCTCTATCCACTACGGTCGCCATGAGATATTGTTCGATGGCGAATATTAGTGGAAGGCTGTCACGGTCGCCATGAGATATTGTTCGATAGTTAAATGAAACCCTCAAGTGTACTCTGTTTAAATTCCCCTTTATTACTAATCTAATTGATCTTATAATCCCCTCAGACGATTCTTCCATCTTCTGATCACTGTCAGATTCTGACTCGTTGTAGACCGAAGTTCCAGATGAAATAGACTGAGTCTGAGATGAGTCATCTGAATCAAACTGAAGTCTACGTGGTGGCTTCTTCTTCTGCTTTGCTGCCATCTTGAGCTTGTCTTTCCGTTTCATTGCATTTTTAATTTTACGATCTTCTCTTTCTTTGACCAACCTTTCAGCTTGTAATTTTTTGTCCCGAAGGGCTTTCTTGTGCGGAGAAGATGTTAAAAGTGTCGACTTTAAACTTCTTCCGCTCCGCTTACGTCGTGTTGCTTTGGGAAGAGGTAGTATGGCTGCTGGAGACACAACTGACACAAGAGATGACGTGGAGACAAGTCCAGGAGAATCACGAAGAAGAACAGGAGAGAAAATAAAAGGAACTCCAATATTCAAACGCTGCCATTTGACCAGCAATGGGTCCCATTTGTCTTTGAATGACTTCATTACTGCTATATCCAGCGGCTGCAGTATATGGCTGGTATGTGGCGGCAATTTGAGTATTGTTATACCCGCTTTACGTGCTTCCTCGATCATGTTTAGGCCAACATGAGACGCATGTCGGTCATAAATTAATAAAATTGGGCGTTGGTCCCCAACAGCAGGTAAGAACGTTTTTTTAAAATACGTTTCAAATACGCCGGTTTCCATCCAACCGTTTTTTGTAGCAGCATAGCTTGTGCCTGGGAACGCGTCAGGAGATGTCCACGTTTCCCAGACATTTTTACCCTTGTAAACAATCATTGGAGGTGCCTTTTCTCCGAGCGCATTAGCGCAAAGTAAAACTGTCGTATTTTCCCTGCCTGGGGAGGAAATAACTCTCGTGGCCGCATGTCCTTTCGCGCCAACAATTTTTGTCTTTTCGGGATCTTTTGAGAAACTAGTTTCATCCATATTCCAAATAGCTGAGGGCTTGTCCATCAAATTCAATTCATTTAATGTATCTTTGAGTAGCTTAAAGTAAGGGTATACAATATATGGGTCAACTGCCTTTTTTCGTGCATATTCAACGGCCTGTGGCTTTTTAATCGACAGATTGTGCCGTTCTCTGAAGGCAGTAAACCACGCCTGACCTGGAGTTCCGTTCTTGAAGCCAGTAGATATATTGTTTTCTTCTACATATTCCCCGACCTTTACTAACAGCTCTTTTCTACTCAAACCAAGCCCATATTTTTCTCTTACCCGTATACAATCGGCTAACCTCGTTTCCTCTTCAGAAGTAAACACTGTGTTTCTTCCCAGGGAATTTGATTTTGTTCTTTTGTTGTTTACACGATCCATAATCGTCATCCGGGGAATTTCATACAACTGTGCAGCTTTATATCCGCTGAGATTTCCATTTTTTACAGCGCGAACTGCTTCTTCTAGCTTTTCTTTAGAATAAGACCCTCTGTCGGTTTTGCGTTTATAATTGGTGACCATTTTTGATGCTGAACATCACTGTAAAAAGAAAAATAAGATGAAAAACATTAATGTTTATTTTAAGGTGTAAACTCCTCATCATAACACTGTCCATTATTTCGTCTGAGTTTAATTTTTTTGTTTATGCCAAACAGATTTGCTATCTCTGACGCAGGCAAGACCGGCATATGACGGTCTTTCCTGATGGCGTCTAGACGGTCTTCCCAACTAGGTTATTTTTTAGGTTAGAAATTAGTCACCGTAAAATATGCCGAAAGAAAGAGTCTTTGTGTAACTTAATGCATGCAAGTGATAGACAAATAATCAAAATACTTACTCAAACTCATTCTCTTAAGAAACTTCCCCGAATAATCACAGTTTTCTTTTTTTTTCAGCAACACCTTACACTCACTGTTGAAGTTCAAAGCGCGAAAAAAATTGACAGCTAGGTTTCTCCCACCATAATGTTACTAGCGACACCTATGGTACCAAATTAGAACCATACTATGATACTGTTTTACCGACCTTTAGTGCAAGCTGCAATGCGATTCTATACAGCGAGTTATAGCGTACAGACGGTCTTGCCTTTTAGACGGTCTTCCCAACATTGACCTTAATAAATTTGCCTAAAACTCTTTAATTTACATTTGGTGCGATTCGGACCTGTCGTTTAGCCGCTAGGCAAATTTTTTTTTAGGGTTGCTGTCATACAAATAAAAATAAAATTGCGATTATCTCGGAAACAGCTTTAACGGTTTTGATAATTTTTGTAATCGTAATTGTAAAGGTTTTGTAATAGGGACGTGTATGGTCATATAAACAGGGATTTTTTTGGACAAGTTCAATGAACTGAACGTTAGTTTCAATATCGTCTCGCATGATTACCACGGCGCGTCTAAACGCGGGTACGTCCGAAACGAAATGACAAAATGGCGGCGGCGGAGTCGGAGCGCCGACGCACCCCGCGCCCCCGCCTCAACCCTGCCGCGACGCCGCCGCGACTGCGCGTCGACTCCGCCGCCGGTCCAGGCAGTGAGCGCACGTAGATTTGATTCTTAAGAATATCTAGAGGAGGCGCGCTTCTTGAACGCCCGCGCCTCGACCGCACCTCGACTCTTGATTCAGTGAGCGTTGCGCCTTAGACGGTCTTCCCAACATTGACCTTACATCGGAACCCTCGGCGCGCGAGTGCGACTCGCAGTTGACCATTTTTTTTTCTATAGCTGCACTCCTTACAGGCGCCATAATTTTGCCTCGTTCAAGCCTTAAGTGCTTGCATTTTTAATTTAAGAAAAGCGGATTAGTCGACGTAATGTATGCGCGACAAATTGGGCACCTGCGTGCTATTATCAAAATTTGGTCAACGCAAGATCGGCATTGAGCATGACCGCATGGTATTAGTACCACCTGGGGTGGATTGTCCATGCAGACGACGCAACGTGGGAATTGGGGTAGTTGATTATCGGCAACTATGCCGGGGGGAGACGCGGGTCTATCAGGGATGATGGGCGCCGGGGGAGGCTCTTGAACCTCCAGAACGATTTCCTGTACAGCCTCGGAAACCACCTCAGGTTCCATCGCCAAAATGGGCACCTGAGGAGGCTCCTGAGCCCCCAGAACTACCTCTGGAAGTTCCTCCAGAACCACCTCCGGTTCCATCATCAAGTCGCCGACAACAACTTCCTGACCGGCTTCGGGAACATCTAGGACCACAACTCCAATGCCTACGTCTATCCCCCGGCTGGTCTCCAGAAGGAACTGTCGAAGGGTGATCGTTCCCCGTTCGAGAGCCCTTGCGTTACTTGTCACTACAGCCGTCCTGGCGTAGTAGTCCTCGGTGTTGCGGCGCACAACCTCGCCGCGGGGCTGCGCCTCGCGGCGAGAGGCGCTCCTCCCGAACTTGTTGGAAATCACCTCTGAAAACAATAATGAAGATTCATTCAATCATTATTCGTTAACTAGGTAAAATATTGATTCCATCTAAAAAAGAGTCCCCCAAAATTGCTGAAAAATTAAGCATTTCAAAGGGTGTGATTCTGCCCATGAAACTGAACAACTTTCCCTGAGGAACATAGGACCATGGGTCGAAATGCGAAACCCTTTTTGTTACACCTTGTATGACGTCATAAAAATGTGAATCCATACTAAATATACCATTATTTTTTTTTAAATAATGGTTTTCACATCTCTCCTTATGACATTGAATAAAGAGTAAGTATTTGATTTGACAAGGTGTGGCTTCCTTTATTGTATCAGTTTTTGTATTGTTACACGTCTTGTTATATTAATTTAAAAATGGCATTTGTCAGGTTACAATTTTTTTTAAAGAGATACTTAATTTCAACATACCTTTAATTGCAGTGGCAGCCTGAAGACGACCTGAAGACTACTGAAAACTACAAGAATATCTACATACCTACATTGATCAAAAACTGCAATTCTAAATAAAACTACATACTATTGTAACTAAAACTACATGTAATCAACTCCTATACCAAAGTCCAATTTAATAGCTAGAAAGACCTATTTGTTGGCTCGTTAGTAGCTCGAAGTGGGCATCAAAGTCGGTGGAATCAAAACTACTAATTTACACTATGCTGATGACACTACCCTGTTCGCGAGCACGAAAGAAGAAATGGCAACATTATTGAGTCGTTTGGAGACGTTCAGCCAAGATATGGGACTCGCCATCAACAAGAGTAAAACGAAACTCCTGATTGTCGACCGTTTCGCAACTATGCCGCAATGTACACTGCTGAGAGATTACAAGGAAGTAGAAAAGTTTGGATCCGTAATCTCCAACAGGGGCGGCTGTGAACCTGAAATTCGACGTCGGATTGGTATGGCCAAGACAGCAATGACCCAACTAAATAAAGTGTGGAGAGATCGTAATATCACCAGACAGACAAAGATTCATCTAATTCGCACTCTGGTCTTTTCCATTTTTCTGTACGGATCGGAGTCAAAGTACAAAGAATTGATGCCTTGGAGATGTGGTGTTGGCGACGTTATGTTGCGCATAGCTTGGACAGCTTTCCGCACCAATGTCTCCATACTTGAAGAACTACGCCTGGAACGTGCTCTAAGACTGTCAACCACTTGAGTGTCTAGAATTCTGCGGTACTTTGGCCATATCGCTAGAAGAGGCCCAGATAATCTAGAAAAACTTATGATGTTGGGGAAGGTCGAAGGCAAACGGCCAAGAGGACGATGCGCGGAACGATGGTATGACCTGGTCTCCGAAGAGCTTGAGATATCAGCACTGCTCTCCACCAGGCAGATGATCGAAGCCGGTGGAAGCAATTAACAAGACTTAACATAAATCGGGGTCACGATCCTCTGCAGTGAGGGAGCGACTGGAAGAGAGAACAACATCTTATAGTGATGACCATTTCAATATTAAAAATCTTATGTTTTAAATAAATAGATCGACTTGGCCGTCGCATGAAAACACCACGTAACTCACAAGTAATACAATTTATATAGTTATAATAAATAAGATTGTTTAGTGCGATTGCCAAGTCAATATATTTATTTAAAACATAAGATTTTTAATATTTAAGATAAGATATCAAATATAATTAAAAAATGCAAAATTTACCAATATGCAGATGACACCTGTTTGTTGGCAGCCGACAAAGATATAAACGTAGCCTTGCAACATTTACAGGAAGACTTTATTAGTCTGACTAAGTGGTCTCATGATGCAGGGCTAGCACTTAACGCCTCCAAAACAAAACTCATGTACATCTCTTCTAGTCACAACCGAGTGTCTCAACCAATTCACCTCATATCACACAGTCACGACTGCCTCCATGATAATAGATTTAAACAGATTTGTAGCTGTAGTCATATTGAATTAGTAGACAAACAAACGTACCTAGGTCTGGTAATAGACAACCGCTTTAAATGGGTTGACCACATAAATAAAGTTTGTGATAAATTAAGGGCTATTCTAGCAAAATTTTCTATTGTTAGGTACAAAATCCCCTATTCTATACTTCTATCACTCTACAAGGCATTGGGTGAATCAATTATACAATATGGACTAACTAGTTACGGTAGAACTTGTAAATCGCACCTATACGCAATCCATGAACTACAGCTTCGAATCCTCAAAACTATTGTGCCCCAAAAAATAAAGCTACAGTATAAGCTTGAATATATACCTTATTCCCAAATTAATAAATGAAATCCCTAAAGCTCTTAAAGATGACCTAAATGCTAAAAATATAAAATACAAACTTAAACAATACTTTCTACAAAATATAATTTAATAATAATTTATTTATTAGCTTACTTTATTTACATTACTATTGCATATTTGATATTAATATACTTACTTATAAAATCAGGGTATAAATAAATATACCCGAATATACATTAATATTAATAATACATATGTATGAACATTATAAACCACACATACAATATCGGTATTTAATAATAATAATAATATGTAATATAAAAATAAAAAAACTAGCAAAGTAAATATAAAAAAATTTAAACACTCTGTATCTATACGTTTAGTACACAATCATTCGTAATATCTTTGATGACGCATACGCATGCACCTTGGATATTTGTTGCTAGACTGGTAATATTTATCTGAATCTACCTTCAATGGAACTGATTGTCATAGCAAGCGAACTACCTACATATAATTTCACACTATAGACGAGTGTTTGTTCAAGTTTATTTTATAATATCATATAGACGATGAATACCGGTGTCCGTAAAAACCTGATTAAGGTTTAGGAGGCGCCGTGTCATTAATTATAAGTTCAGAAATTGTAAATGATTTTAATAAAAAAAAAAAAAAAAAAGATGTAATAACTTAAGACAGAAGGACCCCTATGTAGGGACTAATAGTACATTAAGATGCACGTGCGCTATTTTGGATATTACGGCCGAGGCTCAAAAATTGCAGCCCGAGCCGCAGGCGAGGGCGTAATGGAGCCGAGGGTGTAATCACCAACGCGCACAAGCTTCTTACGACGTTTTTCAACACATTTGCGAATAAAAACGAATCGAATTCGCTTACCTGTAATTCCAGAGCCTCCATTTTTCGTTCTCACAATACTTTTCAACATGGAATAAATACACCATAAAAAGAGCTAAGTTTATACTTATTCGCCAGCTCATTGAAATAAGCCAAAAACACATTCTCTGAAAACGAATTGGCATTTCGTGCTGTTCTTCCATTCAATGAAGTTTTCGGAGGCAAGAATGTAGGTACCTATTTTTCCTTTGATTTTGCTGGAAGGAGACTCTTACTTGCATTTTGTGCCCCAGTAATTATTTCCTGTGGGGTTAAATTAAGTTCTTGTTCATTGCTTGAAACCGACGAACGACATTGTTAGTTAGTCACAAAAATCAAAGCAAATGAAAATACTTCTGAAAAATGGCGCGCGGAATTCTTGTTGCGCGCGCATTTCTTTTTTCAAATGAGGAGCTGTGCTGCGACGAAGCAGTGGCAATGCCCCCAAATAGCGTAGTCATTGAAAAAGTACAAAAACTTTAAATTTATTGCTTACAAAATCAATTAATGTTAATTTGTTGTCAAATTTAACTAATCTCATGCAAAAGACTGTTAATGTAATATATTTTCATCAACATTACGTATATATTTACGAAAATGTCATAAATATTTTAGACATTAGGTAGAACTCCTTGCTCTTTCTTAACATAAAAAAAAAACTAAAATTATATAACTAGTGCTGTAATATGTAATGAGAAAAGCACGCGTTTTTAATACGCTGGATTATGGACCTAAATACAGTGCAAATACAGCTGTTTTATGAGCAAATGTGTTGAAAATAAATTAACCGACTTGGTATTAGATGGATGTTAAAACTTTTTACGGTAGAAGAACTGAGTTGCGAGACTTGGTTTTTAGGGTTCCGATACCAAAATGGTAAAAAAAAGGAACCCTTATGGTGCCGCTCTGTCTGTCTGTCGGTCTGTCCGTCTGTCTGTCACACCTCTATATCTCAGCAACCACCCTTGCTATCGACCTGAAATTTGGAATAGTTTTAGAATATAGTTGCCCAACTTAATTGCACATGAAAAATTTTTGAAAAAAGTATGATTTTTAATGTAAAGGGGGCCAAAATAGGGGGGGCCAAATTTCTAATTGTCGCTACTAGGTCGATTGGGGTATCATATGAAAGGGCTTTACTTGTACATTTTAAAGTATATTTTTGTATTTTTTTAAGTTTCTTAGTTTTCTAGTTATGATGAAAAATGTCAAAAAAAATACCATTACCCCTCCCTTATCTCCGAAGTTTAAGTAAGGAAAAATCTGAATTAATTACAGTTGACAGAAGTTTATGTAAACTATACAGCAAAAATAAAACGATCTTTCTGTGTTGCACAGTTTTACAGAAATCTGCAAAAAACATTTACAAACAAATTTAGTTTTGCGGTCCTGAAAATGGACTTTATTGCTTCCAAAAATACTATAGGTATATCGGAACCCTCGGCGCGCGAGTCCGACTCGCACTTGACCGGTTTTTTTACAAGTTATGTTTTTGATGGCATTGTGTTTTCTTGTGAGCTTAGCTAGCGGAATGAGTCCGTTTGTAAGGAGTTTCCCGGGTGTATAGGTGTGGGCAAACTACTTGATGACATTGGCGGCGCAGAGTCGATTTTACATACTCGTACAAATGGACGTGCGCACACCACGCAATTATTGTTCAAGTTGTTTGGTCCGCAGTTTAAAACAGGTGTTTTTGCGATTATTTAAGACAGAAATGGCTAAAACAGTTAGGCTGTTTCTAAAGAATGCCGTGTGTTTCTTCATGCACATAATATCTGTTTTGTTGGAATACAAGTTAATAGTTTCAGGTAAGGTAGTTTCATGGTCATCATCCGAATATGGAGTTCCTGGAGGGTGGGGCGTTCCAGAACGAGGTGAACCTGGCTCAGAATTCAATTCAGGAACTGGAGCTGCACCCTGATCTGATGGCGAGGTTGGAATTTCAGGACGTGACGTGCTGGGCTGAGAAATCCCAGGTAAGGCAAACATTTTAAATTTAATGTTTATAATACCAATTCCATAGTGTTGGCAGTTGGTATGGGCTGCACATATAAGGCAACTTAAGCGTCTGGCGTGGACTACATGTGGCTGACGGTTCGACCAAGTTAGTTGGTGAATTTTGAAGGTTCCCTTAAAAGGAAGAGTGCCACATCTGTCAGCCATTTCCTGTATTTGTGGGATAGACCTTTCTTCAATACTGTATACTTCGATTCCTTTACAGTTTTCTTTAGCACACGCAAGCATGGCCTCAAAATTGGAGACATCAGTACCTCTTGCAACTGAACTATCACAAACACGTTTTATACACCCTCCGACTCCATCAGGTGCGCCTTTTCCGTGTCCTGTTTCACTGAAGTGCCAAGTGATAGTTTCAACATCAAGTTGCTCGCTTAAATAAGTTGCCATTAAATGAAACATTGTTTTGTTGCGGTATTGGGTAGAAGGTCCATAGGATAAGGGTCCGCTTAGGATATGTAAATGTTTTAGATCAGGAGACAACACTTTTACTCTATCGATAACAGGCAGCAAATGGGCACAAATAAGAACAGGATCATGCCGTAGATTTTTTGAAGCAGTACAAATTGGTGTAGTATTTAAATAGTTTTCTGGCGGATCTAAATTTGTACTATAATAAACGCATGTATGGAGCGATATTTGCGGGGGGCCACTGAAATGTGTAGATTGTACCTCTGCACCGTACTTGCATATATAATTTTCCGAGAAGTCTATATGAAGTAATCCTTCATCTGATGTTAGATGTTCTTTTAGTTTCTTAACAGCCTGAACTTGATGTAAATGGTTAGTTACATGTTGAACAAATTTAGGTATATTCGTTTCGAAAATGGTAAACAATTCAAGTTTTGTAGTACGCACACTTTCTTTAACAGTTTTTCGGCTTACCTTTTCTTCATTTTTAGAAAAATATGTGACATTCTTAGTGGCCCATGTTTCGTACTCTACAATATCACCATGTTCAAATTCTTCGCACTCAATTTGCTTCCTACTGCAATCTAGGATCTTTCTTTCTAAACACTCAACTCTTAAGGAGTTATTGCAACATATTGACTTAATCGCGTCAGTAGCAGTTTTATGCTTGATGATTTTTAAACGCTCCAAAGCTTGGACTATCAAATCATTATTCGCGTGTATTATGCACAAGCAAGTGTTTCTGGACGAAACTTTAGGAAACAAAACCCAAAAAGGTCTGTTTCTACGGAATGTTTCGTAGGAGATTTGTAATCCTGTTTTAACCACAAAAAGTTTGTGTAAATTTAATAACGAGTCATTTAGTAGTCGAATCTGCTTTTTAATCTTTTTTCTTGTTACTGTCTCTTTTTTACCTGAAGTCATTCTGCTATTTTCGTCATCTACTAAAAAAGAATGGACTGCGTTTCTTATTTCGATAGATTTGTCAACTTTCTTTTTTTGTGTATTTATTTGACTTATGTTATTGTCATAAGATGTTCTTTTCTTCATTCTTGTAAGTCTCATTCTGTATTTTGCTAGTTTTGCCTCCAAATCGTTGACTTTATTTTTATAATGTGTTTTTTCTGCTATGAGTTTTCTTCTGTTACGAGCTGCTACAGCTCGTCCAACAATAACACGTGATCGTGATGATAATGTGGGGCTACTAGGTGGTGTATTCTCTTTCATCAAGGTTTCTGCATTTTTCCTCATTTTTTCTCGTTCTCTCTTAATTTTCGCCTTTTGCCGCCAAATTTTCCTCATCTGTCTCTGTTCTCGAGGTGTAAAGTCGTTTATGGTCTTAAGAAGTCCTTGTTCTTTTTTGAGGCGATACCTCTCCCTGTCTTTTTCTCTTCTTTCTTCCAGAGCTTCTTGGCTCATTTTTGCCCGAGCACGCCTATGGGCGCTTTTATAATTTGCCGTAGAACGGCACGGCACGATTTCCCGTGGAAGTCTCCTACGGCACGGCATGCCGTCGACGGCATGCCGTGCCGTAGGTCGCTTTTATAATTCGCCGTAAAATCATTTACGCTTTGCGCCTCCAAAGTGTCGACGTCATGTTCTCGATGAGACAGCGACTACTTATTCTTTATTTGTTATATTTACGACGTAAAAAAAGACATATTACAAGAAGGTATTGGCAACATCCACTTTTAAGAGTAAAATATTTAGAAGGGTCATACTATACGCTATTTGATAAGCTGAAGGAAGACCCAAAAAAGTTTTTCAATTATTTTCGGATGTCAATAACAACGTTTTATTACATACTTTCTCATCTGAATGATGATTTGAAAGCTCGCCGAACACATGTATCGTTACCTCCTGAAGAAGCACTAGCCGTCACGTTGAGGTAAGTAATATGAAAATTGCATAAGTTCCAAGTAGTTTGATTGATTGAACTAGGAGGAAACTTTTGTCCCAACAGTCAATTATAATTGTACGACATAAAACTATTGTGACAAATGCTTCCCACTAGTTCTATCAATATAACAGTTATCTAGAAAAGGGCATAGTAGGTTATAGAAGAATAAAAATTACCTTATTTATTTTTCATAATAAGAGTTTTAATTCAGTCATGAACTTAGTACCTACAAAAAATAACATCAAACATCGTCGTAAGTTATTGTATTAAAAAGATTTTGATACTCATTTGGTTCCACCTGTTCTATCCCATATATGTACGATGTTTCCTCTTCCTCTTCTGTCACAGCTTGGATGTCGTTGTCTTGTGGTGGTTTATGGATTTGAACATCATGAATAATCACTGACTTGGATGAAGATGGCTGTGGAGCTTTTATCACAAAAGGCGTTCGCAGATTTTGTCTTTGCACTGGTCCTTGTTTGTTTTCCTTATAATATTGCCTTTCATTGTTAGCTTTAGATTTAGATAGTGGATTTGGTGATGGATAAGTAGCAGGGTTATTTCTTGCCTGAACTCGATTTTGTTTAATTTTTTTTATGGAATTTAAAATATCCATTTGTAAATCAATTTTCTCACTCTCGGACATATCGCTTAAATATGGAACAAAGGATGTAAAGAATTTATCGTCAGGAGACGTATGTGTCTCTGTCTTTTTCAATTCTTCAATTATTTGCGATTCAATGTTTTCTACTTTTCTTGATGACATTGTTACTTTCTTACTCTTCTTTTTTTTGGTGAACGATTTATATCGTCATCAATATATTCATCATCTGTTTTATCATTTGCTGCAGAAGTAATATCTTGCCCAGTTACAGAATTGTCAGTGGTGCTCAGCGACTCTGTAGTATTTTCTTTCTGGCTACATTTTAACAAAAATTGGAGATGATTGGCATAGACGTATGTTTTTTTAGCTCCCTGCCCTGACTTTGTTTTTAAGGATTTTAGAAATGAATCTTTTATATTTATCCATTTTGTTGTAATTTTGTCTCCTAAAACAGTAAAATGGGTTAATACATAGACATCACGCCTTGTTCCCGTTGGGGTAGGCAGAGACCACAGTTCTCCACCTGCTACGATCTTGACATACTTCCCTTGCTTCCTGAACCTTCATCAATCCTTTCATACATGCTCGTCGGTTTAGGGTACTTTTAACCTGGCCTTTATTCAGAACGTCTTGAATATAATGAATATTCTTGAATATAATAAATAATGAATATTCTGTTTCAGATACCTGGCGACTGGTTCAACATTGTCGGATATGTACTACAATTACCGAATTGGCGTTGCAACTCTCAGCCAAATAATACGACACGTTTGTCAGAAAATATGGATTTTATTAAAACATCGACATCTACCAAAACCCACAGAAGAAAACTGGCGAAAGATTGCAAATGGCTTCAAAAAAAATGCTCATTTTCCATTTTGCTTAGGAGCAATCGACGGGAAACATATCAGAGTACAAAATTTTCCACATACAGGTGCATTGCATTATAATTACAAAGGATATTACTCCATTGTACTTATGGCTATATGTGACTCTGAATACAAATTTATATATGTCGATACTGGAGCATATGGGAAAGATTGTGATTCTGCCACTTTTCAAAACACAACTTTTTGGAAACTATTGAATAGTCATGAGCTTGAAATACCAAACCCCCAGAGTCTGCCACCAGAAAAAGTTAAAGTTCCATACATTTTTGTCGCAGATGCAGCTTTTCCAGAAAACGAGCAAATTCTGAAACCATATGGTGGGCATAATCTGAGTGTGAAACAACGAGTCTTTAATTATAGACTTTCTCGAGCGCGACAATACGTTGAATGTGCATTCGGCATACTATGCAACAAATGGCGTATATTGCATCGGCCACTAAGTGTGTCAAAAATGTTTAGCATGGATATAGTAAATGCCTGCGTTGTACTACATAATATTGTCAGAGAGTATGATGGATATATATCAAAAGACTACGTTATCTCAAATAACCAAGATGGATTGACCAGTTTACCCTCAAGTAAAACAAAATCAACATACAAATCAGTACGAGGTGTCCGAACATGTTTTGCGAATTATTTTATTTCCAATGTTGGATCTCTGCCCTGGCAATTACAAAAAATATAATCTATTGAACATTTTATTCAGTTAATAAATAAAAAATATCTTACCAACTTGTTTCTTTTCATCAGTAGTTAATTCATCATAACGTTCTTCCAAGAAGCGGAAGATCTCGTTCCATGCCTTTTGTTTAACAACTTTATCTTTAAAAGCTTCCAATGATTTATCCCATAGGCATGGTCTTGATTCAACAAGTTCAAGCAATGTTATTATATCGTATTTGAACGTCATTTTTCACGCAAAATGGCGCGCTGTGAGTCACGGCCCGCGACTTTTTTTTTTTTTTTAATGGACCTAGTGACGCAGCCGCCCGCGCCTCCTACCTAGCTACGCACACACACACACAGCTACATTTCTTGTACGTACATAATACACTCTCAATAATGCCGCGACGGTTTAATGGGGAGCGCAGTGTGCTACGGCGACGGCACGGCAGCCGTTTGCCGTTCACGGCATGCCGCTGCCGTGGCCGATAAATTAAAAGCGTCTGCATACAATTTCATACATTTTGCTTTCCTATTGTACCGTGACGGCAAAACCGTGCCGTGCCGTCCTACGGCAAATTATAAAAGCGGCCTATTACTTATTTTTTTTTGTTCACGACGTCTTTTCTTTTTCTCTTCTTCTGAAAGTTGAAATCTAGATCTGCTACTCCGTGGCATTGTCTAAAAGAAAATAATTACATAGTGAAATATAAAGGTGCATCAAATATTATTTCAACGTAACGTTTTCTCAGTGTAACTATAAACATCACTTCTGTAGAAACGGATCTTTCCTGTAGACGCAGTATTTCACATGCCACCTCTCTTCTGTAGACAGAGTCTTTCCTGTAGACATGATGTCCACAGAAAAGATGTCTACAGAAAAGACTTATCGCAAGCACATCAACAATGACATGGAAGATTTTGAGGTTATGCGCAAAGAAAATGGTATTTTGAAATCAGCCCCCCCACCCTTATCAAGGCCTACTTTTCGTTTATTTTTAAGTTGGTTACTTACCGATATAAAATCCGTACAGGGAAGATGCACTGATCTCTAACAGACGCCGAAAATGCAAACAAATATGATTTTTAGGCAAAAAATACGCTCCGTCCACGATGGTCTTTCGGTCGAAGTGACAAATCCAGGCAGTGCTACCAACAGAAAAAAAAAAAACAAGGGGTGCGTTCGTTTCGTTATGCTGTTTTATTTTGTCCACAGAAAAGATCATAAAACTTTTCGGCGGTAGATACGGTTCTTCTTCCGTACTTTCCAAATCTGTATCACTCATTATGGCGTGGGAATGTCTTTTGCCGAAATCAAAGCTTTCAATGTACGATATTTATCGTTTAATCAAATAGCAACAAGATATGTAATTCAACCACCACACAATCAAGTCCTTAAATTTACAATTCTCACTGAATTTCAATAAAAATCACTTTCAACGTTCACAGCGTTCCTCTTCCACCTCAAGATGGCCGCCCCGATCCCGAAAAAACCCGATGGCGCTTTTCCTTCATTCAGTCGCGCCGTCACGGCCAGACTGACGATCGCACGTCCTCGGGCGAATCCGTATCTCTGAAATAAATAAACTAACGTTAGATGAAGCTCGTTCATCCTGACAGAAAAAATTATGAGTAATCAAAATAGTTCAGTGACTTGCCAAGGTGGCAGTAAAACAATGTAATACAGATGCCCCGGACAAATGCGTCCTTTCGACCACACTGAGGTGGACCGGACAACACCGTCCTTTCAAGCACAGCAGACAGAGACAACACGGATGCCCCGGACAAATGCGTCCCTTCGACCACACCGAGGTGGACCGGACAACACCGTCCTTTCGAGCATGCAAGGCGGAACAGATGCCCCGGACAAATGCGTCCCTTCTACCACACGGAGGTGGACCGGACAACACCGTCCCTTCGAGCATATCAAGCGGAACAGATGCCCCGGACAAATGGGTCCCTTCGACCACATAGAGTGGACCGGACAACACCGTCCCTTCGAGCATACCACACGGAAGCCGGTTGATCCCCGGACAAATGCGTCCTTCCGACCACACAAAGGTGGACCGGACAACACCGTCCTTTCGAGACCACCTCTCATAGATAACCCAGACAACACAAGTAGTTCATCACAAAATTACAACTCTTAAATCCTTAGACACCTGCGTCCTTTCAATAACAGAATATGGGCCCGACAACAGTGCCTGTTTTAGCAAATCGTTTACCTAAAATTTACTGAGAATCATAAAATAATACCTTGGTTTTAATACGTCTATTTTATATTGTGAATATCGGCCCCAACAACTAATAGATAATGGCCTTCATCTTCAGAATCGGTAGACATAGTTTCATTTGCAATTTGTGGTTCAGAGGAATTTTCTGCATCAGGGTAGCTTTGAGCTGACAACACGTCTGAATTGTCACTAAAAACTCCTTGTTGAACATTATCTGGTGCCGTCACGGTCTCGTCCCCATTTTCATGCATGATTGTGGCTATTTCCATTAAACCCTCTAACCCCCTAGGTACTAAACGCAAATTCTCATGAGCATACTTACAGATTCTATTAGAACCATCCAAACTTTTTAATGTATACCGATCGTGTTCAAGAGCTTCGACAATTACAAACGGACCTCTAAATTTTTTATCTAATTTGGTCTGACTACGTTCAGAGGATTTGATAAAAACGAAATCACCTTCTGAAAATGGTTTTACAGCTGCTCGACCGCGATTAAAGCGCACAGTATCCGACTTAGATGCTTTTTCGATATTTTCAGAAGCATCAATGCGGACAGACTCAAGATCCAATCGATTCGTATTTTCTAACCCTGCTGATGTTTTTGCTAATCCTAAAGATTGCGCACGAATGCCAAACATAAGTTCAGTTGGTGAGTACTTTGTCACTGAGGATTTGGTGCTGTTCAAAGCGAGCTGGACATTTCCTAATTCATCACGCCAGGTCTTATGAGGGTCATTTTCAATTACAGTAAGCAGAGACTTAAGCGTTCGCATTACCCTTTCAACCTGGCCATTTGCTCTACTAGAGCCAGTGGCAATCAGGTGAAGGTCAATGTTGTGGTCTGCACAAAAGTGTTTAAACTCGGAGCTAATGTAGCAGCGCCCTTGGTCTGCGATAATGCGTTTAGGGGCTCCAAACAAGTGAACAGCTTTTTTAAGGGCATTCACTGCACTGCTTGCGTTGATAGACAATGTGTGTTCTAACAAAACATATTTCGTAAACCCGTCAATGATTACAGAACAATACTCTTTTTGGTCGCTTTTGCCACTGAGTTTTCCAGTGAAATCTATGTGTAACGTGTGCCAAGGAGTGTTGAGTTTTGGAATCGCATGCATACGGATGGGTTGTGCTCCAGAGGGTCCTTTAGATGCTTTGCAGACAATACATGAATCGACAAATCGTCGGACAGTTTTAGCCATTTCAGGAAACCAGTATTGTTCATAGAGTTTATCCAGAGTCTTGTCACTACCTAAATGTTGAATTTCGCAATGAACGTGATTAATGAGCGTCCAAATTAAAGAACGAGGGACGATAGGAAGCCAAGAAGTAGATTTATTTCGATTAACCTTGCGAAATAAGATGCCATTCCTAACGTCATACGTGTGCGCAAGATTTTCTGGCAAGTCTCCGTTTGTAAATTTTGATTTGAGTTCTTGAATCTCAGGATCGCGCTTTTGTTCGACGGAAAGCCATCCTTCACGGAGTTCTACAAATTGCACACTTTTTTTTTATGGGAGATGAAGAAGCGACATTACGTGCCGAAGAAGTTTCGCTAAGCGAGTCATTTAACGGGTGGTTACGGGATAAATAATCCGCGTGCTCCATCTTGCTACCCTCGCGGTACAATATGTCAAAATCATACGCTTGCAAAATTGCCCACCATCTATGTACGCGGGGTGTCAAATCCACTTTTGATTTAGACGCTTTTAATAAGTTGCAGTCAGTGACAACGGTAAATTTGCGGCCGTACAAATAGTGCCTAAAATGTTCTACCGCTCGAACAACCGCTAAAGTTTCGAGTTTGTACGAGTGATAGCGAGATTCGGTGTCAGTAGTACGTCGGCTGAAATATGCCACCACATGCGCCATCAGGTTCTTTTTTTGGATAAGTATGGCTCCATATCCATCCGCACTAGCATCACAATGGAGCTCCGCTGGAAGTTGTGGGTCAAATATTGTCAAAACTGGTTCAGACGTTAGGATTTTCATTATAGTCATACGAATGTCTTCGTGTTGTTCCGTCCATTTTATGCTACCCTTTAAACTTGTAAGAGGATATAATGGGGCCACAATCTGAGAAAAATTCGGTATGAATTTTCTAAAATAGGACGCAAGTCCAAGGAACTGCCGGACTTGTGTAGCCGTTTTTGGTGGAGGCGCGTCAACTAATGCTTGAGTTTTTAACGAGTTAGGGCGTATCTCTCCAGACTGAATAGCATATCCTAAATATGTTACCTTTTGTTTCATAAACTTACATTTTTTTAGATTAAAAGAAAAACCGGCATGAGATAGAGCCTGCAAAACGTGGTCAAGACGTTCTAGTCCTTCGGTCACATTAGATGAGTATGAAAGAACATCGTCCATATACACGAGTGGTTTAACTTCGAGTCCTTTTAAAGCGTTGTTAATACATCTCTGATAAACAGAGGGAGCATTCCGCAAACCAAAGGGCATAGCAAGAAACTCATATTGCCCATCGGGCGTCACAAAGGCTGTCTTTTCTATTGAATCAGGATGAACTAATATCTGATGGAAACCGGCAGCCATATCTAGGGTTGAAAAATAATGAGCGCCGGACAATTGGTCAATCTGTTCGTCTATAAGGGGCAAGGGGTAATGTTCAGGCTGTGTGTTTGCATTAAGCTCTCTATAGTCAATACAAAATCGATCTGATTTATCATTATTTTTTACCAATATGCTAGGACTTGCAAACGGTGATGAGCTTTCGCGAATAATCCCAGCATCCATCAACTTCTGAACTTTCTCCCTTACTATCTCCTTTTCAGCAGGGGCTAGCCTATACGGAGCCTTTTGGACGACTTTGTGTGGATCAATCAGATTAATTTTCATTTGACAAGCCGTAACTCGACGAGTGGGAGAACCTTCAATAAAATTATCTGCATATTTTCCCAAAATATGAAAAAGAGCATCTTTATCCTTACCAATCAAATCAGTGTCAATATTAGAGAAATCTAATCGCGGTCTTTCCGAACAGACATTGGTTTCAAGAAGTGGTGTAATAATCAGATTACCGTTAGAAATTTCTACTCGCAAACCTTGTTCTAGTATATCTCTACCGACTATCACAGATTCCGAAATGCAGTCATCAGGAACAATGTGAAATAAGAGTGTCAAAGTAAGATCTCCAATACTAACTGTGCTAGAAATTTGTGAGTTACATTCAACATCTTCTCTACCTATGCCTGACAAATAGACAAGATCTTTGCGTTCAGTACCTGAGAAATGCTTAGTAAGACTCTCTTTTAACAGTGAACATGAAGAGCCACTATCAAAAAGAAAAGGAACTTTCTCACCAGATGACGTCATAAGAACTCCGCGTGAAGAACAGTGCTGGCAAGTATTGACTTCTCTCTTTACTGGTCCCGCATTCCTCTGCTTATTGGCCATACAGGTTGTCGATACATGTCCAGGCTTGCCACAGGAAAAACAAGTCAATTGTGATGTTTTGTCGTCAGAACGGGAGGTGATCGTCGACTCATTTGGCTTGCGGAATAGTAACTCTTCGCGTTTTTTCTTTCTGCAGTCTGTTATTCGGTGGCCAGGAACTCCACAAAAGTGACATTTCCCATTAAACTTCATGTCATCCATAAGACGTGTTCTTTTTGGTTCTATTTCATAACTGTCTGTGTTGTCTGCTCGTCTTTTCAAAGTTATGCTACCAAGTACACGAAGCAATTGCCCTCTCGTGGTTACTACTTGCGAGTTTAGCTCACGGCGGATCAAATTATCTTTTTGTGACAAAATGGAGATTATTAAACCAGTGATAACTTCTTCACAAAACTCTACTTTAGGAACACGTTCAATCAGATGCCATAGACGTATAGCTGCTTCACTAACTGTTTCTTTTGCACTTATCTGGAAACGTAAAATATCGTCGAAGTGGTCTTGAATTAATTTAGGTTTAGAAAATTTTGCCAACAAAATTTCTTTCACCACATTCCAGTTCAGATCTTCCAATTTTATTTTGGTTAAACAAGCAGCTGCTCGCCCTTTCAATGCATTGGTCAAGGCCATCAATAGCTCAACTCCTGTCAATTGTTTATTGTTTACAATAATTTCGGTAACTCTGCACCAACCTTCAATATCAGAGTCAGCATCGTCAGGATTGAAATCAATTAGTTTCACGGAAACATTGACATTCGGCGATGTCTGAATTTCTTGAGCCGTTACAAGACGAGCTAACAAAGTTTGCATGGTATTTAAAAGTCCAGCTGACCTCTTTTTCTTAGGCGGTGGCCGATCATCGTCATGCTTTCTCTTATTAGACCTTTTAAATCCCACTTCTGATTTCGGCGGTAGATACGGTTCTTCTTCCGTACTTTCCAAATCTGTATCACTCATTATGGCGTGGGAATGTCTTTTGCCGAAATCAAAGCTTTCAATGTACGATATTTATCGTTTAATCAAATAGCAACAAGATATGTAATTCAACCACCACACAATCAAGTCCTTAAATTTACAATTCTCACTGAATTTCAATAAAAATCACTTTCAACGTTCACAGCGTTCCTCTTCCACCTCAAGATGGCCGCCCCGATCCCGAAAAAACCCGATGGCGCTTTTCCTTCATTCAGTCGCGCCGTCAAACTTATAACCAAGTGTTTATTTGTTGTTTACCGTCCAAAAAAAATCTTTGTACATTGTCGAATCGTTAAATTATAACAACTTCTGTTGTTTATTAAATGGAGTCACTAATTTTACAATCAATAACTCTTGTGTATTTTTTATTAACATCAAAAGTCGAGTACTTCGACTGCGAACAGTCCACAGAAGGAGACGTTATTCAATTTAAACATCGACTACAACCAAAACTTTATTTAGAAAATGCATAAAAAGCATTTAAATTGTCAGATAGATACACATACCAAAAGAAAATATTCAATAAACCAAATACTCCAGTAAAAATACGGTTTTGCAAAACATTAAATGTTAATAGCTACTTTTTTGTGTATATCGTATTTAAATATGATGTTAAGACGCAATATTTACGAATCCACCTAAAATTTAAAGCGGAATATTTTTTTCGAATAACAGCTAAGGCAAAAATAGTAATAGACAATTATATACTTTATATCATAGATAAACGTATACTTTACATATAGGCATAGAAATCCACCATAAATATATTTAAAAATATCAATTTGTTTCAAAATATAAAATCTACACTTATATTTACATATAAGATCCAACAAAGTCGAGGTAAAATAATATAAATAAACTGAGCTAAACTCAACCTTTTTAGATGTAAGTGATTCTTATATAAATTCACAAAAATGCCATACTAAATAAAAAAAAAGTTTTTTGTAATCGCTGGTTTACAATGATTTTGTAAACATTTATGTTGGATTTGTCAAAAATGTGATTACTTAGCACTGCAAAGATAAGCTTTATTTAAATTTCGTGCTATAAAAGTTAAACAATACAAAAAAGCTAATATTTTTAGGTGGATTCATGTAAAATATGAAATTATGAATATATAGCAAGCCGTAAATAAAAAAAATAATTATTAACATTTTTTTCCGAAATTCCATATACCTTTAACGTTTGGACGGCAAAATAAATAAATAAATAAAGTAAATTTAGGTGGATTCCATTAAAAAGCTTTACACAGAAATATAATCTATCGATCTGAAAAAGAAACACGGCTATTATCAATTATTTCCGTTTCGCCATACAATCTCTCGTAATTTTACGGGAGTAAAAGGAAACTTATGATCTTAGGAATTAATTTAGATCAACAAAATTTTGACGCTTTTTGTGTATGACCCTCCTGGGAGTCCATTTTATAGTAGGTAGGTTGGATTATAACAACAAGCTCATGTTAGAGATTTGATTTTAATATTATTTTTGAAATACAACTTAGTTGACTTATTACGCTAATAATGAATGAATGAATGAATTAGCCTTTTATTACTGATACAATACTGTACAAACCAATCATAATATATTACATTATCCAATACCAATTGTAGCGTTATTCGCTTATATTCGTTTTTGAGTGTTCGATACTTTTTGCTTCTTTCTCGATGTATTGACTGGCTGTTTGTATTCATTGACAGTGGATTCAAAATTTTGATTTTCCTTTCTCGGTGCTTATTATTTGTTTGGACACAGAAGAGTCTGTGTCAAACTCCTAGCAAAATATTTATAAAATCGAGCATTTATTTTAACTGTTCTATATATAAACCTGTTTTAATACAGCTATTTTGCTGCTGAAGTTGTAATTTCATTTGTTGTACTGAAGTTGTAGTTTCATTTGTGTACATGCTTGTAGAAGCTAAGGAATTTATCTCGATATGAACTCCTCAATTTTGTAAGTATTTTTGTCTTTACGTTATATTTGTTACTGAGAGGTTGCCACTCTCTTACTCGTATGACGCATTTTTATTCGTGCAGCTAAAGCTGCCCGATTACGGGCAGTAGGTTGAACCTACTAGCACCTGCAACACTACCTAGCCCTGTCTCCAGAGAGACTTCTTGTCATCTGCTGCTTGCGCCGTGCTCTTTATCGCAGCCTTTCTTCAACTACGGGTTTCTCGACAACGCAGGAAGACGCCACGAACTGCGCAAAACCTACTACAACAAATACCCAGATATTTAAACCTTTTTATTTTTTTTAGTTATAATTTTCCAAATTCTAAAAGCGCCTCCAGACGCGCCATGATTATTTTGGATCCGAATCTTTGGCTGTAATTTTATACTTTTAGAACTTTGATCCGCGATACTCTGCGGAAGGTACGACTATGACCATATTTAACAAGACGCTGTAGTAATAAGTTAGGTGGCCACTTAAAGTTATCACTAGACTTTTCCAAGCGAAAGTATCTACTAGCTATAGACGGAGCGTTTAACCTGACGCACGCATCGCGGTTTTCATTCCAAATTTATTCGTCATATTTTTAACGCCTGTCAATGATTTTTTAAAAAACTTTAAACTATATAATTTTCTTAAATTTATTCACGTATCGTTCAATCAAATTTTAATTTTATTTCGTTGGTTTTTATATTAGTGATTTCATACTAAACTGTGTTCTATTTGATTTTATTAAAATATTGTGTGTTATATCTCTTTGTTTGTTTGGTTAGTTTAAGGTAAGTTAACTCTTACTCCATTTTAGGTAACTGCAGTACATTTTCAATTTAATTTACTTTATTTCACTGCACAATATACGTTCAAATTATTATTATTATTTCTAATCAATTAATTATCATTATTATTACTACTTATTAATTCTTAAATTAAATATTTTATGATCTATCATTAGTTGTTTTATTTTCTTTCTTTATCAGTTCGTCCTTTGACGAAGGCCTCCTCCAGGCTTTTCCACTTCCTCCTATCCCGAGCTTCCCTTCTCCATACTGGACCAGCCGTTGCTTTTATTTCGTCTTCCCATCGCATGTATTGCCTGCCTCTTTGCCGTTTACCCTCTCTTGGGTACCACTCTGTTACATCTCTCGTCCATTTCCCTCTTTCCTCTCTTAAGATGTGTCTTACCCATTTCCACCTCAGTTTCCTAGTAGTCTTTGTTATGTCAAATACTCGTGTCTTCTTTCTGATCTTAGTCAGTCGTATTTTGTCTCTCTTGTTGATACCGAGCATGCTCCTTTCCAAGTTGTGTTGACACACTACCAACCTCTTAGTGTCTTTTTGGGTCAACCCCCATGTTTGACATCCATAACAAAGGCATGGAACTATGCATGTATTGAATATTTTGCTCTTGTGTGTTAGTGGTACATCTTTGTTTTTCAATACTTCTTTTAAAGACCAAAAGCTTTTCCATGAGTTACATATCCTTCTTTCCACTTCTTTTGATGTTTGGTTCTGGGTTGAGATGGTTTGTCCTAGATATATGTACTCATCGACATACTCCAGAGGGTTGCCCTTTATAGTTAGGAAATCCTTTTGCCGATTAGTCATGAGTTTTGTTTTTTGGGTGTTCAGTTATAAACCCACTTTTTCGCTCTCTTCTGTGGTTGTTGTATCATGGTTTGGAGGGATGTACTTTCATCAGTCAGCAGTATGATGTCATCAGCAAATCGCTAATAAACACAACCTTAAATCTTGAGACCAGAAATTGGTCAAAGGAGCGTCAGCGGCGCAAAACATAGCTATATTTGCAGCCGCCTGCGGGTTTTCATATCGTTGCCCAGTATCTTTTCCCTGCAAAGTCCAACCAACTTAAGTTTTGACGGCCACAAGAGAAGCATGTAATTTAATAAAAGTATTCGTCATGAGAAAACCAAAAAAGTCCACTCCTATAAGCAATCCTATGGCCGCTTCGTCATTGTCACTTAGAGTAATATTGTGCTTCTTGAGCAGGTCAGAGAGGTCGACCTTCGAAAAACTAGGCACGCTCTTGCATATACACGGCTGTGTGCAGTTATTTAAAGTCAAAAGTCTTGTCTAATCTCCCTATGCTGACATTATAAATGTTATGATGCTTAGAAGTAAAGGGTGTCCAGCGGGAAATTTTTAAGTTTGAAATTAAATAAGTAAAAAAAAAAGGAAAAATTTTAACTCATTTTTTATTTTGCCATATTAAACATTCAGGTTGCGGATTCTAAATCAGGTCTAAATGATGGCCATTTTTTCCTAGGCACTCTTGCAGCCGGACCCTTAAATTTGGCCAATTCATCCGCGGAAAGAAATGGCGCACCACACCTTGATTTTAGAGCAATGCAAACGTTTCATTAGGGTTGCTCAGGCACCAATAACGCATGTTCTGCTTGTTTACTTAGCCATGGATATAAAAATATGCTTTATGACTGAACGGTATGTTGCCAACCGTTCGTGCTGTTCGAAAAAGCAGAGCATAATTGTTTTTTGCGAAATTTTCGCGAAAAGGATAGTCATTCTCATAAAGACCTTGCACGATTTGCATTTTTTGTGAGTGCATCTTAATTTTTTTCTTCAAAATAACGTGCACTGCTGATTTTTTATTCCGGTTGAGGCCTTTATCTTCAGCGCTTTGTACACGTGGATGATTTGGTGTCGAACTTGAGCCACATGTTCCAGTGTTGCTACTGATGTTGATGGACCCGGAGGAGTTCTGTTCACCACTGTCCCTTGTTGTCTAAACCTTTGCATCCACGACCAGATAAGTTGCGTTTGTGGGCGTCACTTAGTCTGCGAATATTGAAGTGCGTGCAAAAATTGCGCGCACGAGCCAACGATTCGCGTGTTTTCAATATTACTCATTGGTAAACGCGCGATGTGCTCCTGACCAGTGAATCATCGCAATTAATAAATCCGCAAATCTTATGCATCGAACGATGCCTCCCCCGTTCACTTCTAACCGCTGGTTTTTGGGCAGTCAAAATTCAAAGTTAAAAATTTCCCGCTGGACACCCTATAGTTTCTACTCCTTTCCCCACACACAACACTTCTTTCCCCAGAGAAGGAATACTTAGCTTATTAGCTATATCTTCTCTGATATAAGAGGGCTGCGCCCCGTTGTCAAACAGCGCGCTTGTTCAGGCCCAGTGGAAATAATAACAAAGCGAGTGGACTGTATAATAAATTTAATGCCAGTTTAAAGGTAACAATTCAGTAAGATGGCTTTATCAATTAACGTGTGTTCTCAATCAAGGTGGCTAGTGAAGAGCGCTGCTCGCACCCAGTGCGGGCGTTTACGAATGGTTCTGCGGGGAAGGCTTGAGGTGTGGATGTTTGTCGTAGACAGCGCGCACCGTAGCGCGTTTGTATCCATGGCTGATTGTCACCGCTACTGTCTGCAACAGCGTCATTCCTTGCACTTTAGCACAGTAAATAGATGGGCATCTTTAGGCTAAGACGACATAGTCGAAGACGAAGATAAGTTTGTTGACGAGTGAGCATTGTCGTTCTTACTGCGTTCTCGTTCTTGCTCTTTGCCTGGACAAAGTACTACCGAATGGCGCCGGCCGCAAACCAAAAATTTAATGAACGCCTTACAGTCTTTTGCGTAGTGACCGGTCTCAAAGAGAAGGCACAGATCTTTTTCTTTTTAATAAAATTTCTTCGCTCGTCCTCCGTCATTCTTTGCGCCTTATAACACTCGAGATTCGAGCTGTCTTTATTGCACCAGATGTACAATCTTTCTGCATCTCAAGGTCTTTTTAATGTTTGAAAATAAGCACCTAGCCGTTGGGTCACTCTCAGTCTCAGTAACGTTCTCTTGTAAGCCTCTTTTAGCCATCGCAATGCGCTCGAAACTCGAGGAATTGGCTAGCTCATCTGTAATAAAGAAAAAAATAAATCTATTTGTTTATAAATTACAGCTTCCAGTGTTTAATTCAAACCTAGCAAAATATAAGATCTCTTAATAGTCTCCACCGCATTTAGAAGGCTGTGCACCACAGTCGGCCGCACGTGAGTGGTGCCACTTTTATCTTTAGCGGTTCTTTGGATTCGTGCGTTAGTAGCGCTGATGCTGCTTATACACTGGTTTTATTACCACTCCCTTGCCACTCTGCGTAGGTGGTACACATCACAAACTATGTAGAGATACCTAACCTCGCCGTAGGTGAGTATATGTGTTCTGTGTACCTAACAGTTCAGACGGTCGTCTCTAGTAAGTACATTAAAATTGAACCGTAGCGTTTTTTTTAGCCAAATTGTGTAAGGCAGTATTGTTTTTTTGCATTTAAGAGGTAAAAGCAGGCAAAGGAAGATGGACTATGCAGTTCATTAAAAACGTTCGTTCGTCTTACAATATGCTTCTAGTAGCATTTTAGGCACCATTCTAAGTCAGTGGCTTTTAAAATTCTATTAATGATGTTGCACCAGTTGAAAAGGCATAATTAAGTTTCTCTTCATTTGTTAAAGAAGATACTGTTGGTGAGTCAAAATCCTGCACATTTTGCCTTTCAAGAGAGGTTTCCACAAGAGGAGCGCTTTAGCTTGTTTGTACGTTGTATTTACTCGTAGAGGCCTATTACATTTTAAGCGTGTTTTTGCGCAAAATAGCTAATTTCGGCGTCCTTAATCTGAGAAACGGAAAGATTTTGACAACTTTAACTTATAAAATATTGAAGAATAGTTATTATTTAAGTTTGTAGCGGCCTCGCTTTTTACAATTATTTCTTATATTGGTAGATATAACCAATATTCCGAAGCAAGTTTTCATAAAATGCGCGAAGGCACTTTTTTGAGCTCGTGGATTGAACTATTGGGCTAAGCAAACAAAATTAAAATAATACAATAAAATCTCTTATATAATAGTGTAGTTCGTAGCGGCCTCGGAATTTTGAAAAATTTATGGAAAATCTAAAAAAAAAAATTGCGAACGAAAAAAACTACAAAAAACGCTCAGGTTTAACTGCAAATTGCTCTTTACTATATTAATATTATTTCGTATAACTTACACCATACTAAACTTTGGTATAAAGAAAATCGCCTACGTTTGTTTAAAAACAATTCGTTTTAATACCTTAATTGAACGTACTTAAAACTGCCAAATTTCTCCATAATCCGATGCGCTGGCCTTTCAAACGCAATAATAGTATCAAATAACTTGAAAATACAAATAGTTATTTGTTATGCAAGGCAGCAAAAGGTTTATTTGGCGCGAGTGCCTCGTATTGAAACCTGAGCAAGCGAAGGATTCTAGGATTGAACCACGAGCGAAGCGAGTGGTTCAAAAGAAGAATCCTGAGCGTGGCGAAGGTTTCAAGGAACGAGACGCAAAATAACTGCTGCCGAGCGAAACACAAAACTTTTCACCTCATTAAAGCGAGGAAATGTAAACAAAATGCAAGAAAAGCAATTCAAATATAAGAAATAAGTGTTTAATTAATTACTCATACGTTCTAACGTAAGGGCATAATACCTACATAATGGTACTGACGGCAGCAAGCAAGTGGAAACATAACCAGTATAACCTGAACCAGCGCTTTGCTACAAACCTCCGTAACCAGAGACCAGCTCAAGGTCAAAGAGTTTTCACGGACGAGTGGCCATGTATAGATTAAGAATACTAGACATTAAAAAGGAAATCACTATAATTAAATTATTATTATTTTTGGGACTGTTGTGCTTATGTTTATGACTCTACCTATAAACTACTTGATAAATTTGCAGAAGAAGGTTCATTTTCATTGGATTTCTGGAGACAGAGGAAAGGTAGTGGCAGGCAAATCTATTTTGTATATCGTTGATTTGAAGTCAAAGGGCGAGTCCATTAATCTGGACAAGAGAACATAAAAAAAGGCGATCGAATTTTAAATTTACTTTTCATTATCAGCCAGTACCTGACCCACCAGGCGTTCACTATTCATAATACTATTTGTTTCTTTGTAATAAGTCTTGTTAAAGAGATTTAATTAAAAACATGTAATAAGCTGAATCTTCATATTTATTGAGTACCATAGACTAACTAAAGATTGACACACAATATAAGGCAGGGCATAGTTTACAAAACTCTTTAAGGCTTTCTACTCACATTCATAACATCCTTCCCTTTCCCAGTTAACACTGACTGTTCTTACATGAAATATTAAAACAAAAATGGAAACAATTCTTAAACCTCATTTTTTAGTAATAATTCCTACAACTTATTTCCATAACATAAGCTCTTAAATATGTTGGCTTCTTAATGGTTCTCCCAAGTCTAGTTTTAAATTTAAGCTCATTCTCTGAAGTTTCAAATCGACTACAATTTTTAGAATTCCTCACACTTTCATTTCCATCTACGTCTTCCTCTTCAATAACAATGTCATCATCATAAGTGTTTTCTGTCTCCTCAAATGTTCCTCCTTTTATCAACATTTTCCTATTCCTTGTTACAATTTCTCCATTTTCATTTTTTATTTTGTATGATCTAGGACCCTGAGCCTGACCTAACACCACACAACTCTCATGAGGTTTTTGACAAGTTTCGTTTTGAAATTTTAACATAGTCTCCTATTTGTAAATCTGGTAACTTCCTACTTCCTCTATCATAGTACATCTTTTGCTTGTTTTGTCTGTTTATTAGTTCCTTTCCACAATCTACTTTTCTATCCATTTTCTCACAATATGGTAAAATATGTCTCACATTTCTGTTAAACAAAATCTCTGCCGGTGACCTGTTACCTAGTACAGGTGTATTCCTATAAATCATCAATCCTAATTGCACATCTTTATTTTCATAAATAAGTTTCTTTAAAAGTCTTTTAACTGTTTGTATGTACCTTTCCGCCAAGCCATTACTTTGATGATGTTTAGGACTTGATATTTTGTGGTTAAAATTCCAAGTTTTAGAAAACTGTTTAAAGTCATATCCTGTAAACTGAGAACCTGTATCTGTTTGTAAAATCTCAGGTACCCCATGTCTTGCAAATATCTCTTTCATACCATTAATTGTTTCTTTTGATGTCAAATTCTGTAACTCTCTAATCTCTACATTCTGCAGCTACAACTTGCCATGAACTTCTTGGAATTTCTTTATTAATCATTGGTTCCTTTCTGTTATTGTTCTGAAAACATTTACAAGTGTCACAATTCTGTACCATATCCTCTATCTGTTTTGACATTCCTGGCCAAAATAAAGTTTTCCTAGCCAATACCTTACTCTTTTCTATTCCTAAATGTGCATAGTGAACTTTTTCTAACATTTCTTGTCTCTTACTCTTGGGAATGACCATTTGCATGCATTTGAAAACTATTCCTTCATTTTCACTCAACTCATCCCTATAACTGTAATAACCTTTTGCTAAAGTATCAACTTGGTTTTTATTATGTGGCCATCCACTTCTAATATACTCCTTTACTTTACTTAGTTCCTGATCCTTTTCTGTTTCTACTCTCATTTCTTTCAATTTTTCATCTGAAAAAGCTTTGAAACCTCTGACTATAACTCCTACATGAATCTCTAACTCTGTGTCTACAGATTCTGAAGTTTCGTTTAAATAAGACCTGCTCAAATGATCTGCTACTAGTAACTCCTTACCAGGTTTATATCTTAATTCCATATTATACAGTGATAGTGACATTCTGATTTTTTGTAATCTTGCTGGACATTTATTTAATGGTTTATTGAAAATGGAAACCAGTGGCTTATGATCGGTCTCCACTATAAAATTTTGTCCATATAAATATTGATGAAACTTATTGCACCCATATAAAATTGCTAAACTCTCTTTTTCGATTTGACTGTAATTTTGTTCTGTTTCAGTTAAAGCTTTAGATCCATATGCTATTGGTTTCCCATCCTGCAAAATTACCCCTCCAAGCCCTTCCTTAGAAGCATCAACACTCAAAACTATTTTCTTATTTATGTCAAAGTATGATAATACTGGTGGCTGTACTAATATTTTTTTCAAATTATCATATGCATCTTGTTGAGCTTTTGTCCATAAAAATTGTACATCTTTTTTATTTAGTTTCCTTAAAGGAGCTGTAATTTGTGAAACATTTTGTACAAATTTCGACACATAGTTAATCATGCCTAAAAATCTTAGCAATTCTTTTTGATTTTTTGGCTCTTTCATTTCAGTAATCGCTTTAATTCTTTCTTTATCTATTTTTATTCCTTCGGTTGTCAGTATGTGTCCCAAGTATTTCACTTCACTTTTCCTAAAATTACACTTTTTTCTATTAAATTTTATACCATACTCTTTTGCTCGTTCCAAAACCTTCTCTAATATCTGATCATGTTCTTTTTCACTCTGTGCATGTATCAATAAGTCATCTATATATATTTCTACCCCTTCTATATCCTTGAATATATTAGAGAAAACTCTGTGAAACACCTCCGGACTGGAACTCAACCCAAATGGCAATCTGTTAAAATGGAACCTGCCAAAAGGTGTATTAAAAGTTGACAATTCTTTACTATTATCTGATAAACAAATCATATAAAATCCTTTGTTGGCATCCAAAGTACTAAAAACTGAGCTACCTTTCAACTTAGCTGTAATCTCATCTAATGTAGGAATCATTAATTGTTCTCTCTGTATTTGAGTGTTTAGGTACTGTGGATCCAAACATATTCTCATTGATTTATCCAGCTTAGTATTCATTACAAGTGAACTTACGAACTCTGTTGGTTTGTCAATTTTTGAAATAATACCCAATCTTTCTAATTTTGTCAATTCCTCTTTCAGTTTTGGCAACAACTTGAAGGGTATGTGTCTACAAGGTTCTATTTTGCCTACATAGTCCTGTTTTAATTTTATCTCATATTCAAAATCTTTTATTTTTCCTATCCCTTCGAACACTTCCTTGTAACAAAATAGCAAATTATCTACATTTATATTATGAACTCTTTGTACCAAATTGTATCTGGTTAGTGCTGGCAACCCTAACACTGGAAAAAAATCACCCTTACAAACCTGAAAGTTCACAACACCCTCTTGTTTCCCTATCAAACATTGTATGTTTATTTGACCGACTGTCTCAATAGACTCTCCATTATAGTTACTGAGTTTACAATTACTTAAACTTATCGGTATATGCATAGAGTTACAATAACTTACTGGTAATACGTTACATTGTGCCCCGGTGTCCATCTTGAACTTGACAATCTTATTTTGTTTTATAAACTTTACCTCTTGTAGCCAGTCCTTTTCTATACTGTTTATTTTAATTATATCAATCTCATATTCTTCTTCTTCTTCTCTAGAATTGTACATAATTGCTCTTACCATATCTCGTGGGGCTTTACACATCTTTGCAAAGTGACCCAATCTCGAACACTTCACACATTTCTTCCCATACGCAGGACATTTTCCTATAACATGATTATAACCGCAACGTTGACACATAATCTTCTTGACTTCTTGATATCTTGATGACTCATTCCATTTTCTTTCCCTCACTGGTGACTCGTTCCATCTCCTTTCTCTCACTGGTGGCTCGTTCTGTTTTCTTTCCTTGACTGCATGAACTTCTGTCGATCCTCCTGGTGTCACTATCTGCTTAACTTGCTCTGAAGCCAATTCAGCAGCCCTGCATATTTGTATCGCTTTTGCTAAGTCAAGGTTATTTTCTCTTAATAGTCTATCTTTTAGTCTCTTATCGGTCACTCCTGTAATAATTTTGTCTTTTATTAACCTGTCTTGCTGATCTCCAAACTTACAATCCAACGCTAATCTCTTTAATTCTGTGATACGAGGGCCAAACCGAAAAGATCGGGAATAGAATACTCAGGAATAAATTAGATTAAAACCTTTTTGGTTTATGACATGTAGTATTATTTCAATCACAATTCCATTTTTGAATTTTAAAAAAAGTAAAAAAGAAAAGAGTAGTAGCCATTTGAATTTGACAAGTCAGTGGGGAAAATGGAGCTTACGCGGGAACATTTCCGTGCCATAATTTTTCACAACTTTCGTCGAGGTTTATCTCAAGAACAATGTCTCGCCGAGCTTGTTTCTGTTTATGAACTTGAAGCACCCAGTAAAACGACTATATATCGTTGGTATTCTGAGTTTCGTCGTGGACGTTCCTCTCTCACGACAGTTCCTTCTACTGGTCGACCAAAAACAGCGGTAACACAAGATAACATCGATGCTGTGCGCCAATTAAAAATCAAAATTTTAATTTTTCTCAGTGACATTGACATAAGCGCGCTCTAGGCTGGTTTAAAACTGTATTCGATCGTATTCGGCGAATGCACGCATATAGAAATTAACCGACTATATTCAGTGAATGTGATGAATGTGTTGAAATCAAGAAACAAACCTAGTGTAAAATTACATTCATGTCAAATATAAGAATTCACTATGTGAACGTCAAAAAAATATTATATAAAATACAGAAAATATCAAGTACAAGTTAGCCAGGCTAGTAAGGTTATAACCTGATTGAGCTGCACTTTTGTCAATCGTAACAAAATCCATTTACCTTAACTCCACTACAAAAATATTTCGATTCTTAAAATAAACGCGTAGTCTTAGGCAGTTTGTCTACCGCGACGATAATGTTACTAGAAAAAAGCGCCGATATCGAAGTTACGCACAAAACGGTACTTATTACTTACTCATAGTTTCATCGCCGATATCGGCGCTGTTCCTTTGTTTGTGGTGTGTGCGTGGTGGAGAAACGGCGATACTCAACACATGATTTTAATTTCTTTTTTTATTATTGTTAATGGGCTTACTCATGACCTCGATCTAGCCTTGAGAACAGAGATGAGGTCGACGACGGAACGATCTCACCCAAAAGAAGAATATTCACTCTCGACTTGATTAGATTCGGGTTATATGAACTCAGGAACACAGACGCAGGCAGAGAATTTCACTTTTTAGCCGTTCGCATTATACAAGATGTTTCAAAGCGCTTTGTGCGAATTTGCGGAATATCAACCAAGTATGGGTGATATCCTGCGGTGCATTTGGACTCCCGATGGTAGAAGGGAGATGGCGGAATTGGCTCGTGGAGCTCTTTTGTACTGTTAAAAGCAACGATTAAAAGAAAGTTTTTGTCGTATTGTCATTTACTTATATATAAGTACTAGCCCATCGGCACGTTACAATGTCCCCAATTCGTTGGTCCGAAATCTGACGTTTAGGACCAACAAACGTCAGTCGTTGTCAGTCATATTGTCAACATTGGATGCAAATAAACTTACCAACAAAATGGAATGTTCTTAGTTGAAGAAACAATACACACTTATTATTATTATTGTTATTTCTTATTATTGTTTTTGACTATAATCCAATTAATGAAACTGAAAAACCAGGCCTAAATCACATATAAACAGTAAAAAGTTTTTGTTTTTTCCCGCCATATTATTTCCGTTCCGTGTAATAAGCACCGACCGAAGTACTACACAACGTAGTTCACGCGATTTTTCACAGATGGCGCTATTTTTTCTTGTATGGGGAAATTTTGAACCGATTGTTCCCAAGACCCTATCTTGACTATATAAATCTATCCGTATTGTTCTCATTTCTATTTCATTAGTGTCTTTTGACTTTTAGATAAATAAACTCCATTATGTTTGTACATAATTAATATGCAAAAAAATTAAGTTATTTGTTGATAAGGTATGAATTAGTGTAAATCGCGAATGAGAATGACCGCCGGTTTAGGTGGCCACGTCACTATATTTTGTGATGTAAAAATGTCGCAGATTATTATTAATACAAATACATTTGACGAGATATCAACATTAAGGACCTAAAGCTATTCAAAGACCCGATTGGCGTGAAATGCAATATTGTCATCTTAGATTGTCATGATACGCATAATTTATTACTAAAACAAAAATGTGCAATATATTGTTAGCTCATTATTTTTGCGCTTAAATGTACGGTCAACAGTCTACGACCAAATTTAGAAGTGACTTTTGATCTGACTGTACCAAACCCATGTAAGTAGGAAAAATTTATTTTTGTGAATAGTTCTTTGTATATTATACCTTGTGTATAAGACTAATTTATATACAATCCAGTTTGTGTATCATATGTAAAGATTTATTAGTGCGAAATAAAAAGCATTTTCTACATATGTTTGCTATTTAATTAAATTGAAACTATCAACAATAATAATTGTATTTTTCTTAACAACAGAGAGCACCTTACCAAAATACAAAAACAATCAAAATTTGAATTTAATTCATTAATTTACAAAAAAATTCTTTACAAATAAATAAAAATTCTTAGCAATGCGTGATATAAACAGTCTCTTGCATTGTTTATTGCTAAATTCATTCTTATTGTATGAAAACTAATAGTTTGTATGAATGTATAATACATAGTTTTATTCGATACTTCTACCGTGCCTCACTGCGAGTCCATTGGGATGCGATTTCGTTGAGATCTATTATTGCACTAAGAAGAAAACTATATACATTATTCTAGCGAATAAACACTACTTAGTATACAGAAAATTTGGAAACTGAATGAAGTCACAATCGATTTTAATATCATCACATGATTTTGGTTAATGAAACCACTGTTTACCCGTAGTCCAAACTACTAACGTGTCGATGCCGCCTGCCCTAAGCTTAATTTAGTTTCTAGCGCAACGACTCAAAGCGATTTGCCTCCGAACCAAGGACTTGGTAAGTTTTGTTTGCATGAAAATCTAAAAAACTAAACTTTAGCTAACTTTGCCCGTTGACTTTGGAAATTAACTGTATCGTGTTTTAAAATACAGATGATTGGTTTTAACTTGTTTTATTACTTTAATTCACAACCAAATGCACGTTTACTTAGCGATAAAAGTAGACATTTTTTTCATCTCTACAGGATTCTTTCACAGGCTTCTTACATTTTTACTTTTTAAAATAACGAGGGAGAGAACTGTCAATTTGAGTAATAAAGCAATAATAACGGGTCTTTTGTCTATTCCTCTAGTTTAAATCCATAGACTATATGGCGAGTTTTTCATGTATGAAGATTATCGCCCGTGCCGCGACCTTAAGCCGGAGAATGTGCTCCTCGACACTACTACCGGCATTATCAAAGTAAACTTCACAGCCCTATTTACACTGCGGCTTCATGGCCCGGGGGTTGGTGAGAAGCTACTTCCTCCAGATGGTGAGCGCCGTCCTATACTGCTACTCGTACCAGCGCCGCGTCCTGCACCGCGACCTCTAGCCGGAGAACGTGTTCCTCGACACTACTACCGGCATTATCAAAGTAAACTTTTCTATGTAGCTTCAACAATTTCAACGTCTCCTTGGACTCTGAATACCGCGTTTTCTAAAGCTTCGATTCTTTTGAAAATTGAAGTTTTAATTTTGTTTTTACATGGCATGGCATTTATAGAAACTTTCATTGCTCTCAATATTGAAATTGCTTGCTGTATTTATTGGCTAACTGGCTTTTGAACTTTACCTCATTATTTATACGTTTCTAAATAACTATAGTCCGGTCCCTTATAGTCTTATATCGCCAAATTGCACCACATTTTTTTCAGGTACTAGTTAGGTACATAGCTCTCAATTTTTGATAGGAGCCAATTCTTGAATTTTCTATGGAAATTTTTTGAAATTCAAGAATTGTCTCCTATAAAAAATTGAGAGCTATGTACCTAACTAGTACCTGGAAAAATTTGGTGAAGTTGTAAATCGTGTCTACGTGAAACAGCTAACTGACCGCACTACTATGGCTTAAGTTTTTGGTACCGCCCTTGTTCTGAAATCAACTATTAATACTACCACAATGGTGAATACTACGACAAGTGTGAATGCGGTATTTTGCAAACCATGACACACTTGCTGTCGTGCCCTACTTCTCCAGTTTCCTGCACTTGGAGGGACCTTTTTGAAGGCAACCAAAAGGCTATTGATGTGGCTACTTTTTGGGCTAAGCGTTTATAGTCAGTTTTGCCATTGACTCGAAAAGAAGAAGAAGACCACAATGGTAACTAATACAGCAATGGTTTACAGGATGGCAGTGCCTCAACGCCAGATGCACCGCTATCTGTGCCGCCACCACCACCACCACCACCGCCGCCGCCGTCCCCTCCACAGTCAAACGACCCCAAAAAGGAGAAGTTTGACGACAATCTCAATGAAGCGTATGAAATTATGAAAAATGCCAAAAAGAAGATGGAGGGATCAAAAGACGAATTTGAAATTTATGGCCATTATGTGGCATCTGAATTGAAAACGAAAGAACACTTTTACAGGCCAAGTATTACATAGATAATATATGCGAGAATGGGCAATTTCAATAATAATTATTATTATGGTGGATATCATGGCTATGGAGATGGATGATATGGGTATCAAATGAAAGTTGGCTGTCAAATGAAAGCTGGAGAGAGGCTCAGACTGAAAACCAGTGCTGACAGCAGAACTCCTGTTTTCAGTTTTTACCGAGTCTGAGTCTTCGCCACACATGTTAATAACCTGTAATATGTATAGGCAAAGGCTTCTAAATACATAAATTGAATTAAATTCTGTTATTAGAAAGTAAGTTTTTATTTCTGTAACAAATGTATGGTTTAAATGGTAAATGGTACGGGGACGGATATTGCAGCGCAACATCAACGTCGACATATGCCGATACATCAACCCCAACAGAGACACAAGCACCCCAAGTCCATACTGAAACTAATGACGAGTTGCGGCTCGGTAATATATTTGGTGACGAGTTTCCCAGTTGGAAAATGAGACAATAAAATGGTGTGATTTGATTTTAATATTTATAAATATGTGGTTTGAATGTATTTTGGTTTACTCACTTTTACATAATCTTACATAACATTGATCAATTCCTGACAAACTTCTGGTTGCTAAATATGTTAGTAGAAAAAGTGCCAGAAGAGTAGGAAATAATAACTACCAAGTGGGTGTTAAAAACCAAAAAAAGTCAAAACGGAGAAACAATCTCAGCAGTGGCAACAGCATTAAACTGTAAAATACACCATATGGACGTGTGTGACGCTTTCCTTAACAGTTTAAGATGTTTATTTAAATTTGCCCAAAGGAGTATAGACTCAAAATATGACTATTGTAAACTCAAAAAGGCGATTTATGGGTTAAAACGTTTCCCAAAATATTGGAATGAAACGAGTTCATGAAAGCCAAAGACTTTAAAAGCTCTGATAAAATGTTTATATATGGTGTAACGTTGTACGTTATATTTTAGTTTTTTCAACCCTATACATACTTCGGTAATCGTTTTAAGGTAATAAATAACTCCTTATCTGTATGTTTTAGGGATTTAATTTTTACCAAAGTGTCTTGTTTAGCTGATGCAGAATCCCTGCAGGCTGACCTTTTTCGTCTCGAAAACTATTGCGCTGAGCATCTTCTGGACCTTAATCCATCTAAGTGCAGTGTAGTCTCCTTTAGCCGGAAACGTCACGTGGTTATTTTTAACTACACTCTTAAGGGCAAAACACTACAGCGTGACACTTGCATTAGAGATCTAGGGGTTTTGCATGACTCTAAGCTATTGTTTGATGCTCATATAGATGCTAATAGCATGGTCTCTAATAGTATGGTCTCTAAAGAGTACAAAGCTCTCGGGTTTATGTTGCGTTCCTCTAGTGATTTCGCCCAAGTCAAGACCCTAAAAATTATTTATTGTTGTTTTGTACGTATCACATCTGTTTTCGAACACAAGAGCAGTACTGCTCTGAAAATTATTCGAAATTATGCAAAAAAGCACCATCTTCTCCCGCTCTCCGTGAGGAGAGAAGTTGCAGACGTAACATTCTTGCTAAAAGTCACTACAAATAAATTTAACTGTCCCGACTTGTTGTCAAAAATGTCAGTGAGAACCCCCCGACCGAACTTTCGTTTTAGTGCCACCATTTACGAGTATATTCCCTTAGCTTCTACAAATTACCGTCAGAATACATTTCTTTGGCGTGCGTGCAACAATTTCAATAAACTAGCTAAAGATTTTGATTTAGACTTATTCAACACGAGTGCCGATACGGCGAGGCGTTTATTAAACAGGAATTTTTTTGACTGAACATAATCTTTGCGAGCGATGAGTTTATAACCTAATGAGTGTATGACAACCTTTTTCATTTAAATGCTCTGTTGTTTAATGGTGGTGACCTGTAATTGGCTTTTTGGTGCTTATGTAATTATTACTTAAGTCAAATCTAGCTGTTGGTCTTCCTAAAATTAATAAAAAAATAAAAATTGAATCGGAAAAAAGTGGCTGTGACAAACGGACGGACAGACAGACATGAAGAATCTATAAGGGTTCCGTTTTTTGCCATTTGGCTACGGAACCCTAAAAATTAGATATTTGAAAAAAAAACATTAAACCTGAATAACATTTTTACGCAATAATGTAATTTTCTTTTTAAAAGTGAAAGATATCAGTATGAAAAAATATGTTCAAAAAGCTGTCCCTACCTGGATTACATAAATGTAACTTTCATTGAAAAAATTCAGAATAAATGAGGTTTTTCAAAAATTTTATGGAAAAAAAATAACTTAATGCAAGGCAGAGTGACATAAAGCATGTAGATCTAACTTTTATTAATAATCGCACGACTGCGCATTGCTGACTAAGACGGTATTTTTACCTTAGCAGTCAGTGATGTTTTGTAGATGAGAAAACATTTGATAGCGTCACACACATAACATCCCATGAAACGTCCACTGCAGGATAGGAAGCTTCCACCAGACCTCCAGCAAAAACGTGTGATACTCTGGAAGGGATTTACCATAGTCACCACGCTTGTGAGCGTTGCAGCTGGCGACTGCTGTTGTTGGTAACCGCAATATGTAAGATGGTACGATACACGGAAACGTCCTGCCGATCATTCTCCGGTTCATGAGCCCTTAGTCGCCTCTTATGACACCCACGGGTAGAAATGGGTTAATACTATTCTTTGTCGGGCACCACACTGGTTAAAAGTGACATAGATAGTAATAAAATATTATATAGATGCGACCAGAAACGTTTTAAACAGATCAATATTCTCCCAGACAGGGTTACTGATAAACTAAGCTTGAGGGTTTAGGGCTGGATGAGCTCACTGGTCCCGGTGAACTTGGAGATATCGAGTTAGTTCCATTTAGTCACAGTCCCGCCTAGTCACGTTTAAAAAATACCTATCAAAAAGTGCCATCTGATCACGAATTCCTTAGTTGTAGGTAAACAATAGAAAATACAGTTGGAAAGAAAAGTGTTCCTTACTTTGGTTTGATATCATCTTGGTCGAAAAAATTCTAAAGATGAAATAGTAAATGAGTCTGAAAAAACTGCTTTGTTTTAGAAAATCACATTTATGAAATAAAATTATCTAAAAATCCAAAAAATAATCAACAAATAATATCTACAGAAAAAATCTAAGTAACAGTTCTGATTAAATTAATCAAGAACACAACACGAAACATGCAAAATCAACAATTAAAAAACCTAAAATAAATTATTCACTACGTCTTATTTCAAATACGCAAAACCTCTAGGGTGGTAGTTCTACCCGTGTAACTGAACAACTTTTCCTAAAGATAGTTAGTTCGAAATAAGAAAAAGAATTTTTGACTTCCCATAGAAACTGCATCCGCTGATAGCGCAATTTGTATGGGAGGCAAAAATTGTTTTTTGCGTATTTTGACCTATGCTCTTCAGGAAAAGTTATTCAATTACATGGGTAGATTACCACCCGAGAGGTTTTGCTTACCTATTTGGGATTACTTGTTTTATATAAAATCATCTGAAAATAATTTAAAACGAGATCATTACTTACAAATCACAAAATAAATAATCACATATTGTACAAAAATATACCTACCTAATTATATCACATTAATTTTAATCACAGATAAACAGGCAGTTGCACTAACTTCCTTTAAGTTAAAGCTCTGAAAGCTCTGTTAAATCTATTGCTGTCACTTTCTGTTTTGATGACAAAGAAAGTGACAGTAATAGATTTAAAGGAGCTATAACTTTCAAGAAGCCATGTGCTACTGGCAGATAATCACATAATGTACTGTGAATGATATAATTTGAAGAAGTTAAAAGAAATTACAAAATACACCTAATGAGATCATTATTTACAAATCGCAGATTTAAAACCATTTTGTTTAATCACATTTTGAACAAAAATATACCTAACAGTATCATATTAATTATAATCACATAATATACATACAATTTTAGATTTTTATTATTTTTTTCTTTTTAGAATATTTTTATTGTATGTTTTTTTCAATATGTCTTGGAGAAACTGGCCGAGGGTGATTGCTTTTTTTTTCATATGCTGTTGTCAGTTCTCGGATTTGGTTGTCAAATTTATTGCTTGCTGGTTTTCAATAGTTGATATTTTGATTGTTGAGTTTGAAGCTGCAACCAATTTAGGTAAAAATTAATTTGTATAAAAATACAATATATTTTTTAATATAAAACTAGAACTTACTTGGATTGTTTGATATCATAATGGTCGATGTCAATGGCTACTGTTTGTAGAAAAAACAGCTAGTTTTCCTCACTTGAGATTTTAAAATAAATTAATACATAAACCGTATCACTTTTCGTTGCAGCAGTCCGTGAAATTGATTCGTGATCAGATGGCACTTTTTGATAGGTATTTTTAAAGCGTGACTAGGCGGGAGTGTGACTAAATGGAACTAACTCGAGATATCTGGGCGGATGAACTTAAAACAATACGTCGAACTTTTACGGCATGTGATGGTGCCGACTGTGCGACTGCAGTATCCCGAAGGGAATATTGGTTCTGCAGTGGCTAAAGCGCCAAAATGACATACAAGTCATACGATGGCAGTCTAAAAGTCCAGGGCCCCGATCGCCTTATTTTAAACGTCAACAATTCGTTTGCTGAACGTCTCCGTTGCAATAGCAACTCCAATCCAGTTCTAGTTCTATCGAGCAGGATTTTGGTATCGCCTTATTTAACCAAACTTGAATAAAAGCGCGATCGAAACTTTTAGAGATGTAACACTAGTATTATAGCGTGGACCTGTTACTTAAGTATAATCGAGCATCGATTCATGACTGGCAGCATTAGTTTTTTTTTTAAGTGGCGCTGTCAAAGCTACCAAAGAGCACAGACTGAGTATCTTTCCCAAAACAAGCAAGATGTATACCTATGAAGTTGAATGGATTTTTGCTTAGTTTTTGTGATTTCACAACTTTACCCATATAAGCAGTTCAAGATTATGCCGCCTATATATTTTACTGAGAATGACTATGGCAACGCGAGCAAATACACAGGTAAAACAATAACGATACAATACCACACAGTCAAAATGTCCTTACTATTTTTATAATTAAAGTTCGCAAAATTTTTATGGTTACAGGACTAAAGCATATTTGAAAAAATCGGCAGTTCCTTTTGTGTTTCCTTGCAATAGCTCACTAAAATGGCTTACCGTGGAACCGAAAGCTAGAGGAGAACGATTGATAGCAAGTATTTGTCGGAAGCAGATGTTCGAATGATGCCAGAAAGCTTTCGTAAACAATATAATTCTACAAGAGTTATTGTAGATGGAACTGAAATAACCATACAGAAGCCAAGCCAACCTGATGCCCAGAGGCGTACTGTCAGTTCCTATAAACAAGAACACATTAAAATTTCTAGTTGGAGCTTGAATGTTCAGGATTTATTTCTTAGCAAGGGTGTTTTAATTAATATACCTACCTTCCTAAAAGGAAAATCCCAAATACCTGGAGTTTTATTTTAATAAACCAATTTTTTAAAACCAAGCCAACAAGCCAATTTTTAGGGTTCCGCACCTCAAAATAAAAAAACGGAACCCTTATAGGATCACTTTGTTGTCCATCTGTCTGTCTGTCAAGACCCTTTTTCTCAGGTTGAAATTGATAACGAATATTGAGGTCCATAAACCACTCAAGATCTGAAAATTTCAATTTTTTACAATGACGCAATCAAAAGATATGGCTTTTTATGTCCTCATCTCCATACATTTATGCAAAAATGCAAAACCTACAGGGTACTTCCCGTTGACCTAAAATTATGAAATTTGGCAAGAAGCTAGGTCTCACAGTACAAATAAAGGGAAAAGTCTAAAATCATTAACTATTTCAATTTTTCTCACAACTTATAGTAACCAATTGAAGCATGGAATTTACATATGGGCTAAGTGCCAGAAGACAATTATGGAGAAATTGAATAAAAATATATTAGTTTTTTAATCAACGTTTTATTTGGCTCAATAGTATGATAAAAGATATCAAACAGGTACTGTTTATACATGTACTATTTTATAACATCAGTTGTAAGTTAGTTTTGAAAATAACTAATTATTTTTTCGGATAGTAAAGAAATGGGTCAAAACACAAGATATTTACTTTACATGTGGGCTAAGTACCACACTAATTTTATTATCATTGGAGCTAAGTGCCAATATTCTGAAATAATTAATTATTACACAAATTCCTGTAGAATTCTTGACAATTTTCTGGCAAGTATTCGATCATACTTTCTAAGTCCTTCTTCTTTTTTCTGCTTATGGTATTTTTAGCCACAAGTCGGTGTAACTGCACGTTTTTTATGTCTGAAATAGATTTTCCTCTTTTCAATACATTTATTTCTTTCCATGGCTCCAAGTCTGAAAAATTTTCTTTTATATGTACTACAACTGGCTTATCGTCCCTTACTAACAACCGAGATGCTGTTGAGATATTCAGTTTTTTAGTCACAATTATGTCATCTGCAGCAGCTTGGATGTCAAAAAAACATTCACTTGTCATATCAATCACTTGGAAAGGTTGTGTTGTATTTTTTGCACCAGAAATTACTTTTTTTAGGTCCTGAGGTACATAACTTTTCATTACCTTTTTTCTTTTTTCTATGATTCCAAAGTCTCTATCACACTGAACTGAAGGAAACTATGGCCTGTTATTAAAAACCATTGCCACTAAAAACATGAATAAGAAAAGCATCATTCTGTTTTTATTTTGGCCAGCACAGTTATCGCACCATATTATGAGATGGTCCTTTTTTGTAATTCGAAACGACCCATTTGTAAAGAAAAAATGTTTGGCACTTACACCTAACGCCATCTATGAAAAAATCCCAAAATTAGAATAAACTTTTGTTGGCACTTTGCACCTTTGAAATGGAATAGCTGTACAACATAGCTCCTATGAAAGGTAAAAATTAAATTTTGGTTTTTCTGGCACTTAGCCCATTTGTAAATTCCATGCCTCAATTAAGGTGAGCTCCCGTTTCAAGAACTTTTCTATAAAAGAAGGGTCAAGTTGGATGGTCGCGGAGTTTTTAAAATTAAAGAGCAAAAGCTTTTAGTATATCATATGGTAGATAGGTACGGAACCCTTAGGGCGCGAGTCCGACTCGCACTTGTCTGGTTTTTTTATCTTAAAAAATTGGCAAGCCAGCAGTTCAGGCTCATACTTAAATATTAACTATTGAACTTAATAAATTTTATGTGCCATTAACATCAAAGATTTTTTTTATTTGTTTAATGCTATGTAACTTTAGAGAAGGAATAGTAATAAAAAATAAAATATGATAGTAAAATACTGTTGGTTATATTTCTTCATTTTATGGTAATCATAATATAAATGTGTCTTTAAAAGTTCCTAGAAGCTAAGCTAAGTAAAGCTAGAAGGTGGAGTAAACCTAGGTTAGGTTAGGTCGAGTGAACCTAGGTTTACCCTAAGTCTACCCAGGTAAACCTAGGTTTACTTCATCTTCTAGCATTACCCGTAACATATACAATGAAATAACAGTAGGACCGCCCTGTACAGTACAGCTGTCCCTGTATTTGGTATAAATAATAAGGTGTGCTATGTTGCAGTGACAATTTATTATTATTTTCCATCAGATAGGCTCTTTATTTCTTGGTATTGAGTCGAGAGGCATATGGGCATTTTCTTTCAATAGTTGTGTCCGGGCCAAGTAACCCATCTGGGAACGCACCTAGGTATGGCCTTTCTTATATTTTCAGTTGGATATGGATTAAATAATACATTAACACATTCCCATTTTTTAGGCAGTTTTTCAGCTCTTACTGGAGTTACTGTGTAGCTTTTTTGGGACATGAAATTGCTGTAGCTTTTCTGTCCAAACTTCATATTTTAACAACACTTTTTTGCTTGTCATTTGTGCCAAGTCCAGCATAACAACAGCACCATGTTTACAAACTGCATTCTGTCTGCTCCCAGCAGGACATTCACAGTGCGATTCATTCATTCATCAGATGGATTTCCGAATTTGTAAAATCCACTTCATAATGCAAATTTTTCATTGTTTTACGACAAAATCCCTTAACATATATTTCTTCACCGACAACTGATGATCTTACAGCTATCAGGTGCCTTGATTCATATTGTTCCATTGCCACTTCAAACTTCTTTACAGTGCTGGAATAAAATTACTTGATTAATATCTTTGTAAATTTGCGTATTGCATATTATATTAGGTAGATAAGCTCTCTTTATGTTACCTACCAGCTTAAACAATGCCTAATTTGTGTTTTGTTCAAAGCAGGCAGAATGGTGTTGCTGTTGATATCTCTGTATGATTTGTTTGATGGTAACCTCATAGATTCTTGTTGCTCGACACAATCAGGACGTCGAAAATTTAAATGTTTGTCATATAGCTCCAGTCTGAAAGTAATTTAAATTAATATAAAAAATGTATCCATCCATACAATAACATAACCTCAATTTCTCACGTATTTCTTTATTGTGTTGGAAATTTTTATTAGATTATAATGATAATTTAACCAGTTTGCAAAGTAATCTGCAGTGAACATTTTATAATTCATATAATTATTGAAAGAACAGTGTATGAAACTAGTCTTACCTTTCAATCAGGTCCGCCTTTTTTCCTCATAAAGAAGCACCGCGCTACTTTAACTAGGCCTTCAGTTCGGCTACACGCCACGTCGAATACACAGATTAGTATAAATACATAGTGAATAAATATCACAATCCAAATCTAACACAATTTTCAGCCAATAAAAGCGTAAAATTATCTAGTCAACAGAAGCAAATATTTTGACAAGGACCACTAGCGCTATCTATCCAAAGCTTTTTCCGGCCCGGCCCACCCCAATGGCGCGAAACTTGAAAACTAAAATTTACATACAGCCAATGTATTAGGTATCTAAATAATTTTAGTTTCCATAAAATTGACACATTTTGTTAGTTGCAATTATTTGTTTCACTAAAAAAAACAATTAAAATGGCGTGCTGATAGCGTGAACGGTTCTGAAATAGTCGTGAAAAAGTTCCTCTGAACTAACTTTTTCAGGGACTCGAGTTTGACAGCCATTGACAGCAGTTGCGTTTCGTTTATTTATCAGTAACGGTTGAAGTTGCTGTCAAATAATTAGCGCGATACCAAAATGTCACAACGGCTGATGATCATCTCACGTTCGTCCACAGTTCAGTTCCACATTAGTAGCGCGATCGGGGCCCAGATTTGAATCCAATTGAAAATCTCTGGGGACATATGATTATCAATAAGTAGTGCGCAAAAATTAAAACTTGAGACATCTGGTTTTCTGCACGTGGAAGTCAATACGAGGCAAATAATTTTGCTGGAATATGGTCACAGGAATGGAGATCAGAATAAATGAGGTATTGGATGCTAATGGTGATCCCACCAAATATTATTAGTGTAGAACACCTTATTTAGATGCCCTTCATTTAAGTTTCTTCACTTGCCAAAAAGCCATCTACATAAGCCATCTCTTTATATTCTTCTGATGATAATTCTGGAATATAAAAGAGGACACCTGTCGTTGAATTGTATTTTTAAGATACGCTTTGGAGTGTGCTAATAAAATGTTATTTTGGGCTTTTTCTTGGTATTTCGCCTGTTTCTTGGGGAAAGTTATTCTGTTTAATGGTCTGGTCTGGACTCAGAGCTCATGTTTTCAGATTTAGTTTTCAGTGTATCTTTACACTATAATATTCTAACATTATGCTATGATATGATAATTATACTATAATAAGAAGTATCAAAACTATTTTCCCGATTGTGGCTAGTGATACCATACGATATTTTTTTAATTTGCCGCGCTTTTCCAATTTCAGCTTCAGTTGTATGTTCAGTGTTAGCCACATAGAGTAGTCTTATAATTGGGGGAAGTTAGCCAGTTTGCGTCGATCAAGAAGTAAAGTTACGCAGAGTTCACAAAAATTGAACAAAGACAGTTTGCAGAAAACCTGCTACAACCAAGCCCATACTAGTCACTTCCCTTAACGGAAAAAAGGTTTTTTTGATGAAACCAGCTACATATTTTAGTATGTTGTTAGGCATGTTATTCTGACTAAATAACCATCGGGAGACAATTTCTAGCGTGGTTAAGTCACTAGTTATGACGTCATCAAAATGGCCGCCGCCGCGTTCAGAATATTGCGTATACTTCAGAAAGTATGTAACATATAAGCTTGTGTAGGGTGTCATAAAAAGCAAAATTAAATGCGCTACAATATTGTTTCTACTTTTGACCTTGTAAATACCATAGTTTGCAAGAAATTTTAAGATTTATTAAAATTTTCGTAAAAAACTTCAGATTTTTTGTTTCTATCAACTTAACTAGTAACTTTACAGTAAAACTTTGTATGAAGATATGAGTGCTATAATCAAAGGCTATAAAACGCCATTAACATTTTGAAAATCGGTTCAAAAACAAGCAAAATACACTACTTTTTTACATGTCGGGTGTGAATACCAGAAATCCAGATACGCACCGAAAGTCGGATAGGCTGTTTCAATACAATTCGCAAGGCAAATAATGTTTTATTGAAGGTAGGTAACTTGCTAAACTATGGTTTCAAAACAAAACTAAGAGTACTGAGATCGTTTTATTGTAATTTACTTTGGATCTAAGTTAATTAAAGTTACACACTATACCTAACACAAATATTTTTTTTTTTACATATCTTGCCTAGAGCATGCACCTTCGCATGCGCAAAGCAGAGTGCATTTAAGTCCATTTTTTACGCACCGACACCTTGTGCAGCGTTCTTTGCACTTGCAAGACAATAGCTCCTTGCAGCTGAGGCTAGCATCAGGAAGGGTTTTCCACAAGGGGGTGTACGCTGGTCCATCATTTTTCTTTTGCCAACCCCAGTTGCTCGGATCTAGCAGTTGTGGGTCGCTATTCAGGCAATTGGTCCAAATGTGGGTCTGGTATGCAGCCCTTTTTATATGCTGGAGGAGAGCATCTTGTGTTGGAGGAATATTCTCGATCGCTCTGTTTTTTTTCGTAAACAACATCCTCCTCGCAGTATTTACGTTATTTGTGTCACTACTAGGATGGTACATGTGAACTACAAAAGTTTCAATGAGCGCAAATTCGTTACTGTTTTGGAATGGTTCTATCCCACAGGAATATGCTTGAAAAGCGGCATCTACTTCTCTGAATGCATTCCATGTCTTCCAGGCACTTTTTTTGCCTATTCCACAGAATGATGATACAGTGTCGCATCCTGTTAACGAGTGGAAAAAAGGCATTAACTCAGGCATCCCGCTCGGCAGCTGCGCAACAAAAGTATGGACTGGTAGGTATTTCATAGTTTTTCCTGTTCCGAACTCGATCCATAACTCTTGCAAATTTGGTATTTTACTGAATGCAAAAAGTGCTATTACTAGCACGTCTGAATCCACTGTCTTCACCAAAATACGATCATGACCGTTTCGTGCTGCGTTATCAGCGTGCAATAATAATCTTGCATCAGCTTCCTCGTGAGATGATGAAGACATTTCCGTAGACGATGAGGAAATAACTTTATCCTTGCAAGTACAGATTACAATCTTTTCTTCTTCTTGTATTTTTACTACATTTTTCGCTATCATAATGAACAACTGCTCTTTGTTTTTATCATTTGCCAAAAACTTCTAAAAGTTTCGAGGTATTTTTATTGTTTCCTTGACTGCTATCTGCTGTCCTGAACCTCTTGACTCTCTGGTGTCTGATTTTAAACTACCCTCTATATACACGTCAAAGACAATATCCACTCTGTCGAACTTTCGCAACTTTCCTTTGATGTATTGAACTAAAACATCATCGATGTATTGTTGAAATGTTTGGTTTGTTTTAGGTGCGAGGATGTGCACAAGGGCAGCACCGTCGATTATCAGGCACGATGCTTCTGGTTGCAAAAGTATTGTAGTATCGTGCTTTGAAGACTGTTCTATGCACGTCACAATGTCTGATTTATTGGTTGGCTTACGTAACTTTCCAAATTCTGATATTGATGGTGCGTAGGAATGATTTTCGTGGCAAAAAAAATCATCCACATTTCCATCTCTGCCTTGACTGGCGACGTATAATTTACAAAATAGATTACTGTCTTTTCTAAGTTCTGCTATCTTCTGCTTTTCTTTAGATTTTAATGTTGCCTTTTTGCTATTGAAGAGAGGCAGATTGTTGCGTTTGATGACAGCGTGAATAGACTTGCTGCGTAACTGCAAACGATCTGTCATGTATTCTGCATACTGTTCTTTTCCTTTTGAAGCAGCAAGTGTAACGGATGTTTGCGAGCTTTCGCTCATGACTAATCGACTGCTGTTGACCGTAGTAAGTTGGTCGTCTTCAAAAGGGTTCCCGTGCTCTTTAAACACTTTGACAAGATCATTGATGTGCTTTTGAAACCGCAATATAAAAGTCTTACCATCTTCATGATGCTGTGTACTGTCATTATAATTTCGATAACAGAAATACACTTCTTCGAACTCAGTCGTCATTCGCGCCATTTCAGGGCCTGACACCGCCCATTTTAACAGCATGCTGTCACTGCTGAGATTAGACAGAGTTCTGCTGTCGAGTTTTACTAATTTGTTATTTTGCTCATGAATTTGATCGTGACCTAGACGCGAGAAGTTTCTGTTCGTCTTTAAACTTGTGAAGTTCCCTTTTTGGAATTCTTTGTAAATCGCAGGATGAGAAGTTGGCAGCTTTTCTAGGTCATGAACAAATATAGGTAGCCAACGCGCATAATTTACATGATCGAGGCTGCACATCCATGGACAAATACAGTGGAGGGAGTTCAAGAAATCTGCTATATCACCCTGGCGAATACTGCGCACCAATAACAAGAGCAACGATTCCAAATCCATCGTAGTGTACCAAAATTGAAACTGGGCAGATTTCTGTTTTTTAAGTTCCACCCATTCCATGAATGACTCCGACTGTTCAGCCTCGTTATCTCTCATAAATGCTTCCTCCAGCAGTACGTTGAGCGCTGCTATAGTAACCTCGTGTGCATAGCGACTTCGTTTTACATGAGACGATTTAAGCATGCCTTCGGCTCTGCCTGGTGTAGTTATACCAGCCTCCACTAAATTGTCAGTCCAGCCACTGTCTTCGAGCCAAGTGCCAATCATAGATATTACTGCCATTTCGATATGCAATGGGCCTAGCATAACAATAAGTTTGTCTTCCCCATACATTTCAGGATATGACCATTGGATCTGTTTAGCTATGGCGTATATTGGTTGATCAGCAGTTATGACCGGTGTCTGTCCTGGATTATTTTTATTCGTGATTGTCATAATAATATCCATAGTATGACGAACCATAGCGTGGGAGTTGATGCTTTCTCGCAATATGGGCAAAATAAGTGACTGACATTTGATTTTTTTATTTTCCTGATTATCCATGCGTGAGTGGTATACAGCCCATGGCAGAATTTCTTTATCATTTTCTAGCGCTATTTTAATATGGTCTAGCCATTCTTTCAATTCTGCAGTAGGACGTATTGCATTGCAGTCTCCGAAATCGTAGTTCACTGTTTGCATGGGAACATCCGACTGCTTTTTTGGTGTGGGTAATATATTAGTATACGAATCGGGAAGAGAGATTTCGTATTTGTCTTTCTTCGTTAAGTTTATAGGCGGCATAGCATTGCTGTTTTCTTCTGGGTGTAAAATAACGGATATAGTTGTACCGTGAAAGGAGTCAATTGAAGTGTTGGAAGAAGTATTGTGATCAATGTTATCGATCGCCGCACATGTAAATACGTTTTTTTGTATATTTTTGGGACAAACAAACCCCTGCTCCTTATATAGATCACACGCATTACTCGCCACTATTTCAGAAAATTGAACTACCCTTTTATATGATACGCTCAAACCCAGGTCGCACATGTTGTCAATCACTTCTTTTCGCACATTGTTGTTGTAGAGTTTAATACCAATATATAAAGGTAACGGTGTTTCTCGGTCTAGTGAGTGGCGCTGACTGGTCCCAGTCCCAGTTTGGGTGACTTTCTTTTTGCAGTTGAATCTGATCAGTTGAGCAATGTTTGTCGCAATCAAGTTTATGTCCTTTTGCAATTCTTCTCTTGTTTCTGAATTTTCAGTGAATGCGCCGCCAAGTAGTAGCATTCGGCAAAACAAAACGCATTGGTTAGGAACACAGTTTTCGCCAGTAAAAGAATCTTGAAAAGATCCGTTGAATTTCGGATATTCCTTAAACATTTGGTCACGAATAATTTTAGCAGCACGAGCTAAGCACATACCATCGGTCATTGCATTGTTATCGCAAGCAGTTTCAACAGCGCTTCGAACATCATCTTCATCAAAACTGAGTAAAACTTCTCGACCAACTTTATTCTCACGAAGACCAGGAATGAACTCAAGAAGCTGTTGTTTCAGTTTGGTTCTGTTGACCTCAAAGTTTTCGACATCTTGCTCTTGCAATCTTTTCTTAAATATTGCGGTTAGATTAGCGAGACGAAAAACCGGAGCTTCAGCACTGGACAAGTAACACTCTTGAATGTACGTTACTAACTCACTCAATGTAGAACCGTATGCCGTTTGAACTGACACATCTGGTTCAGGTACTGACTGCTGACTTTTAATACTACGGACTTTGTTCAGTAGCTTAATATAACACGATTTGTGATACTTGGCCTCCATGGCAACTAAATCTGTAGAGTGCAAGTTTTTTTAAAAGAATTTCATCTTGTACCAAAACTGCATGTTGGTGAATATCTGATCCAATTTTAAGAGTTGATGCCGTTACAAGTTTCTCCCTTCCTTCTTCTTGTTGGTCACAAAATATGCGTTTGCTTTTTACTGAACTTTTTAAATACTTTGATCTCGTTATGTTACGCTCACTCGAAGAGGCACTTGATGAAGGTAACTGCGTTGCGTCTTTAAATTTTTCTTTGAGTCGAGTTATCTTCTGAGAATTGTATTTGGTCCTACATGTCTTATGGTACTTGACTTTATTTTCCACAAAAGTTTGTAATTTATTCTCAAACTGCAAATGAAACGGTATACAGTCATACTTTTCGTATTCAATTAAATTTTCACTTAGTGACTTATATCCGCTGTCTGTTGGAGTAATCAAAGGTTGGTGATCATCTTTTTGACAAATTATGCATCTCTCCCATTTCACAGCTGCAGTAGGCCTGGTAAGAGTACAGTCAATCGCCATAATTTTCATAGGTCGCGATGGAGCTGACATCGTTATTTTGTTTGTCTGTAAAAAAATAATAATTATTCATTTATTATTACTTTTTTATTTATTAATAATTTATTATTATTTTACTTGTTTCAGAAAACTTACAGCGAACAGAAAAATAATAATGTGAATAATACGTATTTAGAAAAAATTCTTTATATAAAAGCAATTATTTTCTAAACTTTTATATGTAAGTAAAGTAAGAGATTTACAGGCTATTTTAGAAATGCCAGAGACTTAAAAACTACACTGGCAAGATTACGAACGTTTTTTCACTTAGATATGGGCCGAGTAAATTACATTTCTGAAAACATTATAGCATAAAGATATTAACATTACATACGAGATGCCATTATATTTTTCTACTCTAATTCTATATTTAAAGTTTTTTTTTAAAGAAATGTAAATACCTCCATAAAAACTTAAAGCCGTATTCATAGGTTTCTGACTTTTTACAAAATCACTTAAAAGTATGTCTTTCACAACATATTAAAAAACAAGGTCCTCTAATAATATCAGAACCTAATTCTCTTCAACTACAAGTATACCATCCAGACAAACTCCTCAGGCTATGTTTGGAGCTCAATGATCTTGTAAATTCGCCAGATCTGGACGCACCCCGTCAGCGGGACACTACTTATTTATTTATTGAAAAAGAAACACCAGCGACATACTGACTGAACATTAAAAAACAAAATATCATATGATTGATTATATTCTACGTACTTACTAAATTAGGCTATAAAAGGTGTAAATAACATTTCAAACTACATTTTATACTATGTATTTACTAAACCTTAAACTAATACTTACTAGGAACATACCTACCTATATTCAAGTTCGGCAACTATAGGCACTGTACGCAACTACAGTAGTTCATATTTATAGATGGGATTAATTAAATAAAATACTGTAATCATCAAACTACTATGGTATAAATAAGAAAGAGACTGCATTGCACGGATTCCCCTTTGTCTCTATCGCATTTCAACTGATTTTGTAGGTTAGAACGGAATATCAGTTAAAACAGCATTCTTTTCTTGTTTAATAAGCATAGTAAATGACTCTTCTACATACTTACTACCCATCGGAAATGTCTGTGCACCTCAAAAAGGTAATTATTGGGAGTAAAACAAAAAATAGACTTACGTTTTCTGTGGAAAAGTTTATGAGAGTCCCAGAAGTCCAGAACACACAGTTTATCGTTATCACGGACTAATTAGCTTATTTATTGAAATAGCGTCAGATACATAAATTAAGTGACATTGCAACAGGTATGCCGCGCACCAACGCAGAACGGCCACTGATACGAACGCGCCCACGCATGCCTCGTGAGGGGTTCCCCGCTTTCGTGAAAACAGGGTTGCCAGGCGCTGCGCAAATAATTACCATGCGCAAGGTAAAAATCTTGTAATCATGTCGAAATACATCTTTTAACCGAAAAGAAATAAAAAAAATATATGATCGTCTTTTGTATGGAAATTGAATGTTACAAAAAGTAAACCGAGTCTTGATGGTGATATTCGATGTGTAACAAAGTAGTGTATTTTGCTTGTTTTTGAACCGATTTTCAAAATGTTAATGGCGTTTTATAGCCTTTGAATATAAAACTCATATCTTCATACAAAGTTTTACTGTAAAGTTACTAGTTAAGTTGATAGAAACAAAAAATCTGAAGTTATTTACGAAAATTTTAATAAATATTAAAATTTCTTGCAAACTATGGTATTTACAAGGTCAAAAGTAGGAACAATATTGTAGCGCATTTAATTTTGCTTTTTATGACACCCTACACAAGCTTATATGTTACATACTTTCTGAAGTATACGCAATATTCTGAACGCGGCAGCGGCCATTTTGATGACGTCATAACTAGTGACTTAACCACGCTAGAAATTGTCTCCCGATGGTTATTTAGTCAGAATAACATGCCTAACAACATACTAAAATATGCTGCTGGTTTCATCAAAAAAACTATTTGGACCCTATAAGAACTTAAGGGAAGCGACTATACTTAGCTATCTGAGAGAAGAACATTAGTACGATATTAATCGTGCTCGGGTAAAGCGCTGTCGCAGAAATTCTTCTTTTTGCCGCGTCGCGTTTTCATTGGGATAAATTAATAAAAAGTTGATAAAAAAAAACTTAATGCAAAGCAGTGATATAAAGCGTGTAGATCTAACTTATTACTATATTTTTTTTTATGTGTAAAGTGACAGAGGAGCAGACAGCACACCTGATGGTAAGTGTCACTGCCGCCCTTGGACACCTGCAACACCAGGGGTGTTACTTGTGCTTTTAGGACTTGGTTGACCCCCTTTTTAAAAGCCCCCATGTCGTAGGATACATTGAAAACCGCTGGAGGAAGCCCGTCCCACATTTTACTAGTGCGCAGAAGGAATGAGTGAATCTTCATCAAATCAAATTTCTAGATGCTGGTATCGTGGGGAACAGTTTTGACAGTATACATTCATGGGCATTTTAACACTAGTCTTATATTTTGGGGGAAGTTAGCCAGTTTGCGTCGGTCAAGGAGTAAAGTTACGCACAATTTACAAAAGTTGAACAAAGAAACTTCTGAGGCTTTGCCTGCAGTTTGAAGCAAACCTGCTACAACCAAGCCCATACTTAGCCATCTGAGAGAAGTACTAATATCGTGCTCTGGTAAACCGCTGACGCAGAAATTCTTCTTTTTGCTGCGTCGCGTTTAGCCGTCAGCGCTCGCCGCGATGACCCAGTTATCGATCGTCGATGTGAATCACGTACTACACGTTAACAGTGCTTAAGGCGCAGCTATATTCTTTAATTAAGAACTATGGATTCGAGTCCGCTTAAAATTATAACTGAAACAGAGCAAATTCTGTTCAGATATTATACAAAAATCAAAGCGCGATCATTTGGAAAATTTAGTTACCGACCTTCAAAGTCAACTATTAAAACTCCAAAGCGAATTAAAAATAAAAAGACCAAGAGATATGGTGTGTTGATATGGATTTGTTACCTCCGGACACGTATACCTATGTAAGTGACTCGCACGACGGTTGCTTGCGCTGGCTTGACCACTGCGTATTGACAAGCGCCGCGCGACTCACAGTTGCTAATACCTCAGTTTTACATGACGTGTTCTGGTCCGATCATCGACCATTAGTATTGGAATGTAACATTGATTTGATTAAAGCTAAAATTGTAAAACCTGATTTTCTCTGCGATAAAGTTATGTGGGGTGATAGGGATGGTGCGCAAATTGACAAATATCATAATATATGTACATCAAAATTGCAACATGTAGATTTTCCTACTGAGTTATTAAACTGTGATGGGAAGTTTTGTGACGATGTTCAACATATGCAAATAATAGATGATCTTTATCTTAAAATTATATCTATACTTAAAGAAGCGGCAGTTGACTGTTGTAGAGAAAATGTTTGTAAAAAATTTAAATATGTAACAGGTTGGAATAAGTATGTAAGTGAAGCTCACAGAGAGGCGCGGTTTTGGTTTCAACAGTGGCTGCTGTATGATAGACCAAAGTATGGCTTTATTTACAGTCAAATGTGTGACACCAGAAAGAACTTTAAGTCCAAGTTAAAATACTGCCAAAATAATGAGGAACGTATTAAAATGGACATAATTGCCAAAAATCACGCAGATAAAAACTTTAGTAAATTTTGGAAGAACACTAATAAGTTGAACCCCAAGCCGAGTCTCCCTGTGAGTGTTGGGAGTCTCCACACGCCGGTAGACATTGCTAATGCCTTTCAGCGCCATTTTAAAGTAGAGTCACCGCTCAGTCAGACATCACAGGTGTCCGATACAGAGAAACCTCACGGAGTCGTGAGTGTCAGATTCTCAGCAAAGGAAGTTGAATCCATAATTAAGAAAATGAAAAGGGGTAAGTCTCCTGGCCACGACAGCATAAGTATCGAACACCTGAAATGTGCGGGAGATCATTTGTCTAGAGTGCTGGCTATGCTGTTTAATCTGTGTCTAAGCCACGCTTATTTACCCAGTGACCTAATGTATACGGTTGTTGTACCAATCATAAAGAATAAAACGGGTGATGCCTCCGATATTTCCAATTACAGGCCGATATCGCTGGCCACGACGGTTGCTAAGGTGTTGGACAGTCTGCTTGATAAGCATTTAGGTCAACATTTAGAATTACATGACGCTCAGTTTGGCTTCAGGCCAGGCTTATCAACTGAAACTGCAATCCTATGCCTCAAGCAGACTGTTCAATACTATACAACTAGAAAAACGCCAGTTTACGCCTGTTTCTTGGATTTATCGAAGGCATTTGATCTAGTTCCTTATAATATATTATGGGAAAAGTTACAAAATGAAACTAACTTACCAACTGAGATCACATCAGTTTTCAAATATTGGTACAGCAACCAAAAGAATAGAGTGAAGTGGGCTGGGGCTGTGTCGGACGTGTATGGGTTGGAGTGCGGAGTGAGGCAGGGGGGGATAAGCTCGCCCAAGCTCTTCAACCTGTACATGAACCGACTGATCGGTGAGCTCAGCAGTACTTATATTGGTTGTCACATAGATGGGATTTGTGTAAACAATGTTAGTTACGCTGACGATATGGTGCTGCTGAGCCCATCGACTGGTGCCTTACAGAGATTGTTACGCATTTGTGAGACATATGCTCTGCCCCATGGTCTGAAATACAATGCTTCTAAGAGTGAGCTGATGGTATTTAAAGCCGGTAAGAAGTGTTATAAATACTTGCCTTTGATAACACTGTGCGGAACGCCGTTGAAGCTCGCTAAGCAATTTAAATATTTAGGTCATTGGGTAACAGAAAATTTGAACGATGATTTGGATATAGAGAGGGAGCGTAGGGCGCTGTGTGTGCGTTGCAATATGTTGGCCCGCAGATTTGCACGATGTGGTAGGCAGGCAAAGCTGACACTTTTCAAAGCATATTGTCAGACTTTCTACACGTGCAGTCTGTGGGTCAACTACACCAAGCGAGCATATGGAACCCTGCGTGTGCAATACAACAATGCGTTTAGGATACTGTTTGGGTTGCCGCGTTTTTGCAGTGCGTCGGGTATGTTTGCTGAGGCGCAGACTGACTGTTTCTATGCAATCATTCGTAAACGAAGCGCCTCACTCCTAAGACGTGTGCGCGGCACTACAAACAGTATTCTGAACGCATTGGCTAACCGTTGGGACTCCCCACTATTTAGCCATTGGATGCGTCTGCACGCAACGGGATCCGAGCCCGGCGCAAGTTTGAATTAATTTTAAAGTTGAGATGTTGTTGCTTACTAACACTAGTTTAAGTTTCTTTTACTAACACTATGGATTTATATCCGAAATAAATTTTTGAATTTGAATTTGAAAAAGATTTTGCCCCAAAATGAGCAACCTAAAGGGGGGTAAGGCCGAGATTAGATGTACTTTTTATCAAAATCTCCTAAGTTTTGTTGTTAATTGTGTTACATCGGACTTAATGAAGGGATTGAAATTGGATTCAGATTCAGTCTTTAATCTTGTTTTAACAATCTTAAAGTAATTTAATTGAAATAACACTCATTTTAGTTAGAAAATGTATATTTTTCTAATTCAATAAATTTTGGCTTCATACTCAAGTCACTTGTCTCCAGTACGCACCACCTTGCGGTTTGAGCTTTATTTAAAAAAGTATTCAATTGAGATGTTTGTTTATACTTCACCTTCTCGGAAAGTACCTCAGTCCTGTTTTAAAAACTAAGGAGAAGATACGTCATTTCTATGGTATAAATATGCGGGGGGAAAAGTTGTATGGAAATCCATTGTTAACGTGTTTTAGCGGGATGGAATTTTGTATGAAAATCCATTGTTAACGTGTTTTTTTTTCTTAAATTTTGATCAAAATCTGTCGATAACCTATTTTAACATCATAATGCCAAAAAAAGAAAAAGTTTTTATCTCTAAGCCCGCGAAATGATACTGGCCACCTGCACTTTTCTGAAAAACCATTAAATTTTTAAAAGAATATTTGAAACGAAAGCGCGCGTTTCAAAATTTGGACGCCTGTTTTCTGTACGAAGTTGTTGGAAGTGGTTGGAAGTTTTAATTGTAGTTTTGTTGGTGCGTGCTATATATTAAAAATGTCGTCAAATAGTGACAGTGATAAAGAGTTTCTGACGCCGCCAGAATTACAAGAAAGTGCGCAAGCGGTTATTGAAAACCTATTGCCTGAAAAATCTCGAAAAAAATACAACAATGCATATGATGATTTTATGCGTTGGAAAAGCGAGAAAAATGCGCATTTATTTTCAGAAACTGTTTTGCTTGCTTATTTTAATGAAAAAGCGCGTAAATATAAGCCAAGTACCTTATGGTCTTTGTATTCCATGTTAAAAAGTACCATATTGGTAAGACATGATATCAATATAATGGAATAAAAAAAACTTACATCATATCTGAAAAGGAAATCTGAGGGATTTCGTAGCAAAAAATCAAAAGTACTAACTACAAAAGATGTATATTCTTTTTTGCAAAATGCTCCAGATGTCAAATATTTATTGATGAAGGTAGGGGAGAAAGGGGTAATGGGAGTCACTTAAGCAAGAATTGTTCCAAAACACAAGTTACTTTAGTAATGTTTATTATAATATATTTTTAAGGTAACTTAGATATTAACCTATCAGTCTGACGAGTTTAATCAACTTTGGGAACTTACTTTGGAAATAATTAAACTTATTAAAAAAATCTACTTTGACCACCATTGTCCGCACATGCGGGAAATTGGAGTCATAGTGTGGATAATGGGAGTCAGCCTACACTAGCAATTGTCACACACGTAACCTTGAGGCGAATCCCATCCGGTGCATTCTTCGTGTGCCCATAGTCCACAAGACGTGCATCTGTACCACATCTCGTTTTGCGGCCAAATTCACAACAAATCAGACAAGTATTTCCTGCATCTTCTTCATCATCGTCTTCGTTGTCATCACAGATGTTAGTGAGACTTGTATCTGACTCAGATGATGACTGGATGTCTTGTAAAACGCGTCTCTTAGCCTTATTTTTCATAGCCTTTTCTTGTGTTTTCCGTTTTTTGTCCTTGTTTTTATTTTTTTCTTTGTCTTCTCTTTTTTTCTTAGTTTGATTTGGTTTCTTCTTACCTTTACCAGTAGTTTTATTCTTTTCCTTCTCTGCTTTCTCTATTTTTTTATGTTCTTTTTCTATTAAAAGTTGTTTAAGTGGTGTAGACGTTAAAATTTTAGCATGCTGCTTTACTCCACCCCTTCTGGACCTGCCAAAACATGGTGTTTTTTCCGGAACCGGAAGCAGATTTTCGAAAGCAAATGAATTTTTAACTGCAAGCACTGGTAAATTATTGTGTCGTTGTGGAGTAGCTGACACCATGACGGTGCTTGTACATGCAATCGGGGATGATGGTGTTGGTGAAATGACTTGCCTTGGTGGAGTGACCGGTACAACAAAGAAGCTAGAAGGTGCAATCGTAGATGCCGGTGCTGATTTATTTTGTAGAAAATTGGTTACAGCTTCAAAGCTGGTAGATGCAAGTGTGGGAACTGATGACGGAGGATTTAACTGTAGTGTATTTGTCTCGATAAAGGAACTTGCAGATTCAAGAGCAGATGTGGATGCCGGAGGATTTGTCCACGGGTCATTTGTCACAATCAAGGAGCTAGTCGATGCAAAGGCAATTGTCGGTGCCGGAGGATTTGTCAGTAGTGTATTCGTCATAATCATGGAGCTAGCAGATGCAAGGGCAGGTGTCAATGCCAGAGAATTCGTCTGTGGTGTATTCGTCACAATTAATGAGCTAGCAGAAGCGAGGGTAGGTGTCGATGCCGGAGGATTTGTCTGTGGTGTATTCGTCACAATCAAGGAGCTAGTAGATGCAAGGGTAGGTCTCGATGCCAGAGGATTTGTCTGTGGTGTATTCATCGCAATCCTAGAGCTAGTAGATTGGATTGATGTCGAGGCTGGTGGATCTTGAATAACCACTTCACTATTGAGTATTTCAGCTGCTAGGAAGTCTTCTTCGCAAAAAACATTGGGGTTTAATGGATATATTCCTGCTGCTCGGAATCCTGACACTCCTTTGTTGATAGACGCTACAGCTGCATACGCTTTGTTTGATAAAGACGCCACATCATATGGAGTTATCTTTTCTGAATGGCGAGTTTTTAAGAAAAGATCACACTCCCTCTTGTAAGCTGCCTTGAATGGCCCAAATAATGTGAGGTCTAAGGGTTGCATACGGTGTGAGGTATGCGGAGGCAGTGAAAGCATGTGAATGTTATTTCTTTTGCAGTGTTCGAATATCTGAAGAGAAATGTGGCTGGCATGGTTATCCAATATTAACAAAACTGGTTCTTCGGATGACGGTTTGGTATGTGCCGTAAAATGTTGCAGCCATTCAAAAAACAGATTCTCGTTAATCCAACCATTGTCTGAGCATTTGTACAGTGCTCCAGCTGGGCCGTCTTTCTCCAGCTGTGGGGTCATTCTTTTCCTTGGAAATATAAACATCGGTGGAACGAATCCACCAGCAGCACTCACTGCGCACAACAATGTTATATTTTTTCCTCGTTCCCAACTTGTGATAGAACCAACTCGTTTTGCACCTTTGGGAGCTAAGATCTTACCAGGATCCTGAACTGTTGATACACCCGTCTCATCACAATTGTAGATGTTACAAGGAAAAAACTTATGTTTTGCCATCAATCCCTCTAGCAACTTAAAAAACAGTTCAACTTCTTCTCTATTAAAAGCAGTTATTCTGTTAATGCTTGTAGCTTCTGGTTTGCGAACCGAGATATTATTTCTTTTTATGAATCCTTCTAACCAGTCACGACCTGCCATTTTTGCACTTTTGTCAAAATTGTGTTTAATTTGATAGTCTTCTGCATATTGATAGGCAATTTTTCGGACTTGATTTGCAGTACATCCATAAAAAATATTTGCTAAATATTTAACACGTTCTGCCAGGTGCTCTTCCACTTCTTTGCTAAATATAGGCAGGCGCCCAAGACGTGGTTCTGATGTGTCGTTTTTCTTTAAACGCTTTTGGAGACTGGAAAATGGTATGTTCATGGCTTTGGCAGCTTGTCCATAGTCTGACCGCCGTTCATGAGATCTACCGCTCTGGAGAGTGAATCAGAAGTCCACTGAGCTTTGCTCGTACTCCTGAGACGTGTTTTCGGCATCTATTAAATAAATAAAATATAATAAATTCATGTGTGACACATAAATATTGCGGGTAATCGGAATCACTACGGGCAATGGGAGTCACCTGACTCTCATTACCCGAAGGTGACAACTTAAAAAAATAAAATCATAAAAAATATAATGTAAGATCTATCGCTACACAAGTGTTATTAATCTGTTCTCAACTGTTGAAATTATATAAGAAAATAGATAAACAATCTAAATGTATTGTAATAATCCACTCACCGCTTAGTTTGTACACTCGAAAAATTAGATCAAAAACGCGCGAAAAAGTGACGCGGCCATATCTTCCCAGCGCTTGGCGTGAACTGAACGGGCGTTCGAGCGAGGTGAGGGGCGTGTGCCCCGCACCTTGTTTCGCGGCGTTCTCGTCTGTAGGCATTTTAGTTTTTTAATAGCGACAGTGACCACCATTGCCCACTGACTCCCATTACCCCTTTCTCCCCTAAGTGTCTTATTTTATTTTATTTATTATTTTATTTATTAATTGTACGAAGACCAACAGCTACTACAAATTTACAATAAACTTATAAAAAGAAACAGAAGAGCCAATTATAGGTCTCCGCGGGTAAAAACAAATTTGAAAACAGAAGGAAGAAGACAATTACGTTAAGACAGCACATTATGCATAACCTAATGAATAATAAAAGTTACAAACATACATCCGATCTTATTCACTCTTAAACTACATAGGTATTAATAATAACTTAACATTAATCTTTAAAAAATGAATTACTAAGAAGTCGCTTGGCCTGGCAATCGCTCGTGTTAAACAAATCAAGATCATAATTTTTACATAGACGATTGAAATTCCTGCATGCACGCCATAGAAAACTATTACCTACGTCTGTAATTAGTGGAGGCAGAGGGCAGGTGAATTATTTCCATGTGACGCTGGGGTCTAACAGGGACTCTTATAGACAAATGAGAAAGAAGCTGAGGGGAATCAATCCGGCCAGATGCAATTTTTAACAAAAACACAAGATCAGCAATCTCACGACGCTTATCAAGAGGGAGGAGGTGGAATTTCTTACAAAGTTGGATGTAGCTCAAGGAATCGGTTCGAATTTTAGTACGGTAGCAAAGACGTCTCAAAAACTTTTTTTGAATACGTTCAATACGGGCTATGTAGATACCATATTTGGGGTTCCAGACCTGCGATGCGTATTCCAAGTGACTTCGAACAAAGGCACAGTATAGAATTTTAATAGTTTTGATATCAGTGAAGTCCTTTGATGTACGCATCACAAAGCCTAAAGCCTTGTACGCTTTGGTCACTATACTGTCAACATGAGTTTCAAATATCGGCTTTGAATCATGTAAGACGCCCAAATCCCTAACTTCGTGGACTCTGGCCAAATTGACACCATTGAGGGAGTAGTTATAAGTTATTAAATTCTTTTTTCTACTAAAAGTTACAACACTACATTTGGAAGGGTTCAAGTCTAAATGGTGTTCGGTACAGTATTCTTCAAGTCTATGCAGGACAGACTGAAGGGCCGATGCATCAGAGTGAGACGACACTCTAGCATAAATCTTCATGTCGTCCGCAAAACTCAACACATTAGAAGAAATGAAACAGTGATCAATGTCATTTATAAAGACCAGGAATAGCAGAGGCCCCAAGAGGGAGCCTTGCGGCACGCCACTTGGAATCTTAACCCAGCTGGAAACATAATTATTGATAACAACAGCTTGGCAACGATTATCTATGTATGAGGAAAACCACCTGAGTAGATCCCCGCTGACTCCAATCTTGGCAAGCTTGCGTAAGAGAGTGCTATGTTGAATCCTATCAAAGCACTTGCTATAGTCTGTATAAATGACATCGATTTGACTGCCTGCGTCCATTGCTTCGGTAATAGCGTTATTAAAAATAATTAAGTTCGAAGTAGTAGACCTCCCTTTGAGAAAACCTTGTTGAGATGGACTGAATGATTGTTTTAATGCACTATATAGCTGATTATACACCAACCGTTCAAAAACCTTAGAAACAATACACAATTTAGATATCGGCCGATAGTTGGTTACGTCAGTTTTTGGACCTTTTTTGTGTACCGGTGTTATAAACGCACGCTTCCAGATATCAGGTACAACGCCAGAAGAAAGCGACTTATTAAATAAAATAGTCAATGGTATAGAAATTGTTTCAGCACAATTAATAAGGAATCGCGCCGGAAGAAAATCGGGTCCGGCTGACTTAGATGCGTCTAGGCTTTTAAGTTGTTTCGTCAATTCCATAACGTCAACAGATATAGAGGTGATATTAGCAGGTGTCAAGGGCGGGCAGTCAATATTAGAGTGAGAGTTACACATACTCGTATTATCTAAGAAAGTAGAATGAAAGTATGAAGAAAATGCGTTGCATATTGATTCACCGGTATTGGATACCGAGCCCTTGTATTCGAGACAACTTGGCATGGCGTTAGATGAAGTTTTGCTATTAATAAAAGACCAAAATAATTTAGGGTGTGTTTTAATGGAATTCTCAACAAGCCTAAGGTAATTAGTGTAACAGGTTATTTCCAGTGATCTAGCCCTATCCCGTAATAAACTATATGACATTTCATCAGCTAGATTACTATATATCTTATATTTTGATAAAAATTTATACTTTTCCTTTATCACTTTTATCAGGGCCTTAGTATACCATTTTGGGGTGTAGTGGGGCGTCTGTTTGGGGTGTAGTGGGGCGTCTGTTTCCGCTTCGGTGTTACCAGCCGACCCTCGGTGTGAGGGTGGTATACCACCAGGTACAGGCGGCCCGCAGTCTCTCACCAGTGGCTCCAAGCAGCTGCAGTGCGCGCAGCGGCCACACCCTGGTACACCACGTCGGCTCGTGGGCTAAACTGGTTTTGAGGGGGGCCTGTCTGCTTCGGCGGTCCGGTCTAACTGCGGAAACCTCCCGCATTGTGCACAAGTCTTACTCGGTGTAGAAGGCAAGCCACGCTGATAAGCAACGGATCTTGGCGGATATGGCGAGTAAGCAAGGCATTGTTGAAGGCTTAGGGTGACGGTGGAGGTCGGAAGAGACCGTCGGCCAGATACTGCATCTGAACCCTCCTCCGGTCGTAGCGGTTCTCCGTTCCATTGGGGTAAGGTGGGTAAGGACGAGAGAGTGCGTCTGTGCCTGCGCAACCACTTACGCACTTAAATATGTCCCGCGCAAATGACAGCTTCTTCTTGATACCGGACTCTGAATAAGAAAAGACCTGCGGCGATGGGTGAAGGTAGATGGGTCGGGTCATGGTGCATTCCCGGCTTTGTCCAACACCTGCACGTTGGCGGCTCAAAGAGAGTGGTCGTTTCTGCGCTGCAATAGGGGGCGACAGCGTGGACTGGGCAGCACTTTGGGTGACGGAGCAGCCCTGTTTAGGGAGGCACTGCTCCCCTCGCTCAGCCGAGGAGGGGGCTAGAAAAGGTGTCCTGAAAAAATGCTCGTCCCATCACTTTGGGGGGGTAGCAACCGCGGCTGCTCGAGCACCCCAACATACGCGGTCGACGTAACAAAAATAAAAAGCAATTGAAAACTTGTAAAATGACCTTTGGTGCATGGAATGTGCGGACGCTTATTGACAATGACGGCAACCTATGCCCCGAAAGGAAAACAGCCGTAGTGGCTCGTGAACTTAGCCGATACAACGTCGATATTGCGGCTCTCAGTGAAACTCGATTGGCTGACGAAGGCGAGCTGATAGAACGTGGCGGGGGTTTCACCTTTTTCTGGAAGGGTAGTTCACCATCCGAACCTAGACGAGCGGGCGTAGGATTTGCTATTAAGACCTGCATTGCCAAAAAGTTATCAGAATGTCCTGTTTTCATCTCGGACCGCATTATCACATTGCGCCTTCACCTGGAAAATGACAATTACCTGAATGTTCTTAGCGTATATGCGCCAACAATGGGGAATGAGGATAGCGTCAAGGATCGCTTTTATGAAGAACTCGGCCAATGTCTTAGTAAAATACGCCCAAAGGAACAAATTCTACTACTAGGCGACTTTAATGCGAGAGTTGGTCAAGATTATGAAGCTTGGCCTAAAGTTATTGGTAAACATGGCGTTGGCAAGATGAACAGCAATGGCCATTTACTATTGACTCTCTGTGCGCAGTATGATCTCACCATAACCAACACCTTATTTAGGCTTGCCGATAAATACAAAACTACCTGGATGCATCCAAGGTCCAAGCATTGGCACTTAATCGATTACGCGATTACTCGGCGACGAGACATCTCTCAAGTATATATCACCCGCGTAATGCGTGGCGCAAATTGTTGGACAGACCACCGGCTTGTTCTAACTAGACTTAAGCTTCGCCTTCGCTTACCACGTAGATCTTGCAGACCTAAACCTACTACTATGAACCTGGACAGACTAAGTTGTCCTGAAGTTCAGGAAGCCTATGTGCAGACCATGGACAATTTGTTATCTTCACTAAACGCCATAGATGGTGAGCTAGAACCCAACTGGCTACACTTCTCGTCGTCTATGCTTAAAGCAGCCACTCAAGTACTTGGGCCCAAAGTTAGAGTCAATGAAGATTGGTTTGACCAAAATGACAGAGAATTAACCGTAGCACTTGGCAAACACCGGGATCTCTTAAAGCGGCATGATAAGGACGCACACGGTCTGTCTGAGGACATTAGGAACAGTGGTGCGGAGCTAAGGAAATTGACCAGGGAGATGAAGGATAGGTGGTGGCTCTCTAAGGCAGAAAAGATCCAGTGGCTCGCTGATACATTCCAGCTGGGTGCTTTCTACGAGGAAGTGCGTAAACTTATTGGCTCTTCCATCCGAAATAATGTACCACTAAAATCAAGGGACGGTAACCAGAAACTTACGTCAAAGCAAGATGTTCTTAACCGTTGGGCAGAACACTTTGACCAACTGCTTAATATTGATCGTTCAGCTGATCTTGGATATATCGCAACTATTCCTCAACAGCCGGAACACACCTCGTTGGACGAGTCACCGACACTTGAAGAAGTCATAAGAGCCATCAAAGACCAGAAAAACAAGAAAGCAGTCGGCGTTGACAATTTAGCTGGAGAACTGCTAAAATATGGCGGAGAGCAGGTACACATACATATTTGGCAATTGTTTGTGCGCATGTGGAACGAGGAAAAGGTACCTCCTGACTTTGAGATTTCCCGCATACAAGCTCTTTATAAAAGCAAAGGAGATCGTTCTGATTGCAATTCATACCGAGGCATATCACTACTATCTGTGCCAGGAAAGATATTTGCCAGAGTTCTGCTCAACCGCCTTATTCCAGTTTCAGAGACGTTGCTCCCAGAAACTCAATTCGGTTTTCGTCCTGACAGAGGCACCTGTGAAGCCATTTTTTCCATCAGACAGCTTCAGGAAAAAAGTCGGGAACAAAGTCAGCCACTTTACCTGTGCTTTGTAGACTTGGAAAAAGCATTTGACTGTGTACCACGGGATGCTCTCTGGATGGTATTAGCAAAATTAGGGTGCCCGGAGAAGTTTATCCGTATGATTCGACTTCTACATGACAGGATGACCTGCTGTGTATCTGTAAACGGCGAACACTCTGAGTTCTTTTCCGTGAGTTGCGGTGTTAAGCAGGGTTGCGTGCTTGCACCAACTCTGTTTGCGCTGTACTTTGCGGTTGCAGTCGGTGAAACCCTGGACAAGACTTCTGCAGGCATCAAAATTCGTTTTCGAACTGATGGCGGAATATTTAACTTATCACGACTAAAAGCGTGCACTAAAGTATCTCACACTATAATCACGGAGATAATGTATGCAGACGACCTTTGTTTCGTGGCAGACTCTCTTCCTGAACTTCAGAGTCTAATTTCCAACCTCCATGTAGCTTGTTGCCGTTTGGGTCTGAAAGTCAGCGTCTCAAAGACCGAAGTTATGGCGATGGACTCACATGGTGTTTCGCAACCGGTAAAGGTATACCTTGGCGAAGACGAACTGAAACAGGTAGAGAAATTTAAGTACTTAGGCAGCTTTATTTCATCTAAAAACGACCTTGAAGCTGAAATTAATCATCGCATTGGTGCGGCTGCAGCAGCTTTCGGCAAGCTTCGATCCAAGGTACTGCGATCACACGATTTGAGGTTATCTACAAAAATTTCAGTATACATGGCGGTTGTCCTTCCTAACCTCTTATATTCTTCGGAGACATGGGTGCTCTACCGAGAGCACATACGCACGTTAGACCGGTTCCACATCAAATGCCTGCGTGACATATTAAACATCAAGTGGTCGGATCGGGTTAGAAACACCGATGTTCTTCGACGGGCAAATGTCTGCGGCATTGAGGCATACCTCATGCGACGTCAGCTTCGTTGGTGCGGACACCTCGCACGTATGGCTGAGGAGAGAGTAGCGAAGCGCATATTCTTTTCTGAACTCCAGAACGGCAAGCGAAAACAAGGCGGTCAGTTCCTTCGCTATAAGGATGTTCAAAAGAGACATATGAAGCAATGTGGGGTCGAGTCCCAAAGATGGGAAGTGAGGGCCAGTTGCCGTCCTGAATGGAGGCGTTTGGTGCACAAAAATATTAATGACTTCGAAGAGCAGCGAAGAATTGTGATTGACGCAAAACGTGACGCGCTGAAGGCCAGACCACCGGCGGCCATACTTTATAACTACGTTGATGGTGTGCTTACGTGTCGGGATTGTTTCCGCACTTTCACTAATAAAATTGGCTACTGCAGCCATCTTAGAGCACATGAAAGGGCGAAACAGCGCGCCCAAGTAACAAATTAGAAGCGGTCGCTGTAGCCGAAATCGGCTTGGAGAATAATAATACCATTTTGGATAATGTCTGTTGGAAACTAATTTAGAAGGTACGTACTTATCTCTAATAGTAGCATACAGTGAATAAAACCGATCTACAGCGACATTAACGTCACAGTGTGATAGTTCATGTGTCCAGTCGATATTTCTGAGTTCATTATTAATTTCAATGTAATCACCTTTATCAAATAAGTACTTAGTATATGGAAAGTGACCTAGCCTAGGAAAATCCATTAAATCTAACTGAATGCAAAGTGCACCATGATATTGGTCGACAGGGACAAGTAAGTCAGCGCTGCAGTCGTACACATTGATATAGTCATTAGCCAGGACCAAATCTAAAATTCTATTAGACGAATTAAGAATTCCATTGTATTGTTTAAGGCAACAAGCATTAATCTCGTCCACCAGTAAGGTTTCATCCGCGCTCGAGTACCCGACGGGGTCATAAGAACCATCATCACGTGTGCTAGGTACTGTACCGATCTGAGTTCCCTTCATATAGGATCCTCAAGTCAGATACGTGAAAGTTTTGGCCAAAGTTGATCGTCTAGAATAATACCCTTTAAGAATATTATATTTTTCTGAATCCTACGTCATACCGTTTTATATCTTTATAATATTTTGTAATTTACAGTTTCTGCTCGGTGGAGAGTGGTAATAGAAGAATGAAAAAAAACACACTTGAAAATTTATTACATTTATTTGAATATATTCCTTTTCAGTACATGTCTAAATTGTGTTATTTAATTCTATATTGGATCACTATTTATTTAAATTTAGTTCCATATTGATTGGAGTAGCTCATCTGAATTCATGGAAGTCTCATCAATTTAGGGAAGGTTTTATCTCATTTACTATGCAATATTAGAGCCGTTAAATTTCTGAAAAGAAACCTATGTTAATATAAATGAAGTAATAAAAAAAGTGGGGAAAATCCCCAAGTTCGGAGCCCCTCCAACGCCCCGAACAGGCTCGTCCTAGGCTCCCCTACTCTGAGTCCTAGGTCCGAGGCATATCACCACCCAGTACACGATGATATGACGCTAAACTACCCTAGCAATCCAACTGGATCGTCAGGATTCTGATCATCCTCGCGGAGCTGGAGAACCCATCGAAACTTAAACTACAGTAAAGACTAGGGTTAATGTATGTGGGGAGTGGAACTTACTAACCACAGTACAACCCAGACGGTGATGATGTCTCCCCCCCCGGGTATGTTCATGTCCCGCGTTAAACCCGACTCCCGCGTGGCCCACCTTGAAGGGACAATCACTGACTCGTCCAGGGTTTACAGGGTATTGGACTATTTCTTATAGCCACCCATACCAGAGTTGGTCGCCGAGCCCGCCAGGCACACAAAGCATACAGTCTTCCTTTAGGAAAACAAGGCACTCCTACAAAATGAGCTCTTCCTGTAATCCCTCCGGGCAGACATTGATCGACATCATCGAATCCCTTAGTTTGTTTTGAAATAAGTTAAACTGAAATTAATTAGCCAGCTCCACACGTCCAGGTGTGAAGTCTGTACTAGATACGGGTATAGTATTAATGCTTGCATGGCCAGCCTAGATCAATAACAGTTTTATAACGAGAGATATAAAGAGTTTGAAGGGCAATTTCCCTCCCCCCAGTCACTGAGTGACTTTATTGCACCAACAAGGTCTCCGTATATCCTTCATAGCTCTCACTTGTGATGCGTAGCTAAATCTCTTTTCCGTTACCAACCCACGCAAGACAAGAATTATGTAGAGTAACCCCAGTCTAAACACTCATTTAAAAAAATTAATTGCATCTAAACTATAATGGGATTACCCAGCATATTTCGAAGAAGAACATATAAGAAGTATGTATGACAAATGATTACTGAAGGTAATCCTTAAATAAAAGTGAAGAATGATGACCAGAACCGAGAAGATACGGGATAGTAGTATCTAAGCTAGGTTGGGCCAAACATTTATGATTTAAGATCTTAAGGGGAAATCAAAGGCATCGAGTATTCAAAACCAAGAATACTGGGAGAATTTAGCGTAAACAACACTAGCTAAAACTCGATGTTCTTTTAAAAGAGGACTCAAAAGAAGTATAAAAATGGGATTATTGTATATACTTAAATATTCGGAACATACAATGAAAGAAACTAAACATTATAATTTCCGTTCCATTATTGTTTTCAAGAATCCATTTAGTAATATTAAAGGTGGTTTCACACTGAGTCAAAGTATAATTTTAAGTATGATAAATTATGACAAGTTTTATTAAGAAAAATAAAAAATAGAATCTTATAAGGTTTAGGTTCCTGTATGATTCAATGAAGATTATATAGATTATTTAACTACTTTAGGATGACACACATAAAGTTCAGAGGTCCCCCAAGGTCGGAGTGTCGTACAGCCGTCGCAGCCTTGCGGGCGAACGTCGTCAACACACTTTACAAGAAGCAACCCACGAACGAATGTAATGTCTCCGTCAAGAATATTCTTCCTATTGATTCAGGACAATTCTAATTTATTCCTTATAAACAATCTAATGTTACTAGATTAAACTAGAATGTCCCTACACAAAAGAAGAAAGTTTTAAATTATCTAACTACTCTACATTTGGTAATCCAACGCTAAGATCAAGAGGTTCTCACGCGGTATATGCCACTCAAACGACGCAACCAATAATGGGCGAGCGTTGTCAGCACATAACACAAGAAACACCATTTCCAAAATCCAACGTTAAAACACCTTGCTAATATCCTTCCATTTGTAATAGAATAACACCAATTCATCCCACACATACAGATGAGAGAAATCATGATGAATCAGCGAAATCTCACACAAATAAAAAAAAAAAAAAAAAAATAGAAAGAGAAGAACTTTAGTACTAGACCCTTTTAGGCTTATGCAAATATCTCTGCAACGTGTATTATGCGACCATCACGTTAAATATGGCGAATATCAAGAATCATCAAAGTTTATATTAACACTCCATTTTCATACACCGCAAACCTATTGTTGCTAGTATTTTTTTGAATAATAAGGAACATTTAGAGCCAACCAGAAACTCCAGTGACATGTGACTTACATCCAACATATCTAATATGGCAAATATCAGATGCACATGTTTCGAGGGTTCCGGCCCTCGAATGGTTAAAATAAATAAATCCGAAGGTAGATATTATCAGTTAGTCTTAAACAGATACTCCAGTGACACGCGACATACATTCGCCACAGCCAACATGGTGGACAACGGATACACATGTCACGAGGGCATCCATCCATGCTTGGTCGAACTAAATAAACCTGAGAGCAAGTATTTCTTAATCTCAAAATCTGGGACTCCAAAAGAATGATAGTTAAAGGAAAGATAAGTGTTGTGTACCTACACAACACTTATCTTTCCTTTTCCTTTACAGGTTACGTTTAGATAACAATTAATATTAAGTGGGTATTTTACCAATGTTCTAATGACGGATGTCAAAAATAAATGCTTGCTGCTAAGTCGTTCTATTATTTAACATTGTGGCGAACGAGGATAATCCGTGAAAATCACCATGAGTATCGGGAAAATTCAAGAATTTGACCCCAAAAATGGCAATTGGAGCATGTATGTGGAGCGGCTCGACATGTATTTCAAGGCGAACGCAATTAAGGAAGATGTACGGCTGGCCACCATGATTGCCGTGATGGGCGACAGCGCATACGAGCTGCTCAACACATTATCAAGTCCTAAGAAGCCGTTGGAACTAACGTACAAGGAAGCTGTAGACCTCCTGAGCGGTCATCTGCAACCTGAACCGTCGTTTTTAGCCGAAGGATATCGGTTTCGCCAGCGCAGACAAATGACGGGCGAATCCATTGCAGAGTACGTTGCAGAGCTAAAAAAACTTACACGTCACTGCGAGTTTGGTACGACGTTAGAGGACAATTTGAGGGATCAATTAGTATGCGGAATAAATAGTGAAATAATTCGCCAAAGGTTGTTTGCAGAGAGTAAGATTGATTACAAAAAGGCGGTCAATTTAGCGATAACGATCGAGGCGGCGGAACGGGACGCGGGTGCAGTTCAAGTTCGTCAAGGATTAGTACGAGCAGAGCACGGAGCGGAGATAGGCGTGCATCAAATCAATCATTCGTGCGTAGTTTGCGGTTACGGCGGACATAGTGCCAATCAGTGTAGGCATAGGAAAGCGGTGTGCAGTTTTTGCAATAATGTCGGACATTTGCGTCGGATGTGCAGAAAAAAAGTGGCGGCGGAAAAGTCGTTGGACCAGCAGCATCGCGGGGTTTTCGGGGGCGCAGTGCGGAGCGCGGCGTGGGCCGCGGGGGCGGACGTGGCGGAAGTCGCGGTGTTCGACGCAGCCAGTACAACGGAGCAGGCTCGTACTGGTTACAGGAGGAAGGGCAAGGAGCGCCGGAACAAGTGGGTAGCGCGGGCGACGTCGGCGCGACGCGAGCGGGGGCCTGCCCGGGCGCCGGCACACACAACGGAGGGAAACCGATGCTCGAGCAGACAGTGAAGATAGAATACGAGAAGCATGAGGAAGAGGAGGATTACGAGGAGCCGATGTACCAGATGGGACTGAGCGGCTATAAACCGGTGTGTATTACACTTAATGTTGGAAACAGGCTTATAAAAATGGAGATAGATACTGGTTCGGCTATAACTTGCATTAACCTACAAACGTATGAAACGATGTTTTCAAACTTGAAGTTGAATCCTAGCGGTTTAAGGTTAAGATTCTATGACGGTTCTACTGTTAGTCCGTTAGGGTATATACAGACTAGTGTATCTTATTTAGGCACAGAAAAATTGTTAGATTTGTATGTTATTGAAGGAGGTACTACTAATTTATTAGGAAGGCAATGGTTAGCTGAATTAGGTATACATACAAGTTCCCATATTTGGGGTAAATAATGCAAAAGTTTTGAAGGTAGCGGAAGGGGACAAAAGTAAAATTATAAATGATTTAATTTCCAGATATACTAGTGTGTTTGACGGGACTTTGGGGTGCTACACCGGCGGAAGGGCCACGCTTCGGCTGCGTGACGGAGCTAAGCCGGTATTCTTCCGTGCCCGGCCGCTGCCGTACGCACTGCGCGAGCGTGTCGACGCCGAGCTGGACGGCATGCTGCGCGCCGGCGTCATCGAGCCCGTCGACTCCTCCGACTGGGCCACTCCGCTCGTTATCGCGCGCAGACCGGACGTAAATATAAGATTGTGCGCGGATTATAAGGTGACATTAAATCAGTATTTGTTGGTCGATAGGTATCCAGTTCCCAAAATAGACGATCTGTTAAGTCAACTAGGAAATGGAAATAGCTTTTTCTCTAAATTAGACCTTTCGCAGGCATACAATCAGATTCAGCTGGACGACACCAGTCGTTACACTGTGATTAACACACATCGAGGGCTTTTTAAATACAAAAGATTAGTGTTTGGTTTATCGTCTAGTCCCGGTATTTTTCAGCGTCTTATGAGTGAACTACTTAGGGACATTCCTAACGTCATATGTTATTTAGATGACATTCTAGTAACAGGCAGGGACCTAGATTCACACTTGTGGGCTTTAAATGAAGTGTTTTCACGATTACAAAGTAATGGCCTTAAAATAAAACAATCCAAATGTACCTTCCTAGCGGACAAGGTCAAATATTTAGGGTTTATTATTGACAAAAAAGGGATAAGCGTAGACAGTGAAAAAATTAAGCCGATTTTAGACATGCCGCCTCCAAACACTGTGGCAGAATTACGCTCGTTCATAGGAACGGTTAACTTTTACGGGAAGTTCGTCAGAAACTTAAGTGATTGTTTACAACCTTTATACCTATTGTTAAAAAAAGATACAAAATGGTACTGGGGTGAAAAACAAAATTTTGCTTTCCAAAATGTAAAAAAAATGCTAACTAGTACCGATGTTCTTGTTCATTTTGATTTATCAAAAGAAACCATACTGATTTGCGACGCTAGTTCGAAAGGCATAGGGGCTATTTTTGGACAGCGCGACGCGGACGGTACGGAGCGCGTGGTGGCTTATGCGTCACGCGCACTGACTAGCGCTGAGTCACACTATAGACAGATACATAAAGAAGCGCTAGCTATTATATTTGCAGTAAAAAAGTATCATCAATATTTGTATGGCCGTAGTTTTATCCTGCGGACAGATCATAAGCCACTAGTATCTATTTTCGGGCCAGGCAGGGGTATACCCAGTACTGCGGCCAGTAGACTTCAGCGATGGGCTATAATTTTATCTGCCTACGACTTTACCATCGAGTATGTAAGTACAGATAAAAATACGGCGGATATTTTGTCGAGATTAATTCAGAGTCATCGAGACGATACGGCGGCAGCGGAAGGGACGGTGGAAATTCCGGAACAGACCTATCTGCATTTCGCATCGGAAGCGTTATTGTTAGACAATTTAGTTCTCAAAAAGGAAACCCAATCTGATCCAATACTGAGTCGAGTTTTAAGTTATGTAAGGGATGGCTGGCCAGATGAGGTAGAAATTAGAGAGTTAAAGCCATATCAAAATAGGAAAAATGAGCTGTACACTGAATTAGGTTGTGTGTTATGGGGCCACCGAGTTGTAGTGCCGTCGGCGTGTAGAGAGCGGGTTCTTCGGGAATTACACGAACCTCACATGGGTATAGTGAAGACGAAGGCCCTCGCTCGCAGCTATGTGTGGTGGCCGGGCATAGACGAGGCGGTGGAGGCTGTGTGCCGGGAATGCACCGTGTGCGCCGCAGTGGCCGCCGCCCCTCCTGCGCATGCGCCGCGCCTCTGGCCGTGGCCGAGCCGTCCCTGGACGCGCTTGCATGCAGACTTTTTAGGGCCTTTAGAGGGTGTTACCTATTTAGTAATTGTCGATTCAACTTCAAAGTGGATAGAAGCTATCAAAATGACTAGTACTACCGCTAAAAGTGTGATAAAGGAGTTAAGGCAATTATGGTCTAGGTTTGGCATCCCACGACAGCTAGTTTCGGATAACGGGCCCCCATTCTCTAGTCAGGAGTTTCAAACATTTTTACAAAATAATAAGGTGGAACACATTTTCTCCGCCCCTTACCATCCAGCGTCGAATGGAGCGGCCGAATCCGCTGTTAGAATATGTAAGAAAGTCATACTTAAAGCTTTAAAAGAAAAGATAGACACTGAGACTGCTTTGTGTAGGTTTCTTTTGAGCTACAGGAATGCTGAGCATAGTGGCACGGGAGACAGTCCCGCGCGAATATTGCAAGGTCGGTCGCTTCGCTCGAGGCTGGACTGCATGAGGCCGGAGCGCGAGTCGAGGGTGGAGGCGGCACAGAGCCGGCAGCAGCAGGCGGCGGGCGGCTCGCAGCGCCAGCTCGCTGTCGGGGACAAGGTGTGGTATCGCGCGTATAGGGGCAGCGACAAGTGGGCTGCGGGAGATATCTCAGAACGCATAGGCAGTACTAATTATAAAGTAAAAGATGTAGAGGGAACTGTGATACATCGTCATATCGACCAACTTAAACTAAGAACAACTGCTACTACGCTATCTCCTAATCTCGAGGCCCACAGATCAAGTGACAATAGTAAGTCTACATTAGTGTATCCCGGTAACTCGGAGCGGAGTGGTTCAGTGGGAGGGGGCGGGACGATCCCGGTGGTTTCGCCGCGCGGTGAGGGCCAGCCGGCGGCGGCGGCGGCAGCGGTTCAGCAAGTCCCGGGGCCAGGCGTGTCCGCTTGTGTGGTTGCTCCAAGGTCCCCTAGGGTACCCAGGTTGCGGCGGCCTCCTCAATTTTATGGTTTTGATTAAATGTACCTAAACAATGTTTGAACCTGAAACTTTTCGTATTGTAGCTAACGATTAAGGTACACTTTATGTTTACTTATATTTACCTGTAATAATAACTAAGGTTGGAGGTGTTGTGTAGGTAGGTTACGTTTAGATAACAATTAATATTAAGTGGGTATTTTACCAATGTTCTAATGACGGATGTCAAAAATAAATGCTTGCTGCTAAGTCGTTCTATTATTCCTCCTATGAACTTGAGTACTGAAATGTAGTAATGCTCTCAGCATGTTCCAATTTTGGGAAATTGAGGCAAAAGATTCAAAATCACTATCAAAACAATTTATTATTAATCGAAATAATATTATTTATTATTTTCACTCTACTTAAACTTACCCTTTATTTCACAATAAAACGGTCACAAATTATATCCAAGCTTCAATTGGAAGATATTTTATTTGAAGATCTCGAACTGACATTCTAAATTCTTTTAAACTGACAGGGTATTTATTTTAAATTTTTATCAAACGAAGACACTAGCATATAAAAACCTGGAATTTCGATTTAGGGCCAAAGATTTTATATTATTTTCAAAAAATTTCATCTACATAATTTTTTTTCAATATTTAATGCCATTTAGATTATGGTTTTGATTTATTTTGTGTTAAAGAGATAAAAATTTATAAAGATTTCAAAAAATAGCGTTTAGCTGTGAGTAAAACTAAATACAAAATGATTTATTTGTTGACTATTTGACAATAATGACAAATGTCACCACAATTCATTCTTTTCTCACACTTGTCCCATCAAAGAAGATTCCATTTATTTAAACAATATTTCGAAGGCAATTCTACCTAATATATATATATCATCTAAAGCCATATATGAAATGATGGTAATCCATCACATCAGAGTCCAGTTTCTATGTTTTACACCAAGGACTGTTTTAATCAATTTCTCTGTAAAGAAAAATAAACACAATGAAATTTACATTACCTTTACATTCCAAGCAATACATTTCAAGCCTTCATGCGCTGTCATTTGTGGATTGCTATTCCATAGCAATAAAGTTCTCAGTAAATCCTGTGAAACTGTTTAGAAATAAAACATTTCCCTGCCTAGTTATACGCGAACAAAACATAAGCAGAACTAGTTTATTCTTAAATTATGGGAAAGGAAATCTTTATTATTATCTACAATTAACGACACAGATTAGAAACACAGTATGTTATAATTCTCACAGAGTTATTAATGTTTACAAAAGAAAATCTTTAAGAGGAAATAACAATTTACTTAATGTATCACACAGTATAAGTTTCTTATGATCTTGCGTGTAGATCTGTAAAGCTGCAAATATTCTCCATCTAACTCTTCCTCATCTGACATTGGATTCTGATTTCCTCAATGTTATTTAACTCACACAACCTGGAAGAAAACTATAAATTTCATTAAATCACACTCCCCTTTATTTAAATACACACAACAACTTTAAACTGAATATAAATAAAATGGAAATCCACAAAATTGAATACTTACACAACGTTAGATTCACACCACTTATTCTATACACATTGGAATCAAATTCTGATTGTTAGCGGCTTGAATTTAACTGTAAATATAACCTTCCTATTCTATATCCTAAACGGAGCAATGCCTATCTTTGTCTCAATTGAAGGAATCTACAATCAAGGATCACAGTCTCCTTCAAAAGATTCATCACATCAGCTATATGATAGCTTCTATCGCGAGCTACAAAATAAAAGTTTATGACTCACTGATGTCCCGTTACAAACCATCATTCTTCCAAGGCTAATGGACGGCCCAAAGGTCCTTCCAACATACGTGGCCACAATTCGTTCTTGATGAAAAGAGTGGACGAAACGGATTACTTTTCCCTTTTAACTATCAGCTTCATCTGGAACTAAGAATCTCGTTAAACTCCTATTTCATTTCCTTTGCCCTCATTTTTCCCCAAAATTCCCGCAACTGTCTCCTTATTTTTTCTATTCTTTTCTTTTCCAAATCTCCAGCAACCGTCCATGGTTGTCATATTCTTTTTCTGACCTTTTCTGGCTAATCCCTCTGACAGTACCTCTAAATAGTATTTTATGCTTTAAAAAAAATAGTTTAGGGTTCTGCAAGTGCACAGTACCCAAACAATGCTACTTAAATTGAAATCACCCACAATCAAGAATTTATCACTATTATTGCTACTTGCTACGCAGTCAAGCCCAGTCTAGAAAATTAAAAACTGTTGCGAGAAATTAAACCCTAAGTTCTCACGACAAAGATAAACAACGCAAATGTGAAGGTTACAATTTAAAGCTTTATTAACGCTCTTCAAAGAAACGGTAACCCATAAATCCTCAGCACTAGTATGATATCCTGGCTGGGGGGTGACTGAAAGTTCACGTCGTGTTGCTAAAAGCACACCTCCTCCATACTTCTGCTTAGTTAAAGTGTAGTTGCGGTCACGGCGCCACACCATGTACCGATTATCAAAGAGCTCCGAATCACTAATACCGTCCAACAACCATGACTCACTTATTAAGATAATATCGTAGTTCTTAAGACAAACATTACGATAGAAAGTCGATGTTTTGGTACGTAGACCCCGAGCATTCTGGTAATAGATTAATGGATTATTATTACTATTAACCCGAGAAACCATTATGCTACTAAAAAGTAATAGAAACAGATTGACAAATAAACCAAGAAGTTAAACAAATTATCAGTAATCCACCGACCCAATGCATCCATCAACCTATAAGGTAGGAATTCACGTTGTGATATTATTATACGTATAACAGAGAAGCACAAAGTTACATTACAAAACACTCTATAAGTGCAAGCAGGCAGGCAAATAATGTGTTTAACCATCAGTGCAAAAAGGACCGATAGTGAGCAGATATAAATTGACTGCGAACGAAAGGATTGACGCAGGCCGAGCGATAAGCCAGGAATGTACGTGAAGCGCAACATGTGGCACGATTTATAACAGGTAAAACAAGATTTGTAAACAAGCAATGTAAGACGAAATTGAGAAATGTTATTTACCAAATGGTTGAGAAAGATCAACCCTGTTTGGCAATTGACTAGGCAATTTTGTTTTGTCTTAAAACGTAGATACTCGTATATAGGTACCAGTTTTTGATTGATTTATTAATTATTACAAGTACTGTAACAAGTACATCTTATCATCATCGTCATTCGTTGCGCGCGGACTCGAATACTTTCTCGCTCGCACACATCTACCTCGCTCGCACACATCTACCTCGCTCGCTCTGCGCGTCGACACTGCGGAGCGTGCCCCACCACCAGCGACGCCCGGCTGCACGGACCGAAGCATATAAAAGCCGGCGCATCTCCAATATTCTCATTATCTAGCTAGCGGTTAGCTTGAGCGATAGCCACGCAGTCCTCAAGTTATACCTTGCCTAGAAGCACGGGGTGCGATAGCCGCACTGCAGTCCACCCTTATGCTTGTATGTGAGAAGGGGTGCGATAGCCACGCAGTCCACCCTCCAACTCACCCCCTTTAACTTAGTCTACGTATAACTTATGCCTAGTATCAGTCTATGTTATTTAAGTTCTGTATGAATAAACGTATCTCAACCATCTGGCGTCTCATTCACTCTTCATAGTGGCGCCCAACGTGGGGCGAGGAAGGTCTAGACAGTCGATCCATCTGGCGTCTCATTCACTCTTCATAGTGGCGCCCAACGTAAAAGAGAGGAAGGTCTAGACAGTCGATCTATCTGGCGTATCATTCACTCTTCATAGTGGCGCCCAACGTAAAAGAGATAAGATCTAGACAATCGATCTATCTGGCATCTCATTCACTCTTCATAGTGGCGCCCAACGGAAAAAAAAGAGATAAAGGTCTTGACAGTCGATCCATCTGGCGTCTCATTTACTCTTCATAGTGGCGCCTTACGGAAAAAAGAGACGAAGATCTAGACAGACGATAAAACACGAAGAAAGAACGAATCACGATCAGATGGCGACGGTACAACTCACTACGGAACAATTTGAAGAACTTTTAAGTCGAATACCCTCATCTTCAAGAATAAATAAAAACTTCACTCGATGTACCCACCGTTTTGACGGTGAACGTAGCTACAATAAAGTGGAAGATTTCGTGACGAGTGTATCTATCTTCAAGCAAATAGAGAATATATCATATGTAGCATTAACCTCTGCACCGGTTCTGATACAAGCAGTTACGCAATTGGAGCAGCTTTGGAGCAGGGGGAGGGACCAAATGAACATTCCATTGAATATGCAAGACGACAATAGACTTAGAGCAAATCAAAAGAGACGTACAGACCCTGGCTATTCTGTCGGAGATTTAGTTGAAACTCACCCCGCCAGCAACCAAGACAAACAATTTTCAGCTAAACAGGCCCCTCGACGTGATGGACCCTATGTCATTATCAAGAAACATGGAAGTTCAATCTATGAGGTAGCTAATGTCAATGAACCTGAAAACCCAATTGGAAAATATCATACGTCAGCCATAGTGAAATTTGAGAAAAGAGATGATGAAACTCCAGACGACGTGGAAGACCTAAAAAAGTTTTACCTTCTTAGTCCTGGTACTTTAACGGGACGTCTGCAAGTACCAGAGGGGGAGACTGTAACAAGTACATCTTATCATCATCGTCATTCGTTGCGCGCGGACTCGAATACTTTCTCGCTCGCACACATCTACCTCGCTCGCACACATCTACCTCGCTCGCTCTGCGCGTCGACACTGCGGAGCGTGCCCCACCACCAGCGACGCCCGGCTGCACGGACCGAAGCATATAAAAGCCGGCGCATCTCCAATATTCTCATTATCTAGCTAGCGGTTAGCTTGAGCGATAGCCACGCAGTCCTCAAGTTATACCTTGCCTAGAAGCACGGGGTGCGATAGCCGCACTGCAGTCCACCCTTATGCTTGTATGTGAGAAGGGGTGCGATAGCCACGCAGTCCACCCTCCAACTCACCCCCTTTAACTTAGTCTACGTATAACTTATGCCTAGTATCAGTCTATGTTATTTAAGTTCTGTATGAATAAACGTATCTCAACCATCTCTCATTCACTCTTCAGTACTAAGTTTTAGTTCAATTTCTTACAGGTTATTCTCATTTGGGAGTAAACGGTGCTTGTCGATCGCAAGAACTACAAATATAACAACAAACGATATCGAAATTCAAGAGAATGTAATAATAGTCCAGCTCTCTAACACTAAAACCAAAATTCAGCGATCTTTTGTAATAACCGACTTATTTTATGAAATCGTTAAGAAATACATGAATCTTCTCCCTATGGATCTGCAGACGAATCGTTTTTAATACAATATAGAAACACAAAATGTACTAAACAAGTCGTTGGAAAAAATAAGATATGTAGTGTGCCAAAAGAAATAGCTTCTTATCTAAATTTGCCCGACCCTCAAGAATACACTGGCCATTGCTTTCGACGCACATCTGCGACAATTCTTGCAGATATCGGTGTGGATTTGACTACGATTAAGCGACACGGCGGTTGGAAGTCGTCAGCTGTTGCAGAAGGTTATATTGAGAACTCAATACAAAACAAATACGAATCAATAGTCAAATATCCGAATCTATTACTGGGCATCAACCATCAACGAGCAAGGCACCATCATCACCAGTGGCACCTCAACAGCCGATCGCGCCGATGACACTACTGCCTTCAACGAGCAGGGCGTCGCCAGTGGTTCTTCAGCAGCCAATCTGCCCTATTGGACCACCACCTTCCATGACAGCATCACAGCCAGTTATCACTGCTTTGTCACAAACATCTCAATCCCAATTTAACATTAAGCTACCTAATAAAAATATAACATTAAGTTTTAACAATGGCACCAATGTAAATATAAACTTTAATTAATAAAGATTAGTTTTATTTTCCTCGTAGGTAAAGTATAAAGCACTATGTATCACTCGAAAGAAAGTGCGATTCCCAACGCGGGAGTATTGAGCCCTTGTTGGAAATCGGTCACTTTCTCTTCTCGATGAACAATGTACATTTTAACACTTACAATAATATTAATGAACAATAAAAACATATATTCATTTCGTTTACTAAGCTTATGCTATTCCAAAATTTTATAAATCTTTTTGTCTCCATTTTTCTATCGGTTGTGTTACGATAAATGATGTTACCAATATTTAGTATTATTTTACCTTTCTAAGCTGGCAACATTCCTCGCTTTTGTAAGGTTGGTACCACTGTTCAATATGTCATAAATGCAATAGCGGCTCCGCCATTTTGAGGCTTGACTACGGGCCATAAACTCCCTAATGCTTTTTTTTACGATAGACGCCATTTTGTGGCAGAGAGGTTTTTTTTCAGGACTTTCACTTTCCAAACCTGGACCTTCATTAGAAATTACTCATTCAAGACCGGGACCTTCAGGTGAATTAATATTCTTTTAAATTTAATAATTTTCTTTTATTTTCATAATGTTAATTGATGACTTATGTTATGGCTAAACACGCTCACTCTCCAAAGCACTATTTGTAAGTATAGTTGTGGGCAAACTACTTGAACAATGTCCTTGGCTGCGCAGAGTCCATTTTACATACAACCCCCCACCACACGATTATTGTTCAAGTGGTTTGCCCCGAACTATACCTAACAGTAGTTATGTTGATGGAATCACAAATAACTTATTTATTTTCAGGGCTTACTCGTTTTAGACCTGTTCTATTAAGCATTCAAGAGGAGCTAGAAAGATTAGTTATTTGAGCTGTTGAGCAAACAGGTATTGTTGCTAAATTTAAGGATGCACATTTTGTAATTCACTTCACTCTACACTTCTATTGTATAATTTTTTTACTTACACTATAATTAATTAATTTAACTTTAGAACTTTATGGAAATACAAACACTTGCTTAATATTAGGGAAATTAAAATTACAAATACGTTTATTTCATGTCAGTTCTTGGAAACCCTACAAGAAATATTGTTCTGTAATATTTGATGAGATGGCACTGTCGCGACGAGCGTTCGCGAACTGCATTTGTACAAAATGTAAATAGTCAATTTGCAACGGGTAACACCGGAAGTACATAACAGCCAACTTAAAGATAGAGATAGTGATTTCCGCCCTGCTTCATGCATCCATTATGCGAGCTAGCGTCAGACGACTACATTCTCCCAGCAAACCGGCAAAGAAGATCCAGTAACAATTAGTTGAAGGAGCAAGCCAGTTCCTGAGGACGGCCGAAGTAATGAAGTTAAGTCATCTCCATTTTTTGTATGTTGGTTCTAACAATTCTCAATTTGTCGCGTTATCTATTTTACCATGTGCCTTACTTACCCACCTACACCAGACATCATCATGTTTGACTCCATTTAAACTATCTTGAATACGAACCTAGACCAGTACATGAGGTTACGGAAGACACACTATCGATTTGATAGGATAATATGTTAATATAATGATATGCGTCTCTCAGGCCTGAGATAATAAGATTTGTGGAATTACCCACTATTTATTTGATACGAGCTCGAAACTCCCTGTGAGTTTATTTCATTATTGCTAGCTTATATTTGATTGAGAGATATGCAGTCCAGTGTGGACGTGCTGTTTATATGAAGGCTTCACGAAAGTCCTATATTAATAATAATAATATAGTGTCTTTACGTCTGGCCGGGACATGAGGTCCGTGGTCGGGGTAACGGCAACCTAAGGAATCCAGGATTGACGCCCATGGATGTCCAACTTCGTCATCGGTTACTACCATTACCGAACGTAGACTTACTTAATTGGTAGGGAGGAGAGAATCATTCAGGTGGACTTAGATATACACTAATGAGGCACCGGCGAATACTTCTATGTAGTCACATATCATCATCTTACACGAATACTCTGAACAAGGTTAAACACGAGGCAGTATTACACCATACATCACATATTGTATTTATCATGATTTGACTATTTGCTAACTTCTCATCTCTGCTTGTGTAACAATATTGGTTTCGATCCGAGAAAAGGGAGAAGCGTCGTACCACGGTACGACCCTTCCCCCTTAGGATTGATGTATAAGAGATGGAGATGGCATTGTTGTATAAACATTTTAGATGGAGCCTGTGAGAACCCATTGGTGCCGAGTCCTCTACCAACTGCACTGCTCGTAACGAATACATCTGCTCAGGTAACTAACCTTGCTTTGACTCATCCCTTTCGAAGTGCCCTCTCATTTCACCCTGAGCTATTTTTATTCTTTATCATATCATAATACCCCCAAACTTCATAATGGGCATTTCGACATGGTGAAGATAGCTGAGAAATGATCTAGACTTTCAGCAGAGCAAAGTAAAGTTGGGTACAGGATGGGCATCGATGGGTGTTCATAAATGTTATCTATTTATTTAAACGTGATATTCATCATTCTACTTAAAACACATAAATCATACAGAACAGAAATACTATTTACAAGACAACACCAAAGAAATGAAATTTATCATCATTTATTGCATCAACAAACTAGTCAGCACACCCTACTTTGGCTGTGTAGTTAATATTTATCATAGAAACAAGCAACGTTTTATAAGTATGTTTCGTTTCCTTTTTGCTTTGAAAGGAAGTTGAAAAACAATGGAATATTAAAACCACATCATGATTACAGTCTTATCTACAAATTTATATTTAAATTAACCTGTTCGATATTTAAAAAGAATCCTAGAATGTTATTCAAACAGATAGCTATCAAACTTTTTCTTTCTGGTACATAACCTAAGAAAGCGCATATTCAAACATTCAAAGATAGATGGCGTTAAGATACACTTTTATTCTCAATGAAATTGTTATGGGCAGAACTGCTTCTAAAATAATAACTGTAGTAATATAAATTCTAAGACATACTGGGCACGGCTCGCAGCGCCACATTGTAATGTCTCCTAACCCCTAGAGCTATCCTAATAAGATGTAGGTGTGTATATGTAGTTTAAAAGTTTATGAAACTGTAAGGAATAATTGAATGTGGTAATGTCTAAGTTTCTAACTATCCTAGCTGAACCTAAGGGAAATCTAAGGAATGTCCTGTAGTTCTTGAAGCCTATGTATTGGGATTGTCCTAGTCATAAATTGGCCGATGAGATGTCTATACCGCTTTTTGGACCCGACGAGGCGACCAACGAGTAACCCTAATTCGTTTGAGTGCGGACCATGAATAAGTTGAATTCCTATACAATTAATTTACTAGAATTGATTAGTATGAGTCTATAGGTACTGTAAATAATTTGTGTGGAAGGAAGCAGGTAGATCCGAAGGCTGTAAATGGTACATGAGAACATCAAAATAGTACATCTAAACTTCTCCAAGATTGATATTTGACTTTCTTCAAGAAAATTTAGTTTATTTTTAACAATGTAAAGGCCTGAAACATATCCAGTCCTTTCAGCTCAATCTTTCATATAGATAAAGGAGTTTTATTACTTTCTATGAGCGAGATGACTTACAAACTGACTCCTGTTGTATTTGCAACCCCGATATGGATGTATTGCAATATACTGGGTTTTGTCTTTCCCAAAGTCGAATTTATATATCATCAGCTTTGTATCTTAGCTAGTGGCATAGAAAACAATGAGTTTATTAGATGAATCATATGCGTTTTTCATTTGCAGCATTTGAGCCAAAAAGACCTTCTTTATAACAGACTTAGAATTGAATTTTATATTGAAGTGGGTAGTAGCTTTCAGTTGTAGCTATACCTTTTAAAGTTAGTAAAATTGATTGTATAGAATCCCAGAGAAGGATAGATATGCTCAAATAATTGACTGGCATAAATCGTTCAAAGTAGATTGGCAGATTTGAGGAGTAAATATTAAATCTTCTTACCCATCTGCGACTGGCTTACTGCAATGAAGACTGAGTCGTCTGGACTGCTGCTGGCTTGGAATTGGACGCTCAGCTCCCCTGCGCTCAAATGGTTTGTGGCTTTGGTTCCTATTTCACATGGTCCATAGACCTCCTGTAAGTTTAAAACGAATATGAACTAAGCACTAAGACATTTAGTCCCCCTTCGGGTAAAACTACTCTATAAATATTGGGTTTTATTCTTACTCAACACGCGTTTTGACGTTTAGAGCTCCAAAGGTCGCTATAACACAAAAATATTTAGTAAAATAATAATTTTCTTGATAAAGATCGCCATCGGCGGGTAACTTAGGAAAGCGTCATTTAATCGTAATGTCGAATTGAACTTAATTTACTAATTGGGTGACGAAATGCCCTAGATACTTAGCTTTTGTCAGTTGTAGCGGTGAAACTCGACGTTCGGGCACCTTTTTTTTAAGGATTTTCTCACATTTTTTGGAGTCCATCTTGTACTCGTGCGGTCTCAGCAAAAAAGGGCGATGTAGCTTCCATATTCCACACGTTTCGAATTTAGAGATAAGACCGCCCAAACCAGCCAATCAGAGAGCTACAAACCAGCAGCTACGGCTAACGTCGCCAATCCTACCTACTTCCCTCACACATTTCTATTTCCTGTTTGACAAGTAGATTTTTAACCAAGGAGGTTTTAATATGCGCCGATTCGCGGCGCTAGACGAGTATTTTCAAGCTATTATTATAAGTAATAATGCATAATCAGGCCTTTATTTTCATTACGAGTCGAACAAAATCTATGATCATTTATATTAAGATTCCTATTGTATTATTACTCATTTTAAAACTCCTAAAATAGAATTTACTCTATTATATTCTTCGTGTAATTCCGTATCGGACCATCGGCCCGTTACATCCACCCCCCAAATTTGCGCAGAGCATACGCGTTCCCGGAGCAAATTTTCCACCATTTGAATTTCACGAAGATAATCTAACATTTATTAACCTTTAACCCATAAAGTGGACACACGTAGATCCTGTTGTAGTGTAAGTTTTAAACCAAAAGAAAAATGTCTTCAATAAGAGTTCAAGAGTTAAACGTCGAACATATTGGTTATACCCCAGAAATGTCGAGAATTTCGAACAAACAATATCCACACAGGAACACTGAGGTCTCAAACTCAGCCCGTCAGAAGGACAGCTCATGAACACATCCAATCTAAGGCAGGTTGTTTTGTCTTTCAACGTTACCCCGGGATAGACACATAAACCCCCCGTAATGAACAAAGTCAGCCCTGTCCCCTAATTAACTGTTATATAACCAACAGTCGAAGTCCAATACTTGACTCAATATCGCTTCCATTTCTGTTTTGGAGCATGTGCAGTGTAGTTTTTGCATAAGCTGTCAGCTTCTTGTAGAGTAGAAGTCATTTACAGGGAGTACATCAACACTCACATCAGACATCAGAGTAATTTTCGTACCCGAAGTCTCTTAAAATTAACCTAGCACCTATGATCCCATAAATACTTCGTTGTAAGTGTAATGTACAGGGTCAACAGTCAATAAATTTTTCCATCGGTTGAGATACCATTAGTTCATTGCAACCCTCCATTCTTATAACCTCTTTCATACCCATCCAATAATCAACATTTATTGTTAGTTTCCTATGACTAACATTCCCTCTCGGCAAAATCAATCGGCCCTTTCTTCCTTTCAATATTCATATAACCTTTCTCTTTTTCTTCCTTCCACGTTTACGCTGTTACTACGAACCACTGGTCTCCCCAATGGAACTTTTGAGATTAAAACAATCGATTATGCTACTAGGTGAAACCCGCTCAGGAAAACGCAACGGCACTGCGCAAAATTAGGTTAATAATTTTTTTTTCCAAAACTCCTAGTTGATTCCATTGGCCTAATCACTTACAATGCCTAACTTACTTACTCCTAAGCGCAACTGATGCAATAATTCAAAGAGAAATATAACACCAATTGTAAATTTACCCCATCAACCCTTGATTTACACCATACAATTGATTTGAAATGGAAGAAGTATTTTGCCAGGAAGGTTGGGAATGCGGCTATAAGTCCGTCCACAAATCAAAATGATTCCTAGGAAAACATCTTTCTTTCCAAAGACTTACGAGTCGGTCCCCCAAAGATCCTTTCAAATAAAACTCCTCGACAGCTTGTCGCAACGGATTACTCACGTGTAAACAAGTCGTCTAGCACAATACTTTAAAGGTGAATCATCGAACTCTCTCTCTCAAACCCTTCCTATCGAGCTCTATTTTCGCGATCAAAATTGTTTTACGACACTTCAAAAGTGATGGATCTTCTCATTTTTCACATTGGGCAACTGAATCCCCAACACAATCTAGGTGTCTACATTGTTAAATTATATAACTGACCGGATATTTAACCGTGAATTACGAAACTTTTTACTATTCAATTGAAATTCACTGTTTACCCGAGCCATCATTACCTGCTCACCGCCGAGCTTACTCGTACCTAACCAGCGAAATTCAAATAAATTTCAAAAGTTTCTACACCAAGAATTTATCACAAAAATATTTAAAATACATAATAAAAATTTTACCTGCGAATAATCGTATCACTTAACCCCGAGGAGTATCTATCTTAAGGAGGTATATCTCTATGTCGTAATTTAACTACCCAATTTAAGTAAATTTTCAGCTAAAACCTCAACCTCGAATTTCACTTAAAATATCCTAAAGTAAAGAAAATTAAGATACACGGCAGATGTTTCCCGAATCTCGAAAGGTATACAAAATCCCTCGCCCCATTTAAGAAAAAGTACGCCTAAGATTACCTAAGAATGTCCGGTGACATTAGAACTTCAGCTACGGTACTAATAAAATTTATAATTACGCATACATGCCAATGTGTTTTACGTATTGCAGCTTACGCATCTATGATAGTCTTACACACACAAATAACTCATTTCTTACGCATTATGCATTTAATAATATGAAATTTCTCGCTGTACGCATACATGCCTTACGCCTTAAACACTCTACGCTTTACGCCTTATGTATATAATAATATAAAAACTCTTGCTGTACGCATACGTGCCTTACGCCCAACAAGCACATGAAAGTCTTACGCAAAACTGAATCAGTGCCTAAGAAATTTAAATGTAAAGTATCTTTATTCTATTCTTCCAAAAGACTACGCTTAAGCTTACCTACGACAAGTGAATTTACTAATATTATAACGTATGTTAAATGGTATTCTTCATAAATATAGACCCCCTTTTTATTTGATTTGGTTTAGTTTGGTTTGATTTGAATTGATTTGATTTGAATTGATTTGATTACATTTTATTATATTACATTTTATTTAATTTTATTATATTATATTTATTATATTACATTTTATTTTATTAACCTTGCTAGGTTTCCAATCAAACCTCCCCAATAAAATTTTTACTTTAGCCGAAACCGAATTGACAAACACCCATATACAGGAATAGGATATGAAATACAACTTAACATTCTCGACCCCACTCCATATGTCAATCTCAACCTTACTTGAACTAAATTTATTAAATTAAGTTAAAACGAAGACCCCTTAAAATAATATTTTCATATCTACACGCCTACTACCCTAATTGCCCCAATTCTTTTCTTATCTACGCATAGATCCAATTTCCTCAATATACATTTCTTAACTATTTCCTAAAGGTTACTTAGGAAAACCCCCCTGTATGTCCTCACTTTAAGAGTATCAAAATATATAATTATGAATTCAACATAACTAAAGGTAAGTTTTTTTTTATCATTACTTTATTGTTTAGCATATTATTATAATCTCCATATTGGTATGCAATTATTTAATCCTGTAAATTATTTTGCATAAATAAATTATTCTATGTTGACTCACTCAAACCTTCTAAAACAAATCCTGACCCTATGCGTATCACAACTGAATAGATATGCTTTATTATTTAACAGCAAGTCATCATTATTATAACATTCCATACAACGTCCCGTGCTACCAGAGAGCCTCTTCCTAAACGCTACCAAATATGACTGCTGTTGTTGGTGAATACAGTGTGTAAATTCAAAGGAAGGTGCTACTGCCCAACCTCCAGTTCACGAGCCATTAGTCGCCTTTTATAACACCCATCTAGTTGGTACTGTTCCTTGCCGGTACCGCACAACAGCTGTAGTAAGTATTCAACCCTAACACATGATTTACCGTCGACCTGTCTCACCCCCCATCCTGTTATGTATCTCTGTCAAGTAATCGACCGAACGAATAATTTCTAGAAAAACCTTGAAAACTCCTACCCCAGGTTTAATAGGTTGGTCGATGACCCTAGAGTGTTATGTAAATATTTCCATAATGATTATGCCATGACATTCCGCAAAGGCCCCAGTCGACCGCACTCGCCCCATAACAGCCTCCCTAACAAATAAAGTATTACTATCAGTTGAGCAAGCTCTGCTACCCGTCAACAGATGGCGCTGTTGGTTTATGACTAAAACGCGATATCTACCTATCCTGACCTAACTTAAGACCTAGTCTAAACTTCGCACTGAAAACCCCGCAAGACAAAACTTCATTTAAACCGCTATAGCCGTCTCCTAGAATCAAATTGCAAGCATATTTATAAAGATTACTAGCTCAATAGTATAGAATTTAGTCATGACTTACTTGTGTAAATAATCTAAAATAAGTATTTAGTATAATTTAATCTTATAAATGAATTAGCTAAAGGTTTTCATTTTTTTTTCGAATAAGCAGGTATCAATCATTGTTCTGATATTATTCTACTGTGAATATTCCAAATTGCAACAAATTCCAACCTGAAATTTATATTAGCATAGCTGGTGCCCGCGACCTCGTCCGCGCAGGACAATTGTACCCTATGTGTTACTTTGATGTATCAGCTATATCATTGTAAAGTTTAATTAAAATCCATTCAGTAGTTCTTACGTGAAGGAGTAACAAACGTCCATTCATACTTACAAACTTTCGCGTTTATAATATTAGTAGGATAGGATAAGGATTTAAAAAGCTTTGAATTTTATAGACTGAATCTTTTAGCATTTTGTATCCTAATGTTTTGAACAAATTACTACTAAACAACTAAGTATTCAATAAGATTTAAAACTACCAACCAGATTCATACTTTGCCTAACTCATCTGATTCGAGCCTTCAACTATTTTTCTTTGAATTTCACTGTCAAACTTTAAATTTTGCACCAAATACACATTTCCTAACCAATGTAGTACGGTTGAGTTCCTTTATCACTATTTAGTACAGTTTTTCAGGTAATTTAACTATCATAACTTAAAAATAAACGATAAACAAAAAGTATATTCTGACAGTCAGCTGTCCATCGCGTTCAGAAATTAGTCACATGGTTGTTCCGTTTCGAATAATAACTACCTTTTGACAGCAGTCCGTCTCGACCACACGTATGAACGTCACATTAAGCTACCCTCTATCAGCACAATCGTCGCCCGATCTGGAACGTGCCCCCACGGTCGGATGTATATTCCTTTACTTCAAATTTTTAACGCTAGGGCTGTCAATTCAGTTGTCGACTAAAATATTAGGTCTCGATTTTTAATTTTAAGGTCTCACCCCCCCTACAAAACGATCCGACTACAACTCGCAGACAAGATATAGATTAGGTAAAGCAACGAAAAATTATTATATCTTAAAATTCTAGTCAAGCTAATATTAAATTTTCATTATAGGTATTTATGTATTATCTAGTAAGATTTTATTTGAAACGTAACTTGAAAGTATCCACGCATTTAAATTTCAATTATTTTTTTCTACGAGTATAACTACTACAACACTTTAATTTTTTTTTTCCCTTTTGCTAATCCAAATGCGAATTATATATATTTTTTTTCTCACCCCCCCCAGTCTCAAACTATTGAAATTTCGTTGAACTTAGACTACAGTACTATCCCTATAACATATTCTAAGATTTTAAGCTACGTGATTAACTTTTGTTCATTTCTATTCCTAATATAACTATTCCTATTAAATCATTAACCCTAATAACATAACCTATCATGGTCCGCACCTTCCATTCCACAGCAACAGATTGTGGCCACGATAGTAGCCACTCTTACAGACCAAGACAATCCCAAAAGTCAAAATAAACCCTACATTAATCTACAACATAATTTATCGATAAAATGCTACACTATTTATTCGCAACTATTCCTACACTACAATAGACAATTTTTTTCCCTTTTTTTTCTTATGATAGTGTCATGTGTGTATCCGAAATTTTAACAAAAATCAGAACGTGTATTCGAATTCATTAATCACAATCGGAATTGCCAGGCATATTAAAATTCTGCATACTATTATCATTTTCCTAACTATGCTTGAAGCACTTTTATTAAATTCCTACAGTAATAAATTTCCTGAGATTAGCTGAAAGAGATTTATGTAAAATATTAAGTATGACATTTTAATTTTCCTATCGCTTGTTACTTCAAATCCTTAATGAATCATCGATATTTAAGGATTATATTTTCAAAAGTGCACAAAATTTTAAATTGAAATAAGTAAGAAAATGTGTGAGCTATTCTACCAAATATGTAATTATAATTATGACACGATTTGTTATTTATTACCGTAATACAGCAAGACGCATTGCTCCCCTAAGAAAAGATAGAAAATAAAATTAGTTCCTATTCGCGGCGCAAGTTCTATGTCATAAAATTAATATCAAGTACATCAATTGGAATTTTCACACAATTCTATCTGCTAATATTACTTTCTTAAATTGTTCTTTTTTAAAATACACTATTTGGCAACCCGAGACATGCGAAAAAATATTACAATTTAGATTGTTTTGGTAAGAAAATCACTTTTAGATGCTAAAATGTGTTGAAAATACTTCCTCAATCATTGCAAAACCTAATTATATTGTTCGTTTTTTTTTCAGATTTCCCATCGCAATAACCCTGAGGGAGGAATTTAATACCAAAAGAGGTTTCCAGCTTATAATTATAGCTTTTATATGAACAACCAAATTACAAAATGGCGCTCAATTTCAAGGTAAGATTTGTTTAGTAAATGCCGATTTTAATTCTACTTGTTTACTTTTAGCTAAAATTTACTTTCTCGTTTTGATTTTTTCAGGTCAAATAAGAAAACTGAAAATTTCGCGGCCCGCCGCCTCTCAGAATTACAATGGTCCACAGTTTCAATTTAGAAACAAAGATTGTTTACTCATGCGTAGGTAAGTGTAGAAGTATTATGACAAATAGATTTTTCCCTGCCGAAATCCCTCTCAAGCAAATAATTTCCATTATTTATTCTTTACATATTGTTTACTGTAAAAGAACATAAAATTCTACTTTTACAACTAATGTATCCTGATAGTAAAGTAACCTATTAATTTCAATTTTTCAGTGAAGTGTAACCTCAAGAAATTCGACAAGCTGCAGCCCCGGACCTTATCAACAGCAAGATATAACGACAGCACAATGGACCCATCAGATATATCTCAACCCCTAATTCCCGAAGCTCTGAAGCTAAAATATTTAGTGCAAAAGTGATAAGAATTGTTTGTGAAACTAAATATTTCAAGTGTCTTTCTGTGCAAGAAAATAAAAGTGAATTGTGTTCTGAGGTGTAATTATTATCATTTATCATTCAATAAGTAAGTAACTAGGTACCTGATAAGTAGCAAGTCTAGGTATGCTAAGCTTATCTCATTTAGTCAAACCTAGGTCAAATCAATTGCAAAATATTCAATATTTATTTCAGCTTTTAGAATACCTATCTATTATCATTCTTTGGCACAGCTATTGACTGAACTTTAATAAGCTTTATAATAACATAACGGCAGTAAAATAAAAATTCTAAAATCTAGTCTAACCTCTTACATTAAGTGATATAATCTAACCTAGACAATTTGCATATATCCTTAGTAACATATCTAGTTGTAACCTAAAGCCTAAATCCGATTTTTGATAATAGAATATATAGAATTCTGCCTAATAAGTTAATAATTAAATTCTAACCTAGCAACCATATTAAAACAAAGCCTAGAATATTCCCTACAAATAATATAATATAACTAACAGAGGTTCATAATCCTGGGTTACTACGGCACCAGATTGTTATGGGCAGAACTGCTTCTAAAATAATAACTGTAGTAATATAAATTCTAAGACATACTGGGCACGGCTCGCAGCGCCACATTGTAATGTCTCCTAACCCCTAGAGCTATCCTAATAAGATGTAGGTGTGTATATGTAGTTTAAAAGTTTATGAAACTGTAAGGAATAATTGAATGTGGTAATGTCTAAGTTTCTAACTATCCTAGCTGAACCTAAGGGAAATCTAAGGAATGTCCTGTAGTTCTTGAAGCCTATGTATTGGGATTGTCCTAGTCATAAATTGGCCGATGAGATGTCTATACCGCTTTTTGGACCCGACGAGGCGACCAACGAGTAACCCTAATTCGTTTGAGTGCGGACCATGAATAAGTTGAATTCCTATACAATTAATTTACTAGAATAAATGTATTGATTAGTATGAGTCTATAGGTACTGTAAATAATTTGTGTGGAAGGAAGCAGGTAGATCCGAAGGCTGTAAATGGTACATGAGAACATCAAAATAGTACATCTAAACTTCTCCAAGATTGATATTTGACTTTCTTCAAGAAAATTTAGTTTATTTTTAACAATGTAAAGGCCTGAAACATATCCAGTCCTTTCAGCTCAATCTTTCATATAGATAAAGGAGTTTTATTACTTTCTATGAGCGAGATGACTTACAAACTGACTCCTGTTGTATTTGCAACCCCGATATGGATGTATTGCAATATACTGGGTTTTGTCTTTCCCAAAGTCGAATTTATATATCATCAGCTTTGTATCTTAGCTAGTGGCATAGAAAACAATGAGTTTATTAGATGAATCATATGCGTTTTTCATTTGCAGCATTTGAGCCAAAAAGACCTTCTTTATAACAGACTTAGAATTGAATTTTATATTGAAGTGGGTAGTAGCTTTCAGTTGTAGCTATACCTTTTAAAGTTAGTAAAATTGATTGTATAGAATCCCAGAGAAGGATAGATATGCTCAAATAATTGACTGGCATAAATCGTTCAAAGTAGATTGGCAGATTTGAGGAGTAAATATTAAATCTTCTTACCCATCTGCGACTGGCTTACTGCAATGAAGACTGAGTCGTCTGGACTGCTGCTGGCTTGGAATTGGACGCTCAGCTCCCCTGCGCTCAAATGGTTTGTGGCTTTGGTTCCTATTTCACATGGTCCATAGACCTCCTGTAAGTTTAAAACGAATATGAACTAAGCACTAAGACATTTAGTCCCCCTTCGGGTAAAACTACTCTATAAATATTGGGTTTTATTCTTACTCAACACGCGTTTTGACGTTTAGAGCTCCAAAGGTCGCTATAACACAAAAATATTTAGTAAAATAATAATTTTCTTGATAAAGATCGCCATCGGCGGGTAACTTAGGAAAGCGTCATTTAATCGTAATGTCGAATTGAACTTAATTTACTAATTGGGTGACGAAATGCCCTAGATACTTAGCTTTTGTCAGTTGTAGCGGTGAAACTCGACGTTCGGGCACCTTTTTTTTAAGGATTTTCTCACATTTTTTGGAGTCCATCTTGTACTCGTGCGGTCTCAGCAAAAAAGGGCGATGTAGCTTCCATATTCCACACGTTTCGAATTTAGAGATAAGACCGCCCAAACCAGCCAATCAGAGAGCTACAAACCAGCAGCTACGGCTAACGTCGCCAATCCTACCTACTTCCCTCACACATTTCTATTTCCTGTTTGACAAGTAGATTTTTAACCAAGGAGGTTTTAATATGCGCCGATTCGCGGCGCTAGACGAGTATTTTCAAGCTATTATTATAAGTAATAATGCATAATCAGGCCTTTATTTTCATTACGAGTCGAACAAAATCTATGATCATTTATATTAAGATTCCTATTGTATTATTACTCATTTTAAAACTCCTAAAATAGAATTTACTCTATTATATTCTTCGTGTAATTCCGTATCGGACCATCGGCCCGTTACAAAATGAAGACACATCCATATTATTGCTAGATGGTACGTGATCTATCCTCCCGAAGGACTAAATGATTATTTTTAAACCAATATCGTGTCAAATTCATCAAAAAACCGCTTCCAAATTAATGTGATAACATAATTTAGGAAATGGTGCGCGGTCGGGGTGAAAGGACTCCAGCCGCCATTTGCAATAATTCGCAAGCCGGTAATAAGTACATGTCGTGCATAGCTTGTTTTCAAAGGAAGTCCATTTTATCAGATAACTAGTGAACAAAACCTGTAAAAGAAGGAAAATTATTTTTCGTGAAATTTCTTAGCAACAAATCAATAATTCTTAATATTATCGCGAATAAGATACTCAATCATACACGCAGTGATAGTAGTTCCCGCCATTGCTTATACCTGTGAACCTTATTGCAAGGCAAGACGGATCACAAGCAAAATAATGAAGTTTGGCTGTCATTCGTGTCGTCATGTTGGCAGTACCCTTTTTTCCACAAATGGCGTCGTGAGTTGTAATTTATACTAAAGATTACTGAAAAAACTAGAAAACTCTTCTCCTAGTAATTAAAATCATTCGGTGCATTCATTCGGTGGTGTGTGAAAGTGTAATTGATCCATTTAGATAGCGGTGTAAACCTATTTGGTATGTACAACAACTTTATTCTTTCTATTTAGTTAGTTAAAAGGTGGAGTACAAAAATGAGACTATTAAGAAGTAAAAACGTCATGGACGTGCGTTATGAATCACGACAAAGAGGTTTACAACTTTCCCATCTATACAAACCTCGGTGAACACTTGTTGAACACTTTCCGTGCCCAAATACCGGATAGACAAATATCAAGCATTGAAGTACTCTCTCTGTTAGAAAACGGCACAGTCCCTCTTGCCTTCCTATGAATTATCTAAGAAAAGAGATCTCTATACCGACTAGTTACTTATTTGGTTCTACTTTCCCCCAACAATAAGGAAAGGGAGCAGAAAACTTAATCATAATTTCACCATACACCTATGGAGACACAGTCATCACTTTCTTCAACAATTTCCCTTTGAAACAAATAGATAATAGGTCTTTGAATTTACAATTTGATATGATCAGTTTGACAAGAAAATTCTCAGTAAAATTTTGAAATAAAAGTCCATAGAGCCAGCAGAAAGAATACTATTATCAGAGAATTTCTTCAATAGTTAATTTCAAATTTCTTTCTTGCTTTCTCTCATTCCTTTTCTCTCTTTAAAACTAGGAAAGCAAACTTTCATCTGATTAATATTGTTCTACTCCCATTTACACTAGAAAAACTCAATTCATCGGACGCTCATAGATGGCAAGACAAAAGGATCTTCATGAGCTAAAGTTTTACTCGGGCAGAGCAAGAGAGACAACTGCCACATAATAACTATTTGTTTTTATTTAATCGCCTAACCTTATCAATATCCTATTGCTAGGTGACCCTTTAGCCACAAATTAAATGATAGTAAACTAACCTTTAGTGATTTTTGTGAAATGACCAACAAATAAACATTAAAAAACATTAATTTACCAACAAAACCAATTAAACAACAAACATTTCCAACCTTGTATTGTAATTAACCTTATCTCAAATCATAATTTATCTTTGAATCAGAATTATAATACAAAATATATTGTACTTTACTCTTGTATAATTTACAATGCGAGTGAAGAAAACGATCACATTACAATTAAATTTTAATTGTTTGTCATCTACTCTTATAAAATTATTTTAAACTTTTACTTCAATTTTCTAGCTTCATAATGTTGTTCTTTATAAAGGGTAATAATACCAAATAAAACAAAATAAATTCAGTTGCAGGTGAAACAATTTATAAATACAGTTTGAAACATTTTCCTGTGAAGCAAACTTTTCCTTTTATTTTTTTTGTGCGGTGATACACATCATTATACCAATTTATACTATTACACCAATGTAGGTCTATTTATTTTACTTGACCTATACACTCATGATTTGAAAAGTTTCTTTTAAATTAGTGACGAGTAGAAGTGGTAAACTTGTGCAGTGGTCAGTGTATCAAATACTTGGTGCTGTGTAAATAAAAAATGAATGTGATTCAGTTCACAATACTAAATTCTTAGTGATCTGATTACATGAAGATTATGTTTTTGTTAGTAAATTGTGATTATGAATGTATCATTTTGTAATGTTTTACCTATTAATGTGCAAACGAGAAATGTTCAACCCAGTATAACGCAACGCATCCACACGCATCTCGAAAAATGCTCAACCCAGTGATGCGCAACCCTGCAAGGTACGGTCTTGAAACACCACATGTACCACTCGACTATATTCGTCACCGCGCCCTATCGAACATCAGTGAAGTGGACGGAGGACTCTCATTTCATGAAGATTTAGCGAAGCAGATCCAACACAACACTCCTGCCTCCGGTCTACGCGCACCAACATCTAAAATAATACAAGTATCATTAAATAAAAATTGTGAAATAATATTCGGAGTTACATATGTACTGAAATAAAGTTGAAGGACCTTTAGTACAGTGTTGCCAGGTCAATTATCCTTCTGAAAAAATTTTCTTTTCTTGAATGTGTTGAATAATAAAAAACCCTGTTTTCCTTTATTTCACTCATCCCCCTTTTATTTTTTTTCTTAACTATGATATGTATAGCGAAGCGGAACAACATTATGAAGTGGTTACTCATACCTAACTATATTTGGAAAATTTCTTTTGAATAGCGATTCAAACATTTAATTCCCTTTATTAATCTAGATAATCTAAACAATTACCTACACAACCTTTGTATCATTAAGGATGCTGAATATAAATGAATGTTTGGACCAACTTGCTGACATTTTCATGATAAACCATCAATGTCAGTTGGTTGATTTCATATTCATTTAGGAATTTTTTGCATCTTTACAGGACACCCCAAGATGGAGGAATGCCTCTTGCGAGTTCTGCACTTAACTGTAATTAAAATAAACGAACTAAAATCTGATTTGGTCGACAAATTTCGAGGTCCATCCGAAGACAATTTATTAGAATACGAGACTTCTACTGCTAAACTAGAGAGTTATCTGGGGAAATTGAAAGAAGATCTTAACAATTATTTCAAATATGTGAATAACCCTGATCCTGATGAAGTTTCGGAAATTTCTGCAATTCAACTAGAAGCAGAAGAAGTACTCTGTGAAGCGAAGTTTAAGATTAAGAGACCCACCATGAGCAAGGAAGATGACAAAGTAGTATCTGGAAAATTACCCAAACTGTCTCTACCCACCTTTGATGGAAACATCCTGCAATGGTACCAATTCTGGGACCAATTTGAATCCAATGTTCACAACAGAAATCTGTCTAATGTTAACAAACTCTTATACCTCAAGACTGTTCTTCAAGGTACAGCACTTCAAGTAATAGAAGGATTAGAATCAACCAACGCCAATTATGATATAGCCATATCTTCCTTAAAAGAACGTTATGGAAGCCTTAGTAAATTAATCGACGCCCATTATTCTGCACTCAATAAAATACCACCAGCAGGAAAGGATATTACTACGTGCCGTCGAGCCCTCGATGATATAGACCGCCATTTGAGAATATTGGCCTCTTTAGGAGAAGATACCACACACAGCTACCTTCGTTTTCTCATATTAGAAAAATTTCCCGAGGACTTAGTCTATGAAATGAAGATGAAAATCAGGGAAAATACTGTCGATGACATTCGAAAGGAGTTGCAAAACATCATTTCAGCTAGGGAAGAAGCCAACCGAGCTACGCATAAAAACCAGAACAACCAGAATGGAAATTACACAACAGAAGCACTTCATGTCAGCAATAAACAGAGTAACACTGCATCCAAGGAAGAACGCAATCAACCACAGCAATCCACTGGAAATAGGAAAGGACTATTTAACTTCAATCCAAACCCCTACAGATATCGAAGAATACCTAACAATACAGGACAATTCTTTTCTAATCAAGGACAATCCTGTGAAAATCAACCAATCTTCCACAACCAACGAACTTCACATGATAATAGAAGAGCCTTCTTTAATCACGAATCTTCAAACAACAATAGACGGTTCTCATTCCAACCAGGGGCAGCTAGACTGACAGGACGATTCTCCTTTAATCCAGGACAAGCTAATGACTACAGGAGAAATCACTTTAACCAAGGATCGCAAAAAAGGAGATACGAAAACGCCAATGGAACCCAAAAAACCACTGAAAGGGAGAATAAAGAAGGACCCGAGCCTAAAAGAAGAAAATTATTTCAATGCATCTTTTGCAATGGTAATCACTTCAACGAAAATTGTGAAAAATATAAGACAATCACTCAAAGACAATCACGCTTGATCAATAGATGTTTTTCATGCCTCAGATTGGGTCATACCATTACTCAATGCCGAAAGAAAACCAATTGTTATCACTGTAAAATTTATGGGAAACATAACAGAGCATTATGTCCTACACGAGGTGTAAAAAGAGAAACTCAGTCTAAAACGTTTCACATCAACGAAAGAAATGCAACCATCCTACAAACAGCTATCGCTAAGATCAAGAAGAACAAAAACAGCAAACGTCATTCAACCTATCGCATCCTCCTAGATTCTGGAAGTCAGAGGACGTACATCACGAAAAGAGTAGCCGAAGACTTGCACCTAGAAGTGAAAGAAGACACCAAACTAACTATATTTACATTCGGAGCTGAAACACCGCAAGTAATAGAAAGCCCACTTGTGCAAATTCAAGTTTTATTGAAAACCGGTCAATTCATGACCATGGAAGCCAACGTCGTTCCGAAAATAACAAATAGTGTACCATACCCTAATATAAAAGTTGAAAAGATGTTCAAATCTGACTTAGCTGATGATGGATCACTTCAAGATCAAGTAGATATTCTTGTCGGAAATGATTACTATTTCACTCTAATCTCTACGGAAAAGATAAAGATTGAACAAAATCTATATTTGATTAAATCCGATTTAGGTTGGATTTTGAGTGGGAAAACTGAATCAAAACCAACAAATAACTTAACCATGATCACATACTTCCAAACGAACTTAGAAGTTAATCTCAACCAACCGGATCTACCTATAAATGACTATAACGTTAAGGACCTATGGAGCCTTGAATCAATCGGAATAACGGACTCACCTAAAGAAGACCGTCAAGAAGAAGCACTAAAACACTTCAATGATACTACAAAATTCATCGCGAATCGATACTATGTATCATGGCCATGGATCGAATATCCACCAGCTCTTAACCAAAATCAGGGATTAGCATTTGGACGTCTATCTAGTCTCCTGAAACGCCTAGACACTTCTACACTACAACAATACGACCAGATGATTAGAGAACAAATACAAAAGGAAATTATCGAGGAAGTACCTGCTCAGCAAAGGAAAGATACGTCTAATCATATTACACATTATTTGCCTCATCACGGAGTCAAGTGCCAGAATAAACAACTCCGAATTGTATACGATGGGTCATCGAAGACAGGAAACAACAAATCCCTGAACGAATGCTTATTCCGTGGACCAATCATGTTAGAAGAACTCACTGGCCTGCTACTGAAGTTCCGATATCACAACATAGGCATATGCGCCGACGTAGAAAAGGCATTTCTTCAAATTGGCCTTCATGACCAAGATCGTGATGTTACCAGATTCTTATGGGTCAAAGATATAAATAAGCCAATAACAGAAGATAATCTCCTACACTTACGATTCCAAAGAATGCCATTTGGAGTGATATCCAGTCCATTTCTACTCAACGCTACCATTAAACATCATCTGAAGAAATCAAACAAGAAAGAAGTCAACAAAATAGCTAGTGACATATATGTAGATAATCTAGTCACTGGAGTAGAAACAGATCAAGAAGCAATTGAACTATATCAAACAGCCAAAAGAGTATTCAAAGAAATGTCTATGAATCTACGAGAATGGAGTTCAAACTCTAAACATCTGATGGAAAAAATTCCCGATAGTTATCGAGAAGATACCGTAAAAGTATTAGGACTTAACTGGAATATTAAAGAAGACAGTTTACAACTAAGATTTAAAATGCCGAACATACAACCCAAAAACCAAAAGAGAGATGCTACAAATTATAGCATCAGTGTATGATCCTTGTGGATTCACAATCCCATCATTGTTATCTGCTAAATTACTCCTACAAGAAACATGTATGATAAAAGCTGCTTGGGACACAACACTACCTCAAGAAATAACAAACAAATGGGAAACGATTACTAAAGATCTCATCGACATAGAGAAACTAATAATACCAAGACGTTATTTCGAGAATCCCCAACGAAATGACTATCATCTACATTGCTTTACGGATGCATCCCTCAAAGCCTATGCTGCAGTTGTATACTTAACCAATGGAAAAGAGATAAGCTTTATTATAGGCAAATCAAAACTCGTTCCGATAAAGGATAAAGACAAACTGACAATTCCGAGATTAGAACTTCTCGGCATTTTGATAGGTTGCAGACTCATCCAATACACTTTAAAATTCTTGCAACCAGCGATAATAAAACAGACGCTATGGACAGATAGCCAAATAGCAATAGAATGGTGCAACTCCAAGAAACTATTACCGCCCTTTGTTTCAAGAAGAGTAGAAGAAATAAAAAAGAACAAAGAACTCACGATGAAACACATATCATCAGCATTAAATCCTGCAGATGTAGCAACAAGACCAGAGAGCACAAAAGAGGAAAAAACCAAATGGTTAACTGGCCCTCAATTTCTTCTAGAAACAGAGCTACCGACGACGTCATCCCTTTTCGCCGGGGAGGTTCTCCCGAAGGATCTCATAAGTCAACTACAAAGCTTGCAACAATCATACTTTCCAGAAGAAATAGAAGGTAAAGAAACACACCTAACAAGAAATTTAGGACTCTTTCGTGACATCGACGGTCTACTCAGATGCAAGGGACGTTTAATGAATACTACATGCCCTTATGATTTAAAACATCCTATCCTCATCCCTAGAGACAGCGAGTTTACAGATGAACTAATAAGAGAAGTACATGGAAAAAACCATCACGTGGGAGCTTCACATACTCTTAGTATAATCCGTCAAAACTATCGGATACCCCAAGGAAAAGCAAAAGTCCAGAGGATAATAAAGAAATGTCCGCGATGCGTCAAACACGGAGGAGGTCCATACCGTCTTCCACCGACACCAGCTTTACCTAAAGAACGAGCGAATTACAGCGCACCTTTCACCTATACAGGCATGGATTATTTCGGACCAATGTTTGTGAATGACGAAGGTAGAGAAGAGAAAGTATGGATATGTTTGTACACATGCTTAGCCGTTAGAGCTATTCACATGGAAGTAGTCAAGAATTTGACAGCAGAGGAATGTCTTCTCTCCCTGAGGAGATTCATCTCATCCAGAGGAATACCTGAAACCATCTTAACAGATAATGCATCTCAATTTAAATTAACCGCAGAGGTATTGACGAACCCATATTGTATAGATAACAAGATAAGATGGAAATTCATACCTGAATTAGCACCATGGAATGGTGGATTTTATGAAAGACTAATCGGCATCGTAAAAAACTGCCTAAAAAGGTCCATCGAAAAACATCTATTGTCAACTTCTCAATTAAACACCATTATCAAAGAGATTGAAGCAGTAGTCAATACCAGACCCCTAACCTATGTAGGATCTGACATCGAATACGTCTTGAAACCCTCAGATTTTCTAACATTTGGAAAGAACATCTTGATTACCCCATCTCTTCAACATGCTGTTCCCGGAGGAACCATTACCAAAGAAAATCTTATCGACAGCTGGAATCGAGGACAACGAATACTGGGGGAATTTAAAAGAATGTTCCTAGGGCAATATCTAAGTAGCTTAAGAGAAAGGTACCAACATTCACATAGGGAACCTAGGGTCAAATCCACCAGAATTCCCAAGGTTGGAGACGTCGTACAGATCAAAGATGACATAAAAAACCGAGAGACGTGGAAGGTTGGAAGAATCACTACATTAATCCCTAGCAATGATGGTGAGACTAGAACGGCTAAAGTCAAAGTAGATAACAAAGAATTCACCCGATCCATAACACATCTATATCCTCTTGAAGTTGAAGACGAAGCCGAAGTTAACATAGAAGACACAGTCATTCAACCATTAAGTGAACAAAAAAAACCCTTACAAACTCTAGAAGAAGAATTAATGGATATTGAAACCATAGAAGAAGACACAACTCCTGATACAATGGAAATTCCTGACAATATAAGCGATTTACACATGAAAGAGAATGTAACA